>OY759250.1:5025901-6337602 GCA_963662185.1 Eilema griseolum
ATTAACACCCATTTATACGTAGAAAAGGAGCGTTCAACATATATTATGTGGGTGTTAGTGGAGCAAATTTATATGACAATATAACGATCTAAAAATCGGTGGTCTCATCTATTAACATATAAAGTTTCTCATCTTTAACGTTGTCATATATGGAGGTAATGTAATTTTATAAAATATGTCCAAATGTACTTTTCATAACTATGACTCGTCGAGCGCTTTTTCAATTTTGCAATTACAACAGCAAACAATACACGTGTATTTTTGAAAAAATCTTTAAAGGCATTATTTTTCATTTGCGGCAAGGGGATGTTACAAAGAATTACAAACTTTATAAGGTCCAAATTAAAATTATTCTTAAAGCCGTTTGTATGTTCCTCGGTGTAGGGTGTCCTTCAATATAATAACATATCGATTGGCATTGGAGTTTTGTACTGATAAATGACTTACACACTTGGTACAGTAAATAGTACAGCTAGCAGCATTTCAAATCAGCTCGGGATAATCACGTATCCATTTATGAACTGTTTCAGTATTGACAGAACTTGGCACCATGTCGAAGTACTTCATCTGAACCGAATGTCCAAAACTTAAAAATGCAGAGTAGAATCACATAAACGCCAATTGGTAAAAACTTTATACTAATCTGATCTGTTTGAAAAATAAAATTAGTAAGAAGATGTATTCCTAGTGCAAGTTCGAAAATACAAAGGCAATTAAGTTTTTAAGTTATGTTAAAAGGTAGTTATTATGTTAATCACACTCATTAAAAAAGATGTAGTTCCTATATGCAACAACTGCAAATATGTGGCGTGTAAGACTCCTGCAATTTATCGTATAGTTAATTAATACATAATTGTATTAATAAGTTTTAAATTAATACCACCACTTGCGTAACATAACAAAGTAAAGAAAAACTGTATTGGCATCAATAACGTTAAGCTTAAAAGAAAAGGTTTTGCATTTTGCATGAATTTTCTGTACATTTTGTATTCAAAACATTATTATTATATATTTATTATTATATATATACATATTTTATTGGTTTGACTTGAGGCAAGTTTTTTTTACTTTGGCTTAGTATTTAACTTTTATATTATTTCAAGGTAGAAAAAGATTAATACATTAGTTTTAGTTAATATTTTAAGATTTATAAAAATGAAACTTACCATATTACTAGGTATACAATAATATAACTTCAAACATCCAATCCAATAACATTAAATCAGAGTCCGTAAATGCTGGCCGAAGTCGTAGTAGCAAGGAGGTTCCATCCAGTAAACAAGCCAGGATCAAAAAAGATTCACAACATAACCAAAACACAACAGGAAGCAAACAAGCGCACTCTAAGAACCGAGGTAACTGAGTGATTGAATTCGAGTGGTGCAGAAAGAGACAATAGCAGGTGCGTTACTCTAGCAACAGAAATACCATGCGGCAATATCACGAGTCAAAAGCGGCAACGTCGCGCGTTTGACAGCAAAGTTTTGCAAACTGTTGCTGTTGTAAATACATCACTCGTGTGCTTGTTGGCTTACATAAACCAAGTTTATTCTTATTGATAATGAAAAAAATAATTTATAAATAAAATCCAACTACTGAAAAAATCACGTTCTAAAAGTATTTTACAAGAAAATATCAAGGATAGATTCTAGGGAAACGTTTCAATATGTAGTCGGGTGTTAATTTCTAAATTTACTATTTATACTGTTGATTGATCACATGAAATTTGTTGTTACTCATATGTATAACTCAATTGTAATTTTCCACATTACTTTTAATATATGTTAGACCTTTGAAGATGCTGTAAGGCGAAACCGGTCATTTCTAACATATATTAAAAGTAATTCAGAAAAGTATAAGTAAGTTATCAGTATGTTTCTATACTTAGTTTTATATTTATATTATTTTGGTGCAAGCAACAGCTAATAATTTATGCATTTTTGAAATGTTCTAACTAATTTCTTTCATTTGGTACCAAGTACATCATATTTATCTTAGTTCTTTAAACGATTTAGATTCAGTGACGAGTAATATGGCAGATAATCAAGACGCTTCTAACGATACATCATTTCTCTAGGTCTATCTTAATATATCTGTAGTATGAGTTGAAATTCCATGGAATATCCATATTAACATCAATGTTTCCGATGATTAGTATTATAGTTTGGCCAACAAAACAGCGAAGAAGAAATATCAACAGTTTGA
The DNA here is from genome assembly GCA_963662185.1 of Eilema griseolum. Classification (NCBI taxonomy): domain Eukaryota; kingdom Metazoa; phylum Arthropoda; class Insecta; order Lepidoptera; family Erebidae; genus Eilema; species Eilema griseolum. The sequence continues at coordinate 5,028,107 of OY759250.1, forward strand.
CTATACACCAATATAACGGAATTGATGCTATGATTTTTATTAGGTACGCGTAAAATTCTGCCTACATGGGACTCATGATTTGTGTTTAAGTAGCGCAGTGATAGTAGACTAGTGTTCGAACAAAATTGACGTATTTTTTTCATAAATACAAACAAAATTTACTACGAAACAGTATTACAGTATATCTTCATGACTTATAATCGTGACAGTTTTTAACCGAGTTCTAGAAAGGAGGAGGTTCTCGATTCGGATGTTTATTTTTTTAGTTTGGACGCGCATATCTCCGTTATTTGTAGACGGATTTGCAAAATATTTTTTTGTTCGATAGGTACCTATGTATTCCAAATTGCTTCCATTTTAATTTTGTAGAGATCTGAGGAGGGATTTCAGAGACAGATCACAGAACTCTTCAATAAAAATCAGGCAATCAGCTGCGATTGCTGCAATCGCGTATTATTGCATTTTTTTAAGCCACTTAGGTGGCAGACAAGCGCATGACCCACCTGATGGAAAGTGTTCGCAGTGGCCTATAAACGCGTCCAAAACCAAGAGAGTCACACTCGCGCTGCCAACCCTGCAAGTATTGAGCGTTTCTGTGCCGTCAGCTTAAAAGACAAATCAGTACAAGCTTTTGGTCTTACTACTGACAGCACTAAGGTAAGGAACAAGAAAACTGTTTCATAATCGGACTAATTAATAGTTTAAAAGAGTGGCAATATGGTTTTGCACACTATTGTGAACTTATCAGATTCCCCCTAATAAGTTGTCACTATAAAATCTTTCCATAACTGAAAGTGCAATAGTTATTTTTAGTACCAGTCATTTGTTGAAAAAAATGTCAATAATTTACAATAATTATCAATAGAATTAGACTAATTGGTCAATTTATTTTAAAAATATTGGTATTGAGTACCTGATGTTCATTTAACATTTATTTGATGTTATTAAATCCAGCCCGATGACAAGTGATTAATTAATTACCAATAAAAACTGTCGTGATTATTACTCATGAATATCATGAAAAAATTGAGATTTACTTTATCCCTTTATTTCATAATAAAATACGCTTCTATTCAAGTATTCAAACGCACACGTCTACTAGGGCTGTCAGTTAGTATTTTATGGTTTTCGAAAACATCTTGATCACAAGGTAAGTAATATACTACGTAAGATCTTGATACTCAGACTTATTTCTTTTTTAATAATATTCCGATAATTTTCATGATGAATAAATTGTTTAAATACTGGCCCATTGTATAATAATGATTATTAGTTTCTAATACCTAATAGTTATAGTAATTGCTCAATAATTATATAAATACTAATACCTCTCTATCGCCCATATCCGTTACGAACTGAATACTCACTTAAAAAATAAGAACAGAGATGGAAAATTAATCTGAGTATGCTGGGTAATTGCACTCATCAAATCACTCAGTGATTTGCTCTACATTTACGCAACAAATGCGTTTTGTAAGGCGCATGAAAAGTATAAGAAATTCAAGTAAGTGAGCAAAGCAAGGAAAGATTTCTTAATAAATCGTACCACGAAAATACTCAGGTTATGGAATAGTGTTACATATATTTTTATATAAAAATACACCTTAGACAGACGACTACTACACAACGTGTGTGGTCAGTGGTAGATTGCGGAAAATGCACAGTGACAGTGCTTTTATGTTTCAAATATGTAGAGCTTCGATGAATTTACCGACTAGAATTATGGTCTATGGTTATAGAAGAGAAGAGGCTGTATCATTGTTGTGTAGACTTTAAAAAAAAGCAGGCCTGACAGTTTGTCAAATTCGCTAATGGTCGACGGACTGTGATATGCTTTTTGTAGATAGAATTTCATAATTCTTCATTTTTTATACTCGAAATAAGCGTTAATGTTTAGAAACACTTACTAATCTCAATAAATTATTAAAGAAAAACATATAATATAAGTACAGGAGTTGAAAATATCGAGTTTTACATTATTCGCTTAGAGCTAATAACAGTTTGGCCACTAGTTTTAACGTTTTATAACTTTTTCATGTTAAAACTTTTGATAAATGTGATTAAATAGTGAAGATTGAAAATGACTACGTCTTCTGAGGATGTACTGCTCAGCGTGGGCCACGTGAGGTACAAGAAGGGTGATGGTACTCTATATGTTATGAACCAAAGGTTAGCATGGATGTTGGAAAATAGGGATACCGTTGCCGTTTCACACAAATACGCTGATGTTAAAAGTAAGTATTTTGATATTTTCCATAGAAATGTATAGAAACTGATGTAATTGTAATATTTATTGTTAAGGATTTTCATAAGGAGATAAGACATGGCGGTATTTCCGTCCAATTGAGCAGTCCGACTGGGGAAGTACCTCCGCCCTAAAGACTACCACGGCTATAATAACCTCGTGTTGTGTTTCCGGCAGTGAGTAGGGTAGCCAGCTCACTGGAGAGATTTTGTGCTGTCAGTGGGAAGACCAAAAGCTTGTCCTGCTTTGTCTTCTATAATGACGGCACAGAAACTCTTGTTTACAGGACTGTCAGCGCGAGTGTGACTCCCTGGGCGTAGCACACGCCCATAGGCCACGACAACCGCTTTCCATCAGGTGGGCCGTGTGCTTGTCTACCAACCAAGTGGTATAAAAAAAGTACTTGATATTACACATATTGATAACTCACTTGTACTTATCCACATTACTTTATTACTTATTAGACCTGACCGGTTTCGCCTTATGACATCCTCAAAGGTTTACAATGACATTTAAGTGCAACAATGTTTCTAAAGGAATGTTGAATAAAGTAATGTGGAAAAGTACAAGTGAGTTATCAATATGTGTAACAACAAATTCCACCAAGTGCCATCAATCAACAGTATAAATAGTCTACTGCTTGATATTAGCTTAACCACCTTATTACTTACGTATACCCTAATAAAACTTAGTTGCCTATATATTTGTGATAAATTAAAATACTCTAGGTAGTGGTTTGTACCACAATTACCATTATGAGTTATACCACAGGTATATAAGCTCTTTATGCGTGGTTCAGCTCATAGTCAATAAAATTAATGTTCAAATATCATTATTCCAATTTTTTTTACGATATATACCCTGCATGTTCAGTAATAGAGCTACTAATAAAGGAGACAAAGTAGCACGGGAGAGATTCACCATAATGATAAAATTAACCGTGTTGGTCCTAGTGAAATAGAATAGGGTCACTCCATCTTTTCCAATATATATCATAGAAGGCGACTAAGGGATAGGGATGTTCTCCGTTCGACAGTTTGCATAAGGCTGATGAAAATCTCTGTTCTTACAGGGTCAGCAGCACAGATGTGACTCCACTGGTGTTACACACGTTCATAGGTCATGGTAACCACTTTCCATCAGGTGGGCCGTGTGCTTGTCTGCCACCTAAGTTGTATAAAAAAATAAGTCACCCCCTTATGTGGAACCAAAAGACATACTGGCAAAATGTAGATGTTAACCCACCTCTGCCTACCCCTTCAGGGACAAGTATATGTATGTATGATTATAAATGTATAGTGACATTTAGATTAGACGTTGCAATTAGAAGATACAAAATTAACTTAGGTTAAATATTTGCCTCAAAATGAGTTCATTTAAACAAAGATAAACTTATAAAAGGTTATTTCTATTATATTATTCATTAAATAATATAGATTTTATTTAAGACACATTGGCATGATATCAATCAATCAATCAATCAATCAGCCCACTGCAGTCCACTGCTGGACATAGGCCTCTCCCAATGTGCGCCATTTTCTCCGATCCTCCGCCTTCCGCATTCAATCTGTCCCAGCCACCTTTTTCAGGTCGTCAGTCCATCTGGCTACGGGGCGTCCTACCTTTCGTTTACCTTCTCGCGGTCTCCACTCTATTACTCGTTTGCTCCAACGGCCATCGGTCCTTCGGCAAACGTGGCCAGCCCACTGCCACTTTAACTTGCTTATTCTGTGGCCTATGTCGGTAACTTTGGTTCTCTGTCGAATAACCTCGTTCCGAATTTTATCCTTCAGAGAAACTCCAAGCATATCTCGCTCCATAGCCCGCCTCGCGACTTTTAAGCTATGGACCAGCCCCACTGTAAGTGTCCACGTTTCGGCACCGTAAGTCCTAACAGGTAGGACGCACTGTTCAAAGACCTTTGTTTTGAGGTATTGCGGTAGGGGTGAAGAGAAAACTCGACGTAGTTTGCGAAATGCTGCCCAACCCAGTTGGATCTTTCTGGCTAGTTCTTTCTCGAAGTTGTTTTAACCGAGCTGGATAACCTGCCCCAGGTAGATATATTTTTGAACAACTTCGAGTGTCGCCCCTTCGATGGCAATCGGTCTCGGTGCAACATGTTCGTTGAACATAATTTTGGTTTTATCCAAGTTTACACCGAGGCCGACGCGTCGAGTTCGCCCAGTTGTTCCAACGATTCCGCGATTCCGCTACTATGACGATGTCGTCGGCGAACCGAAGATGTGAGATGTACTCACCGTTAATGTTTATACCCCGCCCAGTCCAATCCAGAGTTTTGAAGACGTCCTCCAACGCATTGGTGAATAGTTTGGGGGATATAACATCTCCCTGTCTCACTCCACGTTGAAGGCTAATAGGTTTCGTCTTCTGGTCTTGGAGCTGGACGGACATTGTGGCAGTGTCATACAAGCATCCCAGCACCTCGATGTATCGCCATAAGTTATAAATAAAACTACTGATAAAAATGTATTAGGTACAAACTCCAGCCAATACCTAAAGTTACTCCAAACATACAACAACAAGCTATTTGACAAGGTCGTCCGATTCTTCCCAGTACTGCTTAATGTGTTTGTTCCAATAAAATATACCTTGCAATATATAGAATATAACTGAAATTATCATTTTTTTATTTATAATTCCCAAAGTAAATTGAAATAAAAACAATCAATTTCTGTCCCAATTCTGAATTTTTTTAGATTCTGCATTAACTTTTAAAATACTTTTATTATGAACTATATACATGTAATGCCTTTACCAATGTAAATGCGATATAGCACTCCATACGTTTGCACTACTCGGGACTGGTGTGTGACTTGCAAGTACGATTTTGTATGGAGCGTTTGTAGCCGGCATAAGAAATTGAATTTTCAAAGTAAAATATCTGGAAAACTATTTGTCTTAAGAATATTTCACTTTAGCAAGTAATTATTTTTCAAGAGTATAGTCAACCTATATAGGTTAGTTGAACAAGGTATTAGTATCAGTATGACTATATTAAATATATATATTTCGGTGCAGTTCCTCCATGATCATGTTGCAAGCACCATGATCATGGAGGAACTGCGCCGAAATATCGGAAACTCGAAACAATGCTACATGGAAATATCCCGATTATTTTGATACTGATGTGAGTGACCATGATAGTTTAAATACCTACAAGGTATAAGTAAGTGATTTGAGTTATTAGCTTATAAAGTTAATTTTGTGCATGGTTGGTAACCAATATGTGGCACTATCAAGATTGTATTTCTTTTTGATATTGGCAGTTCATACTAGAATAATATTGGCTACCATAAATTATATTATGAGTATTCCGACTGGGGAAGTATCTCTGCCTTACAGAATACCGTGGCTATAATAACTTTGTGTTGTGTTCCCGGCAGTGAGTATAGTAGCCAGAGCTCACTGGAGAGTTTTTGTGCTGTCAGTGGGAAGATCAAAGACTTGTCCTGATTGTGTTTTCTGCACTGACTGCACAGAAACTCTGTTGTAACAGGGGCACCAGCTGTAGACCACGGTAAACACTTTCCATCTGGTGTTCCGTGTACTTGTCTGCCACCTAAGTTGTATATTCAAGACTTTTTGATCTGATGAAGACACAGACAAAAGCTCACCACCCGCTTCTGTCCTTACACTTCTCAGGAACTTCTTCAGTCTAGTTAAAATGCACCTGAGTAAGTGGGTGGAGCGTCAAGTAACATCTGTCGAGGACGTGAAGGTCTCCACCATTCAAGAGACAGCATTTGTAAAGGAGACCACTATTCTTTTGATGACAACGAAAAAAACAAAAATATAAGTATATTTTTTATTTTCAGCTCAAAAGATATCGCCAGCTGGTAAACCAAAGGTTCAGCTCCAAGTAGTATTGCACGATGGCACTTGTTCTACATTTCACTTCGTGCATCCAGGGGGTGCAGATGCACAGGCGAAGGATCGCGATCAGGTTAAGATGTTACTGCAGAACCTACTGCCTAAGTTCAAAAGACAAATCGATGGAGAGTTGGAGATGAAGTCAAAGTAAGTTTATACATTTAGTATCTGTTGCCTATGGCTCCATTCAGTTCCGGCATCCTATGGGAACTTGTTGCAGGGATAAAAAGTAACCCATGTGATTCGATAGACATAATGTAATAGAATAGACAAAGCGAGGCTGCTTCATCAATTAAAAATAGTTTATTCACACATCTCCTGTGAATCGTATATGTTTGTCCAGATGAAATGCTACACATCATACTTCCAATCTTCTACTAATATTATATGGGAACAGGAGAGTAGGCCTGCTGTCAAATATGTTAGATCTGTCGCCAACAGTACGCATTGTCCAAAAGAAAAAAAAAGAGGGTGGATCTACCATTTTGCTGACCAGCCCTATTATTTTGGCGACACCTTAAATTACACCCTTATCTATACATTTAAATAAAATTGTAATGTCTGTTTTTAATATTGCAATAACCGCTTTTTACTATATGCATATGAATAGATATATACCAAAATGTTTTTTTTTTTAAATTTTTGTCTGTTCTGTCTGTTTGTTCCGACTAATCTCTGGAACGGCTGGACCGATTCTAACGGATTTATGAAATCCCGGGATAGCCTATGTTATACCTTGTTACATCATCTATCCTCCAGTGAAAGTCCCATTAAAGTTTAGATGGTGGTTGTAATAAGAACACAAATATTTTAAAAACCTTACAATTATACTATTAGTGTCGCGTTCATTTCAGCTAAGTCAAATTAAAGTACCTCTAACTCACCCCCTAATTCTTCTTCGAGTCAATGGCTAGGTCTGGCACTCAATGGTCTCTTATATTAAGTTTGCGCAAAATGCCAATAGCAGAGAGATGTTTACTTCACATTATACACAACCCTATCAAACCTGGATCCTCAAACACAAAAGATGCACTAACTATCCTTGAACACAGACAGTCATCTTTATAAAAAAAGAACAATCTGAAACCTTTCCACAAAACCAGCTGAATATAAATCAGTGTTCAAGATGTTGAGATATCAGAGATATAGACTAAACTACAGTCGAGACTATATTTAAATGAAGAATGCAAAGATTCATATAACCTTTACCTGACATTGTAAAAAAAAATATTAAGTAGACGCCATGATGTCTGTTTACGCTGTTGTGGAATTGTATGATCAGGATGCCATTTCACGTCATTAATGTTGGATTTTTTTGGAATTGGAGCATTTCACGTCATTAATGCTAACCGAATATGTTTGCTTTTAATATACTTCACCAGCTAGGGGCACAGTACCCTCAGCACGAAAAACTATCGTTCTTATACTTATCGTATCGTAAACGTAACGAGAGAACGGAGCATTGTGATTGGCCGCCTGCCTACTGTGAACCTTTGTGCGTGTGAAGCCGGCCAATCGATCTATGCTTACGATACGATACAGCACATATCTTGGAAAAAAGTTGACAACTTCTCGCATGTGTTCTACACAGGCGAGAAGTTGCCGACTTTCTCGAAGTTCGCAGGAGACAGGCGGCTAATCGCAATGCTCCGTTGTCTCGTTACGTTTACGATACGATTACGATAGTTTTTTGTGCGTACTGCGCCTTTAGCTCGAAAACCTATCGTCGACCGATAGTAGGTCTTATTACTATCGTCATAAAATTGAAACTTCCATGACGATCATCGAAGTCACAACAAGACAGCGGGTAGGATTTATCATTTGAATTTCAAATCTATCGCGATAACTATAAGGTCTAAAAACGCTCGGTAAAAACACTTTCTATGTAGCTAAACTATATTGTCAAGTTGTTTGCCGGTCACTATACTGTAATAGGGGCAGTACATGTGTCAGAATAAGGAAAGCTGGTTTATGTTTATAATTTTGTTTACAGGTTATTGTCTTCACATCCAACACTGAAACATTTGTATGAAGATTTAGTGATATCAAAGGTCATTAATAGCGAGGAATACTGGAATACACCCACATTAAAAAACTTTACCGAATCTAATAATATTAAACAGGAGGCTGGTATGTTGATATTATTTTAATATTGTATCATTAACGCAAGTATTAATATTACTGCGTGTATCATTAACGCAATAAGTATTAATATTACTGCGTGGTTTCCGGCAGAGTAGAATTAGGGCCACCCCATCTGTCCCCATGCGGTGGTGTCATACAAGGCGACTAAGGTATAGGGCTGTTTAACATCAGACAGATATATGTACAACCCAGACTCAGCCTCAGATGCATGGCTCGAGTCAACAATAGTGCCAATACGGCAAGTGGCTCACTCCCTATTACATGGGACCGAATACAATTATTGGTGAAATGTGGGTGTTAATTTCACCTCTGCCTAACCCTCCAGGATTAAAGGCGTGATTATATGTATATATGTATGTATATGTCTTGTAAAATAACTGTGGGTGTGCGGGGTTATATTAAAACTGCAGAGGTGAGGCACTCTCTTGATGATTGCCGGACGATTTTATAGCGCAGGCTTCACTCTCGGGGTTGTGAGTAAAGAACGGAAGCACTCCCATTAAAGCCGTATAAGTTATATTCTTCTTCATCTATCGTGGCGATGGTGCCTCGACTCAGACTGCGTTCTCCCAGTGTGGCGTACTTGGATGGCGTTCTCGGAGGCGCATATGAGTTCCTCCGGTGTACATGAGTGTATAGGCATATAGCACACGTTAACATTGGGCCATTGTCTTAGGAGAACTCCACATTCACATCGCAGGTCCGCGCCACCTGAGAACCACCACCAAGGCCTGGTCGACCTGTGTCCGAAGTCTGTACAAGGACTTCCATGTGATTCAGGACAGGTCATGAGTAGAAAAGAAGAAGCCATATCAAAAGCAAGAGTAAAAAGTGAACCTCGCGCTCCGAGATGAAAGCCTCGGACGCAACTTGGAATAACATTAAGATGATGATGACCGAAACGGCTGTGCGGTTTTAGTCGGTTCGATTCCAACATAACCACCCCCTCTGGCTACGACGGTGGGGTATCTGTGGGGATTTCTACACGTTATAAAAAGTGCTTGCATGTTCTTGTTTTTTTATATCACTTAGGTGGCAGACAAGTACACGGCCCACCTGATGGAAAGTGGTTACCGTGGCCTATGGACGTGTGTAACACCAGAGAGGCCACACTGTTCTAACCAGACCCATCATGCCCTTGACAGCTCAAGGTATATTACCTTTTTATTTTTAGGTGTATCCGGCGCCTTCTTAGCCGACATTCAACCACAGACAGATGGATGCAACGGTCTCAAATACAACCTTACACAAGATATAATAGACGCCATATTCAAAACATATCCTGCTGTAAGAAAGAAACATGTGGACTATGTGCCGAACAAGATGACAGAAGCGGAATTTTGGACCAAATTTTTTCAGTCACATTATTTTCATAGGTAAATAGTAGGCTTAGATCTTGTCTGGAAGAAATCGATTATCATATCATTGTACTGTTTCCATATTTTTTTAGAATTATGTATTCTTTACTTGGTGTACAATAAAGTGCACACACATTCATAGGTAGGTTCCAGTCTATGTCGCACTTGCACTCTTGTCGATTGTGCTCCTCCATATACTACCGAGGACTAATGTAGGGAAATGGCGTTCCCGCCGGGTCCAGGTAAAAGAGGCAGATCCATAATGAAGAGTGATAAATGACGAAATATAGGAAATGACACAAAGAAATGAAGAGTAATAAATGAAGAAATAATAAGGAATGACCCAAAGCCCATTTACTTGAAGGAGAAGTAAGGAGTTTTGGCCCCAACCTGACGAAGGGCGCATCGCGGTATTATTTTATTTGCCTAAATTGGTGGAAAATCGAGTTTTCATATATAAAAATAGTGGATTTTTAGACATTATGTCTTTGACAACGCGCACACGTGTAGGAAAGTGGCATATTACAGTGAATTGTGACTTTTTGTGTTGGTTCCAAATTTCCCTAGGTAGCTTCTGGTAAAGTCCCCTCAACTTTACTAAGGCAGCAATCATCTCATTAATCGCCATTATCTACAATCATTCTAACTAAGATAGTAATAGACACAATAGTGGCTAATTGCCCTGCAAGAAGCCAGAAAACAAAAAAGAAGTAAAAAAAAATAGTCTATGAAGCACTTTATTTAAAAATAATAAAATTCGTGTTATAGCCTCAAAAAATTAAAATACAATTTCTTTTTCAGGGACCGCATAGCCTCATCGTCTAGCAAAGACTTGTTCGGCGAATGTGCCAAAATGGACGATCAAGCGATTGCTTCAGCTATGAGACATACCACTTTAGATCTTACAGTACGTGACACTTACATTTTTCTTTCTAAACGAATTGAAATCACGCGTTTTGTAAACGTGTCGTTACTGAATTGTACCGCTGCCTAGCTAGTATTACTTAAGGACCAATTCTCAGCAGAACTAGAAATAGTTGTTAGAAGGTACTGGCAGCCTCCTTTACCTTCAAATGATTATGCACCTTTTCACCTATATATAAGATTCAAAATGTTTTGTAATATTTTGTCTCAAATTGCTGGCTTAAAACATTTAAGAACAAGAGTGTCTTCTTGTTTTTTTTATCTAGTACACGCCAACTTGACTTCACCTCGCCCGATGGTAAGCTAAAAGCAAAGTCTCAGGAAAGAGGGTCACCATTACAGTCAATAAGTAATGTTACAATGGTGGCACTCAGCCCGTTTAAAAGACCCAAGAAGGAAGAAGGAAACAGGAAAGGAACTTCGATACAAATGAAACAATAAATCTTCTGTTATTCAACAGGTCGACCTCCCACAATTCACGGAACCCGTTCCACTTCTCCCAAACGATGATGACGTCCCTCATGAAAAGGAGAAAGGTGAAAGCGCTTCCATACATAGAAACATGATAAAGCGTTTTAATCAACACTCTATTATGGTGAGTATATACAAATCTAGTGTACTGTCACTAGCGTCCTCTACAGGAGGTTTAGGGGAATTTTGATCCCAACAACATCTCGGGGCCGCCTATGTTAGTGGCTAAAGCATTAAGATTTAATGCTTTAGCTTAATAATTAATGATTAAATGTTGGAAGTGTACACAATGCGCCTATGTGGAATTGTGTTACCGTTTGTCTGCGTGGGATGCTGTTCTTGTTCCCGTAATCCTTTTTTTAACATGCTGTGGTAGTTCAGGAAAGGTTTTATATCTACCTGAAACTCAAAAATAATCTGAAAAAGGATTTTTATTTATTTTATTTATTTATCTATGAACAAGCAGCTACAAGCTGATGTGTTCACATCTAGTGATAAAATGTATAGTCTCTCTATTGAAGCCTTAACTGTCCGTCACTTTTTTGAGCTCTGTGTTGCCCAGTCGTAGCCAGTTATCAAATCTATTTATGAATCCATTTATTGTTTGTTTGTTTGTTGGCAATCTAAACTTCTTTTTTTAAATTTCAGGTGCTCAAAGCTAGTCATAAAACAAATTCTAGTAATAATAATAATAACAGTAGTAGTAAAACAACGAATAACAACAAAGTTGTTGAAAACGGGGTCAAGGATACAAACGGTGTCACCGAGAAAAGGCCCGCGGAAGAGAGCAGTTCAAGTCCAGCGGAGAGTAAAAAAAAGAGAATATTAGAAAAGATTCATTACGAAGATCTAGAAGATGAAGTTGTAAGCGAGGATACACAGGAGTTAAAATTATCAAAAGTAAGATTTTTAATTGGTATCGAATTCGGTCTCGTGTTGTAATAATTAAAAAATATGTGTTATTACAAAGTAAAAAAAATTGGTTCGCAAGCGTCAGATGTAATAATAAAAAAATATGTGTCATATGACAATGAAAGAAGTAAGTGTGTAATCTCCTATTTAAAAGAAATATAAATAAAATTGGTTTGTAAGTACATTACCATAAAAGTTCGGGCGCCTTGGAGATACACATGCCTAAGATAATCAGCGGATATTGGAAACTTTTAATCTTCCGGAGGTGAGCTAAATGAAACCAAACTGTGAGGTTTAAGGTTTTATTGTCCACTCCAGTGTGCATTTAGAAATAGTTGCAAGGATACATTCCTAATGTATATCTAACCTTAAATTTAAAATTAGAGTTTTATAAGCTAGGTCAAAATGATCTTATGTCACCAATGCATTTTTAGGTTATTTTGAAGTTTAGATTTAAAATATAATTAAAGTAAGCTCACGGCATCCCTCGGCGAGTATATGTAAACACAGCAGCGAGAAAGCTCGTAGCAGGCGAAGTTTTCAGTTTAAGCCCATGCGGTACATCCAGGTTTGAGGCGAAAAGTCCAAACCCTCCATAAAGAAATGCAGATGTCCGAAGACAAAGGTCCAAAGAAAAAGTCCAAAGGAAAAAGAAAAAGGCGGTTCCAATTTGGAAACCTGTAATAAAATTGCATGTCATTAGAACAAACTCCTATATGGACACGAGGTCCTAATTTTCTATAAATTTGCGCGACTTACCGCCTTAATTTGCTGGAACAATGCCAATAGCAAAAGAAATCATAATATTTTCAGATTAAGAGCTGAAACAATAGAATTTTAACAATTATTTTTCAAATTAGGAGCGTGGCGATTTCCATCAGAGTGAATCTTATTAAAAAATGACAACTCACCAGAAATAAACTATAATTCCACAAGAGGATAGTTGTGAAGACACAAACTATTATCCTTTAGGCCAAAATACTCTCATTTTTATGAGATTTATTGAAATTAAGTTACGAAGCCATGAATATCGACCATCCAGCCTCAATGCTAGGAAAAAAGGTCCCTTGACAGGTATACGTCAAAATGTCATTCACTCCGCGTTCCGAAACTTTTCGTTCAAAAATAGAATTAAAACCGGTGTGACGACGTTCGCAGAGCGCGTCGTTACAGTGTCTCGCCTGATGGCTCTCCTCGGTGAGACATCCGGATTTTTTCACTGTTATTGTCTCCACTAGGTTTAGGAGACATCAGAATGTACTACTTTACGTGCGCGAAATCCCCACGGATACCTCCTCACCGGTGCCGGTGGAGGAGGTTATGTCGGACTCGAACCGACTAAAACGCACGCCGCCTGTGGGTCGTTTTGGTTGCCGAAGGTGAGGTTGACAGGCATATCCCTCGCACCCCGGCCCCTCTCGGGTGTGGGAACTACAGAGTCCCCAACTCGTCCCCGGAAACGGAGAGCCGCGGCCTGCTTCTGCCATGGTCACAGGCGGCTCCACCTGTAGAATGTACTACTTGAAATTTTTGCTCACTACACTTTGTATCTGATGTCTCCTCTGTATATAGGAGACAACAAGACTGGTAAAATCGATTTCTCTACGAGGTGGCCATAAAAGGACACACGAGACCGAAGCCTTGGTGGCAAGTACTGTCACCATCATCGATATTAGCTTCACATATAAGAATGACCAATTTAGCTTTAAAACTTAACATGCGGATCAAAGTTTCGGTTAGTAATAATCGGTTCCACAACTTAGGTGGCAGACAAGCACACGGTCATCAGCATCAGGTGGGCTGATGGAAAGTGGTTACCGTGACCTATGAACGTGTGTAACACCAGGGGAGTCGCACTCATGCTGCCGACCTTGTAAGACCAGAGATTTTCTGTGCCATCAGTGCAGAACACAAAATCAGGACAAGCCTTTGGTCTTCCCACTGACATCACAAAAACTCTTCAGTGAGCTCTGGCTACCCTACTCACCGCCGGGAACACAACACGAGGTTATTATAGCCGTTGTATTATGTAGGGTTGCTACATTGATTAAATTCTACGTCTTTCGTTACATTCTAATTTCGTGTAAATATTTCCAGTTACACGAAATTAAAATCTACTTGGTAACTGAATTGTTGTAATTATGCTCATATGAGTGACCGATTAATTAATTTTATGGTAATCTATTGAGATCTACTGGAAAATCATAAAGATTACGCAGACTCGCTCAATGTGACCTTTTTAGCCCCGCTGGTTTTTGGAATAGACTCTTTTTTTTCTTGTGAAGAGACATGCGGAGAGGTCATGTCGAACTCGAACCGACTAAAACATAGGGCGCATGTGGGTTGAATTTGGTTGCCGAAGGTGAGGTTGATAGGCATATCTCTCGCGACCGACTAGGGCCATCTCTCTAGAACTGGCCCTCCTCGGTAATAGCTTCACCCCTTGTTATGTGCTACCGAAAAACACTGTTATCGAAATGTATTTGTTTCTATATCTCTGCCTACCCGTTGAGACTGTACATACATGTTTGTTTTACAGATAGAACGGTACCTCTTAGGCCCATCGACGCAGTCCCACCAGGCGCACGCAAATACAAGCCATCCTCCACCTCTCTCGGCGCTGGCCTCAATATGTCAGGTATATTTAGTGATTTTTTGTTTTAAGAAATTTAATTTTATTTAATAATAAAATTTTACTGCCGTGTGGTTTCCGGTAGAGTAGAATTAGAGCCACCCCGTTTCGTCCCATGCGGTGTCGTACAAGGCGACTAAGGGATAGGGCTGTTTAACATCAGACAGATATATTCAGCCTCAGATGTACGGCTCGAGTCAACAATAGTGCCCGGAGTACGGCAATAGGCTCACCACCTATTACGTGGGACCGAATACAATTATTGGTGAAATGTGCGTGTTAATTCACCTCTGCCTAACCCTCCAAGGATAAAGGCGTGATTATATGTATGTATATATGTACGTAAGAAATTTAATTTAAGGTGTATATCAATGAGACTTGTAGATATTTAGGACAGGACCAGGTTAATCAATTGGTAGAGTATACTGTGGGGCAAGGTTACGTTCTGGTTGTTGACTTTTATGAATTAGATTTTTTAGAAAAAACATCTGCAAGAAAAAATCCTGATATAAATGTAAAATCCCGTAGCAAACCATGTAAATTGTTAAATTACATCGTTTGTATAAAAAAATTGTACTCCACGTTCACTCTTCTATCGCAAGAGGAAGGACTGCGCCTAACCTTCGGCTGTCGACTAGCAGCTGAGGTTGGTTTGAACCCCGAAGATCTTGATCAAAGTCAAAGTCAAAAATCATTTATTCTGTAGACCATTATACCGGAACTCACAGAACGTCAACAAAAAAGAAACATGAATATCAGTTTAGTAAATGGACCACCGGTTCGAAACGCGGCCCCGACCTGTGAAGACTCCGGCAAGAAACTGAGCGGGCATTTCTTTTTTTTGGTCTATTCACAAACATACACTTAGTCTACTTAATCTAAATACAAAAATTTACTTGAGTAGCATAGTTGAGCGAACAGCTCATTTCCAAGCTTGTTTATCATCCAAGTTTCATAGTCATAAATTCCATATACGCAGATTTCAAAAAAGCGTTTGATCTGGTCGACTACAGCCTCCTTTTGAGAAAACTTGCGAAAATGGGTATTCATGGATCTTTACTGCGGTGGTGTGATTCATATATACAAAATCGTACTCAATTGGTACACCTTCGCGGATTTAAACGCAAGGGTGTGTGCTGTTCCTTCAGGAGTTCCTCAAGGATCTCATCTAGGGCCCATTCTCTTTTTAGTTTTCATTAACGATATTAAACACGTTATTAGCTCCAAATTAAGCTTATATGCCAATGACTTGAAGATCCATCGAACTATAAATGAGCCTAATGATATAATAACTCTTCAATTGGATATTGATGCAGTGGATTGAGTGGTGTACACAAAATAACATGATTCTAAACTTAGCAAAATCTCATAAAATCACATAAAATTCACAAGAAGAAAATTACCGTCTCAAATAACTTACGTTATTAATACTATTCGCGACTTAGGTGTTATTCTAGGTAGCACATTGGGTTTCAAGAGTCACTACGACAACATCTCTAGCAGAACTTCTAGGCTTTCTGGCTTCATTAATAGACAGATGAAAATATTTAGGCACCAAAGTCCCACTATACTTACACATATTGATAACTCACTTGTACTTTTCCACATTACTTTATTGCTTATTACACCTGACCGGTTTCGCCTTACGGCATCCTCAAAGGCTTACAACAACAAATTCCACCAAGTGCCATCAATCTACAGTATAAATAGTCCCACTATACTTATTTACAACACTGTTGTTAGAGGAATTCTGGAGTACTGTTGCATTGTTTGGAACCTAGGCTATCAGGCGCATGTTGACAGAATAGAACGTATACAGAAACGTTTTTTAAACTGCTTAGCATTTAATAACATGTGTCGACAGTTACCATCATATAAACAACGTCTCTCATTTTATGAAATGGACCAACTGAGCACGCGTCGAAAAGTCGCCGATGTCACGTTCTTGTACAAGCTCATTCATGGTTTGGTGGATTCTCCGGACGTCCTTGAGCGTATATCGCTGTCCGTGCCCCGCAGCGAAAGTCATTTGAGCAATCGTAGAACTTTTCATTTACCACATTTTAAAATTAATCTTGGCCAGCACTCTCCTATCTATCGTATGAGTGCTTCAATGAGTAACATTCGTAATGATATCGATGTATTTCTTCGTTGCGATTCTTAGCATCAGTGTTTAACTGCGAATTGTAACTTTTTTTTCTTTATGATCTTATTTTGTTTTGCTTTTTCTGTGAGTGACTTTTGGTATTTAGATCGCACTTATATAGCGAAATATTTAAATAAAATTATGTCACTGACATTCTAAACGTAACATAGCCTTACTTTTTATGCTGTGTTCGCATCAAGTAGAATACAATCACGCTATGACTTTTGTAAATTTTAGTATAAGATACATTACTGGTTATATGCAGTTTTGCGAATCAATAAAAAAAAAAGTATTCTTGGATTTTATAATAGCCTATCTGGCACAATTTACTGTTAACAATATTTTTGAATTTATACACAGGTAAATGACTAATTGCTTTTTAAAAAAGCGTACACAGTTACCCTGAAATGAATGACTATTTTTTTCAAGTCGACAGTTTGTTTTTGTATCTGGTATTTATTTTATGCCGGTCACAAACTCTAGAGAATTTCGAAATATTTTCCGTACATACATGAGGTTCTCAAAAATATATTGTGACACTACGGTTAAAATGTCTATCTCTTTAAACTTTTCTCTGAGGGAGACTCTTGGGCCTAAATTATAAATGGCTCGCACAGCCCGCTTTAACACAAATATTGTGTTTAAATGTGCAGAATTACCTCAAAAGAGAATTCCGTAGCTCAAAATGCTATGGAAATAACTGAAATATACTATTTTAGCCGTAGCCACGTCTGTCAAGGTCCTAATATTTTTTATAGCGTAGGAGGCCGAACTTAATCTACTGGCTATTTTATCAATATGTGATCCCCACTGTAGTTTAGAGTCAATAGTATCAATAGTAGTAATAGTCTCAAGCCCAGGAGCACTGTCGATTCCACAAGATTCAACACCTGTCCATTGAGTTGTAATGTACAACTCAATGGACAGGTGTTGAGTTCCACCTGTGTAACATTAGGTAGAGTAAATTTTATACATTTCGTTTTGTTCCCATTAAAGGCTAAAATTATTTGTACTAAACCAATATACCACTCTTGTGATTGCACCATTCACTTCGTCATAATTATTTTGGTTCCTCTTAATTTTAAAAATTAACGAAGTATCGTCAGCAAATAAGATATTATTATTTTTGTCCCTTACGTAGTAGGGAAGGTCATTAATGTAAATTAAGGATAAAAATGGTTCAAGTATCGAACCCTGTGGAACGCCCATCGAAACCACAGATCCTACTGAACGTGTACCGTTAACATTGACCCTCTGAATTCTATTATTCAAATATGACGTCAGAAGGTCCGAAGCCTTGTTCTTTATTCCATAATGTTCTAATTGCCTGATTAATGTGTCATGGTGCACGCAATCGAAGGCCTTGGATAGATCACAGAATACACCTAATGCATCATGCTTATCTTCCCAGTAAGGCTTCAGTATTTAAGGAATTAATCCGTGTGGTGACGGAGAAAGAATACAAGTATCACCACCCCATCTCATCCGAAGGGTGTCGTAAGAGGCGACTAATGGATAAATACGCAAACCATATCACTGCGAGAGAAGGAAAACTCGAAATAAAACCCTGTACCAACCCGTCTGGCCAGCGTGGAAACAGTAGGCCAAAGCCTCCCAACATTGAGAGAGGCCTAGTCCAGCAGTGGACTGCGATGGGCTAGTTGATTGATTGATTGATTTAAGGAATGATTGAAGAGTTTAATATACTCCATGATTCGATGATTGGCGCGCCTCCGCCGTCGAATCCCACCATTGCCACCAAATATACCTAAAAAGCTTTTCTGTACTGCTAGAGTACACTGTCAAGAAGTTAGTATATCATTGCATAGTCCTAAGCTTAAACTAAAATACCTAGACGTAGCAAGTGGCATTAAAATGCGGCGTAAAAAATGTCTACTACTTCGATATAAGTTGACATATACATACATACATGGCATGCCATGCACAAACTGGCAGTTTAAAGAACAATATTGACATAAGTTTACTCGCACATAACGTAATAATTAACCGCGGTAACCTAGTGGTATGGGTAATGGACCGCTGAGACGAGGTCTCGGGTTCGATCCCAGGTTTTACCATGGCACACACCAATGACTTTTTGATGCTTTTCGAAGTTATGTGTGTATTTATCACAGGTTTATAAGTGCCCGGTTAATGGCAATAGGCTTGCCACCTATTACATTGGGACCTAAACATAAACTGGCGAAATGTGGGTGCTAGCACCTCTGCCTTCGAGGATAGAGGCGTGAGTTTATAATAATAATAACATATAACGTTTTTTTGTGTTGCGCAGGCGTGGTCGAGCGGGCAGCAGTGTGCGCGGCCGGCGCGCGTGTCGGCGGGCGCGGCCGTGGGCGCGCTGGGCGAGCTGAGCCCGGGCGGCGCGCTCATGCGCCACCACCACGCCGCCTCCATGGCTCGTGAGTACTGTACCCACCATGTATAGTGTGCTGTACGTGTGGCGGGCGCGGCCGTGGGCGCGCTGGGCGAGCTGAGCCCGGGCGGCGCGCTCATGCGCCACCACCACGCCGCCTCCATGGCTCGTGAGTACTGTACCCACCATGTATAGTGTGCTGTACGTGTGGCGGGCGCGGCCGTGGGCGCGCTGGGCGAGCTGAGCCCGGGCGGCGCGCTCATGCGCCACCACCACGCCGCCTCCATGGCTCGTGAGTACTGTACCCACCATGTATAGTGTGCTGTACGTGTGGCGGGCGCGGCCGTGGGCGCGCTGGGCGAGCTGAGCCCGGGCGGCGCGCTCATGCGCCACCACCACGCCGCCTCCATGGCTCGTGAGTACTGTACCCACCATGTATAGTGTGCTGTACGTGTGGCGGGCGCGGCCGTGGGCGCGCTGGGCGAGCTGAGCCCGGGCGGCGCGCTCATGCGCCACCACCACGCCGCCTCCATGGCTCGTGAGTACTGTACCCACCATGTATAGTGTGCTGTACGTGTGGCGGGCGCGGCCGTGGGCGCGCTGGGCGAGCTGAGCCCGGGCGGCGCGCTCATGCGCCACCACCACGCCGCCTCCATGGCTCGTGAGTACTGTACCCACCATGTATAGTGTGCTGTACGTGTGGCGGGCGCGGCCGTGGGCGCGCTGGGCGAGCTGAGCCCGGGCGGCGCGCTCATGCGCCACCACCACGCCGCCTCCATGGCTCGTGAGTACTGTACCCACCATGTATAGTGTGCTGTACGTGTGGCGGGCGCGGCCGTGGGCGCGCTGGGCGAGCTGAGCCCGGGCGGCGCGCTCATGCGCCACCACCACGCCGCCTCCATGGCTCGTGAGTACTGTACCCACCATGTATAGTGTGCTGTACGTGTGGCGGGCGCGGCCGTGGGCGCGCTGGGCGAGCTGAGCCCGGGCGGCGCGCTCATGCGCCACCACCACGCCGCCTCCATGGCTCGTGAGTACTGTACCCACCATGTATAGTGTGCTGTACGTGTGGCGGGCGCGGCCGTGGGCGCGCTGGGCGAGCTGAGCCCGGGCGGCGCGCTCATGCGCCACCACCACGCCGCCTCCATGGCTCGTGAGTACTGTACCCACCATGTATAGTGTGCTGTACGTGTGGCGGGCGCGGCCGTGGGCGCGCTGGGCGAGCTGAGCCCGGGCGGCGCGCTCATGCGCCACCACCACGCCGCCTCCATGGCTCGTGAGTACTGTACCCACCATGTATAGTGTGCTGTACGTGTGGCGGGCGCGGCCGTGGGCGCGCTGGGCGAGCTGAGCCCGGGCGGCGCGCTCATGCGCCACCACCACGCCGCCTCCATGGCTCGTGAGTACTGTACCCACCATGTATAGTGTGCTGTACGTGTGGCGGGCGCGGCCGTGGGCGCGCTGGGCGAGCTGAGCCCGGGCGGCGCGCTCATGCGCCACCACCACGCCGCCTCCATGGCTCGTGAGTACTGTACCCACCATGTATAGTGTGCTGTACGTGTGGCGGGCGCGGCCGTGGGCGCGCTGGGCGAGCTGAGCCCGGGCGGCGCGCTCATGCGCCACCACCACGCCGCCTCCATGGCTCGTGAGTACTGTACCCACCATGTATAGTGTGCTGTACGTGTGGCGGGCGCGGCCGTGGGCGCGCTGGGCGAGCTGAGCCCGGGCGGCGCGCTCATGCGCCACCACCACGCCGCCTCCATGGCTCGTGAGTACTGTACCCACCATGTATAGTGTGCTGTACGTGTGGCGGGCGCGGCCGTGGGCGCGCTGGGCGAGCTGAGCCCGGGCGGCGCGCTCATGCGCCACCACCACGCCGCCTCCATGGCTCGTGAGTACTGTACCCACCATGTATAGTGTGCTGTACGTGTGGCGGGCGCGGCCGTGGGCGCGCTGGGCGAGCTGAGCCCGGGCGGCGCGCTCATGCGCCACCACCACGCCGCCTCCATGGCTCGTGAGTACTGTACCCACCATGTATAGTGTGCTGTACGTGTGGCGGGCGCGGCCGTGGGCGCGCTGGGCGAGCTGAGCCCGGGCGGCGCGCTCATGCGCCACCACCACGCCGCCTCCATGGCTCGTGAGTACTGTACCCACCATGTATAGTGTGCTGTACGTGTGGCGGGCGCGGCCGTGGGCGCGCTGGGCGAGCTGAGCCCGGGCGGGGCGCTCATGCGCCACCACCACGCCGCCTCCATGGCTCGTGAGTACTGTACCCACCATGTATAGTGTGCTGTACGTGTGGCGGGCGCGGCCGTGGGCGCGCTGGGCGAGCTGAGCCCGGGCGGGGCGCTCATGCGCCACCACCACGCCGCCTCCATGGCTCGTGAGTACTGTACCCACCATGTATAGTGTGCTGTACGTGTGGCGGGCGCGGCCGTGGGCGCGCTGGGCGAGCTGAGCCCGGGCGGCGCGCTCATGCGCCACCACCACGCCGCCTCCATGGCTCGTGAGTACTGTACCCACCATGTATAGTGTGCTGTACGTGTGGCGGGCGCGGCCGTGGGCGCGCTGGGCGAGCTGAGCCCGGGCGGGGCGCTCATGCGCCACCACCACGCCGCCTCCATGGCTCGTGAGTACTGTACCCACCATGTATAGTGTGCTGTACGTGTGGCGGGCGCGGCCGTGGGCGCGCTGGGCGAGCTGAGCCCGGGCGGCGCGCTCATGCGCCACCACCACGCCGCCTCCATGGCTCGTGAGTACTGTACCCACCATGTATAGTGTGCTGTACGTGTGGCGGGCGCGGCCGTGGGCGCGCTGGGCGAGCTGAGCCCGGGCGGCGCGCTCATGCGCCACCACCACGCCGCCTCCATGGCTCGTGAGTACTGTACCCACCATGTATAGTGTGCTGTACGTGTGGCGGGCGCGGCCGTGGGCGCGCTGGGCGAGCTGAGCCCGGGCGGCGCGCTCATGCGCCACCACCACGCCGCCTCCATGGCTCGTGAGTACTGTACCCACCATGTATAGTGTGCTGTACGTGTGGCGGGCGCGGCCGTGGGCGCGCTGGGCGAGCTGAGCCCGGGCGGCGCGCTCATGCGCCACCACCACGCCGCCTCCATGGCTCGTGAGTACTGTACCCACCATGTATAGTGTGCTGTACGTGTGGCGGGCGCGGCCGTGGGCGCGCTGGGCGAGCTGAGCCCGGGCGGCGCGCTCATGCGCCACCACCACGCCGCCTCCATGGCTCGTGAGTACTGTACCCACCATGTATAGTGTGCTGTACGTGTGGCGGGCGCGGCCGTGGGCGCGCTGGGCGAGCTGAGCCCGGGCGGCGCGCTCATGCGCCACCACCACGCCGCCTCCATGGCTCGTGAGTACTGTACCCACCATGTATAGTGTGCTGTACGTGTGGCGGGCGCGGCCGTGGGCGCGCTGGGCGAGCTGAGCCCGGGCGGCGCGCTCATGCGCCACCACCACGCCGCCTCCATGGCTCGTGAGTACTGTACCCACCATGTATAGTGTGCTGTACGTGTGGCGGGCGCGGCCGTGGGCGCGCTGGGCGAGCTGAGCCCGGGCGGCGCGCTCATGCGCCACCACCACGCCGCCTCCATGGCTCGTGAGTACTGTACCCACCATGTATAGTGTGCTGTACGTGTGGCGGGCGCGGCCGTGGGCGCGCTGGGCGAGCTGAGCCCGGGCGGCGCGCTCATGCGCCACCACCACGCCGCCTCCATGGCTCGTGAGTACTGTACCCACCATGTATAGTGTGCTGTACGTGTGGCGGGCGCGGCCGTGGGCGCGCTGGGCGAGCTGAGCCCGGGCGGCGCGCTCATGCGCCACCACCACGCCGCCTCCATGGCTCGTGAGTACTGTACCCACCATGTATAGTGTGCTGTACGTGTGGCGGGCGCGGCCGTGGGCGCGCTGGGCGAGCTGAGCCCGGGCGGCGCGCTCATGCGCCACCACCACGCCGCCTCCATGGCTCGTGAGTACTGTACCCACCATGTATAGTGTGCTGTACGTGTGGCGGGCGCGGCCGTGGGCGCGCTGGGCGAGCTGAGCCCGGGCGGCGCGCTCATGCGCCACCACCACGCCGCCTCCATGGCTCGTGAGTACTGTACCCACCATGTATAGTGTGCTGTACGTGTGGCGGGCGCGGCCGTGGGCGCGCTGGGCGAGCTGAGCCCGGGCGGCGCGCTCATGCGCCACCACCACGCCGCCTCCATGGCTCGTGAGTACTGTACCCACCATGTATAGTGTGCTGTACGTGTGGCGGGCGCGGCCGTGGGCGCGCTGGGCGAGCTGAGCCCGGGCGGCGCGCTCATGCGCCACCACCACGCCGCCTCCATGGCTCGTGAGTACTGTACCCACCATGTATAGTGTGCTGTACGTGTGGCGGGCGCGGCCGTGGGCGCGCTGGGCGAGCTGAGCCCGGGCGGCGCGCTCATGCGCCACCACCACGCCGCCTCCATGGCTCGTGAGTACTGTACCCACCATGTATAGTGTGCTGTACGTGTGGCGGGCGCGGCCGTGGGCGCGCTGGGCGAGCTGAGCCCGGGCGGCGCGCTCATGCGCCACCACCACGCCGCCTCCATGGCTCGTGAGTACTGTACCCACCATGTATAGTGTGCTGTACGTGTGGCGGGCGCGGCCGTGGGCGCGCTGGGCGAGCTGAGCCCGGGCGGCGCGCTCATGCGCCACCACCACGCCGCCTCCATGGCTCGTGAGTACTGTACCCACCATGTATAGTGTGCTGTACGTGTGGCGGGCGCGGCCGTGGGCGCGCTGGGCGAGCTGAGCCCGGGCGGCGCGCTCATGCGCCACCACCACGCCGCCTCCATGGCTCGTGAGTACTGTACCCACCATGTATAGTGTGCTGTACGTGTGGCGGGCGCGGCCGTGGGCGCGCTGGGCGAGCTGAGCCCGGGCGGCGCGCTCATGCGCCACCACCACGCCGCCTCCATGGCTCGTGAGTACTGTACCCACCATGTATAGTGTGCTGTACGTGTGGCGGGCGCGGCCGTGGGCGCGCTGGGCGAGCTGAGCCCGGGCGGCGCGCTCATGCGCCACCACCACGCCGCCTCCATGGCTCGTGAGTACTGTACCCACCATGTATAGTGTGCTGTACGTGTGGCGGGCGCGGCCGTGGGCGCGCTGGGCGAGCTGAGCCCGGGCGGCGCGCTCATGCGCCACCACCACGCCGCCTCCATGGCTCGTGAGTACTGTACCCACCATGTATAGTGTGCTGTACGTGTGGCGGGCGCGGCCGTGGGCGCGCTGGGCGAGCTGAGCCCGGGCGGCGCGCTCATGCGCCACCACCACGCCGCCTCCATGGCTCGTGAGTACTGTACCCACCATGTATAGTGTGCTGTACGTGTGGCGGGCGCGGCCGTGGGCGCGCTGGGCGAGCTGAGCCCGGGCGGCGCGCTCATGCGCCACCACCACGCCGCCTCCATGGCTCGTGAGTACTGTACCCACCATGTATAGTGTGCTGTACGTGTGGCGGGCGCGGCCGTGGGCGCGCTGGGCGAGCTGAGCCCGGGCGGCGCGCTCATGCGCCACCACCACGCCGCCTCCATGGCTCGTGAGTACTGTACCCACCATGTATAGTGTGCTGTACGTGTGGCGGGCGCGGCCGTGGGCGCGCTGGGCGAGCTGAGCCCGGGCGGCGCGCTCATGCGCCACCACCACGCCGCCTCCATGGCTCGTGAGTACTGTACCCACCATGTATAGTGTGCTGTACGTGTGGCGGGCGCGGCCGTGGGCGCGCTGGGCGAGCTGAGCCCGGGCGGCGCGCTCATGCGCCACCACCACGCCGCCTCCATGGCTCGTGAGTACTGTACCCACCATGTATAGTGTGCTGTACGTGTGGCGGGCGCGGCCGTGGGCGCGCTGGGCGAGCTGAGCCCGGGCGGCGCGCTCATGCGCCACCACCACGCCGCCTCCATGGCTCGTGAGTACTGTACCCACCATGTATAGTGTGCTGTACGTGTGGCGGGCGCGGCCGTGGGCGCGCTGGGCGAGCTGAGCCCGGGCGGCGCGCTCATGCGCCACCACCACGCCGCCTCCATGGCTCGTGAGTACTGTACCCACCATGTATAGTGTGCTGTACGTGTGGCGGGCGCGGCCGTGGGCGCGCTGGGCGAGCTGAGCCCGGGCGGCGCGCTCATGCGCCACCACCACGCCGCCTCCATGGCTCGTGAGTACTGTACCCACCATGTATAGTGTGCTGTACGTGTGGCGGGCGCGGCTGTGCGGTGTCGTACAAGGCGACTACGGGATAGGGCTGTTTAAGATCAGACCGATATCAACAGCTCAGACTCAGATTCAGATGCATGGCTCGAGGTAACAATATTGCCCGGTAAACGGCAATTGGCTCACTCCTTATTAAGTGGGACCGAATACAATGATGGTGAAATGTGGATGTTAATTCACCTCTGCCTAACCCTCCGGGGATAAAGGCGTGATTATATGTATGTATGTATGTATAACATAGATAACGGCCGAAGCGGCGGCCAACAGCTAGTACTCAATAAAACACATTATTATATTATTTTGCAGAGCTAATCCCGTCGGACGTGAAGTCGGAGCTGCACCGCATCTACCTGTCGGGCGGGGAGCTGCTGCGCGAGCTGTGGCGCTGCTTCCCGCAGCCCGGCGCCGGCGCCGAGGCCGACGACACGGCGGCGCGCGCCGACAAGTTCTACGAGGCGCTGCTGCGCTTCAGGAACGTCAAACTGAGGCCTTTCGAGGTGAGTCTCCTCTATTGTAACTCGTGGTAGCCTTTGTTTACGTGCACAAAATCTCCACGGATATCCCCCACCAGAGACGGTGGAAGAGATTATGTCGGACTCGAACCGACTAAAACGCACGTCGCCTGTGGGTCGCTTTAGTTGCCGAAGGTGAGGTTGACAGGCATATCCCTCGCACCCCGGCTGACCCAGGGCCATCTCTCACGATCTGGTCCTCTCCTCGTGTGTGGGGACTATAGAGTCCCTAACTCGTCCCCGGAAACGGGGAGGCGCGCCGCCGCCGCGGCCTGCTTCTGCCAGGATGACCGGCGGCTCCACCTGTCACCCCCAGGCCTGCGCTCATGGGGAGTGGAGGTCGTTCATCGATTTCGGACGCCCGAGTTGCCTTCGTACGCGGGCAGCTTGGTTTGCGATCCTTCGTCGCTCCCGCTGCCGCTCCCGCCCCACTCGTGGTAGCCTAGTGGTATGGGTAATGGACTGCTGAGACCAGGTCTCGGATTCGATCCCAGGTTTTACCATGGCATGACTTTTCGATGCTTTTCGAAGTTATGTGTGTATTTATCGCATGTTTATAAGTAACCCGGTTAATGGCAATAGGCTCGCCTCCTGTTACATTGGGACCTAAACATAAACCGGCGAAATGTGGGTGTTAGCACCTCTGCCTACCTCTTCGGGGATATAGGCGTGAGTTTATATTTTGTTATGTTGTAACTCGGATTGTGTAGATGTAGGGTCAGCAAAAAACTATTTGAACATTTTTGATAAGAAGATTTTATATAAATATGATATCTTTACACATACCTGTGCATTTTGTAAGGGACCTCTGCGTACACCTCTGTGTATTAGTACCCATATTTTGTCAATTTGGTCAAAAAGTTGATGCTTATTACGTGGGATCTACATAAAGCCTGGACACAAATTGTGTGTTCGTTTGACTGAAGCTGAAAGGAGCTAAGGAAACTAAGAGTTGAGGAAATTAAGACCACAATTTTGCCGGACTCGGAAATCGAATCCGAAACCTTGTAAAGTCAGCATCGGATTTATACTTTCTTTTCAGAATCTGACTGTGCAGCATAGTCACACTTACTACCACTACTGTCGTCCATATCGTCTTTACCATATTTTTTTATACCACTTAGGTGGCAGACAAGCGCACGGCCCACTTGATGGAAAGTGGTTACCATGGCCTATGGACGTGTGTAACACCAGAGAAGCCACACTCGCGCTGTCGCCCCTGTAAGCACTGACGGCACAGAAACTCTAGACGTAACGTAGATAATATTTAATTAAGACGGTACATGGTGAAATTACCTCTATTTTATTACTTTGTGATTAATAATTAATAAATCTATCTATCTATTAGCCTATCGCAGTGCACTGATGGACATATTTAACAATATTGTCTAACAAATATCTCTTATTTCAATTCATCAGGAAAAAATGCTCCGTGACCTAACGCCGCTAGCGACATCTCTGACGCGACATATGAACCAGATGATCGACACAGCGTGCTCTAAATACGCCATATGGCAACAGAGACAAGCCAAACTCCGGTAGTAGTAAGTTTATTTTGTACCGTCAGCAGAATTGTAACAATAGATCTTGTAGCTAAGTATATCATTCGGCACTCCTTGCTAGGCGAAGTCAGAACGAGACTACTCAAACGTTGAAATTATTTTTGTAGTAGTGATAATGTGCCTTGTTTTTTACGTGCGGAAATCTCAGATTCCCTTCCCAGTGGGGGTAGTTATGTCGGACTCAATCGACTAAAAGCGCACGCCGTCTTGGTTCTTCAGATGTCGAAGTGATTCAGTGCCATTTCCGGTTTCGAGATGGCCCTTTAAAGTAATAATAAACCTACTGCCAAGTGGAATTAATAGGGATGAAATGAATATTTGAAATTGAATTTGCTATTTTTTACTTCAAATTGCTGTTTCCAAAAAAAAAAAAAAATTGAATTTCGAACGACCATTTTATTGCTATTCATTCCTATACATGTCAATTACACATTTTTTTGTAATTGGTTTTTTTTCTGTCCATCAGGCCATCGTAGTCCACTGCTGTACATAGGCTTCTCCCAATGTTTTTTTTCTAATCCATATGATTTGATTGAGCTGCTTAAATTTTCTGTTGAACACTAAAAATAGTTATACAATGATTTTTATAATCTCAAAACACGATGTGCCAAATACTGGTCTCAACATTTATATATATATATAAATGTTGAGTATAACATAATTCTTTAGTGGATATTCAATCACATCGCATCATTTTTACCTCACACTCGTTCACATTTTGTAAAACACAAAGACAGAAACGCTCTGTATGAATTATGATATATAATCGCTAAGCTTTAAACATATCGCAATCTATTAAAATCAACTAACAATATAAAATTCAAAATCCATGAATTACATTACATTACTAACAGTTGGCAACTGGTTTCCAACCATGTTTCAATTGCCTATAATACGAAATATTATCTAATTACATGAATAAAAAAACCGAGGGAGTAAAAGCGATAATGACGATTTTATGTTGAACATCTTTAAAAATATGATGAATATAAAACGTGTTCATCCCATACATTTAATTTTATATTTTTTAATTAATCAGGTTTATTTATTTCAAAAAGCCATTACTTTACATTATTAATACAATAGTAAAAAAATAAGAAAAGAAACGTTTATTTATTCAATTCTACTACGAACCCTACAGAATACCACGGCAATAATAACCTCGTGTTGTGTTTCTGGCGGTGAGTAGGGTAGCCAGAGCTCACTGGAGAGTTTTTATACTGTCAGTGGGAAGACCAAAAGCTTGTCCTGTTTTATCTTTTACACTGACGGCACAGAAACTCTTGTGTTTACAGGGTTGGCAGCGCGAGTGTGACTCCCTTTGCGTTGCACACGTCCATAGGCCACGGTAACCACTTTCCATCAGGTGGGCCGTGTGCTTGTCTGCCAACCAAGTGGTGTAAACAAAAATGTGTTACTTGTCTATAAGGGCAGACATTCTAATCATACATGAAATATATAAGGACAAATTTGTAATGCATAATATGCCTTAAGGCTGTGATGCAATTTTAAATAGAGCTCTATAAAAATCATATTGTTCAACGAGACTTAATTTTCTAAAACAAATTAAAAAAAGATGCTAAATAGTGTATTTGTTATGTATGTACACCGGAAACTGCCCACTATATAATATATTTATCTACCTCACTCCATCCCATGGTTGCCTGGTAGTGATTGCCTTGTGCAATAACGCCGCCACTTGTAGGTAATGCTACAAAGATGTACCTATTGTATTTTTTCTGTATCCCTACTTTGTGTATATACAATAAAGAGATATTATTATTATATGTAGTTATTTGTTCTGCTGACGGTACTTTTGGTATAAAAAAATATTGTGAACGAATTGATGTGATGCGGAAAAGAATTGTTAATGTAGTATATCACTTTTCTTTTAACTACTGTATAATGAGATTCCTGATTTTTTACTTCGATAATTTTAGTTGCGGTTCAATTGTAATTACGTATTTTTTACATTGAAAAGATGCCTCAAAGTTTATAAATAGACCATTTTCATATTAGTTGCGATTTGATTGTAATTACGTCTCTTTTTTACATAGAAAAGATGCCTCAAGATTTGTAAATAGGTTTTTTTTTTCATATTTACTTTGTCCCAACTCAGTATCTCGTAACTGTATTTTTTATTATTAACATGCTATTGTAACATGTCAAAAAGTGATTATTTGACTGCCAACTGTTTACATTAGCATCACACTACTTTTAGGCTAATGGTGTAAATTCTTAAACAAATGTTCTGATTATATTTTTATATCATTCTCTGTTGAAGTAAATGGTATTGTCCTACAATACTAAAACTGCTTTAGCTATGAAGAACCAATAAATAAGACTGAATTTTTACACATGGCTTTTCTTCTACCGATATTATGTTCCTATCCCGTCACATCAATTGGAATAATACAATTTGTAAATACATCTAAATGTATAAAATAAACGCCGTTGATGTTCGTAGTACAAATTTATAACTAGCTACAACCAATCAGATTGCCGTATTTTTTACGTAGAAAAGTAAAAAATATATCTTGCTAATTTTGCAGTTAGTGTTGCAGAAATATCGATAATCCTTTTATCGATAGTGACTCTTAAAAATAATGATTTGATTAGTATCTTACAAGTGTCTCCCAATGGTACGTACAATTGATATCAATCATTAATAATGATACCTCATTTGATGATATCGGTTGAAACAAGTATATGTATAACACTATATATATTTTTTATAATCGATATTCGCACTAAGATGAAGAAACCGTAGACTCAATAGTTGCATATCAAACGTTCTCGAATTGACACCCATCTCATCTATGGGGAAATTTATTTTTTATTATTTAAAATTTTGAGTTCCAAAATTAAAATAATGAAAAGGACACAAGGGTTTTAAGCTTTGGATGCAACTGGGACTGGTTCTCAAATAAAGAAGAATATAACAGATCTAAACTTTCCATTAACTTAATACAAATATAAATTTCTAAACTGGTTGTAGCTGGTTCTGAATATGATTAACGAAGATCCACAAATATGAAATACATAATCTGTGAATACCGAATATCATTTAGATTTTTAAATTGCGTTTGCCCACGGACGCTGGGACGAATGACGGTCACTATCGATAAAATATTCATCCCACACTAGTTTATTTTCAACTATTTGTATCACTGTTTTTTTTAAAAGTGATTCTTTTTTTAGAATGTTAAATTGTAAGTAGTTGTTATTGTGTATTTTCTTATACGTTTATCGAAAATATTCATTCATGCGTCTAACCGTCCGTGAGTGGCTAGCCTTATATAGTGTACGTAAAATATAATAAAAAGAAAATAAGTGCATTTTGATGAACCAAATCTACTGAATGGATAATAGTTACTAATATAAATGTATTTGAAACGGTATATCGAAGTGCTTCGTGCCTCTAGTATTGCGGTGGTCTGATGTCTTTTCTTGTCACTTGTAATTTGTACATATGTGTTTACGTACAGGACAATATTCTTTCGATATATTATGAGCGTAGTGCGCAAAATTGAACCAAGTTAGTTTACATTTGCAGTATAAACATTTTGATGCAGTTTTGATTCTTATGCATATAAAAGTCTGTCATTTCTTATAATATTGTTTGAAGTCAACTACTGCTTAAGAGGACTCTAAAGTTGGGTGTAGGCGATAATTTGTAGGGTAGGCAGGGTATTGTTATAATTCTGCTATTAGCACCCTCTCGTATAGGTCCAATCTGCAAAGCTTCACAAAATAATCATTTCACTTCACAAAAATATTCTGAAGATCGGGTAAAAGGTAGCGGTAACTCATTTCATGGCTATACTGGTCCATTTTGTACAGTAATCGGCAAACTTCATGTAAAAAGAAACAAAAAGTTCGCCCATGTGTACTAACTGTCCAACCGAAATAACAATAAAAGGACTGACCAACCAAAGACAAGAGCTCTTAGACCCCATGATTCGTTGTATATAATGTCATTGGTTGATAGGCGTGCTTCGCCCGTCGCGCCCCGCGCTTACCACTAAAGAGACCTAAAATAGCGGCTTGCACAGCCTCAGTACATTGTCGATTTAGATCCCTAGATAGAACGCCTAAGACGGTTTTTAACCCACGACAAGTCGGGGAAATGCTCTGACCAATTGAGCTACTTGGAACCCGTCTTGGACACTCGAAGTGTTCTTACTAACTTCTTTAAAATTGAATTAAATTGAGTTTGATACTCAATTTAATGGAATTTTAAGCGGCCACGTAAGGTGATGACATAGTCTCAGAAAAAGAGGGTATATATACAATAGTGACACTCAGCTGTCACCATTATATACACTTCTACCATATTACCCCTCGTTTCGTTTACACCACGAAACAAGTTGTAAACATGTTTATAAAAAACTTGTTGAAGACTTGTAGAAGACTAATTTAAACACAATACTTGTTTAATACATGTAACTCAGATACTTTTTCGTTCACACTGTAACCTATGACTTATTGCAACTTGTCAAATACATGTTTTATACTTAGGTGAAAACGAGGGGTACGAATGGTGACACTCAGTTTGACGGTCTCATCATATGCTGATCACTCTTTATTACCGTTTATACTCGCAATAGTTCGCAAGTCATACCATTTATTACTAACAAATATTAATATATTAGTAATACCAACAAATACTCTTGAGTGTTCTGATACCGAACGTAGATTATAGAGATATCATTCATTAACAAAATTGGCGACAATAATATCGCAGTGTAGTGTAAGTTGGGAGATCCAAATTTATTTGTTACCATTATTGGTTGATTTTAGTGTTTATATTTCGAAATTATATGTTAAGGTAAGCGTATCTTATGATTAGATTTATCTTCTTTGTGTTTTAAAAATACAGTTTGACACAACTCTCATTCAGTGGAAAAATGTCGTAATCCCTTCATCCATATTCGTAACTGAAATCTCGAAACCAGTTACAAAAAAATAATTATTACTCGCGGTTTGGTAACTAGTTATGAGAGAAGAATTATTATTGTACTTTGCTAACTAAACTTACCTAAGGAGTTACAAGAGAAAATTTTCTGTCGCTGTTTAGTAACTAGTTGCGAGAAAAGAATTGTTATACGTAGATTACAAACTAGGGTGCTGTTTATAAAGTTTTCAAAAGTAAAACAATATATTGGAACTCACTTTCTTAATAATTCAGACATACCGTAAAGGTAGTCGTATATCTTGGAATAAGAAAATTTCTATTTGCGTCATTATTCCATTGAATGGAGATTAAATCATTATAATCTAGTGTGTATCATTGTGGCTTCATTTCACAAATTTTTCGATCTGCAAATCTAAATAGTTTCATTGAATGTGTCGGTAGTAGCAAAGTTATTCAATTTTCAAATAAATGATAAACAAACGAAGTCATTCAAATGCCGAAGTGCCAGTACACTGAGATTATAACAAAACAAAATTAGTGGGCAGAGTCTTTACATTCGAATTGTGGCGTTACTACATGTGTCACTTTAGATTTAGATAGATGATATTACTTTTATGTCTCTTTTATTTAACTTATGTTTATTGAAGTGAAGCAACAATAATGTGTCTCTGTTCCATACGTGTCAAATTGTATTAAAAATAATGTTGTATCGAAATGATTACTATTGTATAGATCTCTCTTAAGACAAACCCGTTTATTATAAACATACTTAAAAATTAACATCATTAATTCATGAGCTGCATATTATTATAAGTTTTCTAATAAATTAATGAAACGTATGTTTATAATTAAACGGGCACAATAAATGTTCCTGAAGCAATATGTCAAATAATACCTAAACTTTATTTTTTAAATCTACGTTTCTTAATAAGTAACTTTAAATCTTAAAGAGCGCACAATATTTATTTAGTTTACAATAGTTCTGACGTCACTAAACACGAAGTACCTCTAGCACGAATAACTATCGTAAACGTATCGAGAGAATGGAGCATTGCGATTGGCCGCATGCCTACTGAGTACATGTATGCGTGTGAAGCCAGCCAATCGCAATGGTTCGTTCTCTCGATATGTTTACGTGACGATTAGGATAGTTTGCCTGCTAGGGGTACTGACCGTATTATAAAGGAGACCAAACTGCTATTACCGATACGACAACTACTCTACCGATTTGTCCAAATCGTCTTGCGAGACGGGAACGCGTGCGTTAGACATCTCCCTAGCTAAAATACTCAAAGGTCCTACTCGTATCCTTATGTAAGCTTGGTATTTTTTGTGACAAATGGCAATAACGTGAGTGATTGAAAGTTATTTGTGTGTAAATATTGTGCACTATTAAATAAGATTGTCTAAAATAATGTTGTGCTTTCTAATGAAAATGCACTGTTACTGATAAAAAAATATTTTATGTACCTTTAATTCGTCAGTTAATTTGAATACAAAGATATCCTTCAGTAAAATTATTGTTTTTTTTTAAATAACTATAAGACTGCTAGTAAAGGAGTGTACACACTTTACTAGTATAGTTACTAATACTAGTTCTAGTATTCTCATCAACCTTACAGGTAAGCTATTGATCGTGTAACCATCGGTAGTACACGGTTTGGGGTAAGAACCCAAACCTCTGAATTACATGATCTATGCCTCGTCAATTTTTTATTTGATTTTGTACTGGTGCCATAGATACAAAAAAGTTAGAAGCCAACTTTCGTCTTCTAAAATTGTAGAAGAACATAGCTGCAAGCTTGAACAATCTTTGAATTTGGATAGTGTAAAAAATGTGACACACGACCTGAGACGGTGCGCACTGCGCGGTATGAAAACTTCATCCCACGCACACTCAAGCTGTGGAATGACCTCCCTGCTGCGGTTTTCCCGAGCGCCTACAATATGGGGTTCTTCAAGAGGGGCATCTTCTTCATGGTCGGCAGCGCTAGTGTGACACCCCTGGTGTTGCATACGTCCATAGGCCACGGTAACCGCTTCCCATCAGGTGGGCCGTGTGCTTGTCTGCCAACTTAGTGGAATAAAAAAAAAATGTTTAACGTGTTAATTTTGAGTACTGCTCATAGACCTGTCCAAAAATAACGTTTACGTTTGACGAAACAAAACTTTTATTAGTATTTGAGTAGGTAATTAAAACAAAAATGGATGCTAAAACGTCGAAATAATTTTGATACTTGACCAACTATCTATATTTGGTATGCAACTAATAAAACAATGTTTCAGTTTATATATTTATTTTAACAAATATCGTCTCCGGTCAAAGTACAGCACATATTACAATAATGCGCTAAATTGGTTGGTGCGGGAGTTGTGCAATATATCACCGGTTATATTATTTAAATCTGTAAAAGTCCACATTCAGGACGAGGCTTTATAGAAAGTGATAATAATTATTATTACCTAAGGATTTTATAATGATTAATAACATCATTCATAGTGCCGTAGTTCGCAAGAAGATAGTGCCTCTTAAAACTTGTGTAGACGGGAATTTCAGTGTAGAGTACATCAGTTGGCAGTGCATTCGCGGGTGTAAAGTCCCGTCCCGGGTGTGGACTTTTACTTATTAAAAATTTATAGGATTTCTCTCAAATTACCGGTTATATAAAATAAAAAAACACAATATGTGTATCATCATACTCTGGAATGTTATTGCAAATGATAATAATATTTTATATTGGATTATTATATTTCTCTTCGTCTAATAAATGTAGATACTAACTATTACAAATTCTAACTACAAAATGTTACATAAATAACACAATTTAAACTTTCTAAATTACATAAGGTGGTATACACACCTGACATAATACATAAATGAACCCGTAGAAAATTGATTTCAAAATTGTTAGCATTGTTATGATAAACTTTATAAAAATGCTAACATTTTCGAACCTGAGTGAAATGATTATATCATAATACTTTGAGAAACTTGTCACATAAGTAGGTTATAGGGACACCATACACGAAATAATATTGACAATAAAATATATCCTGTCTGTATATGTGTGTGTTATTGAGTGAAACAAAGTTTTTGACAATATGAATTTTATTGTCAATATATTTTTGTTTGTGTGCGGTTATTCATAAGATTCATATAAATCCACGCAGATAAGCAATAAATACCTTTGAATAAGTGAATATACAATAATTACAAGTCTTAGTATAAGAAGGTATCACCCCTTTATTTTAATATAAGCCCTTAATAATAAAAATGACATGAATGTATATGCAGCTGTTATATCAAATTTTGACATAACAGCTGTATATACCCCTAGTTATTTTTTTATTAGTAAGGACCTTAAAATATAAATTATATGGTACGTATGTTTTCATTGAAAAAAAAAATATTGCATTGTCCGAAAACCTAAAATAACACTTATTTAGATTGTTACATTAATATATTTTATTTAATCTATATTCCTTTGTTATTAAATTATTGTATTACAGAATATAGTTAAAGTTATTTATATTTATATATCTATTAATATTACAAGTAAATATATATTTTACTTATTAAATTATGCAATGGCAACACAAAGTAGCCATAAATAATTACATTTCAAATCAGCCCAACAGTTTTTTACACGGGTTGCCAGGCCATTTTGAACTTAACAAAAAGATTTGGAAATTAATAGTTTTCATAATTATACTAGGTATCGGGACTTCTCGCGAATTATTTCTTGGAACTTACTATTTGCTGCAACGCATCCGAAACGTCGGCAGAAATAGTAAGTTCCAAGATATAATTCGCGAGAAGTCCCGATACCTAGTATAATTATGAATTCACACCGCGAAAGTTTAAAAATAAAATTAATAGTTTTGTCCCCACTACAATGAAAGCTTTCAGAATTATTGACGCTTTACGACGATGGTGTGTAATTCTGCAGACGGATGCGAAGCGAAAAGTATAGACTTTCGAAGTGCAGTAAATTCCGTGCGGCGCGGATCCGCGCTTTCATGATGCGCGCTATTGAAAGAATAAAATCTGCCGAATCAAGCACCTTGAAAAATAGTCTAGGTGTCGTCCTAGCTAGATACCAATCGCATCATTTGATGCGATTTAGGCCAACCCTTAGATTTTTTTTTTCATAACTAAAGTCGAACTATAATTGCCGTAAGAACTCGTACATAAGTTTTATCCTATCAATTCCTTTTACATTAAGCATTTTACAGTTTTCTCATTAACATATAGATAAGTAGTTTTTTTACATCTTATTGTAGTTACATTATATAATAATTATATTATTATTTCTATTCATAAAATACGCCATGCAAACCCCATTGGACACGTCCTTTTCCTCCCTTCCCCGGTACTGACTTTTCACAATTGCAGCGTACTTATATGTGATGTTAATTTAAAATATTTATTACTTATATTATGAATGTGTGAACATCGTCAGTTACGAATACCGTTTGCGAACGTATTTTATGAATGGCTTTGAATGGAAAAATACATTTTTTTTTTCAAATTATGACATTTCAACCCATAATAATATTGTATTATGATCCTGTCTGTAGGTCTTTTATCTTTTTACGCTTAGGCCACTAGATATATTTTATTAATATTTGGTATAGAGATAGCTTTTAAACTGACAGAGGAGGATAATTTTAAGTTGAAAAAAATCAGCAAGATTTCGTACTACGCAGGTGATGCCGCGGGAAAGAGCCAGTTATAAATAAAGTGTTGAATGTCAGTTCATCCAAACACCATGAAGTTAATTCAAAACTAGTGTTGCACATCACAATCGAGATTCAAGTTCACGACAATCGATTATCGACCGACCGATTACTCGATTTGTCAATCTACAATTAGATGATATATTTATCTTATTTAAGAAAAGTGTGCATAATAATGTAAATAAAATATTATCACATTTTTTTACTAATTTCAAATTTCTTATTTTTTATTAGTTTTGAATCACTTTCACAAGGTTTCAAGAATTTCTAGATATTCGATATATTTGCTAATTTTAAACTTTCTTTTTCACCTGGCATTAGACGACTCAGTAGTAACAAACTAAATAATATAATAATTTTGATTAATATTTCTTTTTTTTTAGTTTATCCCTAGACTCAAAAAGTTCTACGAGGAAACCATTTTTCAAGTTTGTTATTTACTAAAATGTGATATCAGATCAGATACAATTATTTCTAATATACAATAATATCCAGTATTTTTTTAAACCATTCTTCACTTAGGTCACGTTAAGGCTCGTTTTTTACTAATGAAAATTAACTGAATTGTTTTCTCATATTTTACACAATGAAATTAAAAATTAACGTCGTTTATATTGAGCTGATCTCGGGTTCCATCATTAATAAAAAAAAAAATTAACATCTATTAAAATCTCCCAGGCGCGGATGCTAGCAATGGATGCAATTCCACCTATCCTGACTCACAGCCATTACTTTGAAGAACCCCGTCCCCTTATTTCTAATGAAGACTTAGTACCCGCGCCTGATACTCGACACTCCAGGGTTAATAGAATATAAATACCTTAACACAATAGTGGATAGATAATTTTAAAAAGATCAACGCATTAATGCATTACTTCAATGACTTCTATATATTACTAGACTGACTGGAACAAAAATTTTAGTATTTCGAAAGGCTTTAAACCGACTATCAACTATATGCAACTTTTTATGGCTGTCATTCAGAGGTTATATTATTTCGATAGGTTTTAACTATTTAGTCTCTATTTCCTGTAGCTCCCACTTCTGTTACTCTTGGGAACCGTGACCCCAAAAAAATCCGCCGAGTTTCTTTCTTGCCGGAGTCTTTAAAGTACATTTGTTAAAGATTAATCTAGTTTTTTTTTATTTTTGATGTTTTGTAAGTGCCGTTTTTACGGACTATATGTACAGAATTTTGTTCTAAACAGCTTATCTAGTAACAGAAGTCATTGCATTACCCTTATATATTAGAGAGTAACAATTCAGCAGTGCCTCTTAACGCCTCCGCTGCCTCAAACATTTCACATTTGCGGCCGCAATATGTCGTGCAAATCGTACAGATTTTTGCACGAAATAGGAGATATTAGGCAAAGGTAGGCTCAGAGTGCGCCACTAGCACGTATACTAAGTGAACAAACTGCGTCTTGTCACTTGTCTTTGGCAAAAATGGCGGCACGAACTGCACGACCTGTCAAAAAAACTTTTTATACTTGTGCTGCATTCTGGTGCTAGAACATTGCACTTTTATCTCTTATTACCTCAGTACTGCTTGCACGACGCAGCGCAGGCCTTTAAAGAGTTAATACTAAATAGGCAAGTAGTTATGGGGGTTTATCTAAAGGCCTTGACTATCCATACAACGAGAATGATGGCTATAACGATGCCTATCAAGATAAGGATAAACATTTTCCTGCGATATCGTCGTTGGTATTCGGCGGCTTTCGCCAGCTCATCGACACCGGCTTCTACGTTCGCACTCACTGATTCTATGTGGCTTTCAACTGTGTCTGAGGAAGAGAAAAAGTAATGAGTATTTTTAAAATATTTGCATGTTAAAAAGCCTCCACGCGGTGCACCCTGAACAACAGAAAAGGCAACTCCTCTTTCAATTTAAAGGGAGAAGTCGCTGCTTCTGGCTAATATTCTGCCGAGGTTGGAACGACCTAAGAGAAGGAAAACTCGAGACAAAACCCTATGGCCAGCGTGGTAATGTAGATTAAAAACCCTCTTAAATGGACAGACGCCACAATATGGTTGGGACAGACTGGATGCGGAGGGCGGAATATCGGGAGCAATCGTACACATTGGTAGAGAGCTATGCCCAGCAGTGGACTGGCTATTTGACTGATTGATTAGAACCTTTGCGATATTTATTTGATAAAGAGTGTGGTTCCCGTCAGAGTAGAATTTGGACCACCCCATTTCTTCCCATGCGGTGTCGTACAAGGCGACTAAGGGATATCCCAGACTCAGGCTCAGATGCATGGCTTGAGTCAACAAAAGTGCTCGAAAGACGGCAATTAGGCTCACCCCCTATAACGTGGGACCGAATTCAATGATTGGTGAAATGTGGGTGTTAATTCACCTCTGCTTAACCCTCCAGGGATAAAGGCGTGATTACATGTATGTAAAGAGAAAGGAAAGAGCACGAGTCCAGAGCGAGCGAGATATCGCTGTGAGCGTTGGTGGAGAACTGATCAAATATGACGGTCGATACTCCCCCGCCTCGCCGCACATATACCCAAGGCGCCGTACAGCGGTTACCAACGGTATAGTAAGTTTCTAATTTACTTACCAACAGTTTGACCTTGTTGGTTCACCATTTCGGCCAGTTCTTGGATGATTTGGTTCACATCTAACACGTCGGCTTCAATCTTATTCATATAAGCTTCTTTCTCATGCATCATGCTCGTCTCGAACTGTACTAGACGCGCCTGGGTAAAGAAATGAAAATTCATTAAACATACTTTATTTAACCGACTTTGGCGAAGTCTATAAAAGAGGGTTATGCATGTGCATGTATGTATATGTCTCTGATCCTGCACGAAGTACATAAAACTTACCTAAGACATTATCATTAGTCCTAGTTTGCACATAGCATATATTATGGCTTATACGGGAGCGACCGCTGATTGACCATTCAATTCATCAATTCAATTTCATCATCCATCCAGGGCCAGGATCTCCATTAAGAAAAACATTCTACAGAAAACATAGGAGCGATACTCTGGTGTTCATAAGCCACGGTAACTGCTTACCGTGGCTTACGTGGGTCGTACCTAGCAGAAGCAAGCTTATCATCATTATCATCATGAAGACATATTTTCCTAATTGCATCCGAGGCCAAGGTGACCTCGAAGCTCAGGGTCTACCTTACGGCTCTTACTCCTCTTCTAAGCACGATCTTGGACGTGCAAATGGTAGTAAGACCATTGGCACGATGTCATCATCCACGTCTAGGCAAGACTTCTTGGGCCTACCCCTCTTACCCGGCGGGATCACATTTGTTACCAATGTAGGCTGCGATGTCAAAAGCAAGCTTGTTACAGTTTAAAATTCTCAACTATTTCTTCAAGTTACCTGAGCCTGTTGGTTGGCAACTAGCGAGGCTTCTTCATCATCAGCGATAGCCTGCTGCTCCAGCGCGCTCGGGTCGTTCCGGACTCGAGGCGGCCTCGGCATGTGTGCTGCCATTTTTTCTGATACTTGCTGCAACCACATCGAATCACTATAGTTGTTATAGAAGAAATTAGAATTATTGGATGTAAGCGCACGTAAGACAGCCTCTGTGTCGTGGCGATAGTGCACTTGACTACATATTACGTAGGGGGCGTGGGTTTGATTCCCGCCAATATTAGTAGAGGCCAGAGTTCCGTCTTCGCATGGAAATGGACTCGTGATAAAGAAATCCCATGACCTGATTGTAATGATACTTCATCATTATCATCTTTACGTGGTCCAGGAACCACGCAAAAGCTCTCACCTCTGAGCCCAGGGTTCACAGGTTCACTGCTCCTGCGCCTGTAGATTTAGCTTTTATGGAAGAAACTGTTCTGACCGCCCTACTCAGAAAAGAAGGTCTGCACACCAGATCCATCCGTTAATCAGCAGGTATATCGGCTTGAAGGAAAGCGCCTTAGGCTTTGGACATCGTGTTGGAGCTGCATACAACCAACTCTCTCATGTCTATTTTTTTAAAGTGCGCAAGAGACCCTCGGGTATCGCCCTCCCCTCAATTCGCCGGGGTGATTATGTCAATCTCGAATCGACTAAAACGAACGCTGTCTGTGGGTCGTAGGTTGCCTGAGGTGAGACTACCGGAAACATATATAACTCGCACCCCGGCTCACTTCAATATGTCGAATTATAAGTTCACTTACTTTCTGCACAATAGAATATTTAGCCAGCGCGTCTCTGAAGGCCTGCGTGAGTCGGTCCACCTGCAGCTTCTGTGGTTTGTCACCCCGTCGCACTACGACTCCGAGCCGCTGTATGTCACGCGCCGTCGCGGATACGGAACCATTCACTCTTTGCTGTGTGTCGTGGCTACAAAGTATAGAAGAACCATGATGTATGTTCTACAAGGACGACTCCTTTTTTTTTTATACAACTTAGGTGGCAGACAAGCACACGGCCCACCTGATGGAAAGTGGTTACCATGACCTATGAACGTGTGTAACACCAGTGGAGTCACATCCGTGCTGCCGACCCTGTAAGAACAGAGATTTTGTGCCGTCAGTGTAGAGGACAAAGCAGGTCAAGCCTTTGGTCATCCCACTGACAGCACAAAAACTCTCCAGTGAGCACTGGCTACCCTACTCACCGCCGGAAACACAACACGAAGTTATTATAACCGCGGTATTCTGTAGGGCGGAGGTACTTCCCCAGTCGGACTGCTCAATTTTGCGGAAATACCGCAGTGTCCTGGTTGGACTTGACCTACAGAAACCAGACAAATTGACGTTGGTTTAGTTTTACGCTATTTCTATTAGTCTACGTCAGTTACGACTGCATTTGAAACTCATTTTCATTCGGAACCGCGGTAGCCTAGCGGTATGGGTAATGGACTGCTGATACGAGGTCTCGGGTTCGATCCCAGGTTTTACCATGGCACACCCCAAAGACTTTTCGAAGTTACGGGTGTATTTATCGCAGGTTTATAAGTGCCCGGTTAATGGTAATAGGCTCGCCACCTATTACATTGAGACATAAATATAAACTGGCGAAATGTGGGTGTTAGCACCTCTGCCTACCCCTTTGGGGATATAGGCGTGAGTTTATGTTATGTAATGGGACTCACCTTTGCTTTAGAGATGGATACAGATCCATGCTATAAAGGTATGAGTTTGTCCCCACCTTCTTATCTATACTAATATTATAAAGCTGCAGAGTTTGTTTGTTTGTTTGTTTGAACGCGCTAATCTCTGGAACTACTGGTCCGATTTGAATGATTCTTTCAGTATTGGGTAGTTCATTTATCGAGGAAGGTTTTAGGCTATATATCATCACGCTACTACTTAAGGGAGCGGAGCATTGATAATAAATGTTAACAAATCCGGCAATTTTTCATACATATTTTGAAGACATACGGGCTCAAAGGGATATGAAGCTTCAAAATATTCCCCGGGCGAAGCTGGGGTGGGTCAGCTAGTATTATTATATATCTGTTGTGTATATTTGTTTCTGTATATCTATCTATCTAACAACTATACATAAGATTGTAAGAAAAATTGTTACTAACACCGTGATGGACTCAACTCCCAAATTAACATTTATTATTATAAGGCAAAGTGGCATACAGTCACGGCTATCTTTGATATTTTCTTGTTTAATACTTTTAGAGCGTGATTTTTCAGTAGTAGGATTTTAGTTTTAAACTTATTTTTTTATTTATATTATTTTTGTGCAAGCATTATTGATATGTGCTAATTAAGCCATTGCAGTTGATACTACACAATTTTTTTTTTAACATAATACATTATGACTGCTATGGGGCGCCACATTATATAGCCTAGCTATAACTTGCGGACGGCTAAGATGCTTCTAACTATATCTCATTTGTACAGTTTTAATAAGTTATTGAGGAGCTATGAGGGAACAGATGAACCTACATACATACAAAGCAAGAAGAAGAACACAGACAAGAAGACAAGTCAGAATCATAACCCTCTTTTGCTTCGCAAAGTAGAAACATGTATTATGATCTCTACCTAATAGGGTATTGACAAAGAGGCGTAAATGTATTAGAAAAAAAAGCTTACATTTTCTCCCTCAACTGCACGCTATCATTAGGGCCACCAATCTGTCTCATAATTTTCTCCAGAGTCCTTAGTCCAGTGTTTATCGTACTGACATTATCGGCTATACCTTCACTCAGGTTGTACAGTTCCGTCGGACTAAAGTCCGCGAAACCCACACTGGGTACTGCTGCTGTTGCCCCATAGTCTTTGCTGGTACCGCTAATCGGTTCTCTTTCAGACATGGTTGAATCTGAAACAAAATGATAAGTCATGTACTTTAGTATGTTTTAATCTTTTGTATTCCAATTCAGTAGCTTAATGGTTAAGCACTCGGCCTCACTATCGTAAAATCCCAAGTTCGAATACTCGAATGCTGGCCCTTACCAATGTGAATCCAAACAATTTAGCTTAGCTTGAGGAGTTGCCAGGAATACTTGCAATTCCGCTTAGATTATTAATATCTAATTTCGGTTGCTAGTACTCTTTTGTGTAAAGGACCTGGGGCTGTAGGAAGAAGGAAACACGTGAACGAACCGCTTTTTTTATTGTGCACAAAATCCCCATGGATA
Organism: Eilema griseolum; assembly: GCA_963662185.1. Lineage (NCBI taxonomy): Eukaryota > Metazoa > Arthropoda > Insecta > Lepidoptera > Erebidae > Eilema > Eilema griseolum. The sequence continues at coordinate 5,071,778 of OY759250.1, forward strand.
CCCCTACCACTGGAGCCGGCGGGGGAGGTTTGCCGGACTTAAAACGACTTATACGCACACCGACTGTGTGGGCCGCAGGTTGCCGTAGGTGAGATTATTTGATTCACACCATGATACTTCCAATTTGCTATCATCCAGGGTGTTTATCAGGTTGTTGCCCGGTTGCATAACGGTTTGAAAAATTCTTAGAATATATTGAAGAGAATGTTGTAGTTCCAATCCCAGATAATTGGGTCAGGGGCATAATTATCGTGGAAGATAAAAAGTTCGTACACATTTCACATGTGTAGAATAATCAGAATATGATGAAGGTATTATCTATTAAATAGCGTTCATATACTTGTGTATTTGTATATTGTCGATTAGAGTTGAAAGATGAATGAAAATGATGACGCATATTGTGATTATCAGAATTGTAGAATGAGTCATTGTATGATTGATTAATACCCTAAGAACAAGAGCAATTGACACGGATAGATTGCGACCGGAAGCTGAGGAATGAACTACCTGCTGCGGTTTTCTAATGCACCTATAATATGGGGTTAAGGGGCATTAGAAGGTTTCTTCAAGGTCCACCGACCCTGGAGTGTAAAGCCCTGGCGTGTGACGCCCTAGCGAGTGTAATGCCCCTGGTGTTGCTTACGCCTATAGGTCACGGTAACCACTTCCCATCAGGTGGGCGTATGCTTGTCTGCCACCTAAGTGTAATAAAATATACTGATTTATAACCAAAGGAGCTGAGCAAAGTGAAGATCAGTCAAGCATATTTTTAGGTGCTAGACAGTTAATAGACTTAATTTTATTCACTAAGCTTTATCAGTTTATTAAAAACATACTAATAAATATAAGGAAGAAAAATATGTTTACAAACAAATCAGATAAATAAAACAATACCATTCAAAACTGACAGATAACGGTATGAATAAAGAAAACAATAACAAAGAATATGCTATCTTCAGTAATAATTCCTATATCTTTTGTTTGTTGTTGTTTGCATTTTCATTAGTAAATAAATATTCTACTACAAAACGCCTTCTAGATCCACGGTTAGCATAGCCTAACTAGCTTGTGGAAACTAAAATGCGGATACATACTTAGATACTTTTTTTTTGCACTGAGCAGCAATCGAACTTGAGTGGCAGTTGAATGTTCTGCTGCTATGTTGCAGGTCATAATTTATGCCCTTCATTAAAATGCCTACCTCTGACTGATGGCCATGTATTAAAATAAGTATGAAAATAGAAGAAGTACTACATCTTCCAGCTGCATCTGAAGCTTTCACATCAGAGTCTGGGATCCGCTTTACTAAACTTCAATATTTTCCGTGAAGCAACTACCATCTGACCTCCACTATCCAAATCCAAATAAAGCATTGCAGTGAGAACAGTGGTTGGATTTTTAGGGCTACCACATAACCACCCATAATGACAGCCATAGAAGTTGGTGTAGCAACTGTGACCGACAGCATAGCGTGCTATCCGAGGAACGACCAGCCCAATGCAAGTACTTATATTCATGGATAAAAATATTTGCACCGAGAGGGGATTAAATCCGCGCCTCTCGCATAGTGGCGGCGTTCATTACCACCACGCCACAGAGACTGTCATCATCGGCTGTCCGACTTACTATAAATGATAAAAATGCTCTTAGCCTACCCCAATTGCAATGTTAGGGTGACCATATGTATGATTCCAGAAAAGGACTTGCAATGATATGGTTATGTCGAATTATCAATTTTAGTTTTTGGAAATATTTTTGCAACGGACATACAATCTGTCAAATGGGTCTTGAAGGTTTAAAATCAGCCATATTATGTTTGATTACAATTGGTAACGTAGAACCAGAAATATTGATGGTGATATTAGGTTTTATTTTTATATATTGTTTTTAATTTAAGAATTTTTCATTCTTATCAGATTTGTTGTTTTACTAAATATCAAATCTTGTATTACTACTTTACAGATTGCGTATCTTGTAATGGTAGGTGTATGGTAATGACTAATTCATAAAATTGATTTGCATTAATTTAGCTAGATATGTCCTTGTGTCTAACCTTTACTTAGCAATAAAAGATAAGACATACCGATACATTTTCTTGATATGCTTTTAAAACTTGTTTCACATATAGTCACACCTATTTCTCATTGGGGTAGGCAGAGACAACATTTTTTCACTACCTACTACTAATACTAACATATATCTCTCTCACTAACATATATCTATCATATCTCTATCTCCCTTCTTATGCTTACAAGTCTTTAATAAAATATAAATAAAACTTCAGGTCATGTCTACTTGTTCTTGGTGACACAAGAGATATAGCTTCTGTTCCTGCGGGTATGTCACTTTAGTTACAGAAAATTATATTCAAGGTAAATAAATATTTTTGGTAATTGCAGGTTTGTATCTAACTTTAAACACATACATTCATGAACACAAAGCGTAGCAAAAAAAATGGTGGAAAATATTACCTTCCTGTCGCATTTATTTTATAATGATATCAAAGTAAATAATATACCATAAAAAAGTAGCATATTGTGTTAGTTTTGAAGTATATTTTATTTTACAGACTAGTTTTAGAATACTCTAATTTTTGAGTGGTATATTCAAATTATCCGCTACCCGCGAGAAATAGCTATTTTTCGAAGTAAAGAGTATCTTAGTTTTCTTTCTCAGTTTCCTTCAAGTTATAAGCTATATCTATGGCCATATTTTAAGAAATTTAGTTCAGCGATTTAGGCGTAAGGTAACAGACACAGGCAATCTTTCGCATGGATAATGTTAATAAATTAGATCAAAATAATTCTGGTTATGGTCGTAACGCTCTTGGCTAACTTTATATCTTGTAATTGAACGTATTATATACAACAAATAGGTTATTGTTTACAACTTACTACGATGCAGGAAGCACACAAATACTTGTTGTGATTCACAAAGATTTTTGTTCACTGTATGACAAATTATGTTAACTGACTGTCACAATCAATTTGTACTTTTGCTACGTCGCAAAATGTATTCACAAATGTAAAATGAAATGTTATTGTGCAACATGTGAAGTGTTATCGGTTTACTAAACAAGTTTACCTCAGTAATGCGGAATTAATGGCTTATTACAGGTTTTAAGAAGTAATTTCTTTTTCTTTGCCAAAAGACGGTCGATGAATTGTCAGATGTCAGTGTCAGATCAGGCAAGGAAACTGTCAAACTGTCAAGGCATTTGCGAATCTGTGCATAACAGATTAAAATACTTGTTAAAAGCTGTTAGTGTGAACATTGAATAAACATTAAGGAAGTACCTACTTACTTAAGTATAACAAAATATGGAGGACAAAATTAAGTTCCTTTTTATTCTTATAGTTACTTAGTGTAATTTTACAAGAGAATCTATTAAGCATAAATAGATAGCGCCACTTTCGTTCCCTTACCTTATCATTCAGTCCACAGATGGCGCTAAAAATGCGGTGAAATCCGGTCGTGGTTCCTTAGAGGATTCTGCACGGAAAAGAAAGGGTACCTATCTAACCTAACCATATGGTGGAGCATTATAATAAGCGGTAACCATGGCCTATTATGGTGTAAAGATATCTTTAACACGTTGATGGACAGTACCCTCTCTCAGGTTGTGGTTGCCGAGACAGTACCTTTTTTCATACATTTCCCATGGGCGTAATGTCACAGCACAATTATTATTATAACATATGATACGACAGAACGCGTATAGGCGTGAACGTCATAAGGCGTTCTGTAACAATATGTGATGTATTTAGGATGAGATATGGCAGTACGTATTGAGCCGTAAACGCCTTTATCCGTAGTGTCATATTTTATGCCCTAAGTAATAAGCGTTATGCACTTACGCCTTCAGACGTCAATGCCCATGTTATAGTTAATTAATGAAAGAACCTTTAATCAGTCAAAATTAAGTTTTATTTAAACATCAATATCAAAATAATTATAGGTATACTTAATTATTTCAATGGCTTACAATATTTATAAACTAAATTCCATAACGCCATATCCAGCAAGTGAAACAATACCTTTTTGTACCATCTAATTGTTTTACGGGGGCACGAGTAGTAAGATATCATTTGATCGGATCTGTCTATGCCAGACATGAACTTATTATAGAGTTCCACTTCTGCAGGTTTCAGTCTTGTCTTCCCAAATCTGTTCCTCACCTCCACAATTGAAGGTTGTTGGCCAGTGGTAATCATCAGTACTGGACGTTTATCCTTCCACTTTGACCCATAGACTTTATTATTGCGTGCCCATACGTGCTCACCTCTCTTCAGCTTTTTTTTGACAATGTAAATAGGATGCTCTTTACGATTTGCACGCAAGGTCCCAGTACAGTGGGTTTTCAAGTTGATCAATTTCTGTGATAAATTCACAGAATTATAGTAATTGTCCATAAAAAGGTGATAACCACGTAGCAGATAAGGACGCATTAATCTCAATCACATTTTCACCTGTATTTTGCGGAGCTTCTTTACCTGAGTACATTTTTACATTTAGCACATAGCCATCAGGAGTAGTAAACGACCTCGAAACAAAAGAAGCGACTCATCAAGTGAGAGTTCTTTTCCAGCATTGTAACTTATACGAGATTGTAGTGTCATCATATCAATTAATTGCACAATCTTGTTATCTCCTTTTGCTTCCAACTCTGATGCATAGAGGCAGCGTAAAATTTGCTCATATCTTCGTCCTGACATTATGAAGCTAAATATAGGGTGATAATATAGTGGATCAGACAATGAAAATAAGTTTCTTTGTTTAGGACATTTTATATGGCCTTTGAGTAAGCTAAGTCCCAAAAATTTCATAAACTCTTCAGATGTGACTTCTCGATACATCATTTTACGACTATGTCTAGTGTGAGGTCTGTTACTATTACATAAGGCGTTACCATAACTGTTAGTACTGTTTACCAGATATTCTATATAATTTTTTGGAAATACAAGGTGGAAAAAATGGAGAACTCCATTCATCTCGTCTACATTTACGGTTATACCACATTGAGAGCTATCAAAATTTAAATCTGGTATTTCAGTAATCGTATGAGTCCATGATTCATCAGTAATAGGTATGTTTGATACCGTAGGACTCGTAATGATAGGATTTGGTAGATCAGAGGTGGCTTGAGACACATTAGGATGTTCCTCGTCATTTACAAATGCACCAGTTACCAATGGGGCCTGTTCATGGTTTACTGGGATATCAGAACTTTGTATAACCTCATTACTAGGTTCATCCGAGTCATCTGCGTCACTAGAGGAAGAAGATGTAGACTCACTAGAGGATACTGCAGCTGTATTACGTTGTTTGTATCTTATTTGTGATGCCTGAGCTTCATCCTCAGAACTCGAAGATAATTCACCAGGTGGTTGATAATCGACATCAGATGCATATTCTCCATCATCTTCAAAAGGGTCATGACTCGATCCAGAAGTTGAAGCAACGTCAAATAGATCCTGAAGCTGCTTTTGCTCCATATCGTATGGGTCACGAGAAGCCATCTGCAAAAATATTTGTTTAGAGTTTATTACAATTAAATCGTATTCAAAACGGACGTTAGCAACAAAAATAAGTTATTTGGATAAACAATTATACTACTGGTAGTGGTTTGTATCCATAAAACAATTAATTTACGGTGAAAACCAACAATACTTACACTGAAAAATTGATAGCGCACGAAATCACGTTACGACCTGTCGGCGCCCCGCAGTGGCGCGGTACTGCACAGTTTCTATTGAAATATGACGTTCACCGGCGTAGTGTGCGTGTAAAAGGTGTCATAAAAATGTGTATGTGTGTGTAGAGGTACCTTATTTGATCGGATTTTTGATCATTTTATAGTGACAGTAGAAAGTCTAAATTAAGTCTTTCGTGACAGTATAACATGCTCTACTACGTAATTGTATAGAAAATTGTGCGTCTAGAGGCGTACTGATTTTATGTGGGTAAAAACTTGAACGTCGACCGGCGTACTGTCGTTTTACTTTTGACTTTCTTGGCGGGCATAGGCGTTACTGTCCGTCAATGTGTTAAATATATATTTTTTATATGGAACACGCCAATTAGACTTGGCCTTGCCTGATGGTAAGCTGAAAGCAAAGTCTCATAAAAGCGGGTTATCATTACTTACGTATACCATGTTACAATGGTGACACTCAGCTGGACGGCCTCATCGTATACCTTTTCACGCTCCGCTTAAAGGACCCTGGACTGTAGGAAGAAGGAAACATGAGCTGGTAATTAATTCCAGGCCATAATGGTGCGACAAAAGAAAGAGTCTCTGAACCACTTGGTTCTTGATCGAATATTCTGCATCGTATGCGGGTGACAACTAAGCGTACGTGTTGTTCTGTGTAAGAAAGGGGAGGGTGGGACTAGTTGGAAGAGCTCATCAGTACATTCACTATGTAGAATTAACATACATAGATACATATAATCACGCCTTTATCCCCGGAGGGTTAGACAGAGGTGAATTAACACCCACATTTCGCCAATCATTCAATTCGGTCCCACGTAATAGGGGGTGAGCCTATTGCCGTATTCTGGGCACTATTGTTGGCTCGAGCCATACATCTGAGGTTGAGTCTGGGCTGTATATATCTGTCTGATGTTAAAAAGCCCTATCCCTTAGTCGCCTTGTACGACACCGCATGGGAAGAGATGGGGTGGCCCAAATTGTACTCTGCCGGGAATAACGCGGCGCCGCCGCGCTGGGAGCTGCGTGGTTTATGCAGAATTAAGTAAGTAGTTACTTTGATTTTTTTTATTTTTTATATAGAACACGTCAATTAGACTTCGCCTTGCCTGATAGTAAGCTGAAGGCAAAGTCTCAGAAAAGAGGGTCACCATTACTTACACATACCATGTGACAATGGTGACACTCATCTTGACGGCCTCATCATATGCTTTTTCACGCCCCGCTTGAAGGAAAGAAACACGTGAGCTGGTAATTTGACTAGGGACAAGGCTGCACCAGATGCCTACCTATCAGTGAAGATGAGTAGCCTGTGTAGAAGGTATGGTAGTGTTATAGATAATCTTCTTGGGTAGGTCGTATGATGGTCCTAGGTCGTATGCGTATTTTATTAATGACTTCCAACGAGAAAAATATCCCACGAATGCAAATTACTTATGCTAAGGCTGTCCACGAAAGAATTTTTCTCACATAAACGTGCTTGCATCAGGATCCATAAACCACTTCGCACCTGTGCCTTCTTAATTCATGGCGATTAAAAAAAGTACGCAGAAAAATAGAATAATGGCCGGTGTTCACAATCCGCGTGGAGTGAATTCTGAATAATAATGACACGTTTGAATAAAATAACGATAATTTACATTTTTATACAAAAAAACATTTATGTGTTCTGATAAAGTTAAACATTGCTAAAGAAATTGCTAAACAAATTGAGGTGTAGTATGTTTAGGACCTTGCATATCCTTTGGGGCTCAAGCCAACCGTCACTTGACGGTGCTCCTGTTAAACAACGGGTCTGGCTCTGGCGCAGGCCTTCCTTTCAGACTTGGGAGGTCAGACGGTCGTCAGCCTCACAAAATGCGTCCTAAGCCAAATATAACGAGTAGATTCCGGATCCCGGGTTCTGAGTTGAAAGCCTCTGATACAACCAGTAACAACAAAATCAGCAGATGTACCTTTTTAAAACCGACTAAAACCACATGCCATTTTGGATTATCAACTGCCGATAGTGAGGTTGGTCCTGGCATATCCCTCATCGCACAGCTAATTTAATATAATTCTTATCTCACAGACTCTCAGGTCCTGGTTTGCAGGTGAAGTTGACCTTGGCCTCGAAGATCTTGTTTGGGTCCTTTAAGCGAAGCGTGGAAAAGCACATGATCAGGCCGCCAAACTGAGTGCCAACATTGTAACATCTTATAGGTATGTATGTAATCTTTACTGAGACACTGTCTTCAGTTTATCATCAGGCGAGGTGAAGTTTAATTGACGTATTCTATAAAAACACTTTGTTTCTAGTTTATTTGCTAACTACACCAAATCTTTTGCTTTATAACATCACTGTCCGTCCCAAGGTTGCCTGGAAGAAATCGCTTCCAGCGATAATTCCGCCCATTGTACATTAAACTGTATGCATGCTAACTACAACTTTTTCTGTAATTTATTGGTGTACAATAAAAAAATATCTATCTATCTATCTAAAACCCCTAAATGATATTCAATGCCGTTATTCTGTTAAAATTCGGGCATTTGTACAGTTTGTACTCGTGACTCAGACTTAATGTTATGCGCCTAATTATAATTTGTTCAGACATGTGATATTTATTGTTAACATGGACTGTTTTGACGTGAAGACAGCATTAATATGGGCACTGTTCAAAATTGAAATAACTGAACTGTAATGAACGTCTACATAAAGCTATTTTTGCTGGCTAATGTTGATACTAAATGCGATGAGAGGATAGGATTTCTTCGATCACATCTGTAAAAGTATATTTATAGATAATATGTGGTTAACTTAGTATATTTTTTACTCCTTAACGCTGGAACGATTGAACAGAATCAAAAAGCCCTGTTACCAAAATAGGATTTCCAAAAAGTTGAAAATAAATTTATAATAGGTACATAGTAATATTTTGATTCAAGTATTGTCATGTCGGGGCACTCTAACTGGTAAAGCACTCATTCATATTAGCGAGCACCGACAAGAGCTCGATGCAGAAGGTGGTACCCCTCGACACGGCACGCATTGTGAAGAGGTTTTTTTTTTTTTTTATACCACTTAGTTGGCAGACAAGCACACGGCCCACCTGATGGGAAGCGGTTACCGTGGCCTATGGACGTATGCAACACCAGGGGTGTCACACTCGCGCTGCCGACCATGAAGAAACCTTCTGATGCCCCTCTCGAAGAACCCCATATTGTAGGCGCTTGGGAAAACCGCAGCAGGGAGGTCATTCCATAGCTTGAGTGTGCGTGGGATGAAGTTTCTTTCATACCGCACAGTGCGCACCGTCTCAGGTCGCAATGTGTGGGGATGAATTCCCTGCCTATGGCGAGAGGTGCGATGATAGAATGTAGCTACCTCTCTCTGGAGCACAAGCAGCTTGGTTCCTGTACCCGATACCGGTGAAGTACCTATATTATATTTTTAAATATGTTTTTAAATGTATCTGTATTTAAAATATTATGTAGTTATCCGTACGTTTTTTAGAAAGAATAAACAGGATAATAATAGATTAACATCGGAAAAAGTGAAAATCCAAGACGGAAATAGAACCTACATACATACAGAAACTCTGTACTTACAGGGTTGGCAGCGCGACTGTGACTCCTCTGGTGTTACAAACGTCCATAGGCCACGGTAACCACTTTCCATCAGGTGGGCCGTGTGCTTGTCTGCCAATTAAGTGGTATAAAAAAAAAATACATACATGCATATAATATCTTTCAGATGTTAAACAGCCCCTTTTTTTACGTGCGCAAAATCCCCTCGTATACCCCCCACCGGAGCCGGTAGAAGAAGAAGAAGAAGACCTGTGGGTCGTTTTTGGTTGCCGAAGGCGAGGTTAACAGGCAAATCCCTCGCACCCCGGCCGACCCAGGGCCATCTCTCTCGATCTGGTCCTCTCCTCGAGTGTGGGGACCATAGAGACCCCAAATCGTTACCGGAAGTGGAGAGGCGCGCGAGGCGCGCCACCGACGCGGCATGCTACTGCCAGGGTGACCTCACGTACGCGGGCAGCTTGGCTTGCGATCCTTCGTCGCTCCCGCTGCCGCTCCCGCTCCGCCTCCTCCTTCACGAGCATTACTTGCTGGCAGAAGGAGGCGCCGGCCGCCTACGCATCGCCGCGAGTAAGGTAGAGAGCGTGAGAACTCTCAGTCCCAGGGCCGCCATCAGCTCCCGTCTCGGCGTCTCCCACGCCGGACACTCGGTGAGCGTGTGCAGCCGTATGTTAAACAGCCCTATCCTTTAGTCGCCTTGTACGACACCGCATGGGAGGAGATGGGGTTATATTAGGTATAAGTCCACTTTTCAATATGCAATCTCAATCCATTTTCAGCTATCTGCGATCGAGTTTTCGATCTAATTATTAAAAAAAGCGTTTCAATAACCAAACCACAGATAGGTTATGCAATCCGAAAACGCAAACTATCCGTCAGAGGGCACCAATCTGGATTCGAGTGTTTTCGGATCGCCCTCTGTTCGAAAAAGACAGTTGATGGGTTTCAATAACCAATCTGTTGACTTTGACAACTCTTTTTTTATCTATCTGTGATCCTAATTTGCAATCTCTGACATTTGGCGGATTGGGTCGCGATCTTACGTTTAAATACTTTATTAAAATATCTTCTTACTGTTTTATACCAATTAATTTATCAAGTTATCAGTACTTATCAGTCTGAAAATATTATAAAATGTTTAGTGACAGTGAAAGTGACTTCGAAGTGCTAGATCAACTTTCAGATTGGGAAGATGAAGAAGACGAACTTCCTCCAGTGCGTCGAAAGAGCTACAACCGCATTAACCACATGCACTGCTTAAGCTAAGCTGAATTTACGTTTAGATTTAGAATCAACAAACCTGCAGTAGAGGTACTTTTATCAGAAATAATGCCCTATGTTAAAGTAACCTCAAAGCGGTAAGTAAACAAAGCAGTGTAAACATTACTTTGTACCTAGTCCTGGGTTACTAGTAGTGATGCTGTATGACAAATACATCTTTATGCACCAAAACAGTGTGGATAAGTTTTTTCAAATAGCGCATTTCCCAAGAGTTCTTGGTGCGATTGATGGTACACACATACGCATACAGTCTCCGAGTAAGTTAATATTAATAATGTTACAGCCTTATCATGATGTGAGAAAATTTGTAAAATGGATTATTTTTTCAGCCCAAACAATAGGTGAAGAGTTTAGAAATCGAAAAGGCTACTTTTCTTTGAATGTTCAAGCTGTTTGTGATGCTGACTTGAGGCTGATGAATGTTGTAGCTCGTTGGCCTGGCTCCGCACATGATGCTACAATCTTTAACAACTCTGTTTTGAGAGGTAAGTAACAATAAATTTAATTAAGGGTTTATTAGCAAAGACATGGCAATGTCTATTAAACAAACTTTTCTATTTTTAATCAGACTTCTTTTTACAGCTCAATGTGACATTGGGACCTATGGCAATCGCTGGTTACTTGGTGACAGTGCCTATCCAAACAGGCCTTATTTATTGACACCAGTTTTAAATCCCCGCAACAGGTCAGAGCAGAAATATAATGATGCTCATATTGCAACTAGAAATGTAGTAGAACGGTAAGAAATATTCATTTAATTTTCAATGTATACAGGTATCTGTAATATAAATATTCTTCACTTACAAATTAACCAAGAATCGTTTGTTTTCAGTACATTTGGTGTTTGGAAGCGCCGTTTCCCAGTCATTTTTTTGACTCTGCGCTTATCCCTTGAAACTGTTCAGACAGTTATAATTGCTACTGCAGTTCTACACAATATCTGTAGAAACTACAATATACAAGAAATGCCTGCAGAAGTAGAGATGCCAACTAGTCCAGCTATAGATCCTGTCAGCCTTGTTGATCCTCGTGCTTTCGGATTGCAAGATATTGTAGAAAGGACTGATCTTATTAATAGTTATTTTTCCACTCTGCACGAGTGAGACTTATTTTATACAACAAACAACTAGCTGCTCCTGCTGTTTCACCAGTGTTTAATTTTTAATTTATGATACGATTATTTTTGTAATAAAATTAATGTAAAAATGTTATTTTTTATATTACTTCTGTTAAGTTTTACATTCAAACCACCAAAATATTGTTATAATTTTTTATTAACTAGGATGATAATAATCTAGAATAGGATAAACTAAATAAGGAGTCTAATTCTTATTTAGTTAGAAATATTTAGGTACTGTAGATATCTACGAATTTCCAACTTAGTAAAATAATAAGCTTTAAGCTTAGAATAAATGTAGAACTGCTACAACTACTTGTATTCAACTACATTTACTACAAGGTCAGGATATATAACTACATAATGTCTGAACATATAACTACTTCATCGGGATGTAAAATAAGACAGTTTCTAATATTTTAGAATATTAACTAAATGTGATCTTAAACTTTTTATCAATAAACTTAGTATTGGTATGCAAGGTATATAACCAGGGTGGTAAATAATACAAAGAAATCAATGGCAAGTATCATATATTCTTCAACTTGTTCGGTCTGGTTGTATCAAGGATTTAGGTATAGGTAGGTATATTAATGTTGGTTCAAAGAGGACCTATTGGCTAGGAAAGATCCAACAAGAACTAGCCCGTCTCCTAATATAAACATTTTCCATACAACATCTCAACATATTGGCATTGCTCAAAATACACGTTACACAATTACATATAAACTACATAATATATAAACACACCAACAATAATATCACAACAGTACATGTTTGACAGACTTGTATTGTACTATGTAACTTTTTGAAGCTCAATTAACTTATTAATATAGAAGAGATTTAATAACAACACATTAACATTAATCTTAAACAATATTTTCTAAAACAGGATATTAACATAACTATTATCACTAATTCTAGGCACAATAACATCTAGTAGCAGCAAAATAAGTACATACTAATTAAAATTTATCTTTAATATTTAATTGTTTTGCAATTTCTCTATTTCTAATTTTAATTTCTTATTTTCTAATAAAACATTTTCCATATTTAATTCTAAAAGCTTGGTTTTCATATTATAATAATTGGCCAATGCTTGGTTTCTAGCAGCCCTGTGGTCATCAGATTTGGGGTAGTTGAGTTTTCTTTTAAAACCTGTAAGATTTAATGAATGTTACTATCATCATGAATTTTAAAGTTGCTTCATGCTCACATACTAACATTAACAATTAGCGAGAAACTACTTCATCACATTTAGCTCTAAACAAGTAATATTTCGGGTGACAAGTGCAATGCAGATCCACACACAGTTTTGAAGTGTGGCTGGCCTCAGTTATGTTACTGGTAATAAAGTCAAATGATAGAGTTCTAGTTTTTGAGAGTATATTTTGAGTTTTTGTAAAAATTTAAACTATAAAAGAATTATGTTATATTACCACTGGCTCTGGGAGTGAAGAACATTTTATTTTGCTTCACTGTAGAAAATTCCCCTGAGTTCTCCGCATTATCCAATTCTATTTCCTGTAATATTTCAATTCCAGGAGACAATGAGGTGGGCTCTAGAGTTAAAACTTGTTGATCTAGTTCAACATTACTCCCAATACCACCACCGCTACCACCACCAACTTTAGCACAAACCAAGTCAATCACTTCAGCATCACCACCATAACTAACCGGTAAACCGTCTACTGTATTGCCCAACAGAGCAGCAACCCTGTCTAACACATCATCTGGAGGTATATAATCTGGTCCACCACCACCAGTCTAAAAATAGAATAGGTACTAAAATTAGTCACAGGCAGAAACATTAAATATACTTAATAATAATAATGCATGAAACAAAGATAATTAACCGAAAAATAATCCATGGAAGGTAAGATCTTAAAATGTTTGTGGTTACTTTCTGTGTGCTGGGTATTACTGATGAGATCTTGCAAACCAATGTGAGTTCACTCAGGTTGATAAGATAATGACGATAAAGTACATTAAACGAATTTCTTACCTTTATGTTGTTCATGCGAATTAATGTATTGCGTTTGCGGGAATTCTTTTTAAGATTTTCCCACTTCAAACGCAATTGCTGCGCCGTGCGATGGCAAGATGTCACCACGGCATTAAACTGATTGGCTATGCGTTGCCACTCTTCATTCTTCAGTTTATTTGTGGTGGCATTTGTAGCCTTATTATTAATGATTTTACTTCCTTCAACAAAGTTAAGTAGAATCTTACTCTCTTCTTTTGTGAGGGGCTTAGTTGAAATCTAAAAAACACAGTAACATTAGGAATAGGCGCGAAACGAAGCGTCTACACTCAGCGGGAGGTCAGCTTGCAAGTTTTTAACAAAAAAAAAACAATGATAAGGTTCAATTTTACACATTACGTATAACATTATGACACTTACCGGTCCACTTTCCATTTTATATCAAAGACAAAATCTGTATCGATCCAATTAAAGAAAACAAACGAACGAACGAGCTCCGACTCCCGCGCTTATTTTGTTTGGGTTTTGACGGATTGGATTCGATTTGACTTGACACTTGAAGACGTTCCGTTTCATAAGACGAGAGACGAGATGAACAAAAGATTTTTCTTATTATTTAAATACTTTAAACACTAAAACTGTATTGAAATCTGGCGTTTGACGTATTATTGCGAATCTCATTTTATCATTAAAAAAATTAACCTTGCAATGTTAGAAAAATATCTAAAAATTGCATTCACGTTGAACGCATCACAATAAAAGCTGCTTAGAATGAAGCGCACGGGAGGGAAGGGATCGATCTTCGATCGATAGTCGAATTCAATCGGCGTTTGAAAGTCAATGTTATTGGGACGCAGGTTGGAGATCGATCGGGAGATGGAATTCTATCGCAGATTGCCGCGATCTCCAGATAGAAGGTTGCATATTGGGATCGGTCGTACTTACTTCAGTAATTTATCAAAGTTATAAGCGGTAAATGTGTACCTAAGTTGCATCATTTTACATCGATTTGTTTTTTAAATAGAGCTAAACGAATGAAATTGCGTTGCAATTAGCCACTTATCAGGTCTAGACGGGAATCTAGGTATTCGCTGAGAAATTGTCGTTTCCTGTCGCGTATTGGTATTTAGCACATGCTTTAGTTAATGAGTCTGCTCTGCTTATCTTAATAACTTTAAACACACCATTCTTTTATAAGTATCTTGGGTACAAGCTCAGGATACAGAACTAGTTTTAGTTTGTTCTGTATTCTGTGGGTACAAGTTAAGTGTAACTAGATCAAACACTGATAGGTATCTTTGGCGTGTTGCCTTTATTCCGTAGATAATCACACGACTTTTCTACTTCTAGGTAGGCAGAACTAGAAGCCCGCCAATCCTGTCATACAAGCCTTTTATAGATAATATTAATAGGAAGTAGGATTCAATCCCTGTTTTGAGTGCCGTAAGCGTAAATTTTTTTTTATACCACTTAGGTAGCAGACAAGCGCACGGCCCACCTGATGGAAAGTGGTTACCGTGGCCTATGGACGTGTGTAACACCAGAGAAGCTACACATGTGCTGCCGACCCTGTAAGCATAGAGTATCTGTGCTGTCAGTGTAGCGGACAAAGCAGGACAAACCTTTAGTCATCCCACTGACAGCACATATTCTCCAGTGAGCTCTGGCTACCCTACTCACCGCCGGGAACACAACACGTAGTTATTATAACCACGGTATTCTGTAGGGCGGAGGTACTTCCCCAGTCGGACTGCTCAATTGGGCGGAAATACCGCCGTGTCCTACCTCCTAATGTTGTAATGTAAAGTAATGTGAACTCTTTGGTCGTAAATGTCAAAAGATAAATGAAAGTTTGACCACACATTAGTGGCGAAGGGTGAACATTTTTAAAAGGGAAATTGATGGAATAATACATACCTCAATCTAATTTATCATGCAGCATGCCATTAATTGGGAAGCTGGCAGAAATCGGCTTAAATACAGCCCAGATATAACATCAGACTGATATATACAGCCTAGATTCAGCCTCAGAAGCATGACTCGAGTGAACAATAATGCCCGGAACATGGCAATAGGCTCACCTCCTATTACGACGGACCGAATACAATTATTGGTGAAATGTGGGTGTTAATTTACTTCTGCTTGACCCTCCGGGTTTAAAGGCGTGATTATATGTATGTATAGGGATTCCTTGCCACTGTTACACATACTTATTCCTTTTATAACCAGATCTTTCACATCAATACCGAGGATACAATCAGTGGAATAAAAACAATGACCATATAATAGCAATCGTTAAATTCAGTATCAAAATAAACGGGATATTTACCATGTTTCATTGTTTTGAGTTCGAAAGAGGGTAGATCGATATAATTACTCCTAGGAAAAAACTTTTTCTCTGTTCACCGCCACTACTCCAGTTCCTCCGTGATCATGGTGCTTGCAACAGCGCCGAAATATCGGAAACTCAAAACAATGAAACATGGTAAATATCCCGTTTATTTTGATACTGATGTGAGTGACCATGATAGTTTAAATACCTAAATCGTTAAATTGCTTTAATCTATAATAAAAGTACTGAAAAATGTTAAGTGTGTTTGTTTCTGTTCAATCTCCCATAGCCATCACGTTCCTATTTGTTTATGAACGGAATTGACTACTGCTGAGAAAGGAATATGCTTCGAAAATATACAAAAGGAAATCTCTTTGTAATTAGGCCCAAGCGTTCATAAATATGGAAATATTTAGAAATGCTTATCGAGGTAGGTGGTATTGATTTGTTCAAATAAACACTTTTGTAATTAATCTGAGTGCCTTTCAAAATTACCTACTGAGAAAGTATAACAGTATAGTGTTTCATTTCGGAACCACTAACAGTAGTGCAATGGAACACACGAATAATTACTTCTAACTAAATTTCTTCACTAAAATATGTAGATAAATATTAAAATGGTTCATTGACAATGGTGTTTTGGTTTTGACATTGGATTGCTCGAATCCTTATGGAGTTAGCGTGATGTTTAGTCTATTTTATTGCCCAAGAACTGGTTTATCACATGCAAAAATCTTTTTTCTATTTGCACGTGTCTTCCAGAGATGCAGTTGCAGAGATTAGCGCTTTCAAATTAACAAACAAACTCTTCAGCTTTATAAAATTATGTATTAGTTTAGATAGATAAATTATAATTAGAAATTGATTTAAAGCATCTCGTAGTTTTCACAATTTTGCTCTCAACAACAATAGTAAGTGGTAAGTGACCACCAACACAACCAAAAGCACCTACTGTTGAATGGAGTACCATTAACCAGTCTACAAATTTAAATATTTGAGACATGTACTAACTGCGGACCTCAAGGATGATGAAGACGTTGAAAGGGAGCGAATGACGCTGTCGGTAAGGGCAAACGTGATTGCTTGCAGGTTTGCAGTGTTCCACTGATATTAAAATAACTTTATTCCGCACGGGATTACACATCTTTTTTTTTTTACGTGCGCAACATCCCCGCGAATACCCCCCCACCGGAGCCGGTGGAAGAGGTTATGTCGGACTCGAACTGACCAAAACGCACGCCGCCTGTGGGTCGCTTTGGTTGCCACCCAGGGCCATCTCTCCACGATCTGGCCCTCTTCTCGGGTGTGAAGACTACAGAGTCCCCAACTCGTCCCTGGCAACGGCTATGCGCGCGAGGCGCACCGCCGCCACGGCTTGCTTCTGCCAGGGTGACAGGCGGCACCACCTGTCACCCCCAGGCCTGCGCTCATGGGGGGCGGAGGTTGTTCATCGACCTCCGACCCCCGAGTTGCTTTCGTACGCGGGCAGCTTGGCTTGCGATCCTTCGTCGCTCCCGCTACCGCTCCGCCCCGCCTCCTCCTTCACGAGCATTACTTGCTCTCAGAAGGAGGCGCCGGCCGCCCACGCACGGATTGCACATCCTTCTACACGTGCAACCTGTGGTCCAGTTACACCATAAAATCATACAGTCACCTTCGAGTTCAGTACAATAACGCGTTCCAGGTGTTGATAGGGCTGCTTCGGTATTATAGCGCATCTGGAATATTAGCACATGCCGACTGCTTTTACAAGCTCATGCAGAAACGGTGCGCGTCCCTGGTGCGAGTCAGCCCCAACAGTATCCTGGCGTATATAGCCAGTAGACTTAACTGATATATCAATCACTGCTGCAGGCTCTCCACATCACTGTTGAGCCTGTACTGATGATTGATAGTATACATAGATATTTAATTAACCTTTTACGCTCGCTGTTATAGTTTAAGTTTTTTTATACTACTTAGGTGGCAGACAAGCACACGGCCCACCTGATGGAAAGTGGTTACCGTGGCCTATGGCCGTGAGCAACACCAAGGGAGTCATACTCGCGCTGTCAACCCTGTGAGCACAGAGAGTTTCTGTGTCGACAAAGACAAAGCAGTACAAGCTTTTGTTCTTCCCACTGACACACACACACTGACAAACACAACACGAGGTTATTATGGCCGCGGTATTCTGTAGGGCGGAGGTACTTCCCCAGTCGGACTGCTCAATTGGACAGATACACCGTCGTGTCCTACCTCCTAAAAAACTACTCTAACTAATATAGAATAAGAAAATTGTGACTAAGATTAAAATGAGTCTGTATTACTTACATAAATTAACAAAAAAATATTTTTTATCTATTATAAAACCTCCAGCCCATTTAAAAAAAATGATGTCATTTACATATTCTACATATTATATCATTAAGTTGGCCATTACTGTCTACAGAATGACCGATAATATATCTTTATAGCTTTATAATTAGCATAGCACCTAATCAGTAACATAATTTTAACTATTTTCATCATATTTCCCATAAATTGTGCCATAAAATGATGCCTCTATCCAGTTATGAAAGTTAGTCGGCTTCGGTTTAAATTAACAGAATTTATGAGTTCGTTTGGTTAACTATATCTATAAAAAGATGCGCCAATTTGTGTGGTTTGTATGATTATGATAGTTTATAGCTTTGAGATGTAGTTTTATTTTTATTACGGGAATAGTTAGTGTAGTACAGTGAGTGCTACGCTGAAAGAACACAAGAACAAAGTGTCTTTTAATTTCAATAGATCCTATAAGAAAAGTTTTAATGGTGTATCCATTCCTAACTTGTACGTGTTATCAAAGAATCAAAGAACCAAAGAATCAATTTCATTTATTCAATATAGGCACGCAAAGAGCATATATGGACGTCAAAATTTTACAATTATGTTATAAATATTATAAAAATATAAAATAACATACATACATATAATGACGCCTTTATCCCTGGAGGGTTAGGCAGAGGTCAATTAACACCCACATTTCACCAATAATTTTGTTCGGACCCATATAATAGGGGGTGAGCCTATTGGCGTATTCCGGGCACTATTGTCGATTCGAGCCATGCATCTGAGGCTGAGTCTGGGCTGCATATATCTGTCTGATGCTAAACAGTCCTATCCCTTAGACGCCTTGCACGACACCGCATGGGAAGATATGGGGGGCTCCAAATTCTACTCTGCCAGGAACCACGCGGCTATCTGCCGGGATAAATAAACCTTTGGAAAATGATTCTTTCGTTGATTCGATAGGTTAGTTCCACTAAGAAGATACCAGCACTAGAACTAGATTATTTTTTCTTTTTAAAAATTGCTTTAGTTTACAATTTATGGTATGCGAGCAAGCAAGAGACTTATGTTGACCACGCATTTACATCATAAAGATACTCATCTACTTTATTGTAGGTAACCTTTTTTCGTCATTAATTTTTTCACTTCTATTTTAATTTAGTTATTAGCAAATTAAGTTAAATTTAAATTACTTATTAGCCTGAAGGTCTAGATTGTAATTGTTTAATAACGAGTACATCATCATGAAAAAAAAAACTTACTGGAAATCTTACTAAGTAAGTAGGTTAGGGTTAAATGTGAAAGGCAGAACGGATCTGGACTTTGTTTGTTTCTAAATTATAGTCTGGAATAAGCTGTGTTAGGAGTCGGTTCATATCGCATCAGTATCTAGTATTATGACCAGGATTTAAACCTGAGACCTATCGTTTGTGACACTAACAACTTAACCACTAAGCTATCATTATTTTTACATTAAACACTTTAATATCTCTAGTAAAACTTTGTTTGTTTGTTCGTTCGAGCGTCACTGAAAAGTGAGATAAGTTTTGATACAATGTTACATTTAAATATTTAAGTTTAGCATATTATTATGATAAGTAAATGTTTGCGACGCTTGGATGAACCACAGACAAATAAGATAACATGTTTTGTACATGTTCCTTGTCTATAGCATTTTCTATCTTAACTGTGTTACTGTCTTATACTAAGAAGACAACCTTTGTTGCGTTGTGGTAGTGAGCGCGGCCACTATAGAGGAGGCGCGGGTTCGATTCCCGCTCAGTGTAAATTTTCGTAATATGACTATTTGCATTGCCGCGTGATTTCCGGCAGAGTAGAATTAGGGCCACCCCATCTCTTCCCATGCGGTGTCGTATAAGGCGACTAAGGGATAGGGCTATAGGGCTGTTTAACATCACACAAATATATACAGCCCATACTCAGCCTCAGACGCATAGCTCTAGTCAAAAATATAGCCCGGAATACAGCAATATTCTCACCCCCTATTACGTGGGACCGAATACAATTATTGGTGAAATGTGGGTGTTAATTCACCTCTGCCTAATCCTACGAGGATAAAGGCGTGATTATATGTATGTATGTACTATTTGCATTGGTCTGGTTGTGCCTCGAAGAGCACGTTAAGCCGTCTTTCCCGGTTGCTATACGAACATCTATGGCATTTGTTACGGGTAGTAGGAGCGCTAAAAAGTTCAACAACTGCAATGCTTCCATATCGCCAATGGGGTTGTGGAAGTCGCTTCACAGAAAATATCGCAATTCAACTAAACCCGCAGTAAGACTAGTAAAGCGGACCCCAGATTCCGAGTAAAAGCTTCGGATGCAGCTGGGATTAACGCTAAGATGAAGGAGTCTGATGCTAAGACGTCATATACATACATACATACATACATAAAATCACGCCTGTCTCCCATAAGGGTAGGCAGAGATCACGGATCTCCATTTGCTACGATCCTGACATACTACTTTCGCTTCATTCACTCTCATTACATTCTTCATGCATGCTCGTCGGTTTAGAGTACTCCTGACCTGCCCCTTTTCTAAAACTTCCCCGATTTGGTCCAGGTATGTGCGCCTAGGTCTTCCTCTTCCGAAGGTACCATCCACACTCGCCTCATACACCTGTTTCGTTAGTCTTCTTTCATTCATTCTCTCAACATGACCATGACGTCATATAGCATGACTATATTTATATTTTAAGGTTATGAAACGCCTCATCAACATGACTACCATCTGAATAGGGCGAGAAGGGAGTTTCCCAAAGGGTGAGACCCAAAGTACGCATAACTTAGCTAGCTTGTGTTATGGGTTCTAGAATGCTGATAAATATACTTAGATACAGTTATTTTTGCTAATGCAAATGCAAATCTCCCTAATCATGCATACAAATATTTACATTGAGTGTTAATCTTACCCGTACCCCCTGCATAACAGTCGAACGTTTAATACCGCTACGTCACAGGGGTACTCCGACCAAATGAACCACTTGAACTCGTTTAATATAAATAAAATAAATAATAAATATTCCACGATTTTCTACACAACGCTATCTAGACCCATGGTAAGCATAGCTTAACTAGCTTGTGTTATGGGATCTAGAATGCGGATAAACATACTTCGATACTTTTTTTTTGAAAATACATACAAATTATACATGGAAAAACACCCAGACCAATGCAAATGTACATATTCATGTACACAAATATTTGCACTGAGCGGGAATCGAACCCGATCCTCCTGCATAACAGTCGAAAGCTCTACCGCTGCACCACGGAGGTCGTCAAAAAATAACGATTTTAATTCATTCAACAAAAGTCTGCATATTTACTTAGGATCATAAACTTGGTAAACCCAGAAGTGGGACCTGCCAGCATACGGTAGTCACACGCTGCCAATCACAGCCATCAGATAATGAACCTGGATACGGTGACGTCATACTAATTAGACGGTTTGTATTTTATTTATATTCATTGCTGTTCACTGACGGCGATATGCGACACCGAGATATGAAGTGACGAAAGCTTTTTGGATATGGATGTGGTATTTTGTTATGTTAAATAATATCGTGCGTGTTCGCACGTATTTCTGGTCTCATGTCTCAAGGGGACGAATTTATTTCACGATTAGGTAATGTTAAATTTGTAAGTATGTTCAAAATTTAGAACGCATTTAGGCAAAATAGGAGTCGATTTTATACAGCCCGGTTTAATACCGGCACTGTGACAGGGCAGCTTGCGTTCTAGACTACATAGTGGACCATATAAGTCGGCACGGTAGTCCAACTGGATATCAGTCTCTTCAAGAACTACCAAACCTAGGTTGAAACAGTGTCATGTACACAGTTTCACGCGGGGCTTTACCTTATAGTGTTAATGAATAGCTTAAGACGTAAGTTCGAACTAACTTTAGATACTTTATTAAACCCCTGGGGACGAGATGGGGACTCCTTGGTCCCCACACCCGAAGAGGGCCGTCTAATAAGAGACGGGCCTGGGTCAATCAATCAATCAATCTGAAATCAAAAAATCAAGTGCGTTTTAGTCAAACCAATTTATGAAAACTCATCATGTTCCTACGTACATCAGAAGTCTATTCAGCTGGTAAAATGTGGACACCTCTGCCTATCACTTTTGAAATATAAAGATGTGTGCATATAGTGATTGAAAATGTATTAATGTATTTTTTCAATATTCTAAAAATCCTATATAATGTAGACACCACATCCACGTTCTCACTCCTATTCCAACATGCGCGTCACGTCGCAGGAAGTTTACGGCGCACGCGCGCTGTTTCCTCGTTCGCAGGATGTTTTGCGCGTTCGATGCGCGCGCGCCGCCCGTTTGTGCTCGCCTTGCTATTTCTGATTTATGGAGCTGTACGTTATATTATTATGTTTTAAGGTTAAACCCACTGAATTATGAGTTTGTAAAGACCGACAATTGTTTAAAAAATCCGTTTTAAAGTATAAGGAACTTCCCTGAATTGTGTGTCCACTTATATACGGTACCTAGTTGCTTTCATTTTGCATAGCGTTCTTTTATTGTACATCGGTCTGTCTCTGTACCTATAAAAAGTGTTGTTGTAAGTTATAGGTACATACGCCTACACATACATACATACGCCTTTATCCCCGGAGGGTTAGGCAGAGGTAAATTAACACCCACATTTCACCAATCACTAAATTCGGTCCAACGTAATAGGGGGTGAGCCCCTATGTTGGTGCGGGCACAGCATACTTTACCTACCTATATACCTGTTATTTTTAAGTTATTTTATTTTGCATCTTATTGTTTATGTTTTATTTGTTTTTTGTTGCGATAGTGGAGTTTTTATGTGTGTCTATAATAAATGGTTCCTTCTTTCTTTCTATTGCCGTCTTCCGGACACTATTGTTGACTCAAGCCATGCATCTGAGGCTGAGTCTGGGCTGTATATCTGTCTAATGTTAAACTGCCCAATAGTTATAAGTAGTGCAGTAAGTAAAATCTCGTCTGGGTTGAAAGAGTGGGATCAGAATTAAACGGGTATAAAATAAAAATGTCCGTAAAAATGACCGTGGGCATGGTCAGTTGTTAATATTAGTACCTACTTATAAAGTTAGCGGAATTTTTAAAGGTTATGGTTTTATCATAGTTACTTCATATGACATGTCCTATTAATATTATGAATGAGCAAGTTCGTGAATATATTTATGTTTGTTACTCAATAACGCTCAATAAACTGACAAATCGGATTTAGCTAAAACTTTGTACAAGGATAGATGTCGCAGTCAGCTTCAGAACAAAGCCAGTTGACAACAAGTCTCATAATGTTCTTAATATTAAGGTATTAAGAGCAAATCAAACTGTTTTATTGATTTTAATTGTATTATTAGTATTGAATTGAATTAGGTACTATGTTGAGCCGAATCCAAGTGATTGGTACAAACCAGATCGATTATAGATAATTCTTTTATTGTACACCAATAGATTACAGTAAAACTTGTAGGTAGCATGCATACAGTTTAATGTACAATGGGCGGCCTTATCGCTGGAAGCGATTTCTTCCGGGCAACCTTTAATAATAATAATAATCTTTATTCTTCATAAATTTACAAAATTAATACCATTTCTGAGGTCTCCTTTTAAGTAGCAAAGGATACTTGTGCCAGGAGACTCGCACCTCCATATTTACAATAAGATAAACAATTCAACAGAGAAACAGGCAATAAATTGAATAAATACAGTACAAACTATATTAAGGTAAGTTATTAAACGGGTTGAGCGTGTGAGAATGTGTGTGTGTATGTGTGTATGTGTGTGTGTGAGAAGACAAGGAGAGAGGAATAGTCCATATAAAACAGCAAGCTACAACCCTACGTAACCCGCACCTGGGATTGGTATGCCGGCTTTAGCCGGCACAGGCCACTGTGCCTGTGATGATGAACAATACATCTATCTAACATTTGTTTATACAAATAAAATAGTCTTGAATCACTTCACTGATTCAAACGGTCAATGAAGGAGCCATGAGATGTGTCACAGGCTTTCACGACGTTAAACTGAAGCCAGTACATTAAAAAAGATGACGTCACTACACATAGATGTTTTCTGTATATGAATTATGATGAACATCAAAGAATCTGTGAACGGCATTAGCCATTTATTTATTTATACAAGAAAAACGTACGATATCTCGAGTGTATGAGAAAGTGGGCGGTACAAACGAAACAGAAGTGTATGCTCTATTTAACTGCATCTATTTAGAGTGAGACAGGTGGTAACTTTTCAGGTCAGATTGTATAAGAATGCGAAGGTCATTGCTGTAATACTCTTCGTATTTACTTAATAGATAATATAGGTTTAAGGTTAATAGATGTTCTCAATTGCAGTATAACAGTGAACGTTAAATCTTTCCTACGTTTTAAATATAGTTTAAAACGTATGAAAGATTTAACGATTTAACATGGTGACTTCCGTGGTGTTATACACGTTCATAGTTCACGGTAACCACTTTCCATCAAGCCCACCTGATGGAAAGTGGTTACCGTGTGCTTGTCTGCCACTTTAGATATATAAAAAATAATACTTACATAAATTTTAACTGAACAATTGAGATAAAGGAAATATTTTGTATTTCTGTTTCATTTTCAAGCACCAGTTGGCAGCTGTATTTCAATCCTCGTCTGACTTTCTAATATCGAAGTTCGCGCCAGATAGCGAACAGCACTGGCAATATATTGAGCTAAACGACACCCTATACATTGACAATTATTGTAATAGTCTAGGTCAGAGTTTCTCAAATTTGTAGCTCCACGGACCCCTATTAGATTTGCAAGATAATCATGAACCCTTCTGAAAATTGTAGCTAGATAAAAAAAGACACGTTATTAATAAAATAAACTTATTTTTTATCACAATTAAAGTCAAAATCAGGTATCGAAGAATTTTGCTCCATGTCAAAGAATAAAACGCTCGATTTTCAATATTTTACTTGAAGCAACTTCTATCATACTTCTAGATACCGCGGCGATATCGAAGTTCTATAAATATACCTTATTGTCAAACATTTTAAGGTTCCACCAACACGTAACGTTGTCACAAATGGTCACAAATATTCGTATGACAACCGGGACCAACGACAGCGACGTGCACTTCAAGGCATGTAGATACAGTATTAAATCGTTTCCTGTATTCTGTCTTTACTTTAATCAAATGTAAACCACTTTATGTGGAAGTTTTGAATTTTTTTTTTCGTCTTACTAATAGAAAATTCCCCTTCCCTACTATCAAAGAAGAAATACTTCTTGTATTGTATATTGAATGACATGTTACACCACTTTTAGAATTTTTTTACGGATTGTTGAAATTCCCATTCTTCTTGACAGCCAGTGAGGCAGTTGTCAGACTTGAACCGAATAAAATCGCACACCATCTCGGGTCTAAAATGCGGCAATATATTGCCCAAAAAACGCATTTCTCTGGATCATCTAAATGGTCCCTTTGAGTTTGGTAACCACAGTGTACACACCTTGACCCCGGAAAGGGGGTCTGCATCTGCTAAGGTGACAGGCAACTCCCAATTTGAGAAACCTTGGTCTACGTAATTGCGCAAATTTAACTATCGGGACATTTCAAATGTGAGTGTACGTTTCCTTCAAGCCATTAAGATCAACACTTGAGATTAACTCAAAGCAAAGATCAGAGGGACATTGAGGGGTCACTATGAAAGGCATTAAAGGCTTACTCAAGGTAAATCTATTGCTACGATAACTGTTGGGGTCAATGGTAGAGTAAGATGGTTTCACTCATGCCATATGTACTTATATACGTATACTCAGGCTTTTTTTCCTCCGGGGTAGGCAGAGACGGCAGTCCGATATCAATTTCTGATTTTACACACTTTACAAGCTACCTCTAAAGTCATACAAGCCCCTGCGATAAGTATACCTAATTTTAAATGAATCATGTAGTTGTGTGACAAATAATGACTAAAGAATAAAGTTCATGATATTCAGGAATCAAATGACTGTTTGTCCTCTTTAGGGTATAGAAAGAACTGTAAAAATATAAATGTATTTCATAAGTCAATCATTAAGCTGGACATTGGCTATTCTCAATGTTGGGCTTTGGCCTACTCTTTTTACGCTGGCCAGACGGGTTGGTACAGAGTTTAATTTCGAGGTTATATTGTCGGCGTATTTTGCCGCCAGTCGCCTCTTACGACACCCTTTGGATAAGACGGTGTTGTGATTCTTGTATTCTTTCTCTGTCACCGCACAGATCACACATAAGTATATGTTTATAAATAGTTTACTACTAGTTGTGCCTAAACTTAGGCTTCACAAGGTTGGTGATTCATTTGTAGGAAGCAGCATAAAAATATTTAATAAAATTCCTCAGGATTTGATTAATATGCCGATAAATAAATTTAAATTAGAAGTGAAAAAAACTTTAATGAGTAAAGGTTATTATAAAGTGGATGAGTATCTTAATGATATCAATGCGTGGTCAACATAAGTCTCTTGCTTGCTCGCACAAAATAAATTGTAAACTAAAGCTAATTTAAAAAAAAAAAAAGAAAAATAATCTAGTTCTAATATAGTTCGCTGAGTTTCTTGCTGGTATCTTCTCAGTAGAACTAACCTACCGAACCAGCGAAAGAATCATTTTCCAATGGTTTATTTGTACATTATTTAATATTTTAATATTATTTCTTGACATACTCAATTGTATAATTTTGACGTTCATATGTGCTCTTTGTGTGCCTAAACTGAATAAATGAAATTGATTCTTTGATTCTTTGATTCTTTGATTCTTTGATTCTTTGATTCTTTGATCGTTATGATGAAGAGGCTCCGGCTAGATGTTATTTGTCCTGCTGTCCTGTTGTGTTATTGATTACTGTTGAAACCCAGGGCTTTCTTGCCACCTCTCTTTAATTGCAGTCAGGGCTGATTTTAATAAAATTTCAAATGTCATCAATTTTTTAAAGAACACATCTTGTTTTTCTCAAGAACACTTTAATTCTAGAATTTTATGAGAAGTTTGACTTTGAAACGCACCGCGGTATGAAGTCAAAGGCCACCCTTTGACTTCACACCGCGGCAAGCGTTTGAAGCCGCCGCTCATGGCGCCATCTGGCAGCTTCGTTTCTCACTTGTTTACCTGTAAAACCCATAACTTAAAAATATTAACGGGCATAAAGTAATCTTTCCTCAAAACACCTAAATATATATGTATACTCCGTCCGTGTGTCACTGTTAGCTTTAACGAAGCCTGAGGAAACGCCCGCATAGGCCACGGTAACCACATTCCATCAGGTGGCCCGTGTGCTTGTCTACCACCTAAGTGGTATATTTTTTTTTACTCTTGTAAGTACTTGTAAGTACTTACCATAAGATGAGCGTGGCACATGTTCTACAAATAATGACGATAAAATAAAATTATATTGACACTACATTACTACCAAAATTGCCCCTCTAGAGAAGTGATAATTCATTGGCCGGCGTTTTGTAGAATAAATGTATCGGATTTGACGTTTAGGACATACGTTGACGACTGTATTTGTAAAATCCCATACCCGTTGTCCTACGTGAGCGTCAAACGCGACAACGCGATGTTGCGTGTTGCGATATCAAATGGTAGTTGTGCTTTATTGTGTCCCTTTTTTATATAGTACACGTCAATTAGACTTCGCCTGATGGTAAGCTGAAGGCAAAGTCTCCGAAAGGGGGGTCATCATAACTTATATACTATGTGACAATGGTGACACTCAACTCGACGGCTTACGGTGTGTCGCGTCAATACGTTATGTAAAGTATAGAAGAATATACCACGCTTCGCGACGCGTTGGACAACTGGTCAGGGAGCTAGGCACTGAATATCCGCAGACGATATCACTGCAAGAGAAGGAAACTTCGAAATAAATCCATATTGTTGTTAACATTGTTGATTTTTTTCAATAGTTCGTGTGTAGCTCAGCTAGTCACAGCATTCCACCTGTAAAGGTCTGGTCGCAGGTTCAAGTCCCGTCTTGGATGTTCACTTTTACCGATCTAAATCTATACGAAAAGAATATTAAATTTAATTTCATGAGGTTAACTTAACAAGTAATATTACAAATACATGCGAAGCTTTCTATTGCCCATATTGTATTCACTTCATAAATGTAAACATTCTACTAAATTAAGATGATATCAGCCTTTCCTTCCATACTGATAATCGCAAAGGCTAATCTCTTGAGATAAGTGTGAACAGTTCTGTAGTTCGGACCTATCGCAGAAAATTAGTGTAGTTTATAGCGACAGGACCAGCCCGACTAGCGGATTTTAGTGAAGTATAATAGTAAAGATTTTTAACTTGAATGAAATTTAAAAGCAAAATTTCATTTAAGTTAAATATAATAACAGAGAGTGTCTATGCCGATAGCATACTAAAGCTCTCGTTTGAAAATCAGGTATGAATCCTGCCTGACCCGAGTGTTTTTTTTCTATCTCAATCTATTTTTAACTTAGCTTCTTAAAGAGTTATGTTACATTAAGTTTGTATAATAGGTTTCGGTAATAAAAAACATAACAATTTTTACCTGTTTTTACAGGAGTGTGATGAAGTTAAACTTGCGCATGTGCACTGAGTAGTCATATTTCTATTGGAGTAGGCAGAGACAACAGCTTTTCAATTACAACGATTCATACTTCTTCCAATTCTTCTACTCTCATAACTATTGCTTTGATACGTGTACGGCGTTAGCAGGTACTCTTGAGATCTGCTTCCTCTAGCTAGACTCTTTCCTAAAATGGACCTCGATCATTTTCGGTTCTTAGTTTTTTGAACTTTTAACGGAGGACACCACGGTATTTCCGTCTCAATTGAGCAGTCCAACTGGGGAAGTATCTCCGCCCTATAGAATAACCTCGTGTTGTTTTTTTTTATCTAGGACACGCCAACTTGACTTCACCTCATCCGATGGTAGGCTAAAGGCAAAGTCTCAGGAAAGAGGGTCACCATTACAGACACTAATTAATATTATAATGCAATGCAATGCAATGCAATTTTCGGTGGTGAGTAGGTAGAGTAGCCAGAGGTTACTGGAAAGTTTTTGTGCTGTCAGTGGGAAGACCAAAAAATTTGCCCTGCTTTGCCTTCTACACTGACGGCACAGAAACTCTCTGTTCTTACAGGGTCGGCAGCACGAGTGTGACTCCCCTGATGTTGCACACGCCCATATGTCACAGTACCCACTTTTCATCAGGTAGGCCGTGTGCTTGACTGCCACCTAAGTTGTATAAAAAATATATAATAAACTTCAGTTTAAAATTCTGTAACATATAAGTTCATATATCATGCATCGATATTTCACTTAAAAATAACTTTAACATCCAAATTGCATAAAGAACATATATACTACATTAAATGCGAAAGTTAACGGCCTCCAACCGCCGTTGGACGGACAGACAATTTGATTTTTACTTATTAATATCGATTAGGCAAATGAACAACCCCATGGTCGGTAATGGGACAATTGTTAGACGTCCGGTTCGTTAATCATTCACAAATGAGAGACGCAGTTCTCGTTCAATAGTCGCTGGGAGGATATTTCTAATGTTGAAAGTTTATATCGCAGGTTTATAAGTGCCCGGTTAGTGACAATAAGCTTCGCCCGCCACCTATTGGACATAAACTGATGAAATGTGGGTGCTAGCACCTCTTCGAGGATATAGCCAGGAGTTTATGTTATGTTATGAAAGTTTAGTATAAAGAATATAGCAAGACTTTATTTCTTTTTTTCAAAGTTGTTATCCGTGGTAATTATCACACATAAAAAAGTTAGAAAGATATATTATGTATTGTAGTTTTTAAAAATATAATAAAGAAACTTCTATCAACTACTTCGTTTGGGAAAAGACAGTTTTTAGTGCCTCTCCAAGTTCTTCGGAGCTAAAGTTAGCTGCACCTGCTGCAAGCCATTGTTTAAAAAAAGAGTATTAGTATAGCAGACAGTAGTTGTGAGAAAGTTATATTTCCTAAAACGTAGGGATATATTTAGTGTGTAGACATGAATCTTGTAGATAAACAAACAAACAATGGAGCCAAAGTTCGTAGTGCTTAAATAATTCATGTTTTTTTCATTGTCTTCAAATTTCCGACACGTTACAAGCAGCGGAAGTAAGTGAATCCACCAAAATATTGAAGTTGCGATGTGATGTTCATTCATAAAGCTGTTTGTGTGGTTCTGTGATGGGTGAGGAATTAGAATCATGTTATTGGTGTCATTTAAAAAACTATTAAGGACATTTCTTTGACCTGTTATGACCTTGACTCCTAAAATAATGACAAGTAACAACAGGCCAGCCTCAAATCCTAGGAAAATATCCTGGAAAATAAGCTGGACAAAATAATTATCGAGGGATCTTATTTAATTTTTGTTAATTAGAGTCCTCCTTTGGACTGATTCTGGGTTCCATAGGCGTAAAAGCCATGAATTGGTTAATTTCGACTTCTACGGAAGCGATTTACATCTTACCTACCAACCCCAAGAGGATCACTTGCACCATCAGACTTTTGCCCATTTCTCTCTCTCGAACGAGTTCGGCCACAGCGACTGGCTTCTGACTAATGAGAGCTTCGTTGGTGTGCTCTCAGGTGACTGACATAGCCTATCTTTGAAGCGCATGTACGGCCACATACGCTACATGTCAGCACCCCTCCGACGTAATAATAATAGTACGTCTATTAGAATAGAAAACAAATGAATTTGAATTTGAATTTAATTGTAATGTATGGCCGCAGGTGGACGGGCCTTGAGGAGGCGGAGAAAGGAGCTCGATGCAAAACGAAACGTTTTGCATCGAGCTCCTTTCTCCGCCTCCTCTCAAACTCAGACACTGGTGTGCACAGTGTTCCTCCACCAGGACCGGTGTGGCGCCATTGCCTCCCATCATTGCCCATTAATTAGCAGGTGTACCAACTAGCAGGTGAGGTGATTCCCCAAGTTCTTAATCACACACACTCAATCGGTCGGTCGCATGCCCTCAATGTACAATAAAATGCATTGAAACCAAAAGAATTCGAATTGTATCTTAAAATAGACATTGTAAGAGCAAAACAATCTGCCACATGTAATGTTAATTGAATCGATACTATAATAAATATTAACATAATGTATTCTCAATAAATCTCGGCTTTACAATCGTGTATGGCAATTAAATGAACCCTTTTATCAGTGTTGTGGTGCAGTCTGCTTGGGTCTTTATTGGTCGGGTCTTTTTTTGAGCACACTAGAGAATTGTCTTTTTAATTGAATTTTAACGCCGCGGTTGCTTTATAACAATAATAAATTTAATGGACATTAAGGTGGTTGCCTTTATTAATGCCTTTAGTAGTCTGGTACTTAGATACTTTAATGCGTGTGCGAACACTCCAAAAATTCGAAAGGACAATCGCATTTTGCGTTGCGTTGTCTTCTTATTTTAAACGTGGACTATTTTTTCATAGAAATTGATTCAATTACATATATACATATAATCACGGCTTTATCCCCGGAGGGTTAGGCAGAGGTGAATTAACACTCACATTTCACCAATCATTAAATTCGGTCTCACGTAATAGGGGGTGAGCCTATTGCCGTATTCTGAGCACTTTTTGTTGACTCAAGCCATGCATCTGAGGCTGAGTCTGGGCTGTATATATCTGTCTGATATTAAACAGCTCTATTGCTTAGTCGCCTTGTATGACACCGCATGGAAGAGATGGAACAACCTGGAAATATAAGTTACTTTTACGCCACAACTTCATCAATTTAAAGCAATATCCTGCACTTCTGTAGACAGAACAGCGTGTAAAAGCTAGTATTCTTTTAACTTATATCAGTTAAAAAGCCTTGATTTTTTGTAACAGGCTGCTGAACATTTACCCCGACCTCCATTGGAATTCCAAATTCAATTTTTATTTTTTCAAGCCACAATGTTGACTAGTTGAGCATCCTCGGCGCCATAGTTCGATATCATCTTTCTGGTCTTTTTACAACGACTTTTTAGTAAAGAAACGGCTAATTGGAAGACTTGCTGAGGTGCCACCACTGTCACGGACTCACGCCGAGCCTAGGACTACTAATTAGGCAGATTGTCATTAGTTACGTGACTATTTTAGATGTTTTAAAGTGATTTATTTTGAGAATAAAAAGTTAACGGTTAGTTTCTTTGGCTGTTGAAAGAATAGTGTTTGGAAAGTCTTTGGTTTATATAAAATTAGCTAAACTAGGTGTTATACTTATTATACAATTTGATGCGGAAGTTATGCGTGTACATACTTTTTGATATTTAGTTATAGTATCGATTAAGTTAGGTAGTAAAGTCTTGTTTCAGGAGAACAAGGAGTCTAGAAGACTATGGTTCATCTCTAGATTCTGGTAGTTATGGCCCATAACTTTAAATATAAGCGTTTATTATTAAATATCCTTTATATCTACTAATAACTAATATCGCCAATTTTTATTTTATCTATATTGACGTATAATTAGTAATTAACTATCTTTTTTATAACATTTATCTGTTTATTTATTTATATTCGCTAATATTTTCTTCGCTTACTATTTTAAATTTACTATTTACGTACTTACGAAACGAACATACGAAAGTAACACTGTCTGCCCGTTTATCTGTCATTTTGTTACAATTACATACTTAAACCACAGAAACGATTGTAATCAAATTCGCTACAGAGGTAATCTACCTCTGTAGCGAATTTTATTACAATCGTTCACCAATCGTGGTTAGTAATTCGCACAGACACTCGAGTTTTTCTTCTTCTAACAATTCTAGCAATGTCAAAAAAAATCGGTCTAAGATGGCCGGCGCTACAAAATGACGGAGTACATTCTATTCCCTCAATAAGGGTATCAAATGAAAGGTCTTGACTAGTAGATCAGTTTAAAAGTGTAAAATAAAGCAGGTAGATTAGATTTTGGGAGAGGACTTGTTCTATGTTTGATCGTGATTACCAACATGCATACGGACGGAGCCGCGGACAGCAACTGGTCTAAAATATACACAACAAACACTGCCAGTTTATGAAAAAGTAACATTTTTTTTCAAGTTATGATAATCATGCTGGAGTTGCATGCTATATGCGTGCAAGCTATGTAGGTTTTCTTTTTCTAAGCTTTCGTTTGAATAACTTCCTTCCATTGAAATATCAGTGAACAGGATACAACCACTAGTCTAAATAAGAACGTATCAAGCTTTCACAGTGCGATACATAGCAATTAACTCTGTACTCGAATATGCAGCAAATAAATTCGCCTTAGATAATAGCATGTGATTCTAGTTCTGCGGGAATGGAGTGGATAGTGCTGGGACAGTTTCACGGGCATTTTTTTTTTTTTTATACCACTTAGTTGGCAGACAAGCACACGGCCCACCTGATGGGAAGCGGTTACCGTGGCTTATGGACGTATGCAACACCCGGGGTGTCACACTCGCGCTGCCGACCATGAAGAAACCTTCTGATGCCCCTCTTGAAGAACCCCATATTGTAGGCGCTTGGGAAAACCGCAGCAGGGAGGTCATTCCACAGCTTGAGTGTGCGTGGGATGAAGTTTCTTTCATACCGCACAGTGCGCACCGTCTCAGGTCGCAATGTGTCGCATTATTCTTTTGAATGAAATTTTAAAGCATTTATTATGCTTACTGTTCAGGCGGGATTTGAACATTTCGAACCTATCCTATCCTATTTTTTATTTTTTTATACCACTTAGGTGGCAGACAAGT
Source organism: Eilema griseolum (assembly GCA_963662185.1). Classification (NCBI taxonomy): domain Eukaryota; kingdom Metazoa; phylum Arthropoda; class Insecta; order Lepidoptera; family Erebidae; genus Eilema; species Eilema griseolum. Next base: position 5,105,851 of record OY759250.1, read on the forward strand.
GTGTGCCTGTGTGTGTGTGGCCCACCTGATGAAAAGTGGTTACCGTGGCCTATGACGTTTGTTACACCAGAGGAGTCACAGTCGCGCTGCCAACCCTGTAAGTACAGAGTTTCTGTGCCGTAAGTGTAGAAGACAAAGCAGGACAAGCCTTTAGTCTTCCCACTGACAGCACAAATTCTCCAGTGAGCTCTGGCTACCCTACTCACCGCTGGGAACACAACACGAAGTTATTATAGCCGCGGTATTCTGTAGGGCGGAGGTACTTTCCCAGTCGAACTGCTCAATTGGGCGGAAATACCGCCGTGTCCTTGCCTCCTTTAAACATCCTATCTCCATCGATTTGAATAATTATTCTTGTCTAGTTTTACGAGCTAACCTCTAGTACCTTCCTACAGTCCCGGGTTCTGTAAGCGGGGAGTGAAAAAGCATATAATGAGGCCGTCAAGTTGATTGTCACCGTTGTACATGGTGACCTTCTTTTCAGAGATTTCGCCTTCAGCTTACTATCAGGTGAGGCAAAGTCTAATTGACGTGTCCTATATAAAGAAACCTCATTCAGGGCACGGTAGTACGGACCACTCGGAGCAATGTGCCAACTAAAGATCTTAGCTCAACATGCCGGAGCAATGTGCCAACCACAGGTCTCAGCTCAACATGCCTAGCAACTCCATTCTTTAGAAGGTTAGCAAATCCATTAGTAAGAACGATATTGGCAAGAGGTAGGACACGGCAGTATTTTTACCGAATTGAACAGTCGGACTGGGGAAGTACCTCCCCTACAGAATACCGCGGTTATAATAACTTCGTGTTGTGTTCCCAGCGGTGAGTAGGGTAGCCAGAGCTCACTGGAGAATTTGTGCTGTCAGTGGGAAGCCTAAAGGCTTGTCCTGCTTTGTCTTCTACACTGACTGCACAGAAACTCTGTGCTTCAGGGTCGGCAGCGCGAGTGTGGCTCTTCTGGTGTTACACACGTCCATAGGTCACGGTTGCTAGTCTGCCGCCTAAGTGGTATAAAAAAAACAATAGACGCGAGCACCCTTTCCTCCCCTAGAAACAAGAGAAAACTACGAAATTGATATTCAAAAGTGTTCCGACGGATAAAATACTAGGTCCAGAATTTTTATTTTTATTTTTTTATACCACTTAGTTGGCAGACAAGCACACGGCCCACCTGATGGAAAGTGGTTACCGTGACCTATGGACGTCTGTAACACCAGAGGAGTCACAGTCGCGCTGCCAACCCTGTAAGTACAGAGTTTCTGTGCCGTCAGTAGGAGACAAATTAGGACAAGCCTTTAGTCTTCCCACTGACAGCACAAATTCTCCAGTGAGCTCTGGCTACCCTACTCACCGCTGGGAACACAACACGAAGTTATTATAACCGCGGTATTCTGTAGGGCGGAGGTACTACCCCAGTCGGACTGCTCAATCGGGCGGAAATACCGCCGTGTCCTACCTCCTTAAATATTTATGTTGTTTTTGTTTTTGGTTTTTGTATCTTGCTCTTGTTTTTAGTGTTCATGTATTAAAATAAAGTGCCATTAATGACAATTACACTTTATTTAAGTTTATTTTAAACGCCGAGTATGGGCATACACGCATGTTATTTTAGTACATACTGTGTTATTTCTAAGTTATCTTTGCACCTTCTTCGTGTGATGGCTCGGTAGTACCGGTTGAGGATATTTTTGGGTGTGATTTAAGCGGTCATCACAATAACAAGGTTAGTCTTAAGAATAGTAGGTCTTTTTTTTCTTAAAAAAACATAAGCAACCGCAATTACTAACTTCTAACCTCTCCAACTAAATTCACGTCGGTATAGGAATGGCCAGGATTCGAATCCGGGACCTCTGGGACCCGGGACACCAAAATGTGAGTTATCTACACTTAACCTAAAACGAAGAGTATGTTCGACCGAGAGTTTGAGTATCAATATTTGATGACAAATAAACTTTGTGACAAAAAATAAATCTCCTTTTTTTTCTTCTTCACATCGAAGTTTCACCTTATCACAAATATTGATGCTCACAGAAATCTCAGTATGGCGGCAAAGACATTCTTTTCGCTTCTTTTTGACCAATGAAGTCGAAGAGGTATGTTTACATCCTGAGGTTTTGGTTGCGTGACATCTTTATGCAGGGATTTCTTTGAGATCCATCTATCGTGATTGTCAAATCAAATCAAATCAAATCAAATCATTTATTGCTTACCAAGTGTACATAGATCTTACAATTTATATGACAGTACTTAAAACTTAGCGCCTTTTCCAGGCATTGCAACATTTAGGTCACATTTTTCTTTATTGAACTAGGTAGGTACAATAATAATTATTATTTGTGACACAGTTAAATTAAATCCGTTATATTATCAAATATTTGCATTCTAAATATAGGTTTATTTAAAAGTACCTACTCTAATTCATATAACTCATATCAAAATGTTAAATTAAATACAGAGAAAAAAAAATGTCTAATTCAAATAAAATAAATTGAACAATTTTGATGAAATGTCAATATACAATGTCAATATAAAATGTCAATAAACACTTTTTATCTTATTACTTTAGTTTACATACTTACTACATTTGTTGAATAATACAAGTTAACGTCCCATGCTACTCCCATAGTTTTCCCAACCCTACCTATGCATTGCAATTGAGATGTTTGGTTTTACGGTGTAGGCGTATTAATTGGCACTGGTGATAATATTAGTTGTTGTACCAACACTCTAATAAGACATATGCATTTTGGCCATGAGTGGGTACTCGGATTGATACGGATTTAAAATATAAAGTCCGTGAATTATTCTATTAATTATAATAATAAAACAAGAATGTAGGAGGTAGGACACGGCGTTATTTCCGCACAATTGAGCAGTTCGACTGGGGAAGTACGTCCGCCCTACAGAATACCGCGGTTATAATAACTTCGTGTTGTGTTCCCAGCGGTGAGTAGGGTAGCCAGAGCTCACTGGAGAATTTGTGCTGTCAGTGGGATGACTAAAGGTTTGTCTTGCTTTGTTCTCTACACTGACGGCACAGAAACTCTGTGCTTACAGGGTCGGCAGCGCGAGTGTGGCTTCTCTAGTGTTACACACGTCCATAGGCCACGGTAACCACTTTCCATCAGGTGGACCGTGCGCTTGTCTGCCACTTAAGTGGTAGGTATAAAAAAAAAGGAAGAAGAAAAGTTCTTTTTCATATTTCGTAAAAAAGAGATGGATGTATATTTGTTACTCAAACATAATTAAAAAGCGAGACGGATCTGGATCAAAACAAGCATATATATCGATTATACTCTGGAATAGCCTTTTGTGCTTCTTGTCATCTCAGGGATTTTTTACCTAGGTACAATATTCTAGGTAAATACTGAAAATAATCATTCAAAACAATCATAGTTCGAGTTTCGCCCAGTTCAAGTTTCTTAATTTGAATTCATAAGAAAGAAAGAATGAAAGAAAGAAGAAAAGAAGTTCCTTTGTCTCACCACCAAGACCTTCATTACCAGCTCATGTGTTTCCTTCTTCCTACAGTACCGGGTCCTTTAAACGGGGCGTGAAAAAGTATATCATGAGGCTGTCAAGCTGAGTGTCACCATTATCACATGGTGTATGTGAGTGAAGACCCTTTTTTCTGAGACTTGGCCTTCAGCTTACCATCGGGCAAGGCGAAGTCTATTTGACATGTCCTATATAAATATATATACATACATATCATACATAATAACGACGTACGGGCCCGAAAAGGCCCGAATGGGAATAAGAGATATGATTGCCACCCGTAAGGAACGGAGTTCAAAACTCCTGAACTAACAAGATTTTTATCACCATTTACAAACCAATAAATTATACGCGAACGAAAAACGTTGAAATCAAACAAACTGAATGTTTTCAAAGGCGAGCACATACGTCAATTCAAACTCTTTTATAATAGTATCAAAGGAATTACGAACAAAAGGATTTTGGAAGGCGCTAAAATACCTTTTTATTGGTACTACGCGTGGATTTCAACCTTATCTGTATGAAATAAAGTTGAGAATAGAGTGAGGGTGTGGTGGTTGGTGTTGAAAAATGGTTGGAGATACCATCAAACAGTAGCTGACTAATTAAAAATGTTTTGTGATCAAATACGTTGTGTAACTACTCGTGAATGGAGAAGGAACGATTTAATGCTCCGCTGCGATTGTGAATTTAGATTTTTTCTATCAATTTTTATTTTTTGTCCGATTTCGGTGAAGTTAAATTAAGGGTTATGTGTTTGACGTATATGGATGTAGTGTCCGTATATTCTGTCTCTATGTTCCCTCGTAACTACTAAACGGCTGCTATTACAAAATAATGGTTAAAACGTATTTGAATAAATTTTTTATCAATTATTATTTCTATTCGATTAAGATTTTTTTAAAGATTCCGATGGGATTCGAACCCGCGATGTTTCCTTTACAGGGGGAACACTTTGACCACTAAGTCACCGATCATTGCCTGTTGTCACCAAATATTCTTATATATATCTGTATTGCGGCGACGACAGTAGCATATTTACTTAATGCTTTAAAATTTCATTCAATTATTTTATTTACACTAATATTATAAAGCTGAAGAGTTTGTTTGTTTATTTGAACGCGATAATCTCAGGAACTACTGGTTAGAATAGAAAATTTATTTTTGTATTGAATACTTAGTCCGTTTATCAAAAAAAGTTTTATGTTATATATTATCACGCTACTACTTAAGGGAGCGGAGTAGAGATTATAAATGTCAACAAATCTGACAGATTTCTATACATTATTTGAAGACTAAAAAATTACGGGTTTGATATGAGGTAAAATCAAAATGGTAAAGAATGCGCCACGCCATTATAAACATAGGTATTGACATACCTAGCTAACAAATGAAAGGTACATTTTGAACAGTCAAATGAAAAAGTAGGGTAAGTATAAACATAATATATGTACTTACCTAAAAAAATTAAAAATATATTTGCTTCAAGCGGGAATCAAATCAAGAAGTGTATAGTCGAATGCTCTGTACGTTCAACAAGTTCAAGGCCCTTACACACTCCTCCTGCCTTCCCCCTTTAAGATACTTTAATTATAATTAGCACCGAGACATTACATTGTGTGCACTTCGTTATATTATTTTGTTAACAATCGGGTACATAATGAGGTGATTATTAGTTTTATGGCTAGTTGATAGCAGTTGGCTACGCACGAGACGGCTCTTATGTTGATTATAAATACTATTATGTACTCGTGGTACTCTTTAAGTACATTGTGGTTAATTTTAAGTACTTACACACGAAGATTTTCAATTTATATACCTAGTTATTTGTCATAATACATACATACATACATATAATCACGCCTTTATCCCCGGAGGGTTAGGCAGAGGTGAATTAACACCCACATTTCACCAATCTTTGAATTTAGTTCCAAGTAATAGGGGTTGAGCCTATTGCCGTCTTCCAGGCAGTATTGTTGACTCGAGCAATGCATCCAAAGCTGAGTCTGGACTGTATATATCTGTCTGGTGTTAAGCAGACTACTTAGAATTACTATTCCTTAGTCGCCTTGTACGACGCCGCATGGGAAGAGATGAGGTGGCCCAAATTCTACTCTGCCGGGAATCACGCTCCCATTTGTCATAATGCTTTTTTTATACCACTTAGGTGGCAGACAAGCGCACGGCCCACCTGATGGAAAGTGGTTACTGTGGCCTATGGACATGTGTAACACCAGAGGAGCCACAGTCGCGCTGCCAACCCTGTAAGCACAAGAGTTTCTGTGCCGTCAGTGTAAAAAATGATTGATACTTATTTTTTTTTTTTTTATCTAGAATACTTCAAATAGACTTCGCCTTGCCTGATGGTAAGCTGAAGTCTCAGAAAAGAGGGTCACCATTACTTACACATACCATGTGACAATGGTGACACTCAGCTTGACGGACTCATCATATGCTTTTTCACGCCCCGCTTAAAGCGTCTTAGCAGTAGGTTCAAAATTGCATGTTAGTTTAAGGTTATTCGTATATAAATCCGTTATAGTCAAAACTGTCAAAAGGTTCAATCCAAACGTTAATCATGTCTTTGGAAGGGGCTAACGGTATCTCGGATAGCAAAATATACATGTGCCCTACAGGGTCAAATTATAACGGCTCTTATTGGCACAATCATCGCCAAGTAGTTGACGGGAAGTTGCCTATTAGGTACCGTTAGTGTACTGAGATTCGTATGTACTCCAAATTTATATATTTTCTAAATTCTAGTAAATAAATAATTAATCTTATGAAACTACAAAATCATCATCAGATAGATAGATTGGAGAGATGGATTAGATTAGACAAATCCTTTTTATACATACATACATATAATCACGCCTTTATTCCCGGAGGGTTAGGCAGAGGTGAATTAACACCCACATTTCACCAATCATTGAATTCGGTCACACGTAATAGGGGGTGATCCTATTACCGTCTTCCGTCTCGTACCGGCACCATTATTGATTCAAGTCATGCATCTGAGGCTGAATCTGGGCTGTATATATCTGTCTGATGTGAAACAGCCCTATCCCTTAGTCGCCTTGTACGACACCGCATGGGAAGAGATGGGGTGGTCCAAATTCTACTCTGCCGGGAACCACGCGGCATTCTTATTATAAAGAGAAATAATAATCATATTATTTATTTAATTGCTTTGAATGTATGTATTACAATGAGATGTAGGTACAATTTAAACAAAAAAGTTTCTTGTATATTCTACCATTTAGGCATGCAAATATTGAAGAAGCAAGTTTGTGCGTGAAGCTATTGAGAATAAAAAATAAAAAAATTCAAAAGGGAAGATGGATTTAAGCTATCCAGGACGCGGAATCCGGTGATTAAGATTCTGAAACCGAAAAATCACAGTGACGATAAAAACTGACATAGTGAGTGTGATGTGTCGCCAGCTTTACAATTCATTATAAGAGAATTGGAGGGCGCACATTAAATGTTCTCACGGGCGCTGCAACGCATCCGAAACGTCGGCAAAAATAGTAATTTCCATGATTTAAACGCGAAAAGTCCCGAACCGCTATATAATTAAGAAGCAAGTTAAGCATGCAAAATAATTGCCAGCCTGGGGGTGACAGGTGGAGCCGCCTGTCACCCTGGCAGAAGCAGGCCGCGGCAGTGGCGCGCCTCCCCGTTTCCGGGGTCGAGTTGGGGACTCTGTAGTCCCCACACCCGAGACGAGGGCCAGATCGTGAGAGATGGCCCTGGGTCGGCTGGGGTGCGAGGGATATGCCTGTCAACCTCACCTTCGGCAACTAAAACGACCCACAGGCGGCGTGCGTTTTAGTCGGTTAGAGTCCGACATAAACCTCCTCCACCGGGAGGTATCCGTGGGGATTTTGCGCACGTAAAAAAAGAACATCCAAAATAATTTTACAATCAAATTTAGATCAAAATAAGTATTACAAGTCATCTGCGATTTTGTCAGTGATACAACAAGAGTATACATTGCACAATTTTAGTTGAATATCAACTTGTCAGCTAAAAAGTAAGATATTGAGTAATAGCACCCATTTAGTAGAATTAGAGTTACATTCTTTTTAAACGTTCTTAGGGCCTACGCTTACATAATGATAGGTATCTTGTTTAAAAATAACAGGAGCCGTCCCAAAACACTTTTTTTTAAGTAGTATAGTAATGTAGTGTTTGAAGTAATTGTATACTTACGAATAACTTAAAATACATGTGTGGAAAATATAAGCAATAAGTATGTACAAAAGGTGGTCTTAACGCTACAAGCGGTTTCTTACAAGCAGCTTTGAAAGGTTATTTCGGTTGAATTAAAACTAGCCCTTTGAAGCCCAGGTCTGTTGTCTTACGATTGCTTTTCCAGATATGGCTTATCTTGACTTTTACAGAAGCGAAAGCCGTGTGATTCTCTGAGAGGAAGGTCTACGCCAGCTTCAATCGTCAATCAGCACATGTGCCGACTTCCTACTGAAGTTAGTTTCAACCCCACCTTGGTAACCGTTATAATCATTCTCTGAATCTTTGCCCAACTCAGTTGGGGTCGGCTTTCTAGTTTAACTGTGATGCGATTGAAATTTTATATTTTGCATGAAGGGACTGCCATCTGACCTCCACAACCGATTGGTGATATCAAAGTTCACTCGTATACTTAGTTGGACCAGTTGGACTTTTCAGAGGGCTCTAATAACCCGTAACGACTGAAATAGGTGTTGATATGGCAACAGGGACGCCTTAACGTTCTTTCTGCTTTAATACTATGAAATTAAGATCAAAACCTGCACGTCACATCACTAAGTAGACAGATCTAAGCCCACCGCGCCGGCCTGGGGGTGACAGGTGAAGCCGCCTGTCACCCTGGCAGAAGCAGGCCGCGGCGGTGGCGCGCGTGGCGCGCCTCCCCGTTTCCGGGGACGAGTTGGGGACTCTGTAGTCCCCACACCCGAGAAGAGGGCCATATCGTGAGAGATGGCCCTGGGTCGGCCGGGGTGCGAGGGATATGCCTGTCAACCTCACCTTCGGCAACCGAAACGACCCACAGGCGGCGTGCGTTTTAGTCGGTTCGAGTCCGACATAACCTCCTTCACCGGCTCCGGTGGGGAGGTATCCGTGGGGATTTTGCGCACGTAAAAAAAAAAAAAAAAAGATCTAAGCCCACCGCAGTTTTTTTCAATCCTCTGCCTTCTGCATCCAGTCAGTCCCATTCACCTTTTTCAGGTCGTCCGTCCATCTAGCTAGGGGGCGTCCTACCTTCCGTTTGCCTTCTCGCTGTCTCCTGCCTGGGAAAATAACATGAAGTTGTCAGGTGTGTACGTTTTCTCACGACATTTTCCTTCATAGTTAAAACATATGACGATGAATTTTAAATACGCACATGGACTTGCAAAGCGACGCGTGACCGCGAACTGTAGGGCTACGAGGTCTTATAGTAGCCGTTTGTTGATTCTATACTGACCATTTTGTAGAAAATACCTACATTTCGGAAAGCAGATATCAGTATATTCGAATCTATAGCTTTAGTTTCGTAGCAGACAGGAGACGGCAGCAGACGGCATCAGTAGTTACTTATAGTGTACCGTGAAATAGACTCGAATATTTTAGATACTTAATATTATTTATTGTTTTAATTCACTGCGTATATTATTTGTTTAATATAACTTCGAAACTGGTAAATGGCATCGTTGAGAAGCCGCATCAAATTGAAATAATAAACATAGACTTGAATACTTATCATATTCAAGTCTATTTGACGGTACTCTGTATCTACTGGTGCAATCGGCTACGATTTTTTATATATATTTATATTATATTTATTTATTAGGTCTACCAACAATGTTTTACATCAAAGCATACAATAACAGTAATTAAAGCTAACTTATTACAATGCAAACATCACTTAAAGGTAAACACCGCATACAAAGAATGACAAAGAGAACTTATACTAAGCTAAAATAATATAATAGAGACTTAAAACTAAACAATTTTACATAAAAATATGAAAAAAGATGGGAAAAGGAAAAGAAACAAGCTTACGTGCACTTAACTAAGAGAAAAACTAAATATCTATATATCTAACTAAATAACACTAATAATATTTAAAATATGTTTTTGTTTAGGTTGGGTATCAAAGTGAAAGTAAATCCTGTCACTGAGACTGTTCACAACTCTAGACAGTCTCGGGCATGGAGAATTGGAACCTAAAACTGTCCTTCTTAGAGGTGGGACTGGTTTGCGAGGGATCCTAGATGGAGCATTGAAACTTAGCAAAGCAAGTAACCTTGGACAATCAATTTTGTGTTGGAGAATCTTGGAGGCAAACTTTACCTCATTAATTTTTGTGCGTTGTTCCAAAGTTTTCATATTAAAACGCTCCAATCGGCAGTTGTAAGAACGTATTTTTTTAGTAATACCATTTAAAAATGTTAAGTGTCAGACAAATATAAATACTGAAATGCTTTACCCATATCCCAGCGTGGGAGACGCCGAGGCGTGACCTTGTGACAGCTCTAGGATTAGGAGTTCTCTCGCTCAGCACGTTCCTCGCAGTGATGGTTCAGAGCGCGAGCACGTGGGCTGTCGCCAGCACCTCCTGTGAGCAAATAATGGTTGAGAAGTAGGCGGGGGAATGGGACCAGCCCGTAATGCGCGTAGGCGACTCTCATTCTGTCATTAAATGACCTCCGTCCTCCACGAGCGCAGGCCTGGGGATGACAGGTGGAGCCGCCTCTCACTCTAGCAGAAGCAGGCCGAGACGGCAGCGCTATTTGTATCCCTCCCCTTTTTCTGGAAAGATAGGGACGCTGTAGTCCGACACCCGATAGCTACTACTAGAGGCTAAATCACTAACTGATGACCTAAGATGGCTGTGCGGTTTTGTTCGGTTCGAGCCTAAAATAACCACATCCGAGTGGATTTCCGCACTTTATAAAAATAACTGTTACAGTTATAGAAAACTTGACCCCAACTGAGTCGGAAAAAAGATCAGAGGACGACGGCGAAGATGGGAAACTTCTATGACTGTCATTGCAAAATTGTATCTATTGTCCCAAATGTTTTGGCATGCTCTTGGCTCATTGCTGATCAAACAACCGTGTCCCGTATCCACTCGGCTGGCATTGTTACGACTTGTTTCTCACAAGTGCACTACAGTTTAGATCTGTCTACTTAGTGATGTGACGTGTCAAGATTTATCGATAGAAACACATAATTGTTCAGTTAACCACACTTTGTATTATGACGCAGCTATCAATTTAATACTAGATGATTGGATGCCTAGGCGGATCATTAAACGGTTGCAATCAAATCGAGTGTCGGAGGATGTGCAGACAGGAGGATTATTCGTGGGCATGCTTCGCACGTAAAAAAAAGAACGTTATGTAGTAATTTCGTTAAATTGAACTGACTGATTAGAAAGAAAGAAAGAAAGAAAATATTTTATTCAGGCCTCACACAGCGGGCACCTCACCAAATACAAACAGGTAGACAGTACAACAAAATAACAAATCAAAAACAGTAGGCACATTAAAATTAGACTACGGGTGCAACACTCCACACTATGCGAGCCCAAATAGGGCCCCATATCAGCATTGAATGCTGCGCACACCCTTCGTTGGGTATGCACAGCGCTGGTTTTCAGATGGGGCCACTAGGCAGCGCTGACGCCACGCACCATCCCATATATACAGTACATTTTACTTCTTATTTCTTGTACTTGATTATTTCTCATACTTTACTAAACATTAGTTGGTCTAAATGTTGTTTGACGTTTTGTATGTGGTGTGTTTTGTGTTGTGTGGTTGGTGTGTTTTGTATGGCGAATCACAAGTAAGATAATACCCCCGCGGATAATCCCCGTCCTCCGCCGGAACCTGTGTAGTTGGTTATGTCGGACTCGAATCGACTGAAATGCACTAATGTTATAATATTTCATGAAATCGAAACGCTGCTGGCTCATCTCTTTAGAGGGTGGCCGATGATCTTTCTCATAGTTTCTATGAAAATCCAAATTGTGTACAGAAATAAACAATAGTGCTTTATTTTGATTTATAGTTAGGAGGTAGGACACGGCGGTATTTCCGCCCGATTGAGCAGTCCGACTGGGGTAGTACCTCCGCCCTACAGAATACCGCGGTTATAATAACTTCGTGTTGTGTTCCCAGCGGTGAGTAGGGTAGCCAGAGCTCACTGGAGAATTTGTGCTGTCAGTGGGAAGACTAAAGGCTTGTCCTGCTTTGTCTTCTGCTGACGGCACAGAAACTCTGTACTTACAGGGTTGGCAGCGCGACTGTGACTCCTCTGGTGTTACAGACGTCCATAGGTCACGGTAACCACTTTCCATCAGGTGGGCCGTGTGCTTGTCTGCCAACTAAGTGGTATAAAAAAAAAAAATACATACATACGCTCACGCTAATTTTCTTCCGGGGTAAGCAGAAACAACAGCCCAATACTTGTTTCTATCCTAACATACTTCACGAGAATCTACTCGACATATTTAATATATCGATAACTATTGAGTAACAGCACTAGTACGTCGGACCCCTGTTCGCCGAGTGCGCATTAAAATCGTTATTCAATTGTCATCGTATTGTAGAGTAATGACGGCACTTTGTGTCTCCAATTTGGCTAAATTACAATGTCAACGTGAGATTTGTGTCTTTTCAATACCCGACTTTTTATTGTAACTAGGTAGCAATAATAAAGTCTTCTTACTGGAAACCTACCATGGGATCTGGATACGAGAATAGAGCCCATATATGTAGAGAAAGGAGGCGCGTGTGGAGTCATGACTCTAAGCCTCAAGAGAAATTGAGACCCAGAAGTTTCAGCTTTGCCAGGTCATTGTAGTGATAGGACCAACTTAGGCAACCGAGCGCAGGGCACTTAGTAAGGCGGTAAGGCTTATCATGGAGGACTGGCTTGAGAGACGTAGGACAGGAAGTAGGACACGACGGAATTCCCATCCCAATTGAGCAGTCCGACTGGGGAAGTACCTCTATACTACAGAACACCACGGCTATAATAACCCTGTGTTGTGTTCCCCGCGGTGAGCAGGGTAGCCAGAGCTCACTGGAGAGTTTTTGTGCTGTCAGTGGGAAAACTAAAGGCATGTCCTGATTGTTTCTTCTGCACTGTCAGCACAGAAACTTTCTGTTCTTACAGGGTCGGTAGCACGGGAGCAACTCACCTGGTGTAACACACGTTTATAGGTCACGGTAACCACTTTTCATCAGATGGGCCGTATGCTTGCCTGCTACCTAAATTGTATAAAAAAGACGACATGGAATAAAAGTAGTAACAATAATATTTGCCTATCTAAGACATAGTACGCAGCGCCAGCGCTGTCTAAACCCAAACTTTTTTTTTATGTGTGCAAAATCCCCACGGATATCCCCCCACCGGAGCCGGTGGAAGAGTTTATGTCGGACTCGAACCGACCAAAACGCACGCCGCCTGTGGGTCGTTTTTGGTTGCCGAAGGTGATGTTGACAGGCATATCTCTCGCACCCCGGCCGACCCAGGGCCATCTCTTTCGATCTGGCCCTCTTCTCGGGTGTGGGGGCTCCACCTGTCACCCCCAGGCCCGGGCTCATGGGGGTCTAAACCCAAACTAAGAATATTTCAAGTTTAGATAGTGTACTATGGAGAGTAGCTGTGTATGTGAAGTTGAAACTCGCCTTCTTTTTGATGCTGCAGACATCAAAAAGAAGAATAAGAGATGTTGGAAACATATCGTCTTCCTTACGTTCTATTATCTTTCCTTAATTTAATTTAATTTTTAATTTATTTATCAAGAAAGAAACAGACATTTACAATTACATTAGAATATACAGCACTTTTCAAATTTAGACCTAAAGTTTCCAACATTTTTTTAAACACATCGTTAAGTACCTTTTTTTTATACAACTTAGGTGGCAGACAAGCACACGGCCCACCTGATGGAAAGTGGTTACCGTGACCTATGAACGTATGTGACACCAGTGGAGTCACATCCGTGCTGCCAACCCTGTAAGAACAGAGATTTTATGTGCCCTCAGTGCAGAGTACAAAATCAGGACAAGCCTTTGGTCTTCCCACTGACAGCACAAAAACTCTGCAGTGAGCTCTGGCTACCTAAACTTAAGCATCCTATCATCCCTAAATTCTCATTCTACAACTTATAATATTACTGTTTATTTATTATTTATTACTTATTTATTACATTAAGTGTAAGTGATAAAATAAGAGTACCTATACATTGCACAATTTTAGTTGGATATCAACTTGTTAGCTAAAAAGTTAGATATCGAATAGTAGCAACCATCTAGTAGCATTAGACTTAAACTTTTTAAACATTCTTAGGGGCTGCTCTTTCATAATGTTAGGTATCTTGTTAAAAATAACATGAACCATCCCAAAAACATTTGTATATCTTCTTTGATATGTTTTATTTATGATCTCTGTACTTTTTTTCCCACCGGAGCCGGTGGAGGAGGTTATGTCGGACTCGAACCGACTAAAACGCACGCCGCCTGTGCGTCGTTTTAGTTGCCGAAGGTGAGGTTGACAGGCATATTCCTCGCACCCCGGCCGACCCAGGGCCATCTCTCACGATCTGGCCCTCTTAATATTACTAGCTAGTTAAACTATGTTTTTCATACTGGTTAATGTGACAGACAAGCATATAAGCCACGTGATGGAAAATACCGTGGCGTATGGATATGTGCAACACCATACTCGTGCTGCTGACGCTTAAGAAAGTTAGTAATGCCTGGGAAAACCATTTTACACATTTAATTGCTGAATTTTTTACATATTTTTTTTTTGGCATACACATTTTTCACATTTTAGACATAACAATTTTTCGTAAATCAAACAGTGTGTTGCATTTAATATACATGAAAAGAAATATTTTGTAATGTCTACTTTGATTTCCTGCCGACAGAGCGTGCCAGACATATTTTAATAATTTCTAATTTATACACAGTTAACCCAATTTCGCAAAAATGAGTTATTATTTTGTTGTATTATGAGTGAAAGAAACATATTAACAATTAATTACAAAAATATTCTTGTCATAGTTGTTGCATTTTTTACAAATAACAATGAGCTTCCAAATATTAAAATAAGAATAGAAGTCAAAACGGTCTTGTGTCATAATAATATTTTTAATATAGCCTTCTCCCAAACTCCCAACGTTATCGTTAGTGAGTGTCCGGCGTGGTAGACGCCGAGACGGGAGCTGGTGGCGAACCTGGGGCTGAGAGTTCTCACGCTCTCCACCTTGCTCGCGGCGATGGTCCGCTGCGCGGATGCGTGGGCGGCCGGCGCCACCTTCTGCGAGCAAGTAATGCTCGTGAAGGAAGAAACGGGGCGGGACGGACGAAGGATCACAAACTAAGCTGCCCGCGTACGAAGGCAAATCGGGCGTTGGAGGTCGCGGCGGCGCGGCGGTGCGTCTCGCGCGCCTTCCTATTTCCGGGGACGAGTTGGGGACTCTGTCTCCATACCCGAGGAGAGGGCCAGATTGAGAGAGATGGCCCTGGGTCAGCCGGGGTGCGAGGGATATGCCTGTTAACCTCGCCTTCGGCAACCAAAAAACGACCCACAGGAGTCGTGCGTTTTGGTCGCTTCGAGTCCGACAAAACCTCTTCCACCGGCTCAGGTATCCGTGGGGATTTCTATTAGAAAACTTTATCGTTAGTAGAATAGTATACTCAATGTATAGGATTGACTTGATTATTGATTTATGACAGTCGTAAACATATGTCAATCACGGTCACTCACATTAGTATTAGAGTTATCGGGATATTTCCTTGTAGTAATGATTCTGAGTATCACTGCCAATATTCCAGCTGTGCAATTCTCTAAGCACACAGCGCTGAAATATCAGAAACTCAGAACAATACACGTGGTTCCCGGCAGAGTTTGGGCCACCCCATCTCTTCCCGTGCTGTTTAACATCCGACAGATATATACAGCCCGGACTCGGCCTCGGATGCATGGTTCGAGTCAACAACGGAATACGGCAATAGGCTCACCCCTATTACTTGGGATCGAATACAATTATTGGTGAAATGTGGGTGTTAATTCACCTCTGCGTAACCGTCCGGGGATAAAGGCGTGATTATATGTTTTTTTTTCTTATATAGGATACGTCAACTTGACTTCACCTCGCCTGATGGTAATCTAAAGGCAAAGTCTAAGGAAAGAGGGTCAACATTACAGACACTAAGTGTGACAATGGTGGCACACAGCTTGGCGGCCTCATCAGATGCTTTTTCACGCCCCACTCGTATATTATGCACAGTGTGAGGGTGACATCTAAGGCCTGCACGTGTTGTCCTATGTAGGAAAGGAGATGGTGGGATTAGTTGCAAGAGCTCATCAGAACACTCACCATGGTAGAAACGGTAAAATACAGCCAAGGAAGTACGCATCTGCAAAGGTCGAGCCTTGGTGTTCGTGACCTCAGGATTCCCAATAATTCGGACCGCACGGCGCTGCAATCTGTCGAGAGCATCTAGTAGGTATTTCGCGGAGCCATCCCAGAGATGAATGTGTTGACTTAAAAGTTTGATTTTTGCACAGTTTCAATGCGATTTAGGCCTAATATGTGGTATGACTTTCAACTCGATACCTTCACGCATTCCTGAGAAAAAGGTTTTGACAGACAGACGGACAACGAGGTGATGGGTTTTGTTTATTTCCTTTTGAGGTACGGAATCCTAATTAGTAACTTTTTGTAATCTCATCTGTTTGACAACCAACAAAAGTTACACATTGTGGTCCATTAGCGATATTTTGCGATATAATAATATACAGCGGTTAGAAAGACTATAATTTTAAAAAAGAAGAACATTATTAACTCCATTAAGAAGTTACTTAGTTAAAATGAACTCTTTTAACTTTTAATTATGATTATAGTAAAAAATAACGGCACCATTACTTATCACGACGTTTTTCATAGCACTGCAGAGTTCAAGATTTTGTTGGTGCAGTAAAATGTTCGACGCCTGAATTTTGAAAGGAAAGAAATGCACAGTAATAAAGTTTCTTGAATTAGATACTGGCCGGTCTCATTCCCGCGGGCCAGTGGTGTTGCCATATTCAGTTTTGTGAAATTGAATATTTTTGGTAAAAATATCTTTATTTCAAACAGATGTGTCGAACTCTCGACTTTTTGGCACAAAGACATTACGGTCTGCAAACGGCATAGACTGCTTTTTAGTTTTTATCTCGTCGGTTGCATTACATTGCAGGAATGGGTATACTATTCAACGGACGCGCAAATTGGGTTGTATTCTTTTATTTTATTTAAATAGAATATAATATACAGTGCTAACTTCGAGAATATTACATCAAATGCCAATAGAATTTAATGATTTTTGGTGAAAATGTCGTATATTTACATAAATGTAACACAATGTTTCATTGATAAAATTCGCCCTAAATTGTATCAACTTAAGCTAACTTCTTAGAAACTTTACCACATCTAGCAACACTGGCCTCTAGTTTAATGCGTCGATAGAGGTCGTGCTCGAATATAACGCCCCATTAGTTTTTATGTCCAGTGTTGCAAGCTGACAAATAATATTTTCCTCCCAGCCGTTAGTGTCACCGCAGGATTTTATATGCAGTTTCTATTTAGGAGAAGGTGTGAAATATTATGTGTAAACCAGTTGCAACCACTCTATATATATTTATTTCATTAAGTTAAGTATCGGATTGCGTGAGATTGTTTTATGAAAGATTACTGTTTGCACTGTTCTCACATGCAAACCCATTGGCAAATTGCATTACACTTGTAGATGTTACTATAATTTATGGATTAATAAAATTGTTATTGTATTTTATTTGTACGAATAAAGATTTTAAATCAAGTAACGAAGGAAGAGTAGGTTGCCCGATGAAGACCTTCAGGGTAAATATTAACTATTGAAGATTTGTTTTGCATGACTTACAATAATCTTCTTCTTCGAAGCTAGGTCTGACATATAATGGTCTGTATTTAAATTTTATTGACCCAGAACTTGACCACGGCAACAGCGCTTTATGTTGCTCTACATAGGTCGTCGGTAGTGCAAGTGAAGGGGCACATCGAGCAGGAAAACAAATGCGACATGGACTGAGATTGCGCCCAACTCTGCAAGCACAAAGAGTTTCTGTGTCGTCAGTGTAAAATACAAAGCAGGACAAGCGTTTGGTCTTCCCACTGACAGCACCAAAACTCTCCAGTGAGCTCTGGCTACCCTACTCACCGCCGGGACCACAACACAAGGTTATCATGGCCGCGATATTCTGAAATGTGATTTGTATGATATACCTCTTCGGGATAAAGTCATCTGCAAGCTGCTTGCTGATTGGTGGACGAGCCTCAGACGCAGTCTTTTTCGCGTGATTAGAAGGTCAAACGACAGTTACACCCATAAAAACCGTATATGCCGTACTAATAGGAGGAGAAGAAGTAAGTAGACCCTGGGCTCCGAGTTCGAAAGAAACAACTGAAAACTATGTCAAAATGATGAAATCAAGTAACGGAGATATATAAATCGTGAGACTCTTTATTAACCAACAACGATCAAATTAATTTTGTTTCTGTAAACACAAAATATTTTTAGATGCGTTAGCGCCAGTTTATCTACTCGAGAAATGGTAGGAAACGGTTTATCTTGTTAATGTTCATCATTTTTATTTTTTTATACTTCTTGGGTTAGGTGGTAAACAAGCACACAATGTCGTTGTAGACAGTTTCCACTCGTGCGTTACCACTAGTTGGTTTTTAGGACAGAAAAGAAGGAGAAATTAAATAGAAGATACTTGAGAGAGAAGAGAAGAAACATAATATTGCCTGGCACATAAAAGGTTGCCTGGAAAAAATTGCGCAAAGCGATAAGGCCGCCCTTTGTACTGCTCTTGTCTTCTCAATTTCTGTATCATGAATGTGATTTCTGTAAAATGAATTGTAATTGGCGTACAATAAAGTGTATAATAAATAAATAAAATAAATATCTTCCTTCTTCCTTCTTGTGTATCTCACAAACCGGTGGGCGCAAGCCATCGAGAGTCGCGGTGAGGCACTAGCGGTCAGCCTCGATATAGTGAAGTCCTTCGATCGGGTCTGGCACAAAGGTCTTCTTACGAAGTTGCCATATTATGGACTCCCGAGGGATTGTGCGAATGGATCTCCAGCTTTTTGTCCAACAGAAGCATCCAAGCCGTCATCGACGGCAGCTGCTCGGACCGCATGAACATAAACGCTGGTGTTCCACAAGGCTCCGTGTTGTCTCCGACGCTGTTTCTGCTGCATATCAATGACATGCTGTCTGATGGCTCCATTCATTGTTACGCGGACGACAGTACCGGGGACACGTGTTACACGGGCCGTGCAAATATCCCTCAGTCCGAGGTGGAGAAGAGTCGCGAACAACTTGTGTCTGAAATCGAGACTACTACGCAATTCCTGGGCACACCGCTTACCATCTCCCCGAGTATCGGGATCCTTGGTATCGATATCTCCAGTGACGTCCAATACCGAAGTCATTTGCAGGACAAGGTTAAGTTGGCATCAAGAAAGCTCGGAGTGCTCAACAGCAGTATTTCACTGCGGGGCAGCAACTCCTTCTTTATAAAGCACAGGTCCGGCCTCACATGGAGTACTGCTCTGTCACCTTTTTGCTGGAGCATCTGCATACCAGCTTGACCCCTTCGAGTCGTTGCAAAGACGGGCATTGAGGCTGGTTGACAAGCCCATACTCACAGGTAGAGTGGAACCTCTTAGCCTTAGGAGGGATTTTGCCTCACTGTGTGTGTTCTACCGCCTATACAATGGTTTGTGCTCAGATGAATTGTTTGACATGATGCCCGTAGTTACTTTCTATCATCGCACCTCTCGCCATAGGCAGGGAATTCATCCCCACACATTGCGACCTGAAACGGTGCGCACTGTGCGGTATGAAAGAAACTTCATCCCACGCACACTCAAGCTGTGGAATGACCTCCCTGCTGCGGTTTTCCCAAGCGCCTACAATATGGGACTCTTCAAGAGGGGCATCAGAAGGTTTCTTCATGGTCGGCAGCGCGAGTGTGACACCCCTGGTGTTGCATACGTCCATAGGCCACGATAACCGCTTCCCATCAGGTGGGCCGTGTGCTTGTCTGCCAACTAAGTGGTATAAAAAAAAAAAAAAAAAAATCCGGCCTTTTCATTAGGCACTTTGATTTGGCGCATCAAAACTGAGATAGCTTGGTTCTGTCTTGTAGAGCGATCACCCTATAATTATAGTTTAATAACTATTTATAGTAGTTAAAACTGAAGGTAATAGCTATTAGCGAATATTTTATCGGTTTTAACTACTCTCTAAATATGTCAAACTACTATTCTAAAGGACGATAAAGAGAACGCGCTACAGAAGTGAAGGAAGTTTTTAAAGGACACTTTCCGGATGCGCGTGCCAAATCGAAAGCACCCATAATTTTATGATCGTGTCCTTCGAATTCTTCTAATAAACTATTAAGTATCACTAACAATATTTTATAATACCTCCAGGATATCCGTAAGGAATTTAAAAGAAAAACATAACACCGAACTTGCATTCGGAATTTAAAATTTGCATATCCGCCGAAATGTTGCAATTATAAAAAAATACAATTCTCACAGTAGTTTTTTATTCTTGACGCCGCCGTCTATATTATTATTTGCTATCTTAATGCAGATCTCTAGAGGAGGTTGCAGTGATATCGATTGAATACTAAAACCGATGACAATGGTTGTTTAAACATTTTTGGACAGTGCAATTTTACAACCGGAGATTTTAATAAAACTGTATTTATAGCTCATTGTTATCGCGTTGAATGCTAGAATTTGTCGGCTAATTATAGTTGTAATTCTAAATATAGGTATTTTGAATACGAGGGATATGTTTTAGATAATCTTGCACCTTGCCATCTGAAGACTTGAAGGAGTGCGGTTTTAGTCGGTTTAAGTACTACATAACCGCCCCCGGGGACAGAGGGTAGCCTAGGGGATTATGCCACGAAAAAAAGGACATATTTGGAATAGATCGTTAAAAATAATCAAAGTTTATAGTACTTTAGTTCTGGTGTTATCTATATAAATACGGGTTGAGACGTGGGCAACACCTATTAACAGTATAAATTGCTCCAGATCTGGCAACCCAGGGAACCTATTCTAGGGATAGGAGTTTTGGAGCCAAGCGCCGACACAAAGAAGGTCATCGCGGTACTATTTTATTTTCCGAAATTGGTGTGAGTTCGAGATTTTATGTATAAAATTTGTTGATTTGAGACATTAGAGATGACATCTTAGACAACGCACACAATGTAGGAAAGTGCTATATTACAGTGAGTTGTGACTTTTCGTTCCTTTCGTTGGTTCCTAATCTTCCTAGTGAGTTTCTAGTAAAGACTCCATAACTTTACTGAGGCAGCAATCATCTCATTGATCGTCATCATCATTATCAATATCATAAACTCATCGTCATCGGCATCATCAGCAATCATTCTAAGATATTAATATAATACAAAATAAGACTTGACATAAATGTCTTAGTTACCATGTTAGAATATCCCAAAAAAAACTACAGATGTAATGAACCAAATTTCATTAGATCCGTTCAACCGTTTTGCAAGATTCCGTAACAAACAACTTTAATAACTTATACCGAAAAGGTACGATCAGGTATATAAAATAACAAAAACAAAACATATTTAACAAGACGTGATCTGTAACGTAATCCTATCGGCGATGGACGAACCATAGATAAATGAACAATACACATAAACAATGTTCTACGATGCTTAGAACATTGGCGTTTCAATTTTGATTCGTACAGAGCGCATAGTAAGCTAGTCTGTTGGGACATTTTGATATATCTATACTATAACAATATTATAAAGAGGAAAGATTTGTATTTTTGTATGTAACAAATAAACTCAAAAAGTACTGGACCGATTTTAATAATTCTTTTTTCATTAGAAAGCTACTAACATTCTTCGTGAGTAACATAGGCTACTTTTTATCCCGATATTCCTATGGGATCAGGATTTAAGCGGGTGAAACTGCGGCGCGGTGCTAGTATTATATATTTTTAAACTTATACCACAAGGTCTGGGTAGGGATTGGCATAGGCATTTATTTAGGGCTATGTGCATTGTGTATTTGTTTCATTTTTTTATATCACTTAGGTGGCAGACAACTTTTCATCAGGTGGCCCCACCTGATGAAAAGTGAATGAGCTCTGGCTACACTACTCACCGCCGGGAACATAACACGAGGTTATTATAGCCGCGGTATTCTGTAGGGCGGAGGTACTTGCTCAGTCGGACTGCTCAATTGGACGGAAATACCGTCGTGTCCTACCTCCCGTTTGTGTCGTAGCTCCCGTTATTATATTACCGTAATTTTATTTTAGTGCGGTATTTGTCAGGTTCGTTCTCTATAACAAAGAGCTTGTACGAAAGACTTGAAAAGACAATAAGTGAGTTTTAAATAATGATATAATGAAACTATTTACTTAAAGGGGTCAAATATGGTAACTATTGAGTTAAGAAAAGGAGAAGGAAAAATGGGAATAAGAGAAACATGGCAAGAAAACGTGAAGACTTGGTAAGAACAAAACGAAAGAAGAAAATACGAAATAGGTCGGCAGCGCGAGTGTTGGTGTTGCCCGCGTCCATAAGCCACGGTAACCATTTTCCATCAGGTAAGCCGTGTGCTTGTCTGACACCTAAGTAGTATAAAAAAAGTAAACACATGGAACTGGGAACGCCAACATTCTCATAAGTATTGAATGATTTTTATATTGTTTCTTGACATTAAATAATAAGGATGATTTTTTTTAAATAATACGATAATTTAATCTGCATGTAACTGATAGGTAATATGTACTTTAATTTACACTTGACATTAACCATTAAATTTGTACGCCACAAATGGCAGAATATGCTGTGCCTGCACATGAGTACCATGTAATTATAACAATTGTAAAAAACCATATTCACAAATAAAGATTATTATTATTATTATTAATGAAATTTAAGCATTTTGTATGTTAACTATTCAAAATCGATTAACATAGAAAAAATTGAAACGGTTCAGGCGGGACACAAACCCGCGATCTTTCCCTTACAGGGGGAACACTCTGACCACTAAGCCACCGAACCTTTGCATGAATGGCTCCCACCGTCGCCGTAAGACGGATATAGGTATGTATAAAAGAATTTTGATGGTTTCAGGCGAATGATAGGTTCGAATCCGGCCTTCATCGTTTCTATTTTTTCTATCTTAATTGATTCTCATAAGTGCTGCAGAAAAGCTGAGTCCGATAACCTTTTTTTTTACGTGCGCAAAATCCCCACGGTTACTCCCCACCGGAGCCGGTGGAAGAGGTTATGCTGGACTCGAACCGGCTAAAACGCACGCCGCCTGTGGGTCACTTTGGTTGCCGAAGGTGAGGTTGACAGGCATATCCCACGCACCGAGCATTACTTGCTCACAGAAGGAGGCGCTGGCCGCCTACACATCCGCGCAGCAAACCATCGCCGTGAGCAAGTTGGAGAGCGTGAGAACTCTCACTCCTAGGGCCGCCACAAGCTCCAAGCTCCCGCCTCGGCACCTCCCATGCCGGAGTCCGATGACCCTAGTGTACTTAAAGCACTATTATTATGTTCTGTGCTAAAGTCTCCAAACAACCTGTACCACAGAATAGATAGAATAGCCTGCAGGATAAACTAAAGCTACTTTCGAATAAACTGTATCGTTCGAATAACTTATGTATAATAACATTTATTACCACTATACTAAATTGACATGGCCCCTACCACTGTTTGTTTACTATTGACTTGTTACTATAGAGTTATGAATACGATATCGTAATGTATTTGTATTGCTAACGTAACATAACGAGTTTGATCACGCGCGTTTGTATTATATCATTACATAACTTGAACAAGCAGCCATTATGACAGGTTGACATACCTAGTGGTATGCGTAATGGACTGCTGAGACGAGGACTCGGGTTCAATCCCAGGTTTTACCATGGCACATACCAATGACTTTTCGATGCTTTTCGAAGTTATGTGTGTATATATAGCAGGTTTATAAGTGCCCGGTTAATGGCAATAGACTCGCTACCTATTACATTGGGACCTAAACATAAACTGGTGAAATGTGGGCGCTAGCATCTCTGCCTACCCCTTCGGGGATATAGGCGTGAGTTCATGTGGAGTTATATTGATCAACAGTATAAATTACAATTGTTGAACTCAGCCGCTTGGTTCCCGGCATAGTAGAATTTGGACCACCCCATCTCTTCCCATGCGGTGTCGTACAAGGCGACTTAGGGATAGGGTTGTTTAACATCAGACAGATATATACAGCCCAGACTCAGCCTCATCTGCATGGCTTCTGTCATAAATGGTGCCAGGACGATGGCAATAGCCTCACCCTATATTACGTGAGACGATTTCAATGATTGGTGAAATGTGGGTGTTAATTCGCCTCTGCCTAATGCTCCGGGGATAAAGGCGTGATTATTATGTATGCATGTTGTTGAACTCATTAATAATTTTCGGATATAGAAAAGAATATCCAGGCAATCTCATATGACTTTTATAGTCACGGAACGGCACGAACAGTGGTGGCGCATGGCCGAGTGCGGTAATGGACTGTATTGCGGGAAGTAGCTAACTGTTCCATTGACGCTTTACACACAAAAGACAGGTGGTCGGGTTGCCGCGGGAGTGATCCAGGCAGTGAATGCAGCCCGAGAAATTAGGAGAGGATGCACTAACCTTCACGACACACGTGTTTTCATCGCAGCCGGTACACGGATCTTCTCTTCCTTGCTCAGGAGCTGCCGTCAGCATCACTAGATCGCTTGAGGAACACACGAGAGGCACAATCCGATCGGTAAAGGTCTATGAAGCGGTAAAAATGTAACAAATATTATACATTTCTGAGAGACGCGAGCGCGGTCCGTCCGTCTTTACGCTGGCTAGTTCAAAGCGAGACTGAGTGTCTATATCACAAATGGCGGACGGAAGCTATATCTACTACTATTCTATGGTTAGTGCGGAAGGGGAGCTGGGTATAGAAGGAGTGTGTTTTCCGCGTCAAGAAATACAGCTTCTACATCGGCGCAACCATTCCCCCCGGCTTGAAGGGTTACCTTCGAAACGACAAATGCGAAACAAATCTAAAGTCTAATCTAAATCTAGGTTTGGGAAATAACAACTAAAATATAAACCTAGATTGGAGCTCGTGCCTACTGCTGGCTAGGCAGCGGGCAGAGGCGAACAAACAACACAACGCAACAGTCTCGACCAAGACGAGACGCGATTAGCCAACAACAAAATAAGGGTCTCTTCACGTGGGACCGATACAACAAGCGAGTGCTTCTTCTCCTCGGGTGGTTCGGAAACCGTAGTGGGATTGAATTGACTAACTGGCCACCCATCTAACGCGGCATGAATCCAGGACGGTCCACCAAACCACAACGGGTGATCCAAAATTTGCGAAGAAAGCAATCCACGAGAGAGACAATCGGCTGGGTTGTCGGTGCCAGCAACGTGAAAGAGATTATGTGGCGCCAATTCAGATTGAATTTTGCCACTCTATTAGCGACGAATGTGTCCCAACGATGGGGCGAAGAGTGGGCCCAACACAAAGCGACTGTTGCGTCCTAAAAGCTAAAAATTACTAATATTAATGCGAAAATTTACAATTATGTCATTAAGCGACACGGAAGTGCTAGTCTTAGCACTGCCATCCAAAACTACACGGAGTTTTAGTAGTAAGCTTATCTTCTCCAATAACTCCGCGGTGCGGGACAATGTACGAAGGCTGGGTCCCGCCAGTGTCCGCAGGCGCAGGTGAGATGTAACCTTTATCTAAATATTCGTTAACAACCTCATCATAGGCCCGCTTCGACTTTGGGGACGCCTGCATCTTTCGTTCCAAACAAAGAAAGCGTTTTTCAGCGGATACACGGGAGCCACCGAGCGAAAACTTGCGGATGGTAGACTCCAGTGGCGGCTCGACGGTGCAACAGAACGAAGCAGTCGAGTGACTAAAACTATCTATAGCAGCGGGTGCGGAACCAATTATAACAAAACCAAGAACTGTTTCCAGTGCGTGCGGAGCGGGGTACGTCGGTCCCCCTTTGACCTTACGTGATAACTGGAGGTGCGGGAGAATCGAAGCGCCGATCAATATATCGACGACTCCAGGAACAGCGTAAGTCTCATCAGCTAAAGGCAAGTCTTTAAATTTCGTTAATAAAGACGTGTCAACCGGGACGGTAGGCAACTGTTCAGTTATTCTATCTGTAACGAGCGAATCCATGTCAAACCAAATATTATTATTAAAACGAGATCCAAACCTTGTTTTAATGGTGCCATGAACAGCTGACTGCAAACCCCCAAACCCTTTCACCACTGAATGGGTTGAACGCTTATCAACATTGAAACCAAGACGTTGACAACAATCTTGAGTAATAAAATTACTTTGCGAAGCGCCATCTAATAGCGCTCGAACAAGGTGCGGTTTACCTAATGTATCAACAATAACAACGCGAGCGGTCGCGAGACACACAGTGGTGAGTGCAGCACTAGCGGAGAACGAACACAAGGTGACGTCATCCGCAGCGGTCACCGGGCGGGCCGGAGCGCGCGCGGGCGCGGGGTGCGGCTGCGGCGCAGGCTGCCGTGTGTCACCGCTCGACGGGCCAACTGTACTCACATTGGATGCGGCATTACTATTCTCAAAATGAAGCAAAGTGTGGTGTCTCGCTTGACATTTGCGACAACCATTTCCACTATTACATAAAACAACGCGGTGTTTAGTACCGAGACAATTAAAACAAAAATTATTAGCGCGAACAAATTTATAACGATCACTAGGCGACAATTTTAGGAAACCAGGACACTTGTACAGTTGCGAATGATGAGTACTACACAAAGAGCAAACAGATGATTGTACACGTGCTGGTGCGGTATTAACATAAGTATGGGTTGACCTCGGTGACCTCGATGAGGCATCTATTTTGCGTTCAGAAGTAACAACCTTCTTCGCGCCTTCATGTTTCGATGAAGAGCGTTGCAATACCTTTATATGCTCGCGAACAAAACTTTCTAAGTCTTCGAACTTAGGAATTTTACTGCCGCGATGATCCGACTCAAACAAACGAATGGTTTCGGAATCTAATTTCCTTAAACCCATATACAAAAATACGAAGTCGCAGAGGTCATCAATCTTTAGGTTCTTTACGGCGCGAACAGCTGACGCGAAAGTATCTAGAAATTTCTCTAAGTTTTGATCGTTACATGCCGCAATAGATTTCAAATCAAACATCTGATCTAAATAGGCGTTAGCTACCGATCTTTTATCCTCATACCTAGCTTTCAAAGTATTTAAAATTAAATTATAATTCTCGGCACTAAACGTAATTCCAGCGCAAACGGTTATAGCTTTACCAGTCAATTTTTCAACGAGATAATGCAACTTTTCGTGATCTGTCAACGAATCGTTCTTATCTATTGTATTCTCAAAACTATCTATAAATAGACACCAATTGCGAATGTTACCATCAAACTCGGGTATTTGAATTGGTGGCAACTTAGGTCGGTCGCGAGTGGGGTTGGGTAGGTCAGCCGGCTTCTCCAAACTCCTAGCGACGCGTTTGATACGACAATACAAATCGTCAAACGACGACAAGGCCTGATAACTCACTGAGTAATCGGGATTCAAATTCAACTCTAAAACGTTGATGTCATGTACTAAGGTTTCGAAATCCGCGCGTAGACTATCTAAGTTTTCTATAGAACACAAGAACGAATCTCTGATGACCAAATCAGAGGTTTTAAGTGCATTATCATAAATCGATTGTACGCGAGAGTAAATCATTTCTTTTTTAGCGTATAAAAGTTTCAATTGAACCTTACCGGTCTTATCAACCTTTGGGGACATGTTTACAATTAAATCTCAAACTAAAGTGCGGTAAACACCAAATATGAAATGACTTAATCTTAGCGGTACAGAGCAGCGAGGCGGCGCGAGCGATACTCGGCAGATAGGTAGGTACCTACAACTGTGAATGCACGCTTGAACAAACGCGCATAGCAACAAGGTCGTACCTACGCGATGGTCGCTGTCTAGGTTCAACTATTATTTCCGAGATTAAGTATTGCGTAATATCTATTCAAATTAAAATACTTTCGTATGAATTGGGATGAGATGCGAGCGAGGTAGGTACAGCCACGTGTCTACCCACGCAGGTACTAGGCAAATACGACGCGAGCCGAGAACAACGTAATTGAAAAAAACAAAACAAAGCCAAATGCGTTAGGTATTACACTGTGCCTATGCACTAGGGTGTCTAGTATACCTAAGATCTAAGCCTAAATGTCTGGATGCGGGGTTTTCTACTAAAATAACCAGGCACTTAGGTGCGGTGCGAAAATTGCAAACTACGATTAAGTGTTGATATGATACCTAACCTATTTATGTATTAGGTAGGTACAATGCGAGCCAGCGGCGAACGGACAACAAATTCTAAGCCTAAATGTCTGGATGCGGGGTTTTCTACTAAAATAACCAGGCACTTAGGTGCGATGCGCTTATTCCCATTAGAATAATAACAAAATACGAACTACGGCTAAGAATCCGGCTCGAAGGACCAAAAATGGTGGCGCATGGCCGAGTGCGGTAATGGACTGTATTGCGGGAAGTAGCTAACTGTTCCATTGACGCTTTACACACAAAAGACAGGTGGTCGGGTTGCCGCGGGAGTGATCCAGGCAGTGAATGCAGCCCGAGAAATTAGGAGAGGATGCACTAACCTTCACGACACACGTGTTTTCATCGCAGCCGGTACACGGATCTTCTCTTCCTTGCTCAGGAGCTGCCGTCAGCATCACTAGATCGCTTGAGGAACACACGAGAGGCACAATCCGATCGGTAAAGGTCTATGAAGCGGTAAAAATGTAACAAATATTATACATTTCTGAGAGACGCGAGCGCGGTCCGTCCGTCTTTACGCTGGCTAGTTCAAAGCGAGACTGAGTGTCTATATCACAAATGGCGGACGGAAGCTATATCTACTACTATTCTATGGTTAGTGCGGAAGGGGAGCTGGGTATAGAAGGAGTGTGTTTTCCGCGTCAAGAAATACAGCTTCTACATCGGCGCAACCAAACAGTCTAAACTCTATTTTAACGGTTCGATTGTTTTATTTTCTTCTCGTGTATTAGCGTTAATCCCAGTTGCATCCAAAACTTTCAGATCAGATTCTGAGGTCCGCTTTCTTCGTTTATTTATTTTATATCTTTTTATTTTGTATTGGTGAGGGCAGTCTCAGAAAAGAGGGTCACAATTACTTACATAACCATGTAACAATGGTGACACTCTAGGAAGTGTCTAGATCTTAGTGTAGTAATCAAATATTCGTCGAAGGCGCAGGCACAAGAATAAAGTTAGATGTAAAAGTAGACCTTGTTTTATGAGCCTAGGCTACAAATGGCACTTGGAGATAGCCAGCTACACTCAATCGCTCACGATGTTGGCCATTCAAATACATTCCCGGTACAATCGATAAAGTGGACGCTTCATAAAATGGATTTATAGGGTTTCAATGATCATATAACCTATTTGATCATTGAATGATGTGGGTATGTAGGCCGGTAGGGGAGTACTTGTATTACGCTTTTATGTAATAAACTATTTTTAAACTTTTTTTAGGGAAGTGATTTTTGTTTTTATGACTTTAGATACAAACATATAATCACGCCTTTATTGCTGGAGGGTTAGGTAGAGGTGAATTAACAGCCACATTTCACCAATAATTATTTTCGGTTCCATGTAATAGGGGGTGAGCTTATTGCCGTCTTCCGGGCACTATTGTTGACATTGTATTACACCTAAAATGATAATTTGCAAGCACTCAGCAATAGGCACCATACACTTTTTCATAGTAAGTACGTAGCAGGTATGCATTAAAAATGTGCATTTGTAAATTTATCTACTAATTGTCTTATAGGAAGTGTGTCAAGTGATCTAACATTAATTTCTCAAGATGCTATATCTTGTTTGGTTCCCAGTTCGATCACCTCTGAATTCTCGAAGTTTATGTATGTAATTAGACATTAATTATCAATAAATAATTAATCAGAGAGAACCGCGGTAGTCTAGTGGTATTTAGTTATTTATTTAAACTTTTTGCACAAACAGACAAAGATTGTTCAAAGACGGACTTAATGCCACAGGCATTTTCTACCAGTCAACCTTAGGGTGATGCAGAGATATTTATATTAAAATTAGGTGCACGAAGTGTTGTGGTGATAGTTTTCTCAGGTGGTATGGGTAATGGATTGCTGAGACGAGGTCTCGGGTTCGATCCCAGGTTTTACCATGGCACACACCAATGACTTATCGATGCTTTTCGAAGTTATGTGTGTATTTATTGCAGGTTTATAAGTTCCCGGTTAATGGCAATAGGCTCGCCACCTATTACATTGGGACCTAAACATAAACTGGCGAAATGTGGGTGCTAGCACCTCTGCCTACCCCTTCGGGGATATAGGCGTAAGTTTATGTTATGTTATGTTTAATTAATCAGTAGTTTCGGTCTCCATAGCGGTGGTTAGGCAAAAACCCACATTGGCCTATGGTCAATCAAACATATGTTGATTTGTTAACTTAAAGGAGAGCGACTGCCGTCTGACCTCCGGACCCTGAAAGGAAAGTCGTCGCTAGAACCTCGTCTGTTGTTTAGTAGATGCATCGACTGGCTAGTGAGATTGCCCTAGACCGCGAAGATGTTGGTAGTGCCTTATACTCTCCAAGATGGCGTTATTAAACATATGCCTATATTCACATGTCTTACATAGGCATTTTCATTGAACTCACCAATCAATTGGCATCTAATCATCTTAATAGAATGCAATTGTCTCGGCCTTGCTTCGAAGAACTCCTATCTCTTGTATATGTATAATATATTTAGATTGTTTTATTGGATCATTGAAGAGATTAGAATATAATTAAACTTAAATCTATGCTTCTATTGGAGATTCCGAAGATCTGTAGTTATACAATGTTGTCAAATCAAATCATTCTTTTATTGCGGAAATATGATTAAGTACATATATTTTACAATTAATGCATGTCTTGCACATTTCGCCGTTTTTAGCAGCATGCCTAATTCCTGGAAATACACAGTTACGTAGCTACATGTAATATAAAAATGAAAATAGTTCATATTGATGTCAGCGTGTATACTTACAATAAATATATTAGTAACTAAATTCATGATAATAACAATAATGTCAAAAAACATATGCTAATAATCGACACAGAAGAATTGAAAGAAATAGTAATTTTAAAATAATTTATCAATGTCAATAATCATATTATATTAAACTAGCTTTTGCCCGCGGTTCCCGGCAATTATTCGATTTTTTCTCACCTTTTAAACCTTTCCTAGACCTACACGAGCATTTCAAGACCAAGATAAGATAAATCCGTTCAGCCGTTCTCGAGTTTTAGCGAGACTTTAGATTTATATATATATATAGAAGATAATTGACATTTTATGTCAATAGAGGAAACAATTTTTGTTTTTTAATTACTACATGTCGAACTTTTCAGGGTTCCAACTATACGAATACCACAGATGTTCGTATGGCAACCAGTCCCTATAGACAAGTGGCAATACGTTTGTAGAATAGTACAGAACAGATAAGCATCAAAATACTTTTTTTTTTCAATCGGGAAGATGTGTTTAAATTATCGGCAACATGGTATCCAGTGATAAAAAATATACAACCTCGCTTTTCTGCGCATTCGGATAGACACCGGACAGTTTGCTTACAGAATAGGGACTCTGTGAGTGTGGTATGTCACGGTACATGGTGAAAACGAAATATCGAGAATGTGCGGGTAGACGAAGAACCTTCTACATCTCGAGTTCGAAGACGGCGAGCGTGCACCGCTGAGCCAGTCACCTTGTGACCACAACCGGTGTAACCTGTTCGAAACGTCAGGCAAACCAAAGGTATGTATGTACTTATACCATGATCGCGTTAATTCCCGTTAACATTATTGTATGTCAAAATATTTGTCCATGAATGCAACATTGAACATTTCATTCTTCAATACGCCGAGCAATCAATTCCTACTTGTCTAAAGGAGAAGGATCGACAGCTTGCTCTCCGAGGCGGGGAGAGGTTTGAGGTGCTAAAAATGATCACCCATCCTAAGACAAACTTGACTAGTATTACTTAAACTTATAATACTACTTAGTCCTCACCCTACCTAGCTATTTTATGATTTAAAAGTATCAATTTTTCTCACCATCTTTATAAATATTAGCCTTGCTGACCCTCACATAAAGGGTGAGTTTAAATTGTGTATTTTAAAAATCAATAATACTGCTGTCACATTCGGAGGTGAAGTATTATTGAACAATGATAGGATGAAATCAATACCTGAGTTTTTTTTCCAAATAAGACACGTCACTTAGAGTTCGCCTCGTCTGTTAGTAAGCTGAAGGCAAAGTCTTAGAAAAGAGGGTCACTATTACATACATTGGTATATCCTGTTACAATGGTGACACTAAGAGTGACGTCCTCATTATATGCTTTTTCACACCCCGCTTAAAGAACCCGGGACTTTAGGAAAAACACGTGAGCTGGTAATGAATTCCAGGCCTTAATGGTGCGACAAAGGAAAGAGTCTCCGAACCGCTTGGTTATTGAATTATGTACTGCGTGCGGGTGACATCTAAACCCTGTACGTGTTGTCCTGTGTAGGAAAGGAGATAGTGGGATTGATTGGAAGAGCTTATCAGAACATTCACTATGGTACAGACGGTAAAATAGTGCCAAGAGACAGACACAAGCCTTTGCAGATGCGTAGACATGTTGCGATGTCTACGCATCTGCAAAGGCTTTAGGGTATTTGTGACCTGAGAATTCCCAATAATCCGGATCGCACGTCACGGTGTTCTGTTCTGTTCATCTGAGTCTGACCATGCACACGCGTCATCCATCAAGTATGGAAGCACCCAAGTAATTAGTATTTGAGTATTTTAAGGTTGATTCAGGGTTTTTTTTTACGTGCGCAAAATCCCCACGGATACCTCTCCACCGGAGCCGGTGAGAGAGGTTATGTCGGACTCGAACCGACTAAAACGCACGCTGCCTGTGGATCGTTTTGGTTGCCGAAGGTGAGGTTGACAGGCATATCCCTCGCACCCCGGCCGACCCAGGGCCATCTCTCACGATCTGGCCCTCTTCGATCTGGCCCTCTTAAGGTTGATTCAGGGTATCATAACACGTGTCCAATCTAATGGTCTCACTATCAGGGCTGCTTAAGATCGTACAAAGTAAATGCGAAAGAGTCCAAGTCCAAGAGGTCCAAAGATGAATCTTTGCTTTCAACTAGGATTAAATTTAGGATACCAC
The DNA here is from genome assembly GCA_963662185.1 of Eilema griseolum. Classification (NCBI taxonomy): domain Eukaryota; kingdom Metazoa; phylum Arthropoda; class Insecta; order Lepidoptera; family Erebidae; genus Eilema; species Eilema griseolum. The sequence goes on from OY759250.1 coordinate 5,138,821, forward strand.
CGTCTCATTTTACAATTCTAAAAACTATCAAATAGTCCATCAAGCGTACCCGGGCTTCGAGGCAAGAGCCTTGATGTCAATTAAGAGTATCGCAGTCAACTGCTGGACCTAGGCCTCTCCCAATATTGGGAGGTTTTGGCCTACTATTTCCACGCTGGCCAGACGGGTTGGTACAGGGTATTATTTCGAGTTTTCCTTCTCTCGCAATGAAACGACATCCTTCGGATGAGAAAGCCTTGATGATTGATGGTGATAGTGATTTAATAATGAGTGTAAAACCATACAACCCACAAAAACCCTTTCATGAATAAATAAAACAACAGCCTGTATGCAATAGAATTATTTATAGATGTATGTATAGGTAGGGACCGTTACTGCATTTTGCAATGAAAAGGATTTCTTTGTCGAGATGAGTGCATCACATTGACCCACTTACGCCGACAGGCTACGACGGGTCAGTCAGACCCACATACAGCGACAGGCTACAACGGATCATTATTACTGACTCGTTTGTATTTTTATTTAATCATCGCATGAGAATTTATTGGGGTATTGAAGATGCGAAAGCTATTTAATTATACAGTGTGTTTAATTTCACAAAATTTTATGTGAGAAATTTTTGGTATGACTCAACATCATTTTGTGAATTGATTGTTTTTATTTATATACCACTTAGGTAACAGACACTCGACCGGCCTTTTTTTATACCACTTAGGTCGCAGACAAGCACACGGCTCACCTGATGGAAAGTGGTTACCGTGGTCTATGGACATGTGTAACACCAGAGGAGCCACACTCGCGCTGCCGACCCTGTAAGCACAGAGTTTCTGAGCCGTCAGTGTAGAAGATAAAGCAGGACAAGCCTTTAGTCTTCCCACTGACAGCACGAATTATTGGACAGGACAGTGGTTACCGTGGTCTATGAACGTGTTCACTCACGCTGCCGACTCTGTAACAACCTTCTATTGCCCTTCATGAAGAACCTCACGTCGTAGTCGCTTGAGAGATCCACGCTAGGGAGTTCATTCCACAGCTTAAGCGTGTCAGCTCAAGTATCTATCATATTATCTCAAGGAGGTAAAACACGATGGTATTCCCGTCCTAACTGAGCAGTTCGACTAGGGAAGCACCTCCACCCTACAGAGTACCACGGCTATAATAACCTCCTGTGATGTTCCCGACGGTGAGTAGGGTAGAGATTTTGTGCTGTCAGTGAGAAGACTAAAGGCTTCTCCTTATTGTTTCTTTTGCACTGACGGCACAGAAACTCAGTTCGTACAGGGTCGGTAGCACGGGTGTAACTCCCCTGTTGTTGCACACGTTGACGGTGCAACACCAGGGGACGGTCACGGTGACCACTTTCTATCAGGTGGGCCGTGTGCTTGTTTGTCACCTAAGTTGTATAAAAAAATACCTTATTGTGCGTACTGTTTCAAGTCGCAATGTATGAGGATGTGTGTTATGTGTGACGTAGAATCTTTGAACCCTATCCAAGCTTTTGCCTTCTGCTACTTGTCGGCAGGGCGGACAGTAGTCGTTCTCATAAAAGCTGTATCACTCAAAGTATAAGGAGGACTCATGGACATAATTAAAAGAAATTCGCTAATTTTCTAATTCAGAACTAGTCTACAATGAGCAATACACAGTTAAATGGAGCAGGCATTGAACTACTAGAAATTGGATTCTAATTTTTTTTGTATAGTTCATTAAATGATTGAACACGATTTGGGCCTTTATGACGTGTCAATAACTGGTACGATATTTATGATGGGTTAATGAGTTATTGGTATTTCTAGCCGACTTAAAAAAAGAAGAAATTTCACAATTTGGATTGGATGGATTCACTTCACTATTTTCTGTGTTGATTGTTTTTTTATATACCACTTAGGTGACAGACAAACACACGGCCCACCTGATGGACATTAGTTACTGTGGTCTATGGACGTGTGCGTATGTTACCTGAATAATTAGATTAGAGTACTAAGCTAGGAGTATTCCCGTATGATGATATTTTATTTGACGAAGAAATTTTTTTTTTCAAGAATTTTGTAACCCTATTTATTAACATTACCTCTAACTTCTCCAGCTAAGCTAAATTGCTTGTGTTGTTTGTGTCGGTAGGGTAAATGCAATATTTTTTAAATTTTAATGTCATTCTTTCATGATGACAAAAATAAATAAATCGACTTCAAAAACCAAAGAAAGCTCTGAAAAATAAAAAAACTAAATTCGATTTAATATAACAAACAAAATGCACGTAAGATTTTTATTTATACTAGTTTATATGTGCCACCCACTTATCTCTTAATAGTCACTTCGGGAATAGTATAAAAAGAAGATCCTCTATATATATACTGAGTTTTGTGCAGCCCTGTGACTGTTTCATCAAAGTCAACTCATACAATTTAAGACAGGACATAACCTCAAGAATTTCAAACATTCTCACACGCTTTAGACACAAATGAAGCGTCATATTTATCACCTTTGTCTCAACAATGCGCACTAAAACTTTAAAAGCTCGTTAAAACATTGTCACATGTGACGTAACATGGCTAAACGTAACATCAGTATGTTTTAACCTAGATACACGTCCGTAGCCCCTTCCTGATGGCCCACAGAAATAAATCGGTGGCCGATTTTAGGGATATCAGTTCAATGTTTTAACTGGCTGTTTTATTTGTCAACAATTTTGGTATACGGACAGTTATCACTTAAAGAAATGTTTTTTAAAGCATATTAGCAACTGAATTTACTAGTGTGCCCTAATTTAGAGTTATGACTAATTGGTGTGTAACTAACTTAAAAAAAAAGGAATTTTCACAATTCGTTTTTTTAACATATAGGTTGGGCAGCATTTCGCAAACTACGTCGAGTCTTCTCTTCACCCCTACCGCAATGCCTTAAAACAAAGGTCTTTGAACAGTGCGTCCTACCTGTTATGACTTATGGTGCCGAAACGTGGACACTTACAGTGGGGCTGGTCCATAGCTTAAAAGTCGCGCAACTGGCTATGGAGCGAGCTATGTTTGGGGTTTCTCTGAAGGATAGAATTTGGAACGAGGTTATCCGACAGAGAAATAAAGTTACCGACATAGGTCATAGAATAAGCAAGTTGAAGTGGCAGTGGGCTGGCCACGTTTGTCGAAGGACCGATGGCCGTAGGAGCAAACGAGTCCTACAGTGGAGACCGCGAGGGATAAACGAAAGGTTGGGGGTCCATCTGGGGGTCCCTCTGGCCAGGGACGCCACATAGACGGACGACCTGAAAAAGGTGGCTGGGACAGACTGGATGCGGAAGGCGGAGGATCGGAACATGGCGCACATTGGGAGAGGCCTACGTCCAGCAGTGGACTGCAGTGGGCTAATTGATTGATTGATTGATTGATATGGTATGGAAATGTTCCCGTATGTAGGTATTTTATTTGACGAAAAGGTTATTTTTGTGTTGCTCGTGTTAGGAGTGGATTCACGTCAGTAGTTACCAGGATTCAAACCCGGGACCTCACGATCTTAAAGCCAACAACTCCTTGTCGCTGGAGTTGTATTATTGTCGAATCTATACTAACATACCATATAACCACTGGTTCGTACATAAGATAAGATAAGATAATCTTTATTGTACACCAACACATTACAGTACATGTACCTTATCGCATACATACATACATTCATATCATCACGCCTTTATCCCAGGAGGGTTAGGCAAAAGTGAATTAACACCCACATTTCACCAATCATTGTATTCGGTCCCACGTAATAGGGGGTGAGCTTATTGCTGTTTTCCGGGCACTATTGCCGACTCGAGCCATGCATCTGAGGCTGAGTCAGGGCTGTATATATCTGTCTGATGTTAAACAGCCCTATCCCTTAGTTGACTTGTGTACGACACCGCATGTGAAGAGATGGGCTGGTCAAAATTCTACTCTGCCGGGAACCACGAGGCGAATTCGAATTGAAAAAATAATTGTTTTGAATAGTCCGTTAATAGAGTTTTAAGCTATAAATAATCACGCTACTACTTAAAAGAGCGGAACATTGATCTATATATATCCTATAGATATAAATATCAAAAAATCCGGTAGTCTTCCATACATCATTGACGACCTTCGTGGCGTAGCGGTAGAGCATTCGACTGCTATGCAGGGGGCGCGGGTTCGATTCCCACTCAGTGCAAATATTTGTATTCATGAATATGTATATTTGCATTGGTCTGGGTGTTTCTATGTATAATATGTATGTATTTACAAAAAAAAAGTATCTAAGTATGTTTATCCGCATCCCATAACACAAGCTAGTTAAGCTATGCTTACCATGGGTCTAGATAGCGTTGTGTAGAATGTCGTGGAATATTTATTATTTATTATTATTATTATTAGGAAAGTAAAACATTATTGGCTCAAAGGGGTGATCCGAGGCCGACTTTCCAAAGTATGCCCCGGGCGCTTCTGGGGCAAGTCGTCTAATTATATTAATAAAATTATTAAGATGTATAAGGCTCTACCAAACCATTTGGTGCCAAGCAAACATCGCCTGCAAGTCGGTACTCCTCCTGGTTGACGGGTGGACTTCTGGAGCCTTTTTATACCACTTACCACCTGATGGGAAGTCGTTACCGTGGTCTATGGACGTATGCAACACCTGGAGTGTTACACTCGCGCTGCCGCCTAAAGAACCTTCTAATATCTTGAAGAATTCCATATTATAGCTGCTTGAGAAAGCAGCAGGGAGTTCATTCCACACCCCAAAAACCTCAATGTGGGCACAGAGTCTTCAAACAAGACACACTTAAACGGTTGTACAGACATAAAACACAGTGAAGTGATCATATCATGATGTAAAGTTTATATCCCACCTTAGGGCTAAGATCCTTATCATAATATTTAAGTTCAATCTTATTGCTAACGGCGATAACACCCATACCTACCATTTTCGTATTGTTGGCGTAGGAGAAACATTGCGGTGTTTTATAATTCAATACAAATAAATATAATTGTAGTGTCTGTTTGTTAAAATAACAGCTTGTTAATAAATGCATTTATGTAGTACATGAAGAATAATACTTTTAATAAAACACAGTTTTCAACAATGTTGGATGTGTAGCAGATAAGCCTTATCTTAGGGTATTCTTATTTTGAAAAAAGTATATTAGTATGTCAGATACCACGATAAACATAAAATCCAGATCTAATACCACCTGAACGAAGTCGCTGGTACACTTTGTTAAAAATAAAACCTAACTAATAGTATAAAATATGTAAAATACACGCAGAAATAAGGTTTCTTTTCTTATGTTTGCTCTGCACATTGGGGCAACACAGTGGCGAATGTGTTGGCCAACACACCCTCCCGATGCCCCACCACACACTAAGAATGTCATAATCCCCCGCTCTATACGTTCACCAAATGGTGGTCAACGCGTTCGCCACTGTATTGGCCAACGTGTAGAACCGCCATTACAGTTAGAAAATAGTTTAATATGCGTCAAAAGGATTATCTAAGAAATAGCTGTTCTTCACACCCGTGTTCAATGATCAGCATGATTAATCAATCTGACCGTTAGCGACGACCCACGCTGAATGGTACGTGTAGTTATGTACATCTAATTATTGCGAAGAAAATATTGTTAGTTAGATTTATTAGTTATCAGATAAATCCACGATACGAGCGTCTACGTTTGACAGTAAAATAGTTAGTCTTCCATGTAATTGTTTTCTATTTATTTTCGTTAAATATTATTTTGTTTTGAACATGTTTACTGAGCTGTAAAAGAATTATTTACTGGTAGACGTTTTGAATGGTTTATTGGGTTCTATAAACAACTGTCGGATTATTTTCGGTATGCCGGAATATTTGTTGGAAACGAGAATATATTGAATTCTAGGTTTGTCCGCGGCTCCGCTCTCGTGAAATTCTGTTCAGGTTCCCGCCATCGTTGGATCGCCACCTTTACCAAGGATAAAGAATTGAGTATTATACATCTAAATAATTAAACAGAGTCACCAAATTTCATGATTCAGTTATACAGGGTGTATTTTGAGATGGGGCAGTAAGGGTAGGTAGAAAACTACTCTTTTATCTTCTTCCTCATCCTAGCGTTAAGCTTCGCATTTGAAGCTTTCACCCCAGAGTCTGGGGTCCGCTAACTGCAAATTTGGGTGAACTTCGATATTTTCCGTGAAGCAACTGCCATGTGAACTTCACAACCCAATGGCGATTTCGAAGCATTGTAGTTATACCAGTTCATGGACTTTTTCAAAGCTTCAACTACCCGTAACAACTGTGATGCGTATCCGTATGACAATTGGGACCGACGGCTTAACTTCCTCTTTTATTCACGACCAGACCAATGCAAATACCCATTTTCATGGGTCCACGTCCATGGGCAGTCGCCTTCACTACCAACACGCCAGAGAGGCCGTCGAAAAAACACTTAAAAAACGACACTTTAATATGAGGTAAAAATAATTATACTCGTATTGATGTATTGATGAATTGATATTGCAGGTATAAAGATATATAAGTTCACCATTTATACTTTCTTCTTAATATAAACTGTTTTTTATACAACTTAGGTGGTAAACAAGCACACACCCACCTGATTGAAAGTGGTTACCGTGACCTGTGAACGTGTGCTACACCAGGGGAGTTATACCCGTGCTACCGACCCTGTAAGAACAGAGAGTTTCTGTGCCGACAGTGCAGAAGAAACAATCAGGACAAGCCTTTAGTCTTCCCTCTGATAACACGAAAACTATCCAGTGAGCTCTGGCTACCCTACTCACCGCCGGGAACACAACACGAGGTTATTTTAGTTGTGGTATTCTGTAGGGTGGAGGTGCATAGTTCAGCGAGTCAATTATAAATGCAGTTTAACACATTGGGACTTCTGTAACTTACCTATAATTAATAATGCAACGAAATAACTTATGCACTTGAAGCTAACAAAAGTCCGTGCACGTTGTGCCACATGCCACAATCTATATTTTATGCAAGTTTTTCGCATTTTGTAATAGTACCGTGATTGGATTGCGTTCACCGACATTTGTAATTTTACGATGATCACCACGTGGCCATGTGGCCGGGAGTGTATATCCACTTTTAACGAGTACAGTGTAAACGAATTCTGGAAGTTTGAACACGTTCGTTGAATTTTGCGGTGACTGACGCCATTGTATGCAGCAAAATCGTTCCAAAATGATCCATAGTTCTACGGAATAATTTTATTCCGGTTAAGAATTAGTGCTCTAAATGACATGCTTTAAATAAAGCGTCAATGAGTGAATACTCTGTATGAAACTAACCAAGATCCTTTGTATACCCGAAAAATCAACTCGAAATATTTGGTTGACCGGCGAGTATTGTGTATCAACATTTGCGAGGAGAGAAAGTGTAATGCCCACCACGCTGGTATTGCACACAGGTGGGTCGGTGCTTGTGTGCCACCTAGGTGGTATAAAAAAGCTAGCCCAGCACGATTCTTCAAGAGGGGCATCAGAAGGCTTTTTCGTAGTCGGCAGCGCGAGTGTAACACCCCTGGTGTTGCATACGTCCATGGGCCACGGTAACCACTTCCCATCAGGTGAGTCGTTGTGCTTGTCTGCCACCTAAGTGGTATAAAAAAAATTACCCATCAAGTTAGCCCAATGTGTGCAGCCGCCTTAATTTGATATTTATTGACGCCTAGGCTAGCTGCATAGCGGCATCAGTAGGAACAATGTTCAATATTGACTATTTTCTTTATCAATTCCTAATTATCGTGAAATTGTCTTCGCCAAATTTGGTGTTAATGAAAGAAATAGCTAATTTTCTATACTTTCTATACGTTTAAATTATTACAATACTGTAAATTACTTGTGTCTACACATTCTTGTGGTATATTATATTAATTATCCTGACCCCATTTTTATTTAAATTCTTGTCTTTATTTAAATAAATATTTATTTAATTATTTATTTATTTATTTAAATAATTTTATTTAAATAGACGTGATAACACTCGACTTCGGCTCCACAAAGCACAAACTGCACTTATGCGCAGAAGTATCTTTTGCATGGCGCCAATTATATTTAATAAGCTGCCTAAGAACTGTAAGGAACTTACCACTAGTTCATTCAAAAAAGAAATTAAAGGCCTACTCCTGCAAAAGGCATATTATAGCATAACAGACTTCTTGGCAGATAGTATTCACTAACTAGCATTAAATAGTAAATACTGCTATTATATAAATTATAGTAAAATACTTATTAGGCAGGCCTAATATTCTGACATTGTTGACTGTATTTGACAACTAACTTAATATATACTTGCCATTGTTTGTTGCATTGTAGTACATTTTCTATTGTATTTTAATCTATTTGACATGATTATTGATAAGATATTGACATTTTTACTGTATTTCTGATTTGACATTACATTACATAATGATTTGAACTGTTAGTGAAAATTGAAAGCAATTAATGCGCATCTTATGACTAAGCGTCTCCTCACGCATATATTTGTACGCCGCTATATGGGGCAAAACATGACTGGACTATATATTATATACTATTACTGACCTATTGCATGCTTTTGTATGTACACACATGTTTTGAACAAATAAAACGATTCTATTGTATTCTATTCTATTGTCTGTTTATGATATTGTTTGAAGTTTACGCGAATCTCTTTCATTTAAATAAAACTACTATTTAATTAATAAAAGTAAATAATACAAAATAAATTGCGATAAACTTAGTAAAAAACTAGTTTTATTTCAAATTTTTAAGCGGTTCAGGTGGGATTGAACAGATCTTTGTTGTGATCTTTCCCTTAAATGGGGAATGCTCTAGAAAATTATTCATTGGTTCTGATAGTTCGTATGAGTATCGATACATAGGAAGATTTGGATAGATAGGCGGGGTTCAGTGGCTTAGTAGTCAGAGCATTCTCCCTGTAAGGGAAAGATCGCGGGTTCGAAACCCGCGTGAACCGATTAAAATTCTTCCTAACGTAATCGATTTGAATAGGTTGCACACTAAATGCTTTAAAATTTTATTCAATAGTTTTATTTCAATCTCGTCTATTTATACTGTTGATTGATGGCACTTGGTGGAATTTGTTGTTACACATATTGAGAACTCACTTGTACTTTTCCACATTACTTTATTACTTATTACACCTGACCGGTTTCGCCTTACGGCATCCTCAAAGGTTTAGTATGACATTTTAAGAACATTCCTTTAGAAACATTGCGACACTCAAACATATTACACATGTGGGTAGTTGTAAAATTATGTATACCAGTATAATTTTTTTCCCAAAATTTAGGGAAACAATATATATGTGATCCTAAAGATATTTTGAATTTATGAATTATTACTATTATGTATTTAAGTTCTAATGTCAATTAAACAATTATATAAAATTATAAGAAATACTTATAAATGTTGAAATAATAATATCGGATTGAAAAATTAAATAATGTCAAATGTGAATAATGTCAGATGAAAATTAACAATGTCAAATGTGAATAATTTCAGATGAAAATTAACCATGGCAAATATTATATCAAATTATACTAAATTAAGAGAGTAGACCAAATAAAGTGAAATAAATAATTATGTAGATGTCATCATTATTGCAATGGAGGTGATGGGCTTAAATCTAATATTATTATTTCAATGTTGAAATAATAATCCGATATTATTATTTCATCATTTATAAGTATTTCTTATAATTTTATATAATTGTTTAATTGACATAAGAACTTAAATACATAACATAACATAACATAAACTCACGCCTATATCCCCGAAGGGGTAGACAGAGGTGCTAGCACCCACATTTCGCCAGTTTATGTTTAGGTCCCAATGTAATAGGTGGCGAGCCTATTGCCATTAACCGGACACTTATAAACCTGCGATAAATACACACATAACTTCGAAAAGCATCGAAAAGTCATTGGTGTGTGCCATGGTAAAACCTGGGATCGAACCCGAGACCTCGTCTCAGCAGTTCATTACCCATACCTGTTGTTTGTTTAATTTTAATAAAAACATAATTGTTTAATTGACATTAGAACTTAAATACATAATACTAATAATTCATAAATTCAAAGTATCTTTAGGACCATATATATATTGTTTCCCTAAATTTTGGGAAAAAAATTATACTGCTGTACATAATTATACAACTACCCACATGTGTAATATGTTTGAATGTCGCAATGTTTCTAAAGGAATGTTCTTAAATGTAATTGTAAACCTTTGAGGAAGCCCTAAGGCGAAACCGGTCAGGTGTAATAAGTAATAAAGTAATGTGGAAAAGTACAAGTGAGTTATCAATATGTGTGTCAATCTCGTCTGTTTAACTATTTGTTCACGAAATACACAAAAACTACTGAAAATATTTCAATGAGTTTTTTACGCCTGCATCGCAACTAATTAGAAGTAATTTGAAAGAGTTTGGAACATAATGTGGTAAATAATGGGGGTCAATAATTCAGTAACGACAAATAGCAGCTTTAATATTATTACTCGTAAGTATTTATATTGTAATTGCGTTCAAACAATGCACCGACCGACTTTGGTACCGAAGGTCGTGCCTTATATCGATAAATGATTGATGGTGTTCGCACGAGCTGCATACGAACAGGCACCGAGAGGTTATGCAATATGCCTCGGTTGAATTATTGCAGTTTTTAGCCGATTTCAAATAAAGAGAGCTTTCATGGTCACTCACATCAGTATCAAAATAAACGGGATACTACTCCAGTTCCTCCGTGATCATGGTGTTTGCAACAGAACCGAAATATCGGAAACTCAAAACAATGAAACATGGTAAATATCCCGTTTATTTTGATACTGAAAGAGAGCTTGTTACTGGGTGGCAGACAATTGAGGCTAAGCTAATTTCACCTGCGAGGCGGCGAGGTAGCGGTATGGTGTAGGTAGCCAACTGCACCTGCAACTGCAAGTTGATTTATTTATTTATTTATTTGAACAGTAACATATACAATAATGTTAACGGGAATTAACGCGATCATAGTATAGGTCAACGTCAAGATTGACAAGCACTTTTGATGTAAGAAACATACGAATATAGACTCTAAGACAAGCACCAGCGGAGGTGACACCATCTAGGATTACTTTTTCCTGCACCTCCCCATTATTATGTCAATCCCAAACAAAGATTATTCTATTCTACCAATGATTGTGCCAATGATCGAGGCTAGCAGGATATAATCACGCCGTTATCTCCGGAGGGTTAGGCAGAGGTGAATTTACACCCACATTTCACCAATCATTGAATTCGGTCTTGCCGTCTTCCGGGCACTATTGTTGATTAAAGTCAAGCATCGGAGGCTGAGACTGGGCTGTATATATCTGTCTGATGTTAAACAGCTCTATCCCTTAGTTACCTTGTACGACACCGCATGGGGAGAGATGGGGTGGTCCAAATTCTACTCTGCCGGGATGGTTTAAACGCGGTTTGGTTATAAACTATGCGATAGTTTATAAACAAGGCTGATGTTATCAACACAAGTATTTGCAAACAGATGTTCAAACGCGGAAGGCAGTAGAACTCATTGATAGGTAACTACATTAAACTTGATAATGTTTACTTGTTTACGTGTGACATAAGCAAGTAATTAATGAAATTCGACTCACGTTTCCTTTACCAAGTAGTATCTAGTAGATGCAGCTAGCATGTAAATGTCATAAATAAAACAAAGGATGGTTGTACATGGCAATATGGAAATCTATTCAACTTGTCATTTCTAGATAGGGAGAGGAAAGGTACGTGGTAATATGTTATACGTTCTTGATATAAGAGGAAAGAATAAGGCCATTTTCACATTATGCAGGCCTATATCGGTATTAACGACGATGGCTAGTATCCAATAGCTGGTACACTGTGCTGTTTTGACATATATCCGATAAAATCCGTCCGATACCCCAAGGATAAGTCCATTTGCTCGATAGCACAGACTCAAAAAAAATTATCCATGAACTCAACCAGACTCCTTAAAAGTTTCTACTATTGAATATGACAATATAGGGACATTATAGGGAAGTGGTTACCGTGGCCTATGGACGTGTACAAGACCAGGGGCGTCACACTCGCACTGCCGACCTTGAAGAAACTTCCTTGACTTTTGAAGAACCCCATATTGTAGGCGCATGGGAAAACCGCAGCAGGGAGTTCATTCCACAGCTTGAGTGTGCGTGGGATGAAGTTTCTTTCATACCGCACAGTGCGTACCGTCTCAGAATGCAATGTGTGGGGAGATAATATGAAAGACAGACACATATTTCATACATTTTACTTCCTGTCAGCTATCAGATCTCGGATATCGGTACCAACACTGATATCGGATCGGATAATGGGAAAACGCTCTAAGGCCCACACGCGTCTTTTGTATATTCAAACACATACTTTTGTTTAGTCAGCAAAAGATCAATCTTGACTAGCTAGCTAGTGCTCAAACTCAAGCTAGCTAGTGGCTAGAAATACTTTTCTCAAACATCAACGCCACTGTACCTGTACAGTCAGTATCAGATTGATGCTAAGTACGTAAAATATTATGATCATTCAGCAGCTAGTATAATCTATTATTGGTTGATTTATGATTGGAGTAGATCCGCTGTTACTTACCACCAAAGAGACCGAAAAACGGACTTTGTGCAGAACATCAATTAGGTATTTGACAAATTTTGGAAACCTATCTTAAACGATGTAGACATTTACCTGTTACAATTCTTCATTTTCCCGTAAAACCTTATTAATAAAAAAAACACATTTTCACTTAAATAAAAAAGTGCGCGAGATACGGTCGGCCTCGTTACATTCTGTGTGTGACATCATTTAATAATATCTACGAAGAGACCAACTAACAAAAGTTTCCGTTACGATAAGTAAATTTTTTATAGTTACGTCACGCGAAACGTCAGCAGACTTTTTGCTTTTTGCCTCATTTGAAATACAGATAAAAATCTCAACAGTATCAAAATAATCGGGATATTTACCATGTTGCATTGTTTTGATACTGTTGTGAGTGACCATCATAGTTTAAATACCTATAAAAAATGACAATTTTTTTTGTAAAAATAAAATATTGAGATTGTGTTTTTTTTTATTTTTTTATATAGGACACGTCAATTGGACTTCGCCTTGCCTGATGGTAAGCTGAAGGCAAAGTCCCAGAAAAGAGGGTCACCGAGACTTACACATACCGAGTGACAATGGTGACACTCAGCTTGACGGCCTCATCATATGCTTTTTCACGCCCCGCTTAAAGGACCCGGGACTGTAGGAAGAAGGAAACACGTGAGCTGGTAATGAATTCCAGGCCTTAATGGTGCGACAGAGGAAAGAGTCTCCGAACCGCTTGGTTCTTGATCGGATGTTTTGCACCGTGTGCGGATGACATCTAAGACCTGCACGCGTTGTCCTGTGTAGGAAAGGGGAGGGTGGGACTAATTGGAAGAGAAATACAATTGGTATAGTTATTATTTACGTATAAGCTATCATATCCAAGACATTTTATATTTTTTTGTAATAGTTGTCAATTAATATCCAATTTGTCGGTCACTGGTTCAGATTATGTTCTGTCTTTTCATGCGAAAAGTCTACCTGGTGAAGCTTGCACATGTCGTGGACATTAACATTGACTTAAGTAACAGTATACTGTATTTCGTTCGAATTGAAAAGGTGCCAAAGACCTACTCTGGTTTCCTTTAATTTGTTGATTACATTTGCCTATCAATTATATTATACTGATGCAACTAACTATTCTTGATTAGAACATACTCACACACTGCGATTAAGTATGATTTCAATTCCCAACAATTCTAATATTACTTACACTTTACTTTTACAGATTTTTCTAACAGATCCATCTCTCTCTGCATATCAGTATATTATGTTAGTAGTACTTTGTGTAAAGACGTATATTAATTAAATTTTATTTATATTACTCTCTCTTTTGTTTTTATTAATCTATCTATTTTAAACACCTCAACAAAGTCTAGGGAACAAGATAACCCCAATTTTTTTTCTTGTAAATCTTGTTTTGCAAATAACTGGCAGCAAATAAATAAAAATAGAATAAAGTAGATAACAGAGTTGTTCGAAATTTAAAAATAAATTTTAATAAGTACTGATTTTCGAATATGGAGGGAAAACTTTTAAAAGTGTTTGATTGTGCAGTTTCTCTGAGGCAAAATAAAAATTATTTTCTTTGATTGTAAATAACGTTTATTATCAATAATACGTCTTTTACGTATGGTTTGTGCATTTTTGTGACTGTAGTCATCATGTCACGTCGTAATTTAAGTCGCGAAGAGATGTTAAGGGCTGTTGGTATGCTGCAAGCTGGACGAACTCAACGCGACGTAGTGGATGCTGTCAACACCCAACCAAGCGTAATTTGCAGATTATGAGCACGCTACAGGTCTACAGGGGATATTGCCGAACGTCACAGGAGACGAAATAGGGTTACTACCCCGCGACAAGATCGTTTCTTGCAAAATGCCGCAAGGCGGCAACCCACGATTACTGCTCGTCGGTTAGTCGCAGGCCTCCAGTCTCAGCCTCAAGTGGTTATTAGCGATCAAACTGTCAGGAGAAGCCTACAAGAAGCCAATCTTCACGCTCACAGACCGCTTAGGGTTCCAGCTCTTCAACGTGGAAATCGAGGTCGTCGCTTATTGTGGGCTATCGTACATTTACAGTGGACCGACCATCAATGGGCACGGGTTCTGTTTTCCGACGAATCTCGCTTCGGTTTTCATCCTGTTTCGAGACGAGTGCGTATATGGCGAGTTCCTGGACGTTGGAGTCGTCTCCAGAATCCGCAAGAAGTTCATCCTTACCAAGGTGGAACAATCATGGTATGGGCTGGAATTCGCCTTGGTGGAAGGACTGACCTCGTTTGGATACGGGGCAATTTAAATGCAAACCAATACATTCAGGAGGTTATACACCCATGGTAATCCCTCATCGACAGCAGTTCGGTCAAGATTTTATGTTCATGCAAGATAATGCACGGTCACACACCGCACGGGTAGTGGTCAATGCGTTAAGCGAGCACAATATTGCGACGTTGGAATGGCCTGCTCAGTCTGCCGACCTCAATCCCATAGAGCATGCCTGGGAATTGCTTGGGAGAAGAGCTTTCAGTGATTCTTTGGAAAATCTGAACACTGAAGAACAACTTTTTTTAGACCATGGCCCTACGAGTCAGATCTATGTGTGCCTCTACCGTTCCCATACAGGAGATGCTGAGACAACTCGACTCTTTGAATATCTGAGTCAGGCGGCAGATGATGCGCAGGAGCGATTTCCGAATGCCGAAATGGTATTTTTGGGGGATTTTAACGCCCACCACGAGATCTGGTTGGGCTCCTCCAAAACAGACCATGCGGGAAGAGCCGCCCACGCATTTGCTCTGGCGCACGGCCTGACCCAATTGGTGCACGAGGTCACTAGGATACCAAGAAGGTCAGGCCAAGCACCTTCTCTGCTAGACCTTCTGCTGACGAGTGATCCGGACCGGTACAGTGTATCGGTGCGAGCCGCGTTAGGCAACTCTGACCACTGCCTGGTCTGTTCCACGGTGCCTATTATAGCGCCCCCACGACCCATGCAGGGGAAGCGGCGTCTCTGGCACTACTCGTCAGCGGACTGGAATGGACTTCGTGACTATTTTGCGTCCATCCCGTGGGTTGAGCGCTGCTTTGAAGGTAAGAACCCATCGGATTGTGCTACTGCTGTCGCCGGTGAGATCGGTCTGGGTATGGAATACTATATCTCATACACCGATGTCACCGGTGACCGCGGGGTGCGCCCTTGGTTCGGGCGCGAGTGCGCAGAAGCTGTTGAACAAAAACAGTCTGCGTACCGCGCTTGGGTAAGGGCGCGCGCCACGCGCCATCCCAATATGGGCCACTTCAAGGCGGCGTACAACAGAGCCACAAAGGTCTGTAGAAGGGCCTATGTCAGAGCGGATGCCCTGCGCATAGCGCGGCTTGGTCAAGAGCTAGTGATGCATCCCACGGGAAGCCGTGGCTACTGGCGACTGGCTAAAGCCGTGCAAGCCAACTTCTGTCAGCCTTCGCTGCCTCCGCTGCGTAACCCTGATGGATCCCTGGCCCATGAGCCGCAAGAGAAGGCAAATCTGTGGTCTAATCTCTTTGCGGCCAACTCCCGAATCGATGATTGTGGTACGCAGCCACCAACACTACCCGACAGTGACCACGCGATGCCTGATATCCATATCAGGCAACGCGATGTCCGTGCAGTGCTGCAATCACTCGATGTCCGGAAAGCCAGTGGTCCGGATGGTATTCCAGCGGTAGTTTTGAAAAAATGTGCAGCGGAGTTGTCTCCAATGCTTACGCGCCTGTACCGGCTATCCTACAGTTCGGGTACAGTGCCTTTGCCTTGGAAAGAGGCGAATGTTCAGCCGATTCCCAAGAAGGGGGATCGCTCGGAGCCAGCCAACTATCGACCCATAGCCGTCACCTCAGTGCTGTGCAAAGTGTTCGAGCACATAATTAACAAACAGCTCATGCGGCACCTAGAGGATCACTCCTTAATTAATGACCGGCAATATGGCTTCAGGCCGAAACGGTCAACGGGTGATCTTCTAGCATACGTTACCCATCTTTGGGGTGAGGCTATGGACAAGCACGGCGAGTCACTGGCAATTAGTCTTGACATCGCCAAAGCTTTCGATAGAGTCTGGCACAAATCGCTTCTTTCTAAGCTACCTGCCTTTGGTCTGCCTTCTAGGCTGTGCAACTGGGTTGCTAGCTTCCTGCAGGGGCGCCGTATTCGCGTCCTTTGTGACGGACGAGCTTCGGAGTTTCTGCAGGTAAATGCTGGCGTGCCCCAGGGGTCCGTCTTATCACCCACTCTCTTTCTTCTGCATATCAACGACATGCTGTCTACCGGCAATGTTCATTGTTATGCAGACGATAGCACTTTACATGGGAGTTATCATGGACATCCAGCGGCCAAGCAGTCAGATATTGCAGAGAAAAGGCAGCTTCTTGTCAATGAGCTTGACGGGGTCCTGAGTCACATTTCTCAATAGGGCTCTGAGAACCTGGTTGAGTTCAATGCCAAGAAGACGCAGGCATGTGCGTTTACAGCAAAAGTATCTTCTTTCCTTCCCCTCCCCACTCTTCAGAGCACGCCACTGCCGCTGCAGGACAGTCTCAATATCCTAGGTATGGATGTTCGCTGCAACCTGAATAACAAAAACTACATCGAAAGCATCATCAAAACAGCCTCACGAAAACTCGGAGTCCTGAACAGAGTGAGACGATTTTTCACGCCGGAGCAGCGGTGTCTTCTATACAAGACACAAATTCGCTCCTGTGTGGAGTACTGCTCGCATCTCTGGGATGGTTCAGCAAAGTACTTACTAGATGCTCTCGACAGGTTGCAGCGACGTGCGGTCCGCATCATTGGGAATCCCGAGATCACGAACACCCTAGAACCTTTACAGCTGCGTAGAGATGTTGCGTCCATGGCTGTATTTTACCGTCTGTACCATGGTGAGTGTTCTGATGAGCTCTTCCAATTAGTCCCACCCTCCCCTTTCCTACACAGGACAACGCGTGCAGGTCTTAAATGTCATTCGCACACGGTGCAAAACATCCGATCAAGAACCAAGCGGTTCGGAGACTCTTTCCTCTGTCGCACCATTAAGGCCTGGAATTCATTACCAGCTCACGTGTTTCCTTCTTCCTACAGTCCCGGGTCCTTTAAGCGGGGCGTGAAAAAGCACATGATAAGGCCGTCAAGCTGAGTGTCACCATTGTCACACGGTATGTGTGTGTAAGTAATGGTGACCCTCTTTTCTGGGATTTTGCCTTCAGCTTACCATCAGGCAAGGCGAAGTCCAATTGACGTGTCCTATATAAAAAAAAAAAAAAAAAAAAAAACACCTTCGCAGTGTATGGAGCCATATTCCACAGACGATGTTTGACAATCTCATACTAAGTATGCCACGCCGTTGTCGAGCTGTTGCTAATGCTTTAGGAGGTCCTACAGATTATTAAAAACGTTTAAAGTACGGTTAATTACTGTATTTCTTACTACCTCGTTATTTTTGTGCCTAATCATAGAAGGTTGTAATACTCAACATTGGCACAATTCAATTCTTTCTTAAAAAAAAAAATTGATATGAGAATGTTTTTATTAAAATTAAAAACGGTATAAAAATACCCTTCTATTGATATAAAACACTCACTATTACAAGAAAGGGTTTTTAAATAAAAACTAGAAATGTCCTTGTTCCCTAGACTTTGTTGATGTGTGTAGTTTAGCCAATAACTAAACTATATTTTTAATTTTATTACTATTTTATTTCATTACATTACTGCCCATCCCATGGTTGCCTGGAAGAAATCGCTTCTGCGATAAGGCCGCCCATTGTACATACCTGTATACATGCTACCTACTTGTACTACTGTAAATCTGTTGGTGTACAATAAACAATTATCTATCTATTCTATCTATCTATCTATGTAAACCGCGCGAGGGATATGCCAAAGGCTACCTGACCCTTGGCAACTGATGTCGTTCCGAGTCCAACATAACCACCCCCACTGCCGGCCTGGGGGTGACAGGTGGAGCCGCCTGTCACCCTGGCAGAAGCAGGCCGCGGCGGTGGCGCGCTACGCGCGCCTCCCCGTTTCCGGGTACGAGTTGGGGACTCTGTAGTCTCCACACCCGAGAAGAGGGCCAGATCGTGAGAGATGGCCCTTGGTCGGCCGGGGTGCGAGGGATATGCCTGTCAACCTCACCTTCGGCAACCAAGCGACCCACAGGCGGCGTGCGTTTTAGTCGGTTCGAGTCCGATATAACCTCCTCCACCGGCTCCGGTGGGGAGGTATCATATCGTGTATATAAAAAAAAAAGAAACCGCCCCCACTGGCTCCGGCATAGTGGTATCCAAGGAGATTTCCACATGTTAAAAAAGATCCATCTCTAAGCCAAAAGGGAAGCTCCATAGAAACCGTACAAATCCAACCCAAACAATAAATGGGACGTGTGAACACTTTTATACATCCCAACATTTCCTTTTCACATCTAATCTAACTATTTATATATTTTCCTTAAGGAAGTGTTAGAGGAAGCGATTAATTGTTAAAAAGCGTCTCTTTAAGCGGCTGTGTCGCGTGCGCATCCTCTCAATAACCGTTACATAGTTTTTTTTTCTAAACTACTTTTAGAATTGCTCGTTTTGTTCCTGAGGTGGGTTGGTTAATGATGTCCTCCTCGGCTAAGTAAGTATGGATATCGGTGATTTAAAAGCGAAGTATCCGCACGACCCCAAAATTATGACCTCATTTTTAAACAGGTCTTAAGATCGTCGTTGTATGGGTTATATCGCGTCCAACATAGACACCCCAGCCGACCTAGAAAGGAGGAGGGGATATGTCAGACTCGAGAGGATTTCCGCACTAAAAAAAGGGTTCAATCTTTAGTTTTACTGTTATCCTTTAGTTGCCTTTTATATATACAGCCCAGACTCAGCCTCAGATGCATGGCTCGAGTCGACAATAGTGTCCGCAATACGGCAATAGACTCACCCCCTATTACATGGGACCGAATACAATTATTGGTGAAATGTGGGTGTTAATTCACTTCTGCCTAACCCTCCGGGGATAAAGGCGTGAAGAGATAGGGTGGCCGTATTCTACTCCACCAAGAACCAACAAGAGTACAAAAAAGTTACTCTCAATACGTTTATAGTTTTCTTAATCACGTTAATAACATGTTGTGCTAACAATACATATTATTATAACAACACCGAACCATGGGTTGTGCTATTTAATAGTATCATATCATTGTTTAGTCTACGATAGAAGAGTGTTATGGAGCTGTCAAAATAATCTTGTGGTATCAATATACTATCTTCATTCAGAGTTGCTGGACATACATACATACATTTAATTACACCTTTATCCTCGGAGGGTTAGGCAGAGGTGAATTGAATTGAATCGTGATACTCACATTCCACCAATCATTGAAATCAGACCCACGTAATACGGGGTGAGTCTATTGCCGTCTTCTGGGCACTATTCCTGACTCAAGCCATACATATGAGGCTGAGTCTGAGCTGTATATATCTGTCTGATGTTAAACAGCCATATCCCTTATTATCCGGTAATTTAGACGATGATAAAATTTTCGTGATACCGAAAATTTCAACGGGTACGGGTCTTTTTGTGATAGATCGAAACTAACAGGTCATACGAGTAAAATTGTGACATTGCAAATTGGATTTTACTACTAAAGAAACTTAAACGCTAATGCATTCACTACGATGCGTCCCATATTTGATGTTTTCATCAGAAGCCGCCTCCATATCTTTGAGCTAGTCACAAGCCGATACGTTGTGACAGACGGACAGACGCGGGAAGTCATTACTTACGCGGTACCTCTACTGTTATAAATAACAATTGATTATATACTAGTGATAACTGCCCACTACAAATTGGTGGAAAGTACACACATTTTGTGTAGTTAAGTATAATTGTATTGCATAAGGACTGAGAGT
This sequence comes from Eilema griseolum, assembly GCA_963662185.1. Classification (NCBI taxonomy): domain Eukaryota; kingdom Metazoa; phylum Arthropoda; class Insecta; order Lepidoptera; family Erebidae; genus Eilema; species Eilema griseolum. The sequence goes on from OY759250.1 coordinate 5,159,381, forward strand.
GAGATTGTTATGCTATTGATTGTAAAAGTACAGTCGGCATCAGATCGATTTTGACAAAAAAAGTACCAAAAATATTTTAATGCCTTGGTTTTCTCGCCCTTCTTGTAGACTGATTGTAATGACATTTGGTTCATACCTTTAGTTCAGACAATACATGTAATCATGCCTTCATCCCCGAAGGGTTAGGCAGAGGTGAATTAACACACACATTTCACCAATCATTGAATTCGGTAACACGTAATAGGGGGTGAGTCTATTGCCGTCTTCCGGGCACTATTGTTGATTTGAGCCATGTATCTAAGGCTGAGTCTGGGCTGTATATATCTGTCTGATGTTAAACAACCCTATCCCTTAGTCGCCTAGTACGACACCGCATGGGAAGAGATGGAGTGGTTCAAATTCTACTCTGCCGGGAACCACGCGGCTTTATGAACATTGAATTAGCTGTCGAAATACTAAGTTCCATTCGATTATCGTATCATAAAGTGTAGGTGTGGTTTAACACAATATCCTCCTTTTAATGAACAGTTGAGTAAAAACTCACCTAATTAGAATACGATGATTTACCGTTGTTAGTGCAGAACACAATGCGGTGAGATGTAGGTGTCTGATCATTATGATGATGATTTAAACATACACTGTACTTTGCTATAGGCTTGTTGTATGAGTTTGCTTGTTCAATTAAGATATAGAAAAAATTTAATCGGTTCAGGTGGGATTCGAACATAGTTTATTTTTTATTTTTTATACCACTTAGTTGGCAGACAAGCACACGGCCCACCTGATGGGAAGCGGTTACCGTGGCCTATGGACGTATGCAACACCAGGGATGTCACACTCGCGCTGCCGACCATGAAGAAACCTTCTGATGCCCCTCTTGAAGAACCCCATATTGTAGGCGCTTGGGAAAACCGCAGCAGGGGAGGTCATTCCACAGCTTGAGTGTGCGTGGGATGAAGTTTCTTTCATACCGCACAGTGCGCACCGTCTCAGGTCGCAATGTGTGGGGATGAATTCCCTGCCTATGGCTAATTCGTCTTCGTCTGTCGTTCGGCTATAGTCCGATATAACCTCTCCTACCGGCTCCGGCGGGGGTATCCGTGGGGATTTTCGCACGTAAAATAAAAGTATCGAGTTAAATACTTTTCTGTACCCCTTTTTTTACGTGCGCTATATGCCCACGGATACCTCCCCACCGGAGCCGGTGGAAGAGGTTAGTCGGACTCGAACCGACTAAAACGCACGCCGCCTGTGGGTCGTTTTGGTTGCCGAAGATGAGGTTGACAGGCATATTCCTCGCACAAGCCACCTCCCGGCGTTGGGATGTCAGACGGCTATGTAAAATGTCGCTATTATAAAAGCTGTGTAACTAAAATCGAAAGGAGGATAAAGGGGTAAGCATACCCTGCGTTATGTGCAAAAACATCCTTCCATCCAAAGATCTACGAAGATTATACAAACATACAGGTTGATACAAAATATTCATACTCCTACTGGCTGACGAGCGTTAACGTTATCATCAATCAATATGAATGATTTTCAAATTCTAAAGTGCTTGTCACGGCGTGGGATACTTAATGGCCCTTTGATACCCCTTAGGGGAAAGTAATGGGATGTATTAACACAATCTATTAATTTTACTGATTATTTCCAACAATTTTTAAATATTAAATTTGTCATGTTAAAAATGATGCAATAATGGAGTGAGTATTATTAGTACAGATAAACCTTGTGCTTTTTCCTTGTAGTCCCGACTTGTTTTTATGGGAGCGACAGCCGTCTGATCTCCCGATCCCGAAAAAAAACCTGTACTAAAGCTTCGTCGGTCAATCAGCAGGCGTAACGGTTTGCAGGAGTTGTAGGTGAAGTTTAGTCCCAATACACCTAGTAAATGAGCGAATGAATGAATGACATTAATAAGCAATTTAATAATTAAATAAATAAATGAAAATTCATTGTGAAACGAAAATTCTGTCATATAACGCTTTGTTCAATTTGTAATTTTAGTTTATAACTGAAACGTCAACAACACCTGATTATCATAACTTATTCCACATGATTGAGGTGAAATGATACAAAACTGACTTAAACTGTCAAGTGGCCATGTTTATCTTCGATAGAAACGTACCATAAACTTCAAATTGAGTGACAAGGACATAAAGATCAATAGACCTTTCGCGTGTCTCGTAGCCAGCCATAAACTATGCGAATGTTCTGATATCATAAAGTACATGGCATAATGCTAGTAGAACGAGAGCTTTCGACAATTCTGAGAACACCCTGTAGATAAGTTGAATTTATATTTCGTTGTATTATATTATACAGGTAGTATACATTCACCATCGGTATTAGATTACCATAATCCAAGTTATAGATCACCTAAGCTCTAAAGTTTTACATAAAATGTAAAATGTTCTCTGAAAATTATAAAACTTACGTCATATATTTATCGATTTATTTCAATTTAAAAATAATTTGTAATTTGTTACTGTTCAGCTACTTCTGAAAGTGACTGTACTGTATTGGTAATAAACAGCTTACATTATACTTTTTATTTTAATCACGCATTCAATACTTAATCCGCAAACAGTGTTTAAATAATGGTTGTAACATAATTTTGATTTCGTTGAGTCTATAGTCGCCCTAAGACGTATATAGACAGTATAGTAAGACGTATATGCTCAGTACGCCACATGTAAACTGTTTGAACATTTTAAAACTTTCATTCGTTTAACGGCTATTTGTCAAGTTTTAATGATGGGTGGTCTAACATCACAAATAAGGTTAAAATCGACTCGTAGTTCCGTCACTTCCGCGTCCTTTCACCACAATAAAACGCCACAACTAATCGGAAGTTCTAATGTGAATCGATTGCACGCTCCAGAACGGGTATCGAGGATCGAACTGAATGAAGTCTATTAAAAGAACGGCTATACTCGTGAATGAGTGAGTGAGTTAGTGCAGTTAGTGCTTCCGCGTTCGTATTTTGAAAATGAAATATGAATGGAGTTGAATGGAGGACTGGTGAAGTGTTTACCTTTGGTAAGTTAATGGTAGTTTTGATTCTCGTGCCTTCAGTTGATTGCTGCAGTTTTGGTTGTAAATAGAACTTTGAATGTTTGTAAACACAACAGTTTGTTTGGTAAGTAATGTAAGTACATAATGTTATGTGTTATGTTAGAGTTTCTAAAACAGTAATATTATTCTGAGATATTTTGTGCTGTCTGGAGGGCGTATATCACCTGCAAGCCGGTCTACCTGTTCATTATTGGACAAGATTCGGGCTTTCCTCTTGTATATGGTAAATCAGATGTCAGTTGCTACAGTAAAAACTCAAATCAAAAGAGTACGAGAACCTTGGACTAAAAAATAGTTATTTACGGACTATAAACCGGGAACAATATGTCGGTATTCCCGGGAAGTTTCATTGTTGCTGTTTCGCGTCATGGAAACATCGCGGTCAACAACGCATGCTGAAATAGACGGCGCGCTGCGGAAACTGTCCGGTGGCCATTTCGCAAGTGTTTCAATTTTACTGCCATTATATATGAGAAAGATTGGAAAGATGGATATTTCTTAAATAATGGTACCAGCCCCCTTAGACAAGTGGCAGTTCGTTGGCCTTGGTATTGTACAATAGAATAATGAATGTGTGAATTTGACACGTATTTTGGCTTGTATGAGGTTTTTTCTTCACGCACAACGACCCAAGTAAGGAGGCTAAGTGCGGAGAAAAGAGTCCTCTTTCAATTGTATTAGGTTTGAGTCAGTCAACGTATGTCAATCCCAGACTTTGATCAATCTATTCTACAAATGTCTTGCGTAAATAATGTCGAACTCGCGCACCGAAGGTTCCGTAACTTAAGGTTAGAAATTAGATTTTTTTAAAGTTTCGAGATTTTATAGACCTGAGTAAGTGCTATGAATTTCTACTTAATACTTCACGCATTCCTGAGAAAAAGTTCTGGACAGACAGACAGACAAACGGGCAAGGAAGTGATCCTATAAAGGGGCCTATTTTTTTTCTTTTGAAGTTCGGAACCCTAAAAAAGACATTTCGATCATATCATCTTATTACAGTCAATAATAATATTACTGCCAAATCATTCCAATTCTTATTTTACAATAAAACGCAAAAACAAGAATCTAAAATAAATAACTGTAGATGTTTAACTCCACTTTTATATCTGTGTATCTCTTAAAATATGTAGTTCAGTCAAATTCCATTCCTTTTCATTCACTCACTCGCATACTTTTTAAACTAATTTCGAATATCAATCAGTCAATCAGTTTGGAATCAATCGACGGAGCGGGTCGCGACACCAATCTGTTCTTAACTTAAATCTACGACTGCGAGGGTATCCGGTTCCGGTTCTAAATCGTAGCACGTGCCAGAGACAAGGAATTTTGGAGACATTTCTTTTTTTGATAGTGTTGATGTATTTTTTGTAAAAGGAATTGTACAAGATTCAAATTCGAAACATCCTCTTTGTAGGGTTCTATATTTAAATTTGGAAGTACTGTTTGATCGCTTTTACTAACTATAGTGTTGTCTGTGTCATATTTAAAATAATAGGAGTAAGTTTATTACTTTTGAGGGTTATTTTTTTATTTCAATACAATTCAATTTATTTATTTGTGGATCATAGGTTTGTGTACAGTTCTTATTCTAGGTTACATTAAAGTGCGCTATATCCTACCGTGGAATATGGTGTACAAATTAAATTTACAGTAACATTAATATAAATATGTCTTTACAATGTCATGCGAGAGAATTATCATTGAGGAATTCGTCAATGGTGTAGTAAGGTTTATCTGCTAAAGTTTTTATTAGTTTACACCTAAATACGGTAACATTTCGGATCGGATCTTCGCAGGTATCTTGTTGTAGATAGAGGTTGCCATACAAAACACACTACGACATAACAATTGGGTTTTACTTGGCACGACTTTTAAGTTACCCTCATGCCTAGTACCTGGTGGATTTGCGATTTATACTTTTTACGTTTACCGCCTAGTCACGATAAATAAATAAATAAGTCGATATTTTCCGTGAAGCGACTCTCATCTGACTTCCGATCAACTGAGTGTGAGTACAGCACAGTGTGTGTGTAGAGTCATACTGTCTTAAGAATGGTTACCCATCCTAAGTCAGTCTTACCTGGCTAGTATATTATTTAGCCTTACAATGTTTAGTACATTAACTACTCGGTTACTATTAAGCAACGAGGTCATTTACAATGTTAGTACCTACAGACCTTATTTATTTTATACCAGCTGTTGCCAGCGAATATAGCATGTGTTCTTTCCGCGTGGTTCCCGGAGCCGCGTGGTTCCCGGTAGAGTAAAATTTGGACCACGCCATCTCTTCCCATGCGGTGTCGTACAAGGCGACAAAGGGACAGGGCTGTTTAACGTCATACAGATATATACAGCCCAGACTCAGCCGCATGGCTTGAATCAACAATAGTGCCCGGCAGACGGCAGTGATTAGCCTAATGATGAGCCTAATGATTGGTGAAATGTGGGTGTTAATTCACCTTTGCCTAACTCTCCGGGAATAAAAGCGTGATTATGTGTATGTCTGTCTTTCCTGATCTACCTGTGTACCAAGTTACATTAACATCAGTCAGTATAATTAAGTTTAGTGATTTAGGCGTGAAAACGTAAAAGACAGACAGACAGATAGATAGACAGACAGACAGAGTTACTATCGCATTTATAATATTAGTATGAAAGTATGGACAGCCATTTTCTCTGATCATACATTTCCTTCCATTCTTATCGTCTTTCATCTAAAACAGATAATAATATGTTAGTGTTTAGTGTCTCTTTCTAACCGATCCTATCCGGTCTAGAGCTATGTTCTAATATACCCTGTTACTCCAAGTTATCAGATAATCGATCTAATTGATAAATAAATTGATCTACTTGTGCAGTTCGATCAGTTTACTTGCGGTAGGTCTCACTTGAGTGATTGGTGTTTACATTTAATATCCTGCTAGGAGATGTAAGCTATCAAACCAGTACATAATGTACTCGTTTAAATGTCTACTCAGTTCCTCGCGGATTAAGTAATTTGTAAGCAAGTATTTATAATAGCGGATTTTAATCTAAGGAACAGGTATTATACTCGTGTTCATAAATATTACGTATTAATAGAGTAATAACGCTGATATTTTGCTATGCATATTTTGCACTGCGTTTATTGCTAATTGAGTTATACTTAAGCTTTTCTAAATGGTAATTCTTATTGCATATAAAGCTTGCACTTACTTTATTTACTTTAGAACCATTTTCTAGTCTTTTTCTTGATTTGACTAATCTTGATATTTTTTTATTTTTATTTCTATACAACTTAGGTGGCAGATAAGCACACGGCCTACCTGATGGAAAGTGGTTACCGTGACCTCTGAACGTGTGTAACACCAGTGGAGTCACATCCGTGCTGCCGACCCTGTAAGAACAGAGATTTTATGTGCCTTCAGTGCAGAACACAAAATCAGGACAAGCCTTTGGTCTTCCCACTGACAGCACAAAAACTCTCCAGTGAGCTCTGGCTACCCTACTCACCGCCGGGAACATAACACGAGGTTATTATAGCCGTGGTATTCTGTAGGGCGGAGGTACTTCCCCAGTCGGACTGCTCAATTGGGCGGAAATACCGTCGTGTCCTACCTCTTCCAGCATTTGCAGAAGCGACCAGAATTCAGAAGGAAAACTACACCAAGATGTTTTCCCTACATATCTATTTCTTTTAAATCGATAGCCTCTGTGGCTTGGCGGTAGTAAACGCGGCCGTTACGCATGTGGCACGGGTTCGATCCTCGTTTAGTGCAAATATTTGTTTGCAAGGATATAGGTATTTGCATAGGTCTGTATACATTTAGCCGTCGGTCCTGGTTTCCGGGGACGAGTTAGGGACTCTGTAGTCCCCACACCCGAGAAGAGGACCAGATCGTGAGAGATGGCCCTGGGTCAACCGGGGTGCGAGGGATGTGCCTGTCAACCTCACTTTCGGCAAACAAAACGACCCACAGGCGGCGTGCGTTTTAGTCGGTTCGAGTCCAACATAACCTCTTCCACCGGCTCCAGTGGGGAGGTATCCGTTGGGATTTTGCGCACGTAAAAAAAAATGCCGTAGGTCCTGGTTGCCATCCTAACATCTATGGCAGTTGTTATGGGTATATGGAATCCTAAAAAGTTCAACAACTGGTCTGATTGCAATGCTTTGATATTACATTTAGGTTGTGGAGGTCAGATGGCAGTCGCTTCACGGAAAATATCGAAGTGCAGCCAAATCCGCAGTTAGACTGGTAAAGCGGACCTTAGATTCTGAGATGAAAGCTTCGGAAGCTGGGATTAACGCTTAGAGTAAGAAGATCTATTTGTTTTAATATAACCCCAATTCTTCATCTAAGTATTAGGTGTAAAGTAAAACTATTATCTCTTTTGTGGTAAAGTAATCTCTTACCCAGGTAAAGGTTCATCCCTTTTACGAGTTACCAATAATATTACTATGTGTACCTATGTGTACCCAACTATTACGTGTGGCGTAGGCGGCGTCCGCGTCTACTAGCAGTGCCCAGTGCTAGAACTAATTTACTAGGCAAAGCTGTGATAACGCGCATCTTACATATATTCAATGACCCGAAGAAATTCGGGCCGTGAGAGCCGGGCTCCACAGGGAAATGGTGGCGGAATGGGAGCTACGACTTGGGCGACCAGGTACAGGGCGCGCCGTAGTAGCGGCGGTAAGACCCATCATGGGGGAGTGGCTAGAGAGGTCACACGGCAGCCTCTCGTACCGTCTGACGGTACGAGAGGTTGTCGGTGGGGAGGTATCCGTGGGGATTTTGCGAACGTAAAAAAAAAAAACATATACACAATAAAGTAGCGGACGGCACAGATCTTTTTACATGTTCCCTGAGTGAGTTCTCAAAAATTGCACTAAATGTTATATGTTATTATAATATTTAAGGACCACACTATTGTATTAGGTTAGCCTGTAAAGATAGTGATGTAGTGAAAAATAAATAAATAAATAAATACTGCGAAACTAATAGGCGGATATTAAGTATGACCCCGAAGAGGGCCAGATCGAGAGAGATGGCCCTGGGTCGGCCGGGGTGCGAGGCATATGTCTGTCAACCTCACCTTCGGCAATTAACAATGACCCATAGGCGTCGTGCGATTTAGTCAGTTCGAGTCCGACAAATTCGCCCACCCTCTGCCTGCGGGGAGGTATCCGTGGGGCTTTTTTCGCACTCTTCTTATTCCTTCAGACCTATACAGACGAAAGTTATGTATAAATGTATAACTTTCAATTTTGTATATAATTGCAGACGTTATAAGGAAGTAACTGTCAGACAGACAGACGGTACTCAGAACACCAATATTACAATATTCTCCGTATTGTTGAAGGAAATTAGCTTCCTTCGGCATAATTCCCCGTTTCTCATTATTTACATACTAGCTTATGGGTAGGCGTGTCATAGAAATTGCTTATAATGAGAATTTAGACCGTTATACAGGAGTGTTAATACTTTGCCAGAGCCGTTAGGTAAATTATGTACAATAGAGTAGAATACCATGATAGAGAAAAAAAGAAAGAGAGAGAGAGAGTAGGAGAGAGTGAGAGACATTATTTTCAATATAACTTTTAATATCCAATCTAATGGATCTGTCGTTTTTTAAAAATATAAACTAAAACATACATACATATAATCTTGCCTTTATCCCTGGAGGGTTAGGCAGAGGTGAATTAACACCCACATTTTACCAATCATTGAATTCGGTCCCGTGTAAAAGGGGGTGAGCCTATTGCCGTCTTCCGGGCACTAATGTTGACTCAAGCCATGCATCTGAGGCTGAGTCTGGGTTGTATATATCTGTTAATATATGTGTAAACTAAAATATAATATGTATTAAGTATACATATGACGAAACTAAAAAGGGGGAAGGTACGAAATTCAATAACTAAATCAGTTTATTTGTAAATAAGGGATCACAGATTTACACATACATTTTGACGTTTTGTAACTTTCGTTTAAATTGTCCATAAGGAGTAAATTATTTTTAACTTCACTAAAGTCAGTGGAAATATTTGTGCTAAAATGTATGTATTTTTTTCATACATATAATCACGCCTTTATCCCCGGAGGGTTAGACAGAGGTGCATTAACACCTACATTTCACTAATCATTGCTAACAGGGTCGGCAGTGCGAGTGTGGCTTCTCTGGTGTTACACACGTCCATAGACAACGGTAATCACTTTCCATTAGGTGGGCCGTGCGCTTGTCTGCCACCTAAGTGGTATAAAAGAAAACAATGAATTCGGTCCCGTGTAAAAGTGGGTGAGCCTATGGCCGTCTTCCGAGCACTATTGTTGACTCAAGCCATGCCATTCAAAAATATGTATCTGAGAATTTATGTTGATCATACTCTAGAGACCCCACATAATGCAAGTCAGTTATGATACGTTTCTTTGGATTTAGAAAAGGCTACGTCAAATGTTCTACAATATTTAATCATTAATTGCGTTATAAAATAATCCCTCACAATATCAAAAACATTTTTAGATGACCGCTTTTCTCAATGAAAAACATACGTCCTACTTCCAATTAGACACCACATCTTGGCGCCCATATCATTGAATAAAAGCCAACATTAATAAAAACGTATGTACTACAGTAGAAATATATTAATCATGGGACAGAATATATCATAAATGCACCTTCGATTACGTAAGACGACATAAGCGTGCTGTTCACTGCCTTTTCCAAGATTTTCACGCTCGGACATAACGTTAGACAAGGTCGGAGATACAACAACTCAATAAAAGCACGAATAAAAGAAAGAGATAGTTATAGTTGCGCGTGACCTGCTACGTTTTCAATTACGGCGCACGCGCAGCGCTGAAAGCTCGCTCGCAGACAGAATTCAGTCTTTTTACAAAGCTCGACGAGTACGGTCGTCCCGTAGCTGAGTAGAACGATCGACGAATTTTCACGTTACTGAACTAACTTTTGATTGTGACGGTGTTACAGTGATTGTGTATTCGACTTTTTGTGACGATTTGTGTATTAAACTGACATATAGGAAGCTTTGTGACGTTTTGTGAAGTTGCGGATATTCCGGGCGGGAATTGTGTTCATTCCCAGAACTTGGTAAGCAGATTTGTGTTATTTTAAGATATAATTAAATATAGACTGTCGGCATTTAAATGAAAACATAATTAGTTACATACGCTATGACTTGTACCATTTCTGGGTATTGTTTTGGCTTGATTAGATAAAGTTGCGCTTTTCGTAGAATTAGTAATTAAAAGCATATGCCACTAGAGTTTAATTCATTACGTGTTTTATGGATATAGAAAAAACTTTAAAATGAATCGAAAATTACTAAATATTTTGTAACAAAATTTAAGCTATTTAAAACACAGATTGATTTATTTACCTGGTTATATTTATACCTGGATATCATTTCAATCAATCCAATCAATTCCAGGATTCGAACTTGAGTATAAATCCCGGTTTGAATCCTGGTCATTACATTACCGATGTTGAAGATTAGCTGGAGTGGAAAGAGAAAATATTAGAAAATTACGGTTCTAACATTTTATTCTTAAAAAATAATTACGATATTCAAAAATCAGTGTTTTGTAAATATGTATACAAATATATATGTATGTGTATGTATGTATACATACATACACTCACGCCTTATTCCCTCCGGGGTAGGCAGAGACAACGGCCCACCACTTTCTTCTGTCCTTATATACTTCAGGAGTTTGACTTACTAATTAATAATAACAAAATTATTTCAAAGCAAGCATTTTTTAATTTAAATTTAAAATGTCCAAAAGCTACTCTGTTTAAATGTAAATTATTTAAAATGCCGCCTATTTTTAAAGAAACTAATTAACTATACCATAAGTTAAAAAAGGCGGGAATACCCAAGACGAGTAATAAATCAGTGAGCACAAAGGCCGTGTCCAGTCCTGGAGCTTTATGTTCAATCGGGAATCGAACCAGTGTATCTTTTAGCATTCACCCGGCGCGCGTCGTCCTAATGCGCAACACGTGGCAAACAATGTGTTTTTGTTGTTGATAGAATAGGAAATGGGATGGAGACGCTTTTTGTTAAAAAAATATATAAAATGTTTTTTTGTAATTGTCGTTTTGCCAAATTTAATGAATGTTTTATTTTAAAATGGTTTAAGTATATTTAAGTTTATTTTTGTATTCATAAATGTTTGGATGAATTACCACTTAAAATAAAGTTTGTGAACATCTTTATTTCTTACGTTTACAGTATTGTAAACCAGTCGCAAGTTATTTTTTTGGACCACTTAGTTGGCAGACAAGCACACGGCCCACCTGATGGAAAGTGGTTACCGTGACCTGTGGACGTCTGTAACACCAGAGGAGTCACAGTCGCGCTGCCAACCCTGTAAGTACAGAGTTTCTGTGACGTCAGTAGAAGACAATCCTTTAGTCTTCCCACTGACAGCACAATTTCTCCAGTGAGCGTTACAAGTTGCAATAAACATGTTATTGCACCTTCGATTCGTAACTGTGTAGTTTTTATGAGTGCAAATATAAATATTTGTAGCAGTTTTACAAATACAGTAATGTGGATGACGTGGTGGTTAATATCTAGTATTATTTATAGAATTTTTACGCATATTGTACCAATTACAGCGAATATTCTTTCAGCTACATATTATTATTATTCTATTATATTATTCAGCTAATCTGAACATATAAAACTCAAAGGTGACTGACTGACTGACTGACTGACATAGTGATCTATCAACGCACAGCCCTAACCACTTTACGGATCGAGCTGAAATTTGGCATGCAGGTAGATGTTGTGACGTAGGTATCCGCTAAGAAAGGATTTTAATTAATTCTACCCCCAAGGGGTTAAAATAGGGCATGAAAGTATGTATGAAACTTTGTCATTTTTAAACCAATCGGGCTGAGACTTTGAACTTTTCTGAGGGCATCCACGCGGGCGGAGCCGCGGGCAACAGCTAGTATTTCATACGTCCTAGATAAAAAAAATCATAAATTAAAAATATTGAAACAATGAAATTGTAAAGGACACCAAATAAATCGACGTTTATTCTCCTCGAGTCTTCTCTCTACGGTTGGCAAAAAGCAACCGAAACGTCTGGATTAGTAATTAAACTAACACCAAAAAATTGCATCAAAATCCTTTAAACAGCTTTACTTTAAATTATGATATTCGTGGAAACTTTCTAATACATCAAAAAAAAAAATATCCCAAAATTACAACTAAAATATCACAATAGCGACTCCACAGTTTGAAGACGTCTCTATTCTTTCCGGTGTAACGTGCGGAACATGTGGTACGGGAGGTAGGAACAAAAAAAGGAACAGACAATATCTATGTTGCCCTTAATATGTGGCTACCTTCTGCAACGTCACACATGCCTTAATAGAGATGTAGTTGTTCCTTAATTGGTTGCATAGATTTATGAACGAATAAATTGATATTTATTGTTTGGGGAAGTAAATTACTTCCAGATATACCATGTTTCGCGTTTTCTGCCAAACATGTTTTTGCTTTTTTATTAGGTAGTTTATTGCAAAATATATGATTTTTCATATTTGTTATGTACCTACTTGCTCTTTTATTGCTGTGCTTTCTCAATCTCTCCAACTAGCGATCTCTGCGCAATATTTTATCAAAATCGGTTCAGTAGTTTAGGCGCGAAAGCATAACAAATACAGATTACTTCTGCAATTATCATGTTAATAATGAATATGTACTTTTTAATTTTATTAAATAAGTCTTGCGTTTGCCCACTGTCATACAAACAATAACTTAATAATCTATTTAAATAAAAAAAACATCTTCAAGTTCAGAATGAGATGTCTGATGAAAGAGAGCTAAGACAGAGATGTGCGAAAAAACATCGGTCGAACATGAACGCATTTGGGTCAATAAAGCGCGTTCAATATTTATGAAAAGGATTTTTTTATCGCATCCAGACCCGAATGACCGGGTGGACCAACGGACGGGTCTATGTTTTTATTACCTATTTTAATAAACGTATGTTCGCATAGTACAGGATTTGGCTAGTAGCTAAATAATAACAATTGAAGCTAAATAATATTTTTTATTTTTTATATAGGACACGCCAACTTAACCTCACCTCGCCTGATGGTAAGCTAAGCAGGAAAGAGGACATATATATAATGACATAGGAAAACTCCTCAGTTTTTTTTGTTGACATGCCACTAAGTAAATTTAAAATAGGTGTGAAAAAATCTCTAATGAAAAAAGGTTATTATAAAGTAGACGCATTTGTATCTTGATAATACAAATGCGTGGTCAATCTAAGTCTCTTGCTTGCTCGCAAAACACAAATTGTAAATAAAACCATATTAAAAAAATAATATTATCTAATTCTAATATAGTTTTCTGAGTTTCTTGCTGGTCTTCTCAGCAGATCTAACCTACCGAACGAGCGAAAGAATAATAATTTTCCAATGGTTGGAGTAAAGTACATACATTATTTAATATTTACATAATATTTCTTGATATATTTGTAAAATTTTAACGTTCTTATGTGCTCTTTATGTGCCTATCTTCTTCTTTGAAAGCCGCCTATGTGTTATTCCAAACTATAATCTAACTCTGTATTAAATGTCAGCCAGATCAGTTCAGCCGTTAGAATGTGATTAAATAAGAAACATCTTTATAAACTTTCACATTTATAATACTAGTAGGATTGAATGAATCAAGGAGCAATAGAGTGGATCACGTGCTCCAAAGTGCAAACTATGGATCCGCGGTGATGATGATGATGACAGACATTTAAACTACTATCTGCGGACGTGTCAATAACGTTGATCTTATTCAAGTATCTTATCATCACCTTATCGGTCAAAAACACATTATAATCTCAGTATTTATTAAGATATGCGGATATGTCAAAATAACATCTTCAAAAACAAATGAGTCAGCCTGGAGCGTTATTCATCATTGCGCAGGCGATTTTCTTTTCATTTCCCTTATCTTTACATAATCATTCACACGTATGTCAAAGATGAGAGAGAGAGAGAGAGAGAGAGATAGAGAGATAGAGTGAAAGAGAGAGAGAGAGAGAAGGTGTAGTCAAAATTGAAAAACCAAGTTTTTACCACATTTTTTTCCAAATATATTTTTACCAGATTTAAGTTTGCCAGATCTGTTTTTCACAGCGTTAGCTATACTGTCTGAAAAACTCTCTGTACCTACATGTAAATTTGTAGAATCAAAAATGTTTGTATTCATAAAAAAATACTATGTGACCTAATTAAATAAAAATATTTTGATCCTGTTTTCATATAGGTAGGCTTGTTTTCGATAGGCTCCTTCGAACAGACTACTTCTTTCCTGTCCAAGCAACCCAAGATACAGGAAAAAGTTAGTAGTTTTTCTTTTTTTATACCACTTAGGTGGCAAACACAAATTTTACAATACACGTTAATTTTAGGCTACAACATTTCAATACAATGTAAGATTGTTTATGACAAAAATTAAAACAAGCGCACGGCCTACCTGATGGAAAGTGGTTACCGTGGCCTATGAACGTGTGCAAAACTAGTGGAGTCACACCTGTGCTACCGACTCTGTAAGAATAGAGAGTTTCTGTGCCGTCAGTGCAGAAGAAACAATCAGGACAAGCCTTTGGTCTTCCCACTGACTGCACAAAATCTCTCCAGTGAGCTCTGGCTACCTTATTCACCGCCGGGAACACAACACGAGGTTATTATGGCCGCGGTATTCTGTAGGGCGGAGGTACTTCCCCAGTCGGACTGCTCAATTGGACGGAAATAATGTCGTGTCCTACCTCCTTAAACATATCTTACTTTTCTTAAACGTATATTATATGCAATGAAACTCGATCCTTCGTTCATAGCTTAGACGATTTAAAAATAAACTTCATTCATACATGCAGAATTCTACGAAGTCATATTTTTTATATCGATCATAACAATAAAAATATATGAACGCAACATTCTGAAAACTCCTGAAATACCTATTTCAAAGCAGTAGGAGATACGAATTGCTTTGATTCAAAGATGAATGGAAAAAATAAACACTCTTGATGAAACTGGGTACGTAGTTATAACACTTTAAAGAGATAAACTGTATTTAGTCTACGACTTCTAGGTATAATAGAAAAGATGTTTGAAAAAAAAAATTTGTCGCCGTTCTTGCAGGGCAGCGTAGACACTTATCTGTTCACTTCTCTTCGACCAATGAAGTTGATGAGATATGTGGACATCATGACGTATTGGTCATATGATACCTTTTTTCAGCGATTTAATTGGTTGAACTGATATCTCGATTTTGTAAATGGCTGCTTATGAGTCGTGAATGAATTTTGAAATTTGAATTTGGAACGGGGCGCAGATTATGAAATCTATGTATTGACTCCGTCGCCTATCCATTTCGCGCCTTTTTTGCATTGTCATTGTCATTAGGTTGCCTGATCCATAAGAAAGTATTTTTACGTTGGTATTAGTTTATGATTTGTGTTTGTGTGGTTGGTGGTCGCTTTTGAGATTCCAATTTTTAAGTTCCGTACAGTCAGTCTAGTTGTATACACAGAAGTAATTTAGCCAGCAAACATTTTAACCTCATTAAGAAATTACAGTACAGTTACCAGGCTTTTTGAGGTTTGTAAGATAGTCCTACTAGTATTAAAAATATGAAAGTTTGTGAGAATGAATGGTAGTTAGCTGCCATTTCACGTAAAAAGAAACTGAACAGATTTATTTTAATTGTTAATCAGTTGAGCTTTCTTTCGTAAATATTATCAAGTCGAAAATTTGCATTTCTTCTGGGAAGAATACGGAATATATAAAATTTTAAAGTCGTGTAACACATTATACCCATAGTAATTAATAAATAATGATTACGATGATTAATATAAGTGCATTAATATTTAATACTATTTTTATAAAATAAACTTGAAAAAGTACCAGTTTGCTATACCTACTAGTTATTTTCAGTTTATCTTTGAGCCCCGGCTGTTATCCTACTGCATTATTTATTTACAACTAATAATAAAATAGAAGAGTTCGTTTGTTTGAATTCGTCTGAAGTACTATTAAAAAAAACCGAGTATGGTGAAAGAAATCGAGAGAACAGCTAGTCGTGTCCTTTATTGCCAGCAACATTTTTACTTTATAATAAATTAGTAACAATAATCGCTAACCGAAATCACTACTACACTAGGGTAATAAAAATATGTTACAACTTACAAAGTATTTCCACCAAAAGCTGTAAATTTCTCACTTCGCACAGTAAAACTCACGTCTCAATCATCTTTCAAATTTAAAAAACAAATACTGCGTTTTATACTTTTTTATTGTAGGTGGCGCTACCATTCACATTACAAGTGTTTTAGGGCGCGATATCTGTCAAAAGCGTAATAAAATATGGTCACATTACCCTGCACCCACGCGGTCGATTAGACACTGGAATTATTGAGAAAAAGAGTCTATTCTAGCTTATGACTCAAGTAATGGAACGTTTTATTGTTAGTCAATGTTGAGTTTGGGACTGTTTGTGAGTGGTTCTTTTATTGGTGATGGAGGGAACAGAGAGGTTTACAGGTTAGTGACGTATTTATTGAGTAATGGAATTAGGTGACATGTTTTTTTTAATGGTTTTGGTTTAGTTTTTAATAAAAATTATATGTTATATGATTTGTATGTGTGTATTTTTTAAAAATAAGTAGTTTTAGTGCATTGAATTTAATTTTTTTGATAAAACAAGAGAAAAATCATAATGGGTTAAAAATTTTATTTCTAATTTTTGTTTTTGTAGCCCATCATAATTTTCTGTGGCTCTGTATTTATTAGTTTTTCAGTCATATTTAAATAATTATGACAATAAATTATTTTATTTTTTTAGGTTACATGAAAAATAAATGAGCAGCACAGTACTTAATAGAAAATTAACTGCTGAATTATATGTCACACCAGAATTAAATTCAAAGCAATAAGAAAACATAATATGCGTCTTTGGTGTGCAGGAAATAAAAACCCCTAGAAACCAAATGGGCCAAAGGAGCAAGTGTTTTTTTCATAGAATTTCTCCATAAATCACATTGGTCAGTCGGGTTGAACTACATCTGGCAAGACCTCATGTGCTTCTATCCTTTTTTATCACTCATAATCGTCATATACTAGAGTGAGAAGGAGAGTGGGAGACAAGCCACAGCATGCGGTCGAACTTATTTGCGAGACCACAAAACTCTAGTTCCAAAATTGTTGCAAATGAATGACATACATATTTTCTAATACCTAATAATTCTAATATTTATCGTTATTTCAGTTATATGATTCCGTATAAACAATAGAAGCTCTTATTGTAAATACTATACATTATACTAAATTGCTATAAAACAAGATTACAACAATAAATCAACCAATAATAATTCATCCCACTAAATTAATCCCAGATTCCCATTTGACGCACGTTACAGGATCCACGTTCATCGATATGAACATTAATCGATGTAATATTGGCAACGGTCCTAAATCCCACAGATAATATTCTGATATATTTGAAAGTACGTGCCAATGTTGGCACCAGTCACATTCAGACCAGGTCACTCACTTGTTTACTACGGCACTTTAATTTATTGTTTATATTTTAGTTAGTTATCGGAATAATATTTTAAAATCCTGCATAATCAGCAAAGCAATTCTAGTAATTTTAAACCATAACATAACGAAAAGTAATTGAATTTAAATAGAATTATAAATTTACTGAAAATTGAATCAAAAATACAATCCCGGTTTTGCATGGTTTAGTTATGGCAAACACACAAGAATTATATATACATTAAAATTATATATACATTTAAAACTTATTAATTAATTTATTTTCATATATTTCAAAATTCTTTCACAATACTAATTTATATATATATATATTTATGTATAAAGAACTACCTAAGTGTCTATATAATTACAAAATTTGTATTTTGTGTCAAGAGGTCACTAGATTGGTGGAGGAAAGGTAGGAATGGCGATTGCTTCACCAATGAGAGCACAGCTCTTAAATTTAGAGAGAGAGAGAGAGCTATCCCATGCAAAAATCTATTTTACCATTCGAAAAAGCATCTACGTTTTCAGTCCAATAAATTCTTCAATATTTTCAACGAAAAACATACATCAAACTCACAAAACATTCAAATGCTTTTTTTGATCTGTTTTGTTTTTCTCGTGAATTCACAAAATGTGTAGTTACGTTATTGTATCTTCGGTGAAACTAATATATATTCTAAATACACAATATTTTCATGAACTTGGTGAAGCTAATAATATTGTTGATAAAATATTATCTGACATCTCGATGAAGTATACAAGCGTGGCGAGATTAAAAATTTGAGGAGCTGACGCCATGTTTATTTTTCTACACTAAAATTGTAGATTGAAAAGTGATAGCTCGTCAGTTTGTTATGTCTGGCAAGAACACTACGGAACTAATTTATTAAAATTTTGGCAAATAGTTTAGAGAGTATATTGTTGTGTAGGTATTATGTCTGCGTCTGCGTGTGCATATAATTGTTTGGTTTTAATTTCGATAATACATAACTTTTATTCTTATTATATTACAAACTCAGTCACTGATTGACAAGACTCTTATATATAGATGCATTTCAAGTGAAAACATCATGACAATTTTACTGTTTGAAATTGTTAGGTTTTAATAATTTCCAGGAATACCCACAGTATTAAAACATTCGGATTTAGAGAGAAACGATCTAAATTAGAGTGAAATGGAAGGATTTCGATTAAACGAAATCTTCCACTAACTCGAAGCTTTTTCAAATTGCCGAAAGGAATTTTTCGTATTTTTGCTTATCGATTTTCTATCTCTGGCGATGTATAACCACGCAGGCACGTACTAGTTCTATTGTTCTTGATTACAAATCATAGTGATATAGAGTATAAAATTGGCAACATGTGCACATTAATGTCAATGATATAGGTCAAGTGCAACGCGTGATCAACAACATAACATGCCGTGGAAACGATGCAGTCACCTATCAATCATCATCGTTCAATCACGATTAAACTGTTCTATTTTCAAATTATTATACCTACAGCATGTGTTGGATGTAACTTTTAAAAGCGCGGGAAATTGCGAAAATTGTGGTTTCAAAAATGGCGTTTATAACAAATTACAATAAATTAAATTGCGTAGTTTTATTTCTAGTTCAATTTTTATTGACCCTGGTTTACTTAATAAGATGTTAATGTATGTATATATTTATTATTATCGTAATTAAGTAAATAAATATATTATTATTATTAAAAAATATATATAAGGTTGTTAATTACATAATAAATATATTTACTCCGCGGTTCCACCATTTCGTTTGCTTTCAGCTGATTTAATACTGTAGATAATGAAAAACGGATCTAAAATTATCATTTTCTTAGTTATAACATAGCATCACGAGTAACTATTAATGACATAATACAAACGAACGTATCACAAAGCCTAGGAATTTCACATCACAATATAAACCCTAAGATTATTGTAATACTGAGAAAACAATTTCAACATTTGGCAAGCAACTATTTATCGATGTGTTCTACGGAAATTCAGAGGATTCGTTCAGGAATGTGGTATATTGCAGAAATCGAATCTGTTGAAATATTGTAAAGTTATTTTCGGCGGGAATTCTGTATTTAAGACGCATTTAGATTGTATACACAATTTACTTAATAGTAATTATTTTGTGAGAAGTAATAGTCTAGCACTATAAAGTGCTAAAGTATATTTATGGTATAAATATTGAGTCACAAAAGCGAATGTCTCTAAAGATGAAAGAAAGATGATGGAAATGAAAAATTTGTTAGGTAACAAATATCCTCACAAATTTTTCACATAGAAATAGACTATTGTCTGGAATATCAGATGAGCTCTTCCGATAAGTCCCACCTGACAAATAGTATCTGATGAGACCATCAAGCTGAGTGCCACCATTGTAACATGGTATGTGTCTGTGACGGGGACTCTCTTTCCTGAGATTTTGTCACGATTTTGTAAAGTCGAACAATTGCTTTTAGTCTAGGAATAGGTATTTGTGGGTAGCGGGAACGGCACAGTATTTCACGCAGGTGGAGCTGTACTGTACTTAACGACTTTTAAATTATTTATACAAAATATTTTATATGTGATTATAAGATAGACATGATTTCATTAGCTTTCTAAAAAGTCGCAGTGAAATCAATTTCGAGTACGCAAAAGGCGACGGAATCAGAGCACTGGCCGTATAGAATACAGAAACGAAAATAGATCGCCTGTGACAATGAAAAGAAGTAGAGCTAAATACAAATTTCAAATTTGGAATTCCGTTCACGTGTTTTGTTCTTTTTATTCAAATAACGTTTGATGTTTTTTTTAACGATTGAACTTTCTACGAGACCACCGTGTATTGACATAATTTTATTTATAGTTTTTTGAGACAAAATGTAAATATCTACAACAATAAAAAAAAATGTTTTGTGTGTTTTTACTTAATTCATTCCTTGTTTTGAGATAAAGCTTACATTAGACTAGTTACTATGAACTTGGTATGCCGCTCGTAAAAAAATAATGTAATCTTTTATTTAACTTATAGAAGAACCGTGTAGTTTAAGTTCCGGTTGTTACCGGTTACATCTGAGTAGTCCGGGCTTAGTTTACCCCGTCTCCTTCTTTTGATGTCTTTAAACAAAATTACCATTGGTGGGTTGACAGTTAGACTGCAACATACGCGATATAGTTACTGTCATATATCTTGACCCCAAGCACTGGCAATTTGAGGTCCTTTACAAACCGTAGCACTCCGTACTTTCCCCAAAAGACACCCAAAAACATATAGAGTACTGCGCATATAGAGTACATTTTGTGACGTGATTTGGGTTAAGATATATGACGTTGACTATACTACTATACTCCATTTGGTTACGTACTTGACTAAAGGTAAATAATCTTCTAGCGACTTTTTATCAAAACACATATTAAACAAATGAACTAGGCTAATTAAACTAACTAAATAGTGTAGACTAATTTCGGTTTTTAGTCAATAAAATGAGTTTCTAAACAGAAAGATACTAATAAACTAAGTTTATAAATGAAACATTTTTTTTTATCTAGGGCACGCCAACTTGACTTCACCTCACCTGATGGTAAGCTAAAGGCAAAGTCTCAGCAAAGAGGGTCACCATTACAGAAACTAAGTAATGCTACAATGGTGGCACTCAACTTGGCGGCTTCATCAGATGCTTTTACACGCTCCGCTTAAAGGACCCGGGACTATAGGATGAAGGAAAGGAAGTGTGCTGGTAATGAATTCCAAGGTCTTGGTGGTGCGGCAAAAAAAAGAGTCTCCGAACCGCTTGGTTCTTGCTCGTATATTCTGCACAGTGTGAGGGTGACATCTAAGCCTTGCACGTGTTGTCCTATGTAGGAAAGGAGAGGGTGGGATTAGTTGGAAGAGCTTATCAGAACATGCACTCACCATGGTAGAGACGGTAAAATACAGCCAAGAAAGCAATATCTCTACGCATCTGCAAAACATATTAAAAAGACACATCAAGATTGTTTACTTTTAGTTAAGTACATACATACATACATATAATCACACCTCTATCCCCGAAGGGTTAGGCAGAGGTATTAACACCCACATTTCACTAATTATAAAATTCGGTCCTACGTAATAGGGATGAGGCTATTGGCGTCATTCTGGCACTATTGTTGACTCAACCCATGCATCTGAGGGTGAGTCTGAGCTGTATATATCTGTCTGATGTTAAACAGCCCTATCCCTTAATCGCGTTGTACGACGCCGCATGGGAAGAGATGGGGTGGTCCAAATTCTACTCTGCCGGGAATCTGTACCTAACCAATTAAAGTATAGTTGATTATTTATTATATCATACACCGACAATGACAAACTGCTAGTAAATTCCGAATAGAATTATGCAATATTCTATTTTCAATTCACATACAGGATGCACCTTGAATTTGAACGCATGGTACCAAGTTCAGTAGCCGGGTCAACAAAGACGCGATCGGCATAAGATGAGCATACCTTTGGTTGTCATCATCGATGTTATTATTACGTCACCTGTATGGTGTGTCTATGGTTTGCACTAGTCATGTCGTCGATGTCGATAAAAATAATAATTTGGCTTTAAAATTTCGATAAATCGAAAACAAGTCAAATTAAGAGATTGAATAAAAGAGATCTACATTTTTATATTTAATTTCTGCAAACTACACAATATAATAAATAATTTAACATTGAACACACACGGCCCACCTGTGAAGTAGTTACCGTGGCCTATGGACGTTTGTAACACCAGAGGAGTCACAGTCGCGCTGCCAACCCTGTAAGTACAGAGTTTCTGTGCCGTCAGTGTAGAAGACAAAGCAGGACAAGCCTTTAGTCTTCCCACTGACAGTACAAATTCCCCTGCGAGCTCTGGCTACCCTACTCACCGCTGGTAACACAACACGAAGTTATTATAGCCGCGGTATTTTGTGTTATTCAGAAAAAATATTCAGTAAAAATATGTGCAATTAGTTATAAAATTTATACAAAACTATGCTAACTATACAATATTTAATACAAAAATGAAATAGAAAAAAGGAGGGAGACTGCAACTCTAGGCAATATAAATGAAAAAATAACGTATCGTTTTTTTTTCAGGCATAGTTACTGAACCCTCAAAAGTTTCGAGAGTTAATATATACGACATAGATAGTTTGGCGTTCACACGCGTTACTCTATGATATAAACGAATAAAATATTTGAAATAGGAACGTTACTTCATTATTAACTACATCCGTTGTTCGATATGCAAATGGACAACACTAGACATCAGACAACCGTCTCTCGACTGACAAGGAAGCGAACAACTATGACATATACATACGTTAGGAATATTCGAAAAGCCCATCCTTATGCGATGCGTGTGCGCTGGTCTATCGACGGTGTAAATAAAAAAACTAATGGTAAAGCGCCACACATACAAATTAGAATTTATTTATTTTATTTCTAATTAAAATTCAAGGAAATTCATTGACCTTTACATGTGTTCTATGAAGTATCCTGTGTATTAAAGATGGTTCAACCGTTTATCTGTTAAAATAATACCTATGTAGCCCAACAGACGAACATACAAGAATATTCATAATAAATAAATAAATAATTAAACCATATACAATCAATCATTAGCGTGTCCTACACACATACATACATATAACATACATATAATCACGCCTTTATCCCCGGAGGTTTAGGCAGAGGTGAATTAACATCCACATTTCACCAGTAATTAAATTCGGTCCCACGTAATAGCCTATTGCTGCGAGCCTATTGCCATTAACCGAGCACTTATAAACCTGCGATAAATACACACAACTGCGAAAAGCATCGAAAAGTCATTGGCCATGGTAAAACCTGGGATCGAACCCAAGACCTCGTCTCAGCATACCACTAGGCTACCGCGGTTTTTTACAAGTAGGTACTAAGCACACTATTCATGCTTGTTTTCCGTAAATAAATTATCTGCCAACAAACTGTTATACAGTTTGGCAGAAGAAAACTTATTGTAACAATGCTTGTTTTCTGTAAATAATTTTTATTTCATTTCATTATTTCATTTCACTTCATTTCATTTCATATTTCGAAGTTCATATAAATTGCAACAAAATATACAGTTTGTATTAAATGTAAGCTCTTGCAGAACACGATCTCGATTATACTCGTATTTATCAACGTAATTTCTATATTTAACTGCTCTGATGTAATGTGTGTTGCTGAATACCTTATAATATGTATTATTAGATCCATAATGCGATCATCTGGCAATCATTAGCTACATATAGAATAGATATATACTCTTTAGTGCATACTCAACAAAGGATATTTACGAAATAATATATGAAAGCTCAAGCCGTCAAGCTGAGTGTCACCATTGTCACACGGTATGTGTAAGTAATGGTGACCCTCTTTTCTGAGACTTTGCCTTCAGCTTACCATCAGGCGAGGCGAAGTCTAATTGACGTGTTTTATATATATAAAAAAAAATGCTCAATCCGGGAATCGAAGGTTACTTAAAAGTGTTAGATACACCTCGATTGAGATAGGAAAAAAATTGAATCACTTCAAGCGGGATTTGAACCCGCGATCTTTCTGTTACAGGGGGAACGTTCTGACCAATGAGCCACCGAATCTTGAATGAAATCATTCAAATCTTCTTATATCCGTCTTATTTTTATCGTTGTGTTTTCCTAACTTTTTTTTTTTTTATATAGGACACATCAATTTGACTTCGCCTTGCCTGATGGTAAGCTGAAGGCAAAGTCCCAGAAAAGAGGGTCACCATTATTTACACATACCGTGTGACAATATCTTAATCATTTTGAATAGTTAGTGTACTAAATGCATTAAAATTTCATTTCAATAGTGATAGATACTGATGTGCTCTGAATAATAGCTTCGCGTTGGTAACTTAGTGGTTAAGGAGTTGGTCTTAAGATTGAGAGGTCCCGGGTTCGAATGATGACACTACCGATGTAACTCCTAACACAAGCTATTTAGCTTAACTGAAGGGGTTAACGGGAATATTAGCAATTTCGGGTGCTTATATTCTTTGTTAAAAAAAAAGAAAAAAAAAACATTTTCCGCACCACAAAGTCTTGCAATTCTTGACCAGTAAACATGTTTCTCTCATCTTACAGTCCCGGGTCCATTAAGCGGGCGTAGAAAAGCATATGATGGGGCTATCTAGCTGAGGGTCACCATAGTAACATTATATTGGTGTTTATAATGGTTACCCTCTTTCCTTAGCTATCAGGTGAAGTGAAGTCAAATTGACGATTCTTATACAAAAAAAATGTGGAAGGCGGGGGATTGCATGCTATGGCGCACATTAGAACTCTTTGTCAAGCATCGAACTTATTTATTGAAACCATTTTGTGCAAAAGAAAAAAGTTTAAAAACACATTACATTGACAAATATAAAATAGATAAAAAATAATAAACGTTTCGTCTATACTCTGTGGTCAACACAGAAAGTACTACCTACGTATGACTATTGAATATTGATTCTATTAGACGTATGTAGTAAAATATGAATAACTGCAACAGTTACTTGACTGTTGTTCGCTTATGCATTTATATAATATCTTATGAGTTGATACGTCAATCATAAACCAAGCGTCAATATCATGCGTCAATGTTATAGGCGGCAGCGATTTTGTATCGTATTCACACAAAAACCGTGATTAAATATTTGCTTTCTATAAATATAATTATAAGGTAGTCTATAAAATATAAATGATGACTCTATATCAGATTATTCATCCAACTATGAAGAAATAGGTTAGGGGGTAGGACACGGCGGTATTTCCGCCCAATTGAGCAGTCCGACTGGGGAAGTACCTCCGCCCTACAGAATACCGCGGCTATAATAACTTCGTGTTGTGTTCCCAGCGGTGAGTAGGCTAGCCAGAGCTCACTGGAGAATTTGTGCTGTCAGTGGGAAGACTAAAGGCTTGTTTTGCTTTGTCTTCTACACTAACGGCCCAGAAACTCTGTACTTACAGGGTTGGCAGCGCGACTGTGACTCCTCTGGTGTTACAAACGTCCATAGGCCACGGTAACAACTTTCCATCAGGTGGGCCGTGTGCTTGTCTGCCACCTAAGTGGTATAAAAAAAAATGAATTCCGTGAATTCGGAAAAAAAAAATCGTTTTTATTGTGCATATGCCCGTGAGGTATTTGATTATAATAGTCATGCAATGCATGCTATGCACAAGGTAATCGGTTTTAAGTGGATATTTTAAAATACAAATCAATCAATTAGTTAACCTATTGCAGTCCACTAATATACGTTCGCCACACACTATATGCGCGATTTCTGCCGATCCTCCGCCTTACACATCCTGTTTTTTCGTATATGTAACAAAAATACAAAATAATAATCTGAGTTAAGTAATTTGGGACTCAATTTTAGCATATTCTATGACGAATTATTCGATTGCGATATTGGAATCCAATAAAATTAATTGTATTTCAATGTATTACACTCTAGATTCTCATATAATTTCGGACAATACCATTATATTGTTATTATGAGCCGCTACCGCTTATGCCATGTACCCTAGACTGTGTAATAAAACAGTGACACGTCCAATAACGTTATCATTCACATACCGTATCCACGAGGAAGCGAGGATGTATCGGCGGAAATTGTGATACGCGATTGACCCATAACAATCTGTGACTTATCTAGACGTCTCAAGCCCTATGTACTTGACTGAACATTAGTAGAATTTAGTACTTAGAAATGACATTTGATTTGATGGTACCATCAGGCGATGTGAGTAGAGTAGCCAGAGCTCACAGAAGTTTTTGTGCTGTCAGGGGGATGATCAAAGGCTGTTCCTGTTTGGTCTTCTACACTGACGGCACAGAAACACTCTATGCTTAAAGGGTCGGCAGCGCAAGTGTGACTCCTCTGGTGTTGCCAACGTCCATAGGCCATGGTAATCACTTTCCGTGCCCTGCGCTTGTCTGCCACCTAAGTGGTATAAAAAAAACTACGGGTTAGGACGTCAGGACACGTCAGAGCCTCGTAAAACGTCCATAAACGTCCGATCAGTGTTTGAGTCCATTTATATGTCGCTCTGAGTTACTGTGGGTGTCCTCTAATCTTGTTACGCGATAATATATGTAATGTCTGATGTCTTACTTAAGGTGCTTTAATTTCTATGATGGAAATTAATGCGGGTTTGATTACCTGTGAGTGGAATTATTTGTGTACATTAATGTCTTCATGTATTGGTTTATATAGACCTATGTACTTACAAAAATAATGTTTATATGTATGATTATCTCCTTTCTTGATACAGAGCCATTTAAATACATACTTTGGGTTTTTTTGCGTGCTAAAAATCAGATGCCCCTCGCCGGAGCCTGTGGGAGAGGTTATGTCACTGAGCTCACTGAGCTTGACGGGATCCTGAATCACATTTCTCAATGGGGCTCTGAGAACCTGGTTGAGTTCAATGCCAAGAAGACGCAGGCATGTGCGTTTACAGCAAAAGTATCTTCTTTCCTTCCCCTCCCCACTCTTCAGAGCACGCCACTGCCATTGCAGGACAATCTCAATATCCTAGGTATGGATGTTCGCTGCAACCTGAATAACAAAAACTACATCGAAAGCATCATCAAAACAGCCTCACGAAAACTCGGAGTCCTGAACAGAGTGAAACGATTTTTCACGCCGGAGCAGCGGTGTCTTCTATACAAGACACAAATTCGCTCCTGTGTGGAGTACTGCTCGCATCTCTGGGATGGTTCAGCAAAGTACTTACTAGATGCTCTCGACAGGTTGCAGCGACGTGCGGTCCGCATCATTGGGAATCCCGAGATCACGAACACCCTAGAACCTTTACAGCTGCGTAGAGATGTTGCGTCCATGGCTGTATTTTACCGTCTGTACCATGGGGAGTGTTCTGATGAGCTCTTCCAATTAGTCCCACCCTCTCCTTTCCTACACAGGACAACGCGTGCAGGTCTTAGATGTCATCCGCACACGGTGCAAAACATCCGATCAAGAACCAAGCGGTTCGGAGACTCTTTCCTCTGTCGCACCATTAAGGCCTGGAATTCATTACCAGCTCACGTGTTTCCTTCTTCCTACAGTCCCGGGTCCTTTAAGCGAGGCGTGAAAAAGCATATGATAAGGCCGTCAAGCTGAGTGTCACCATTGTCACACGGTAAGTGTAAGTAATGGTGACCCTCTTTTCTGGGACTTTGCCTTCAGCTTACCATCAGGCAAGGCGAAGTCCAATTGACGTGTCCTATATAAAAAAAAAAAAAAAAAAAATGTCGGACTCGAACTGACTGAAACGCACGGCACCTGTGACTGTGTGTGTGTGTGTGTGTGAGGTTGACAGGCATATCCCTCGCACCCCGACCGACCCAGGGCTAAATTATCATAGGGTATTAGCTCAGAATGTGTTTAAATGGCACTGTGTTATGTACTTTTATTTGTTTATTTATTTATTGTACCTACAATTTATTACAATTTTTCACAAAACTGTTTTAAACAGTTTGTCTGTGAATTCAGTTGAGTCTCTGTTATAAGAACATAAACGATTTATTTATTTATGTATTGGTTTATACTGCTATTTATTTACATATTATTTAATATAAATTCCCTTACTTCTTAAAATATTCACCATCATCAACTTAGTATTGTTTCTGCCAGGGGTCGGCTTACTCCTTCTCCACCTTTTAGCTTCGTATCTACAGCTTCGTCGAAGCGACTGTCGTGCTACCTTCCAATACCGAAAGGAATTGATTGGTTTTTGAGAAGCTTACGCGAGAACCTCATCCATCAAAAGATGCACTGGCAGGTGAGGTTAAATTTTGCCCAATTAGACCCACCTTCTCCTTTCCTACACATGAAAACACGTGGAGAGCTTAGATGTCACCCGCGTACAGTGCAGAATATTCCAATAAGAACTCTCAGACTTTGCTGCATCATTAAAACAGAATTTCTTTACCAGCTCACGTTTCCTATAGCCGCGAGGCGTGAAAATGCATCTGAAAGCTAAGTGCCACCATTTTTACACGGTACATGTCCTCTTTCATGTACCCCTCTTTCCCGAGACCTTGCATTCAGATTTTATCAGGCGAGGAGAAGTCAAATTATCGTGACCTACATAAAAAATGCCCCGAAGAAATTGGCGGGTCTTATCCCATACTTGCTTTTTCTAATATCGCTTACAAATAACAAGCAGATAATTACTAGAAGCAGCGTTGTAATCGAGGACCGGCCCATAAATTGTCTAAAGGTCTACTTACTTACATTTTGATGGGTACTTTGAACGGATAAACTAATGGCTCCTTACAGCTTCACTGTGATATTATATTGATTAGTTTATTGTCTCTTGTCTCCTTAGCCTGACACTGTAGACACAAGAATGTCTTTTGGATAAGTTGGATAAGTGAAATGAGTCTTTAAGTACCTTGAAGAGTCTACGAAGAAATTTCTTTATTTACGGATAGATTAAATTCATTCCACAATATTATTTTGTGACCATTGCGGTGGAGACTATGGGCAGTTGGGGGTCAGAGACGAAGAGATTGATCTGGGAAATTGGCCGCCGTATCCACGACCAAGGCGGTTACTCCCGCTCCGGCTCGTAGCTGGGGCAAATGTGATTCAGCGAGGCAACGCGGCCAGCATCATGGGCACCTTTGCGCCGGGAACGATACAGAGTAGGTTATTCGGCACGACATTTTCACGAATCTATTCTGTGTATTTTTGTTTTAATATTTATATTCTGATTTATATAAATAATAAAAAAATTACAGTCAGTCAGTCAGTTAGTAATTTACAATTATTTAATTAATTGATTGTATCAATCAAATATAATCACAGTAGATACCTACTAAGTATATACATATAGATCAATACTAAAAAAATAAATTAAAATGATCTACTATAAAAATTACAGCTAATAATTAAAATGCGTCGTGAAATTCCTCCGCATCGCATGTCTCTCGTGGTAGCGTTCCCAGTAGACAGGCAGCATTGCCACGATGTAGGATAATGCTTATTCTTTGACCAAAAAAGAGACCAGACTGCTGATCACGAGAAGCATCGATGGATGGATTATATTTCAATGAGGTTATATCTATATGATGGAATAGGCTATTTGACTATGATAAAAAACTCATAGTTGTCGGTTCGTCTTACTTCTCCTAAAAAACAGTCAAACTAGTTCAAATTTTATGTAAACATTTCTTTCAACCAATATTTTACGCAAAACAACTCCTTGATTATTTTCGTTCGGTTACCAGATGAGAGTGGAAACATTAATCATAATAATGTACTAATATCCTGTAGTTCAATCAACATGATTCATACAACTCATATACTTTCGACTATGAGAAAATATTATGACGACCCGATTAAACTAAAACGAACGCCGCGGAAGTTTGCATTTGGGAGTTTACGTCAGTAAAAAAGTTACATTTGACTTGGATTGTGTCTGAATACAAAACTGTATGCCTTAGTCCAAATTAAAAAAAACTTAAATTTAAAACTCATGAAATAGGGTTATTGAGAAAGTTTTGGCGTCAACGCGAAAAAGAGCGCATCGCCGTATTATTTTATTTTCGGAAATTGGTGTGCATCCGAGTTTACATGTATAAAAATGGTGGATGTCACATGAGTGAATTGTGACTTTTCCTGTTGGTGGCTTTTCACCCTAGAAAACCTGTATTAAAGTCCCGACAATTATACTGAAACAGCAATCATCATTCATCTTCATCATCAACTCATTTTAATCAACAATCATCCCAAATAAGAAATTAATCAACTGGTGACATGGCAACCTTTCAACCTTACCCGATTCCTAAAAGAACAAATGAAAAAATAATATTCGTAATAGGGTTATTGATTTGATTGTAAAGTCACGTCAAGTCAAAATTACAAAAAATTAAAATAAACAAGTTTAAATTATAAATTAACAACGAAATCCCAACTAAAATTCAACAAACTCTGAACAGTACAAACAAAAACAACTAATTTACTTTAATGCCGAATAAAACTAAATACAGCTCTAATTAGTACTAGTATGTTTTATAGGAAGTTCTAATTTCTTACAAAGTGACTCAATGCGAGGTAGACGTATGAAAATTTAATGTAATTTATGCAGTAGTGCTCTGCAGAACAAAGATGGATTTATAGCATAATTTAGAGCATAAATCTACATAATTTAATAAAACAAAAACGGTCGGTGATTGTCTCAAATCACATGAGTGCAAGCATTATCTTCGATTGAGCGTCTACAATAAAATATTGAGACTCCCAACTTCGAAACGGAACAGTACTGTTAGGACCCCACAAAATAAATTCAACTTAAGAAATATGAAGTTAAAGTTCAATTTAAAATGAAGTCGTATGTGTACTAAGTGTCGTTTATCGTACTGAATCGTAAGTGAGGCGTAATAAATTTCAATTAGTGTTGTCAACAATGTATACGACATTGTCTTACTGTCAGGATTTGGCTAGGCTGTTTGACTGTTGGTCGTTGCTATGTTGTAAAAAATCGATCATATAAAAAAAACATAGGTACGTACTTCGAGCTATTTTGGGGAATTTTATTGTTGTTCTAGAGTACTGGTAATCGGTGAGCATTTTGAAATTAAAAAAGCAAAAGGCGTTTGTCATGATAGCAGTAAGTAGAAACATGATGTATTTTCTCTCTCGGTCTACCCCATCGGGTAAGTATATGGTATGTTAGAGTGAGGTAAGAGTATCCCAAGACATACGTTTCCTTACTCTAATAAGGAAGATAAACGGCAAAAGGTTCTGTTCTCTTCCTGTAAGCAATTGCTAGTTCTAGTATGACACTTCTAATGTTGTAAGCATCTGCGGTTGCAAGCGTCCCGTTGCTTTTAGATTAGTCGTGAATTCGTGTTAAAAAATTGCACTGAAGGACTTCTTCGCTCGATTTTCTGCTTTATGCGATCGCACCCACTCCAGTTGCATTTCGAAACCCTCTTTTAGGGACTGATTGCCGTCTGACACCCAAACTTTGAGAGGAAAACCTGTCATCTAAAGCTTTTTTTTTTCGAATAAACCAACCGAAAGTTATTTGAAATATGCACATTATACAGAGTGTTTTTTATATTTGCACTTTTCCATTTATATTTATGAAATTCATTTATTATTGTAAATGTAGGTACATTTAAGGCTTCATACTTGAATATAAGTTATACACAATTATTCAACAATAAAATCTTAAATGATCACAAATGACGGACGTCTGCCACTTTTATCCGATTTATATGGAAATAAAACTGTTTCGAATAAATATATTGTGTAATTTATCACGGTGCGCGTGCGCAAATCTTTGTATTATGTACTATTGTTTGTTGATGGGTTTATTTATTATCTGTTGATATGAAGTGCGGATTTTTTTTATAAATCCAAGTTATTCGTTGATAAAACACTTTACATAAATTGGTTACAATTTATTTTTATAGTCTGGTGAGTTTATTACTTCCTTAGTTTAGAAGTCATGTTTATAATTTGTGCCAAATTGTTAAGTATAGTGGACTAGCATATGACTATGTTAATATACCTAGATTATTGTGATTAGTTTTTATACGCTTATTACTATAATATTATGTGCATATGTAAAGTCTACATGAAGGATGTAGTGCTTGCTCTTCTTGTTAAAATATGTTCTATATATGAATTACTAGAATTTAGGAAACGTATTCTGTACTTTGTTTCAAATTCTATTACTAACTGTAGTCCACGGTTCTGTCTGCGTAACTATATCGACCTGTTCTACCATTTCATATGAAGATTTATAAATGAGGCCGTATGGAACACGATGTTACATGATAGAGGGTAATGTAGCCTGAAAATCTTCCCGTTGCGATACATAGGGATATATTATAACACTAAATACAATAAATTTCACTAAATGGTTCACGTGACATTATTGGTGATGGCATAAAATACTTAATCAAGCCTATCCCAGTCCACTGCTAGGCATAGGCCTCCCTCAATGTTGGGAGGCTTTAGTCTACTATTTTGGTACTTGTCTGGGTTGGCACAGGGTTTTATTTCAAGTTTTCCTCATCTCGCAGTGATATCGTCTGTGTATTTTTCTGTTAGTCGCCTCTTACGACACCCTTCGGATGAGATGGGGTAGTGATTCTTTTCCCGTCACCACACGGAAATACTAATAAATATCTATATTTCTTTACTGTATAGTACTGTACTGTATACTGTATAGTAAATTTTAATCATAAGATATAATAAGATAAAATAAGAATCATTTGTTTGTAAGAATATTGAATAAATGTTGTTACTAACTTGGTTGTACATAATATTCTGCTGTCTCCAGCGTACAAATATTGAAAGGTTGTAATACAAATTTAAATAATATCGGCATACAATAAATAATAATTTTTCGTTTAAATGATATAGTCATAATAGAAGTAATATAATTACAAATATACCACA
Organism: Eilema griseolum; assembly: GCA_963662185.1. Taxonomy (NCBI): domain Eukaryota; kingdom Metazoa; phylum Arthropoda; class Insecta; order Lepidoptera; family Erebidae; genus Eilema; species Eilema griseolum. Next base: position 5,192,498 of record OY759250.1, read on the forward strand.
TAAATATTTTATTACAATTTTGTTACACTTATTGTAATGCTAGGCTTATCCTAAAATATATTCGCAACTTTTTTTTTATTGTTTATTCATTCTGTATCTTTCCAATATTTTTTACCACCCATAATTCATCCAATTACATAACATCGTCAAAAATCATACACATACAATGTACACCAGATTAATATTTCTATAGCATCAGAAATCATTCCCACTTCCTTGTACGTGAAATGCATTTATTACATATATCTTCCGTCTCTATCTACATCACGGTCAGTCCCGGAGGTGGGAATGGGATGTGAGAACTTACGGGCAACGTCTTATTGCAGTCAATCATCTATATTCGTGGTAGCTTGTGGAATATTATCGTAACTTCCGGCCTGTTGAGTCGTTGACTTGTTGAAGGTACTCCTTGAAGATTTGACCATGGTTATATTATTATTGATGGGAGTGACTGAATTTTTGAAATTGGAATATTTTTTTGATAAAATTTATTAATTGATGTTTTGTTAAACGGTTTTAAACAAGACCGTCTAACAAAGTTCAAGAAATCAGTTTAAAAATGAAGTAGAAATATGATTTTTACATACATATAATCACGCCTACATTCTCGGAAGGTTAGGCAGAGGTGAATTAACACATTTAACCAATCACTGATTTCGATTCCACGTAATTGGAGGTGAGCCTATTGCCATTTTCGTGGCACTATTGTTTTCTCAAGCCATGTATCTGAGACTGAGTCTCGGCTGTATATATCTGTCTGATGGTAAACAGCCCTATCCCTTAGTTGCCTTGTATGATACCGCATGGGAAGAGATGGGATAGTTCAAATTCTACTCTGCCGTAAACCACGCGGCTCATATGATTTTTGCCATAAAAAAGATGAGTTACTCTCATATTTGGAGGTAAAAAATGGCACATCTAAAATATACAGTCACTTTAGCATTCATAATATTACATAGTATTGATCTTATTTATTTATAATCACACCTATATATTAATTAGAATATGTATTATACCCATTAGGGTAGGCAAATGTATATAAACCATATTTAGCTAACTGTTTTCATAGTAATATTTGATACTACCAATATATAGCCCGCCATTTTGGCAGTACGCAAAGTTATCACTTCAACTTGATCTGCTGTGTTGGTTTGGAATCAACCTGTTTAATGGATATGTATGATCTGATGATTGATGTCATATTTAACTTATTAAAGACTGCAATCGAATATTTTCCTGTACTTAGTTAAAATAAATTATTTAACTATACTTATTAAACTAAAATATGGTAAAAGAAAGGTAAAAGTGACGTCTATACTTATGTTATTAAGGCCCACCCCTTATTACATGGACCGAATACAATAATAGGTGAAATTCACATTTCACCTATTATTGTACTCGGTCGGGGTTAGGCAGAGGTGAATTAACACCCACGTGTTAATTCACCTCCGCCTATCCCCCCGGGGATAAAGGCGTGATTATATGTATGTATGTATGTTATTTATTTTTAATTACCCACCCAACCTATTATAGGAAATGATTTGACTACTAAATATTATGACGTCACGATAAATTATTTCATACAAGTTTCCTTGTAACTTACCGTTTTGACGTTTAGTAAAATGTAAATAATTTGACTAGACAGTCAAATACTCCATTTAGGTATTTAAACTATCATGGTCACTCACATTAGTATTATAGCTATCGGGATATTTACCATGTTGTATTGTTTTGAGTTTCCGATATTTCGACACTGTTGCAAGCACCGTGTTCACGAAGATAAATATCTAGATAAATTTAATGTAAATACTCAATTGTGCCTAATATATAAAAACTCCTTCCTCCACCCTAACTCCTCCACCTAAACTACATTGTTTAATTGCTCGTTGAAGGACTGGATTCACATTGTAGTAAGATGACCAAGATTCGACCTCGGGATCTATCAATCATAAGGCCGACTCCTTAATCACTGAACTTTAGATGGTTTGATATCCAACCGATACTGAAAGGAACTTCATCCCACGCTCACTCAAGCTGTAGAATGAACTCCCTTCTGCGGTTTTCCCATGCGCCTACAATATGGGGTTCTTCAAAAGGGGCATAACGAGGTTTTTTCACGGTCGGCAGCGCGAGTGAGAGGCTCCTTGTGCTGCACACGTCCATAGGCCACGATAACCACTCCCCATCAGGTGGGCCGTGTGCTTGTCTGCCACCTAAGTGGTATAAAAAAAAACACCACGATCTGAACGCCAATACCGGTTGCATCCAGAAACTGTTCTTAGGATACCGTGGTTATCTTACTTACTTCTGCTTTTTTAATATTAGTTAAGTATATTTTGGCTTTTACAAAAACTAATTTAGACACTAAAATTAAATTTTATCTTAGCTTTAAAAAGAAGTGGTCTTCATGTACTAACTCTTTCATTTGTAGGCTATTGATTTAGTTTCTTTTTAAGCCTTCAGTGTTGCCAGTGTCGCGCCACAGTATAAAAACAAAAGAGAAAGCACTTAACGACAAGTGGGTTCTGTACATTATATTGTACAATGGAGCCGATGCAGTTTTATCTTAACGTTTTAAAATCCATCCAGGGCCTCTATATCGCTTTGGTTGAATAGGACTTGAGCCTTTTGGCGCTCATGTTATACAAGCAATTACAAGATAAGACGTAAATATTACTGACTTTATAAGAATGTATACTACAGGCTACAGATAAGCTATACAGAAGAAACAATCTGTTGCGGTTCCTGAGTGAGGTGAGGTGGGAATGAATTTTGAATTTCGAATTTGGAACTTGAAATAAAATGAGAAATTAGTTGTGTTAGTGAAATTAACACATATCTGTATACGCATAGCACGTCTTTTTGTTTGTCTGCTCTAAATTGGCAGTCGGGTTGTGAGTTGTGATCTTTGGCCAATCAATTTTTTTATTCCATACATTTAAGTCTTGTAGTATGATACATAGAACTTCATAGCCTGAGAGTAATAACTACATACAAAATTAATAGACATTGATCATTTCAGTTTAAATAATTTCTAACTGGTTGCTACGTGGAAACCCTTTTCATGAAAAATAGCTACTTTCTGATATTAACCGTATTTTTCTTCTTTTTCAGGTAAGAAGCTATCTCCATTCTAAATTCAAATTAGTTCAGAGGTGCGGTGTGAAAAGGTAACATACAGTTACACAGTTCTTTACTACCCATTTACTAAATTAGCATGCATAAACACGGAAACACAACATCAGGTCATCTAGCCAGTGTATAAACAATAGACCAAAGTCTTCCAATATTGCAAGTGGCCTATTTCCAGCAGTGGACTGTGATAGGCTAATTGATTTATTGATAGGTACATGATGTATAGTGTATGTGGTTCAAAGATCTTTCGGGCATAAGTCAACTCTAGCCCGTTTAGTAGGCTTTGGGCTCCAAAGACATGGGATGCAACCGGGATGCCGGGAATGCTAGTCAATGACATTTTGCGCCGACCACAAAAAATATGGTTTTAATACCAATAAGGTGGCAGACAGGTACACGGCTCATCTGTGGAAAGTGGTTACCTTAGTGTATGGGCGTGTGCAACACCAGAGAAGTCACACTCGCACGGCCGACTCTATAAGCATAGAGAGTTTCTGTGCCGTCAGAGTAGAAGGCGAAGCAGCACAAGCCTTTGGTCTTCCCACTGACAGTAGAAAAGTTCTCCAGTGAGCTCTGGCTACCCTACTCATCGCCGGGAACACAACACGAGGTAATTATATGCGATAAAGTCAGGAGTATGATGATGGTGCTGATGATAAAGATAATTTTAAACCTCAAAAGAAAAACGCTAATAGTGTAGCAGAAGTAAGCAAGCTTAGTTGTCTACGGTCAGTATAAGATCGACCTTGACTCGCAATGTACATACATACATGTAATCATGCCTTTATCCCCGGACGGTTAGGCAGAGGTGAATTGACAACCACATTTCACCAATCATTGCATTCGGTCTCAAGTAATAGAGGTTGAGTCTATTGCCGTATTCTGGGCACAGTTGATGACTCAGGTCATGCATCTGAGGCTGAGTCTGGGCTATATATATCTGTCTGATGTTAAACAGCCCTATCCCTTAGTCGCCTTGTACGACACCACATGGGAAGAGATGGGGTGGCCCAAATTCTACTCTACCGGGAACCACGCGGCAAACTGCCAGGAACCACGATAAGTAATCAAAATTATCTCAATCCCTGAGTGTTAAGATTTCTTTGTATCTTTGCATCGATCTGACTGACTGTACGCTGGTGTTGATATGTGAGAAAAACTACTCAACATACTCAGAATATCTAAAACTATTCATGATAATAATATCATTTTGTATACTTGCTACTCAAAATCGATCTGATTCTTACTGTACAGTACTAGTAATAGCAGGAAACAGACAACGTAATAGTGTACGGAAGAAACCGCAGGACAAATGAAGTGTCTGGGCATTCAATTTGCGTTTTGCTTACAAATTACTACAATTTTTATTATATTAACTTCGTCCGGCCCTACGTAATAAAGAGGTGTTTGCTATTTCGACTTGTTCTTCTAGACATATGACAAATTTTATTTTGTGTGTAAATTAAGTGCAAAAATGTTTATATTTAATAAATAAATAATATATAGCTTATACCCCGTTATACTAAAATGGTGTATAATCAATTAAACTCCTACATGTGCGGATTCTCTGCATGCAAAGTTTTCAATTTAAAATGTCTATTTAAACTACAGAATAAGAATTTTAAAATTCTATAAGAAGAAATTAACATTAGGATATAAATAAAATGTCAATTAATGTCAATTTAGTAGTTTTACAAGAATAAATATTGACTTTAAATTTCAAAAGTAATTGGAAAAATTATCTATTATTTTACGTCTCTTCTTACTTCTTTCAGCAGGATAGCGGTAGAGCATTCGACTGCTATGCAGTGGGCGCGGGTTCGATTCCCGTTCAGTGCAAATATGAATATGTATATTTGCAACACAGACCAACTGGGTGTTTCTATGTATAATATGTATGTATTTACAAAAAAAAGTATCTAAGTATGTTTATCCGCATTCTAGATCCCACAACACAAGCTAGTTAAGCTATACTTACCATGGGTCTAGATAGCGTTGTGTAGAATGTCGTTGAATATTTATTTATTTATATCATAAGAAAACCATGTTCTTTACATGTAACGTCTGAAATAAAAGTTTAATGACCTCTGTAGAGATTTACAACAAATCCAAGGCGGTCAGTAGATTCCCCTAATCAAAGAGTCCAGACAAGTGTCACTCACACAGTACACTTGTACTGTTGTGCGACGCGGCACCGTCCTGTCTTTATGGCATTAACTTGAACTCATGAATATGTACGTAGTGATGTAACTTCGATAGACATATTAATATGGAGACTATTATTGGGACTTCCATCTTACATAATATTATAAGACGCCGTCTATTTTTTGCCTCTTAGGTAGCACACCTTATGGAAAGTGGTGACTATAGTCTATGAACGTATGCAACACCAGAGGCGTCACACTTTTAAGGGAAATGTTTAAACTATACTAATCAGCCATTTACGCCATTTGAATTATAAAACTACAAGTTGTTGCCCGCTACTTCGCCCGCATGTAATTTTGATCCCATTCCCGTTATTCATGGGAACCTATTCTCAGGAAAAAAATATTTCTAGATTGTAATCTATCTCTGATCCGTTGAGCCGTTAGAGCGTGGCTGAATAACAAACCTTAGATTTTTATTAATATGGAACAAACATCTAAACATCTTCACAAACTTTCACATTGCTTCCAAATAATACCAACAGTACTAGAGTAAATATCTCAGATTCAGAGTTTATTCACTAGCTATATGAACTTGTAGTCATATTCTGTAAATCAGTGCGATTACAAGAAATACTACCGTACAAGAATTTGAATGCGGTGAGTGCTAATGGCAGACTTTGCTGTTTCAATTAGGGTTGGCAAGATTTTTGAAAATACAATTTTAATATTTTTTTATTTGTCTCTAAAGACATTCTACTCTTGTACCTCTTTCTTTAGTGTTAATAAAAATCAATGAAATGCATTGAGTTTTAAATGGAATTAAACGGTGAATACACCAGTAACGATGTATTCACCAGTGCCAAAATCACCTGACAACTCAGAAGATGAAGTAAATATAACTGATTGACAATGAAAATATAATTAGTAGCTTCCTTATATTATTTGTCTATTTTAATCCTACTAACGTTACAAAACCCTAAATAACAACGCACATAAAAGAACTTCATACAATTTTAAAGCCACAGATGAAGGCTCAAGTTTTGTTGTCCTTTGAAGTTCTGCTCTGTGGCATCCCTAATCAAAACACGTCATTTGTATTGTACCGGCTCATGTTACATTTGTAAAATTAGGACGTCCCGTTTGAATTCATTTTGTACGTGATTAACTAACGTTCTGTTTGATTGCATTATTTAAATTTTTTGACTAATTGAAGAGAACGTCTGTCTATTTATTCTTGTTGCAAAATGTGGATATGTGATTTCTTTGCGTGCAGTAAAACATTTGCAATTGAATGTGTAGTTGAGGGATGACGTTCTAGTGAGTTGTAGTTTAAAAAAAAAAAGATGTATGCTTTTTTAATCTATAGGTGTCATTTATCGCGATCATAGTATAGGTTACAAATGGGGTTCCTACAATATGGGGTTCTTTAAGAGGGGCATCAGAAGGTTTCTTCATGGTCGGCAGCGCGAGTGTGATTGCATACGTCCATAGGCCACGGTAACCGCTTCCCATCAGGTGCGCCGTGTGCTTGTCTGCCAACTCAGTGGTATAAAAAAAATAGGTACATACATACCTTTGGTTTGCCTGATGTTTCGACCAGGTAACCAACCAGGCAAACCAAAGGTGATCACGTTAATTGCCGTGAACATTATTGTATATCATGGTACGCGATAGTTTAAAAGTTTTTATAGGTGTTATTATAAGATTACAGAGCTAAAAATATATTTAATATTCATATCGATAACTACGATTGTAATACAATAAAATAGATTGAAGACTTTGCAATCTTCTTAATTACCCTCCAAGATTGTGCTGAAGAGTCTATTTAAGAACTCCTTAACGAAACTTATTATTCCATTCATGTGTTGATGGTCCCATTCCTGATAACGACGCCAACTAAGAGTTCGCTAAGGCATTAAAACTCAAAAACCATCCAATACTACACTATCAATTAATTCACATCGCAAATTATCATAATTAAGAGCCAGTCGTATTCATTAAAACGGTGTTACAAACACTACAGAACGACAGTGTCACCCATTGTATTGCGACCTATCTTAACCACACGAAGGTGTTAACAACTCCTATTGTGTCCTTAAGATTTGTATCTCCCGTTTGACATTCGCTACAAACGATCGAGCAGTGAGACGAATCCAGAATAGGGCGCTCAATTCTGAGAAATTTCGTTTGAAAAATGTGTCGATACGCGTAAAGTATTCTGTCGTGTGCGTGCGCGCTGAATTGGTGATGAGGTTTGTTTTATGTGATGAGGTTTGTTGTAATGTTCATTGTATTGTTATTTTGATTATGTGTGCTCGTCTTTGGGATTTCCTTTTACTGGTTGTACCTTTTGAAACTACAAGGGTTCAGTGTTCTATAGGGTCTAACGTGGTCTAAAAAAAGCAAATAAAGGGTGAAGGCTATAATGATAGTTGTAACAAAAAGTAAATGCATAAATAAATAAAAAAAATCTGTATTTTTTATTTAACGAGAAAGTATGATTTGAGATTGACATGGTCATTCAAATTACTAGTGTAATACTCGCGGAGATATTTACCATGTTTATTATTTTTGTTGAGCAACCGATATTTCGGTGTTGTTACAAGCTCCATGATCACGCGGTGTACAGCTTGATGGTGATGATGATGGTAACAGCGCCGAAATATCGGTTACTCAACAAAAATAATAAACATGGTAAATATTCCGGCGAGTATTACACTAGTAATAACAAGAAAGCTTTAAATATGTAGAGTGATACACCTTTTTTAGTAGAAGTTGGATCTAATTGCACTAATTTAATAAAGAACTCTTTTGTAAAATAATTAAATATTACAAAGCACAAAATATTTAAATCGTAACTATATTTCCGGTGAAATAGAATACGACAAGGCGACTAAGGATAAGAGTTGTTCTCCATCTGATAAATACTATATATACTATATAATATTATAAAAATATGAGGAATGGAGGAAGAAAAGTCAGGCAGGCGGACTCTGAACTCCGAGTTCACCTTAGCCTTGAATGTAATCAGCAAAATACGATAAAGATGCTGATGATGATGACAAAAATTTCTCATTCTATTACATTAGATCTATTTAAAGATATGATTTGGATCCAAGGACGAGTATAATGTGTGTACAGACGTGAGTAGATTTAAATTCAAATATGTTTATTTGTTATCATAAGTTTAGTAAGGTAATTATATAAAAGAACTGATAATATTTACGAATGTATTAGTCTGTTGGATGGATCCAAATATATGTACTTCATTAAAAATAACGTTTATAAATATTATGATCGTGTGTGATATGAATACTTACTAACGATTAAATTACAAATATATCTTAATTGAGTAGTTTTGCTGGTTCGTTGGTTCCATGGCATAAGTTTCCACTTTAGAGTTTAGTTAGATAGATTAAAAGTTTCTTTAATAATTTCGATACGTAGAAAAAAAGAAAGAGAGAGAGACAAAAAGAGAGAGAGAGAGAGAAAAAGAGAGAGTGACTATTTGATCATAAAGATTTGTAATTCTTCACCAATAAACGGGGCATGAAAAAGTACCAAAACCAAACTGAAAACCATCATAATGGTATTATCAGTTACCATAACGCTAGTATTTTATTTCCTGAAGTTTCCTTTAGACGATATAGATAGATAGATAGTTAATATTTTTATTAGATAGAAGATAAACAGTCATGTTGAGGTACACTAGGTACTTAAAAAACCTTCCCAGCAAACTGACCTCAAAATCGCAATTGAATCGTCCATAAGTGAAGTAGTTTAAAGAGCCCGCACATAAATACGACTAAATCTCCGCAACCATGAGCCCAAAACACAAGACTACTTCACTCCCCTTCACGCTCATAGCTGGTCGTTATCCAATCCAGCTCATTGGACAGAGCGCTATTGTTTAGACGATTAGTTTCAGATACGTGACCCACTTGGGCACTTGGTAAAAACTGCTTCTCTTAATATTAAGTGGTGTCGAGACGTTGACCTAACTGAAATTTGAAATGTTTGAAAGAAACAGATCAGTCTGTTCATAATAAAGTAAACATGAATTCTGTAAGTATTTTTTAGTCGAAAATAATTCATGGAACGGAAAAATTATGTTTTTGTGTAGAAGAAACGGAAGCACTCAACTCTGGAAGTACTTCCGGTGTTCAAAAGAACACTGTCTAAATAAATTACTAATTTGTTACCTAAATCGATATATTTAAAGATTCAAATAGGTATTTTATAGCATATATTTAACTTTATTCATTTTAGATTTCCTTTTTAAACCAGGTCATCTTTTAGAGGTTAGATACCACACTAGCCTCCTGTAATATTTTTTATACCACTAAGGTGGCGTTTACATTAAGCATACGGCCCACCTGATAGAAAGTGGATATCGTGGCTTACGTACGTGTGCAAAACCAAGGGAGTCACACTCGCGCTGCCAACTCTGTAAACACAGAGAGTTTCTGTGCCATCAGTGTAAGAGACAAAGCAGGACAAGCTTTTGGTCTTCCCACAGACAGCATAAAAAACTCTTCTCTTAAAAACTCTGTGATATGCTACAGTACCTCATTTTCTCAGTTCATATCTAACTATAGGTTTCTCACCATGTTTTAATGAACCAAGTGTAAATTAAATTCTAATACGCTCATGACCTTAAAAAAATGAGGCGTGTGACCGGGTATTGGTATTGTCAGTGTTCGCGGTTGATTAAACCATTCCTTCATTCATCAATTTTAGACTTAACTGAGCGCAAACAAAAATCAAAGAACTAAATGAAATAAACATATTTTTTGTTTACAAAGTGGGTGGCGATTGGCGATATACATAGATCTTTTCTTCATTCCTCCACAAAAAACGATTCATTTGACAAAGTGACAGCTACTTACAGATATTTAACTGTCAGTAAAACACTGCGGTCGTCTGAAATATTGCATCGACTAAAGTGCATCGCACCAATGTTAAATTCATCTGGTGTTTATTTTTGATCAGATATTTATTACAATACATTAAATACTGTATTTTGTTAATATTTTAGTAGGTAGTGTCTTTCAGTATTACTTACATCATAATGCTTGAAAATTAAGGTGTACCTCAAGGTTATATGGTTGGTCCAATCTTATTTTAGAAACAACACGTTTGTTTATACAAACAAGTAGCGAACGTACGAAGCTATTCTATTGCAGATTTGATAACATTTATACTATGCTTATATACTGGAACGCTCTGACGTGCATATGCCTGTATCCTTCCTTAAAAACTACCACAAAAAATATTTTTTAAATTAAGACCTGAGTTTAGGCTATTTACTTAGACAGACGACAAAAAATCTATAAATTTTCATTACCTGACTATGTCGAAGACGCCGACGAAGAAGCCTTCCTTTGGCTATGATTTTGACAGGCTATGTTGTATATATGTATGTAGGTCCATCTGTTACCTCATAGCTCCTCAACTACTCTTTAAAATTGGACAAATGAGGTGTCATTAGAAGCGTCTTGGTCGTCCGCTAGCTATAGGCTATATGACTGTCTGACTGACTGTCACTGAATCTAATGTCGCGCTCCCTAGCAGCCATAAAGTAGATATTGTGTTTAAAAATAAATTAGAGATCAATATGTGTTTGGCATCACTTGGAAGGGCTTAATTAATAAATAAATAAAAATAAATAAGCCTTTATTGCTGTTAATATTACAGTTCAGTTCACAAGTTATTAAATAAGTTGACAATAGGTTTGGTTTTCCTTTTATAAATCAACAGCTTGTCCTTCGACAAAGGCCTCCTCTAAAGACTTCCATCTATTTCTATCCTTCGCTATCCTCATCCACCCTGGACCGGCAACTCTTTTAATGTCGTCTTCCCAGCGTTTCTTTTGTCGCCCTTTGCTTCTTTTGCCGTCCCTTGGATACCACTCTGATATTATTCTTGTCCATTTCTCTTTCTGCTCTCTTAAAATGTGTCCTGCCCATCTCCATTTCAATGTTTTGCATATATTTTTCGCGTCTTTAAATTTGGTTATACTTTTTATGTTTTTTAGTCTTACTCTATCTTTTCTCTTGACCCCAATCACACTCCTTTCTATTCCGTTTTGACAAACATTTATTTTATTCATTAGTTGTTCTGTTAATGCCCATGTTTGACAACCATATGTTAAACATGGCAAAATACACCTGTTAAATACTTTTCTTTTTTCTTTGATGGGCATATTTTTGTCTTTCATAATTTCGCTGAGAGACCAATACCTTTTCCAAGTGTTCGCGATCCTTCGATCAATTTCTTTAGGCATGGTATCAGTTGTTGCTATTAACTGTCCCAAGTATACATATTCCTCCACATAGTCTATGTTCACTAAATCTACTGTTATTTTATATGTCTGTGATGCATTAGTCATGATTTTTGTCTTACCCGTGTTCATTGAAAGGCCTGCTTTCTTACTTTCATCCGATAGATTTTGTAGCATATGTTCAAGCTTTTTGGGACACTCAGAAAATATAATCAGATCGTCTGCGAAACGTAGGTTATTGAGGTTTTCACCATTTATATTGAGTCCATATCCTTCCCAATCTAGATTCCTGAAAATCATCTCCAGAGCCGCTGTAAACAACTTGGGTGAAATAGGATCACCTTGTCGGACGCCTCGATCTATAGGGAACTCCTCACCCATCGTCTCCAATCTGATTTGTGCTGTGCATTTTGAGTAGATGCTCTTTAATATATTTATATATTTTCCATGTACTCCCTGACAATGCAGTGCCTCCCATATATAATCGTGTTCCAATGAGTCAAAGGCTTTATTGTAGTCAACAAATCCCAGGTAATAGGCTTTGTTGTATTCTTTGTATTTTTGAACGACTTGTCTTAGAACATGTATATGATCTACAGTTGCGTATTTGCTACGGAAACCTGCCTGTTCTTTCGGTTGGTTTTCATCGAGTATGGGTGTGATTCGAGATAAGATAATTTTTGAAAAAACTTTGTAGACATTTGACATCAAACTAATTGGTCGATAGTTACCTATTTCTCCTTTGTCTCCTTTTTTATGCAGCAATATTATAGTAGATTTGGTCCAGTCTGTAGGGATGTTTTCGGTTTCTATGATTTCATTAAATATATCTGTTAATATAGGAGCAATTGCCGGTGTAATAGATTTAAGTAGTTCATTTGTTATTTGGTCTGTTCCTGGTGTCTTGTCCCTTTTTTGTGTATTAATTGCTCTTACTGTTTCTTTAGTTAATATTTTTGGTATTGATTCAGAATCTGTTTCATTGCCTCCTTTTGTCACTACTTTAAGATTCCTACTTCGGTACAAATTTCGGTAATAGCTTGAAGCCACTTTAAGTATTTCTGATCTTTTATTTGTATATCTTCCATCTTCCGTCCTTACCCCTAGCATCCAATCCTTTTTATCACTTAATTCCTTATTTGCCTTTTTCGTGCCTCCTGTTCTTTCGATATGTTTTTTTAAGGTATTAAGTCTTTTTACTTTCTTATCCTTTCTGATGCTTTCATTTATCTTTTTACTGATTTCTGATATTCTGTGGCGATTAGTTCCGGTTTCCTTTCTTTGCAATAACTTTTTCCTATCTTGTAAGAGCTGTAGTGTCTCCTTAGAAATTACACTTTTATTATCTGTATTTATTTTTCTTGTTTCTGTTACTATTGTGCGTACAAAGTTATTATATTTTTCCTGGAAAGGTATGATTTTCCCCCCATCGTTCTCTATTAACGCCTGTAGATTAGTCATAAGTTGATTGCTATTACCTGTGCATACAACGGCAGAGTTATTGTAATGAAATCTTGTAGTTCTTTTTATAGGTGCACCTGTTAATTTTGCGCGCACCATTTTATGGTCCGTATTAAAATTTAAATGGTGTATGATTGCTACATCCTGAATGATATTGGCATTGTTAGACATAATGTAATCAATTTCGTTTTTATGAAGTCCATTTGGGGAAAGCCATGTCCATTGTTTTGCTTTCTTTTTCTTGAAGAAACTATTGAGTATCCTTAGTTTGTTTTCTAAAGCAAAGGTGACTAATCTGCTTCCGTTTTTACTTCTTTTACCATGTCCATATTTGCCCACTGTGTATTTTTCACCACTATTTTTACATGTTCCTATTCTTCCATTGAAATCACCCATTACTATAATATTTTTGTGTGCGTTTTGAATTGTTGTTTGTAGATCTTCATAAAATTTTTCAATTTTTATTACGTTTTCTTCTTTATCTGATTCTGTTGGTGAGTATGCCTGTATAATAGACCATTTTTTATTTTTATTTAAGGGTAGCGTTATATTTAACATTGTTATTCTTTCAGATATACCTTTTATTTCTTCAATTTCGTGTGCGAGTCCCTTTCTAATTATAAATCCCACCCCGTACAGTCCTGGTGTCTCACCTTTGTAGTATAAAATGTAGTTCCCGTAATCTTCTATTCCTTCTCCATATTTTCTTACTTCACAGAGGCCTATTATATCCCACTTTATATTTGCTATGGCTAGTTCGAGTTCAAGACGCTTCTCAGTAGTTCGTAGTGATTTTGTATTAAGAGTGGCTATGTATATATCTGAGCTGCATTTATCTGTCTTTAGAGGGTCGTGGTCTTTCTCCCCCACGAGGACCAGTCGGCTTGGGGGAAGGTGTTTCGTTTCCGTTATTTGGTTGCTGATTTTCTTATTTGTTTGTTTCCGATCGCCGGTATCTAGTTGCTATTGTTTCTTTGCAGGTGAGTTCGATGAAAGAGAGTGAGACCGAACTCTCATTACCTCAAATGCATTTAATCTGTTATCCTTAGAAGAGATTAACGTCTGTTGCTTCCTTGGCTGCTGGCTATCTTGCGGAGAGGTAGATACTTCTCGTTTTCTCTTATCCTTAGTGTTATTGTTTTCCTTCACGATGAGTTTATCATATTTGATGTAGGCAAAATTTCCTTTCTTTCTTTCTTCCTTTAACTTCGGTTGTAGTGCTTTCCTCTTTTCTAATGTTTCTTTTGAGTAATCTTCTGTTAAATATATCTCCTTGAGTTTCTTTTTGTTTCTCAAAATTTCTTCTTTCTTCCACCCACTAATCAAGGAAAGAAGCGTAGGCCTTGGTATTTCCCCTTTCTTCCCAATTCGGTGAATTTTATTCACTTCACAATCCGATAAGTTAATGTTCAATTGTTCCAGAAAACACTTCTTTATCTTCTCAAGTAACTCTGATGGGAACTTTTCTCCTTCTACCATCCCATGAATTATTATGTTTTTGCTTTTTTTGTCTCTCTCCAGGTATTCCACTTTCTTCTCTAAATTTTTCAAAGTTAGTTTCAAATTTCTGTTCTCTTCTAGAATGGGTTTCAGTTTTTCATCCATTTTCTCAAGTATTGTGTTAGTTAATATCATATTTTGATTCTGCATTTCAATTTTCATTTTTTCAAATAACAGTTCAAATTGTTGTTCCATATTGTTTTCCGTGTAATGGAATGTACTTTTTGTGTAATGGTAACACTATGGTTTGACTGACAGGGTCTTGATGTGTCAATCTGACGTAAAAACAAGACAAGTGACAATCGAACTATCAAACGATTTATGTTATATTAATGCGTAGTACCCACATTTAAGTTTTTTACCTCAAGTTTTACTTGAATTCTTTTCTTCTAAATTCTTGTTAAATCCAACTTATATATGATGTTAATTGTCAACGACACTGAATCTCACTTAGATAATTCTTTTTCCGTGGTGTTATGAGTGATTACGGTGAAAATTGTGGCGTTTTTGTATTTATTTCTTCGGAGCACTGACACTGTAGTGTTTACTATGTAAGTACCGGAACCGGAAAAAGGGCTTAATTAGCACATTACAAATATGTATAAATGTATATTTTATAGCCCTTGCTTGCTCCAAAATAATATAAATAAAAAAATAAGTTCAAAACTAAAAAAACACGCTTTAAAAAGTATTAAACAAGAAAATATCAAGGACACGTAACAATACATTCTATTTATTAATGTTATTCAAGTGGCATACGACCACGGCTATTCTATTTTCTTGTTTAATACTTTTAATGAGTGATTTTTCAGTGGTCCAGATTTAGTTTTATTATTATTTACATCTGAGTCAATTATCGCTAACTGGGCACTACACGATACTACGGAGAATTTCAAATTTTAAAACACATGAAATAAAATGATTTTATAAGGAAGTTTACCCTAACATTTCACAATGAAATAAAAGTATTAGAAGAAGAAGAACTTATGCTAACGTGATACGTAGCCTAGTGGTATATGTAATAGACTGCTGACACGAGGTCTCGGGTTCGATCCCAATTTTACCATGGGACACACCAATAACTTTTCGATGCTTTTTGAAGTTATGTGTGTATTTATTGGATGTTTATAAGTGCCCGATCAATGGCAATAGTCTCGCCACCTATTAAATTGGGACCTATACATAAACTGGCGAAATGTGGGTGCTGACACCTCTGCCTACCCCTTCGGGGATATAGACGTGAGTTTATGTTATGTTCTTACTGAAACTTCTGGATTAGTATAAATAATAAAACAGCACAAAATAAATCGCATTAGAATTCCTTGAAATAGTTCTTTCTCTACAGAAGCTTTACGATAACATTATTAGTTTAAACTACTAACTTCTTAACAGCACTGAAACTCAAAACATCACCCCTCAAGTCTTACCTCACGTTCCGTACCATGAAATGCATCTATAAATAAAGCAATTTGCCAATGGCCGCTAGGAATATAAGCCAGTGATTACACAGACAGACAGAAACTAAAAATTAACGTAACACAAACAAAACAAATTTCGCCAGATTTCTAAATATAAAGCTTACGGCAGACGTTTCACCAGAGAACAGTTTACTATAAAACTGTTCTACGGGGATTTTCCTCATCATCTTTATATAGAAATATACTTCAATTATTTTGTATTTCACTCAAGGATTTGGACAGTCGTGTGGATCCCAGCAGAGTAGAATTTGGACCACTCCGTCTCTTCCCATGCGGTGTCGTACAAGGCGACTAAGGAATAGGACTGCCTCAGATGCATGGCTTGAGTTAACAATAGTGCCCGAAAGACGACAATAAGACCCCCTATTACGTGGGACCGAATTCAATGATTGTTGAAATGTGGGTGTTAATTCATCAATGCCTAATCCTCCGGGGATAAAACTGTGATTATATGTTTGTATTACTTGGATGTATGGGGTTCTACTAAAATCTTGAGAGTAGAAGTCAATCTCACTCGTTTGCCAGTAATTTTGCTGTTTGACGGACTAGTCTATGACGCATGTTTTCCTGATCAGAATTCAGTCTGTCCTGGAACAGAGACGATAAATAACATATAAACATACATACATATCATCTTGAGTGTTGGCTGTATATATCTGTCTGGTGTTAAACAGCCATATCCCTTAGTCGCCTTGTACGACACCGAATGGGAAGAGATGGGGTGGTCAAAAGAAGATAAATAAACCAGTCTATAATTAAAGATAGTGTAGAAGAGTGGACTCAGGATCAGTGTTATGAGATCATAGTGATATTGATAACATCCACATTTAGAAAAATAAAAGCAATACGTTTCGTAATAAACAATATTTTCTGTTTTACAATATTGTAAGTTTTCCATCATCATGTTTCATAGTAATCTGTCTTGAATCCATCAATCAACGCAGGGTTTTAAAAGTCAAGGTGGATGAACGTAAACAATTAGAATTGATACTAAACTTTAAAATCGTCGAAAATATGCTTTGATCAATTCTGATACAATTTTATCTGTTAAATATAGGACTCGTAAAATACCTCAAAGCGGTTTATTAAAAAAAAAACATTTATCCAACGACAAGATGTATTGTTTTGAGCATTATGAGCAATGTATTAATATGAGCAGTATGACCTAATCTTGTAATTAATAATTATCTACTAAACATAACTATAAGTCCCAATACTAACCATAATGAATTTTAATTTATACGCCATGTTAGTGGTAGACACTTATGTTTATTATTTTAAGATCTCTCTAAAACCTATGTTCCACAATTTAATAAATAAACATGTTTGGAATAAAGAATCTCTTAGAAAAATAGTGAAGTTGAAATAGAACCTGTGAACTGCAAGTCTCAAAGGCAATGGGAGGACACAATAATAACAAAGTTTTTACTGTACTAATCAATTTCCTTTTTCTGATTAAACGTCAAATTATAGTGAAGGTTCATAACCCACAGTTTCTAAAGACATCTACGTTTTATTACCTTTCCTATCTGTATACAAAAACCCTATCTGTTTCCTAACTATAACAAGAAGACAATGTTGGGGCATAGATAGCTTCAGGCTATCTTTTTCTTTATTACATAGGTATATTTTCTATATTACATGGTAAAAGCATCCAATGAGGCCGCCAAACTGAGTGCCACCATTGTGACATTACTTAGTGTCTGTAATGGTGACCCTCTTTCCTGAGACTTTGCCTTTAGCTTACCATCAGGCGAGGTGAAGTCAAGTTGACGTGTCCTAGATAGTAAAAAAAACTATAGATTTGGCGATTTTGTTCCAGACTGCGATCTTCTGAACTTGTGGGCTTAATAGTAACACGATGGACAGTAGAAGGATATAACCAGCTTGAATGTAATTCTTGCAGATCTTGTCAGCCTTGTATTTCCCAGTAGTATTAAAAGTTATAAGTAAAGTTACAAGATTACAAAATTACGACAGTTACGTCAAATGCAAATGTTTACCGCAATAAAGGATATGAGCAATTCATTTCGTTGAAATAAATTAAAAACAAGATGAGAAAAGCGTTCACTTTTCTAAGAAAACTAACCAATAGACTTCGTGCAATATGTACGTATTAATATCACAAATATCTGTCTTATCTTTAGTGGTTTCAGTTAAGACTATCAGAGTATATTCTCGGTGAACATAACATAAAATTAAAGTGTTTCTCAGACCTAATGAGTGTGGTTTCTGATAGTAAATCATTCGTACGCAGTTGGCAAGGTCAGGAAATCCGTAGCCACTAAATATAGATAGAGTATCTACTCGTATTGTATCATTAAGATAACATAGTATTGTATTATGCAGTTAAATATTCTGCTCTGTATATACTTCAGGTCGAATATGTTCAACCAGCTGTATCGGGTGGGTATGGGGCCTCTTCACGATTTCCGGGGCCATGACAACATCATCTGCAATGCTGTACCACCTGCTGATTGGTGATCAAGGTTTTAACGTAGGTTTTTCTTTAAAGGTTTTGAGGATTCGACGGTAGTGCGACTGACTTTTGTTTTTCCTTTTAATAAATGATAAAAAGTCGATTAGAAAAGTGACTCTCACTCACTATAACATCTGCGGTGTGCCATACTCTGTGCCTTGATAGGACAAGATTTGTCCAGTCACACATAGAATTTATGCTTTCATGGCTCAAATCATTAGAGTCACTGAATTCGCGCGTTCATCGCCCAGTTTGTTGATACGGAGCAGATCAGCCAGGGCACCTTCTTCTTTAATACTCTGATATCAGAAGGATGCGTCTGCTGTAAAATTATGTTAATGACGACCATGGATTGTATAATGGGTACCTACCAGCGCAAAGAGAATACAATACTACGTAAGATACCAGCGAGAGATAGTTCCCGATGACAGTCAGAAAATTATGCTTGTCATTATATTGTAACTGGATGTCAGTGTCAAAAAACTCTCATAATATACGGAAATGTATTAAATCTTTGTATGAAATATCGTGTCACGTTAACATGTAATCCAAAAAGTTTTCATTTGTATGTTTAAAATGTGCTAACAGTCCATTACACGCATTCGAAGAACGATGCAAATAGCATATAAAAATAATTTGTTTACTATTCAACGTGGCTGGCCTAAATACTTCGACTCTACGTCACGTCAATTAAATGAAACATTTACATACGCGAAAATGTCTAAAATATTGCCGTGAATAGATCGATAAATTTTCTATCGATAAACTATCTTGATAGTTGACAAGAAGTGTTATTGTTTAAGATACATTGAATTTTCAATTTTATATTTAAATTATGTGTTGCGTTTTTGCTACAATAAACTATAAGAATTACAGAAACAATTCTGTGAAATCATGTAAAAGATACCGTCGGCAGCTTAGTGAGTCAGCCTTACGATCGAAACGTCCCGGGTTCGAGTCCTGACCATTACACCACTGACGAGAACCAACTCCTAGCACAAGCAATTTAGCTTAGTTGGAGAGGTTAGAGGAAATATTAGTAATTGCAGTTGCAGATTTTTTTCCAAAAAAAATAAAATTCGTGGAATAGGAATTAAATAGACATCTAATATAAATTAAGTATTCTGAGCTTAGCACGCTATCCCACAAGTCCTAGGTATATTACCAACTAGGTCGATGAACGACCTCCGCCCCCCATGAGCGCAGGCCTAGGGGTGACTGGTGGAGCCGCCTGTCACCCTGGCAGGAGCAGGCCGCGGCGGCGGAGCGCCTGGCGCACCTCCCCGTTTCAGGGGACGAGTTGGGGACTTTTTGCGCACGTAAAAAAAAAGGTATATTACCAACTAATTTCATGGAAATGTGATTAGTGCAAAGTTCGACACACTAAAATATAATAGGAAAAAAAGATCACGTCAAGCAGCATCCATGATCAGCATTCATGATTTTCTTCACATAACTAACTGTCGATTATTACCCATTTAATATTATAGAAACTCGTTATTATTTCGATTATCTAAACATTAATTTAATGGTCTTCATAGTAATCATTATAGTAAAATTAATGGGGCATTAAGTTTTATTGTTAATATCATATTTCGGTGAGTAAAGTAGTAAAAGCACTGATATTGTTCATTTATTTAATTATTAAAGCAAATCAAATATTGTAAAGTTATTCGATAATAAATTTGCAATGACTGATGCCGTATACAAAATTATTTTATTATTATATCTTAGTTCCCACCGCGTGGTTCCCGGCAGAGTAGTTTTTGGACGACCCCATCTCTTCTCATGCGATGTCGAACAAGGCGTCATAGGGTTAGGGCTGTTTAACATCAGACAGATATAAACAGCTCAGACTCAGCCTCAGGTTCATGGTTTGAGTCAACAATAGTGCCCGGAATACGGCAATGGCTCACCTATTACGTGGGACCGAATTCTATAATTGGTGAAAAGTGGGTGTTAATTCACCTCTGCTTAACCCTCCAGAGATAAAAACGTGATTATATGTATGTATGTAAGTATCTTAGTCCATAATTAGAATTTTACGTATGTGTTTCGAAGTCAAATAATGTATGGACAATACAAAATAAATGTTACTACACTGTAAAACATTTTTTATACCACTTAACTGGCAGACAAGCACACGGCCCCCCTGATGGAAAGTGGTCACCGTGGCCTATGGGCGCTTGTAAAACCAGAGAGTCACACTCGCGCTGCCAACCCTGCAAGCATTGCGAGTTTCTTTGCCGTCAGTGTAAAAGACAAAGCAGGACAAGCTTTTGGTCTTTCCACTGACAGCACAAATACCCTCCAGTGAGCTCTGGATACCCTACTTACTGCCGGGAACACAACACGAGGTTATTATGGCCACGGTATTTTGTAGGGCGGAGGAACTTCACCAGTCGGACTGCTCAATTGGACGGAAATACCATCGTGTCCTACCTCCTCTATTAGTTTGATTGATTTCCTAACCTGTTTAGAACAAAATATGGCATAATATTGTGCTAATAGTACTTTAACATTAAAAGTACATTTAACTTACAATACTTAGCAATAAGATGAATGAGATCAAAAACATCGAACTTCGATATTCATACAGTACTTACAAGGCATTGTGAAAAGCTACCGCTGCTACTGCAAAAGGTACTGTACTGGCCGTAAAGAATGAAAAAAAAAATAACTTGTCAGTTGTTCCTATTGGTCAAATTTGTCCAATGCGAATAGCCATGTGTAGCGCCACCATTATAACTGTAAGTATTACAGAAGTGTGAAAAATTATACTATGATCATATTGCTTTCAAATATAATAAAAATAGATGCTACTGATCTATGTGATACTTTTAATGTTATCCCACACAGCTCTTGGTTTATTGCTTATTTGACTTTTTTACGTAAGCATTCGGAAGGTATCATTTTTCTTCGAACAGCACTAAAATCAGATAATAAAACTCTGCATCACATTAGAATGTAATAAAATACACAAAACTAACTGCAAATGAACACTACTAAAATATTTAATAAGCAAACGGTTAATCGTACCATTTTCTATGGGTATTTTATCATTGGCAACATAGAAATACATTTAGAGTCACCATCAACTGTGTTATTAAAGTATTCTACATATAATTCAAGACACGTATCTGATAGTAGCAGTTATGGCCTGTAGTAGGGGCAGGCGCAATTGAATAACGATTTTCTGCGCGAGCGCAACTTTAGTGAAGTGGTAGTCCAGATTCTTATCGATAAAGATTTTATTTATAGTACGTGACAATTTTATTATATATGGACCATACTATTTCTATATATTTAAGGTCAATATTGAACAATTAGGTTTTCATTCCAAGGAGAATAATATCCTAAGCAAATATTTAGATAAGTATGTCTGGATTGATCACAAAACAACACAACAAAACAAATTAACCATGATAAAATCTGTGAAAATTCGCTTTATCTCATCGTACAAAATATCTATACGCCTATACTATAATTTATTAGCACACGACAAAAAGTTTTATGAAATAGTAAATTAGTATTGTAACTTTTTATTAAATGTAATATTATTATATATGGACTAGAATTGTTTTCTTTCTTACTATCGTAGTACTTTTATTATTAATACCATATTCATCATTTTCAACAGTAATTGCTATCAGGAAGACCCAAGGTACTCTATCGTCACTTGTCTTGTCATAAAATTAAGTGAACGACACAATACATTTTTTGTCGACATTTTTTTTATACAACTTAGGTGGCAAACAAGCACACGGCCCACCTGATGGAAAGTGGTTACCAAGACCTATGAACGTGTGTAACACCAGTGGAGTCACATCCATGCTGCCGACCCTGTAAGAACAGAGATTTTGTGCCGTCAGTGTAGAGGACAAAGCAGGATAAGACTTTGGTCATCCCACTGACAGCACAAATACTCTCCAGTGAGCTCTGGCTACCCTACTCACCGCCGGGAACACAACACGAAGTTATTATAACCGTGGTATTCTGTAGGGCGGAGGTACTTCCCCAGTCGGACGTTTATCGATGCTGTCCCTTCACTACAAAATCTCAGGCTCCTTTATCGACGATTTACAAATTGTTGAGACAGACAATAGGTATAGGGGAGGCGTCCCAAGGCCGACTCGGGACTCGCACGCGGTACTTGGGTACTTGTAACGCGGAAGTTTTTTCTTTATAAATTCAATACATACAATTAGTTATTGTGTTGTATGGA
The DNA here is from genome assembly GCA_963662185.1 of Eilema griseolum. Taxonomy (NCBI): domain Eukaryota; kingdom Metazoa; phylum Arthropoda; class Insecta; order Lepidoptera; family Erebidae; genus Eilema; species Eilema griseolum. The sequence continues at coordinate 5,215,206 of OY759250.1, forward strand.
GTAAATATTATACAAAATGTGGGAATATATTGTATTTTAATCACTGTATAAGGGCGTGTTGAATGCTTTGTTTGGGATATTTATGTGGGCGAGGGATTTTGGTTCCTTACTAGATTTATTCTATTAGTTTTTTTTTGTGTAAAATATATTTAATATGTTTTATGTTATTATTTGAATAACTGTTCTACAAAAGGGGCAGGTCAGGAGTACTCTAAACCGACGAGCATGCATGAAGAATGTAATGAGAGTGAATGAAGCGAGAGTAGTATGTCAGGATCGTAGCAAATGGAGATCCGTGATCTCTGCCTACCCCTATGGGAGACAGGCGTGATTTTATGTATGTATGTATGTATGTTATTGAAAATCTGTAAATTCAATGCAATAGGATGTCAAAAGGTATTAGAAATATTGGTGGTCACACCAATACCCATATTTGAATGAAAAAGAACAAAAGTAATAATATTCTAGACCATAATGGCGCTATCTAGACTAAAATAATTAGCCTGTCATATAATTTCTAGAATACCTTGACCAATGACTATTATATTTTCTGTGCCAATGGTTTCATGCGTACCCATACTTGCATTGATCGGGAATCGAATCTGCGACCTCTGACGAAGCTATCGAACTTTCTATTGCGATACCATATAGATCGTTCAATAAAATAATGAAATGACTGACTGAATTTTACATTAATTTATATATTTAATGACCAGGGCATTATCCTAATTCAAGTAAACAGAGAAATTAACATGTATCATTTATTTTATTATATGTTAATATGTATAAGAGCCACTGGGACGTACCTTCATGTGCTCTCGAGCCCATTGTCGGTTCATAATTCACGCGAACAGCTTAATCGCTACAATTTTGCAGTACATACAGACAGACAGAAACCAGCACTCGATGAGTCCTATGACCTGTTTAGATTATCGGTCGAGTAATCCGGCAAGTAGAATTTGCACCAGTGTTTGCAATTATGATTTATGTTCAGAAAGTGGGGCAAGATGTGTTGAACTTTGCGGAAACTAATATTAGTATTAGGAAGTAAATTGTTTAAAATATGTCTGTGATCTGGGTAGGCTACCGGCTTTAGGTATAAAATGTAAACCAAAGAAGAGGAGTGAGGCATGACGAGATTATCTGTTTCAATTTCTAAAACATCATGTTTTGGGTTCTTATAATTTGGAAAATTACTGTGCTACCGTAAAGTACAAGACCTACTCAGTTTTCGAAAACTTTTAAATCAAATTCAAATGTGTAGTCACTTGCGTTCCATATAGTCAGACATATTGTCGTCTATATAGAGAGACGTATTGTCACATAATAAATAATAGTACTACGTGCATTATGATATTATTAATATTATGAATGCCTATCTATTATTAGTATATACAGTGATCTGTATCTGCCAATAACAACCAGTCATTAATTTAATGTCCTAGAGATCATCAAATCATCCTTAACTATTGATAGTTATAGGAATCAAACAGTTAAATAAGTTGATGTTTGTTCAACAAAATGGCATAATTAAAAGCTATTTATAACCCTTCTCAATCAAATATAATTTACAATAAAATTATTATTGACTGTTAAACTGAGTGTTAATCAATAACGTCTGTTTGAACGTTAATACTAGTCGTTTCTACTTGTTGGTAAATTTGTGGGACACTAGAACGCAGCACAGATAAACATATCCTAAAATAAAGCTGATGGTGCGAATTGCACCCACTGTGTGAATGCACTGTTTGATTATAACATCTATCTGCTGTAACGTCTCACTTAAGGTACATACATCATTATATTTTATTTTAATATGGACTCATACCTGTATTTTATCGAAAGGGGTAAGCAGAGACGGTATTACATTAGCATTTTTCGCCATCTACATTTTACTGACAAAACATAACATAGCATAAACTCACGCATGTATCTGCGAAGGGGTAGGCAGAGGTGCTAGTACCCACATTTCGTCAATTTATGTTTAGATCCCAATGTAATAGGTGGCGAGCCTATTGCCATTAACCGGGCACTTATAAATCTGCGATAAATACACACATAACTTCGAAAAGCATCGAAAAATCATTGGTGTGTCCCATGGTAAAACCTGGGATCGAACCCGAGACCTCGTCTCAGCATTCCATTACCCATACGACTAGGCTACCACGGTTCCATTTCATTTCATTTTACTGTCCCATGTTTATCAGATGCGTAAATACTTTTAGGTGTTTTTAGGTAATTTAATAACCTTACTTAATAATATTGTGGTCATACACAGTTTAGACAAGAAATAGACAATGATACTAAAATTACATATTGATGATGTTACTGAAATACTAACTTCAAATAATAGATCTAAGAATTGAATGGCGGACTATGCAGTTTGCAGAAATAACACTTATAATTACAACAAATAATAGATTTAATTAGTTCATTTTAGGTTTTTGTTTATATATTTTATGTATAAGTACTGTAATTCGTTAACTGTTATGTGCTGCAGTAAGTTAAAATTTCTTTCTTTCTTTCTTTCTTTCTTTCTTTTTTCTTTCTTTCTTTCTTTCTTTCTGTTTCTTTCTTTCTTTCTTTCATTGAGGCTCTATAATAACCCTGTATGCAACAGGTACACAAACCTCCACAAATTCAATATACACACATATCTTCATCCATTCTATGCCTAATTTATGTAATTGTCCTGAAGTGGGTTGACATCCACACTATTCTAGTTGAGGGTTATGTCTTGAAGTCCATCGCCATAAACCTTACGCTGCCATAGTTGATAGCTTTCTAGGTAAATCAATATTTACTTATCTTAACTAGAAACAGAGCGCAAATGGCTCTTCTATGTCTGTATAATGTTCCGAACATTCAAGTGTAATCCTTTTTAAAGTATTTATTTTTAGAACAGTTTCAAGGTAGAAGGTTAAGATAGTGTATTCAATAAAATTTTGGAGTGCTTTTACATTATCTTTTTATATATTTATGCCTGTATACATTCGAAGGGGTAACTTGAGATGTAATTTTGTGAATTACATACTGCGCGTCCAGAGTTCACTCTGAGGCAAATAAGGTACATGTTTTTTTCGCAAACAAATCTTGTCCTGACAATGATTAATCTTTTACAGGAGGTAGGACGCGACGGTATTTCCGTCCTGATTGAGTAGTCCGACTGGGGAATTACCTAAAGAATACCACGACTATAATAACCTCGTGTTATGTTCCCGGCGGTGAGTAGCGTAGCCAGAGCTCACTGGAGAGTTTTTATGCTGTCAGTGGGAAGACTAAAGGCTTGTCGTGATTGTGTCTTCTGCACTGACGGAACAAAAACTCTCTGTTCTACAGGGTCGGTAGCACGGGTGTGACGCCTTTGGTATTGCATACGTTCATAGGTCACGGTAACTGCTTTCCATCAGGTGGGTCGTGTGCTTGTCTGCCACAAAAGTTATTTAAAAATAAAATCAAAATAAAAAATTGGTCGTACATTAATTTTACTGATTACATTCATGCATACATATATATATATAATCACGCCTTTATCCCCGGAGGGCAGAGGCAGAGGTGAATTAACACCCACATTTCACCAATAATTGTATTCGGTCCCACGTTTTACGTGGGGGTAAGCCTATCGCCGTATTTCGGGCACTATTGTTGACTCGAGTCATGCATCTGAGGCTGAGTCTGGGCTGTACATATCTGTCTGATGTTAAACAGCTCTGTCCCTTAGTCGCCTTATACGACACCGCATGGGAAGAGATGGGGTGGCCCTAATTCTACTCTGCCGAAAACCACGCGGCGTTTTTTAGTGTTTAGTGATTCATTTTTATATTTTAGAGACATGTTTTATGTACTATATGATAGCAGGGCAAGTCTATTATATATTTTGGGTCTACTTTACCTTACTTAACCTTTTATGTAACAGCATATAGTAATATGAGAATTCACTTGTTGGTAACTTAAGTGCAATGACCTTTAGGTATCACTAACAAATTCCTTCCCATTTCAAAAAATAAAGAAAAATTTGTACAAATTTTTCACCCTAAGTAACTTGTATACAGTATTTCATACCCATCCATATGTTACTGCCTTACCTGGTACTCTATAAATAGCGTGAACACACCCCACGTCTATGGTTAATGTACCCTGGTATTAACAGCCGACCACCAAGCTTTATGGCTTACTTTAACTTGAAATGGAAGTTTTTGAGTGGTTGACTTATCTTGTCTTACTAAGTTAAAGTAAGTTTGGAATAAGAGGGACATATGCATAGAATAAGTAATGGAATGTGATATAAAGAGAAAATTCCGGGTGTCTATTGCTTGTGTGCTTGTAGACGGCACAATTTCAGCTATTCACGATAGATTAAAGTAGCTCAGTTGGTTTGTGTTCCCTATAGAATGGGTCTAGTCAAGGGTTCAACTCTCGTCTTGAAGACTTTTCCCGAATTCGTAAGAGTTTTACAACTTTTTCAATCAGCTCTTTTTTTTGCTAGTCAAACCCTTTTTTTAACGTGCGGAATTCCTCTCAAATACCCCGCTGCCGAAGTCGCCTCAGACCATCAGTTGCCGGGGGTGAGGTAGCCTTTAGCTTTTCCCTCGCGCACCGATTGACTCAGGGCGATAGAAGGCCCCCTTTTTCCTCAGAAAAGGGGAAGGGGAACAGGAACTGCTAGAGTGCCCTGTATTGTGCAAATAAACCATACATTATTAATAATAATTATTAAGACAACTGAAAACCGTCAACCGCGATCATTGATCGAGCGTGCTTTGTAAGGCGGCGGCGGCGCAGGCGCAGACGCGGGCGCTAGGTGCGCAGGAAGTTTACTCGCACGTGCGCAACACACAGGATGTTTTAAAATACGAATTAGAATTAACAATGACTTTGTTAATTGCAGCTTTAGTTTAACTGTTGTATTGATTGGTTTGGTTGCGAATCAATTTGGGAATGACTTTCGTATTTTAGTACAGGAAATTATATACTTTTAAGTTGAATCAGGCCCGTTTCCATGAAGTTTTATTTTGGATATAATAAGGTGGCTATATATAGGTACCTGCATACATTATGTCTGCTTAGCTATCTATAACTAAGTAATTGGCTGTTGTTATATTCAGTTACTACAAACAGTAACTAATTCCACAAGATTTTAATTTAGTTTCGTTTGTTATATCTTCCTAGTTTTCCTTATTTGTCAACTAGCATCATGTCAACGATAACATTTATGTTCGTCATTTTATTCATATAATATTACTACGAAAATTAGTGGACTTATTGTTACCAACCGAGTGTAATAGCACTTTGAACAGCCTGGGAATCAAATACTACCCGTATCGTACCGTAAAGGATTCAGACAGGACTTCACCACCGGACACAGATGTTTCGGGAGTTACCTGCATTGGATCAGGAAGGAGCCAACGCCCAAGTAACATTACAGTGACGCAAGCGAGGATGCGGGGCTGCACACACTATATGCCCGGCGTGAGACCCACCGTCCTTTTGGTGACCCTGGGACAGGGAGTTCTCTCAAATGCGCGTGAGTTGCCGCTGACTCCTTCTGTTTGCAAATAATGCTCGAGAATGACCAGAGGACACTTAGGTCCCACATAACCCGCAATGCGCGTAGGGGACTCTGGCATCTGAGGTTATTAAATGACCTCCGTCCTCCAAGAGCGCAGGCCTGAGGGTGACAAGTGGAGCCGTCTGTCACTCTAGCAGAAGCAGGTCGAGAAGGCAGCGCGATTAGTGTTCCTCCGCCTTTTTCTGGGGAAAGATGGGAACGCCGTAGTCCCATACCCGATGTGGCCTTCTATTGCCCTGGATCAGTCGGGGTGCACGAAGGATATGCCAGAGGCTACCTCACCCTCGGCAACACGGCCCAAGACGGCCGTGGGATTTTAGTTGGTTTGAATCCAACCTAACCACCCCACTGGCCTCGGTGGTGGGTATCTGAGTAGATTTCCGCAAGTTAAAAAAAGGCAGGACTTCACTAGTAAAAATCTATTCAATTATACCGGTTTCTTACGCTTTACTCAATGAATTTATCGTAATTACTACTATTGATACAGTCACTCTAGCTGCCAATACACATGTCTCTTGCGGTTAAAACCAATTGTTTATTCTATCAATTATCGCACATGCGGTTTGCCACCATTTGTGACTACCTCGAGTGGATTGTGGTCTTGTGCAGTCTAATTGTGTGTTTAGTTGTTTGTTTATTACTTTGTTAATGTGTTGTGAGTGATTTTATTTATGTGATCGTGTGTTTATGCGAAAGGATTAATAAAACTTCTGTGTTTGGATCTGTTTTGACTTATCATTTATTTTTGAATAATTAAGTAGTGTAAAACAAAGCAGTTTCATTAGGTTTCTTTCTAACTTACCCACATAAATGTGCACCGGAGGAAGTCATGAGTGCTTCTAAGAACACTATCAGGGTGACTGCACACTGGGCAAACAATAGATGACAAATGATAGATAGCCGTTCATACGACAGAAGAAGAATAATTACCACTTTAACTAATGTGAAGTGTTGTTTAATCACACTAACTGGTTAGATTAGGTTATAAGGTAGACCAGGTATGGGAATCCTTCAGTTCCGGCATTAGATTTCTATAAAGATAAAGGATATTCGTCACGGGTATAGTATATCGTGGCACTCGTTATAACTATTTTAGTTTTGCATCCGAATGGAATATGTGTAACAGCTAATAAGTAATATATTTTTGAAATAGTTTTACTTAATTTACGCACCCTATATAAATCCATAAAACTGTGTTTACTAACACGAGTAAGAAAAACCCGCCGCACGCGACATCTGGCGCTGCGTTATGTAATTATTTGTTTTATGAACACATTCAGATATAGACCTTTTGCTTTGTAAATCAATAAACTTCGGCACAATTTACTATTGTTGTTTTATATGACTAGAAAGTATCTATTGTAAATTATTCTGCAGTGAATAAAAAAATTATTCTTCTTTTATTCTCTTACAGAGGGCTGGGTAAAGTTATAGGTACAGGGCTCATTAGGTCAAAAATCTCTCTCTTTATATGGTAATTCAGTCTTTAAAGTTTGCCACTAACTTCCAGTATTGATTTCTGTCAATAGCCAATCAGAATTCTGTCAAAAAAAATTTTCAATTACATAAAAAGTAATTGTCTAAAACTATTGTGAGATGTAATTTTTTCGCTCCTTGATGTATTCGCCAGCCTGTCTCATGGTAAATAAGTCTGTAGATACAGTCAAATTATTTAGTTTTCTGTGAATGAACACGGTCTTCATCATGGCTCGTTTACCTGTCTACTACCTGATTAGTATAAAAAATTAAATAGATATAAAAGCATTGTTAGAAACCAAGATGATTCCCGCCATTGGTAACAAAGCTCCTCTATAAGCAACTCAATAAATCAATTTTACCTGTCACGAAACCGTTAAAGAAAACAAAACAAAACCAAACAAGCCTAAAATAGTACATCCCTATTAATAAACAAAAACAATTAAACAGTTAATCTTAACCCTTCGTAAGAAATAAATCACTCACAAAAACATTGTTGAAAACCGTTTTAGAACGAGGGTAGACAATAAAAAGTGAACTAACCCTAAAAGCTGATGTATCCATTTTTAAATATCGAATAACCCCACGCTGCTATGATATATGACTAAGAGGGACGGATAAGCAATGAAAAGCAAAAACCAAAAGTAAGGATGATATTCTGTTTTAAATGTTTCTCTTTTCATGACGATTCAAAATAATATGTAGTTCAATCATAATGATGCTGAGTTAGCCGGTGTGTATGTAACCTAATTAATTGAATGCAAAAGCAATTCAACTGAGCAATCCCGAAATACAAAATTACGTCATGCTTGTAAATTATTAATTTGCTTCAATGACTGATATTTGGTTTCATGACTTTGGTGTGATAAAATAAGAAAATGATTTTGTTCTGTTATGACGTAGATTGTGGTATTATTTTTATAATTTTATCAATGTCTAATTCGAAATTGTAATTATCAATTCTGTATAAAAATAGGAATATAAAAACAACGAAATTTCTTACAGAAGAATTAACAGGCTTTTAACTCTAAAGGAGAGGATTTTTTTCTCTCCTGAAATTAACAGTAATTCAATATCAAATTTATTTACATATACGTATTAATACTAAATAAAAAACGTACCCCTTTTATTGCGACGTGAACAGTGAATCAAACGTGAGATATATTATATGGGTGTTTGTTTAAATGTTTATATTTGTACCGTGCCAACGACCCGGCCGTACAGGAAAGTTATAATTATATGTATAAAAACGTTCATAATGTATGTCGACTGAGTTTTGTACGTACTTGAGAATATTTCAACATTTAGACATTATTACAGATTTTTGTTAATAAACAATTAGTCACTATTCGAAGAATTTTATTGTAGCCCATGTTCTCAATTACAAGATTTGGATGCAACTAATGTGGTGAGCATGATGACAGGCTCCGTTTCAAGAATATGATAGACGTTATATACCTACTTAGCTAGTGGCCTAGGTGAATGGAATACATATCTTGAGACTTTACATTATGTACGTACACAGATCCCAGCCTTTGACTTAGCACATAGTATTGAGAAAAAAATTCAAGGTTCCAGCTAAAATTGGCTCGTTACAATTTTGTAAAGTTTCTGTTTCAATGTGTGATATTCAGTAATTTCGAACAAGCGAAAAATCCTAAAGAAGATAAATAGTCCAGCTTCCATAATAAATCTAATGAAAAGGACTTAGAGAATTTATCAATATTACAATCTGCCAAAATAGGAGACAAAGAAATTTCGAATATACGAATGCCAGCGGAACGGACAACGATTCATCGCAGCCTTACCATAAAAGTTTAACCGTAAACGTTCGAAGGGTTAAGATTTTTGTTACGATCTCTTAGCATCCTTAAAATTCAAGCACTAATTCCAGAAATATTCCACATGTTTACATCTGCCCTCGATCGGAGAATGTCATTGAAAACATGCACATTACTTACCTTTTTAATTGGCTGAATGTAACCTCTTTTTAGGTTACACTTGTTATTGACTCATAAATGTGATTTGAATTTATTATTCCCGAAATCAGTGTAAATTGGGTTGGTGTAATTGTGAGGATATTAAATCTAATTTTCATTGAATTTAAGAATACTGCGTACGTTTGATATATTTTCTAGATTTTAGATTTTTTAGATGTATTGACGACCTGAAAAAGGTGGCGGAGATGGTGGAGTGACGCGCATTAGGAGAGACCCTAGCAGATTACGATAAGCTAACGATTCTTTGAATTATTTTTAACTATTGTCTTTTCTTTGAATTATTACCTACTATCAAGGAGGTAGGACACGGCGGTATATCCGCCCGATTAAGCAGTCCGACTGGGGAAGTACCTCCGCCCTACAGAATACCGCGGTTATAATAACTTCGTGTTGTGTTCCCAGCGGTGAGTAGGGTAGCCAGAGCTCACTGGAGAATTTGTGCCGTCAGTGGGAAGACTAAAGGCTTGTCCTGATTTGTCTTCTACTGACGGCACAGAAACTGTACTTACAGGGTTGGCAGCGCGACTGTGACTCCTCTGGTGTTACAGATGTTCATAGGCCACGGTAACTACTTTCCATCAGGTGGGCCGTGTGCTTGTCTGCCAACTAAGTGGTATAAAAAAAAAAAAAAAAAACTAATCAAGAGAGACCAGACAGATGTCTATTTTCGAAATATAATAGTTAAGCAATACACGAGATCAATCTTTAGTCAGGCGGAAACCTTTTCAAGAAATACGAAAAATTAAACAAGTTTACAAAATATTTTTAGGCTCGTTGCCAGTAATGAAAATTTTGCCCGCAGAAAAAAAAGTCACTCAATGCCAATTAACTAGAATATTGGATTTCAACGAGGAAGAAATTTAACTCTTTGCTTGAGTCATTGTCAATAAGTGTATCTCAGCTGTTCATTTATTTTGTGTGCAGTCAGCATCAGATTAATATTTACTAGCAAAGTACGTATAGGGTCGTAATATCAAAACACCAATTTTATATTAGCTATCACAGAGCTCAAATAGTAGTAAGCATCCAGAGTGTTCTAAACATCTTAACAATCATAATAATAAGTGCTCACTCATATTGATATGTGCTAGCAGGTCGCTCAGAGTGTTCAAAATTATCTTTACGTAATGTCATTTACATAACATAACATAAACTCACGCCTATATCCTCGAATGGGTAGGCAGAGGTGCTAGCACCCACATTTCGCCAGTTTATGTTTAGGTCCCAATGTAATAGGTGGCGAGCCTATTGCCAATTACCGGACACTTATAAACCTGCGATAAATACACACATAACTTCGAAAAGCATCGAAAAGTCATGGTAAAACCTGGGATCGAACCCGAGACTTCTTATTCTCAGCAGTCCATTACCCATACCACTAGGCTACCGCGGTCATTTAATTACTTTTTCATCCCATTCTAGTATAGCCTCTCTCTTTCATTGGGAACAAAAGACACGAAAGAAATGAAAGGGATGAGTGTACAAGAAAAGGATACAAAATGTGATTGAATGACATTATGTAAAGATAATTTTGAACATTTTACTAGCTTAGATAGTGGTATCTACTAGCTAACAGTGCTAGCACATATCAATATGAACACTGCTATGTTACATTAGATTATTATGGAGAAATGATTGCTAAGATGTTTTAACCACACTGGATGCTTACAACTATTTGAGCTTTGTGATAGATAATATAATATTAGAATTTTAGTTTTAAGATTATTTTGAGTACTTCGCTAGTCCAAATGCATAAATACTTTACTTTTATGCTGTCTAATGGACTGTAACCCTTATAATTGAATGAATAGCTACCATTCAACCAATAAGTTTCCACTTAACTCTAATATATCATAAGTTACATAAACTCAAAGTATTTTCATACTACTAAAACAGTTTGCCTCTGAACTTGCATTCATTTTGACATTTATTACTTTCACGCACCCTGTATTTCAGATGTTAGTGCTTCGCAACCAATGTGCGTTTGCGTATATCGCGTTTTATAGCTGATGTATGTTAGAAAAGCTATTTTTAGCAGTACAGATGTTTCAGTCGAGGAGTCTTTTGCTGACAAATATGGCAAAATCTGAATTGTTCACAATCTAATTTTACAAACTGCGGTTGTTAGGCAAGTGTAGGGCATTTGCCACATGCGTAATATCTAAGGGCTCTTCCTATTAGATTAGTCAGACTGATTCTAAGAATAATGACAATTGCTATGAGAGAAATTGTGGTTGTGAAAGATGGAGATAGACTGTGTGTGGATTAGCTGTGAATAGCCGCCATTTAGAAAATAAGTAGGTTTTTTTTTTCGGACAATGAATCCTTTCTTACAGTTATACCTATTATGGTTTTTAAGCATAGTATTTACGTTATTTTCTGTTTCCATATTCCCGGAGTACTATTACATTGCGGAAATTTGCTATTTGCCGCAAATCTGTATGAAATTGTAACTACGAAAATTTAACAAATTGAGCAATTGCCGACTGAAAAGGCAACAGACAGACACAGCTACTTTTACATTTGTTAAATGAATGAGTATAACTAAGGTGTTAGACGCTGATAGACCAGCAACTCGACAAGCTGCTCTTAAAGTATATAATTTTATACCGCTAGTTAGTTAATCACCACGATAATGTAGACAACCCAAAACATGTTAGATACAGACTCAATTCTCGTTAGGATATCAAATAAACATTACATCAACAGCTTATCAAGAAGCGCAAGCGTAAATTGTTAGTACATTATCGTTCCCCACAGCACTGCTGCACCGAAGGCGGAGCGTACATCTTTTAATTTTAGATTTTAATCGTTTCTTACCGATATGGTGTACCGTGATGCAAAATATAAACGAAGGGTGATCGTATGATATAAAAAATGCAGTTCAGTTTATAATACTCAAAAATTTACACATTATGCTACCAGATTAGCAGTTTAGAAAAGTGTCAAAGTTCGGGCGTGTGTTGTATGTTATAGATGTGATCTTGTGATTCTGAAATTAACTTTTAACTTGACTTTAGCGCAAACTTTGAAAAAATTCGAGGTGAATTTTGTAAAATCGATAGAAATGGAAGTAAGGAAAATTAACCATATTTTTTATTCAATGTATGCTTAGATGATTGTATCATAACTAATAGCATATGTCAACCTCATTGCGCCCCTAATTATTATTTACTCAAGAAAAAGGAAAAAGAGTCACTACGGGGCCTATTTGATTAAACTAATAAACTATATGACCAAATCTTTCAGTTTAAGAGACGGGATCAAGTGGACAGTATGGCCGAGCGAGTATGAAGTAGTCATATTTTAAAACTACAACTGATAGGTTTTGTTCATCTGCTGTTGAAAAAGTGAACTTTGAATCATAGTCTTCATGTAGTTTAAAATTAGTCATTAATTGATATTTTAATACCTTTGTTTCAGACTCTAATGGATCCAAATAAGAAAAGTTGAGATTGTCGGTGAAACATGAAACCAGTCACCATTGCGTTTTGGCGCGAAATGCCAATCGCTGTCGTGTTGTCTTTGCTTTTGGCAACGACGTGCGTCGCTTCAGCCAGAGATATATTTCTAGGTAAGATTATTATTTTGAAATACAAAAATGGTATATTTAATTTAGATTTCAAAGTAGAAATGACTAAACTTCGATGGATGATTTAAACGATGAACGCATACAATTTTGTTTTGTTGTGTGACCAAAGTTATATTTTGTTCTCGTTTGCACTTAATAATTAGTGCATGTCCTGTTGAACTCCTATTTGCAATGAAGTAGGTTAATTTAGTTTAGTATTGATAAACCGCTTTTCGAGGGCCATCTACTTATTTTTAATACAATATTTTTTTTTTTTTTTTTTTTTTATTAATTCATAATTCATAATTCATTTATTACTGTAAAATAGTACAACATTCTCCTTAGGTGACAAAGATTTGTGAATAATAGTAAGTATCTATTAGAGATATAATATCCAAGGAGTGCTGTGGCACTCGTACTAGGTGACCCTATACTTACCCTTTTACCCTATAATATCATACATTATCAACAATTACTTGTATCAAAATCCAAGGATTCACACAACAATGGGATAAAAGATACGCGCCCAGAATGTTTATAAATGTTTTTAAAATTTAAAAATCTTAGATTTTGTATTCCAAATTCATCCGCATATTAATAAAATCTGGGATGGGATACCGAGAATTTAAAGTTCTAATCACTTCGCACTAGGAATACAAATTGTTGCCGAAATCATGCATGGACGTTATTTTGGCAATCGGAAATGATTTCTTTCGTCCGTTTATTATTCAAATATTCATTGCGAGCTTTAGGCGCCATGTTCAGAATTATATTGTTAAACTCAATACGCAGGGCTCGTTTCAAAACTAACAATCGCAAGTACTGCGCCAAAACAATATAAATAAAGAATCGAAATCAATTTTCGATTTTGATTCGAGATATCCGATTTCGATTTTTGACGAATGCCTGTGTACATACGTATGTCAATACTGCTATCTTTGCAACTTATGCGAGTTCTTTTCTGTCCTTCGTTTTATTTTACCTTTTCAGGTGACCACTTATTAAGGTACCCGTCCCGTGCTTCTTTACTACATGAGCAGTAGACACAAAGACATCAAATTTAACACAACAAAGTTAGCATAACAACGGAAAACATTATTAGTTCACGGGCACAAATCGATTGTTCCTTCCCAACTCTCTCATTTGGTTCTCATTAAACCGCCGGATGCCTAATTACTTAATGCCCACTCAATTGAAACCCCTTTGCTTTCTTTTTAATTCCTCGATTTAGTACATTATTGAGAAGTGCTAGTTATTTTGGGAGGTCTTCTTGAGTTGGTTGTTATGATCTATTTAATATAACGTCCTGTGCGTTTATGTGGTCTTGGTACATCGATTTGATCCGAGGGTGATAATTTGTTTCATTAGACTAGGGTTGGAAGGATGTCATTTATTAATTTGTGAAGCTTATAATAGTGGAACGTAATTTAAATATAAAAATAGATGTAATGTTGAGTACGGCTACGAGTTCATTTAAGACGAGAGAAAGCATACCTACTGTTAAATAAAATCCATTTTAAGTAAGAGAGTGTTACTTCCTGTTGTTTATTTGCATCTAATCCATTTTGTGCTTTCAATATATGCTCTAAAGTTTTACAAAATCAAACTTGAGTAAACCGTGACAATATACAATCTTCAAATATTAGCGAAATCTACTCTCAGTGTTAAAAAATCTTTGAAATTTTGCTTCTTCGCCTTTTCCTATCTATAACAGCAAAAACTTTATAGTTATCTTACCTACAGGGACGTCGGCAAACATATCCAAAATTATCTAAAATCAAATAAGATTGTGTACAATGATGACATTCTGCGAATATTTTTTCACCTTTGGACCTAAACAAACACTTTCTATTTCATTAAATAGATAATATGCCCTCCATATTGATGTTAGATAATATTATGGCTTTTTTTTTATTTTTTACGTGCGCAAAATCCCCACGGATACCTCCCCACCGGAGCCGGTGGAGGAGGTTATGTCGGACTCGAACCGACTAAAACGCACGCTGCCTGTAGGTCGCTTTGGTTGCCGAAGGTGAGGTTGACAGGCATATCCCTCGCACCCCGGCCGACCAAGGGCCATCTCTCACGATCTGACCCTCTTCTCGGGTGTGGGGACTACAGATAATATTATGGCTTAATACATAATATCTCGGCTCTAAGGCACAATTTTGGCGATTGCGTAGTCAGTGACAAAAAATCGAAAAATATTGGTTAGCAATTCGTGTAAAAACCTTTGATTTTCAATAAACGTTACCATCGCAAATCCAAGATTTTGCGTTGAATACAAATGCGTGCGCATGCGACGGATGTCGGCATCTTTTGCTAGGACTACTATGAAACCACACGATACATGGGCAGAGGCGGACGAGCGCGGGTAACGCCGGCGCATCCTCTGAGAATCGTAGGGCTGGTAGGTACGATGGTAGCATCTCAATTAATATAATTGAGATGTAGTTTTTTTAGTATGACTTCTGTCTTCTGTGTTCTTGAAGGTTGCTTCTAGAATACTTATACATGGCAACAATATAGGAAGAAATATAATCTAACTACTATTTTAAATGCGAAAGTTTGGATGCTTGTTTTGTTTAATTATTTCATCTAGACCCGTTTTAGGTTTAAGCTCAAAAAGAAACATTCGTCCATTAATTCTCACCAACATCCTCATTAATAATATTAGTAGGTTACTAAAGATATTAATCGCGAAATAGTTTGTCTGTGTAGAGGTATCGTTGCATAATGCATATTTCTACTACTCCTTCATCCTTAGAAGCGATCACGTACGTCCTATGCATTTCTAATGATTACGGTGAGAAATCGTGATCTTTTCACTCATGACGTCCTTACCCAACCTTGAGCATATCATATACACCATTTAGTATTCCACTTATGTTATTATGACAACCAAGAAATCTCTCTTCACATCTACGTTTCATATTAATATTATTTATTAATCTTGGCAACTGCCGAGACTTTATTTTGAGGGCCATCGCAATTTGTAGTAACAGAATCATGTTTCGTTCCGAGTTAACAATCTATATTAATAAAAAACTGTGGAGTTCGTTTGAATCTGCTTATCTTTGGAGCTAAATTTCCTATTTGAAAAATTATTTTTGATATATAGATAGAGATAGCCCAGTTTTAGGGCAAATTATAATCGATTTAAACATTACACTAAGGCTCTTAGGAACCGAGCTATAAGAAAAATAACCCAAAAAGATGCGGGTGGCCTCCAGACAAGATAGCTAGTATGCGGATAGTATGGTATAGTGATTATATTTTGTAAAATTATTTCAGCATTAGCTCTTCTTTCTTCGTTACAATTGTAGGAATAATTTATTTCCTAGTCTTTCAATAGTTAGTTTACATTCGACCAATTAAAAAATTATGTATTTGACATCAGATTTCAAACGTTAATGTTTTAAGTTTACAATACTTTTCATTTCACAGTCAATTTCTCTACCGCAGTTAATTGCTCCTAGAAGCAGGTAATTAACTGAGACATAATAGATTTGACATGTACTAAAATCTTAACTAAGCCCAAAAACAAATAAATCGTAAATCCAGAGATACTCACGAAATGTAGTTCCGAAATGGAAAGGATGCTTAAAGTGTCGTAAAAATTTTATAGTCTAAATGAAAATAAATAGTTTTTCAACATGTTCTATTTAAATGGTTCTCTATAAAATCTTTTATAACTGCAAGGAAATAGACTTCTGGAACTTATTTCGTAATAAATAATCCTTTCTGAATTGTATGTAACAAAACTTTTCTTGGAATGACTATATATGTAGTCTCAGTAATGCCTGAGTCAATCTCTGCTATTTACAATCTAGCCTAAGATGTTGTTGATTAATTCAACCTTGCTACTTGTTCAGTCCCGTACTGAATTACTAAACAGGTCTTAAACTTTTAATGTGTTTGTATCCTTTTCGTCGTATTGAATTTCTAATGCATGCTACGAACTACAACATAACATGTTTAAAATAGTATTCTAGTTATTGTGAACTCAATGTTATTCACTGAACTATTTTTTTGATTTTAGATTGGGTAATTTCATTTACATTACAACTACGATTATTTTAATCGGAATCTTTTGTTTTACTATTTATTTTATATTTTAGTTCACTTTATTTATTTATTGGACACTTAACAGCTATTTTAAATAGATCGTGGGTAAAATTAAGAATTACTTAGGACTCTAAGCCAATAACAAAGTTTTCCGACAAGTACGAGGACAATTCATTGTGTTGTAATAATTGTCAAAATATAAAAAAGAAATAAAATATGTATGTAGTAGTAGTTCTAACTACTATCTACTAATTTGACTGTTATTAGAAGAATGTAAAGTGATTGATATCATGGAATGATATGATGAGAAAATTTCTGTTGTCAGATTACGTTGTATGTAATTTATTTTATATCTATATATATTTTATATTTCAACATTAATAATTTTATAATCAATTATATTTTACCTGATATTGCGGATGCTGCTACAGAAGCCACTTGTAGAAGAAGAGGGCTCGTTATAAATGGTTATACAGGTGAAACAGTAAGTCGGTAAATAACATCAATTATTCAACTTGATATATACTTCAACCAAATAAGTAAATCGTTTGCAGCGTCTCCGAGAAATTTGTCAGGCCCATGCATAATCTTACTGTAACTCCAAAGTCATAAATAACAGTTATTTTCTCTCCAAATGAGATTAGATTTATTATCGTTTTATTCAACATTAACCCGTTTTATGTAGGCAATAAAGATTATAATTGACTGTGCATATTAATCTTTCTTTGTTAGTATTTGTCATAGTTCGATTGTAAGTTATAAAATTTTGCGTTTAGTTTTTTGATTGATAAATTCTATATAAATATTTACGTGACTTTTTCACTAGGAGGGGGACTGAAGGTATGTGAAGGTAAAAGGATAGTAAAAACAGTTTGGGTGTCAAAGATTGCCTCCCCAACGACTGGTAACGTACCCAAGGCGGCATTACCGCCTTGGCCTGCAATTAAAATTCTTGGTGCAAATCATGGGTCATGTAATTTGCAATTTCTGTTATCATCGTTAAAAACATTAAATTTCTTATCTTCGAAATTATTCACTCATTAAGTTTCAATGAGACAAAAATAACGATATTAACCTTTCAAATTGTCAATTTATCTAGTCTTGCAAAAAGTATCAGCTGTTAAGTTTTTCAATATTGCACCTGCGCTTGAGTTGTCAATACGACCATTTGCATTCAATATGTATGATCGTAACGACTTTATAATTCAGCGTAAAGCAGACACAGAGTATATGGATGGCAATGTTGATGCATATAATGTAGCTTCACACGTAGAGGACGTGTGAAACTACATTATATATAAATAAAAACATATAAATTTAGCAAAAAAAAATGTAGTAAATTCTCAATTATTCTTCAAACTTCATTAGTAGATACTACTAAATATTCTATTTGTCATCATTCGAGCGTCAATCCTGTTTATATTTTAAGATTGCATTATAGAGCCTGGGACTCACTCGCCTATTCCTATTTATTTATAATTTGGTTTCAAGGCTTTCATAGGAGCGACTGTCACTGATCCCGCAATATTGACATCTATTCATCAAAAAATATTTGATTCCTTCCTTTCCTTTATTTTCCATTAGTAAAATTAATTTCTAATTTCTTCAAACAACAGTATTTTAAAGTATTGTTAATTAGTTTTCTCTTTTGATGCAAAACCTGCACCTTGTCTTTTCAATGCTGTCATAACTCTTCACCCACATTTATTTCTTATTTCCTTGTCAACACGTCTGATATTTTTGATATACACTCATTAAATACTACTGCCTCTGCAGCACATAATAAATCTTGTGTATTTGACGTCGCGCTTTGGTTGATCCGTATCGCATCTTCTATTTTAGTTATATCGCCCCTGATATTATTATTAGCGATATTAATATCACGTTTAGGAGACTAGACTTGCTCGAAATCTTCATTTTTGTATTTATAACAAGAAGTAGATGGAACTGGTAGTAGCGCTGTGAATAATAATAAGCCGGTAGATTTTAGTTTCTTAGGCTCGTACTCCAGAACGATACTGAGTCGTGAATCTGGATTTATTACTGGTATTGAGGACAACGACAATCTGTCAAATTTGACAATAAAAATCGAGATTTTGAACTGAGTGTCGCTCTGAAATATGTATATTAGTGTTTTACCGAATCATTGTTTTTATCTATTCAGTTGCATCACTGGTATAAGGAACTATCAAAAGTTTTAAAATGTGTTAAAATGCTAAAATATTCAAGGAAACTTCCGTCTAGTTAATTTTCATCCGTATCCGTCCCTGAATGTTTGTCATTGATGTATTCGCGCACGTTGCGCCCTCGCACTGTAAATATTTGTTGTGCTACGCTATGATACGTTCTTAGTTCATTGAGCTTTACTTCTATTTGCGATCTCAGGAACAGTTTGGTTCTACTGCTATTATCATTGGCTTTTTCGCTAAGAAAATACTATCTTAGATTACTTTTTCCTTACTCATAAAAGCTAAAAACTAATCAATTTAGCCATATTTATCTTCAGAGTCATCAGATCGACTATAGATGCCAATAAGTATTCCATAATTTGATTATAATAAAAAATTGTTTGATACAATTTCAAGAACTGTATATTTCTAAACATCAAAGAATTTAAAACAGATTTATATTTTTCCAAGATCTGCATTCCAAGAGCTCCACCCCCCAAAATGAGCATTAGCAAGAGGCGAAACGTCACGTCAACGCTGTCCACTACGAATGACAAATTATTTCATCCTGAGCATTTGCTTTAAGGCCTTCTGAAGTTAATTTCAAAATCCCTTATATCTTCCTAATTAAAGTTCAAGTTACATTAGCATTAATATTAGTAACTGCAGTACATGTTTGTTAGTGCAAGTTTTTGAATGCACATGGTGTCTCCATATTCATTTTACAGTCTGTTGCTATTCTAGGAATAATATTCTTCCATACATTTGCGTATTTTGGTACAGGTGCCCAGATGTGAGGACCTTGCCTTTCGTTTTGCCAAAGCTTCGGTAGGGGAGTTATGTATCAGGCCATTTATTTTCTTATTCGTCTGCAACTGGATTTATTAGCTTATGTTTTTTACTTTCATTCTGTTAAAGTTACTGAACTTGATCCCAATTACTGTGTCCTGACTAATTGCTGATTAAGTCAGTTTTGATTCTTTGTGTCAGTGTGTTAGTATGACACATGTAGTTATGATTTCTATCTTTGTATTTATCTAATTACATCTCGCGAGGGGAAACCTAACAGGGCAGTACTAATCTTACTCATTGAATAATTTACTTTTGTTAGAACAATATTAATTAAATCATCGCAAAGAATATGAGAGTGTATTTCTATTATTAATTCTATTTAGAATTTTGCCTTTATCAATTTTATCGCATAACTTTATAGCTAAAACAATTCGAAATTAAAAAGCGACGTATAAATAATAAAGAAACTGACGCATTGATA
This sequence comes from Eilema griseolum, assembly GCA_963662185.1. Taxonomy (NCBI): domain Eukaryota; kingdom Metazoa; phylum Arthropoda; class Insecta; order Lepidoptera; family Erebidae; genus Eilema; species Eilema griseolum. The sequence goes on from OY759250.1 coordinate 5,235,331, forward strand.
AAATTCAATATAAAAAAGTTACATTTATAAGTTCACAAAAGTTCAAAATCATATTCACACTCATGACCATACAGCCTGTTTAGAAAGTCCTGTTGTTTCCTTTAACTCGAAGTAAGTTCTAGATAACAAAATTAATAGTCGATCCAATCTTCAGGCCATAAATCTGATAAAACATGTAGGCCGGCTTATTCAATTGGATGCGTATTCAAAGGCTAACCTTATCAGAGAATGGCTTAGTGCTATTTCAATGATTTCAAAATGAACATTATCTTCGATAGCAAATTGCAAATTGTTGCAGTTGGTGTTAATATAAGTGTAATTTTAATCTTTGTCTGCATTATCTACAAAATGAACGACCTTTTAAGTCTCTTTGGTTACGTTTTTGTCACATGAGTTTATAAGAAAAGATTTTTTTCTTTCCATGGCAATATATCTGTCTCTTTAACTTTCTATATTATACAATGATATATTTTAATTTGTAATTAAAAGAGTTTCCTTTATCTGATCAGATTAAACAATTTTAAAGATTTTGTCAGTTAGAAAAACTACTGGATGTGTAATGTCAAAATTTTTAGGATCATCTGATTTACGGATGTATAAAGTTATTATGCCGTTATAACAAGCCCTTAGACCACTTTTAAAATATTATTCTACTTTCGTTCAAGATTAAAAGGAAACACTGTTTTCACGTTAAAACTTTTTCATTTAATTCCCATCTCACACTTACAATATCATCCATATAAGCATTAACAGTTGAAAATAAAACATAAACATACTTTGCTTTGCAAATAGCCTTACTTAACGTTTTTCAATCGTACCTCATAAATCATCGATAGTCTCAACATTTGCACTGTAACTTTAAAAAACTTGACTAGCAAATTCTGCTAGCGCAGCGGGTCATCAAAGATCGCTGTGTTTATCATTAAAATTTTTCTCACGAACACATGGCAGGGCCTCGGGGCGGCTCGGGGGCATGCAGTAGCCGTTGCACTCGCGAAAGTTTAATTTAGTACATTTCGCAAGGGAATCTTCATTAGGTAAGGATGCAATGTTTGTGATTGAATTTGGATTGCCGCCATCACTGGGCTCTGTTTGATGTTGGAACTTTTCTTTGTTTTGATTTTTAAATGTATTTAGGATGTCTTTAACCTTTTGTCTTCTAGGTTTATTATCTGTCGTTATTTCAACAAGAGTTCAAATATAAAATTGCTGTTGACTTTTCTAAAATTTCTTCGAATACTCCCTGGGAAATGATTTACATAACTATTTAGTTCTTTACCCTACTTAGGTCTAGTATAAACTATTTAATATGCTACCAAGGTTGGTGCTCCCTCGAATGATGTAGTAATACCTAAATGCACAATAGACAAAAGAGATACGTGTTAGACGTAATGTATATTATACACTGTAGTTTTTTTTTTTTTTTTTTTTTTTTATATAGGACACGTCAATTGGACTTCGCCTTGCCTGATGGTAAGCTGAAGGCAAAGTCTCAGAAAAGAGGGTCACCATTACTTACACTTATCGTGTGACAATGGTGACACTCAGCTTGACGGCCTTATCATATGCTTTTTCACGCCTCGCTTAAAGGACCCGGGACTGTAGGAAGAAGGAAACACGTGAGCTGGTAATGAATTCCAGGCCTTAATGGTGCGACAGAGGAAAGAGTCTCCGAACCGCTTGGTTCTTGATCGGATGTTTTGCACCGTGTGCGGATGACATCTAAGACCTGCACGCGTTGTCCTGTGTAGGAAAGGAGAGGGTGGGACTAATTGGAAGAGCTCATCAGAACACTCCCCATGGTACAGACGGTAAAATACAGCCATGGACGCAACATCTCTACGCAGCTGTAAAGGTTCTAGGGTGTTCGTGATCTCGGGATTCCCAATGATGCGGACCGCACGTCGCTGCAACCTGTCGAGAGCATCTAGTAAGTACTTTGCTGAACCATCCCAGAGATGCGAGCAGTACTCCACACAGGAGCGAATTTGTGTCTTGTATAGAAGACACCGCTGCTCCGGCGTGAAAAATCGTTTCACTCTGTTCAGGACTCCGAGTTTTCGTGAGGCTGTTTTGATGATGCTTTCGATGTAGTTTTTGTTATTCAGGTTGCAGTGAACATCCATACCTAGGATATTGAGATTGTCCTGCAATGGCAGTGGCGTGCTCTGAAGAGTGGGGAGGGGAAGGAAAGAAGATACTTTTGCTGTAAACGCACATGCCTGCGTCTTCTTGGCATTGAACTCAACCAGGTTCTCAGAGCCCCATTGAGAAATGTGATTCAGGATCCCGTCAAGCTCAGTGACAAGAAGCTGCCTTTTCTCTGCGATATCTGACTGTTTGGCCGTAGGATGTCCATGATAACTCCCATGTAAAGTACTATCATCTGCATAACAATGAACATTGCCGGTAGACAGCATGTCGTTGATATGCAGAAGAAAGAGAGTGGGTGATAAGACGGACCCCTGGGGCACGCCAGCATTTACCTGCAGAAACTCCGAAGCTCGTCCGTCACAAAGGACGCGAATACGGCGCCCCTGCAGGAAGCTAGCAACCCAGTTGCACAGCCTAGAAGGCAGACCAAAGGCAGGTAGCTTGGAAAGAAGCGATTTGTGCCAGACTCTATCGAAAGCTTTGGCGATGTCAAGACTAATTGCCAGTGACTCGCCGTGCTTGTCCATAGCCTCACACCAAAGATGGGTAACGTATGCTAGAAGATCACCCGTTGACCGTTTCGGTCTGAAGCCATATTGCCGGTCATTAATTAAGTAGTGATCCTCTAGGTACCGCATGAGCTGTTTGTTAATTATGTGCTCGAACACTTTGCACAGCACTGAGGTGACGGCTATGGGTCGATAGTTGGCTGGCTCCGAGCGATCCCCCTTCTTGGGAATCGGCTGAACATTCGCCTCTTTCCAAGGCAAAGGCACTATACCCGAACTGTAGGATAGCCGGTACAGGCGCGTAAGCATTGGAGACAACTCCGCTGCACATTTTTTCAAAACTACCGCTGGAATACCATCCGGACCACTGGCTTTCCGGACATCGAGTGATTGCAGCACTGCACGGACATCGTGTTGCCTGATATGGATATCAGGCATCGCGTGGTCACTGTCGGGTAGTGTGGGTGGCTGCGTACCACAATCATCGATTCGGGAGTTGCCTTCTCTTGCGGCTCATGGGCCAGGGATCCATCAGGGTTACGCAGCGGAGGCAGCGAAGGCTGACAGAAGTTGGCTTGCACGGCTTTAGCCAGTCGCCAGTAGCCACGGCTTCCCGTGGGATGCATCACTAGCTCTTGACCAAGCCGCGCTATGCGCAGGGCATCCGCTCTGACGTAGGCCCTTCTACAGACCTTTGTGGCTCTGTTGTACGCCGCCTTGAAGTGGCCCAGATTGGGATGGCGCGTGGCGCGCGCCCTTACCCAAGCGCGGTACGCAGACTGTTTTTGTTCAACAGCTTCCGCGCACTCGCGCCCGAACCAAGGGCGCACCCCGCGGTCACCGGTGACATCGGTGTATGAGATATAGTATTCCATACCCAGACCGATCTCACCGGCGACAGCAGTAGCACAATCCGATGGGTTCTTACCTTCAAAGCAGCGCTCAACCCACGGGATGGACGCAAAATAGTCACGAAGTCCATCCCAGTCCGCTGACGAGTAGTGCCAGAGACGCCGCTTCCCCTGCACGGGTCGTGGGGGCGCTATAATAGGCACCGTGGAACAGACCAGGCAGTGGTCGGAGTTGCCTAAAGCGGCTCGCACCGATACACTGTACTGGTCCGGATCACTCGTCAGCAGAAGGTCTAGCAGAGAAGGTGCTAGGCCCGACCTTCTTGGTATCCTAGTGACCTCGTGCACCAATTGGGTCAGGCCGTGCGCCAGAGCAAATGCGTGGGCGGCTCTTCCCGCATGGTCTGTTTTGGAGGAGCCCAACCAGATCTCGTGGTGGGCGTTAAAATCCCCCAAAAATACCATTTCGGCATTCGGAAATCGCTCCTGCGCATCATCTGCCGCCTGACTCAGATATTCAAAGAGTCGAGTTGTCTCAGCATCTCCTGTATGGGAACGGTAGAGGCACACATAGATCTGACTCGTAGGGCCATGGTCTACGTGTACCCAAAGGACGGAGAAGGATGGGTCCTCTAGGCAGCGCAAACGGCGACAGCAAACATCCGCCCTAACAAACACGCACACCCCGGCTTTTGCACGAAAACTTTCCTCAAGAACATAGCCAGGGTAGAGCAAGTAGGTCGTGTCGTCAGGGCGGTGTATTTGCGTCTCCGTTAGAAAAAACATGGCAGGTTTCGCCGTCTCTAGGTGTTGGTGGACGGCGTTGAGGTTTGCATGGAGCCCACAGATGTTAGTGGACTCCACCTCAAATAGCAAGCTTTTGGGAGTGTGACGAGCCGCTGTGTTGCCTATTTCTCTTAATTGCGCTGCCATGAGTTTGGGTGGGAGAAGGCGTGAAAAAAGAGGTGATTGCCGCCGCAGCACCGTGTGACAAAGCGCGGGATATTGGTTTTATCCATGAATGTGAGGCATGGCGAGAGCCGACGCGCCGAACGGAAGGGCCCCCGTACCCCCCCGAGTATGGTCGCCGGGCTCCCAAATCCGGTCACCAACCGGCACGACGAACCATATCGGGATTATGCGCGGCCTGGTGAGGCAGCCTCCCAAGGTGGTTAACCCCAGTTGGGCCCCTGTACTATACCGCGGGCGGCCAGCGGCACCACCGTTTCTACAGGTCTCCCTGTTCGGCGCATCGCCCCGCGCCATCCCCACTAGACTACGCCAAGACCCACTGGTCCCACTAGTGCTGCGACAACCACCACCTCTGCCCGGCTATGCACTTGCTGACCCCTGAACACAATCCAACCGAGATTGAATTGCTATGGAGGGTTTTTCGCAATAGTGCACGGTGGTACCTACCCGGTCGAAACTTGAGACAAATTTGTGCCACCAAGTTTCTACCACCAGTTTATGTTGGTCCCCATCACTTGGCACCAAAATATAGCTTAGTAAAGTGGATGTAACTATATTATTATTGTATTCACTCGTAGGCAACGTTTACTAGATCAAATAGTAAGACGTCTTTAGACTTTCACCACGTATAGTTCATTCAATGTGAAAGGTTGACAGGAGACGTGATAACATGTAATGTATTGCTTGTAAGTACTGCGTTTGAGGCTTGTAATTTATGTTGAAGCCATGGATTAACTACAGGACGTTCATTACATTGCATAGTTTGTGTATGATGTGGTCTTTAAATTTATTAATTAAGAAATCTTTGCATTCTTTCACATTTATATAATTAATAAGAGTAAAACTATAACTTCTTCATCGTGGCTTTTGATCGACTTTTTACCAGGAACTCTGATTCTTTGCCAAAATAAAAGTTATGGCTCACAACATCAGCTATCTGCTTTAAAAATCCTGTCAAAATAGGCCTAGCTACTTCGGGTAAGAATAAACCGATTGAAACACAAACAGACAGGCAAAATTTTAAGAGTAATTGTTAGATATATTTTATACTTACCATTAAGAATAACTGCAGCAATGAAACAGTTAATTCACAATATTTATTTATTCTTTATTGTACACTTACTTACTTATATTTTTTTTTTATTTATACTATCATGGTCACTCACATCAGGATATAATAATATCGGAAACTCAAAACAATGAAACGTGGTAAATATCCCGTTTATTTTGATACTTAATTTATTTGTACAAATAGATATTAGAATTCTTATCACAAATCCATTTAATACTGTTTTATTACCTACTTATCGACTCTACAGTTTTTAGTGTTCTCATAGCGAGCTGCAGATTTATTGGTAGCCCTTTTTTGCTGTATGTTTATTTGAGGAGGCGCATCGTGTCAAGTTGCGCAAAAAAACTATTTATGAGTTTAGTCGGTAGTATAACCGTTGAAAGATTACCAGTTACTTAGAATTTAACAACTTTTTGAACTTTATAATCAATAAATGGTATATCTAATGTGGTATAATCTTGGCAATATGGTATATCTAATAAGGAGAAAAGAAATTAAGTGGGCCTTGTACTTATTAATAAAGGTAATTTGTTAGGAGTCTTATCGCCAACACAATACCCAAATCAGGCAAAATAATCAAAACTCAAGTAAATTTAAGTTTTACTTAGTACCTCAATCCATCAATTTGCCTAATGCTAGCCCACTATTGGACATAGGCTACTCTCAATGTGCGCCATTGCACGCGATGCTCAGTACCTAATCTATTAGATTTTTTTATTTGATAAAAAGTTGTTGAGTTGAGTTGGGTTGAGTTTACACAGATACAATGTATTAAAGAAAATCAGGAAGTAACCAATATGTCTATAAAAATAGCTTCTAAAATTTGAATACAATTTCTTTTTTTTTTTTTTGACTATTCAAATTTCAATTTATTACCATCAGAAATTTAGGTAGGTACATAAAATATTCTATTATAATATACAATTACTTACAAATTAATATAAAACTATGCTAACTATACAATATATACAAAAATGGAATAGAGAAAAAGAGGGAGACTGTAATTTTAGGCATGGAAAAATTCCTTTTTCTTAAATAAATTTCAAAGAATTAATATTATTCAAATGCTAACACTCGTGATGTGTTCCCGACGGTGTGTAAGGTAGCTAAAGCTCACTGAAAATTTTTGTACTGTCAGTGGGAAGACCAAAAGCTTGTATTGCTTTGTCTATTACACTGACGGCACAGAAATTCTCTGTGCTTACATGGTTGGCAGCGCGAGTGCGACTCCCTTGGTTTTGCACCTAAGTGATATAAAGTATAAAAAAAATATAAAAAACAATAAAAATGTTATTTCCTAAGGTTATTACTCTATTTTCAAATTCAGTTACTAGTGAATCTAACAAACATTTTTGTTTAGTTTGAGTTTGCTAAATATATTTTAAGGAATGTTTACAAAAACGTTTCTCTCATTTTAGTTTCTTTGTAATTGTTTAACTATTTTGAATTTAAATTCCCAAGAAAAGAGCATTTTATTGCAGAATTCTAACAAAATCCATTCCTTTAATTGAGCTAGTCACAGTAAATCGACTGTAACATACATTCCGCCTAACAATATTACTGGGAATGTCGGTTGTTTTCCTAATAAACATGTTGGGATCGTATTACTAGGCGTTTTGGTTTACAACCACAACATAACGATGTTACAATACAACATAGTTGAACGAAATTGGGGGTATTTCCAATTTCGAATTTGTTATTTTCAAAATTTTGGAATGTAGAATGATTGATTTAAAATAACAACCGCGGTAGCCTAGTGGTATAGGTAATGAACTGCGGAGACGAGGTCTTGGGTTTGATCCCAGGTTTTACCATGGCACACACCAATGACTTTTCGAAGCTTTTCGAAGTTATGTGTGTATTTATCGCAGGTTTATTAGTGCCCGGTTAATGGCAATAGGCTCGCCACCTAATACATTGGGACCTAAATATAAACTGGTGAAATGTGTGTGCTAGCACCTCTGCCTACCCCTTCGAGGATATAGGCGTGAGTTTATGTCATGTTATGATTTAAAATATAAGTTTATACACTAGGTTGTTGGGGAATGATGTGTTATTGAACAGTTCGTTAAAGAATAATAACGTATATTTTGCACCAATCAAGATCTAGATTGAAACACAGCAAACTCGTGTTCTTACGAACCTTCCAAATGACCCTTAATGCATACTTAAATAACAGAAAACTAACATACTCTCCTGCAGTAGTATATTCACCCATAGAACAAAGATGTACGCACAATTATAGTAAAATATATTCAGAACAAAAGTAATTCCCGCGTCATACAAAGCTCTGAACGAGCCACTAAACAAATATTAGTGCTGATTCGTCTGCCCTTGAACCGTCAGAATAGGGGGTAGGCAGGAGCGCTGGCGCAACCAAAATAGGTGCCGATGTTATTTATACATCGACAAAAGGTAAACGGCGCTGTACAGAGTAAATCATTTTAACTGAACACTGGTCTTTTTAGAGAATGACAGCTTTATTGTTCGTTTGGATATATGCTTTGGGAGCATGACGGTATGGTGATAAAGAAAATGTGTTTAAACGCAACATAAAGCTTAAATTGTGATGAAATAGTTGAACAGTGTGATAGTGTTTACATTGGTTTGAAAGCTAGAGAGGGTTCATACCATATTCATCCTTGTTCTGTAAATTAAGTACCTAATTTAAGTCCTTTTTGAAGTGCGTAATATCCTCACGGATTTCCCCCTTACTCCTGAGTTGAGAGAGGTTATGTCGGACTCGAACCGATTCATATTATTCATATTCATTTATTTATTCATAGAATGCAGGTACAAGAGTGGTCTTATAATTAAAATAATATTTTCTTGTACATTCTACCGCTTTTGTGCAGTATTTAAATATTCAAAAGTCAATAATTAATTTGTGATCCAGTTGATGTAAATATAAATAGTTAGAAGAATCATGCATACAATCATAAAAAAACAAAAATCAACTATATAAGTGATTATAAATGTCAAAAATTTAAAATTAATAATTGTCAAATTCAAATTGTTAATGTTTGTCAACATAACTAGGTCGTTGCTGGTTGCCAGAGGTGACTTTGGCAGGCATATCACTCGCACTCTGGCCGTCCCAGGGTCATCTCTCTCGATCTGGCCCTCCTTCATAACTCATTTGAGCTGAACTTTCAATATAACTATGAAAAAGGATGGATTTCGATATTTTCTTAATATGAAAAGGGTGAAGCCACTTCCATCTGACCTCTACAACCTATTACTCACAAGTGATATCAAAGATCTGTGATTAGACCAGATGTTTAAGACTCCAATAACTTGTAAGGAGAGACCGTCGGCGTCGTCGCGGCGAAGGCTTAGCTTGTTCCTCAATTGTCGGAGGTGTCTCAGTATTTGAAACTTTGACAGAATAAACATACACCCATCCTACTCTAATGATCTCACTGCTATGGATTTGCAAGACCATGCGAAATGGAGAAGTAAAAGCCAAAAAGCAGACTCCGGACTCCGAGGTGAGGGCCTTGGATGCGACCGCGAACAATGAAAATATGGACATTTGGACATAAGTTAGGAGGTAGAACACGGCGGTATTTCCGCCCAATTGAGCAGTCCAACTGGGGAAGTACCTCCGCCCTACGGAATACCGCGGTTATAATAACTTTGTGTTGTGTTCCCAGCGGTGAGTAGGGTAGCCAGAGCTCACTGGAGAATTTGTGTTGTCAGTGGGATGACTAAAGGTTTGTCCTGCTTTGTCCTCTACACTGACGGAACAGAGACTCTGCGCTTACAGTGTCGGCAGCGCGAGTGTGGCTTCTCTGGTGTTACACACGTCCATAGGCCCCGGTAACCACTTTCCATCAAATGGGTCGTGTGCTTGTCTGCCACCTAAGTGGTATAAAAAAAAAACATAAATCCATTATCCAACCAAAAACTGAGGTGGCTAGTAGCTTAGCCATACTTAACCTTATAATATGCTAACCTACTGCTTAGCAACGAGCTCCTTGAAAATGAGAATTCACACGGATATAACACTAAAACTGCACAGCATGTCGAATTAATTTTTCGGATTAGCAAAGAACACTGACTGCATTGTAAAAAACCACCAAGCTCTAATAGTGCAAGTAAAAATGGCTAAAAAGTTTATTTTTATCTGTCTGGCTTTTTTTTTGTCTGTCTGCATGTTTCCGAGGTCGTTGAACATCTGCAGTCTACACCGGCAGACATTTTTTAACCACTGATTGTAATTACAACTATTATATCGTTATGGCTTCTGAGATTCATGAATTGACAAAAACTTATGTTGTGTATTAATTAAAATGTGTTTGTAAGTTTTATGATAGATACTCGATACTGTCATTATACTTCACGTATTTTTATCGCAAATAACTTTAATGTATTCATGATTTATAGCCAATGTAAATATGTGATTTCTGCTTATCCCAACGACAAAGAAGCGTGACAGTGCGTATGTATGAAATTCATATATTTTAATGAAAATTAAGAGCGGAACCAAGATCTTATGTACTGCATTGTAATCCGGTACGTTAATAGAGGAGGTTCTGGCGTAGGCGTTCTCTACATTGGGTGGTCAGACGCTCCTGTAGTGGCTGCTCCTGTAAAATCCATCCGTAAAACCAAGACAATCCATACAGATCACTTCTGTTCTTAAACACTTCAGTTCACTAGCTTCTCCTAATGTCATTAAGCTTTTCATGCAAGCCTGTATATTTAATAAAACATGTTATTTTAGTACGTAAACTCTTGTTTAAGTAACAATAAATATAAATTTAATAATAAACAAAAATTACTATTTCTTGTAAAAGATGTCCCACAGCTGCTACAAGAGATTATTACCTACCATCAGTTCCAAGCTACACGGAGGTAATCCGATTATATGTTCTTGCTTATATTCTTACTGTATGTTCCTTCAATAACTCCCGAAGTGACCGAGCTTCAATCCCAGTTGTAGTCAAAGTTTGCACACATCTTAAAATAGATTTATCTTGGGTTCAGAGCGACTGCTATCTGACCCAAACACAAAGTAAAAAGCCAGTGATATAGCCTTGTCCAGCAAAGAGTGAGCAGCATGAAGTGAGGTTTATCTTGATGGAATGTGTGAATCTTTATATGGAATCTTTGTTCTATCAGGTGAGTTTGGTTAGACCCTAGGAACTAGCCAACCTTACTAGCAATTAGCCGAGGCTTGCCTTTGGGGTTAGGAAGTTACATGACAGTCGCTTAAATTAAACCGTATAATTGTATGACTTATATATACTTGGATGGTCTCTGTGGCGTAGCAGTAGATCATACGACTGCTACGCAGTGGGCGCGATTTCAATTCCCGCTCAGTGCAAATATTTGTATGCATGAATATGTCTATTTGCATTGGCCTGGATGTTCTCTATGTATAATATGTATGTAATTACAAAAAAGGTATCTAAGTATGTTTATCTGTATTCTGGATTCTGGAAACTGTGCTTAGTATGGATCTAGATAGCGTTGTATAGAATGTTGTAGAATATTTATTTATACTTACAAAAGAAGAAAAAGGTCTGAATGAACATTGGATTATGAGGTGAAATCGTTGCAATTATTGGGCCGACACTAAGATATGGGTCGGCCGGAGCGCGAGAGATTTTTTCCGGCAATCTTACTTCCAGCAACGGAAGACCCAAAGACGGTGCGCGTTTTAGTCGGTTCGAGTCCGATATACTCGTAGTCACCCCCACCCGCTTAGGGGCAGAGTCCGCGGGGATTATACTCACAATAAAAATAAAGTATATTTGCACTGATCTTACTTAATCTAACTAAAAAGTTTGGAACTCGTAAGCTCGGAACATAACCATTTTATCGATACTGAACTTAAACGGTTGGCACATAACAATTACAGTATTTATTAGGCAATAAATATCTTTAGTATTATAATGCACAATTATAAGTGCAAACACGATTTAACTTACAATGGTTATAGCTTACTAATTCATATTAAAATGATTGGCTACCGAGATGTGTTGATATTTTATGCATGTGCATGGAGACATGCAAAGGAATACGCGCAGTAGTGCCACTTTGCACAAACCACTGAATAAACTTCTTGGTTTAAATTTTGAAATTGTTAATGATTAAGTTATCGTGAAATGTAAATTGCATCATCAACACTCATTTCATCGCAGGTTATTACTTTGGTGATAACTGTGACAAAAAGAGTAAAGGTATTCTTAATTAGACTACTAATAGCTCCTGGCCTGGCCAGGATGCAAGGTATATGTTTAGGATAATCTCACCTCTGGCAACCTGCGGCCCACACAGTCGGCATGAGTTTTAGTCGGTTCAGCTCCGTAATAACCTCCCACACCGGCTCCGGTGGTGGGGGTATCCGTGGGGATTTTGCGCACATTAAAAAAAAGCAGACTACTAACAGCTTGAATAATTACTAGTACTATAATTAAGGCATTGATCACGCAGTGAACATGATGCCATTGTAAGGAACTGTAAAGTACACATATTGGTAACTCACTTGTACTTTTCCATATTACTTTATTACTTATACATCTGACCGGTTTCGCCTTACGGCATCCTCAAAGGTTTACATGTAACAACAAATTCCTCCAAGTGCCATCAATCAAAAGTATAAATAACTGTAAAGTACAATTAAATAATTCAAATAATTTTTAAATTTAAAAGTTAGTAATTCTGTACACGGCTTTAGTATTCTCCGCTATGTAGTATCTAAATACATGCTGGCATTAGAAGATAGGTTACATCTGTTAGAGCTATTGGGATATTTATCATGTATTGTTTAGAGTTTCTGATTTTGATATTGCTGGTACGCGTAACAAGAAAACTATAACGTTTTCACTGTTGACCTCCAATACTTAAGTTCCTCCATGATCATGGTGCTTGCAACAACGAAGAAATATCGAAACCTCTATACAATATCACGGCCTCCGCCCTACAAAATACCACGGCCATAATAACCTCGTGTTGTGTTCCCGGTGGTGAGTAGGGTAGCCAGAGCTCACTAGAGAGTTTTTGTGCTGTCAGTGGGAAGATCAAAGGCTTGTCCTGATTTTGTGTTCTGCACTAAGGGCACATTAAATCTCTGTTCTTACAGGGTTGGCAGCACCGATGTGACTCCACTGGTGTTACACACGTTCATAGGTCACGGTAACCACTTTCTGCCACCTAAGTTGTATAAAAAAACAATAAATGTTAAATATCCCGATAACTCTAATAGTAATGTGAGTGACCAGTTTCAGCCAGCAATCCTCTAGCAAATGATAAGCATTTGCAATAAAAAATCATTTTCGTAATGTTAACCTTCTGATATTCAACTGTATAATTGACCATCACTCAAGCGACCTTTGCATACAAGGTGACATTAAGAATATACCAATGTTGCGTTATTGACCGAGCACTTCTCACCCGGAGTGTTTTCTTAACAAGTTTGCCCAGACGCTTCGAAGTGCACAGTGTGGGCTAATTGTCATGTAAATAGCAGGTGCTGTTTCATGACAATTGGCTGCAGGATAAGGCTAGTCAAAGGTATGAGATGTGTATATTTTATGTATGAATTCCGAACAGGTCAAGTGCACAGTGTAATTGAATAACATTATATACTGTTGTGAATACGAATTTCTTGTTTTTTATTCGTAGTATTTAATAAATTTTTTATTGTGTAATGTTTGTAGTATACCACCAAATTAGCAAATAGACCTGATAATACTTTACTACCGCGATAAACATACTTGTGTAGCCTCAAAAAGAAATATATACACACATACATATAATCATGCCTTTATTTCTGGAGGGTTAAGCAGAGGTGAATTAACACCCACATTTCACCAATCATTGTATCCGGTTTCACGTAATAGGGGTGAGCCTATTTAATTGCCGTATTCCGGGCACTATTGTTGACTCGAGCCTATCCCTTAGTCGATGTGCGATTACCATCTGAGCCCCACAACCCAGTGGCGACCTTGAAGTCTATCAGTTGTCTGGACACAAAATCCGGCTTTATAGGGCACCAGAACAAACAGCTTAATGTACTATTTGACACACGAGGGGTTTCAATTTATCAAGAATGGTCATCTGACTGACCTGGTCATCCATTCTAAAACTGCCTGCTTAGAAGTTTACGAACAACTATTTTTGATCCCATACATAATAAGAAGTGATTTCAAGCTCCTTCACAATGGAAACACAATCTAAAACAAGCTAAAATATGTAATAACAATTTTTACGTCATGCATGGGTGATGTCGCAGACAAAAGCTAATTATGTACATATTCATTGAAGGTCTGTCTGCTGAACACTTAGAGCAAACCATACAGTAGGTATTAGCTTTGTGAGCTGACTATATCAATATTGTTCGGTTAGTACTTACATACGGTAGAAAGCTTTTTGTAAGTGTAAGTGAATTCGCTTTTAAAGAGTGACTGAAATATTTTAAAATGCAAAAAGGTACAGACGACACCGATGGTTGACAGGAATATTACTGTGCAGTAAACTGCTCATGATGTCTTTTGGTACTTTTTCTCTTTGAAAAGGCTATGTCGTTTGCGCTTTTTTGTTTTAAACCATCAGTGTAGTTAAGTAATTATTTTATGTTATGCTCTTATTTGTATAGTGGGTAGTGGCGTCTCATTTATAATTCTAACATCACTTCTAATTTCCATGAAAACGAATATTTTTGGAAGCACAGAGGTATATTTTAAATAATTTGAAATAAAATATTGAACTGTATGAGACTACCGGATTATTCAACACATTTTAGTGCGTGCTTTTGTAACTGTCTAACATGCTTTGCTGTCTATAACACTTGAACTATATACTCCAAGAGCCCTTCACGACACAAGAATGAGTAACCAGACGTTCTACCACCGTCTGGCCGTCGTCTGTGTCTCGTTTCCATCAAGGTCAGATGACTCAGTGTGCGCAATCGTCAGAACCAACTGTCCTGTTCATCTATATAGAGCACTGAATACTGTGCTTTACTGTGTTTTTGTGTGTTGCGTGTGTCACCAAGATGAAGGAGGTGGTTGTTTTGTAAAATAAAAGTCTTTGGATTTAGATCAGAGTACGATGTGTATTTATATTTACTAGTGACCGCCTATAGGTTGAAATCAGACTAGGTATAATGAATAATAATATATGCCGGCTTGGTTTCCGGCAGAGTAGAAGTTGGGCTATACCATCTCTTCCCATGCGGTGTCGTACTAGGCGACTAAAGGATAGGGCTGTTACATCAGACAGATATATACAGCCTCAGATGCACGGCTCGAGTCAACAATAGTGCCCGGAATACGGCAATAGGCTCATCCCCTACTACGTGGGACCGAATACAATGATTGATGAAATGTGGATGTTAATTCAACTCTGCCTAACCCTCCGGGGATAAAGGCATGATTATATGTATGTATGTATAGTATTTCTTTTTTATTTGAGGAATCCTGAGTAAAAGTTGGGTAGAAAATCTAGTTTTGTTGAAAGTCTGAATCTCCTTTTAATTTAACGTGTACACAACAAAAAAGAAAATTAGTTGAAAAATAATTAGATATACATAAAGGTTCTGCAAGTTTTAGTGGGGTATAAACAGTAAATAAAAATGGGAAGGAGTCGACATCCAAGCGAAACTTCAACCTAAAAATACGCTGGAATTTCTGAAATTCTGGACAAATGCAAATAAGTGACCGCGGATGTCTTTTTTCAATTTCGCAAGTGAATGTTTTAATTGTAGGTAGGTGGTGAAGCAAAAATTTAATAATGCGAGGCTGTTTCAGGTATTTTAATATTCTTAAAGAAAGAAAGATTGCTGTTGATTCAGAAATGTGGAATGAAATTTAAATATTCAGAAACTCATTATTTAGTTAGTAACGTTAAGAAATCTTGTCGTAGGCCGGTCCATAGATGGGTGATAGATTACAAATAGCTACGCCCCTTTGAACTGTAGAGTTAGTTGAGCCAACTGTCGTTAAAAACCCCTCCTTTTGGTTCAGCTTATAGGTACATAATACTTTTATGAAAGTAACTGCCATACGATCCTAAAGCCCGAAGCAAGAGAAAACTCTGCACCTCAAGCCTACGATTGAACGGTAGCTAAATATTAATAATAACATAACCTAGCATAAACTCACGCCGATATCCCCGAAGGGGTAGGCAGAGGTGCTAGCACCCACATTTCGCCAGTTTATGTTTAAGTCCCAATGTAATAGGTGGCGAGCCTATTGCCATTAACCGGGCACTTATAAATCTGCGATAAATACACACATAACTCATTGGTGTGTGCCATGGTGAAACCTGGGATCGAACTCGAGACCTCGTCTCAGCAGTCCATTACCCATACCGCGGTGATTATTAATAATTTATGTGTGTATAGTGGATTGTACGCTAATTGATTGGTTATTAGATTGAAATAAATAAAAAAAAACAAGTTAAATCATTTGAGGACATTCAGATCTTCTTAGAAATAACCAGAACGACAGTTGTTTATTATAAATGATGATCAAAATGAAGATCAAACAAGTCAAAGATCATTTTCAAAAGAAAATGAATTATTTTCTCAATGCAACATCATAATAATCCAGTCCTTCTGAATAGTCTTAAATCATACACACACACACACACACGCGCACATGATTTAATTGTGTAGGGGTGTTTTATTACAAAGGAAAGCTATTAATTTTATGCCGATGGAATATCATATTTCTCTCCAAATATAGTCTGGTCATTCTGTGGACAATCTTATGATATTAGTTTTGTGGAGGCTGGAGGTTTTCCTGGTGGAGTTGAGAGGTCAAAAGACAGTTGGTGCTTTGGATATAACCGGAATCAATAGTGGAATATAGAAGTCAAAAATATTTCTATATTGAATAGACTCACTGGAGAATTTGTGCTGTCAGTGGAAGACTAAAGGCTTGTCCTGCTTTGTCTTCTACTGACGGCACAGAAACTCTGTATTTACAGGGTTGGCAGCGCGACTGTGACTCCTCTGGTGTTACAAACGTCCATAGGCCACGGTAACCACTTTCCATCAGGTGGGCCGTGTGCTTGTCTGCCACCTAAGTGGTATGAAAAAAGAAGACAAAAATTATTCTATATTTCCGTTGTACGCATAGGATATTATTTACATAACATCTTCTGTATTCGATTAAGATAAGAAAAAGCAAATTAGCTCAGATGGGACTCGAACCCGCCATCTTTATGCCCTGACCACTGTGGGAGCGGTGAGAGCCATCAACCGATACTCGTGCGAACTATCCATAGGAAGCAATGAAAATGTTACAATCATTTTTAAACATTGTATTTTGATTACTTCATTGCTAACTTTTTTTTTTTTATATATATAGAACACATCAATTAGACTTCGCCTTGCCTGATGGTAAGCTGAAGGCAAAGTCTCAGAAAAGAGGGTCACAATTACCTACACATACCTACCGTGTGACAATGGTGACACTCAGCTTGACGGTCTCATCATATGCTTTTTCACGCCCCGCTTAAAGGACCCGGGACTGTAGGAAGAGGGAAACACGTGAGCTATGAAAAAGAGAATCAGGATATTGGATCATGTCATCATAAGAAGAATGTATCTTCCATGTTTTACAACCCCATAGTTCGGATGACTAGTCAGTGCAACGAAATCGCCAGGGATAATTCAGCCTTCGATATTTTTGTACCTAAGCTGACTTTATTTGTTAGAACGGTAAAACAACTTTTAAACCAACCGTAGTTAGGAACTCCATCATGTCTAATGTGTCAAAAATATAAAATTGTAAACTAGCTTTATGTGTGTTCCTGTTAGAAACTCCTTCATCTTAACTCATTTGTACACGCGTTCTTGTGGAATGCAACCTGGACTCTAATCCTATTGCTTTTATTATTATTGTATCTCTTATTGGTTGTAATCTGTTACATGTGATAAAATAAATAAATAAAAAATAAATAATGATTTCCAAATTTTAAAACTCATATTCTCAGTCATATTCCCATCTCTTACCATGCGGTGTCGTACAAGGCGACTAAGGGATATGGCTGTTTAACATCAGACAGATATATACAGCCCAGACTTAGCCTATGATGCACGGCTCGAGTCAACAACAGTGCCCGGAAAAAGGCAATAAGCTCACCCCCTGTTACGTGGGACCGAATACAATTATGGTGAAATGTGGGTGTTAATTTATCTCTGCCTAACCCTCCGGGGATGGGGATAAAGGCGTGATTATATGTATGTATATTCTCAGTGAATTGAGCACTTTTGCAGGTCAAATAGCTAACATTTCACCGACAGTATCGAAGACTGCTCCATTCGTAATTAGGCTGAAAGGTGACTGCAACGGTGTTTGAAAAATTCTCGGTAAATGCTGAGTCAGCATTGCTAACGTTATAATACAGGAGCCCTCTGAAAAAAAATAACAATACGACTGGACAGAAATAAAGGATATTAATGTCTTTTTATTTTTCATATCTCGTCTATTCAAACTATTCAAGTAGTATGTTAAGTGAAATAACTGTATGAGTCACAGATCAAGAACGCCAGATGCGCAGGAGTGGTGCTAACGGAAATACCTAATCTTTGCATTAATCTATCGCGAGTTCGCACTTGGCACAGCGACCACGTGTGGGATCCCGCCAATGTTCAACGGAATGCTTTTTGAAAATAATCTAGTTCCGGTGGTTGTGGGATGGAGATGTTCCATTTATGGTACGAAACTGTTACATTGAATCTCAAGAACGTGGTATTCGCATCTGGTTTATTAAAGGATTTGTAATCGTTAGGATACTGGTGCCAATTCTGTTGCACACATCTGTAATGTTTTTTTTTGACAGACAAGCACACGCCCCACCTGATGGAAAATGGTTACCGTGGCCTATGGATGTGTGCAACACCAAGGGAGTCGCACTCGCGTTGCCAACCCTGTAAGCTCAGAGTTTCTGTGTCGTCAGTGTTAAAGACAAAGCAGGACAAGCTTTTGTTTTCCCACTGACAGCATAAAAACTCTCCAATGAGTTCTGGCTACCCTACTTATCGCCGGGAACACAACACTAGGTTATTATAGCCGCGGTGCTCTGTAGGACGGAGGTACTTTCTTAGTCGGACTGCTCAATTGGCCGGAAATACCGTCGTGTCCTACCTCCTCCTTAAAATGAAAACCACAAATGTACAGTCAGCATCAGATCGACCCAGCAAAGTAGTAAGAATGATCTTAATGTCTTGGTTTACCCACCTCCCCGTTGACTGATTGATGTGATATTTGGTACACAGCTTTAGTTAGATCGTTTTGACGCTGACTGTACTGTGGAAACTACTAACTAACTCCATATTATAAACATTAAAGTTTCGAATCAAATCCTATTTCGACTATGTTCCTATTTGACAGACGTCAAAGTTTGGACCCTATTTACAAATGAGTTCTAAACATTGAAGTCTTACAGTTATGTAGCCCTTTATTCTATTTGGCATTGATTGAGGTGTTCTTGGCTCAATTAAGACTTATTCGACCAAGCAAACTTTGAAAACCTCGCCTCTAAGCCAGGTAAGTCTATATTTGACTGATGAGTTAACAATACTCGAGCATCGGACGTAGTCTTTCTTTTCGGGGTTGGATGACCAGATGACAGTTGCCACCAAAAAATTGCATAAAGCCGCGTGGTTCCCGGCAGAGCTGAATTTGGACCACAACATCTCTTCCCATGCGGTGTCGTACAAGGCGACTAAGGGATAGGGCTGTTTGACATCTGACAAATTTTTACAGCCCAGTCTCAGTCAGATGCATGGTTTGAGTCAACAATAGTATAGAGCCAGGAAGACGGCAATAGACTCACCCCCTATTACGTGGGACTGAATTCAATAACTGGTGAAATGTGGGTGTTAATTTACCTCTGCCTAACCCTCCGGGGATAAAGGCTAATAATATTAAAATAATAATAAAAATCTAAAGAACGAAAAAAGTAAGAATACCACCCACTCCGAGGTAAAAGTCTCAGGTGCCACCGAGTACAATGCAAAGATGATGATTAAAACTAAACAAACAATCGTACAACTATATTTTGTTGTACAAAAAAACATACTCATATGCAATACTATAATAAATCAATACGTACTTACAATAATTATGACACGCATAGCCATTGGCACTGCTACCGCCGTGGCATGCATACAAACAGACGAAAAGACACGTCACGGTACAGTTATAACGTAACTTTGATTGTTACGGTTATGGGCATGTTGGGTTGAGGACACCACACCGGCTTTAGACTTAACAGTGTTCAATTATGATTGAATATACGTGGTATAGGTGTGCCAGATAAGATTAGAATATTAAATCTTATTCGTTAGCTTGTTGTTTTCGACTGTATCATATATACGGTACTTAGAGAAGTGTATGAGAGAGAGAGAGAGAAAGAGAGATAGTTATGTATGGTATTGAATGTTGAGTTTTGAAGAAGACGATGCTAGTTAATCTAAGCTTACCATGGGTCTGGCTAGATAGCGTTGTGTAGCATGTTGTGGAATATAATTTATTTATTTTATTTAAATTAAATACTGTGTGAATGAGAAGTCTGAGAAGTATAGCTGGGATGAAGTTGACGAATCGACTGAGGAACAGCGTGATAAGGGAACGTTGTGGCGTGCTTAAAGGTGTAGTGACTAAGATAGAGAAAGAGATACTTAGATGGTTCGGACACATGCAGAGGATGGACGAAAGAAGACTGACGAAAAAAAGTTATGAAGCGAGGGACATGCGCAAGGGGTCAACGTAGATATACATGTGTCAATCAAATCGCTGTCATTTTAAAGAAAGGACATGTCAAGAGTACCCGAAACCGGCGAGCATGTATGAAAACAATTATGAAAGTAGAAGAAGCGAAAGATGTATGCCAGGTTCGTGACAAGTAGAAAACTGTAATCTCTGCCTACCCTATAGGGAAAAAAGCGAGCCTGAAATTCAAAGTCAAATTGAAAAATAATTTATTCTGCATTGACCATTAAACGTCAATACAAAAGGAAATATGAAAACTAGTTTAGCCAATAGACCATCGGTTCGAAACGCGGCCCCGACCTGAGAAGACTCCGGTAAGAAACTCAGCGGGCATTTTTTTTGGTCTTACAAACGCACACTTGTCTTCTTAATCTGTATGTATGTATCGCGATAGGCAAAGGCGTACAATCACGGTTAAGAATTACAATACCGTACCGTAGACGTTATCGTAGAAGTTTTTTATTTTTTTATACCACTTAGTTGGCAGACAAGCACACGGCCCACCTGATGGGAAGCGGTTACCGTAGCCTATGGACGTATGCAACACCAGGGGTGTCACACTCGCGCTGCCGACCATGAAGAAACCTTCTGATGCCCCTCTTGAAGAACCCCATATTGTAGGCGCTTGGGAAAACCGCAGCAGGGAGGTCATTCCACAGCTTGAGTGTGCGTGTGATGAAGTTTCTTTCATACCGCACAGTGCGCACCGTCTCAGGTCGCAATGTGTGGGGATGAATTCCCTGCCTATGGCGAGAGGTGCGATGATAGAATGTAGCTACGGGCATCATCTCAAACAATTCATCTGAGCACAAACCATTGTATAGGCGGTAGAACACACACAGTGAGGCAAAATCCCTCCTAAGGCTAAGAGGTTCCACTCTACCTGTGAGTATGGGATTGTCAACCAGCCTCAATGCCCGTCTTTGCAACGAGTCGAAGGGGTCAAGCTGGTATGCAGGTGCTCCAGCAAAAAGGTGACAGCAGTACTCCATGTGAGGCCGGACCTGTGCTTTATAAAGAAGGAGTTGCTGCCCCGCAGTGAAATACTGCTTCGCCCTGTTGAGCACTCCGAGCTTTCTTGATGCCAACTTAACCTTGTCCTGCAAATGACTTCGGTATTGGACGTCACTGGAGATATCGACACCAAGGACCCCGATTCTCGGGGAGATGGTAAGCGGTGTGCCCAGGAATTGCGGCGCTACAATGAATGGGGTTTTCTTAGCGGTGAATACACATACTTGTGTCTTAGTGGGGTTGAATTGGAGTAGGTTTAGTCGTCCCCAATTGGACACTCCAGAGGGAGTAGTCTCGATTTCAGACACAAGTTGTTCGCGACTCTTCTCCACCTCGGACTGAGGGATATTTGCACGGCCCATGTAACACGTGTCCCCGGTACTGTCGTCCGCATAACAATGAATGGAGTCATCAGACAGCATGTCATTAATATGCAGCAGAAACAGCGTCGGATACAACACGGAACCTTGTGGGACACCAGCGTTTATGTTCATGCGGTCCGAGCAGCTGCCGTCGACGACGGCTTGGATGCTTCTGTTGGCCAAAAAGCTGGAGAAAACATGTTAAAACATGAGAAAATTTAAAGTACATTAAAAGAACAAGGTCACGAAAGTAAATGATTTCATGAGATTAATATTTTAGGTGTAAAATTAGCTAGTTTTGAGGACGGAAAATAAAACTGTAAGTGTTTTTTAATATTAACCATTTTTCAGTAGCGTAATATATATGGTGTCTTCATTCATTATTAAGCAAACATTACAAAAAAACTCAACCTAAAGTATGTACAAAATCGCCAGCCCGTTTCCGGGGACGAGTTGGGGACTCTGTAGTCCCCACACCCGAGAAGAGAGCCAGATCGTAAGAGATGGCCCTGGGTCGGCCGGGGTGTGAGGGATATGCCTGTCAACCTCACCTTCGGCAATCAAAAACGACCCACAGACGGCGAGCGTTTTGGTCGGTTCGAGTCCAACATAACCTTTTCCACTGGGTCCGGTGGGAGGGGGTTGTGTATGTCTGCCGAATCATTGGTGTCTGCCATATTAAAACCTGGGATCGAACCCAAGACCTCGTCTCAGCATTCAATTACTCATACCACTAGGCTACCGCGGTTCTTGAATCATAATACAATCTATTTTTAGTCATAACACATGTCAATTATCATCTAAATACTCGCAATCATCATAAACAATTGAACAAACAGATAATATTACGATACTGTTGCCCAAATCCCGCGGTTGAACGTTGACGCAGACGCGCCGTTCTCGGTGCGCGTACGCACGATTCTAGCTAATGATGACTGATCGATCGAATGTTATGATCGATAGAGTGAGCCGATTGCTTCTTTCTACGCTTCGTTTCATCAATGTCTTCCTCAATCGAATAAAGTTACATAACATACATACTCACGCCTGTTAATCCCTGAACGGGTAGTCAGAGGTGTATTGGCACCCACTAATTACCAATTATGATTTTCAGTACCACATGATAGAGGGTGAGCCTATTGCCGTCACACGGGCACTTAGTCATGAGCTATATGTTTACTGTCAGATGGAGAACAGCCCTTTTTCTTAGTCGCTTTCCACGACACCTATAGGAAGAGATGGGGTGGTCCTATTCTACTCCAACGGCATAAGTATCTATCGATAGACGCTTATGCCATCTACACGTAATATAGTTGTATCCCATACACTAGACCATATGTTTTTCTACAAGCATATTTTACTTTTTTTACGTAAGTCAAAAGTAAAACAAATAAATTGATTGACAGATAAAAACTAAAAAATATTCCACAACATTCCACACAACGCTATCTAGACCCATGGTAAGCATAGTTTAACTAGCTTGTGTTAAGGAATCTAAAATACGGATAAACATACATAGCTACTTTTTTTGTAAATACATACATATCATACATAGAAACACCCAGAACAATGCAAATATGTTAATAGGAGGTAGGACACGGCGGTATTTCTCCCAATTGCTTACAGGGTCGGCAGCGCGAGTGTGGCTTCTCTGGTGTTACACACGTCCATAGGCCACGGTAACCACTTTCCATCAGGTGGGCCGTGCGCTTGTCTGCCACCTAGTTGGTATAAAAAAAATATACATATTTATTTGCACTGAGCGGGAATCGAACCCGCGCATTTTGAATAGCAGTCGAACGTTTTACCGCTACGCCACAGAGGCCGTCGGATGGATTGTTGCTCATGTAAAAGACAAGATAAACAAATCCATAAAGAAACGAGGAGTACGACAGTGGATCCGGGACACCAATGTGCTAACTTTGAATGCATCCGGGATTGCTGCGCCGATGATGATGAAAATGTTTACAACATATTGTCGTCAGCGAATAATATTTACCATATCACTCAATAAACCACAGCTAATACTGTAAACAATTACTAATGAACGAATATTATAAACTAGCAACCTTAATAGACGTCTAAAACAGTGCCAAAATTATTCTGTGTATTATCTACAATGCCAAAACACAAGTACATAATTCTGTGTATGACGCAAGCACCATATTCTATGTCTTATGTGTCAGTAAACTTAGACGGAAATGGCAGCAAATGTTAGAATTAGCTGAGACTTGCTAGAGTTTGATGAAAAGTAATAACAAATGATATTAGTTTCGCCTACGGTTTGGACTATTAGAAAACTTTAAATTTCAAAAGCACTGTCTTAATAAGTGAAATAATTATGCATTGTCAGCGGCGATATGTGAGTGATGTCAGTACTTTGTTAGTATAGCAAAGAAAATAAATAACTAAGCTTCTCACAAGCTTTTTTTTTATTGAAAGAGCGCAGCAAGTTAAGTAATTTTTAATCGATCATAGTTCTATAATGATAAATCCAAACTGCTTGTTATGTTTACTAATACATACATACATACATACACACATATAATCAATCGCCTTTATCCCTAGAGGGTTAGTCAGAGGTGAATTAACACCCACATCTCACCAATAATTGTAGTCGGTCCCACGTAATAGGGGGTGAGCCTGTTGCTGTATTCCGGGCACTATTGTTGACTCTAGCCATGCATCTGAGGCTGAGTCTGGGCTATATATATCTGTCTGATGTTTACTAATGGGTAAGTAATTAATAAGTTAATATTATATAATATCAAAAGTATTCCTACAGTCCTAGGTCCTTTAAGCGGGGCGTGAGAATGCATACATATATAAAGATGAGGTCACTATACTTATAACACCCTGGCAGAAGTAGGCCGCGGAGGCGGTGCGCCTTGCGCGCCTCCCCGTTTACGGAGACGAGAGAGGCCAGATCGAGAGAGATAGCCCTGGGTCGGTTGGGGTGCGAGGGATATACCTGTTAACATCACCTTCGGCAACAAAAAACAACTCATAGGCGTCGTGTGTTTTAGTCGGTTCGAGACCGACATAACCTCTCCCACCGGCTCCGGTGGTAGGGCAACCGTGGGGATTTGTCACACGTTAAAAATAAAATATAACTATATTTATAAAAAATGCCGGTTAACTGCGAGTCGGACTCGTGCGCAGAGGATTCCGTAACTTAAGCTACATAAACCGTAATAAATTTTGAATATGTTGTCTTAGAAGTTTGATTTTTGCACGGTTTCTAGACGTTAATTTAAACTTAATTAATTTTTTAATATATATGATATATAATAAATTTAAACTTAATTTCAACTTGATCCCTTCACGCATTGTTAAGAAAAAGGTCTTGACAATCAGAGTTGATATTTCTATCGATGGTTTCACAGCGCTATCTTAAGACTTAACCCATATTAAGCATAGCTTAACTAGCTTGTATTATGGAATCTAGAATGCGGATAAACATACTTAGATGCTTCGTTTTGTAAATACATACATATTATACATAGAAAACACCCATACCATTGTAAATAGACACACTCATGCATACAAATATTTGCACTGAGCGGAAATCAAACCCGCGTCCTCTGCTTAGCAGTCGAATGACCTACCGCTACGCTACAGGGCAGCTTACAAGTAACGTTGTCTTAGACCTCAAAGAACGTGATGGAGCCTAAATACCATATTCTAACCGTACTTTCTGCAATAAAATAATACTATGATGTTTCCAACAAATAACCATAATTTGATCGTAAATAGCAGACAGTAATATAAGTATTAACTATAATAGTCCTACTTCTGTGACTGGAGAAACTCCTTAATTATTAAATTGTCCACTAACTCCACTAACACCGCTAACCTTAATTTTAGTTACCCACGCTCTCTCGAAGAAAGTGTCATCATTTGATTATTTCAATCTGTCACGAACACTTGTGTACAGTACTTGGCTGTTTATTTAGAACGTTGAAAAGAGAATCCTAGAATGACTAGCTCAATTCAGTTATGTAAACCTCTCTTATAGCTTTTAACGTGGGTCTTTGAATTTTTTATTCCACTTAGATAGCAGACAAGCCATCTCATACATACTGTGAGTGGTTACCGCAACCTATGGACGTGTGCAATATCTACTAGGAGCGCCAAACTCGCACTGCCTTACCCGATATTCTAATCTTATTGGAAAACCGCAGTGTATTATTGGGTAATAGGTTGTCTAGCCGATTGAGAATATATGTTAAGAAATTAACATACATAAATACTTACATATAATCACACTTTTAACCCCGGAGGGTCAGGGGAATTAACACCCCCATTTCACCAATCATTGTATTCGGTCCCACGTAATAGGGAGAGAGCCTCAATAGGCAATCCGTATTCTGGCCACTATTGTTGACTCGAGCCATGCATCTAGGGTTGAGTCTGGACTGTATATATCTGTCTGATGTTCAACAACCTTAACCCTTATTCGCCTTGTACGACACCGCATGGGAAGAGATGGGATGGCCCAAATTCTACTCTGCTGGTAACCACGTGGCTATGAAATGTTAAGAAATTGACTCCCTAAATTGAATTATAATAATGATAATGATTAACAAAGACCATACCGATCCGATCTAAATATATTATATGTACTTATATAAGTAAGTATAAAATTATTAAATTATTTGTTATTAAACGCCAACAACTCCCAAATACTCCAACCAACATACATTTCCATCCAAAGGTTGCCTGGAAGAAATTGTGTAAAGCGATAAGACCGCCCTTTGTACTACTCTTGTCTTCTCAATTTCTATAATATGAATATTGTAATTGGCGTACAATAAAGAATATAATAAATAAAAAAAATATAGTAGATAGCTTTCAAATATGATAATCATCATCCTATTCCCATTTCCTTTTACGTCATATTACTTATAGAATTAGAAAGGGACAGAATACTAAATCCTAGGGTTAACACCGACTCGTAAATCAAACTATCAATAGCTTTAAATTGAGCGTAAAACAGGATTTCGCGTAAAATATAGACCTTTCCAGCAATATCTGAGTTATAGAATCTAAGTTTAAGTACTGATAGGATCAGGCTTAACAATGGAGTCTCTAGGGAGGCAACGTGCAGGCATCTGGTCACCGGTAATGAGAGGATAACGTACGATGTGGACGGGAGATATGAACTTGGTATATATGAATTATAAGTTTTGTATCACACAAGCTATTTTATAATAATAGGGTTGTGTCCTATTTTTTTTATTATCGTAAACTGTACATTTCACAATAATATAATGAACTGTTAAAGTGAAACTTTGTTATGATAAATGATTTCAAAGATATTTGATTTTAAAAATTCAATTTCTCGAGCCCCCCAAAACGGTCTACACAAAATCGTGACTGACGTCACAGCGCGCTGGCGCGTAGTGAAAATGTATGGAGTGTGCAAGAGAATATCAGATGGTGTTGCACTCGACCATAGACCACGGTAACCACTTTCCATCAGGTGGGCCGTGAGCTTGTCTGCCACCTAAGTAGTATAAAAAAATCACCAACTATAATTTTTTCAGACGTAGAGGTGAGTCTCTCAACGACAAGGCTACTATTTTTATTCAGGGTACAATAAATATATCACATCTCCTTCTGTATATACCGATTCTACACTCCAGCTCCTAAAAAAAACAGAATTAGCACTAATAGACTCAATAACCTACAGAGCAGGCACATATTACTGTCTATATAAACTTCATTCACAGCATCATCTCCAAAACTATAATGCTGTGTGATCTGTCGTTGCCTCGGTATTGCCCGTGACAAATGTCTTCCTACTGTCTAGTATTGCCAGCCGACGACGTTTTAATAGATAGCGGAAATAATATGCGTCCACGCATGCGTGGCAGACATGTTGCTTTTGTGTGCTTCGTAAATATTTTCTTTACAATAGTTTGGAAAAATTAGCTACCGTTGATGAATGGTATGTTAGTGTGGGTGGTTTTATTCGGTTCTACGGTGAATATGAATGAACTTATTAGACTAAACAATATACTATAAAATAAGAACTAGACGTAGATTGGTACACAAATAGCAGAACGAAAATAAACTTGTGTTATGAAGTGATTGCGTAGGGTTATCATCTTACAATTATTGTATGGATGAATAGAAGGATAGGTGAATGTCATGCTAGAATCGCTGGATACATCAGGATGAATTTTAGCCCAGAAATAAATTATTTCTCGTGGACGGAGCCGGAGGTAACATCTATAAATTTTATAGGTATTTCACCAGGGTTTTCCTGTAGTTTAGACAGTATTTCAAGGGTGTAAATTTAGTTTTAAATGATAGCTGGCAAAAGTAAGTCTTAGTACATAATACATAAGTTTTTACTTCTAAAATCTAAAGTATTCAGCATTTTTAAGTTTACCCATCGTTTTCTAACGTTACGTAGGCATAGTCGACAAAAAAGATACGATTGCACTTTTCAAATAAAGTTGCACTTTACATACAACGTTAAATGAAAAAGTGCAAAAAACGTATCTCTTTTGTCGTCTGTACTCATTGATATGTTTTCATGTTGTCAATATACAACAACTTATTACAAATCAACACCAACTTTAGTGAAATAATAAAGTTTATTACGTATAAAGAATAAATAAAAAATATTAATTTGATTGATTTCTGTACCCCGTGTTTTTAAAAAAACTATCATGCATAACGAGTACATTATTTTGTAGTGATAATGTCGTTTAATATTTTTGGTGCCTGGTGTATTTCTTTCCATCCCTATTTCATCCTCGACTCGAATAAAACAAATATCCAGTATATATAAAATACAGAAAAGCTCCAAACGACCCCCTCACACGCATAATATACACCCGGTACAGGAACTTTTGCAACAACCTATTGCGCAAATTAAAAACTGATTACAACACCAGACTGCTTGCGAGTAATGCAAAAGACCCTAAACAAATGTGGCGGTGTATAAAAAGTGTCTGTAACCTAACAGAAACTAATAAGGAACCCAGGGAGCTGCTAACTATAAACAACAGTTTATGCCCGACTCAATCTTTAAATGTCTGCAATGCTCACTTTTCAACGGTGGGGCAGGACCTGGCTAATGAGATCCTAATTAGTCTTCAACTGAGTCAAAATGCACTAGCAACTAAAGTTAAAAGAAGTGGCTTGCGTGACTCATTCTTTCTACAACCAACTGACGTAATGGAAGTGGAGTCCCTGATCCTATCTTTGCGGAACAATAAAGCATCGGGCATTGATGGAATGACTAATGACTTGTTAAAAGAAATAAGAAACGTGGTCATTCCTCCACTGACTGACATCTTCAATTTAAGCCTTGAATCTGGCGTGTTCCCCGAAGCCTGGAAAACTGCGTCTGTCACTCCTATTTATAAACACGGTCCTAGAGACTGCCCGGACAGCTACCGTCCCATTTCTTTACTGTCTATATTCTCTAAACTACTGGAAAAGATAGTTAACAACAGATTAGTCAAATATTTAGAAAGTCATAACCTGATATCACATAGGCAGTATGGTTTTAGAAGAGGGAAATCGACTGAAGAAGCTGTAACACTTTTAACATCAACTGTGTCATCCCACCTTGACTTGAAACAGTTCAGCATAGGCGCTTTTCTGGACTTAGCGAAAGCTTTTGACACCGTTTCAATATCAATCTTGCTGAAAAAACTGGAATTTCAATTTGGAATACGTGGCATAGCTTTGAATTGGTTTAAAAGTTACTTGACTGATAGAAGTCAGTGCGTCCGAGTGGGCAACGACAAAAGCGAACTACAGTTGGTTAATTTTGGTGTACCGCAGGGAAGTGTGCTCGGCCCAACGCTCTTCATAATGTACATGAATGACATTCACGCATGTGTTAAAGCAGACATAATATGCTACGCCGATGATACAGTCGTTGTCTTTCATGGATCGACTTGGGAAAAAGTGTTTCGTGAAGCTGAAACAGGTATGACTGAAATACAACAATGGCTAAGACATAATCTGCTGACACTAAATGCCAACAAAACTAAGTACATCTGCTTTCACAAAACCGCTGCATCAGTCCCACCCAAGTCCCTTAATATTAGGCTACACAACTGCAAGACACTGAACAGTTGCAACTGTGGAATAGCTCAAAGGGTAGACAAGATTAAGTATCTAGGCGTAATAATAAATGAAAATCTTAACTTCAAAGAACAAATCAACGTTTTGTCTGGTCGCGTACGTAAAACGGCGAATATAATGAAGTTGCTACGGACATCAGCATCTACAGACACTTTAAAGATAGTCTATCTTGCCTTGTCGCAGTCATTGATTACGTACTGCATACGTGTTTGGGGTGGTTCTGGCAAATCGATCTTGATACAGTTAGAAAGAGCTCAGCGATCGGTACTAAAAACTATGTACAAAAAACCATTTAGATATCCTACTGCGCTGCTGTACAACGAAAGTAAGGTTCTCAACGTACGACAGTTGTTTATTTTGAAATCATTCCTCATAGTACACCGGGTTGTCATCAATTCTGCAGATTATGACAATTTACTCAGACGTAGAGTATTCAGACTTACCTTGCCGAAAACCAATACAACGTTTGCTAGACGCTTTGCCCCGTATATCGACCACCACATCTACAATCAAGTTGCAAGACACTGCAACATTGAAAGGTGCTCGGTGAGACAAGCAAAAAAAGAGGTAACAAAATGGCTTACCACAGTGTCATATGAAGCCACTGAAATACTTTTGCCAAATTGACTTGTTATGACTTACATTAAAACGTATTCTTTAATATTATATTTACGTATATATATTTTTATATATATATATATATATATATATATATATATATATATATATATATATATATATATATATATATATATATATATATATATATATATATATATATATTTATTTATTTATTTACACGAACACAAACACGCGCACGCATATACACACACCCACGCACATATACACGCACACTCATACACAAGTACACACAGATACACACGCTCACAAACACACACGCATGTATGTAAAATGTTCCAGATAATTCAGATGTTAAGATACAAGCTATGTGTAACATGTGAAATCGTAAGAGGTACCCACAGGACAGGCTTGCCTAGTGTGGGGCCAACGGACACTTTGCTAAAAACTGTAACTCTTATTGATAATAAAATATTTTTCATTTTCATTTTCATTTTTCATTTATTTCGGATTTTTGCTACAATAATTCTTTATTCAGTTTAGGTACATAAAATATTCTATTATAATATACGATTACTTACAAATTAATATAAAACTATGCTAACTATACAATATATACAAAAATGGAATAGAGAAAAAGAGGGAGACTAAATTAAATTATTATTAAGTATTGTTTTAATTTCGGATTAATTAAAACAATACTCAAAACTTGGAATTCATCTAAGACTCAAAATGTCTAACGTTGCGGAACACAATTGGTTATTATATACATTATCAACATCCTCTTAGCGGGTATCCCGGTTACATCCCAAGCTTTTACTACGGAGTTCGCGCTTAGTTACATACAAACTAACATAAACATGTGAATCTTAGCAATGTTAACAAAAATTAACGAAGAAAAGCTAGATTGGCAACCATACCTCAGTTACATATACTCACACCTGTAAATTATTTCTGTAATTTTTTTGTATAGGACACGCCAACTTGACTTCACCTCGCCTGATGGTAGGCTAAAGGCAAAGTCTCAGGAAAAGGGTCACCATTACAGACACTAAGTAATGTTACAATGGTGGCACTCAGCTTGGCGGCCTCATCAGATGCTTTTTCATGCCCCGATTAAAGGCCCCGGGGCTGTAGGAAGAAGGAAACACGTGTGCTGGTAATGAATTCCAGGTCTTGGTGGTGCGGCAAAGAAAAGAGTCTCCAAACTGTAACGAAAAAACGAACGAAATGTAACCTCTGTTCAACACTACTCTGAAGTTCAGTGCGTTGGTTTATATGTAATTATTATAAAACCATAATTGTTTATATAGATTACTAGCTGTTATACGCGATTTCTCCTGTATGAATCAGTTACACGCTTTAGCGAGTCATAGGAACAAATTCCCAGGATTGTTATTCCAGACTATAATTACTTATAGGTACTCGTATTTCTGTACACAATTACATTCAAATGTTCAGCCGTTCTGACGTAATTCTATAACAAACATCGTCATAACCATACATTGGCTAACCTTGGATTTAGCGGGAGAAACTGCTGTCTGATTCCACGTTCCGAGAAAAAACCTGCATCAGGACTGTCAGTGTACCATCCTACAGGCAAGGCCCAAATACCTTGTGGAGGTTGCGGTCGTGCACCCATACTTAAACATAATTATTATTTTCAAAATTTAAACCTTTTAAAATACCTTATCGGTTCTGATTTCCGTGAAATTGATTTCCCACAAATCAAACTAATTGAACGCAACTAAAAGTGCGCACGCGCGGCTATAAATATATTTTCAAGATGGCGGGCGACCCTTCACGTCAAAAGTCACATGCGACAGTGAAAAAAAAGATAGTAAAAACTATTCTATTGGTTTGTACTTACTTATACAGTTCCTATTAGCAGAAATAGTTACAGTTTGTGAGCTCCTAGGCAATGATGATGATTCTCATAACTTTCCTGGGTATCTGGAGACCTATTAACATCTTTAGGGTCCAAGCTCACCTACTAGTTAGTACACCTGTCAATCAAGGAACACGGCTCTGGTGTATTTTTTTTATACCACTTGGTTGACAGACAAGCACACGGCCCTTTGAATTCAACCGGGATAAACTATCATGCTGACATACATAATAATCTTTTACTTGGGAATACCTAAACCAATGCTTATTGCAAAGAGACCTATTCATAAAAGTAATTTGTACTAACGGGCATCGATTTCGCGACCTCTTACGTCAAAAACCCTACCGCTATATCACACAGTTCCCCACTTCTATGCCTTAGAATAAGTCCTATAATTAATCAGTATTAAACGTCGCATTTACAAAAGATTTTATTGCTTATGGACATTCAAATTAACCTTTCGCATCGACTTTTGAACCTTTCAAAATAAATCTTTCTATAGTTACGTAGTCATATATTGTAGTAGTATTTGCCAAATGGCATTTTTTTTATTTTTTTTTATACCACTTAGTTGGCAGACAAGCACACGGCCCACCTGATGGAAAGTAGTTACCGTGACCTATGGAC
This sequence comes from Eilema griseolum, assembly GCA_963662185.1. NCBI lineage: Eukaryota > Metazoa > Arthropoda > Insecta > Lepidoptera > Erebidae > Eilema > Eilema griseolum. Next base: position 5,268,212 of record OY759250.1, read on the forward strand.
GTCTGTAACACCAGAGGAGTGTCACAGTCGCGCTGCCAACCCTGTAAGTACAGAGTTTCTGTGCCGTCAGTAGAAGACAAATCAGGACAAGCCTTTAGTCTTCCCACTGACGGCACAAATTCTCCAGTGAGCTCTGGCTACCCTACTCACCGCTGGGAACACAACACGAAGTTATTATAACCGCGGTATTCTGTACGGCGGAGGTACTTCCCCAGTCGGACTGCTCAATCGGGCGGATATACCGCCGTGTCCTACCTCCTTACCGAATTACCGCATTTTAATGTGGCACAATTGCATTCAAGTTGACATAACTTGGTTCTCATAGCCCTGTTTTGTTTGAATTGATCACAATTCATACTAACTATTTCATTCTTGGTCATATAATGGTCTTTATAATGTGTATAAGCAGGTGTTGACGAAACTCAACATCAAATTTTCAATTCAGTAACTAGGTTTGTATATCATGTTTCCTATATGCGCAACGCCTAGTTGACGAAACTTAATTTAATGAGTCCATAAATGAGTTTGCTGTATTTTCAAACTCCAAACATCCATCCAATTTTACATGAACCAGTTCGCCAACAAATCTTACGATTGTGAAATTCAAATGCCAAACATTTAGTTAATGTACTCTTTGGCGAACAGCAAACTGACATACCGTCAAATCAAATTCCATGCCGTCGCCACCGTTGAATTTAAATTTCGCAACTGTCAAACTAGCGGAAGTGACGTTTCGGATTACTAGAAACGACGTTCGTCTTCCGCCTTCAAACCGCCATCTTAATTGGGAAAAAGTCCGCGCACGCGCAATATTAGAAAAGGAAACGGATGTAGCGGTGTGTCTTTTTTAATATTTTTATATTGCTGTCGTATTAAAAACATCGTCTTTTCATCTTTAGTGCGGTTAATAGTTTTTTATATTTTGAATTTGTCTTTGAAGTTGTCACATAAACAGGGAGGTTACGTCCTACGTCTAATTAGTTATTATGTGATAAATTCTTTTAATTGGGCGTGTTGAGAAAGATGTCCTATTTGATGACAACTAGAATTTAAAAAGTTGATCTAAGCTGACAATAAGATGAATAAACATCATAACACTTACTAATTTTAGTGACCTCTGTGACACTTTTTGTGTTATTTAGTAGTAAGCGCTAGATGTAAACAAGAGCTATATCTAATCGGTACTACGTTTTAGCGTCTTATTTCCTTTATGCACCATATAAACCTGAAATATTCACAAATTTTATGCAGGTGTGACTATGCACCCTGCACTATCTATTACAAGACTCTCCACTACCACAACCCAAAACCCTACACCCCGAAGTGTTCTTCACCTTCCTCCAATATTCTACCTGAGTCGTAATACTTCTAAATTATTTTTGTATCTCCGTCACGGACACACTTAAAATGATTATGAACCAAGCATAAAATCACAGGAAACGGGGCTATTTCTACGTGTCGCAGGAACGTATCCAATATGACGTCTGTCACGTGATATTCCACAACACACCTCTATAGAATGCCATCAACAAACTTAACACACACGCTTATTTCTTTAGACATAAGATTCATATTGCATTGGCTTATTTTTGTTGATATATTTGTGTGTAGGTATACGTATCGTTTTTGCTTGACATTGATACTTGACGCCTTATTTCAAGTTATTTTGTACGTGCTTATTTTTTAGGGTGGGTTTTTTTGGATTTCCAATGTTTGACGGGATAGTTATTTAGTATGAGTGGCTGTTATTTTTATTTAATTGAATTGAACCATTTACTTTTTATGCCGATAGTCTCATTATTACGGAGTGGAGGAATAAATGTCGGCAAGCGAGATGAGACTAATGCGAAGATGATGATGTGTAGTAGAATACACATTATAGTAAACCATCACGTTTCGTTCCTTACTTTTATCCATCAGACTTATACCTAGTGCAATAAAAGGACCTAGTTGCTGGCAATAGACTAATAGATATTGACTAACTGTGGTAAATACTGACTACTTGGTTCCTAGGTACATAAGCGGCATGCCTCAAACAGTGCCGAATTTAGTAACGCCAAACAATATCAAACATAAGGTAAGGTCATCATTACAAACCTTCGTGGTTTCAAGGAATGTTGTATTATCATGCTTTTATGTAAACTTTAAATGTGAAGTAAATAAATAAACAAAAAAAAGTTATTACACTTCTGCATATATGCTCTCCTTTAACCCCCTTATACGAGGACATCCACAAAAAGAGAAAGAGTTTAGACGGAGTACCATTACTTCTATCCAAAGAGACTGCAACGAGTTATGAACCTCCTCTTTTTTCGAAGTCGGTTGAAAAGAAAACCATCAATAAAACCCGGTAGTTGGTAGTTACCGCAGTGTATGGCAGGATTTATTGGTTCAAAACCAAATCTAAACTAGTTCTATTGATGTGGTTTCTGCGTACATTTCAAACGCTTTGATATTCGAAGCAAAGATTCCTGTTTCTATTGAACTAATTTGAGTTGAAACCAAATGAAAGAAGAGTTAAAAAATAATATTGATTGGTGATTTATTGAAAATCAAAATTTAATAAAAAATGTGGTTGTCAATTCATTTGGTAATGAAAAGTAGATATGATGGGTATCTGTATTTCTTATATCATTATCATTTCCATAGCACAGATCGCCATTCCATTCGAGGCTTTTATTTATGAGTTCGGAGACCACTTTTGATTTTACGTTTAGAAAGAAAGAAACAGCTTGCAACGGAAAATCCGCAAGACACAGTGATGATACAATAGTGTACCCGGTGACCGGCTTATTTGAACCTTTTTTTGTTTTTTTTTTCATACCACTAAGGTGGCAGACACGGCTCACCTTATGGGTAGTTGTTACCGTGGCCTATGAACGTATGCAACACCAGGGGTATTACACTCGCGCTGCCGACCTTTAAGAAACCTTCTAATGACTTGACTCTTGAAGAACCCCATATTGCAGGCGCTTGGGAAAACCGCAGCAGGGAGTTCATTCCACAGTTTTAGTGAGCGTAGGATGAAGTTTCTTTTATACCGCAAAGTTCGCACCATCTCAGGTCGCAATGTGTGAGGATAAATTCCCCGCCTATGGTGAGCGGTGCGATGATAGAATGTAGCTTTAGGCCTCATGTCAAACAATTCATCTGAGCACAAACCATTGTATAGGCATTGTCTTCTCAACTCCTACAGGAATCCTGCTTCTGCGCCAGAATCTCATTCGTTAATCAGCAGGTGTAACAAGCGAGGTATGCTTGAGCTCCATACCTATTTTGATAGCAATAACGGATAATCTAAGCACGCCGCCATAGTTACGTGATACGTTTTTCAACTATGTACACAAATATGCTGTAGATTCATTTATAACAGTTGAAGGACGAGCCATGGTGCTGATCACTTCCTCTTCCTGGCAGCCTTACACAGAAACCAATTGACTTACTAAATATATTGTGTTTCTGATACATAGCAATGCGTTACAGTAATATCAATCATATATTACTTCCAAGTGTATTGAGTTGCAGTAGATACTGTATGTAGCTATATGTTCTACAATTTGTTACGTGTAGCTTTGTTCGTGCGAAATTCTATCCAATCCCACAACCTTAAAACTAGAAAGATCAAGTCTAAGAACTATTATGGGGACAATAACGGACCGCTGCCGCGCTGTTCCCTCAACAAGTAGCTACATACCATCGGTGTTACGGACAGCCTCCTTTGCAGGGGGTGTTTCGTTGTCGAGGAAACGGCCGCCCACGTAATACTGGAATGCGAGGCAGTAGCTTCTCAACGATCACAAATCTTCGGCACAGTTAGATCGCTTCGCGAAGCCTTTAAAGCCCCTGTAATCTTCTGCGTTTCTGGACGGAGCTAGGCTGGCTGCTCTAGCCAGTACTCTGTACGCACAATGGCTTAAAAAAGAAAGCTAAGTGCAGACAAAAGAGTCCTTGTCCATTACCCAACCCAAAAACCTTTTTACGGCGCTAAAAAGCGACTTATATGTTGAAAAATAACTATATGTATTCTGTTATAATTGCTTTCAACGAAGTGTCGGTCTGTTTCGAAGCCGTGGATCCGACGCGAATCTACTGACTTTATTTCACAAACCAGTGCTTGGGGGCGGGCAGATTCGTGATCGTCTGCAGTACACCAAGGAAAACGGTTTAAAAAGATGTGTATAAATATTATGCATAATATGTATAGATATACCCAAATCCGCGTAAATGTACATTCAAAACAATTTTCTTTTCTTATGAACAGTAACGAGCTGCATATACAGTTACGAGTACAAACGAAAATATGTTTGGCACAAATCCAAGCAATTAAAAACCCATACAGAACAGCACCTAATACAAAAGAATCGCATTACATTCTACATCTCGTTTTTTACGTACGACGTGTATGTTGTGCTAAAATTACAAATAACTCTTCTGTATTTCTGCGTGATTCTTGACAAAGGAGAATATAAGGGCCACTTCATTATGTTCCTCTGGGTGTCTATTGTAGTCTCTATATTAAAAGTTATCTTCCTCTTTCGTCACGCGCCAATTCCTGTTGCACTTTGGAGCCAGAGAAGCGGACCCCAGTATCTTAAGTAAAAGCCTTATAGGGAAAGATCATATAACTCAAAATATATACTCAGGTAAAAAACAAATTGAACCCGAGACTTCAATCGTAAGGTCAGTTCTTAACAACTAGGCTGTCAATGCTTTACTCGCATTTGTTTTTTATAATAGGTACATCAAATGCATACCTATATCACTATCCCAAGCTGCCCGCATACGAAGGCAACTCGGCGTCGGAGGTCGATGAACGACCTCCGTCCCCATGAGCGCAGGCCGTAGGGTGACTGGTGGAGCCGCCTGTCACCCTGGCAGAAGCAACCGCGGCGGCAGCGCGCCTCGCGCGCCTCCTCGTTTCCGGGGACGAGTTGGGGACTCCGTAGTCCCCACACCCGAGGTCAGGGCCAGATCGTGAGAGACGGCCCTGGGTCGGCCGGGGTTTGAGGGATATGCCTGTCAACCTCACCTTCGGCAACAAAAAACGACCCAAAGGCCGCGTGCGTTTTGGTCGGTTCGAGTCCGACATAACCTCTTCCACCGGCTCCGGTGGAGGGGTATCTGTGGGGATTTTGCGCACGTAAAAAAAAAACCTATATCGCTATCACATAGGCACACAAAGGATCAAACAATATTAAATGTAGTCTTTTGAAGGAAGCCCCAAATTATCCCAATGACAATAGCCACACCAACCTGTAATTGGTAAGTCCCTTAAGTCCCTTCAATCTACACCGTTAGGGTATAATTTACATAAAACAATGGAAGACGGCTTTGCACCTCGGTGGTCTGTACTTGGAAATTATTACCTTTTACCTGTTACTTTATTCGGTGAGTCTTTAGATGTTTTAGAAATGTTAAGTTCTACACTAACCACCAAAATACAGGCATCAGCTTAGTTTAGGGATTCGGCTTATTGCACTTAACTCTGTTGTAACGTATGAAATTTTAAGCCCGACGTGAATGAATGAATGAACGTATGTAACACCAGGGGAGTCACAACCGTGCTGCCAACCGACCCTGTAAGAACAGAGATTTTCTGTGCCGTCAGTGCAGAACACAAAATCAGGAAAAGCCTTTGGTCTTCCCACTGACAGCACGAATTCGTTAGTGTACTCTAACTACCCTACTCACCGCCGGGAACACGAGGTTATTATAGCCTATAGTATTTTGTAGGGCGGAGTTACTTCCCCAATCGGACTACTCAATTGGGATCGAAAAGCCATCGTGTCCTACCTTCTATAAAAAGTTCTAATGGGACTACGAAATATTTTTTATATTGGGACGGTACGCACTGTGCGGTATGAAATAAACTTCATCCCTTGCACTCTCAAGCTGTGGAATGAACTCCCTACTGCGGTTTGCCCATGCGCCTACATTATGGAGTTCTTCAAGAGGGACATTAGAAGGTCTCTTCAGGGTAGGCAGCGCGAGAGTGACGCCCCTGATAATGCACACATCCATAAGCCACGGTAACCACTTCCCATCAGGTGGGCCGTGTGCTTGTCTGCGACTTAAGTGGTATAAAAAAACCATATTAATCTAAGTAAAATATTAAAGTTAACTGAATCAGTCACTATCAGTAAGCTCTATAACAGTCAGCAAATCAATCGTTTATTTGTATAGAATTTGGGTCACATTTAAATATATTCGTTATTATTTGCAAATTATGATGCAGTTTTATTGGAAATACTTACTCAATAATTTCCTATTCCAAGAAATTTTGACTTTATGTTCTTTCAAACCTCAAAACATCATTTGTCACATATTGTTTCTCACGATCCCTTCCAAGAGGCTATTGTTTTTAAAAACATCGAAAAAGAATGGTCCGTTCTTGATTTTTCAAGTTTTTGTGACCATTGGGTGCTTGCCTTGCATCTGCTCAACACATGCAACCACTAAATCGATGGTTAAGACGTTTGCAAAATTTTAGTGATGTTGTTTTACTGTTATCGATAAAATACTTAAAGATAGTGCATGTGGTTTTATTTTCAGTAAAAGTAAAATATAGCATCTGAACTGTAATTTCATTTATTATTTATTTTCATTGTGGTATTGCAGCATAATATGTCTATTAGTATCTATCGTGTATTTATTAGCGTTCATTAACATTTTATAGATTGTAATTTAATTAAAACGACCATATCTAAATTTACTTTTCTGATGAATAATGAATAATAAATAAGTAATAAAAGGTAGCCTAGTGGTATGGGTAATGGACTGCTGAGACGAGGTCTCGGGTTTTACCATGGCCCACACCAATGATTTTTCGATGCTTTTCGAAGTTATGTGTATATTTATCGCAGGTTTATAAGTGCCCGGTTAATAGCAAAAGGCTTGCCACCTATTACATTGGGACCTAAACGTAAACTGGCGAAATGTGGGTGCTAGCACCTCTGCCTACCCCTTCGGGGATATAGGCGTGAGTTTATGTTTTATTATGTAATAATATTAGATGTTATCTTAATTTATGAGAATAAGTCCCTATTAAATAATTATGACTTATACACTTTTGAAATTCTAGACGTTTCTACCAGGGTATTCTTGCCAGGGTATCCTGTTATTTTTCTGATAATAAGTAATATATAATATAATCAATCGATAATAGATCAATAATCAACAATATAATCAATAATAGACCTGACCGGTCAAGTGTAACTAATATTAAAAGTAATGTGGAAAAGTACAAGTGAGTTATCAATTAATTAATTAACTGTCGTTAATGCCGCAATTTATTAATTATACACTTTAACCTTTAAATTTGCTATCTGATATCGTTATCGATAAAATTAGCACAACACTATTTTAAGTCATAATTCACAGGCCACAAATCTCGCTGGCAGTTAAAATTTCAGCCGGGCCTACAAAACAAAGCGTTGTTACTTTGTAAAATTGTTACTTGAGTGCCGTTGAATGAATGCACCACACCACTTGTGTATTTAAGAATAAGTTGGAGATGTTTTTGTGTCGTTATGACTTTTTTTTTTGTTTTTCAACATCGTGGCTGTATCTTCTTAAAGGATTAAATAGTTAATGATATTTTTAAAAGAAGGAGTAATAATAACTAATTACCTACATACTAGCTGCCTCAAAATCGCACTGGAATTCTCAAAGCTGTAATACACGGGTGTAAGCGCGTGTGGTACTGGCATTATATGGTAAAATTAGGACTTATGCCCGAGATTAAAAAGTTCCCAATGTATTATTTAAGACTATATCCCTATATAAATTTAAAGAAAAACAAACACCTTGTATGTGTGATTTATCCATCCTCACACATTTCACATTCATAATATTAGAACCTTCGAACAAAGTAAATGATTTCGACCATAGGAAATTTATTTACTTTGGTCGAAGATTAAAACTATCTTTATGACACTGTATACACACACTAACAGCCCAAACTTATAACCCTATAATGCGGAGTGAAAGTCGTTAGGCACAAACACTTAAAATAAAAACCAAACCCGTCAATGCTCATTAAAATCACGTTTCACTCTAAAAATAGAGTTTAGTTTGCAAGGGACACCTGAACACTATAAATCTACTGCCATATTATTTTAACACGCCCCAGTGTTGCAAATGCTTTTTTATATTTTGGCTTCGAATGTCATTGGGGATTTATTTTTGTACGTATGACTTTTGTATCAAAGTTCAATAGGTATCGCATTGAATTGAGTTTTTGAATTTTTAATACCACAGTTAATTCAAATAACTGGGGATTGGGGAAGTACCTCTACCCTACAGAATACCACGGCTATAATAACCTCGTGTTGTGTTCCTGGCGGTGAGTAGGGTAGCCAGAGCTCATTGTAGAGTTTTTGTGCTATCAGTGGGAAGATCAAAGGCTTGTCCTGATTTTGTGTTCTGCACTGAAGGCACTTAAAATCTCTGTTCTTACAGGGTCGGCAGCACGGAAGTGACTCCACTGGTGTTACACACGTTCAAAGGCCACGATAACCACTTTCCATCAGGTGGGCCGTGTGCTTGTCTGCCACCTAAGTTGTATCAAAAAAATCATTTTTGTAGTACAGAAATCGAGTGTTTGTTTGTAGAGATGAGAATTTTGTGTCTAGAATGTAGTATATGACTAAATTTTAAAGATTTTCAGCCATTTTCGTCTACGTCGCTTCATTAGGCCAGAATATGTTATATAGTAGTGTCGCGTGGTTCTCGGCAGAGTAGAATTTGGGCTACCCCATCTCTTCCCGTGCGGTGTCGTACAAGGCGACTAAGGGCTATCCTGTCTGATGTTAATATAAAATATAAATATAAAAGATATATACAGCCCAGACTCAGCGTCAGATGCATGTTGTAGTGTCATCGTTTTCAATTTCCAATTTATTTATTTAAATAAACATATACCTACCTATTTTAAAAACAAATCAGTAGTTTACTTTGCAGTTCCAGTTAGGAATCTATCGCAGTTAATTTGAGAGAGAGAATTTATTGTATCACATTACACGCAAATGAATAAATGGATTTGAATTTGACTTTGAATATTTACAAATATAATTTTGTATACTATGCGTTGGAATAACTTAGAACACTATGAGCACTTGAGCAGTCTTATTTAAAAAAATGTTTATGTTTAAAATACAAGCATGAAAAAAACGGATCAAAATTAATATTTTAATCTTCATCTTGCTTCGTACATGACTTGTGTTTTAAGTTGTACCAAGTCATTCGCATTCAGAGTCAGAAGTGGAAGGGTTAAATTTACGAGCTGAGAATTCCATGCTTAAGGGAGATACAGTATTTTATTCTGGACAGTTTATGGCCTCAATATACAACAATAGGTACTATGCTTTAATACATTATACCAAGAATTGATCTTTTGTTTCTAGTCGAAACGGCTGGTAACTGAATAATAATAATAAAGAGTAAGTTTATGGTGTTCAGAGCGGGTCCTAAGGCCTACACTGATCTGCCTAAAGTCTCACTATGTTGCTCGCCTTTAAGTCGCGTCGATAGGTTTAAGTATCTGGGGCATTGGGTTTCAGTTGACCTCAAAGATAACTTGGACATTGAGAGGGAGCGCAGGTCCTTGACTGTCCGGTGTAACATGCTCGCCCGCAGGTTTGCACTTTGTACGAAGGAAGTGAAGGTGACGCTGTTCAAAGCATACTGCCAATCCTTTTACACGTGCGGCAAATTTACAGCAGTGATAAGTAGGTTGTATGTATTTATCGATTATTACTTACTTAATATTTATTCTAATGCAAATATACGTTTGCTTGTTACAGACAAGGAGTTCATGAAACTAGAAGCGTCGCCGAACGACAGGCTGCGTTTGGTGTGCAGCTTGAAAACGGCAACCGAGAAAGGAACAGTGATGTGGTACAAAGACGGCCAACTGGTGACCACTTCTAGAAGAATAACTCAGCAGCGGCAATGGTAGGCATTGACAAATACGTATTAAAAAAATTAAAACCAGACCTTTTGTTTTTGCGAGAAGGCATACGGAAGGTAGGACGCCCCCTGGTCAGATGGACTGACGACCTGCAAAAGGTGGTTGGGACAGACTGGATGCGGAAGACAGAGGATCTGATGAAATGGCGTACATTGTGAGAGGGCCTATGTTCAGCAGTAAACTGCGGCGGGCTAATTGATTGATTGATCCAAATGTCCTAATGTCTAAATGTCTAGAGTCTCTAGAGTAATATATTCGAAAATATTAACAATTATTTAACATTCTAAAATTAAAACTTAAGTACGTTACTGTTTCAATAGCTTCTAAGTTGCAGTTCATAAATCAGAACGCTATATTTCAAGCGAATCTAAAATAGCATTGAAACAAATTTCGCGAAACTAACAGAAATAGAGACATAGAAACAGCAAGCGATGTATCCAGTAACAATATTTACACTAGTAAAAGTACACAAGCAAAGAACATAATGAATTTAGATTATGTGTTAGAAACACATAATACAAATTCATTATGTTCTGTGCTTGTGTACTTTTGCTTATGCTAAGAAACATAAAATTACGTCAATCAAATTAATTATAGCTCTTTACCAAGAAAGGATTATGATTGAACTGAATTCAAAACATATTATCAACCTTGTGCTTGATTTTACAGTTGTTGAATGGGTTTAGTTTTCATGAATAATGACAATAAATCTAAAGAAGTCAATAGTGATACTAAGAGCTTTTGAAAGAAGCATGTAGCTTTTGAAAGAAGAGCTTTTGAATGAAGTATGTTTGCGCCTATAAATTAACATATACATATTACAAAATTGAAATAGATTTTCCTTGTTGCTTAATTAAAATTGTTTTATCATACACAAAACTTGTAAACTAAATAAAAGAAAACACGCAACGGCCAGATGAAAACTAAAGTTTTTATGAGTAAATCAAATTTATTGCAATAAAAAGTTACTCCAGTTCAAAATTCTCATTGTAAAAAATGAATAAAAGTTATTTCTGTCTTCTAAATGCGTATTGGTGAGGTGTGAAGCCATCGTAAATGTTATGACTCTGGTTATCTTCTGTTTAGCATTACCACATTGATGTCACTGAAAAGTTTTATGATCCATTCATGTTTATTTTATAATTATAACAAATTTGTTTACACCACAAGTACTTCTATATTTACATTTCACTCTCGTTGTTCATATTATCTTTAAAACTATAATTGGGTAATGTATTGGTAAATAAGCATGCAAAGATTACGATAACAAAAAAGGTAAACTGGTTCAGTAAACTGATACTGAGCTTACAGTGAAATTAACTAATTACAGATTCCTAGTTGAACTATGTTTAAATTTAATGGCCAGTTTACCGCCTACACACAACATGTACACATTTGAACTGTTCAAGAGTTTGATGAATATGTAACGAAATTTAATTTCGTTAACGATGCTATAATAATTTACCTTCAAATTGTTTTCAGGTTAACTATTAAAGCATTTCGACCAAAAGATGAAGGGCTTTATGCGTGTCGACTCAACAACGATGACTTCAAGGAGATGACTGTGGCGATAACATTAAAATACAATAATGTTCAAGATACTGATGGTAAATTATTAATAAAAATATATGTATAACGAAATCAAAAACTACCTTTGAAGAAATTGATTATAATTTTAATAACCTTGTACGAAATCAATGGAGAAAATAGTACACATAATGTGATGAGTACTTAAATTAAGTTTGTTAAGTCATGACTCATTCTTATAACATAAACATAGCTTCAATGTCAAAAGCGTTGCAGGTTTTAAACGACATATTCGACGCTATTCCAATGTCTTTGGCCTGTCTGTAGTTATTTTCATATTATATTTTATTAGTGTCTTTACTGATCATCCAGATGTGTAAACAAGTCAAGTCTGCACCGGATTCCGGGGTTGCAGTATTGCAGTAATATTGCAATCGCTATTTTAAAACACTTCATTCACTTTTTCATTTCGGGATGCACTTAAATTTTATGTAATGTTGATTTCCTGTACGTAATTTGGTTGCAAAGCAATTGGGGAACATATTTTTGGAAACTGATTTAAATGACCGTCTTTCAGAATTTCAAGCAGACATGAGTGAAAGATCGCTTTTAGAAACACTATCACAGATTAAAAGCAGATCAATTTTAGAAAATAACAATGACGATCCTGATGAAATGGCAGACAAAGATCATCCAAACTATGGACATATTGATGATAAACAGGAACTTTTCGCTCCGAGGTTCAAGCATCCTACGAAACTATCTAAGATAGATACGAGACAAGTCGGGAAAAACATAAAAGTGAGATGTACCGCGGAAGGTAATAAATATTTTTAGTTGCCGTTTTTCTAATATGCACTCTGGGTTATATATTTTGAAAGTCCAACGTCCAGTCTAAGTTTAGTTTTATATTTTTGAAGAGATTAATTTTAAGCAATAGACTCACCTCCTATTACGTGGGACCGAATACAATGAATGGTGAAATGTGGGTGGTAATTCACCTCAGTCTAACCACTCGGGGATAAAGCGCTATATGGATGTATGTATTAATTTTCATAACTTTGATTAGGTATCTTCTATGGATCCATTTCAATAGCTTATTTATGATGTGCTATTTTCATATTTAATAAAAATTACAGGAAACCCAACTCCAAATATAACTTGGTACAAGAACAAGATTACTCCAATTTCATGGGATTATTTCGAACCTTCCTATGGCAAGTGGTCTATGTTTCTTCAGGAACTAACCAAGGATGACAACGGCAACTATACGTGTGTCGTATGTAACGAACTTGGCTGTATTGAACATACATCGGTATTGCTGGTCCAAGGTATGATATTGAGAAATATTCAAGTACATTTAAAAGTATTCCCTTCTATCAGTATCTTTATTAATCATCCAAACATAAAAAACAACATGTAACCAATTGCTTGCTTTCAGAATTACAAGTGGACATGGACGATCGATCACTTCCAGAAACACTGTCTCAGATCAAAAGCGGAACCTTCATAGAGAATAATACCTTAGACGAAAACACAACAGTAATAAGCCCACGATTCACTAAAGACGAAGATCTTGATGAAAAAGCAGATAAAGAACATCCGAACTATGGACATATAGATGATAAACGAGAACGTTTTGCTCCAAGGTTCAAGCATCCTTCGAAGCTTTATAAGATGGATATGAAACCAGCCGGTAACTCTATAATAATAAAATGTGCCGCGGAAGGTAATAAATATTTTTATTAGTGGATATTTTTGTAAGATGGACTCGTGTTGAAATATTTTTAAAGTCCAACGTTCTGAGTTTAGTGCTATATTTTGTGAGAGATTCATTTTTGTAACTTTAATTATTTGAGGGAATTAATTTCATCAGTCCGTTCGTGATATGATATTTTAAGTAATTAATGTTACTTAAGTAGATTTTAATGTAATCTTTGTTGCATATAGACGAGCCTTATTAAATATAGACACATGAGCTTTCAGAAATAATCAAATTGTTATTTTAAAACAAACAATATTTACAGGAAACCCGACTCCAAATATTACTTGGTACAAGAACAGGGTTACTCCGATCTCTAGAGTTTACTTCCAACCTTCCTATGGCAAGTGGTCCATGTCTCTTCAGGAATTAACAAGGGCTGACAATGGTAACTACACCTGTGTTGTATGTAACGAACTCGGGTGCATCGAGCATAGTATGGATTTACACGTTCAAGGTATATATTGAGAATTAATATGATTGAGAATTATTAATTTAATTATTGTTTATTACATGTAAGCAAACTGTATATTAAGCACCTGAAATATTTTAAGAATCATAATGGAACACACACACGCAAACGAAGAAATAATGTATTAATCTGTACAGGTAAAAAGTGTGTTGCTTATTACATAATAATATTACAAAAGATCAATTTACTGCAAAACTAAAAAGAAAGACAACTGTAGTTACTATAATGTGCGTCATCTTCATCTCAATTTCTTCAAAATTCTTTATAGAACGGTTCCCTTCGAAGCCGTACATCAAAGAGGGTTACCCCGGTAATATCACCGTTCTGGTAAACGACACTGTGATACTCACATGCCCTCCAGTCTCCGACCTGGAACCTTTCATGTACTGGCTCAGACCCTACAACTACTCCATGAAAGATGTGGAGGTCGGACCCAGTGACAATCCGATACCCACCGGTGAAGTGAAAGAGGTCACTGATTATTTTGATTTGGGGGATGGGCAATTACTAAAAGGTGATGGTGCATTACATACCAGTAGCGAGGGGTCACTATAGAACGATTTCTGCCAGCTTACTTTGCAAAGGGAAGCCGTGGTATATTTGTTAAAATTTATAGTTTCTTGGCTAAAATTTCACCCTTCGTTACTGTTACATACTGAAATATAGGTTGTGGTAAGACAGAGTAAAACAACTAAAGGTTTTGGAAAAATTGTAATAACAATTTTAGTTATAAAAATGTATTTGGTTTAAGAAGAACATAACATAACAATAAATAATTGGGTACCGGAATAGTTTAGTTATACTGAAAGGTACAAGGTTAAAATAAAAGTTAACCGGTGACGGTTTGGTGGAGGAAATAGTTTTAGTATAAAAGCAAATGTAAATAATATTATCAAACACACACGTACACATACATTTACTTTGCCTAATATACTTATTGCTACTTAGGTGTAAGATTTTTTAGGTGTAAGATTATTTATGCATAATACATGACTAATTTATTTTAGTTTAATATAATTCTATCTAATTAGATTTTATTGTTACGAAAGATACTTCGCATACAAATTAACACGAGATAATTCGATTAAGTTTGAAGAAAAGTATCTGTTAGCATTACCCGCACTGAAATGCTTAACATTTTGTCTCCAAAATAAACTGAAAAAGTGAAGATAAAGTAACTAGTTAGTTATAACTGTTCTTTGCTGAGATTGATGAAAGTAATTTATATAAAAGCATTTTGCTCAAGCAACTGTAATGTTTCGCTTTGTGAAAGAGCAAACATGCGAAGCTTCTAAACTATTTGATTGAATACAAATATAGACCAAAATAAACTGCTAAAGGAATGAAAAAGAGACGCGAATTCCGTCGCAACATCCAAGTGCTATGTATTTCAGTTTTGTATTTTTAATTTTTAATTGTATAATTTACTCTACAGTCAACAACCTTCTTGTATTAGAAAAATATAATAAAAATATGGTGTCTCATAGAGGACAGTCAGCGTCAGAACGATTTTTACTACAAAGTCTCAAAATGATCTTAATACCAAGGTATTAAGAGCAAAATCAAACTGTTTTATGGAGTTATGTTGTATTATTGTTCGAACTATAGGTGTGTATCAAATATCAGAACAATCAATCAACAGGAAAGGAGGAAAACCAACTTTGTTTGTCAAAATCGATCTCATGCTGACTTGTCAAGCTTAATATTTAATGTATTGTATAACATTTTATCAAAGGTTTACAAATTACTAGCATTTTCAGTCTCATTAAAATACGGCTGAACTTCGAAATTTTCGTGAAGTGACCTCCATCTGACCACCACAGCCAATAGGCGATATCGAAATTTTGTAGTTAGTCGGACTTATGTGGTTTACAAATTACGTTGAGGTTTACAATAACTTGTTTAATCTCTTAGACTGTATATATATTTGACTATAAAGTAAGCAGACAAGATATGTAAAGTTCTGAATATTAACAATTCAATTTCCTTGTAGAACGTCTTTATGCGAAGCCAGTATTGACACGTGGTGCGGACAATGTGACCATATTAGTCGGAGAGACAGCTAAATTCAACTGTCAATTTCTCACTGATATGCACCCGTCAATCTTTTGGCTGTATTACGCCAGAGGCGATTATGTATACAACTACACCCTCGACGATCCTTACGATGTCTCAGCTAAGGAGCCTATTGTGTACATGGATAACAACAGAATTGTATCGGTGAGGGAAATGTGACTAACGCATGATTGTGATGTTTATTTTAATATATGTTTTCCTTAAAATTTAGTAACGCAATTAATATTAACAGTATGCATTAACAGTTAGCATGATTATAACACTTAATTCGTACTTAAGCTTACAAGAGCTTACAAGAGCTTTAAGTAAATCCATAAATACTCCTGCTCACATCGTTATAGCACTACTCTACTACAATGAATGCGAGCGAGGCAAATAACAAAAAACATAACATATAACATAAACTTACGCCTATATCCCCGCAGGGGTAGGCAGAGGTGCTAGCACCCACATTTCGCCAGATTGTTTAGGTCCCAGTATAATGCCTGTCACCCTGGCAGAAGCAGGCCGCGGCGGCGGCGCGCGTGGCGCGCCTCCCCGTTTCCGGGGTCGAGTTGGGGACTCTGTAGTCCCCACACCCGAGAAGAGGGCCAGATCGTGAGAGATGACCCTGGGTCGGCCGGGGTGCGAGGGATATGCCTGTCAACCTCACCTTCAGCAACCAAAACGACCCACAGGCGGCGTGCGTTTTAGTCGGTTCGAGTCCGACATAACCTCCTCCACCGGCTCCGGGTGGGGAGGTATCCGAGGGGATTTTGCGCACGTAAAAAAAAAAAAGAAGGTCCCAGTATAATAGGTGGCGAGCCTATTGCACAAAAAAAATCATTATATGATAATGGCAGAGCTATTATTAATTACGCATGCCTTGCTTATGTTTTTGTAACAAAATATGCTATTATCGTTATTGTACTATGCTTTGTTATTTATTTAATAAGTGAATATATAATATTATTGAATTTATGCATAACAAAATTTCAAGCTAAATAATATTTAAAATAAGATAAATCTTGTTTATTTTTAATTTTATTAGGAGCATAATTATTCACAATCAAAAACGTATGTGAAAGAATTCGAAAGTTAGGATTAAGCATCTGAAGCAAAACGTAAAAAGAAACCAAACTGAAAATACAATTCTTTATTCGAATTTACAGAGTCAAAACCCAGATGATAAACCTGAACATCTGACGTTATACAATGTTACTAAAGAAGATGAAGGCTGGTACGTTTGTGTCGCTCTCAATTCTCTTGGCAACACCACAGCGAAAGGATTTTTGACAGTATTAGAATGTAAGTACAAATTAGTTCAGTATTCAATCAGTTATATAGATATTGAAGTCTCTTCACCCACTGCAACTAGGTTACCACCCTCAACATGTTTTGGATCCAAAAGTTTAAGTTTTAAGAGATTTTAGTCCAAAAAATCAAGTTTTAAAGCGTTTTTGATTCAAAAGTCCACTTTCAGACTACTTTTGGTCCAATAATAATTTACGTTTTTGACTTTATTATGTCTGTACTTTTTGACGTGACTTTTAATACATTTACATTTACTATTTTACACCACGTTATATTGGTTCAATGACCTTTCTAATTCAAATATAATTTTCATTGTAGTCTAGTCATTTATCATAATAAGTGTAGTAACAATAA
The DNA here is from genome assembly GCA_963662185.1 of Eilema griseolum. Classification (NCBI taxonomy): domain Eukaryota; kingdom Metazoa; phylum Arthropoda; class Insecta; order Lepidoptera; family Erebidae; genus Eilema; species Eilema griseolum. The sequence goes on from OY759250.1 coordinate 5,285,666, forward strand.
TTGAATTATGAATAGACCGAACAATAAGGTCGATACTTTGAAGCTATTACTAACATCGATATATTATTTGCAACACTGTCAAAGTATAAATAAATCTTCTATAAGATTCTACACAGCACTTTCTAGACCCAAAGTAAACATAGCTTGACTTATTATTACGCTGGGCGGATACACATTTTTCTGTAAATGCGTACAAATTGTACTTAGGAAAACATTAGTATTATGAATTACAATTCCCTTTACAGCGCCACCGGTACAAGAAGCACCTGATCATGGAAAACACACTCTAATGATAAACATTCTGACCGCTATTCTCGGAGCAATGTTCTTCGTAGCGGCTATCATAGTGGTGATGATTTGCAAGAAGTTGAAGAGAGAAAAGGAACAGAAACAACTGGCGATAGAAACGGCTAGAGCTGTGATCGTGACGCACTGGACTAAGAAGGTGACGGTGGAGAAACCACAGATAAATGGATCGATTAACACTACAAGTGAAGCTTTGGTAAGTGTATTACAAATAACGAGGCTAATGAAGAAACTAATGAAGTAGAATTTTAAGGGTTGTCCTATATCGTTTGGATATTTTGTACAAGGTAGCGAATGAAAAACTGTTATGATCAAAAACGATAAATGCTATTTCCAAGTATATTATATAGTTAGGTTAGCATAATTTAGAACTTCTCAAAAGAAAGAGTATCTTTTTCTTAATAGTATTCTAAACAAAAATATTTGTATAGGCATTTTCAAATATGTAAAAATTAAGAGCTACTATACGTCTGATTTCACATAGAAATAAATAAGAAGGCTCACGGAACAGGAATCATGAACATGAAGAAACCTACTAAGTATTATTAGTAGAAATGAAATTTCTATGGTTTCAACAATTTAGGCTGAAACGTTGAAAGTGGTCATAACAATTTTAAATCAGATGTCATCACCTTTACAGTCTTATCATATGTCGTTGTTACTAGTGACCATGGGAGTTCTTCTCATCTAGAGAAGAATGCTGACATGACAAAACATACTTGACACGTAGATTAACATTTATAATTATTACGTTAATATGCAGGTCATGTGTAGGATTACACACTATTCACGAGCAGGCATTGTTATGATGGATAAGGATAATGGTATCTATTGACATAGGACGGGAGCAACATTTAACAATAGAGCTAACATATATAATAGTGCCATCTGTTAGTGAATAGACATAACACTTTATAATAACAGTTCTAATAACTAAAAATGATATTTTCTTAATAGTGTATTCTTTAATGTGTACACTCTCGTGACCTCTAACTTAGTGTAAAATGCACTACCACTACAATATATACGTCATCCGATAGACAAGATCTTATCTCGCCAAAACAACCATATATATCCGTTCTGAATGAACTTTATACAATCATAATAGCAAATAAAATAAAGTAATAAAATAAACTTCTACTGCGGATAAAACCAATCATTTCTCTTTACAGCTAATGCCCGTAGTGAAAATTGAGAAGCAGAAACTTTCGCAAGTCCAGAACAACACAAGTGACTCAATGATGATGTCAGAGTATGAACTACCAATGGACATCGACTGGGAAGTGCCCAGAGAAACACTTGCATTAGGAAAGATCCTGGGAGAGGGAGAGTTCGGCAAGGTAGTGAAGGCAGAGTGTGAGGGAATACTGAAGCCGGGTATGCAGTCTGTCGTAGCAGTTAAGATGTTGAAACGTAAGCATTTTAATATTTTCCTATGGTTCAATAATTTCTTAATTTCTTTCCATTTTTTAGTTATGTTATCAATATTAGTAAGCCTTATTTTTATGTTCGATCTGTCAAATAACAGCATCCCCTGTGATGATTAAGCTAAAGTGACTTCCAAAGAGTGGTTACCACCATTCCAGATACCTATTGTCCATAGAATGATCCTTGTCATAATCCTTTTTACGCCCTACGCAAAGAACCCATAATTGCAGGAAGAAGGGAATTCGTGGATGGGTAAATTATTCCATTTCTTTACCGTGGGCTGTGAAGTTCAGATGGCATTCGCTTCACGGAAAATATAGAAGTTCGGCCATTTTGTTGATAGACTGAAAGCGAAACCCAATTAAACAAGGAAAAGGCTTCAGTAGATGACGAGTTAGCACCATCTAATATGAAATATTTGTAAATTTTCAGAGGGCCATACGGATGCTGAAATGATGGCACTGGTCTCAGAAATGGAGATGATGAAAATGATCGGAAAGCACGTGAACATAATCAACTTGCTGGGATGCTGTACTCAAGATGGACCACTATACGTTATAGTTGAATATGCACCTAATGGCAATTTGAGAGAGTTCTTGAGGAACCATCGTCCTGGGAATAGGTTAGTACACTTTTTGTCACCACAATATGATGAGTAATTTCAAAACTCAAAAGTTTTGAGCATTAGCTGATTCTCGTGGCTCCGCCCGTTTGGATATGGTATTTTTGGTTCTACTTTACCAAATTCACAAACCGCATCAAAATCCATTTAGAAATTTTTGCATCTTTCGCGAACAGATTTTTTTTTATAAATTTCTCTAATATTACTGGTACTACTCTACACTACTTACTAGCATAGCATCAGGCAAGATGTAGTATTTCATCACAACTCAGAATATCATAATTATTTTTTCTTTTCAGATACGAATCCTCAATAAGCGACTTGAAAGAAAAGAAAACGCTAACACAAAAGGATTTGGTGTCCTTCTCATATCAAGTAGCAAGAGGAATGGAATATTTAGCTTCTAGACGAGTAAGTATTTAATATGCCCCTGATGTTTCATACGTCCATAGGCCACGGCAACCACTTCACATCATGTAGGCCATGTGCTTTTCTGCCACCTAAGTAGTATAAAAAATACATTCTGTTTATGAAAGCGCCTACTAATTTTTCAAGAGATATCCTGCTAGAATGTTTAACGAAATATATTTTTTTAAACAGTACTGGGACCGAAATTACTCTAAATTACGTGTTTTAAGAGTGGGTTCAAATCGGTAATGTAGGTAGTGTAGAAAGGAAGCGAACCCAGGACCTCTCTACTGTAAGGCTGACTCTTCAATCAGATCATATTAAAGTATTTTGCAATGCTTAAGATTATGAAAATATTGATTTTAAACGTCAAAAAGAGTATGCTCGTAAAACCCTACTCATAAAACAATGTTCGAGTGCTTTATATTTTATTTAATATTTTTCTCTCTTCCTTCTTTTTTATATGTGATCTGCAATAACCATATTCCTTCTACTTTTTAAGTTTCAATTATTAATTTAGTTGTATTTTTTCCATTCTTTCCAGTGCATCCATCGTGACTTAGCCGCCCGTAACGTGCTAGTCTCCGACGACTGCATCCTGAAGATAGCAGACTTCGGTCTGGCGAAAGACGTCCAGAGTAACGACTACTACAGGAAGAAGACTGAGGGACGGTTACCGGTGCGGTGGATGGCTCCAGAGTCGTTGTACCATAAGGTGTTCACTACGCAGACTGACGTGTGAGTATATAGTTTGTGATACTTTCGGAAGTTTTAAGATGCCATTATAATTTGTGGATTTTTATTTGTGCGGAAATTCCCAAGGATGCCTCCCCCCGTCGACTATTGTGGGCGGTTATGTCGAACCAACCGCACATTGTGACGAGTTTCAATTACTGGGGTTTCAGGGTATTCAATAGACATTTCTCATGCACTTGCTGACCTTGAGCCATGTACGGATTGCACGGTATCACTATCGAACATGCACCATATAATTACTTACGATCATACTTACGAACACCCACACACATTACTTACGATCTTGAGTTCTTCAAGCGGAGTGTAAATAAGCATCTGTCAAGCCCGTCAAGGTAAGGACCATTATTTTGTAATTCTCGATGTCTGGAATGGTGGTCCTTATTATTTACATTTCACCCTAGCTTCTTAACATCCAGCACGGTATATTCTTGAGATATTGTCGTCTATTTCACCGAGACTATATTCGTCATCAATAGAACGTCGTGACTCTGTCTTAAAATGGTCTATTTTGATCTCCAGCTGGTCGTTCGGCGTGCTCCTGTGGGAGATAATGACACTGGGCGGCACGCCGTACCCCACCGTGCCGGGACAGTATATGTACCAGCACCTCAGCGCGGGTCACCGTATGGAGAAGCCGCCTTGCTGTAGTCTCGAAATGTAAGTTTTTTTTTTAAATATACTTACTGTTTATAGAAATCTTGCAGAATTGCCTGAAAGAAGGTAGGTATGGCAAAGAAGTGACTGAGGAAGTTACATCTATCAGGAATTTGTGGAGGAGAATCGCATAGTGCCCCAAATAATTGAATTAAATGCATGATGAGATACACGAACACTTGTGAAGTTATAATTATTCATATAATTTTCAATATTTTGTTTAGATGTCGTGCTGTTTTATTTATAGTGCTAGTACATTTTTATTTTTGATACCATGCTACTATTATTTTCAAATCTTCAAAGCGTCAAAGCGACTACTCATGGCAAACCCAAAATAATAAGGTGTCACGCTACGAGAAATCTTTGCGACCACACTACATTTAAACTGCACCGATAAATCGATGAGTGTGCACTTAAGCTATCTCTTAATATGGTGACCATGAGTAATATTACTAATTACTAAAATTTTGCCTACCTAAAGTTTATCATTAAGTTATATTATGATGATCTGTTTTTTTACGATAAATTATGATATACGATATATTGATCTGTAATTACAAATCTGAATCAAATAGTAATGGAAAGCGTTCTATGACTTTGTTTATCAATTCAATTGGGTATTTTCCTGTAGTTAAAATAAATAATTTAACTGAGCTTATTAAATTAAGAATGGTAAAACCGGGGTAAAAATTGCGTCTGTTCTTATTTTATCGTTTTTTTTTATTTTAAACAGCCACCCAACCTATTGTAGTAAATTATTTGAATATTGAATATTATGACATCATCATTATTTATTTCATACAAATTTCCTTGTAACTTATCGTTTTGACATTTAGTAAAAAGTAACAAATTTGATTAATCAGTCGATTACCCAATTCATTTACTGCGTGAACTGATAATTATCTAGTTATCTACATCTCTCTAGATCTGATTATAACTATCTCTTCATCTTTGTTCCAGATACATGCTAATGCGCGAGTGTTGGTCGTTCTCTCCTGGTGACCGACCATCCTTCACCGAATTAGTCGAAGATCTCGACAAAATCCTAACAGTGACGGCCAACCAGGAGTATTTAGACCTTGGTCTACCCCAACTAGACACACCACCTTCAAGTTACGACGGATCTGGTGATGAAAGTGACAGTGACTTTCCATTTATTAAATAAGACTTGAAGTTTTAATTTGAAGGAGTTTGATAGACTTGTATTAAAGTCAGTGCAAAAAATTCTATACGAGAATTGAACAACACAGGTTGTGTTGTCGTAATGTTAATAGGCTATATTTTCAACAATCAACCGGGTTACTAACTACTGAATTCATTCAAATTTAAATAAAAATATACAAAATAATTGCGCTAAAAAATTAATGAAAATGAAAATTTATGAAAAAAATTGAAACAATTTTCAGGAAAAAAATTGAGTTATATGAATATTTTGATGGCCTAATATACGAACATAGATAAATATTTTGTTAATGTATAATGTTTCAACAAAATATTGTCTATATGCTAGAGATGATGAATAGAATTGAACCCACCAATGCGAATACGTTATAAAATATACCAATGTAGATATTAAAATGAATGTATATTATTATGTATAATTATAGAAAGTTTACTAGACGTATAAAAATTTATCTAGTAATGGTTATGGACACAATATTGAAATAAAAAATATTGGTTTTAGGACTCGACTTTAGGCATCAATCACCTACATCTGCCTACTATTGAATGTATAATTAAATAGTTTAACCTACAAATTGTAGAAAATAAATTATTCTAAAACATTCTACCACAATCTCAGGCATTCTACGAGATTCTAAATAAGTGCTTGTACTACATTATTAGCGCGGGTTGTCAAAAATATGTCATATTGCAAGTAGCAAGCTTTTATTACTGAGATCACAGAATCCTAGTTTGTGAACGCAAAATGTGATCAAAATATTTTTTTATAATGTACCGCTGATGTTGCTAAACCAAAATTTGTGTCCCAAGCTTTACTAGTCATTAGCTTTACCTAATTGACTGGATACTAGTAAATGTTTGCTATTTCTAGATTAAGTTCTGTTAGTATAAGAACAGAAGAAGAGTAATCTCCAGATTGCCAACCGACAGGTATAATTCCTAGCCTTGTCGTATTTCATAAAATGTTTAAAGCAAATGCAAGTTGCGTGGTATATCTTCATTTTATTAACCAGTCACCATTGGCAGATTACATTAATAAACTCATCAAAAATAAGTGTGATTTCATTATTGAAAAAAAAAAAATTCAATAATTTTTTTTCAATAATGAAATTATTTTAAAAAAGGTATTTCTTGTACTTTTCTGTTTTACATTTCCTATCCGTCTATCTTTTCACTTTAAGCATACTTTTTAATTTTATTTAATTAAATCGTTTTACCAATACTTTAGTAACTTTTGTATGTAATATTTATTATTCGAATATTTATTCGTAAGTTGTACATGTGAGACAAAGTATTGCATAATATTTTGTATTCATAGACTTTTAGATAAATGTAAATAGTCTTGTACCAAAGTTTGAGTCTTATGATAATTGTAAAACATTATTAGGAAAGTCTTATGGCATTTTTAATTAATTATATTGTGTTATTTACTGAATTGTATTTAGTACACCACAAACCTAACATGAAATGTAAATCTGTAGCTACGGACCGAAGCTTTTCGCAGCAAAAAATATTTTAACTGTAGACGGCTCGTGACTCTTGGTTCGTCCTAAATAATATCATAGTTGCTAAATACTATGTCTTTTATTCTGTTTTTGTCTGGGCCCGAAGTTACGGATGTACGTTTCATAGTAGCGCCCAGGAGTATCTGCTCATCTAGTAACAAAAAAATATTAATAGTCATTAGACGAAGATGTGCAGACTTACCTCTAATTCAGCAATGAGTGTTTTATGACTAAGATGATGAGTATGTTTTTCAGAATCTGTTATCGATATTTCACAATTATTCATTGTAAATAATACACGCTATGGTATGGATGTTCGCTGCAACCTAAATAACAAAAACTACATCGAAAGCATCATCAAAACAGCCTCACGAAAACTCGGAGTCCTGAACAGAGTGAGACGATTTTTCACGCCGGAGCAGCGGTGTCTTCTATACAAGACACAAATTCGCTCCTGTGTGGAGTACTGCTCGCATCTCTGGGATGGTTCAGCAAAGTACTTACTAGATGCTCTCGACAGGTTGCAGCGACGTGCGATCCGCATCATTGGGAATCCCGAGATCACGAACACCCTAGAACCTTTACAGCTGCGTAGAGATGTTGCGTCCATGGCTGTATTTTACCGTCTGTACCATGGGGAGTGTTCTGATGAGCTCTTCCAATTAGTCCCACCCTCCCCTTTCCTACACAGGACAACGCGTGCAGGTCTTAGATGTCATCCGCACACGGTGCAAAACATCCGATCAAGAACCAAGCGGTTCGGAGACTCTTTCCTCTGTCGCACCATTAAGGCCTGGAATTCATTACCAGCTCACGTGTTTCCTTCTTCCTACAGTCCCGGGTCCTTTAAGCGGGGCGTGAAAAAGCATATGATAAGGCCGTCAAGCTGAGTGTCACCATTGTCACACGGTATGTGTAAGTAATGGTGACCCTCTTTTCTGGGATTTTGCCTTCAGCTTACCATCAGGCAAGGCGAAGTCCAATTGACGTGTCCTATATAAAAAAAAAAAAAAAAAAAAAAAAAAAAACGCTAAATAAATTTAGCACAAATTTAACCTGTGTGATGTACTATATATATTTTCATATTATGTATTATAGATGCACTATTTTTGCGTATTAAGTCTAGCATCTAGTCTCTTTGAGAACAGTGAATAAACATATTTTTATTTAACGTTAATGTAAGTATTATTACACGATATGTTGCAAAATATATGGTTGTTACGTTTCTGGTAATTTAGATAGACTAGGTAACAATAAATATTACATGTTTCAACTAAATTGAAGCAATCATATTCTAACGAAGCGAACCGAAGCATTCAAACAATATGAAAAACGAAGAGTTCAAACTAAATAAGAAATGAAGCATTCATTTTCGTCATTACAATTTCCTAGAAGCAATTACATTGAAAGCAATATTAATACGATTATTAAATTTATAATTGCAGATTAACAGTCCTAATCATTTTCACTAGTGTCGTTGACGTCAATAGACTGATGTTCTGATTTTTAGGTTAAAGGCAATGCATTTCAACACCAAATTTTTCGTACTTAATTATTATTTATGGTATCATAATAAGTATGTAACCAATTAGTAAAAAAATGAGATTATTGTGTAAATAGTAGTTAGATATTTTAATTATTATGTAATGAATTATATTATTTAGATTGAGAGAGAATGAATTTTGGCTGTCAAAAATATTTTAATGGACTTGACTTTTTTTGAAAGTGACATTTGTATTATTTTTAAATTCATTATTACTGGCAATCAGTAAAAAGAATAGCATTTGCAATTTGAAAAAAATGTGCCTTAAATACTGTGGAAAGTGTTTTTGCTCCTTGTATGTATATTTGATGGATTCATGTGTGGGTTAAAATAAATATGTACGAAAATATATTGAAATAAATTTTTAATAGAATTGTATCCAGTTGTTATTTATTTGAAAAAAGAAAAATAGTAATCAAAAATCCCATTTAAAAATAGCAAAGAAGTACAGGGGTCTCCAATATCTTTGACGCCTAAGCACGTCAGCATCCTGCTAGTCGGTGCACCTGCTAAACATCGGTATATTCCCATTCAGTAATACCCAAACAGGTAACACTGTTACTTGTTAGGAAAAAAAATCCCATCGTGTCACAGGTGTTAATGGATGCAACACTTTTGGTCGCCACGAGCAACACTACAGAATATTGTGGAAAAAAAAATCCCAACGTGTCACAGGTGTTAATAGATGCAACACTTTTCGTCGCCACGAGCAACACTACAGAATATTGGTGTTAAGTACTGGTTGGAAAAAAATCCCAACGTGTCACAGGTATTAATGGATGCAACACTTTTGGTCGCCACGAGTAACTCTACAGAATATTTTGGTGTTAAGTACTGGTTAGAAAAAAAAAATCCCAACGTGTCACAGGTGTTAATAGATGCAACACTTTTGGTCGCCACGAGCAACACTACAGAATATTGGTGTTAAGTATTGGTTGGAAAAAAAATCCCAACGTGTCACAGGTGTTAATAGATGCAACACTTCTGGTCGCCACGAGCAACACTACAGAATATTGGTGTTAAGTACTGGTTGGAAAAAAAATCCCAACGTGTCACATGTGTTAATGGATGCAACACTTTTGGTCGCCACGAGCAACACTACAGAATATTTTGTGTTACGTACTGGTTGGAAAACAAAAAACGCGACGTGACACAGGTGTTACTGGATGCAACATTTTTAAGACGAGGCAATATCGTAGGTTTTCATCTCAGGATTGGGATGTCAGACGGTAGCCACTTCCGAAAAAACAGACATATCACTCAAAAATAAATCTGAGTTTTAAAGGGAAAACTTTGAATTTAGAAAATATAATTCACAGGATACAATATATCAAAACACAAAACAACACAAGTTATCGCAATACGCTAGAATTGGAGGTAGACATAAAAATGAGTGAGCACTTAAAGTACTTTAAGTGCTGTGCTGTGCAGTCGCGCTTCAGAGTAAAAATAAAATTTTACAAATGAACTTTATTCTTTAAAAAACGTTGTTTCAATTAATTTTTCATCGAACATCGTATTCTTTAGGTGCTTACAATATAATTTATTTATTTCATAAGATAATTAATAAAAAATATAAATCTAAAGTAGTTAGTTACATAGTATAGATTAAATCAAAATTGACATAACTGAACTCTATTAGTTAAGTGAAAGATAGTTAAATCCATTTTGTTACCAACATTTTTCATTTATATCTATGTTGATATTAATAAAAAAATTAGATAAAACGCGTCGTGGAATTCCTCCGCATCGCATGCATCTTGTGGTAGCGTTCCCAGAAGACTGCAGCATTGCCACGTTGTATGGCAATGCTTATTCTCTGACCTAAGAAGAGGCCAGCTCTCTGGTCACAAGAAGCGTCGAGCATACGCTTCGCAATCTCCCTGAAGAGATTGCGGGCGCTCGGACCCCACGGCCCAAACGTTTCTACTCCAAACGGTTAGGTAATATCTATGTTAGAAGTAATATTTTACGAAATATTGGTCATTTCAAACACGTGCTTGCTATACAGGATGGAAACTTTCGAACTTACCTGGATAGGAAATACTCTAAATACTGGGGATAACATTTTTCACTCAAAGGAAACATTCCATTATTTTCGAAAAGAAACAATACCCGGTAGTTGAACTTACTAAATTTCGAAAAAGTAACATACTGTATTTTTATGACATCAATCGATAGGGTCAATCATTAGGATCATATCTCCCTAACAAACATGGTAAATTAAATGAAAGGAAGTCTATGAAATCTTAACTTATATAAAGTTACATTCTCAACCGGAAAAAAAGTCATTCATCATCAAATATTTGGCTTCAAATGTAACTTTATTGTTGATAAGGTATTGGATAAATTAAAGTGATGTGTGTGGTGGCATTGAATATAAGTTAAGATTTCAATGACATCCTTTAATTAAATTTACCATATTTGTTACCATTTTTTCCTTATGATTGACCCCAGAAAAATACAGAATATTTTTGTTCGATTACCGGTTGTAGCAAGCGAATTTTCGAAAACCTTTGAATGTATTTTTATTTCTATTTATAAATAAAGGAATATTTCCTTTGATTGAAATTTGTTATCTCCAGTATTTAGAGTACTTTCTCTCCAGGTCTTCCACCATATAATACTGCACTCATAGTTTCTATTTGCCAGATACAGAAAGAAGTTTTGGTAAATAGGGAAATCGGTCTTTGGATGATTATGACTTTGGTTAAGGTAACCGATCGAGGTAGTTACGACAGCCAACGTGCCTTCATGATAAGAGAAGCGCTAGGTTGTGGAACGTTAAAGTCGAGGTCTTTCTGGTCAGATGCCACTGTCAGGATCTTGTCGAGATCTTCAACCAACTCAGAGAACGAAGGTCGATCCTTAGGGCAAAACGACCAGCACTCGCGCATAAGCATGTATCTGCAACAAGCATTAGCCATTTCAATTTGATAAGCAACTGACAAATTTAAATTAGAAAAAGTTAACATCTCAGATGATTTGCACCCTCAATACTCTATAGGTATTGATTTTAATCCTCATCATGCTTCTATTTATATTATTTAGACAATTTCCTGGATTAACATAAATAATTTTTTATCGGGGGAATATTTTTCTGTGGAGAACGAGAACGGAAAAACTGCGGTCATCATCTAGTATTTTTAGATCCTTTTTTTTACGCCAATTTGACTTTTGAATTAATTAAATTCAAAGGCCAAATTTGCCTAACCAGTACAAATTAGACATAGTTGATGATTCATTAAACTGCTTCTAGAGACAGAATGTCAAGTCTAGATAGATAGATAGATAGGTAATTCTTTATTGTACACCAATAGATTTCAGTAGAACTTGTAGGTAACATGCATACAGTTTAAGATACAATGGGCAGCCTTATCGCTGGAAGCGATTTCTTAAAGGCAACCTTGGGATGGACAGTGATGTAATAAACCAAAAGATTTGGTGTAGTTAGCAAATAATAAGCTATAAACAAGATGTATTAAAAACAAAAAGAAAGAAAGAATATAGAGAGAAATCCAAATAAAGTAAAATAAATATATAACTTTAGCACATAAATAGATATACAAAGTAGATAGTAGATACTAATAAGAAGAGCTATCATAGTGTTCAAAATGCTAAGTACTAGTCCTTTTCTATTGTTTTAAGGACGTTTGAGATTTTGCTCGTCTGATATTCAATGGCAATGCGTTCCATAAGCACACAGCCTTGACAAAGAATGACTTATCAAGAAAATCAGTGAGATGCATTGGCATTCTCAACCTCGAATTTTCGGATGACCTCAGAGATGCCTGAGGTCATCCGAAAATTCGAGTATGTGTGTCATGAAGGTACTGGAATCGTCTACTTACACGTCAAGTCTACAACACGGCGGTCTCTTCAACCTGTGTCCAGTTTTAAGGTGCTCGTACAAATACTGTCCCGTCACGCAAGGATACGGCGTCGCACCCAGCGTCATTATCTCCCACATAAGCACGCCGAATGACCACCTGGTGATAAAGGCAGAACAAATTATATCAAAATATCCAGGGATACTTTATTCATTAGCTATCATTTAAGGCTTTCATCTCGGAACCATTAATTTGCAAATTTTTTCTTCAGCAGGTATACCTGCTCGTACATGATTGTCATGACCCTGACCATCTTATGGAAGTAGGACTAAATGTAAATTATTTAACACTGACACGTCCGTTTCCACAGTGAACACCAATTTGTGAAGTGACTCTGGGGCCATCCATCGAGCTGGTAACTTTCCCTCGGTTTTCTTTCTATAATAGTAACTATTTTGAACGTCTCTTGCTAGACCAAAATCCGCTATCTTGAGGACCCAGGCGTCGGAGACCAGAACATTACGGGCAGCCAAGTCACGATGGATACACTGGTAAAAAGTAAGAGTATATAAATTACAATGAAACAAAAAGGGGATAAAATTTCAATTTCAAAATTTAAGTCAATAAGCATGCCAAAATCAACCATAACTTTTTTTTTTTTTTACGTGCGCAAAATCCCCACGGATACCTCCCCACCGGAGCCGGTGGAGGAGGTTATGTCGGACTAAAACGCACGCCGCCTGTGGATCGTTTTGGTTGCCGAAGGTGAGGTTGACAGGCATATCCCTCGCACCCCGGCCGACCCAGGGCCATCTCTCACGATCTGGTCCTCTTCTCGGGTGTGTGGGGACTACAGAGTCCCCAACTCGTCCCCGGTAAACGGAGAGGCGCGCCACGCGCGCCACCGCCGCGGCCTGCTTCTGCCAGGGTGACAGGCGGCTCCACTTGTTACCCCCAGGCCGGCGCTCATGGGGGGCGGAGGTCGTTCATCGACCTCCGACGCCCGAGTTGCCTTCGTACGCGGGCAGCTTGCCTTGCGATCCTTCGTCGCTCTCGCTGCCGCTCCCGCCCCGCCTCCTCCTTCACGAGCATTACTTGCTCGCAGAAGGAGGCGCCGGCAATCAACCATAACTAACTGAGATCAGGAACTATACCGGTTTAGTATTTGCATCGGCCAACGCAGTAGCTACGGGCCTCCCGTACTAAGTAAGTATAATCATTTACAAAACCCAGCTGCAACTACTAATAAAAAAACAATTTCGATAACAGGTGGAACCCATTATAACTGCGACCTATGATCTCCTGACTGGATATCGTATTTAGAAAATAAATGATAATAAACTTACAAACATACACAGGTAGCCTAGTGGTATGGGTAATGAACTACTGAGTAGAGGTCTCGGGTTCGATCCCAGGTTTTACCATGGCACACACCAATGACTTTTCGATGCTTTTCGAAGTTATGTGTGTATTTATCGCTATAGTTTTAAATGATTATACTAAGTAAGTATAATCATTTAAAAACTGCTGCAACTACTAATAAAAAGACAATTTCGATGAGAGGCGGAACCCATTATAACTGCAACCTATGATCGCCTGACTGGATATCGTATTTGGAAAATAAATGATAATAACCTTACAAACATACACAGGTACAGGTAGCCTAGTGGTATGGGTAATGGACTGCTGAGACGAGGTCTCGGGTGCGATCCCAGATTTCACTATGGCACACACCAATGACTTTTCGATGCTTTTCGAAGTTATGTGTGTATTTAACGCAGGTTTATAAGTGTCCGGTTAATGGCAATAGGCTCGTCACCTATTACATTGGGACCTAAACATAAACTGGCGAAATGTGGGTGCTAGCACCTCTGCCTACCCCTTCGGGGATATAGGCGTGAGTTTATGTTATGTTATATACACAGAAATACACAGAAAGATTCTTGCGAAAATCATAAATTCTTCCTTGGCAGTACCAACAGTACTGTTAAAAGTTGTGTAAACATGTTGTGAATCCTGTTCTTAGATCGCCTCTTGTTTTGAACTGTAACTAATTGTGATGGAATCATGGATGTCGGAGTAGAAATACTTCTAGAGGGAATAATGTAAACATATATATCACTAGCTGTGCCTGTGATACGTCCGCGTGTTTTTTTTTTAAATTTTTTTTTAAAGAATGTTAGCAACCACAATTACTAATATTCTCTCTTACCCCTCCAACTAAGCTAAATTGCTTGTGCTAGGAGTGGGTTCACATCGGTAGTGTAATGGCCAGGATTCGAACCCGGGACGTTTCGATTGTAAGGCCGACTCCTTAACCACTAAGCTACCGAATTTAGAGCTGGGTTTTATTATTTTTTAAGTGATAGTTTTGAATAGTGTGATAATATAGCTAATTTGACTTTTGCATAATACTGCGAAGCATTATGAGCAAGCTTGTAATACTATTATCTAAACATAATTCGCCTGCCAACAGTTCTTAAAATAAATCATCAAAAAATCTGCATATGAAAAAGCCCATGAAATACTTTTTATAATAAAATTATAAACATCGTAAAAAACTATTCTTACACGTTTGGAAGCCAAATATTCCATTCCTTTGGCAACTTGGTATGAGAATGATGCCAAATCTTCTTGCGTGAGCTTCCCTTTTGCCTTCAAGCCATCTGTAGGAAGCAAATCCCTGCAATTGTATAATACTCATGTTAGCCATTTTTTTATATTGCTTAGGTGGCTGACAAGCACACAGCCCACCTGATGGAAAGTGGTTACCGTGGCCTACGGATGTGTGCAACACCAGGGGAGTCACAGTTGTGCTGCGGACCCTGTAAAAACAGAGAGTTTCTGTGTCGTCAGTGCAGAAGACAAAGCATGACAAGCCAATTTTTATTTAATCTTCCCACTGACAGCACAAAAACTATTCACACACAAGCTTATTAAGGCTGCTGTATTCTGTAAGGAGGAGGTATGTTTTTCCCCGGTTTTAATAATAAAATATCAAGTCTTTGTTCGTTGTTTCATTTTCCGCATTGACTTACACTCTACGTCTTTGTTCAAGTATCAATTCCATTTGCATCCAAATTTGCCCTTTGGATCTTGGGGCAGTTAGGCTACTTCTTAAAATTTGCTGTATAAATATATAAGAAAAAACTGCCAACTGATCCCCAACTTTGAGAAGACAGCTTACACTAGAGCCTTATTTAATCAGCATTTGACGTTATTGGTTTCGACTCAGAAGATCTTGATATGTGGAATGAACTCTCACCCTGGTTTCTCCAAGCGACTACAACATGGGGTTCTTCAAGAATTAGAAGGTTTTTACAGGGTCAGCAGCGCGAGTGTGACGCCGACGATAACCACTTTCCATCAGTTGGGCTGTCTGCTTGTCTGCCACTTGTGGTATAAATAAAGAACAACTACAACTAATACAAACTTGATTTCGGGTCGACGTTTTCGCAAGAAATCTTTCAAGCAACCATGATGAGCAAATTCTGTGATCACGTAGAGTGGTCCATTCTGGGTACAGCACCCTAGTAAGTTGACAATGTTCACATGTTTCCCTACTACTTTCATAATCTCCATTTCTGATACCAAGGCCATCATGTCCTCGTCTGTGTGGTATTCTGAAAATAGGAAGATATTTCCAACTTCATTATAATATACAATTAGTTACAAATATTAAATACAGCGTCGTGGAATTCCTCCGCATCGCATGCCTCTTGTGGTAGCGTTCCCAGAAGACTGGCAGCATTGCCACGTTGTATGGCAATGCCTATTCTCTGACCTAAAAAGAGGCCAGCCTTCTGGTCACAAGAAGTGTCGACCATACGCTTCGCAATCTCACGGACGAGATTGCGAGCGCTCGGGCCCCATGATCCCAAAGTCTCGACTCCAAACGGCACAAATTCATAATCTCCGATGAGATTGGAGTATTTGCCCCGCTTGAGAGCCTCTGCAGAAGCAGCAGCAGCACTAGCACAGTCAGCCGTGCTAATTATATGGGTAGGATCAACGCATGTGGCATCCCACACCAGTATCCTACCCATCTTCCATGGCATTAACGACATGCCATCCGGTCTCTTGCCATTGTCACGCGCCAAACCGTTTGGTTCAAGTACAGCTGGTACACCGGTGGTGACAAGATTACGGCGGATTACGTCGTTGAGGCTGGCGTGCCGTGGAATTCGCCCAGCGCTCCTGCAGCACGACAAGCCATGGTGGCCGAGTCTGTCAACGGCTTCTCCACAACGGCATTGATGTAAAGAAACACACGGCGCACCTAAACGGAGACAAGTTGCGATGCGGAAGGTAGTGTCATCTAACATAGTCCCTACGTTAGACGACCGAAGAGCTTGTAGCCAAAGACCCGATTCCCACACTCCAACCGAAATGTCACTAAAACTTTGATTTTTTTCCTCTATAAATGAGGTGTAGGCATCTTCTAGGATCGGGGACCCGAGGAGACGTAAAGAGTCTTTTTCTAAAATTTTGATGTTGGGCGCTATGGAATTGAATTTAGAAATAGTAGAAATTTTGTCCAAAACGTCGTTTAAAAAAATCTCGCATTTGCTATCATTTAGTTCTAAACCAATTAATCTAAATTAATTTTTAATAAAAGCCAAATTTTGTGAAACTGTCTCCACATCTGCCCCTAGAGTCCCATCGTCCAGGTACCATACATTAAATTTAGAATTTAAACGCCGAATAATGGGCTAAATAGCTAAACTGAAAATTACCGGTCCAAGAGGGTCTCCTTGTTGACACCCAACAGCAGATTCCAAAAGGTTATTAAAGTTTGTGAAGATGTTTGTACGCTTGTTATTTTTTGCTAAACAGATCTGGATGAAATTTGGTACAAGGATAGATAGTCTGAAATACTGAATTGGTCACAGGTTCACATGGGTTGCAGACGGGTTCAGACCTCAGAACTTTATCCCACACACACTCAAGCTGTGGAGTGAACTCCTTGCTGCGGTTGTACTAAGCGACTGGGGTTCTTCAAGAAGGGCATTATAAGGTTTCTACAGGGTCGACAGCACAGGTGTAACCCCCCTAATGTTGCATACGTCCATAGGCCACGGTAACCACCTCCTATCAGGTGGACCGAGTGCATGTTTGCCACCACAGTGGTAAAAATAAATTGCCAATCGCACTCGAGCTTACCTTTCAACATTTTAACTGCTACGTGACCCTGATTTAGGATTTCTAAACAGTCAGCTTTGACAACCTTGCCAAACTCCCCTTCTCCCAAGACTATGCCTAATACCAGGGTCTCTCGGGGAACTTCCCAGTCGATGTCTGTAGGCATTTCATACTCTGACAATGATGTTGTGTCGCTTGTGTCTTTCATGGACTGGGATATTCTCAATTTTTCAATCTTTATTATGGGCGCGATCTAAAAACAACAACAATACTTATTGTAATTGTAAAATATTATACCGTTATGTTCAATTATGACTTATTTTCTGAGCTAAGTAGTCTAATAGTTTTATACCTGATTTATGCTGTTATTTTTTTAATTTACAATGTATTGACAAATGATTGCGTTTTATGTTTTATATAACAGTTATAACCACCAATAACTTTTCGATGCTTTTCGAAGTTATATGTGTATTTATCGCAGGTTTATAAGTGCCCGGCCAATGGCAATTGCCTCGCCACCTATTACATTGGGACCTAAACATAAACTGGCGAAAAGTGAGTGCTAGCACCTCTGCCTACCCCTTCGTGGATATAGGCGTGAGTATGTATGTATGTAACAGTTGTAAGTATTTGAACGATATACCTTTTAAATTAATCCTTTAAAGTGTGTTTTAGGGTATACAATATTACTAACCAATTGGACTACCTAATCCCAGTCGCATCCGAAGTTTTCAGGTCTGGGTTCAGACAAAGTGCGGATTGACTGAACTTTTCCGTGAAGCGACTGTCACCTTAGTTAGACCAGTTTTTGGATTTTTTAGAGCTCCACCTACTTGTAATGACCGCCATAGATGTTCTTATGGCAACCGGGAACGTGCTCTCTGAGGCACGATCAGACCAATGCAAATACCCATATTCATGAAAAAAATATTTGCACTGAGTGGGGATTGAACACGCGCCACCAGTGTAGTGGCCGCGTTCACAACCACCACGCCACAGAGGCTACATAATAGTTACATTATTGAAATAATGAGGCCGTCAAGCTGAGTGTCACCATTGTCACATGGTATGTGTAAGTAATGGTGACCCTCTTTTCTGAGACTTTGCCTTCAGCTTACCATCAGGCAAGGCGAAGTCTAATTGATGTGTTCTATATAAAAAAAATTATCAATCAATAAAAATATTATAATTATAGCTATTTTTGTATGCTTACTTTTAGTATTAACATCTCATAAACTCACGCCTATATCCCCGAAGGGGTAGACAGAGGTGCTAGTTCCCACATTTTGCCAGTATATATTTAGGTCCTAATGTAATAGGTGGCGAGCCTTTTGCCATTAACCGGGCACTTATAAACATGCTATAAATACACACATAACTTCGAAAAGCATCGAAAAGTCATTGGTGTGTGCCATGGTAAAACCTGGGATCAAACCCGAGGCCTTGTCTCAGCAGTCCATTACCCATACCACTAGGCTACCGCGGTATTCGCCGTGTGGTTTCTGGCAGAGTAAAATTAGCGCCACCCCATCTCTTCCCATGCGGTGTCGTAAAAGGCTGTTTTACATCAGACAGATATATACAGCCCAGACTCAGCCTCAGATGCATGGCTCGAGTTAACAATAGTGCCCGGAAGACGGCAATGGGCTCATCCTTTATTACGTGGGACCGAATACAATTATTGGTGAAATGTGGGTGTTAATTCACCTCTGCCTAACCCTCCAGGGATAAAGGCGTGATTATATGTATGTGCTTTTAGTATTAATTAAATGAAAATAGTGAACGTCACTATTCTTATCTTCTACATGAAATCAAATCAAAGTTCATTTATTTCAAGTATCAGAGATTCATTACATATTGAAGTTCATATTTCATCTATTATCATTATTATAATATAATATACACATAAATGTTATGAAAACAAATTTAAATTAATTTTCATCATTACATAAATAAAATTATTAAATTAAATTGAATGTCTAATGAGAATTATATATACTTAGAAATTTAATTTTAACTAATATAAATTACAATTAAATACTTAATTCAAATAAAATAATATAAATAAAACTTCAATTAAATTATTATTAATAAAATGCCCGCCTCTGAGTCATTACGTCCTGTTTAACTATCATAATATGCACAAACATTAAAATCCAAATTTCCTTAAGACAGTGACTAACTTCAGCATTTCAGTTATAATTTGCACATATTGCACGCTTTTAAACTATAAAAATTATTCGTTTTAATTATTAATAATTTCACCTTACACTAAGATATTGTAATTTATATGATAAAAATGAAATTTGAAGAGGTAGAAATTGTATGCCAGGATCTTAGAGAATGGAAATATTTTGTTCCTGCTTACCCTTATGAGAAATCGGCGTGATATTGATTTTTATATACCTATAATAACTGCATACCATTTCCACTATACTACACAATCTATAACATAACTAACTGCAATGCCTTGATAACGCCATTGAGTTGTAAACGGAAAATATTAAAGTTTAGCCAAATTCGCAGTAAGACTGGTGAAGAGGACCCTGTACTCCGGGGTAACAAAGCTTCTGATGCGACTGGGATTAACGCTAGGGTGAAGAAGAAGAAGTTTGATTTTTACATACTAGATGACGGTTTAAAATCTTATGAACTCACTAAAGCTTCGGCAGGAGTATCATTCAATTGTGGTTTTTCTATTATCACCTTCTTCTTCCATTCTGTAACCATTTCTAAGGCCAGTTGCTTCTGTTTCTTCTCTATTTGTAATTTCTTACATGTTGAGGTAACAACCGCTACTAAAAGTACTGTTACAAATACGGCTACTGCAATTGCTACGGATGTAGCAACAATCGTCTTAGGTTGCGCTAAAAAAAACTTTGTAAATGAATTAATGCACAGTACAGTGCCCCTAGAGCTAAAACCTAAGGTAATCGTATCTTAATCGTATCGAGAACAAAGCATTGCGATTGGCCGTCAACCTATTGAAAACCTGTGCGTGTGTGAAGCTGGCCAATCGCAATGCTCCATTCTCTCGATACGTTTACGACAAGATTACGATAGGTTTTTGTGCTAGGGGTACTGTAGTAACGAACAAAACTGTTTTGAATGTGCTTCCAAATTAGATTTCTACGCTAAACTTTTTTTATTCCATAAATCATTGTGCTGTTATTTTGCAAAAACTCCTTAAAAACAACAGTATAAAAAAATATCCGTAAATCAATTAAACAGTGTTCAAACAGTTTATATTCTCAATAAGCAAAAGATCGTTGGGGATGCACTTGATCGCTACCCTCCAACCAGATTTTTATTATCTGTATTAATATATTATGGGACAGACATCTGATAATTTTTCACATTACCTCAAACTACCCAGAAATGTCTAACAGCTCTCTAACTGTAGCAATACCTAAGCACTTTAAGTGTATTACTTAAGATTTATTTCATGACAACACAATTCTCGCTGAAGAAAATTGATACCTACCTATCCAAGAGGATCTAAGAACCTACTGAAATTTAAAAAAAATTTAGTAGCCTTGATACGCTGAATGTTGTTAGATTCATTCATTCAAAAGCAGAATATTTTAAGACACTCAGAGTTTATTTTGCATAAAAACTACTTTAAAAAATGCTATGTTGGACTCGAGGACTAAAACGCACGCCGTCTGAGGGTCCTAAGTTGCCGGAGGTGAGATTGTCGGAGGCATATACCTCACACCCGCCCACTAGCTACATATACTCACGCCTGTAAATCCCCGAAGGGGTAGGCATGGGGGTATTAACATCCGCATTTCGCCAACTGAGAACAGCCCTATTCCTATAGTACTTAGAAAGAGATGGGATGGCCCTATTTTAAACTTGCTGCTTGATATTAATATAAATATAATTTAATAAATCAATAAAGATAAATTGGTTCATTACCACTGATGTTTTTCATTTTCTCCTTTTCACGTTTGAATTGAGGTGAATTCTCATTTGATTGTTCAACCGAAACACCTAATGCTTTAGAAATTATATTGAAATGTCGTTGATTTTCTGGATTCTTCATTACTTTTTCCCATTCCATGCCTATAATTATAAAAAAAAAAAACATAGATTTAAACTAACGATGCATGCGCAAACAAGGCGCGGCGTACTCGCGGTGCGCGGGGGTAGCACCAAGAGACGTGTGTGTCTACTTGTCAGCAGGTAGCTAGTTTAAAAAATGCAGTGATGACGTCTCGATCACGCCGACTCATCACATATGACTGATTTACAGTACACAACGAGTATCGTACATAAACATGTAGAAGTCTTATAGAAGTTGATTAAGTTCAGGAGGGATTCGAAGCCCGCGATCTTTCCCTCACAGAAGGAATGCTCTGACCTCTGAACCACTGAAACTCACCTGAAGCCATCGAAATCTTTTTATATACATTGGCCCACCTGATGGGAAGTGGTTACCGTGGCCTATGGACTTGTGCAACACCAGGAGCGTCACACTCGCGCTGCCGACCCTGAAGAAACCCCCTAATGCCCCTTTTGAAGAACCCCATATTGTAAGCGCATGGGAAGACCGCAGCTATCTTAATCGACTTCTAGAATACTTGTCAAAACATAATTACTTTTTACATACATGTATTGAGACTGTCTCAGATATTTTTTCGTTCACATTATATGTTATAGAATCAATTCAATCAAAGAATCAATTTCATTTATTCAGTTTAGGCACACAAAGAGCACATATGAACGTCAAAATTTTACAATTATGTCAAGAAATAATATGGAAATATTAAATAATATAAAAGTAAATCATTGAAAAAATATTCTTTCGCTAGTTCGATAGGTTAGTTCTACTCAGAAGATACCAGCAATAAACTCACAGAACTAAATTATAACTAGATTATTTTTCTTTTTTTAATTTGCTTTAGTTTACAATTTATTTTGTGCGAGCAAGCAAGAGACTTATGTTGACCACGCATTTACATCGTTATAATACGATGAGTATACTTTATATTAACCTTTATTCATTAAAGTTTTTTTACGTATTTGGGTATACAAGTTTAAAAAACATTTGCGTTCACACTGAAGTCTGTGACATATTGCAACTTGTCAAATACATGTTTTAAACCTTAGTGAAAACGAAGGGTAACTTAAACAAACGAATATAAATATAACCAATTTCTTAATTACCTTGATTAGTTGTATTTTCTCGTTTGGATTTTGTAACAGCATCGACCAATTCATTCGAAATTTTATTGATAAATTGTTTATTTTTAGGATCCCGCAATATTTCTCCAAATAAAGAAGCTCCGATGACCTTAGAAACATTTAGTTGATCTAAGCCCAATTCTATAATTAACCCTAAAAAAATAACATTATTTTATAGTACTAATACGCAGATAGGAAAAAGCGAATCATCTCAGGCGGGACTCGAACCACTGCACACTGCCGATTTCATGATAGCTGTTGCACTTATTACCAGTGACAAATTGTTATATTAATAGATAGGTACGTTATGCATGAACATGGCTTTCCAAAATGGCGCATACACTAAGTATAAAAAATATAGCTACCTACTAATAATACGTGAATATTTTAAATTTATATTTATATAAATAATAATATTGTTATTACTAATTAATTATTGCGGTTGCCTGGAAGAAATCGCTTCCAGCGATGAGGCCGCCTAATGTACATAAAAAGTTCTACTGTAATCTATTGATGTACAATAAAGAACTATCTATATACCTATCTATCTATCTAAATACGTATATTTTTGCACATCTGATTGGTGCATTCAATGATGACGTTCGTTTTACATTTTAGACTGTGGACATCTACAGTTTATAATTAGCATAACATAACATAAACTCACGCCTATATCCCCGAAGGGGTAGGCAGAGGTGCTAGCACCCACATTTCGCCAGTTTATGTTTAGGTCCCAATGTAATAGGTGGCGAGCCTATTGCCATTAACCGGGCACTTATAAACCTGCGATAAATACACACATAACTTCGAAAAGCATCGAAAAGTCATTGGTGTGCGCCATGGTTAAACCTGGGATCGAACCCGAGACCTCGTCTCAGCAGTCCATTACCCATACCACTAGGCTACCGCGGTTTTTTAATTAGCATTGCTTATTATAAACTGTAATACAAAAATCTCTCACCTGTGTCTTCTTCAATAGGCTTAGCGATAATCACTGTAGCTAAAAGAAGACAGAACTTAAGAAGTCTTGGCATTTTGTTTTATTTTCTGTGTTTCATTGATGACCTCAGCTTAACCTAAAATGAAAAATTATAGATTGAACATAGCAGAATGTTTTATGGCAACCGCTGGGCTAGGTAGGTGACAAACGGCTAACAAGAGCGACCGAAGCCATTGTTATTTGGTAGTACTCTCAAGAGGGCTTGACGTCGTGGAAGGGGTGTTTCATATTGGTTAATACCCCATTGTTAATACTGTTAACGACCGGGAATCTTTTTTTTCCAATGGTTAACATATTTGAAGTTACTCCTAGTTACCTTAAAAATGTTTTTTTCTTCTCATTGACACACACAAGTACCTTGAGGGTTCCAGTATCATTGGAATTGACAATGCTCATGCATTCCATAATATTTTATAACACATGTTACATTGTCTGTGCTAAGAAGTTGTGGAATGTAGTTTATTTATAAGAAACTCTGAACCATTGGCCGTATCCAAAAGAATGATAAAAAGTTACTATTTGACTACTAGAGAGAACTCTGATTTTTACATACATACATACACATACAAATACACATACATATACATATAATCATGCCTTTTCCACGGAGGGTTAGACAGATGTGAATTAACACGCACATTTCATCAATCATTAAATTCGGTTCTACGTAAAAGGATTATTGACTCTAGTCATCTTTTTTTTTGTGGAGTTATATTAGGTATATACTTTATCAGGTTGGGGAGTCTACCGTCTGACCTACAATTCCTTAATCATTATTATAAACCACAGCATTTATACGCTAAATTAGTCAATAACACTGTAATAATATTTAAACATGGAACATAGAACTATCAGAACTATTAGTTTGATAAAATGAGGTTTACATGACTCAGTCTGACTAATGCGTTGTTTTGTGACATAACAAAGCTTAATATTATATTATTATTATTAAGTTTTGTTTCCACTGGAGCAAAATATCTACACTGTTTTATTTATGGGGTTCAAAATATTATATAAGCCGAACTAGCCGAACTACCCGAATTTCGGCTTTAGATACAAAAATAAGATTCAATGAAAATATTATTATATTTGTGTGGAGAAGTACAATTTGAAGCCTCCAAAAGAGTATTAGAAGGTTTCTGCAGGGTCGGCAGCACGAGTGTAACGCCCCTGGCCACGGTACCCACTTTTTTTTATACCACTTAGGTGGCAGACAAGCACACGGCCCACCTGATGGGAAGTGGTTACCGTGGCCTATGGACTCGTGCAACACCAGGGGCGTCACACTCGCGCTGCCGACCCTGAAGAAACCTCCTAATGCCCCTTTTGAAGAACCCCATATTGTAGGCGCATGGGAAGACCGCAGCAGGAAGTTCATGCCACAACTTGAGTGTGCGTGTGATGAAGTTTCTTTCATACCGCACAGTGCGTACCGTCTCAGGTTGCAATGTGTGGGGATGAACTTTCTGCCTACGGCGAGCGGTGCGGTGATAGAATATTGCTGTGGGCATCAGGTCAAACCATTCATCAGAGCACAAACACAGCGAAGACAAGTCCCTTCTAAGGCGGAGAGGTTCCACATCACCTGCGAGTATGGGATTGTCAACCAGCCTCAACGCCCGACCTGTGCCTTATAAAGAAGGAGTCTCTGTCCCGCAGTGAAGTACTGCCTCGCCCTGTTGAGCACATCAAGTTTCTTTGATGCCAACTTAACCTTGTCCTCCAAATGACTGCGGTACTGGACATCGCTGGAGATGTCGACACCAAGGATCCCGATACTCGAGGCAATGGTAAGCGGTGTGCCCTGGAATTGCGGCGCCACCATGAATGGGATTTTCTTAGCAGTGAATACACACAATTGTGTCTTAATGGGGTTGAATTGGACTTCCCATCAGGTGGGCCATGTCTTTCACTACCCTCTAAGTGGTATAAAAAGTAGGCGTAAGTAGCGAGGCGCTTGAGAACGGTAGTTTGAAGTTAAATGTGGCGAAGACTGAATACTTGGCGTGAAACTCAAAAGATCCCACATTTGTATGCATAGGCGATGACTTAATCGAGCACATGGACCAGGTAACCTGGTTCCCAGATACCTGGGATCTGTGCTTTACGTGACTGATGACATTGACTACGACGTAAAGGCATTTGCCGCCGCGTGAGCCAAGTGGTGGGAAATGGAGGAGGAGGTAGGATACGACGGTATTTATATAATAACCTTGTGTTGTGTTCCCGGCGGTGAGTAGGGTAGCTAGAGCTCACTGGAGAGTTTTGTACTGTCAGCGGGAAGATCAAAAGCTTGTCCTGCTTTGTTTTTTACACTAACGGCACAGAAACTCTGGGCGGCAAAAACGGGGTTGGCAGTGCGAGTTCGACTCTTTTGGGGTTGCACACGTTCATAGGCCACAGTAACTATGTTCCATCAGGTGGGCCGTGTGCTTGTCTGTCAACCAAGTGGAATAAAAAAAATTACTGGCGCCACATGCCTTCCTAAAATGCCAGTCAGGTTGAAGAGACAGGTCTACGTATGACAATTAGGCCTACTCTTTTACAAGGTTGTTAGGCATTGCCGCTGCTGAAGCGATACAACCAAGAGCTGTGTGTCACGGAGATAAAAATGCTGCCATGGATGGGCGGAGTCACGCGTAAAGATCGCGTGCTCCGCAGCCTTCATGTCCTGTGCCTTCAATCTTTGAACGGGTCCAAAAAAATGACAAATAAAGTCACACTAACCTGCCCAATTTTTCCAAATTTATGAATTTAATTTAATTGTTTAAATAATATTTATTATTTATTTTTATTTCACATAGGTAAAAATATTTATGTTGATAATATATTTGGCACTAATTTAAGAATACTTTCAACACGACTGTATATTGCTTATTAGGATTGTAAATAAGAAAATTGTATTGTTGTTTATTAAGGAAAAATTAAAGACACGAGTTATGAGAAAATGCTAATCTGTGTGTCTAATTAGTCATAATAATATTCCAACAGAAATTGACCAATGTGGTATCCAATTTAACTGGTAATTATATTTATGAGCCGATTGGAGTCGAAAAGTTGTGTCTGTGAGGCCCAAGCGCGCATGCGCTGTTCAAAAAATAGCGAAGCGACTAATCGACGCTTCCCGTGACTTTTACCTCGCTCTAAGAATTGGCATCGCCATTCAGCGTGGTAATGCCACCAGCCTTTTGGGCACGGTACCAGTAGAGATCGATAGGGAGGAATTTTTCAATGCCTAAAGTTGCAGACTCCTTCTTTTCTCTATTTCATTTTTGAATATATTGTATAGTTAGCATAGTTTTGTATACATTTTATAAGTAATAGCATATATTTTTTCTGTATATTATAATAGTTTAATGTTAGAGAAACTAATAAATCGTGGTATCCCACAATAGTATTCTTAGTATTTCCACATTATAGGGCACATCATAATAGCGGCGGTTAGACCCATTATGGGAGAATGGCTAGAGAGGCTACACGGCAGCCTCTGGTACCGACTGACGCAGATTATCACCAGGCATGGGTGCTTCGGGCGGTATCTGCATCGGATCGGGGAAGAGCCTGAACCATCACTGCGACGTGAGCGGAGACTCGGGGCTGCACACGCTCACCTAGTGTCTGCCGTGGGAGACGCCGAGACGGGAGCTGGTGGTGGCCCTGGGAGTGAGTGTTTTGGCTCGAAAAGTCGAAACATATAAACATTGCTAAATATTCCGGTGAGTGTTACACTATATGTGACCATGTCAACCTCAAATCATACATACATTTGAGAACTCATGATTTTACAGGTGTTTAGTTTAATGTGTAATTGAGCTGATGGTGGCCCTGGGAGTGAGAGTTCTCACTCTCGCTACCTTGCTCGCGGCCTCCCCATACATGGGGACGAAAAGGGGGCTCTGTGGTCCCCACAGCCGAAGAGGGCTACCTTAAAAGAGACGGTCTTGGCCTGGCTGGGGTGCGAGGAATATGTCTCATATAATCTTACCTCTGGCTACCTGCGGCTCACACAGTCGGCGTGTGTTTTAGTCGGTTCAAGTCCGACATAACCTCCCCCACCGGCTTGGTTGGTGGGGGGGGGGGGGGTATCCGTGGGGATTATGCGCACAAAAAAAGTAATCTTGCACAGTATGAGTTATTAGACAGTGGTATTTCTGTTTACACTCGTCATCAACATCACCGCATTAGACTAGGTTGCATCCAAAGCTTGTATACTCGAGACACATATCCGAACAACGAGATCCTGGCATGCGCAGATTGTTTTGAATAGTCTATACTTCAGGCAGCCTCAGGGGCGTGGTGGTGGTGAACGCGGCCGCAACACAGGAGACGCGCGTTCGTTTTTCGTAGGCTGAGGATCATTTAGTCAAGAGTATTGCTTTTTCTCCTCCTTCGTCATCAAAACTCCTTCTTTATAAGGCACAGGTCCAGCCCCACATGGAGTACTGCTGTCACCTTTTTGCTGGAGCGCCTGCATATCAGATTGACCCCTTCGACTCGGTGCAAAGACGCGCGTTGAGGCTGGTTGACAATTCTATACTCGCAGGTAGTGTGCAACCTCTTAGCCTTAAGAGGGACACAATAGTTTGTGCTCAGATGAATTGTTTACCATTATGTCCACAGCTACATTCTATCATCGCACCTCTCGCCATAGTCAGGGAATCCATCCTCACACATTGCGAACTGAGATGGTGCGCACTGTGCGGTATGAAAGAAACTTCATCCCACGCACACTCAAGCTGTGGAATGACCTCCCTGCTGCGGTTTTCCCGAGCACCTACAATATGGGTTCTTCAAGAGGGGCATCAGAAGGTTTCTTCGTGGTCGGCAGTGCGAGTGTAACACTCCTGGTGTTGCATACGTCCATAGGCCACGGTAACCACTTCCCACCAGGTGGGCCGTGTGCTTGTCTACCACCTAAGTGGTATAATAATAATAATAAAAATCGTTAAATTTTGTCGGCCTATCACTTATAATATAGCCCTAATCAGACCCTTAATTTAGGTCCACAGTGCAACTGATAGCTGCTCGACCCGATAACGTAGTCTGCCATTCCTTTCACCATAATTACTATTGTGATTTTTTGGTGTTGATGCTTTCCCCTCCTATTTTCTGTATTTTGTGATAATGGACATCTTTGTGATCATGGAGCTTTACGAGGCAGGACTCCTTCAATGACGCTTCACGTCGACATCGACGTCGCAAAACAAAAATAGGAGAAAATATTTTATGTCACACACTATTTACGCTAATGAGTATTTTGTGCACGACTATCCATTTTCTGTCATGTACCGAATGTATCAAGTCCATGAATCTGCCCAATTCACGAATGATCAAAGCCTTGTCCCGATTTTGTGTTCTGCACTGAGGACACATAAAATGTCTGTTCTTACAGGGTTATCAGCACGGATGTGACTCCACTGTTGTTACACACTTTCATAGGTCACGGTAACCATTTTCCATCAGATGGGCCGTGTGCTTGTCGGCCACCTAAGTTGTATAAAAAAAAATTCATACGCCAAGCAAACGGCTTGTACGAGGAATTTCTCATGGTATGGAAGGGGAAGGTCTTGGAGGGGTGAAGCGGACGGCGGGTTGTTGTGTCTACCTTCCCTGGAGCTTGAGTGAAAGTAGCGTGAGCATTATGTTTTGTATAAATGAAAATCAATACTTCTAATTGTAAGTTGTATAATAAAGTGTATTAATTATTATTAGCGCGGCAATTTGCCGCAATTAGGCAATTTGCATCGGATACGACCCGGAGCAGTAGGTCACATTAATCTGACGAATGGGGCATCGGTTTAGGGTGAGTGGGTGGATGGTGGTGGACTCTCGTTTGATGTCAATGTCAGGATCTTATCCAGGTTCTTAACTAACTTTGTGAAGGAAGGTCGGCCTCTGGGCCAGAACGACCAGCACTCACGCATCAGCATATACCTGGAACAAAAAGCAGTTAAAGTAAATAGTATAAAGCTGTTACGACTCGATGTGCGAGGAATTCAGATCCTGTTCCCACCTTACATGAAAACCTATTCCAGGGATTTATAGTAGCTTGTGATATTACAGGCTATTATCTGTCCTTGTACCAAATTCTAAACGAATTCGCTCAAGCATTTGGCGTGATTGTGTATTAAACATCCAAATCTTTCAAAGTCCTACATTTGTAATATTAGTATTATTACATTATGTACCATCATCCTTCGGCTATCATCATCCAAGACCGGAAGTTGATTGTGGGGATGCATGGTACGCAACCTCCACGCGTCGCACCTTAGGCAACGGACACGATAGCCCTCTCTCCCAGCCAGGAGAGGCGCTGGCTAGGAGTGGCCTTACAGAGGGCTTCTTGGTGCCTTGACACGTGTCCTTCTGACCAGCACAGAGCATAATTATACAACGATTAGGGACTTTTCGCGATTAAATGATGAAACTTACTATTTCTGCCAACGTTTCGAGTCAAATCGTGACGCAACGCATCCGAAATATCGGATAGAAATAGTAAGTTCCCTGATTTAATTGCGAAAATTCCCGAACCGTTGTATAATTATGAATTAACACTTCGACAGCTTAAAAATAATAGCAGAGAGCAGGCAAGGGGTGGGTTTGTAAACAAGCACAAGTGTGGAGGTTACAGGTACAACGGCCTGTCAGACAAACGCCAGTGGAGCGTATAATTTGAGAATACTTACACGTCAAGCCTGCAACATGGGGGTTTATCTAATCGGTGTCCAGTTCTAAGGTGCTCATACAAGTACTGTCCCGGCACGGTGGGGTACGGCGTCGCACCCAGGGTCATTATCTCCCACACGAGCACGCCGAACGACCAGCTGGTGATTAAAGCAATACTATCAGAAAGCTGCCGTGTTGGTTCCCGGTAGAATAGGGTCACCCCATCTTCATGTGGGTGTCGTAAAAGGCGATTAAGGGATAGGGATATACTCCATCCGATAGTAAACATACAGCCCATGGTTAAGTGCCCCTATTACGTGGGTCCGAAAATCATAATTGGCGAATTGAGGGGGTCAATACACCTCTATCTACTCTTTCGAGGATTGACGGGCGTGTATATGTATGTATTTATAAGAAAAGTAAAAGAAAAGCAACCAGGAACAGTTGCATAAAACTCAAAATAAAATTATAAAAATCTTGTTTAACTTTGATTACTTGGCATACATAAATACATATATATAATCAGTAATGTGTTCACTTTTTTTTTTTTTTACGTGAACAAAATCCCCACGGATATTACGGCAGACGCAGCGGACGGGCTGCTGGCCGACCCCTGCGATGACCCCGCCACTACCAGACAGGTGGGTCCCCTCTTAACCGCCCCGGCATACCCGGCCGGAGTCGGCAGGGGCGGTCGGCGGCTGGAGTCCATTATGGACTCCAGCCAGCTCCGGGTGCGCTCCTCCTGCGCCTACCGCCACGCCCGTTGCTCCGCCAGCGCCTTCTCCTGGCGCTTCTCCATGGCAGCTATTGCCACCATGCAGAGCGCTAACGGGTCCGCAGGCCGAACCGGCTGCAGCACCGGCGACTCCGGCCGAGTTGGCCGGGTCGCTGACTTCGGCGGCTCCGGCTGCGGCGACTCCGACTGCTCCAGCGGCTCTGGCCGCAACGGCGACCTCGACCGCACGGGCAACAGTTGCCGTGCCGGCGGCGTCGGCTACGCCACCAGTCGCCGCCGCGCCGACCGCGTCACGCGCTCCGCCGGCAGCCCAGCGACGACCGCTTGGAGGCTCACCAGTTCGGCCGCCATCCTCCCCATCTCCTTGCGGTATTCGGCCGCCATCCGCTCATTATTCTCCAGGAGCTTCACATGCCTCCTGCCCAAATGAGCCCTGTCGAGCCGCAACTCGGCTAGCTCCGCCCTCAAAAGGTCGAAGAGTTCGACAAGCCGCGTCGTCGCCTGCGTGACCCGGTGCTCCTCCGGCGTCGGAGAATCGGTGCGGGCCCCGGCCCAACCTTCTAGGGCTTCTATCACCTCCTTCGACATTATGTCGGCGCGAGGCAAGGGTAAGGACGCCGCCGAGGTGGAGGAACTCGGCGGCGCTTCCACATCCTCCGGGGCCCTGAGGCTGTCACCCCGCTGCAGCTGCGTGCGGCTGACCGCTAGCTGCTTCGGCGGTGGTGGATGCAGCGTCTCATCACCGTTTTGACTGCTGCTGGTGGAAGACGAGTCGGTCAAGGTGAGCTCCAAGTCCGACTCCGTCTTCAGTGGTGGAGGTGAAGGAGGAGGAAGAGACTTCTTCCTGAATCTCCTCTTCCGTCGTACAGATTTCCGGGTCTGTAGGCCCACCGGGCTGTTCGCCCTACTCTTCTCCGTGGCAGTGTCGAATTCCTCCGACACCGCGGCTTGGGACGCGACCTCCGCGTCGTGGTGCTGCGCGACCTCCGCGCAGACTGTTCTGCTTGGTTTGGGTTTATTGGTAAATGAATTTTCCATGTAAATCCCACGAGTATGACGCGATATAAACTACACTCCCTGGGTGACGCTCATTCCAGGAAGCGGGGTAAATACTGTGGATTTTCCCAGGTGTCCACAGGTTTTAATCGACTTCGCTGTCGGGTTTTCAAGACTTTTCCTTGTCGCGGGCCGGCCAATTAAGGCAAGCCCCGCGGCCTTCAGGATACCGGCTTCCCAAGTGTGGCTAGCACTCAGGTCGTTGCCGATATCCTGGAGGTTACGCGACGCGGGAGAGCAGCCAACTCTCCCAGCACCGACGGTGGCACGAATGCCTGCCAGCCCCTGCGCGAGCAGTAGGCCGGCCCGTCCCTGGATCCCAAGGATCCTTGTGTCGCCCCCATGTCCCCTCTGAAAGCAGAGGGGTACTGGGAGCAACAGGACCCAGACTTTAAAAGCCTGGGCCCGCTAGCCCTAAAAAGGGCTTGTCGGGTTATTTGTCGACGGCTAGCAGAGCTCCTTCTCCTTGGAGTCAGAGTCTACTAACCGTCGTCCAGGGTGCACCAGCATCGCCGCTTCCGTTCCCCAGGACCGCGGTCCAGTGGGAAAAGAAACAGGTAAGCCAACGTGGAGGTTACCCAACCCGCACCCCTGTAATGTGTTCACTAGATTGTAACTATGGATTAAATGAATTTTGAATATTTTTTTTAAATCTAACATTGTCCCTACGTTAGATGATGGAAGAGCTTGTATACAAAGACCCGATTCCCACACTCCAACCCCTAGTAATCGAGCACGCTCAGTAGAATTAGAGCATGAAATATTATGTAGGACAAAAGAAGAAAAACTTACACATCCGTTTCCACAGTAAAGATCATTTTGCACAGCGACTCCGGAGCCATCCAGCGCGCAGGCAGCTTGGCTGTGGTCTTCTTCTTGTAGTAGTTCCTATCTTGGACATCTCTCGCAAGACCAAAATCCGCTATCTTGAGGACCCAAGCGTCGGAGACCAGAACGTTGCGAGCGGCTAAGTCACGATGGAGACACTGGAAACAGTTTCATAAATGTTTTCCACATAAATACATACCTTTATCCCCGAAGGGTTAGGCAGAGGTGAATTAACACCCATATTTCACCAATCATTATTTCGGTGCCACGTAATAGGGGCGATCATTCTTTTCGGTCCCACGTGATAGCCTATTGCCTTCTTCTGGGCGCTAGTGTTGATCAGTGTAATTTTTAATTTATTTTTTTTAATTTATTCCTTAGTCGCCTTGTACCGCATGGGAAGATGGGATGGCCGAAATTCTACTTTGGTGGGAACCTTTCTAAAAACCTCTTAAAAATCGCTTCGAAAAATAAGAGAGAGACATGAAAATGTATTTAATAATTGAAAATAATGTGTTAGTGCATCTTTTCTCGAATACAACGAAGGTTTGTCGTACCTGCCTGGATGCCAAATATTCCATTCCCTTTGCAACTTGGTGTGAAAATGAAACTAAATCTTTTTGGGTAAGTTTCGGTTTCTCTTCCAAGTCACCTGCAGTTAGTTCGTATCTGATGAATAACAGAGTTACATTAGTAATATACTTATTACTATTCATTTCCATACCAATATTTTTTTTCGTTCACACCGAAGCCACTGAGCAAATTTTGGTGAAACTTGATACAAAGGTAGATTCGACAAGGTCAAGATTTCTGAGTTTTCGAGATACGCGTAACAAGAGAACTCGAAAGAGGGTAGATCGATATTATTTACTCTTAAAATCTGCCGTTCTTACGAAAAGTGCAATAACTCGTGTTTTGGCGCGAAATGAGTTAAATACATATTCGGAATCAGCAGAACAAGATCTATATATTCGCTTTAGACAGTTTTAACGTATCTATGACGGAGCCTGCTTTAATACTAAACATTACCGCAATATCTTTATCTCTGCTCCATGGTTTACTTAGTAAGACCGACCTAAATATAGATAGGAATAAATTTCGTACGATATTAAGTTACTTTACTATTAATGAGCGCAATTATTATAGTTATTGCATTTATAATTTGCACTATTTAGTCATTTGTATCTTCATATACTAGTTATTAGCGCAACAAGAGTTGGTTTATTGCGGTTATCATAAGGAATCTTATTCATCATCATAAAGAAATTTATGTAACAAACAGATATATTACAGTTATTTTTAGGAAGAGTAGGAGAATGTTGTATATCTACGTGAAACTAATAGCAATAAAATTACTATTTATTGCGGTTATAACTAGTAATAGGGGTCGAGAGGGGTACGAGGGGAGTTAAATATATTTACGAGTGTGAAGAGACTCTTATATACTTTTATGTGCTATGAAACCCTTCCATCATCCGATGAAGAAAAGGACAACATGAACCGATCTATACATTATTTTGAAGATTCCGAAGATAGTGTCAAGGAAGAAGATCTGATCTGATCTGATTGCCCAGATTTTATAGATAAGTGTTTAAATTCACCTCTTATTAATATAAATTATATTCAAAATATGCTCGATTAAAAAGGGATACACGTAAAGAGAGAGAGTATGTGAAGAGAATGATCGTGTAGAAACTGAATGTGAAGAAACTGATTGTTTAGAATCTGAATGTGAAGAGATTTAACATAACGGGATTCAATGTGAAAATAGCGAAGTGGAGGCATCTGCAATTACTGAGAATGAAAAAAGGGATACACGTACCTAAAAAGAGAGTATGTGAAGAGACTGATCGTGTAGAAACTGTTTGTGTAGAATCTGAATGTGAAGAGATTTAACATAGCGGGATTCAATGTGAAAATAGCAAAGTGGAGGCATCTGTAATAAAATTACTAAGAATGTAAAAGGACTTACTAAATCGGGCTAGCCAAGGAAAAGATGTAAATTAGATGAACCCCTCCCTGAACGTAAAATATAAATAAGAAAATGCCGAAGAAAAGCTTTCATTGAAACCACCATGTAATGATAAATGTCGCAAAAAGTGCACAACTAAGATTGCTGAAGATGCTAGTAGAGAAATACATGATCGGTATGTAAATTTCAATTGGGAGGCTAGAGGTGTGTTCATGAAAGGAATGGTTGAACGAAAGAAAATAAAAACAAGAAGTACAAAGGCAGATAAGAATTCGAGAGATGTTGCATATTACTATCATTTTCAAATCAACAATGAAAAAATTAACGTTTGCAAAACTTATTTCTTATCTACACTTGGTTACAACCCACAAAATAATAGTCATGTTGGTTTGGCACTCAGTGAGGAAATAGATGACCAAGTGGACAAAAGAGGATCATATCGTCATAAGAATCTTAAAGATAAAGATATAATCATGGACCATACAGAAAGCGTTAATCCAATATTTTCACATTACCGTCGCGAGTATGCTACTAATAAACTTTATCTGTCTAGTGACATCAGTGTCACGATGATGCATCAGTGCTCTACGGATAAACATCCCAGTATATCGATTTCATTGGAAACCTATCGAAAGGTTGTAAAAGAAATGACTATTTCCTTCCTTATTAACTTATATCATAACCTAACAATATTTTAAAGACATCTGAACTCAGATGATTCATGAAGACAGTTTTTTTTAGCAAAGCACGGTATAAGAGAGATTTTATTTTGTTCTTATGTTACCACTAAATGTAACAAATCTTTCATAAGAAAATACCGAAATTGATCTAGTCTGAAAGGTTTATTATTTTTAAATTCATAGTTCACAAACAAATCTTTCATAAGAAAATACTGAAATTGATCTAGTATGAGTACCTACAAAGAAACAATTTGTACTTGGGTACAAATAATTGTTCTTTTGTACTTTCAAACTTACTTCTTACTAATGAAAACAGCAATAAATAAGTCACTTTATGCACTTCTGGTTGGGAAACAGTTCATAAATCATTATCATT
Source organism: Eilema griseolum (assembly GCA_963662185.1). Classification (NCBI taxonomy): domain Eukaryota; kingdom Metazoa; phylum Arthropoda; class Insecta; order Lepidoptera; family Erebidae; genus Eilema; species Eilema griseolum. The sequence continues at coordinate 5,321,549 of OY759250.1, forward strand.
TGTTTATCAACAATGTATTATGTAAGTTTCCTAATTATTAGTGCAACAAGTGCCGTAGTTATTGCGGTAATAACTAGTAAACTTTCTTTTTACATACTAATAATACTAATCATACGTAGTTTTATTGTTTTTTAATATCGAAAATAAATATATATACAAATATTAAGTACTACATAATATTCTTTACATTTTTATCTAACAGTGGTAAAAGTTTCAAGTCAATACCATGTTTAGTAATGGAGATACAAACAAATCAAAAAATAAATCTTTAACCGCGTTTTTCTCGAAAACTACTTTTTCCTAGTTATTGCACTTTACGTAAGGACGGCAGAACCTATTTCACCGTTTACCACCATTAATCCAGTCCCTCTCTCGTCCTAAATACATGGGAAATATCCCTATAGCTCTAAAATAACAGCTTGTTACTCATAACTCTACAAAGCCCCTAATGTAACTTCATGATATCATGAACGAGGGCGATTTATCCACAAGATACATAACATAACATAAACTCCTATATCCCCGAATGGGTAAGCAAAGGTGCTAACACCCACATTTCGCCAGTTTATGTTTAGGTCCCAATGTAATAGGTGGCGAGCCTATTGCCATTAACCGGACACTTATAAACCTGCTATAAATACACACACATAACTTCGAAAAACATCGAAAAGTCATTGGTGTGTGCCATGGTAAACCTGGAATCAAGACCTCGTCTCAGCAGTCCATTACCCACACCACTTTTTTTTTTACGTGCGCAAAATCCCCACGGATACCCCCCCCCCCCCACCGGAGCCGGTGGAAGAGGTTAAGTCGGACTGGAACCGACTAAAATGTACGCCGCCTGTGGGTCGTTTTTGGTTGCCGAAGATGAGGTTGACAGGCATATCCCTCGCACCCGGGCGACCCAGGGCCATCTCTCACGATCTGGCCCTCTCTTCGGCTGTGGGGACTACAGAGTCCCCAACTCGTCCCCGGAAAAGTGGAGGCCCCCAGGCCTGCGCTCATGGGGGGCGGAGGTCGTTCATCGACCTCCAACGCCCGAGTTGCCTTCGTACGCAGGCAGCTTGGCTTGCAATCCTTCATCGCTCCCGCTGCTGCTCCCGCCCCGCCTCCTCCTTCACGAGCATTACTTGCTCGCAGAAGGAGGTGCCGGCCGCCCACACATCCGCGCAGCGGACCATCGCCGCGAGCAAGGTGGAAAGCGTGAGAACTCTCACTCCCAGGGCCGCCACAAGCTCCCGTCTTGGCGTCTCCCACGCCGAACACTCGGTGAGCGTGTGCGGCCCCGAGTCCTCGCTCGCGTCGCATTGATGGCACTCGGACGTTGGCTCTTTCTTCATCCGACGCAGATACTTCCCGAAGCACCCGTGCTCGGTGATCATCTGCGTCAGACGGTACGAGAGGCTGCCGTGTGGCCTCTCTAACCACTCCCCCATGATGGGTCTTACCGCCGCTACTACGGCGCACCCTACCCATATATCACTAGGCTACCGCGGTACAAGATACTGTCAAACTATTTATTATTTATGATATGCCTTCGCTACTAACCCATTTCCAAGTCGATGCTTCCGCAAGAATTCCCTCAAGCAACCCTGAGAAGCAAACTCGATGACGACATAGAGTAGACCATTCTGCGTGCAGCAACCTAGGAGGTTAATAATGTTCACATGTTTGCCCACTAACTTCATTATCTCCATTTCAGAGACCAAGGCCCTCATATCCGCGTCTGTGTGCTCTTCTGAAAATAACATATAACATAACATAAACTCACGCCTATATTCCCGAAGGGGTAGGCAGAGGTGCTAGCACCCACATTTCGCCAGTTTATGTTTAGGTCCCAATGTAATAGGTGGCGAGCCAATTGCCATTAACCGGGCACTTATAAACCTGCGATAAATACACACACAACTTCGAAAAGCATCGAAAAGTCATTGGTGTGTGCCATGGTAAAACCTGGGATCGAACCCGAGACCTCGTCTCAGCAGTTCATTACCCATACCACTAGGCTACCGCGGTTTTTTCTCGTCTTTTTTTTTTTTTTTTTTTTTTTTTTTTACGTGCGCAAAATCCCCACGGATACCTCCCCACCGGAGCCGGTGGAGGAGGTTATGTCGGACTCGAACCGACTAAAACGCACGCCGCCTGTGGGTCGTTTTGGTTGCCGAAGGTGAGGTTGACAGGCATATCCCTCGCACCCCGGCCGACCCAGGGCCATCTCTCACGATCTGGCCCTCTTCTCGGGTTGTGGGGACTACAGTCCCCAACTCGACCCCGGAAACGGGGAGGCGCGCCAGGCGCGCCACCGCCGCGGCCTGCTTCTGCCAGGGTGACAGGCGGCTCCACCTGTCACCCCCAGGCCGGCGCTCATGGGGGGCGGAGGTCGTTCATCGACCTCCGACGCCCGAGTTGCCTTCGTACGCGGGCAGCTTGGCTTGCGATCCTTCGTCGCTCCCGCTGCCGCTCCCGCCCCGCCTCCTCCTTCACGAGCATTACTTGCTCGCAGAAGGAGGCGCCGGCCGCCCACGCATCCGCGCAGCGGACCATCGCCGCGAGCAAGGTGGAGAGCGTGAGAACTCTCACTCCCAGGGCCGACACAAGCTCCCGCCTCGGCGTCTCCCACGCCGGACACTCGGTGAGCGTGTGCGGACCTGAGTCCTCGCTCGCGTCGCAGTGATGGCACTCGGACGTTGGCTCTTTCTCCATCCGACGCAGATACTTTCCGAAGCACCCGTGTTCGGTGATCATCTGCGTCAGACGGTACGAGAGGCTGCCGTGTGGCCTCTCTAGCCACTCCCCCATGATGGGTCTTACCGCCGTTACTACGGCGTGCCCCGGTTTTTTCTCGTCTTCTGAAAATATGAAGTAATATCGTTACTTTCTTTGTTTGATAAGAACATTACTCGCCGGACTGACGTCGGCTAATTGAGGAACCAGGCATCATAGACTAATATTTATTTTTTATTTATAAATAAGTGTCGGTGGCTTAGTGGTTAAGAGACGGTCTTACGACCGAAAGGTCCCGGGTTCGAATACTGGCATTTAAACTATCTACGTGAACCTACTCCAAACACAAGGATTTTAGCTTAACTGGGGGGGTTAGAAGGAATATTAGTAATTTCGGTTCTAATATTCTTTTAAAAAGAAGAAAAAAAGATAAAAATCGATAGAACCCAATATTTACACTATTGACGTGAACAAATTGTTCACATGGTAATTTTTAAGGACGCTTGAATAAAAAAAAGACGACGGGTTGCACTCCGGGAGTGCCGGCAGAAGTGAAAACTTGAATATTAACGTTGTGCATTTTTGATATTTTGGAATGGTTAGAGAATAATTTTGTACGAATTGCTTTCATTATCAGTATAAAAGTACTATTATTTATGTGGTGGAATACAATATTCATTTATTGCGCTATCGTACACAAACATGACAATTTATATTACATTAAAAATTTAACACTTCAGAACTATTACAATTATTTTACATTAAAAAGTTTATCACCGCCATCACACATGTGACAGTCGTGTGACATTCGCGCAAGCGCCCTGCGCCGCCTGTCCTCTCCCCATCCGTCTTACGAATTTTCGATCAGGTCACGTGTCCTGACGCGAGTTTAGAAATTTTTACCCATTCCAAAAAAAGTACACAGCGCCCATTCCAAAAAAAGTTCACTTCAAAAAATCGCATACACACAAACACACACACACACGCACAGACTAATATTGTATTCAAACAACATGTTATTTTTTAATTTTATTAGAAAAAATACCAAAAGGATAATCGGCCTTTATTCCTGCAAAGATACTTTGTCTATCTATTAAATGTACTTTTCACTAACGCTCTACTGAATTTATCTCTGTACCACCTTTGGTTTGGTGGAGAATGCCTATATCATGAAGTCCACCTTGTGCAGCATGTTCAATAAATAAATACATACACATACACATAATCACGCCTCTATCCCGGCAGGGTCAGACAGAGATGAATTAACATCCACATGTAATAGGGGATGAGCCTATTGCCGTACATCGTTTTCCGGACATCATTGTTGACTTGAGTCATATTTGAGGCTCAGCCTGGGCTGTATATATCTGCCTGATGTTATACAGCCCTAAGTCGCATTCACCGCATGGGAAGAGATGGGGTGGTCCAAATTTTAGTCCGCCCAATTGAGCAGTCCGACTTGGGAAGTACCTCCGCCCTACCAAATACCGCGGCTATAATAACTTCGTGTTGTGTTCCCAGCGGTGAGTAGGGTAGCCAGAGCTCACTGGAGAATTTGTGCTGTCAGTGGGAAGACTAAAGGCTTGTCCTGCTTTGTCTTCTACACAGACGGTACAGAAACTCTGTACTTACAGAGTTGGCAGCGCGACTGTGACTCCTCTGGTATTACAAACGTCCATAGGCCACGGTAACCACTTACCATCAGGCGGGTGGCTTGTCTGCCACCTAAGTGGTATAAAAAAACCTGCCTAATAAATAAATACATATATTAAATTTACAAAACACATCAAAAATGTTGGGTGTACTAGCAAAATAAACTTACAACACAAGCTTACCTTTTAACATTTTAACCGCTACGATAGACTGTCCCCCTTCCAATATTCCCACATACTTTGCTTTCACAACCTTACCGAACTCTCCTTCTCCCAGGACTTTATCTAACGTCAAAGTCTCTCGAGGTATCTCCCAGTCCTTGTCCACAGGGAACTCGTACTCTGACATCACCGCTGAGTTATCAGCGTCGTTTTTAAGACGGGTGACCTTCAGTTTTTCAATCCTCACTACGGGCTTTAGCTGCAATCAAAATGGGCATAAAAACTATCTTCATTTTGAAATTCAGAATAGTATTTTCTTTACTTGAGGCATTAACTAAGAAAGTTAATATAGGCTATAGGAAGACCTAAGAGGAGATGGATGGACTGTGTGAAAGATGATATAACTACGATGGGAGTAAATGTTAAGATAACTGTTAATCATACATGTTGCGACGACCGTAAATAAAAATGGGATACGGGCGGTTGACGATGGTAATAATGATGATGTTCTTTTTAGTTGAGATATTATATGTTATATTTTAATATTTCGTATCTTAATGTTCAGAAGCTTTTTCTTCTAAAAACATTTTGAAATTTGGCACTAAGATAATGTGTGACCTTTATCTCAGTAACAGGATTCAGTGGATCAAGAGATCGGGTACCTGTATTGTACGCGGATGGAGTCAGATTATAGAGTAGTATCTTATATTAACTTCCTCCTAATAAATCAAATGGAGGTAGGACACAGCGGTATTACCGCCCAATTGAGCAGTCCGACTGGGGAAGTACCTCCGCCCTACAGAATACTGCGGTTATAATAACTTCGTGTTGTGTTCCCAGCGGTGAGTAGGGTGGCCAGAGCTCACTGGAGAACTTGAGCTGTCAGTGAGATGACTAAAGGCTTGTCCTGCTTTGTCCTCTACACTGACGGCACAGAAACTCCGTGCTTTATTTTTTTTTACGTGCGCAAAATCCCCACGGATACCTCCCCACCGGAGCCGGTGGAGGAGGTTATGTCGGACTCGAACCGACTAAAACGCACGCCGCCTGTGGGTCGCTTTGGTTGCCGAAGGTGAGGTTGACAGGCATATCCCTCGCACCCCGGCCGACCCAGGGCCATCTCTCACGATCTGGCCCTCTTCTCGGGTGTGGGGACTACAGAGTTCAGTCCCCAACTCGTCCCCGGAAACGGGGAGGCGCGCCACGCGCGCCACCGCCGCGGGCTGCTTCTGCCAGGGTGACAGGCGGCTCCACCTGTCACCCCCAGGCCGGCGCTCATGGGGGGCGGAGGTCGTTCACCGACCTCCGACGCCCGAGTTGCCTTCGTACGCGTGCAGCTTGTCTTGCAATTCTTCGTCGCTCCCGCTGCCGCTCCCGCCCCGCCTCCTCCTTCACGAGCATTACTTGCTCGCAGAAGGAGGCGCCGGCCGAGAAACTCAGTGCTTACAGGGTCGGCAGCGCGAGTGTGGCTTCTCTGGTGTTACACACGTCTATAGGCCACGGTACCCACTTTCCATCAGGTGGACCGTGCGCTTGTCTGCCACCTAAGTAGTATAAAAAAATAACTTCCATCAATTCAAAGTGAAAAAAACTTCAATGAATAAAGGTTACTATAAAGTAGATGAGTATCTTGATGAGGTAAATGGGTAATCAACATAAGTCTCTTGCTTGCTCGCACAACATAAATTATAAACTAAAGCAAATTTAAAACAGAAAGATAATCTAGTTCTAATATAGTTCTCTGAGTTTCTTGCTGGTATCTTCTCAGTAGAACTAACCTACCGAACCAGCGAAAGAATCATTTTCCAAGGGTTTATTTGTACTTTATTTAATATTTTTTTATTATTTCTCGACATAATTATAAAATTTTGACGCTCATATGTAACTGAATAAATGAAATTTATAATTTGATTTTTTGAGTCAAAACTTACTAAAGGTCTATCAGCACCAGATGAGTCACTAAGTTCCGGTTTTTGTATCATCACTTTCTTTTTCCATAATATTTCGACCACTTCTGCAGCCATTTGTAAAGCCAATTGCTTCTGTTTTTTCTCTTTTTGTAATTGCATGCAAATCGCAATCGCTACAACAACCACCAAGAACAATAGCGCAATGAAAACAGTTACCACTGTGGGTGTTACCCAGGAGCTCTCCAAGGGCGTTGCTTGCACTGAAACAATATCTAAGTAGATTAAACTAAGAATTCTAAAAAAGTCCCGCACCAGCTCATACCTTCAGCATTAGATCGGTCTAGGGTTTTAAGAGTAAATCAAACTGTTTTATTAGGTACACATCTTCACTTTGGATAATAATATAATTTAAATTATATTATTATCCAAAGTGAAGGTGTGTACCTAGTATCAGAACAATCAGTCAACAGGAAGGGGGAAAACCGAGGCCTTAAGATTATTTTTAATACTTTGTTCGTCAATATCCATCTGCAGGCGCATGCTGTAAGAACGTTTCAAACGATCGAACCTGGTTCAAACCCGGTGATCGAACTTCACCTTGTCGAGCATATAAACACAACATCACTGTCGACTTGTGTTCGACAAAGTTGACATCACCAAATTCAGGGTATATGAAATTGAAATCTCACCGCGGATTAAGCTCTCAAATTCGTTCGATTGATCGATGTGCTTGCTGATGCTAATTGTACCTGGGGCAACGTCGCCAGCGTTGTGGCCAGAGGACGGCCCCCACGATCATCGTAGGTGCGAACCTCTCGCTGTCGGCCGTAGTTCCATCTATGGCCGGCAACGAACAGTGTTGGGCCGCTGTCACCTCGTTCGCTAGACATGTGATGGCAGCCAAGAGTGAGGCCCTGCGGGAGCAGGAGCGAGCTGGGCTTACTCTTCCGCACCGCAGGCCCCCTCGTGCTGATATGGCAGAATACGTTCCTGTGTGTAACTGGGGCGCATTCTTGAGGGGAAATGACCCACTATATTCCACCACGTTAAAAAAAGAAACTTCACCAGTGTCTTGCTTTGCACAGGGTTCGTTGAGGGTCAGGTTAATACAATAAGCAAATGCATTAATATGTGGACTATCATAACTACATATTATACTTTTTATAGAGCCGCTTGTTTATCAATATTACAACGTTCATAAATAACTGATAGCAATTTTAAATGTAGTGTATTTTTCTAAAATATTTGTGTTGTTTGAAGTTCCATCAAATCTTTGGAGCCTAAGCACCGCAAGCGGATACACCTGCTGATTGACGGATAAGACTGTGACGCTTTTCGTCTCGGGATTAGGAGGTCAGACGATTGCGATCAGGCCAAAATAAAACAAATAGGAGGAGTTGTAAAACGGATTCAGGTTTCAATGCAACCGTGATTGGCACTCGGATGACGATTATAGCTTTTCCTTCACAAAAAAATCAAATAAAGGCACAAGAAAAATAAAGATGATCGAAAAAGCGGTACTCCTGATACACTAATTCGATTGAAATGCTGGTGTCCGAATTAGGTTAAGAGTACCTGCTACGGATAGTCAATTATATTATCATTATATCATAATCATTAATAATCAGGTCGGAATTGGATCGGATGGGAATTATTAGTTACATCAAACAGTAAAATTACTCACACACTTCTACTTTTAAAAAAGCTCTAGACGTTGTTTTCCACAATTCTGTTCTAATATCACATTTGTACCAGCCTTCGTCATCTTTGGTAACATAGGGAATTGTTAGTATTGGTAATTGGTCTGAACGTTTTAAACTTATTTCCCTTTGTATCTGAAATCAAATTCTATGGCATTAGTGAAGAACTGAGATCTAAATTCCTGTCTAATCTATCTTTCATTTTGTTTTCATTCAAGATTCCTCTAAAATTATATGGTTATTTATCTATATTCACTAAATAAATTAAATATAATATATACATTAATAAAATAAAAATTAAAAATGAAACAAAAATTAAAATGCGTCGTGGAATTCCTCCGCAATGCATGCCTCTTGTGTGCAGCGTCCTCAGAAGATTTGCGGCATTTGCATGTTGTGTTTCAGGATTAGGTATATTTGAGACATATATAACTATTTGTTAGTATTAGAGCTATCGGGTGCTAGCAACATCGCCGAAATATCGGAGACTCGATATAATACAACATGGTTAGTGATTTATCGGTAAATTGACCATGATAGTTTAAATACCTATAATTATTTATATTGGTTAACCGGTAAGACCAAAACAGTTATAACATATAATAGCTTAGGCCCGAGACTGGAATTCTGGTCCCGCTTCTGTAAACCCATTAATCCAATCATCTTCTTTCCTACACAGCACAACCCGTGCAGGACTTAGATGTCACCTGCACACGGTGCAGATTATCCGATCAAGAACCAAGCGGTTTGGAGACACTTTCCTTTGTCGCACCACTAAAGTCTGGAATTCATTACCAGCTCACGTGTTTCCTTCTTCCTACAGTCCCGAATCCTTTAAGCGGGGCGTGAAGAAGCATCTAATGAGGCCGCCAAACTGAGTGTCAACATTGTAACATTCTACGTGTCTATAATAGTGACTCTTTTTCCTGAGACTTTGCCTTTAGCTTAGCATCAAGTGTGGTGAAGTTAAATTGCCGTATCTTATCCCTGGAGAATGTTACCTAGGTATGTTCTTCACAACTATAAGCTGTCCCTGAACCAATTCATTCGTTTCACACAAATGACTGTATTCCTATTACTGTAACTGTAATGTACTGTATTTCGTGAAAATAAATTATCAATCATTCATTCGCTCATTCATTCACTCATCCATTCAACTAGATCTATTTATTTGTTTGAGCGTTATTAATATCAACCTTTCAAACATTTTCACAATGATTACGTAATATTAATAGTATGAGATATATAACATACAAATATTTCAATGGTGGGAAACGTATTTGCTGTAAGCGACCGAAATGGCGTAAGTAGGTTTAAAAATTAGGAAATTAAAGATATCGTCACTGTTACGAAAATTACCCCTGTCCATTTTGGAATAAGCCAAAACTTGTATTTAATGATTTTCTACTTAGAGCAAATATTTTATTTTTTAAATAGAATACCGTAAAATCATCGAAGTTAGACCTCGACATATCGACCTCGTTCACAATTTAAGACATTTTTACACACGCACTGAAAATAAAAACAGAAATACTGTAAGTGTCAAAAACCCTGTTAATAAGAACTTTGGCAATTATTTGATAATTACATTTGAAGGCCGCTACCAAAATATAACTATGTACAATTCAATTCAATTCAATTCAATTCAATTCATTTATTTGCTTCGAATATGGTTACATTATAGGTCTTAAAAGAGCCCTGCGATTCATAGTTTAAGAGTTATGATTTTCTTTTCGGTTTTTGTTAAAGTTTTTCGGCTATTCTGAAAAGTTTGACTTTTGTTTCTTACGGCAATATGTTTCCTAATGCTATCGCGATGTGAATTCATAATTATACAACGGTTCGTTGCTTTTCATCAACTTCATCAGCCCAAAATCCTCTCCACTGATCGCCACTACTATTCACGGATTGTGCGTGAAGCCATTGAAATCAAGAAATATAAAAATTTCAATAGTGGATGGAATGGATTCAAACTATCCGGAACGTGGAATTAACTTAAAACCAAAAAACACAGTGCCGATAAAAACTGACATAGTGAGTGTGGTGTGTCGCCTAACCGTTCATAATAAATATAATGGTGGGTAGGTGCTTAAAAAATGTTCCCCGCATATCTCTCGACGCTCTCCAGCTAGTTAAGCAGTGCCCACGGGTCGAAAAGTCCCGAACCATTGTATAATTATGAGTGTGTTTCATTTCATTTATTCATAATTTGCGAAATATGGGTATATAATACATTGATGTTCATAGTTGTTGTGATAGTATCACCATACTCAACCAGACGGCATGCAAATGTCACATTCATTAGTAGGTCTTTTTTTTTTATCTTTATTTATTTAGGAGCTTTTGGCCAAAATAACCATGCCAGCTCCATCGTACCCTAAATTTACATTAGTGAGATTACATAATTGTTTATTATAATTACAAAAAACGCTTTAAATATAGGTAGATAGGGTATATGTAGCATACCAAGTTATGCAGGCAGCATTAGTAGGTCAAAATAATAATTTCAGGCATTAAAATTTAACATTATACAGTATGTCATAATAATTATGTACCTAAATAATCGCATAATAATAACTTCAATAATAAAATAATATCCACAAATAAATAAGAGCTTGTTGTTGTTGTTGACATACAACGATTAATTGTCAAATTTTCATTCAAATTACCTATACCGATACGTTAATAACAATTTTTAAAATTAATTTCTAATATGGTTATGATGATAGTTACAATTTATCTGATAAAAATTTGCTGCTGATATGAAGTTCGAGAACAAGAATGTTAGAGAAGGAGAGCCCGGGAGAGACTTAGGACCAAAAATAAAATAAAATTAGTTACCGTCATCCTTTTTGTATCGTTATACAAGACCCACTTGCCTTCTTTTGATAATTTGAACCATCTTATAAGAAAATATTTGTACAGCCATTTATAAAATTTTTGCATGGGGCATAATAATGTAGCCGTTTCGTTTTCCATGACCGTAGCGTTATTTGGATAACCCTTCATCACACCATTGGGTATATTTATGACAGTGCCCTCTACAATCAAAGAACGTATATTTAAAAAAAAATTATGAATTACTAGCTGTTGCTGCTCATTGCTGCCCGCTTGCATGTCGGTTTTTGCATCTTTTTAGTAATTTATTTAATCAATCAATTAGCCTATTGTTGTCCACTGCTGGATATAGGTCTTTCCCAATGTTGGGCGGCTTAAACCTACTGTTTCCACGCTGGCCAGACGAGTTGGTACAGGGTTTGATTTCGAGTTTTCTTCTCTCGCAGAGATATCGTCTGTGTATTTTGCCGTAAATGTGATACTGGTGTTCTCTCTCTATATTACTTCGCGGATGGTCATTTATTAATATTTTATTAATTTATAAACACACGTAAGATTTTATATCTGACCAAGATATTTCAAACAAAAAACTATATCAAAATTAGGTCAGTAGTTTTTGCGTCCATCTCTAACAAACAGATAAACAGATAAAAAAAAAATTTATGTTCAGTATCGTAAATATAACATAACTCAAGTTTTTTTTTTTTAAATATCTCCAATGTATAGGCACGGGAACTCTGTAGTACCCACACCTGAAAAGAGCCAGCTCAAAGAAGATAGCCTTATGTCGGATGGGGTGAGAGAGTCTTAGACAATCTCACCTCCGGCAACCGCAGATGGCATGTGTTTTTTTTAATACCACTTGGGTGGCAGACAAGCACACGGCCTACCTGATGGAAAGTTACCGTGGCCTATGGACGTGTGCAACACCAAGGGAGTCACACTCGCGTTCCCAACACTGTAAGCACAGAGTTTCTGTGCCTTCAGTGTAAAAGACAAAGCAGAACAAGCCTTTGGTCTTCCCACTGACAGCACAAAAACTCTCCAGTGTTTTAGTCAGTTCGAGTACGATATAACAACCCTTACGGACTCCGGCAGAAGACATGTTATTTTCAAATGAAAAAAAAAACCTCCATAATTTATAGATAATACCTTCGATACGTAAGTATACAGTGTCCTCGATGCACCCCAGTTCGTTACAGACGACACAGGTGTAATTTCCTTGATCACTCATTGTGACATTAGAAATTAACACAAACGATTTGTACAAGATAGGAACTAGCCATGTTGAATCCCTCCAGGTTGTATAGTCTGTGTTGTTGTTTTTGTACCAAGTTACATTAGGAGGTGGGTTTCCTGTAAAAAAAATATATATTTTATTATTTGATACACTAGCAGCTCCACGAGCTGATACGTGTATATCGCTGCACTTGTGTTCTTAATTATTTAAATGTTTGTCATGTCTATTTTTGAAACAGTTCAGTTCACAAGGTTTCTTCATGGTCATCAGCGCGAATGTGACACCCCTGGTGTTGCATACGTCCATAGACTACAGTAACCGCTTCCCATCAGGTGGGCCGTGTGCTTGTCTGCCAACTAAGTGGTATAAAAAAGTGTGTTCTGGGGTTGCTAGCACATGGAGGCTTGGTTAACTTCAAGGAATGGCCTCTAAGACGTGTGTTCTGGTTCATCATGTACAAATCTTTTATGTGTCTGACGTTGTAGTGATCGCTGAGTATTTTGTACGTTTCTATGAGGTCTCCTCTATTCCGCCTGTGCTCCAGTTTTGTCAAGTTGAGTTCCAGGAGGCGTTCTTCGTAGGACTTCTTTTTAAGGGATGCTACCTTTTTTGTTGCTCTCCTTTGGACTTTCTCCAATATTTCGATGTCTTTTTTAAAATAAGGAGACCAAATTTGAAATGCATATTCCAGCAATGTATGTTTTGTACATTTTGATGAATAATTCTTTGGTGATAGTATAGAATGCCTTTCAGATCATGTACAGCATGGAATTTGCCCGTTTCGTAATATTTGTGATGTGTACGTCCCATTTTAAATTTTGTGTTATCGTGACTCCAAGATCTCTTTGTGTATTCACAGCCTGAATAGGCACATTGTCCACGTGATATTTAAGTTTAGGATTGGTGTTTCCCATGTGCAACACAGTACATTTTGTAACATTGAGTGAGATCAGCCAATCTTTTGTCCATTGCACGATACGGTCCAAGTCTTGTTGAATGATATTGTGGGTGATGAGTGGATTACCTATAATTTTTGTGTCATCTGCAAAAATCGACAGGTTAGACTGATTAGCACTCTTGAGGTCGGTGATGAAGATTCCAAACAGTATTGGCCCAAGGACAGACCTCTGTGGCACGCTACTGTGAACGTCGTAAGCATCTCGAAACTTTCTGTCGGTTAAGAAATCTTCTATCCATTGGAGAAGCTGCCCGCGAATACCAAAATGTTCTAGTTTGACTATTAATCTTTGAATAGGAACTCTATCAAATGCCTTCTCATAGTCCAGGTACATGACATCTGTTGGTTGCCGTCTATCCCAGTTATCTGTCCATTTGTCTAAACACATGAGAAGATTTGTGACAGTGGATCTCTTTGGTACAAAGCCATGCTGTTCGTCGATAACTAAGTTTTCTTTATCCATAAATGTTCTTAGTTCGGCCGCAATTATTTTCGCCATAGTTTTGCAAACTATGCTCGTGAGACTGATCGGTCGACATTTCCCAGCAGCATATTTATCGCCTTTTTATATATAGGAGTGACATGGGCTTCTTTCCAATCCTGTGGTAATTTCCCATTTTCAAGCGAAAAGTTCATGATGTGAGCCAACTGTGTGCTGAGAACCTTACTGCATTGTTTTAACAATATTGACGGCAAGGCAACTGGCCCCATCGAAGTAGAGTCGTTAAAAGTATTTAAGGCCTTGGAAACTTTATCTGGTGTAATTATCAGTGATTCGATAGAATTTTCTACTCTCGGCATTTGCACTTGAGGGATAGTCATATTTTTTTGTTCCACTACAAAGGATTTCTCAAATTGTTGGGCGAACAGGTTGGCAACCTTCATTTGATAATTTGTAATGTTCCCACTGTCGTCTTTTAATGATGGTGGTACGGATACCGTTGAGGAAAGTTGTTGGCGTACGTAGGAATAAAATGACTTAGGTCCACTTCTTACAATTCCTCTCTCAAATTCCATTCTGAGATTTCTAACCATGGTTACAAGTTTATTGTTAGCTTGCCTGTATTTGTTATATGGTCTTTTAGAACCACTTAATGTATACTGTTTTCACAAACTCATTTTCCATTCAACTTTGTCCAAAACTTGTTGGTTTATTTAGGGTTGAGGTTAGGTTTTTTATAATTGATTTTGAGTGGTATATGTTTTTCAATAGCATTGTGTGTTCTCTGTGCGAAATTCTTCCAAGCTACATTTACATCAGTTATATCTATATCAAGTATAATTTCTTCGTTTAGTGTGTGAGTCATCATTTCAGAGTAATTCACATTAAAGAAAGTTCCTTCTAGGTGTTTGGGTAAGCGATTTTCCAATTAGTTTACGTCTGAATTGTAGTGTAGCAAACAACACCTTATGGTCGCTCTTGCCTATATTGTGTTCTACCCTGGTACAGAGATTATCCACATTACAGAGAATGAAGTCAAGTAGCGATTCCTCGTAATTTTGCTGCCTCGTAACTTTATTCACAAGTTGATTAAGGTTACTGTTTTCGTACATGTCAATAAATCGTTCATGGAGCGTATTGTTTTTATCGGTGTCTACATTGTTTAACGGCCATTTTAGTTCTGGGAGATTAAAATCGCCCATTATTAGCAAGGGGTCATTTCCATCAGAAGCCTGTTTGATAGTTTCAAATAACAATTTGTCGGTCTCTTCAAACGTGTAATGGGTGAGACGATAGACACCAGCAAGTACCATTTTGAAATCTTCATACTTTATGTTCAACCATAAAGCTTCCACTTGTGTGTTTTGTTGTATGTGGGGTGTGGGGTAGCCTGAATAGGCCTACCTTGAAATTCTGTTGACACGTAAATAGCAACTCCACCCCATCCAGTACCTTTGATTCTATCGTGACGAAACAGTATATAGTCCTTGATGTCCACCAGACTGTTAGGTATAGACGGTTTTAAATGTGTCTTAGTTATTACAATAAATGTAGGTTTTAGCCTATTAACCTCAGCAATAAGCAAATCTCGTTTAGCCATAATGGATGCCAGGTTCGTATGGAAAATTGTTATTTGCACAATACTACTACTATTGTATGTGTTTATAACTTTTTTGTATCTTGGGAGTGTTATTGACATATTTTATGGTCAAGTCAGTTTCACCATTGTCAGTCCGCTGCTTTAGCTCTTCTCTCAGGTTCTTAAGGTATTCGCGTTGATAGGGCGTAAGATCATCAAAATCAGGGCACAAATACTTAAGGGTAGGTGACTGCAGCACTAGAACTCACAACTCCGTGGCAAGCAACCCACTACACTTCACACAAATACGCCTTTCGCAACCGTAACACTATATTTTAGGGTTTTTTTCATCAATTTTAGGTATATCTTTGATACATTTCAGGCAAACCGGCATTTTGATAGAAATTTATTTGAAATTTACTGGTTAGAGGTTATAGAATTTTACGACAGTTCGTCACTGCTAAGCTCGCAAAAGATCCGCAAGATAACACTTTCACTATTGTTTTAGGTCGCAAACAACCCGAAATCACTATTTTTGTACTGAAATAGAGAAATTAAGTATATTTAAAACGAAATTTAGATTTATTATCTTATCCCGCTGTATCAAAAGTAATTTAGGTCCACAAGTTTATCATAGATAGCGCTGTTATTAGTGGCCTTTCTGAAGAAGGCGATGTAAAAAAAATCCGCAACTAATATACACTCGAGAGCAATGAATCCGGGTCACTTAAAGAATCCTAAAAATCTCGGAAACTAAAAATGCTAGGTTAATGCAATAAATTGTATTTAATAGACAATGTAATACTCCTTAAATGAAGGTATTAAAACTTCTTAGTTATTGTAAAGTTATATCATAAAAAAATCAAATTTGAAAAAGGGCCACTTTCGAAGATGGAACTACGAAATTACAGCATTTGGTGTTGCTTTTGTTTGTAATCTGTCATTTATGTGGGTACATAAACCATGTTGATAGTGCTCTATATTCATTAATCAAGCTGAAATTATGTCGCTTACGCCTGAAGAATGCACCAGAATACTTACAATGCTGGAAACCGGCCGGAGTCAGCGCGATACAGCCAGGACTGTCGGTGTGTCGCTGTCAACAGTACAAAGAGTTCTCCGACGTTACGAAGAAACTGGTTCTAACCTACGCAGACCAGGAACGGGCAGAACCAGGTGTACCACAGCACGAGAAGACCGATACTTGGTGAACACCATGCTTCGAAATCGCTTTCTCACAGGAACTGAACTCACCAATCAGTTTCGACGCCTCGGAGGAAGTAACCCAAGTGCATGGACAGTAAGACGTCGGCTTGCTGAATCTAACTTAAAACCCCTTAGACCTGCAAACGGCCCTAAACTGGAGCGTGGGCATCGTATTTCGAGACTAAGTTATGCCCAGAGCCACGTAAATTGGAGTATTGAAGATTGGTCAAAAGTTATGTTCTCCGACGAATCAAAATTTATGCTCTACAAGCACGATGGAAGACACAGAGTGTATCGAAGACCAGGGGAAAGATTCAAGCAAGCATGCATCGAAGAAAAAGTAGCCTACGGTGGTGGGTCTGTACTTGTGTGGGCCGGAATTTCTTCTGAAAGTCGCACAGAGCTGGTGATCCTAGAAAACGGCTCTTTAACTAGCGTAAGATATGTGGAAGAAATCCTCAATGATCACGTTGGTCCATTTATGGTCAATTTAGGTGAGGATGCTATATTTATGCATGACAATGCCAGACCTCATACAGGTAGGATTGTGAATGACTACCTTCAAGAGATGAACATTACTCGTATGGAGTGGCCAGCGCGCAGCCCGGATATCAACCCGATCGAGCATGCTTGGGACGAGCTAGGCAGATGCGTAAAACAACGAAACCCTCCCCCAATCACGCTTCGTCAGCTCAAAATTGCTCTCACAGAGGAATGGGAGAATATTCCCCAAAATCGTATAAGGAACTTGGTGTACAGCATGCCAAACCGCGTAAACGCAGTAATGGAAGCACGAGGAGGCAATACGAAGTATTAAAATTCAAGAAAATCGTAATAAAGTTCAAAAATTTCATGTTTCCTATTTTTGTTTTAAGGAGAGATCAGCAGTTTTTTTCTTTATGTAATTTTGTGTTAATGAAATGTATGGTGACTCATATTTTTTTTACTTTCATTTAAGGAGTATTACATTGTCTATTAAATACAATTTATTGCATTAACCTATCATTTTTAGTTTCCGAGATTTTTAACATTCTTTAAGTGACCCGGATTCATTGCTCTCGAGTGTATAAGTTCTTGATTGTAATGTTTAATTTACGCTTTAAACAGACTTTGAGACAGATTTGGTCTGTCCGCCGCCAACGCTCAAGGTGGTATCTCGCTCGCTCTGTCTCTTTCTTTACCTCGTCCCCCGCCACGCTAAGTTTTACCAGAGCGCGATACAGCGGTTGCGGTCATACCATAAAAAATGTTGACAAATGAAAAATAGATCGAATTGGAACATTTGAAATTGTAAAATGGCATCCCGCACAAAAATACAAATAATAGGGGTTCGAATTTTAAAATTAGGTAATACTTTTCATTTTTCTTACGTAGGTAACGAATTGATCCACAAATAAATAATTCTACAACATTCTACACAACACTATCTAGACCCATGGTAAGCATAAGTTAACTAAGTCGTCCACCAAAGGCAGGGAATTCATCCTCATAATTTGCGGCCGGAAACAGTGCGCACAGTCAGGCAAAAAAGGAGCTGCTTCCATGCCCCCTTTAGCTGGGAAACAAACTCCCTGTTGTGGTTTTCTAAGCGACTGCATTATGGAGTATTTCAAGAAAGGGAATGAGAAGGTTCCTATAGGGTAGGTAGCATAAGTTAACTAAGTCGTAATATGTAATCTAGAATGCGAATAAACACACTTGGATACTTTTTATTTGCAAGTACATACTGTTACGACTGACGTCGATATCTCGAAAACTAGTAATCGGATCTTCTAGAAATTAAAACGCATTGTTAGTATTACATTTGTTTAAAGTATCCTCATTCCGTATTCCACCCAAAAGGCATGCAAATTTACAATTTCATTAATAAAGTAAAATATTAATAATAATGACCAAAATTCAAAATAAATAATTGTTACATTAAATTTTAATAATAATAATACTTAGTCATTTTGATTACAAACTGTCTTTAAGATATTCGTCAATAGTAGGTATTTTATGCTTTCGTTACAAGTGCATACGTGAAATACTTTTTTTAAATACTTTTGAATTTTCCTGTTCTAAAATGTATCGTGGCAACTTATTATATAGACGAGGAGCCATACCGAAAATTCCCTTATCGTACAATGCGGACCTATGTTGAGGAATGCATATTTTATGACAGTTACGAACACTGTTATATAGAAAGAAAGAAAGAAAGAAAAAACATTTATTTACGAACACACAACGTACAGAGAGTCAGACAATATAAATATATACACAACAAGAAGATATAACAAAAAGAACACTCTCACACATCGTGCGCACCCAAATGGGCCACCATCTCAGCATGAATGCCCCGCACACCAGAGTATGCGAAGCGCTGGTTTTCAGATGGCGCCGCTAGTGGCTCCGCCGCCACGCAACGAGTCAGTGACGCATGAACACACGACAACAGATCTCAGTACAACACTTAAAATACTTAAAAATAGAGAATACAATGACCAAACCACAAACAACAAACAAAAATGAAGGAAAAATGCATAACGGGATATCTTCTAAAAAATTAAATCATCACAGATAATCTGTGGTTGTCTGTGGTTCACTCAACGCTCCCGCGCAGTTATCGATGACATAAACTCTTTGTTATTGAGATACTCTTTGGTTATTGAGTAACAACTTAGGTAACATGCGTTGCATACAATTGCGCAACATCATAAGATGGCCGACAAGCAAGAATCAATTATTGCACCATTCCGTCCGTGAGAATGCCATATATTCACTGTGCAATACGCCAATAATAATCGCTGTGCAAGAACAGTGATCATGAATAAATTAGTGCAATGTGATGTGTGTATTTTAGTGTATATGTTCAGTGTTTAAGCCATGTTTATGCAAACAAGCAAACGGCGTGCAACAAGTGCAACGCGGAGCATCTTCAGGGACAACAACCACACCCACTGATAACCACGAGCGACCAAGGTTTACCGAACGTCACCTCGGATTTAAGTTGTATCATGGAGTACTCCCAGGGTGAGTACAATCCCGCTTCTGTGCAGCCAGCAGATGCAATTGGTATTTATTTTTGAATGATCTCAATGTTTTTGCAGATCGTATTGGTGGTGGCAGATCGTTCCATATGCGGCTGGCCGCGAACTTGAAGCTTCCTCGGTACGCCGAGGTTCTATGTCTCGGAGTCAACATAAGGTAGGCAGATGCCCGTGTACTGTGCTTATTTTGGTCTCTCGACCAAAACAGTCTGTCATACAGGTACCTGGGTCTATGTTTTTGCACTACGCCAAAGAGCAATGTTGCAAAATGCAGCTCCCTACGCTGTGCCATTTTCATAATACCGCCGTGGTTCAGAAAAGGCGTTACATGCGTGCGTGGCGGGATTGTGAAGCAGAATCTTGCACAGGCATTCTGCACTCTCTGAATCAGTCGCTCTGTTCTTCGTAGGAGGCAGTTCCCATACACCGTGTCAGCATAGTTGAGTTTTGAAAGGATAAGTGACTCACATAGTATCTTCCTTATGCTCACACTGATGTATGGGCGGATCCTGTATAGCACCTTCAGCCTATAAAAGCAGTTCCTGACTGCTTGTAGGATGTGTGTCTCAAATAGCAGCTGCTGGTCAAGAACCACTCCCAGGCTCCGCGCCTCCTTCACCTGTTCCACTGCACTGCCATCAATTTTTATTTCTAATTGATGCTGACATGTACTCTCAACTTGCTGTCTAGTGCCCAGGACCATAAATTTGGACTTAGCTGGGTTTAAAACCAGGCAGTTTCTCCTTGACCAGTCTTCAATGTTTCTCAAGTCCTCACTCATTTTCTTCATGGATTCCAGGCAGTCAAATGGAGGAAAAGAGAGATACAGCTGAAGATCATCGGCGTAGAGGTGGAACCTGCAGTTGGCGATCATGCTGGTGATATCTGCACTGTAGAGAATGAAAAGTAGCGGGCCCAAGATCGAGCCCTGCGGAACGCCCCTGGTGACCTGACGATGCGGGGAATCTACCATGTATCCTGTTTTATTGTCCTTTACTTGGACAAATTGATATCTACGGCTCAGGTAGCTATCGAACCAAGCAACCACTTCTGTGCTGCATCCGTAATATACAAGTTTTGACAAGAGTAGTGAGACATTTATACTGTCAAAGGCACGGGAGTAATCAAGGAGCGTGAGCACCGTGCTCATACCCTGATCCCGGGCTTGCAGTACATTGTCCACAACATCCAATAGGGCAGTAGTCGTGCTGTGCCCTTTTCTGAAGCCAGACTGCATTAGCGGGAGTATATTGGAGTTTTCCAAGTAGATTGTCAGCTGGTTGCTGACAACTCTCTCTAGGATCTTAGACATGCATGGAAGAAGACTAATTGGCCGGAGATCCTTCGGACCAGTAGGACTTGGTAGTTTGGGTATAGGCCTCACCCTAGCGGTTCTCCAAGAACTAGGAAATGTTGAAGTGGTGATGGATTTATTTATGATGTTTGTTATTGCATTGAGGGTATGATAAGTATACAGACAAGGTAGAGTAAGTAATATTTGCACTGAGTGGGTATCGAACCCCATTATTGATTATTGTATAGAAGGATCAACTTAAAATATATATTACCTTCTGAGATACAATCTAAAGATAGAATAGTATCACCTTCGATCAATTTAGCAAACACATTCAAAAGGGAGTCATACTTCAGCCTTGGAGCGAAAAGATTCCTCTGCTCTGTGTAATGAAACAATTAAATTGAAGAATTAGTTGTGAAAACTTCTGCCACCAAAAAACCTGCACACACAATTAAAATGTTAAAATACTTTAAATATATTTTTAAATGGTAAGTGAGTGGGAGAATTGATGTTGATACTGTTCTGAATCAAGGAAGAACCTAATAACTGCAGCACTTTAGGGTCTCTAGATGAAGTGATATTTCTATAAGTGATAACGCCAGTGGGAAAGTTGTTCAATTTGAGATTGACTAATCATTAATATGATTAAGTACTATATATCTACATGTAAAAGCAAAGCACTGACCACCACAGGCATGTGATTCATCCTCATAATTTGCGGCCGGAAACAGTACGCACAGTCAGGCACAAAATGAGCTACTTCCATGCCCCCTTTAGCTGAGAAATAAACTCCCTGCTGTGGTTTTCTACTCGACTACATTATGGAGTATTTCAAGAAAGGGCATGAGAAGGTTCCTATATGGTAGGTAGCTAGAGTGTGACACCTCTGGTATTGCACACGTTTATAAGTCATGGTATACACTTTCTGTGGCTGTCTACTACCCAAGTAGTATAAAAAAGTACTGATATTACCAGTTAAGTACCTACATTAGTTGCCACATTTCCCAAATTTTCTACATTAGATCCAACATTAGAACCCAGTATTCACAATCAAACCTGCAGCAGTTCAGTATAATATTGTACAATTTCATTTACTGTATACGACTGTAACATACTCGTACCTCCAACTATTAACTCCACAGTGCGGTCGATGCAACCCACCTCGTTGCAAACGACGCAAGTGTAATTTCCAACATCATTCTCTGTAAGGTTCCCAAGATACATGGTCCAGCTATCATTGTAAGTTTGGGGATCATACGAATGCTCGGAGACCATAGATCTCATGTTCTTGTACCAAGTAATATTTATACTTGGGTTTCCTGCAAAAATATTTTGATTATTTTGCCTTTTCCTTCCATGTGAAGACTACCGAGTACCGCCACGCTTTACGTACTATAAAATGGCAATGTCAAAGATAAATTGGATAAATCGATGAAAAAACACATTGTCTCAATCAGAGCTATAGATCGAAACATTGACCAGCCCCTGATCAGTAAGAAGTAAACTCCTGTGTACTCTTTGAAGCGCGTACGAGATTCGAGCTTGCACCCTCTCGCACGTCAGCTATCTCATCGAAGAGACCATTAGCTAATCAGGTTTATGGCTTTATCAAACGGTGTTCCTCATCAGATCGAATCCGGTCGCCTCACTTGAAGTGATTTTCACTAAGGCTTTCGTCATTACAGCTCAAGAAACACCGTTCTAATTAGTTACGTTCAGGGTTCATCCATCTGCGCTAGTTCTATTGCTTATACAGACAGTTATATAGCTGGTTTAAAGAATTTATTCCAATGATTTATCCTCAAAAAGAGTCCTTTCATGAGAACATGGTTGCCGAAAATTGAGAGAAAAGTACACATTTACCGATTTTAATCTCAAAGGTATGTTTTTCTTTTAGTAAAGGTTCTTATATTCTCGATTATTTTAGTCCTACACTATTTTGCTTTTCTACTATTTGTCGGTGGAAAAAGCTATCGACATAATAACATTGCACGTTACATAGTCTTGACTATATAATTACCAAGCTAATCTCAACATTGTTTTAGGTGATTAATGTATATATTAAATTCCCTAATAAATTTATAGTCAAATATTTTGGACAGTTTTGATAGCAAATCGTCCGGAAGTATTACTTGGGCAAATAATTCATGTTTATGAAATTTTCATAGAATTTGAGAATAGAAGCGCCGTCGACACGATAGATGAAGAATATGGCAGACTTTGAAATAATCTGTGGGAATAATGAAGGTATGGGGGTGTAAAAATGTTTTTTTTTGACAAATTAACATCCAGATAATTTTGCTATCGTATTCGTATCTGTGTCCATCATCCGTTATATTACTATAAAAGGAGATAACACTAGAGCAGAATAAATAACCTAGGTACTAGTTAAAATTCTTCAATAAAAATCATAAAACATACCTTCAGCACTACAATCCAGCATTGAAGAGTTACCGATTGGTATTTGTGAGCTCGTAGGGTATTTAAACCTGGGAGCGAAATTAAACAACGTCCAGTTAACATGTTTTTCTATGTCTTTGTAATCCGCTTCTTCTTTAGCGTTCGTTTGCTCTACTTCTGTTCCGTTTTTGTTTAAAGTATTGTTTTCTTTATGTGATTCGTTTTTTAATACATCATCTGATATCGCTTGATATATTCTCGGCTTGGACTCCTAGAACCAAATAAAGATACTGATTTTCATACAGTATTTATTTTCTTCACAAGATTATGAAATAGTTAACAATTCTACCCTCGCCGTCGCCATTGATATAAATTATGAACACTAGCTAAATAGATGCACTGACAGGTATCACAGATGGTTAAATTTACAGAAGTTACATATTTTAGCCGTTTGGGGTTGAAACGCTGGATTCGTGGGGTCCGAGCGCACGGTCGCTATACAAAGAAATAGCAAAACGACTGGTCGATGCTTCGCGTGACTAAAGGGCTGGCTTCTTTTTCGCTCAACGGATTGGCATTGACATCCAACGGGGCAATACCGCCAGCCCTTTGGGCACATTACCAGTCGACATCAACGGGGAGGAATTTTTCGATGCTTAATTTGATCCTTTTGTATTCTATTTTATATTCTTGTAAATATTAGTTGATAGGTAATGAATTTAAAAATTTAGATGAGTTTTATATTAATCTATATTACTTGAAATGAATATACGATCCAGCACCTGTTACTTCACCCTCGACACTCAGCTAGGCCCACACATTTATATTCAATCAATAGCTTTCCATAGTCCACTGCTGGACATAGACCTATCCCAATGTTGGGAGGATTTGGCCTGCTGTTGATTGGTTGGTTGGTGGTACAGGGTTATATTTATAGTTTTCCTTCTCTCGTAGTGATATCGTCTGCATATTTTTCTATTAATCGCCTCTTACCATAACCTTTGGATGACGGGGTGTACTATGCCAAATCGAATGCCAAATAATCGAATATCAGTAGTGTTCCTCTTTAGTAGCTATAACAAATAGGACAATTGAAAAGGTAAACGCGAGATTGGGTCTACTTCACAAAAAAGAGGCAAAAGGGGTTATAATGTGAAAATTTTTAAAAAGTAAAAACAACATGACTTTATTAGAGTTTCTCCGTACAATTACAATTCATACAAAATGTTAAAATGTACTTTTAAACGAAAATAATTAAAGATTACATGTGATTTATGAGTAAAATTTTGTGTTTTTCTTGTATTCTACCATATATTAAGTATTCTGTACCCATATTGAAATTTCGATAGAATGATTATGCGATGCGTTGAACGATCGATTAAACAAACATTCGATATTTTGAATACTCGATGTATTGAGTGTACGATATATTGAATGTTCGATATATTAAACATTCGTTTTCATGAACGTTCGAGTATTTGGATCGATCAATTGATATTCGATTATTTGGTATTCGATTTGGCATAGTAGGTACACCCTGGATGAGATGGGGTGGAGACAATTGTATTCTTTCACCGTCACCACTAAAAATTTTCAAGTCACATTTATATTAAGTAGAATATACTTATAATAGTAGTATAGTATATATAGTTATAGTAGTACTAATAATATTAAATATCTTACCTCCGCCATAGTAATAATGCTTGTTGTTAAAATAAAGAGAAAGGTGAAAGAATACAATTGTCTCCACCCCATCTCATCCAGGGATGAGATGGGGTGGAGACGATTGTATTCTTTCACTTTTCACTGGTGGTAGAAACTTGGTGGCACAAATTTGTCTCAAGTTTCGACCGGGTAGGTACCACCGTGCACTATTGCGAAAAACCCTCCATAGCAATTCAATCTCGGTTGGATTGTGTTCAGGGGTCAGCAAGTGCATAGCCGGGCAGAGGTGGTGGTTGTCGCAGCACTAGTGGGACCAGTGGGTCTTGGCGTAGTCTAGTGGGGATGGCGCGGGGCGATGCGCCGAACAGGGAGACCTGTAGAAACGGTGGTGCCGCTGGCCGCCCGCGGTATAGTACAGGGGCCCAACTGGGGTTAACCACCTTGGGAGGCTGCCTCACCAGGCCGCGCATAATCCCGATATGGTTCGTCGTGCCGGTTGGTGACCGGAATTGGGAGCCCGGCGACCATACTCGGGGGGGGGGGAGGGGGGGGGTACGGGGGCCCTTCCGTTCGGCGCGTCGGCTCTCGCCATGCCTCACATTCATAGATAAAACCAATATCCCGCGCTTTGTCACACGGTGCTGCGGCGGCAATCACCTCTTTTTTCACGCCTTCTCCCACCCAAACTCATGGTCACTCAACAATTAAAGGAAATAGGCAACACAGCGGCTCGACACACTCCCAAAAGCTTGCTATTTGAGGTGGAGTCCACTAACATCTGTGGGCTCCATGCAAACCTCAACGCCGTCCACCAACACCTAGAGACGGCGAAACCTGCCATGTTTTTTCTAACGGAGACGCAAATACACCGCCCTGACGACACGACCTACTTGCTCTACCCTGGCTATGTTCTTGAGGAAAGTTTTCGTGCAAAAGCCGGGGTGTGCGTGTTTGTTAGGGCGGATGTTTGCTGTCGCCGTTTGCGCTGCCTAGAGGACCCATCCTTCTCCATCCTTTGGGTACACGTAGACCATGGCCCTACGAGTCAGATCTATGTGTGCCTCTACCGTTCCCATACAGGAGATGCTGAGACAACTCGACTCTTTGAATATCTGAGTCAGGCGGCAGATGATGCGCAGGAGCGATTTCCGAATGCCGAATTGGTGTTTTTGGGGGATTTTAACGCCCACCACGAGATCTGGTTGGGCTCCTCCAAAACAGACCATGCGGAAAGAGCCGCCCACGCGTTTGCTCTGGCGCACGGCCTGACCCAATTGGTGCACGAGGTCACTAGGATACCAAGAAGGTCGGGCCTAGCACCTTCTCTGCTAGACCTTCTGCTGACGAGTGATCCGGACCGGTACAGTGTATCGGTGCGAGCCGCTTTAGGCAACTCCGACCACTGTCTGGTCTGTTCCACGGTGCCCATTATAGCGCCCCCACGACCCGTGCAGGGGCAGCGGCGTCTCTGGCACTACTCGTCAGCGGACTGGGATGGACTTCGTGACTATTTTGCGTCCATCCCGTGGGTTGAGCGCTGCTTTGAAGGTAAGAACCCATCGGATTGTGCTACTGCTGTCGCCGGTGAGATCGGTCTGGGTATGGAATACTATATCTCATACACCGATGTCACCGGTGACCGCGGGGTGCGCCCTTGGTTCGGGCGCGAGTGTGCGGAAGTTGTTGAACAAAAACAGTCTGCGTACCGCGCTTGGGTAAAGGCGCGCGCCACGCGCCATCCCAATCTGGGCCACTTCAAGGCGGCGTACAACAGAGCCACAAAGGTCTGCAGAAGGGTCTACGTCAGAGCGGATGCCCTGCGCATAGCGCGGCTTGGTCAAGAGCTAGTGATGCATCCCACGGGAAGCCGTGGCTACTGGCGACTTTTTTTTTTTTTTTTTTTACGTGCGCAAAATCCCCACGGATACCTCCCCACCGGAGCCGGTGGAGGAGGTTATGTCGGACTCGAACCGACTAAAACGCACGCCGCCTGTGGGTCGTTTCGGTTGCCGAAGGTGAGGTTGACAGGCATATCCCTCGCACCCCGGCCGACCCAGGGCCATCTCTCACGATCTGGCCCTCTTCTCGGGTGTGGGGACCACAGAGTCCCCAACTCGTCCCCGGAAACGGGGAGGAGCGCCACGCGTGCCACCGCCGCGGCCTGCTTATGCAAGGGTGACAGGCGGCTTCACCTGTCACCCCCAGGCCGGCGCTCATGGGGGGCGGAGGTCGTTCATCGACCTCCGACGCCCGAGTTGCCTTCGTGCGCGGGCAGCTTGTCTAGCGATCCTTCGTCGCTCCCGCTGCCGCTCCCGCCCCGCCTCCTCCTTCACGAGCATTACTTGCTCGCAGAAGGAGGCGCCGGCCGCCCACGCATCCGGGCCACTCAGGTTGGGCAGTAGCCGCGCCAGAGCGTTGGCTGTGCCCGCCAATTTGGGGCCCAGACTTCGGAAGTGCTTCCCGAAGTCCCACCGGCCGTCGAGCACGAGCCCCAGATATTTCATCTGGGGCTTGATGCCGATGAGAGTGCCTCCCACTGTGAGACTGGAACCAGGTGGTGGCGTGCGCCGAGGTCCATGAAAGAACATGGCCTCGGATTTATGCAAAGCCACCTCAAGGCCCAGCCGCCGGATCCGTTCCACGACTTGAGCAACCGCGGTCGTGGCCCTCAGGATCGCTTCGCGGTGTGTAGCCCCGCTCGCCGTCACTAGCGTGTCGTCCGCATAGCACGTGACGGCGGCGCCGTCCGCAAGCTCACCGCGAAGCACCCAGTCGTATCCAATGTTCCACAGTAGCGGCCCGAGAACCGATCCCTGTGGAACACCGCACGACATCTCACGCCGACCGAAGCCGGTCGCACTTGGGTAGATGACGGCTCTCTCCGTCAGGTACGCCCCGACTATGCGGCGGAGGTAGAGAGGCACATCGTGGTACACGAGTGCCTCCCTGATGCAACTCCAGGGCAAGGTGTTGAACGCGTTGGAGATGTCCAAGGACACCGCCAACGTCACCTCGCCCCGGGCAACTGCCTCCTCCGCCAAAGTCTTCACGCGCATGATGGCATCCACGGTGGACCGCCACCGGCGGAAGCCATATTGGGCATCCGCCAGGTCCGGCCCCCTACCAGAGAGGTGCTCGACGAGGCGCTTCGCAATAACTCTTTCAAAGAGCTTGCCCACCTCGTCGAGCAACACAATGGGCCGGTAGCCGGACGGTTAGCCGGGCGACCCTCCTTTCGGATGAGGACCAGTTTCCCCGTCTTCCACATCTTCGGAAACTGGCCCCGCTCCAAGCATGCGCTGAGGAACCCTCTAAGTCGGGGTTCGAGACCGTCTTCTCCCAGAGCTAGGACCCAAGCGCGGCCTGGAATGCCGTCGGGTCCCGGGGCGGTGCTCTTCTTGGCTCTAAGCCTTCGCACCGCCAGCTCCAGTTCTACCCAAGTGACCTCGGGGACTTCGTCGTCAACTACCACACTGGGCGCCACAGGCGACCGAGGCGGCGGAGTCATCTGCGGCGGAACGTGTTCCGCTCGCGCCGGGAACAGGGACTCGACCACTCCACCGAGCAGAGCTGGCTGGAGAACCCGGGTCAACGGCGGGGCCCGGGGGCGCAGCTTTCCTCTTACCATAAGGTAAGGCCGCCCCCATGGGTCCCGCTCCAGCGTCTCCATGAGCTCCTTATAAGCCGCGGCTTTCGCCCGCTTAATCTCCGCTCGGAGGGCATCTCTGGCCTCCCTGTATCCCACATGAAGCTCCGCCACTCGGGGCTCCGTATCTGCGGTTCGGCTACGCCTCCTACGGAGTCTGGTCCACCGGCGGTGCGCGATCACGCAGGCCTGCCGTAGCCTCGCGATCTCCGCAGACCACCAGTAGACCCGACGCCTCGGACTATAGGGTGGTGCCCTAGGCATACCCGCATCGCAGACACGAGTCATGGCCTCCCGGAACCACACCGCCTCATCGTCGATATCGACAGGCCTGTCCGGCGCAATGGCCCAGGCCTGTACGATGGCGGCCTCCAGGAGGACCTCCCGATTCAGTCTCCCAAGCACCCAGCGTGGCTCGCGTGGGGCCGGTATGACCGGCGCATCACCCGCGGGGGGGGAGACATCAAACCGAACGTATCGGTGATCCGCCAGTGTCTCCACCCCCACAACAACACGCCAGTCCCGCACACGGTGCGACAGCGAAGCGCCTGCGAACGATAGGTCGATAATCGAACTGCGCTCCGCAGTCACGAACGTGGCTTCGGCCCCGCGATTCTGGAGAACTAGACCGTGATTAGCGGCCCAGCTCTCCAGAGCCCTACCTCGTGGGTTCGTGTGCCGGGACCCCCAGGTCACTGACCTGGCGTTGAAGTCCCCGAGCACAAGAACCGGGTGAGGATGACAGGCGTTGACGACGTCGGTCAGTCGCTCCAGCGACTGCCGGTACTCCCCTATGCGTCGGTGTAGGCTCGGCGTGAAATAGACGGCCACGACCGCAATCTCCCCCACACGCGCCGCTACGATGCCATGCTCCCTTGCCACGACAACAGGGGGGGGGGGGCACCCATAGCGGCGTTGTACACCAGTGCCGCCGACCCGTCCAGGTCGACCACCCAGGCAGGCCCAAGGGGCCGGTGAGTGTACGGATCGGCGACAGCGGCGACGTGTATGGACCACTGTGCCATGCTCTGGAGCAGAAGACCCTGAGCATCGGCACCGTGGCCCACGTTCGCCTGCAGGATGCGGAGCTGGGGATCCATTATGGAACCATCTCCGCATCCCGCCGCGAACTTTGGGTGGAGCCCCCGCCTTGCGGCTTCGGCTCCCCCCCGGTGCAGGCCTTGCTGCCAACCCTATGGTCGGCCGCTGCACATCTGAAACAGTGCATGGAAGCTTCGCATCCACCGGCCGTATGGCCGGGTTGGCCACAGCGGAAGCAGCGGTCACCGACCGTCACCGCCGCCGTGCACTGCACCCCCACGTGGCCGACCGACAGGCACCTAAAGCACCTGGTCGGTCGAGCCTGCAGGAGCCGGACCTGCACCCGCACCACGCCTCCAACGGCGAGGAACCCCCGGTCGGCAGCCTTTTTGGCTGCTGCGATGGGGCAGCCGACAACTGCCGTCCCCAGTCCACGGCGGCCGAAGCGGATTGCTCCGACCTTCACCGCCTCTAGGGGGCAGCCCCCGGCCTCCGCCACGGTGAGGCGGATTTGCTCCGCCGTGATGGAGTCGTCCAGGTCCGAAATGCGCATTTCTGCGCACTTGTTGGGCCTGGACACCCGGACGTCGGCTGCATCCAGCGTGTCCCGAAGCCTAGCCGCTAGGGCATCGGCCTGGGGACCGCTTGAAGCGCCGGGGATCTCCAGTAGCCGAGCACCCGTCCGAGTGGGTTTCACCCGGATGGGGCCCGTCATATCGAGAGCCCTCATGTCAACGCAGGCTTTCGCCTGCGTGACAATCTGGGCGTACTGCACGCCCCTCTCCGCCGCCTCTGCCGTCATCGTTAGCACGACGGCGGTTGAGCGGGGGACGCGCAGCCTCCCCGGCACTCCCCTCGCAGCAGCCGCAGCCTTCTTGGCATTTTTGGCTGCCTTCCTTTTCGCCTTGCGCCGTTTCTTGGAGGCTCCGGCCACCTCCCAGCCTCCCTCCGGCGGGGAACCTGTGGGGGCAATCCCCACCGGGGTCCGGGCTGGCGCTGGGGCTGAGGCTAGGGCCGGGGACTTCTTCCCCTTGCCTTTCCCCTTCCCCTTGCCTTTGGCCCGGGCACCCTGGGAGCTCCCAGCCTCCACGTCGAGAGCGACAGTGGCTCGAGCGACCGGAGCGGCAGGAGTGGCAGGCGCAGCGGACGGGCTGCGGGCCGACTCCTGCAGGGCCTCTGCGACCGCCGGACTGGTGAGACCTCTTCTCACCGCTCCGGCATATCCCGTAGGCGGCGCCAAGGGCGGGCGGCGGCTGGAGTCCATGACCGCCTCCATGAACCTCCGGGTGCGCTCCTCCTGCGTCACCTGCCACCTCCGCTGCTCAGCCAGCGCCGCCTCCTGCCGCTTTTCCATGGCGGCCATTGCCGCCATGCATGCCGCCAGTGGGTCCATGGGCCTAACCGGCTGCAGCACCGGCGACTCCAGCCGAGCGGGCTGCGCCAGTGATACCGGCCGCACCGGTGTCTCCGGCCGCACCGGTCGCACCGGCGGCCTTGACCGCACCGGTGTCTCCGGCATTACCGGTGCCTCCGGCCGCACCGGCGACCTTGACCGCACCGGTGACAGCTGCTGCGCCGGTGGCACCGGCCGCTCCGGCTGCACCGCCAGTCGCCGCCGCGCCGACCGCGTCACGCGCTCCGCGGGCAGCCCGGCGACGACCTGACGGAGGTTCGCCATTTCGGCCGCCATCCTCTCCATCTCTTTCCGGTGCTCAGCCGCCGTTCGCTCTACGCTGTTGAGGAGCTCAACTTGCCTCCTGCCAAGTTGAGCTCGCTCGTTCCGGGACTCGGCCAGCTCCGCCTTGAGCAGCTCAAACTGCTCAACGAGGCGCGTCGCAGCCAGCCGGACCCGGTCCTCCTCCGGCGTTAGAGCTCCAGAGCGGGCCCCGGCCAGTCTCTCCAGGGCCTCCATCACGTCCCTGGACGTGGAGCCGTCGGTACGAAGCGCGGGCGCCGCCGAGACGGAGGGACTCGGCGGCGCTCTCACATCTTCTCCGGCTGAGGCCCGTGAGGGGGCGGCTTTGGTGCCCCCACCCTGCAGCTTTCGGCGGCTAACCGCAAACTGCTTGGGTGGGGGGGGACGCATTATTTCATCCCCACCGGAGCTGCTGGAAGACGAGTCGGTCAGGGTCAACTCGAGATCCGACTCGGTCTTCTGTGGGGGGATGATTTTTTTTTGCGGTTCCGCTTCCGCCGTGGTGCAGATTTCCGGGTCTGCAGACCCACCGGGCTGTTCGCCCTGCTCCTCTCAGTGGCGGTGTCGAAGTCTTCCGACACCGTCCCTGCTTGGGACGCGACCTCCGCGTCTTGGTGCTGCGCGACCTCCGCGCAGACTGTTTCACTTGGTGATGGTTTTTTATTTTGTTTTTGTCTTGTATCCATTCAAATCCCACGAGTTGAGACGATTTAAGATACACTTCCCGGGTGACGCTCATTCCGAGAAGCGGGGTACATACTGTGGAGTTCCCCAGGTATCCACAGGTTTTAAGCGACTTCGCTGTCGGGTTTTCAAGACTTTTCCTTGTCGCGGGCCGGCCAATTAAGGCAAGCCCCGCGGCCTTCAGGATACCGGCTTCCCAAGTGTGGCTAGCACTCAGGTCGTTGTCGATATCCTGGAGGTTACGCGACGCGGGAGAGCAGCCAACTCTCCCAACACCGACGGTGGCACGAATGCCTGCCAGCCTCTGCGCGAGCAGTAGGCCAGCCCGTCCCTGGATCCCATGGATCCTTGTGTCGCCCCCATGTCCCCTCTGAAAGCAGAGGGATACCGGGAGCGACAGGCTAGCCCTAAAAAGGGCTGTTTGGGATGGAAGGGATTCTACGAGTCCCTTCCCGCGGGCCTTGCAGACCCGCCATACCACGACCCCCCCAGGGTCAGCTAGCCCTAAAAAGGGCTTGTCGGGTTATTTGTCGACGGCTAGCAGAGCTCCTTCTCCTTGGAGTCAGAGTCTACTAACCGTCGTCCAGGGTGCACCAGCCTCCTTGCTTCCGTTCCCCAGGACCGCGGTCCAGAGGGAAAAGAAACAGGTAAGCCAACGTGGAGGTTACCCAACCCGCACCCCCGGCTACTGGCGACTGGCTAAAGCCGTGCAAGCCAACTTTTGTCAGCCTTCGCTGCCTCCGCTGCGTAACCCTGATGGATCTCTGGCCCATGAGCCGCAAGAGAAGGCAAATCTGCTGGCTAATCTCTTTGCGGCCAACTCCTGAATCGATGATTGTGGTACGCAGCCACCAACACTACCCGACAGTGACCACGCGATGCCTGATATCCATATCAGGCAACGCGATGTCCGTGCAGTGCTGCAATCACTCGATGTCCGGAAAGCCAGTGGTCCGGATGGTATTCCAGCGGTAGTCTTGAAAAAATGTGCAGCGGAGTTGTCTCCAATGCTTACGCGCCTGTACCGGCTATCCTACAGTTCGGGTACAGTGCCTTTGCCTTGGAAAGAGGCGAATGTTCAGCCGATTCCCAAGAAGGGGGATCGCTCGGAGCCAGCCAACTATCGACCCATAGCCGTCACCTCAGTGCTGTGCAAAGTGTTCGAGCACATAATCAACAAACAGCTCATGCGGCACCTAGAGGATCACTCCTTAATTAATGACCGGCAATATTGCTTCAGATCGAAACGGTCAACGGGTGATCTTCTAGCATACGTTACCCATCTTTGGGGTGAGGCTATGGACAAGCACGGCGAGTCACTGGCAATTAGTCTTGACATCGCCAAAGCTTTCGATAGAGTCTGGCACAAATCGCTTCTTTCCAAGCTACCTGCCTTTGGTCTGCCTTCTAGGCTGTGCAACTGGGTTGCTAGCTTCCTGCAGGGGCGCCGTATTCGCGTCCTTTGTGACGGACGAGCTTCGGAGTTTCTGCAGGTTAATGCTGGCGTGCCCCAGGGGTCCGTCTTATCACCCACTCTCTTTCTTCTGCATATCAACGACATGCTGTCTACCGGCAATGTTCATTGTTATGCAGACGATAGCACTTTGCATGGGAGTTATCATGGACATCCTGCGGCCAAGCAGTCGGATATCGCGGAGAAAAGGCAGCTTCTTGTCACTGAGCTTGACGGGATCCTGAATCACATTTCTCAATGGGGCTCTGAGAACCTGGTTGAGTTCAATGCCAAGAAGACGCAGGCATGTGCGTTTACAGCAAAAGTATCTTCTTTCCTTCCCCTCCCCACTCTTCAGAGCACGCCACTGCCACTGCAGGACAATCTCAATATCCTAGGTATGGATGTTCGCTGCAACCTGAATAACAAAAACTACATCGAAGGTATCATCAAAACAGCCTCACGAAAACTCGGAGTCCTAAACAGAGTGAGACGGTTTTTCACGCCGGAGCAGCGGTGTCTTCTATACAAGACACAAATTCGCTCCTGTGTGGAGTACTGCTCGCATCTCTGGGATGGTTCAGCAAGTACTTACTAGATGCTCTCGACAGGTTGCAGCGACGTGCGGTCCGCATCATTGGGAATCCCGAGATCACGAACACCCTAGAACCTTTACAGCTGCGTAGAGATGTTGCGTCCATGGCTGTATTTTACCGTTTGTACCATGGGGAGTGTTCTGATGAGCTCTTCCAATTAGTCCCACCCTCCCCTTTCCTACACAGGACAACGCGTGCAGGTCTTAGATGTCATCCGCACACGGTGCAAAACATCCGATCAAGAACCAAGCGGTTCGGAGACTCTTTCCTCTGTCGCACCATTAAGGCCTGGAATTCATTACCAGCTCACGTGTTTCCTTCTCCCTACAGTCCCGGGTCCTTTAAGCGGGGCGTGAAAGAGCATATGATGAGGCCGTCAAGCTGAGTGTCACCATTGTCACACGGTATGTGTAAGTAATGGTGACCCTCTTTTCTGGGACTTTGCCTTCAGCTTACCATCAGGCAAGGCGAAGTCCAATTGACGTGTCCTATATAAAAAAAAAAAATACTTAACTCTTAACTTAACTCCAACTCAAATTTTTCAAGTCACATTTATATTAAGTAGAATATACTTACAATATTTTATGACAAATATCTTACCTCCGCCATAGTAATAATGCTTGTTGTTAAAATAAGTGTCAACTTAATAGCAATGGACCTCTCGCGCTTCATGTTTTTAATTATACTTACCAATATTTCACTAGATAAATAATAATAATAATAATAATGTTTTACAATATATATTATGTATAAATATTTAACTACCTACTAATTTAATTTAACTTACAAACACAACTGTATTTCGCACTGGTTTGCAAAGACAAACATGCACAAACAATATTATTCATTAAGGAAAAACTGAAGACCAGAAATAATTAAAGCAAAGTAGTAGGTATATTTTATGGATACTCAGGTATATTAAAATAGATGTGTACCAAAATACTTTGATACAAAGATTTAAAAAAAAAGTCTTTTATTTGAAAATTAAAGTATAGTTCATTCCACACAGCTGCCCAAGTATATTTCAAACATTATTGTATAGGATATCTTTCGTGAGAATTTAATACTTATAGTTAATATTCTCAGGAAAGATATGCTGAACGGTATGACTCTGATACTATGTTAAAAAAAAAAGGTGTTTTTTGTGGGATGGAACTTGTGTCAGCACTGTTGCTTCAGGTCTGTGCTATCCTACCTTCAGCAACTCCTCCTGCCAAGACACAACGGATAAATCCGATAAATATGAGGCCAGTGTAAGTGCCAAAGCTAAGAGAGACCCATGCGAGCGGGGCCGTGGCATTGGCTAGTCCGTATGAATAAATTATAAGTCACAGTCATAATTAATAACAGCGCCATCTGTTAATTTACTCATGTACCTTTACAAATAAAGAAGAACCACTGTGCATACTTTATTCGGTAACTAAATTATTCAATAGGTGGCGCTATTAGTAACGTTTTTTTAAATGTGGAGTATAAAAACGTATAATGTAATAAACAGTTCAAAATTTTGTAATTTATAACAAAACTTTAATGACCCGGTCGAATGCAAAGCCTCTTTTTTTTTTTTTTTTTTTTTACGTGCGCAAAATCCCCACGGATACCTCCCCACCGGAGCCGGTGGAGGAGGTTATGTCGGACACGAACCGACTAAAACGCACGCCGCCTGTGGGTCGTTTTGGTTGCCGAAGGTGAGGTTGACAGGCATATCCCTCGCACCCCGGCCGACCCAGGGCCATCTCTCACGATCTGGCCCTCTTCTCGGGTGTGGGGACTACAGAGTCCCCAATCGTCCCCGGAAACGGGGAGGCGCGCCACGCGCGCCACCGCCGCGGCCTGCTTCTGCCAGGGTAAATGCAAAGCCTCTATCATCTGATGTGGTTTATCACGACTTTCATAAGAGTAGGTGCACAGACTAGTAGGTGTGATTAATTTGTCGTGATAGGGTCCTGCATAAACATTTGAAGACTGACATAGTGATAGAACATTCATTTGCTAAGTTCATTTTCCGCTCAGTGCAAATATTTGAATGTCTGAATATTACATACCTACATATAATCATGCCTTTAACCCCGGAGGATTAGACATAGGTGAATTAACACCCACATTTCACCAAAAATTTAATTCTGTCCCACGTAATAGGGGGTGAGGCTACTGCCATCTTCCGGGCACTATTATTGTTGACTCAAGTTATCTGATGTTAAACAGCCCTATCCCTTAGTCGCCTTGTACGACACCGCATAGGAAGAGATGGGGTGGTTCAAATTCTACTCTGCCGGGAACCACGCGGCAATTATACTGGAATTAATCATGGAGGTAGGATACGAAGATATTTCCGTCCATCTGAGGGAGTACCTCCGCCCTACAGTATACCACGGCCATAATAACCTCATGTTGTGTTCCCGGCGGTGAGTAGGGTAGCCAATAGGTTACTGGAGTTTTTTTGCTGTCAGTGGGAAGACCAAAGGCTTGTCCTACTTTGTCTTCTACACTGACGGCACAGAAGCTACCTTTGAAGAAAAGTGCTTACAGGGTCGGCAGCGCGAGTGTGTCTCCTCTGGTGGTGCACACATTCATGGGCCACGGTAACCACTTTCCATCGGGTGGGCCGTGTGCTTGTCTACTACCTAAATGTTCCATTGTGTAATATGTACGAATCCGCATGTTAATCCGCATTCTAGAACCTGTAGTTAGTTAAGCTATGCTTTCTTTGTGTCTACTAGATAGTATTGTGTAGAATGTCCCAGATATTAG
Organism: Eilema griseolum; assembly: GCA_963662185.1. Lineage (NCBI taxonomy): Eukaryota > Metazoa > Arthropoda > Insecta > Lepidoptera > Erebidae > Eilema > Eilema griseolum. The sequence continues at coordinate 5,358,218 of OY759250.1, forward strand.
GTTTTATAGAAAAAATGCTTGGATGAATTAAAACAAATATAGATTCACAAATCTGTAATAAATGATTAAATTTCTTAAAGATACATCATTTTGTCAGTACATTATGGCATTATAAACACATTTAAAAGCTTTTATTGGCCATACTTAATTGAACAAATCTGTGTTTTAATTACAATCTTTGACTATAAACTGTGTAGACATAGAAATACTAACAAAATACATCGCTAAAGGATCGCGTTGTGTGAGTAAACTTATATCAATAAGTATTGCCTTTTAAGCTCAAAATTTTTTTTATACCACTTAGCTAGCAGACTAGCCCAACCGATGGGAAGTGGTTACCGTGGCCTATGGACGCGTGCAACACCAGGGGCGTAACACTCGCGCTGCCGAACCTAAAGAAACCTAATGCCCCTCTTGAAGAACCCCATATTGTAGGCGCTTGGGAAAACCGCAGCAACCCTTCCACAGCTTGAGTGTGCGTGTTATAGGATATATTGTTTGTCAAACTTGTTCCAAAGTAGTAGGTAGCTATTTTTACGCCGCGTTGTAGTGACCATTACTGTGTCTACAGAGTTTGTATATAGTCTAAGATTACAATCTACATTTTGTTTTAGCATGTAGATATTTAGGCCCGTTTTACATAGGTAAATAACTATAAATTTGAACTCATTCGATCTTTGTCAATACATACTACAATGCAATTCAAATTTGACAGTTCTAAAAGTCAGTATTGAGAGTGATATACTTATACGGACTTATTGTCAGGCAAATTTCAATTGCAATTAAACTTGCAATTAACCCAACCCGATTTTTTTTTCTTTTGATCTATTAGATAGCAATTTACTTGTTTCGGTTTTTTAGACAGCAAGTCCGGGTTTTATTTTTAATTGCAAATAAAATTGGCCGAATACTTGAGTGACAGTGTTATTTAAAAAAAAAAAACTAATTTTAATGGATTCTATCAGTCATTGAAAGTGATTCAGGCTGAACGGATTGGTAATTGATGACCTGACAAAGTGTGCGGTTTTAGTCAGTTTGATGTAACCACACCCGCCGTCTCCGACGGGTTTGTAACTGTCATACAGGGGACATTACAAAAAAGCACGCTATGTCAATGAGCTTAGATGTGAAAATTGATTAACTCATTTACTATCCCGTATTCCATTGGCACCTCGTCTTCGCAACAGTTCGTTCTAGTATACATAACTGCTGTCATAGACGCTGAAAATCAACAGGAACGATGGGAATAAAAGGTTAGGTTCAGATATAAAAAGATACCAATCGAATTGAGAGCCTCCTCCTTTTTGGAAGTCGGTTAAAAATAACACGAAATAAATAACGATAGAATCCGTTAACATTAATTTTGTTCCATATGATGCATATTCGTGAAAAAGTTCGACAATGGTGTCGATTCTGTTGCTCATCTAATACCTACGATTAAACGACATCTAAACGTTATTTTATTTTAAATTTCGAAATTTGAATTTGGCATCGGATTAAATTTGGACTTCAAAGTAATAATTCTAATGAAATAGCTGTGACCTGCACATCTATTTTTATCCGACTGCCAAGGAAGGGATATGTTTTTTAAATGTTTGTCAGTGGACCTGCCCAGGTAACCCTTTGTCATACAAATATACATTTACTTTATCGTCTACATCATTTCGAAAGATACAAACAAAATTTTAACGTCTTTAGTCCAGTTTCGAGTTTTCTAACAGCAGAATCGTCATCAATGTTGTGTTTGTTAAAAACTCAATTTATCAACAAATTTAATAACATGTAATAAAATTTGTAGTCCTATCAGTAAGTTAATGATTAATTTTTAAATACTTTAAACAATAATAATAATAATCTTGTATTCGATTCATAGATAATACTTAACAATTATAAATTACATATTTGGCTTTTTCGTTTGTGCGTCAATCACAAATAAAATTACGTACGAAATAGGTTATGGGGCGTTTTCTTTATAGCGACTTCTAGAATGACTACCTACGACTATTTTAACTCGGCTAACGTATTGGCCGGCCCCTGCAATGCTGCTATTTATCGTTCAAATTCATAGAGCAGCAATTTCTAGGCGTGAATCAATCGATTTAAATCAAAATCAAGTTAAATTTCTAAATAATTGTATCATAATTTAAACAAATGTGTAATGTTACAAAACTTACAAATGTGTAAAGTTACATTTTTTTTTTAAATATATGTTTAGCTTACATAATAAAGACCCTAGGAAGGCAGCTTAGTTGCAGAATTATACCTACCTTATGTAGGTATTTATTTGAAATAATATGTAATCATTTTGCAGATACAATTTTGAATTTCAGATGAGCATTAATACCTGTTGCCATTCTTAAAATACTTCCGTAGGTACTTCTATTTACTATTCCGACGTTGCCAAATTTCTTTATAGATCACATTCTTGTCAGTTATACCAACTGGCACAGATTATCACATTATATTTATTACTAATAATTTAAAAAAGCTTACCTGCTTTTTTAAATTATTAGTATAGTAGTGTATATTAGTGTAGTAGTAGTGTAGTAGTAGTGTATATTAGTATAGATAGGGCCTGATTTCGTACTTACTGAGTAAATAACGAACTTCCATTTTTAATTCATCTCTTATTTTACCCCCCTTAGGGAAATGCTATAATAAACGTGTAGGTATTTAACAAGCTTTTTACTAACTTGCAATAATTCTATGTATGTAATTTGTTCGGATAAAATCTTGCTACTCAATTTTGAAGCAGATATCCTCAACCGATTTTGATGAAATTTTTGTTTTTTTCTTCCAACCAGAAGTAGATGCCTATATGAAATATGATATTAGCGTACTAGCCCAGTCGAATTAATGAAAATAGTGGCAAATCTAGGGTCAAAGCACAATTCAACTTGGCTATACTTTCAGGTCTAATCGTGTTAGGATAATACATTGAACTATATTACTTAATATAGTTCAATGGGATGATATTGCTGCGGTATTTACATGAAATTAAAATCTGCTTAGTAAATGTAACTTAGTAAATGTAAATTATTGTAATTCTGCTCATAAGAGTGACCATTTTACGAATTTTATAGGAATCTATTGAATCTACTGGAGATTCATAAAGTCACTCGTTTGTAGCAGTATCGTTCAATGTGGCCTTTTTAAAGAACCATTCATCATAAAATTTCATAATCGTTAATAGTACCGAGTACGGCGGGTGAACCCCTGAGGCAAAGTTAGTGTATTATATTCGCAGACACTTCCGTACTTTTGTTATCGATAGTTGTCTCATAATAATAACATTGTTATCGGTTCTACTCACCACCTATCGTCAATAAACATTTTGGACAATAATATGGGTCTGGACTAATCATAGTTTAATTTATTATGTTCAATAACTAGTAGAAATCAATGATCTTATATTTAAATAGTTACAAGAGGTAGATACGGCCCTTGAACTTAAAAGTGACATTCGAGGGTAGACTAATTAGGATGCAAATATTTACGTAAAACGGAATCTACATACAAACTGATATAGTGAACACAATTAAAAAAAAGTTATGTATGACAGTTTAGACTCAAATAATACATTTCTTTTTTAATTGTCATCGCTTCAACATTTCAGCAGAAATTATAAATTAAAAAAATATTGTAAATTTCTATTTAAATTTCTCAATCAATATTATATAGTGTAAAGTGAGACAGAGTTAAAAAAGTTACAAAACTCAGCATCAGATCAACTTTGACGAATAAAGTACTCAAAATGATCTTAATGTCTTGGTTTTCCCCCTTTCTGACGGTGAATCGATTTAATTTTTTCTATCTTAATCTATTTGAAAGTTAACATAATAAATGCTTTAAAATTTCATTCAATACAACTTAAATGAACAAAACAGGTTGATTTCATTCAGATACCTTGGTATTAAAATCCTTTTTAGATTTTGTAGTCAAAATCGGGCGAACGTCGACACTACACTAAGGCTACACCTATTGTCATAAAATGAGACCGCCTCCTCTCGGCGTTTGCTCTGCATATCTTCCTCATTTAATATAAGATCATTGCTTGAAATAAATTGTATGTTGAGAATAGCTTCTTTGTATACCAACAAAATGACTGTACAGAATAAAAAGAATAAAAAAACCGCGACACAATTTTTTACTGTCAACAGCATGTCTAGTAACTAGTATCTATTTCTGTTCTGTGCTAGTATACACGTCATTCATTGCAATTAACTGTATTTCATCAATTGCAATAACTAGTAAACTTAAAATAAATGGTTTTGGGAAAAATATTTTTAGTTTAGATAAAATAAAAATTTAAGACTTAAACAAACTTAAAGAGTATATATTACACTTAGGGCATTGGTAAAAACGTTGTTTCAATTTATTTTTCCCAAAAACATTATATCACATGTCAAATGTCAAGTCTTAAAAACTAGTACCCGCCTTCAGACGTCATTATAAGAACTAGTCATGACATTTTAATCATGACAGTCATCATATAGGGCTTGTGCTGACTGACTTCTAGGGCAAAGGATTATAGGTCCACTAAGCGGGTCGTGAAGAAGCATCTGATGAGTCCATCATTTGGTGTCAGTAATGGTGATCCTCTTTCCTGACTCTGTGCCTTCAGCTTACCATCAGATAAGTTATATTGGCGTGACACATAGAAATGGACCTTAATTTCATGATTGAAATTTTAATCTCTAAAATTTACTTTTCCTTTGTTTTTGTTCTGTGCCTGCACAAAACGAAACCTGATGTATGATCATCATAAAAAATTTAATTTTATGTAATTGAGATCAATTTCTATTTTTCATTATAAAAAATCTCTCCCGTGTCACGTCAGCGCAAGCCTACAATACATATATTTTCTTGCGCACCATATTTTGCTTTAGGCCAATAAGTAAATACATCAAAAACATTTATATACACATATCATAATCATTATCGCATATAATATTACATTTTAGGACCAAAGAATGGTCATATGTCACAACTATTTAACTTAACAACATCACATCACAGCAGCTACCGAGATTTAGTCCATATCACCCTATCAAGGCTACAGTATCACATATTAACGCAACGCAGTTTCTTCTCTGGAACTCTCGACGCGAACTGGAAACTAGGCGCAACTGCTTTCGTCTCCACCTTTTCTTCTTCGTCTGTCTCCCTCTTACCCATCAAACTCGTCAAGCATATCTTCAAGTCACTAGCAAACTTGCGAACTAATCTCTCTAAAGAAAATAGATGGTCGTCTAAGGCTTCGGGAATTTCTTCTCTCATAAAATCAGCTAATCTCAAGAGGTATTCTACGTTTGAGCCAGAAGGACCTTGGCATTCAAGAATTTGTTTCGCTATATCTGTTAACGGCGCTGCTCCTAACCAGTGCTGATTTTCTGGAACAGCAATATATAAGACAGCATCTTTGTCTTCTGTATTGGAGCTAGAGCTAGATGTCGAAGTGTAGAACGGACGTGGGTGGAAGTTGACGATGCATGTTCGGTATCCTCCTAAAGTGCACTCCCTGTTGGATAGGTAGGGAAGTGCTGCATTGTTTTCTGCTGAGACCAAAAACGCCTTGCCCCATGTGATTCCCTGGAACAACGAAGAGGTATATTTGAGAAATGTTATCAATCTAATTTTTAAAAGCGCAGCATGGAATCAGGTTCTCCCGAGATTATTTTAGTGACATTATTTTCCTAAAAATATCGCAGTACCTACCAACAACGTGTTAGGAGAAATGTACTGATTATGCGGCATAAAGTTTACTCCATATTACGTGGAACTAAAATCTTAGTTGGTTTAATGTAGGTGGTTACAAATACATCTTTACTGGGAGTATACAGTCATAATACATAAACAATACGTTTAAAAAGTTAAAACTGATTACTAATTTTAGTCATGTTGTAAGTTTGGAGACCAGCAGCTCACTCCCTTTTTTTTTGTTTACTTTAGCGTGTAAAATAACAGTAATTAAATAGATTTATGTCATCAGAAAACATTTAAAGCCTCAAAGAATCATTCTTACTCAATACAGTTGTATTGCTCAAGAATTAAGATAAGTCCTTGTTGGTTTCATTAGAAACTTTACGAAAACGTTGCAACAAAGCGAATTAATTATATCATGGGAAATTGATTTTCCACAGCTAGAATTCATTACAAGTCAGTGACCTATTAGACCTGGGTGTATATGGTCTAACCAACAGCCTTGAAGCCCAAGTTTACTTCCACTGCAAGTCAGTGCACCTGTTCAGTAAAGGGCCTTGGGGTTTTGAGGTAGGTACCCGAAAAGTTTCAGCCAATCTCACCTCCAGCAACATACGAGCCACTGACGAGGTTTTATTTGGTTTAAGTCCGACATATTTTTTTTTATACCACTTAGGTGGCAGACAAGCGCACGGCCCATCTGATGGAAAGTGGTTACCGTGGTCTATGGACGTGTGTAACACCAGAGGAGCCACACTCGCGCTGCCGACCCTGTAAGCACAGTTTCTGTGCCGTCAGTGTAGAGGACAAAGCAGGACAAGCCATTAGTCATCCCACTGACAGCACAAATTCTCCAGTGAGCTCTGGCTACCCTACTCACCGCTGGGAACACAACACGAAGTTATTATAACCGCGGTATTCTGTAGGGCGGAGGTACTTCCCCAGTCGGACTGCTCAATTGGGAGGAAATACCGCCGTGTCCTACCTATACATATACAGAATCCGTGGAGATTTTATGCATGAAGAAATAGGATTTCGAGGTGAAATCCCCTGATGCAATCGAAAAACACGCTAAGATAAGATGAATGGTTTGTTATGCGTTCAATTTATTTCAATCAAGTCAGAAACAAGTGCACAATTCTTTAACAAAGGATTATCGCATGAATAATAAAATATTCCACGACATTCTACACAACGCTATCTAGACCCATGGTAAGCATAGCTTTAACTAGCTTATGTTATGGAATCTAGAATACGGATAAACATACTTAAATACTTTTTTTTTTTGTAAATACATACATATTATACATAGAAACACCCAGACCAATGCAAATACCCATATTCATGCATACAAATATTTGCACTGAGCGGGGATCGAACCCGCGCCTCGTGCGTAGCAGTCGCGTTCACTACCGCCACGCCACAGAGGCTGTCAAATAATATAAGCACGTATAAAGCACAAAGAAACATTTATAATATTTTATTTTCAATGTATTGCGACACATCAGGTTTCTTGTCTGTCAACTGATTAATTGCCATTTAGTATTCTTACATAACATATTTTATTTACATGAGATCTTTATCTAAAGATCCACGTGTAAACATCTTGGATATAGGATCACTAACAATGCCCCGCCGTTTCACTCGCCGTACCTACTCGGACTCGGCTTTATTCCACCGCGTCACAACGTTCAAGCTCCCGCTGCCTTCCCATTATCTCTTTTGATTATGCGGTTCCCTAAGGGTCGTAACGCGAAGTAGTCTTTTAAATGTAAAACTAATTCTTCAAATCGTAGTGTAGTTACAGAGATCACCACGATAAAATTAACAAATAAGTTTTGCAAAATAAATAATATGGGACATAACTATTATTGACATAGAATTACTTCTTATTATATAAGTATCTGATTTATTCTAATTAAAACAGTTGTTATCACAATATTCCATCGTTTTTCATTTATCGTGCAGTAGGATCATCGAAGTAAGATTCATCTAGCAACTCACGAACTCACGATTACTTGGATGCATCTTTGAATATCAATAACTATGTTATTTATAATACTGCATGATGGATATTCAAACCGTTCAACACCAATTATACAAAACTTGTTCAAAGTACATGCAATATTTTAATCTAAATCTAATCAAACTTTGCAAACATATACATAATAATATAATAACGTCTTTATCCCCGGAGGTTTAGGTAAAGGTGAATTAACACCCACATTTCACCGTTATTGTATTTGGTCCCACATAATAGGGGTGAGCCTACTGCCGTTTTCCGGGCACTATTGTTAACTCGAGCCATGCGTCTGAGGCGGAGTGAGCTGTATATATCTGTTTGATGTTAAACAGCCCTATCCCTTAGTCGCCTTTTACAACACCGCATGGGAACAGATGGGTGGTCCAAATTCTACTCTGCTAATCTACTCTACTCTACTCTACTAATTTATACAATTGCTTTCGTAACTTATTAATAAACACTAGTCCCGATCACATCAGAGGCCTTCACGGAGTCTTGGGAATCCATGATAGTGAAACATTAAAACAGTACGTGATAGGTAGGTATTCGGATTTAAAACATTATTTTTAGTTCGACACGATAGCCAGAGCGTGATCTCTACACTTAGAAACCCCAATTCACATCTTTATATTTCAGAGTTAGAATAGAATATGGTAAATGAGTGAAGTGAGCAGTTAATTGTAAAAGCTTTACAATTTCAACTTGTTATGTTTCTAAGTTAGATTTGTAAAGATCTTAACTTGCAAGCTGAACTAGAAGTATGCTATGGAAGAAATTTTTGCATATTTATTCAGTCAATGCATTGTTATTCTAAGCATGACCTAAATCAACATTCAGGGTAAACTGCAGAAGATAAAGAAACTCTTCAAACATCAACAACAAAGACACGAGATTTTCTGTGCACATTTAAAAATATTTATTGGGTCACAAAATGATTTTCGGGCGCGAATAAATGTCATCTGCTGCTTGATTGGATGAGGGTCTGGTACAGTTTTTTCTCTTATGGTTGATGGGTCAGAAAAATGGCAGTCCTTCCTGAAAATGCCTGAAGTAGAGACGGCGATAATGGTTAAATTGTGACAACAATACATTTTTATAGTAAGGATGACTAGTATCGATATACTGAATTACCTTAATATAAAGAAACCTGGGCTCCAAAGTAAAGCTTGGAAATACAACTGGGACGAATGCTGTAGATAATGAAAGAAAACCTTCAACGATCAACAGTATCATGATCTGATCAGTGGCTAAGACATCTCAGAAAATTATTGTTATGGCAACGTTTGTAAAATCAGAAATGCCCGCAACGGCGCAGATGACTGTGGAGTTCAATCGTGACATTTCTTGTCACATTTGTAGTAGGGAGGTGTGACGTGAGTCCGCAGGAGTTTGAAGATTACCGAGGAGTCTACGTATCAAAGTTCAGTCAAACCCAAAGTTAGACTGGAAAAAGCAGACCCTAGACTCCGAGGTGAAAACTACGGATGCGACAGGGATTAACATTAGGTTGATGAAGGAGTCTACGTTATTTGTGCACAAATATTAAATTCTTGTTTTTTCCAATCGAGTATGTTTTAATTATATCTAATTTTATATTATGTTATCTAAATGAGTTTTGGTACGTAAATTTACTTTAGGGGCCCCATGCCTTGAAAACAAAACAAATTTGATATATATGCTAATAAGTGCTATTTGCAAAAGCGGATCTAACGACTTAGGTATTTGAAGATACGTGTAGTAGAACTAAATTATTTGTTTAAGTCCAGAAGGCACGTGTAAATAAATGTGTTTAAACGAGTCTAGTCTGTATACGCGATGCCGGGGTCAGGTATTCACATTTTCACTGAGAATTCCTATTTATGAAATTTATTGTTTGTTATTGTCAAAGTTACGCTACTAATATTAGGTGTCGTGGCCACGTGTCGAAGATTTGTTTTGGAAGATGTCTTTGGAATAATAGGACATAGTTTTTTTGCGAGCTTATATTGAAAAGACATTTTTTTGAAACTTATTTCAACAACGCCCACAATTATCGAATAACTTTTAGCCGATTACATTTTAGCTTATTGTTTAATATTTAATAAGATTTTTTCATAGGTGGAAAAGCAGTTAGCTCGAAAAGGTGCATCAGGAAATGGTAGTAGTACTTATCTAGACTTGTATTCTACATACCTGTAACCAGAGGTAACCGTAACCGAGGGTAGCCAGAGGTGAATTCCCATTTTTCACCAACAACAATTATGGATTCTACGTAATAAATTAGAAGCCTAAACTGTTAAGCGGGCACTTGTCATGGGCTGTATGTTTATCTACTGGCGGATGGCAAAAAGCCCCATGATGAAGAATTAATAAACCTATACCTAATATCAACGTAGTGATAAAACCAATAAATTTGGATTTGGATTGTCGATGGTAATTTTATTAGATTCTATGCCATTTAGTGTTCGTTAGTCTGAACCTATCATTCTATAAGGCTATCCGGTAGAAGACTTTGTTTATATTTACAACACGTGTCGTGTCAATTTCATAACTAAACGGATTCAACACGTATGTTAATCACTTCATTAATAAAATGTTTCATGTAAATTGTGTTTTGATGGACGATGCCGAGAGGTCGGTTTAAAAAAGATACGGTCACGATAAGATACGACACGACAATGCTGCGCAGATATTCGTAAAAAACAAAGAAAAAGTAAAATTAAAAATAATATGCACGTACAAACATAAAAAATATAAACAAACGAATTGAGAACCTTCTCTTTTAAGACGTTGGTTATAAAAATTGAAATAAAAAAACAGCAAAACTAACTAGACTTTTTAATTTACCTTTTCATTTGTATTGATTGCTAAACGAATAACACATTCATTGATGTGTATTATGAAAATCCGTTATGTTATTCTCAAGAGTTTGAACTCACATAAAGTAAATAAACGGACTGATATAAATTCTAAAAATATAGTCAAAACTCACCACTACTAGTTTTTTCTAGCAAATTTATCCAATAATACAAAATATTTCACCTTTACAATTTTATATTGAACATAGTATTGGAACGCCACAAGGCATTATCTTGGGTTCATACTAAATTGACTAACAAACAATGAAATATTCTTCACATTTAGATAATGCAAAACAATTATCCAACTAGCAATATAAGCCTATTGTCTCAACAACAACAGCTCGACACCGACCTGTGAACTGTTTGAACAATTATTGATCTGTTATAAATGATAATAGCTGTACCTAGTGAACCAAAATAAATACTATTGACAAGGTCTCAAACACAGGAAAGGCATGGCATGTTTTAATAACAATACATAATTATTTTGTTTTGAGAATCGTCTTGGAGCATGCACGCATGAATGGCCAGGCTGAACATTTTTGTACAAGGAATCCAATCACGTGATGTTTGTTTGTAAACAAAAGATTTTTGTATGGATGCCACTGGATCCATTTTTGAGACAGGAAAGGGAGTGGGATCTGGTGAGACCCAGAAGACTCGTGATCAACAGCCCGTCTCTGTTTTCCATGAGCGTGAGTCTGCGGGATCTTAGCAGAAGCAAGCAACGACAAGCGACACTGGCCAGCGGGAGAAGGGGTATCCGAAGGGATTTCCATACTATAAAAAGGGCAAATCACTTCCATTTTTATTGAAAACATTCATAAATGTCACATAAAATACGTTAGTCCCAGTTTTTCAGATCATTTCTTGATTAGCCTTGGATTCATACCTTTATTGAGTTGCAGGTGAGGTTGGCTTGTCCTCTAAGGTTTTGGCGACGCTCTACACTCTCGATATCGATAATAATAAACTAAAAAATTCGTGCCAGCCAAATAGAAAACGAGTTGCTAAAAAAATCAGAACCCTCCTTTGACTTTGCCGTAGTCGGCCATATTAGCCATAATACAACTATTTCTAAGAATGGCAAAGTAATATAACAGAAAAGGAAAATGTTTTGTGTCAACAATTGGTTCTGGACTATATTACATGTGCGAAACAATGTCTCGAATTTCAAGTTCATTGTACTTAGACAATAATCACATTTTGCTTATAAAACCATGTAAGGTTTCCACTAAGAACGGAATTTTTCCAGCTTACCATGAATATTGGAAAAATATGCAACTGTGAAATTGTATTTGCTTTACGAAATTCACCATTCGCTACAGGCTGGAATGTTATATTTTCTAATTAATTTAATACCCAATGAACCAAAAGCACTAAAATGACTTAGACGTCATTAAAAGTAAACTACTGCGAAAGTAGTACGGGAGGTAAAGCAATCTTTCCTGTTTTGTCCTGGCAGAACGGAGCCAACACTGTCGGGGTTTTTACCCAATGGAAGCAACTGCAAGTACTAGTTCCGACTTGGCTGATGCGACAGTACCTTTGTCCAGTGATATCTTAGATGCACTTGGGTACCCAAAGAGTAAAGATGAGGTCATTGGCCCTGCTATTACCGATGAAATCGCTAAACGTTGGGGGCGTGGCGGCCTTACTAAAGAGCAAAAACAGGAGATAACTGACAGGACCTTCATTCCAGACAACTCTCGCCTGGCTAAAGTCCCTTTATTAAATCCCGAAATCACATCAGTATTAAGTGATCCAGTTAGAAATAAAGATAAAGTTTTACAAAAAGCCCAAGACCATCTCGGATTAGGAATCGCAGGACTGACACACCTAACCTAAGACATTATAAAAGGTGAGACCGATAAACTCATAGTCCTGAAGAAAACCTCTGATATTAGTCAAATTTTCTTAGATTTACACCATGAAAATACAAAGACCAGGAGGAGATTAGATATATCCTCCTTAGATAAAAAATTACCGGAATGATCACGGACGTTAAAAGAGACACATTTCTCTTCGGGGAACATCTAAATGAGAAAATAAAGGCGTCAAAAACTGCGGAAAATTCGGGACTCCAAATAAAACGTACCGACGGTACCACATCAACCCGCAAGTATCCACAGGGAAACTGGAGGGGCCCACCCCAGAGCTCGCGGTCAACTACGTACAGATAGGGTGGGCCGAGGAACAGATACACTGCCCCAAGGAGCAAACGCCCCGTCAGCGGACCGCTCGCCAACGACAGCGAAGACCGGCGTAGCCCACCAGTCTTTGCTGTGCCAACAAGACGCGCAAGTTATAGACCAGGTAATACCCCATGCAGGTCGTCTTCGCCATTTTTCTACATGAGTGGCAAAACCTTACCGACGATTTTATTGTACAGTACATTTAAGGTACCTATTCGAACTCCGTTCGAAAATCCTGTGGCAGCTACAGCTGAAAATAAATATTGATGGCACCAAAGACTGAATTTTATTGATATTAATAAGATTCCATAGTGTACTCTCGGAGTGAAATTTTGTCAATAAGATGAGAACTCCATATGTACATCTTGTCTGGAGGCGAAACAAGCCAGGCAACCTTTCAAAAATGAAGGCTCCAGGGTAACAAGTGGAGTGAGTGGATGAGCTCTAGCATCATCCACTCAGATATATGTAGGCCTATGGAGAACCAGTCACTCGGAGGTGCCAGGTATTTCCTAACATTTCTCTAGAAAGGTATTTGTTTTATTTTCTCAAATATAAATCAGAAATATTAGAAAAATTCCTAGATTTTAAAAATAAAGTATTACATGAGTTGGATCGTAAAATAAAAATACTTCGCAGTGATAATGGAAAAGAGTATATAAACAGTCAGTTTAATAAATGTCTGAAGAAATTTGAAATAAAACATCAAACAACTATTCCATACACACCTCAGCAAATTGATGTGAGCAAGCGAATGAATCGTACCCTTATAGAGCGAGCTAAATGTATGTTACTTAATGCCTCATTAAAGAAGGAATATTGGGGAGAAGCAATAGCAACTGCTATTGCGATACGCTTTAGAAATCTTTTCGAATACTTCGCCAACAGGATGGGGTGCATTCCGTAATGGGGGGAGGACAGGCGGTTTATTGGGATGAAATGGAGATTAAAAAACACACTAACGAGTTAGAATTAAAAGCGACTTTGAATGGTTTGAAGTGTTTTGCCGCCGACATTACGCATAAAGAGTTCATTCATTCCATTCAAAGGCAATCTTCTACATAAATCGATACGGTTCAATTTCCTCACCTCAATGAGGTCTCTCGAGACATTTGGCAGTGGTGTGAGAATAGGCAACTGTATATATTCGCTTCGTATATTAGCTCGTAGGACAACCGCGAAGCTGACGAGGAGTCACGGAGAAGTAACATAGACATGGAATGGACTTTCGATACTCTATCATTCCAAAAAATAGTTGACACGTACGGCTGTCCCAAAATAGACCTCTTTGTGACTAAAAATTGTGCCAAATGCTTAACATACATCTCATGGCAACGAGATTCCGAAGCTTATAATGTAGATGCATTTTCTATAGTCTGGAGGGAACATTTTATTATGCCTTCCCTCCCTTTTCATTGATCTTGAAATGCTTACGGAAAATTGTTAATGATAATGCTACGGGTTTAATCGTAGTCCCATACCGGCCAAGCCAGCCGTGGTATCCTCTTTTTTCTAAAATTGTCCAAATTAAATCCTCCTGTCTCCTTCCAGGACTCCCTTTGGAGGCGACTTGCCCTGTTGGCATCTCTATTATCAGGGGAGCGTACGTAAGACAATCTTTGAGTGCCGAGACAATAGATATTATGATTGCATCATTGTCTACAAATTCGATTAAACAATACGATAAATTAAAAATGATGAAATTTCTGCACCGATAGAAATTTGAACTGTTACGTAATAGATATCCCTATAATACTAACGTTTCTAACATCACAGTTTGCAGCTGGTGCTAGCTATTCTACTTTAAATACTCTCCGATCGGCCTTGGTTCTGTTTTAGGCAAACAAGCAGGTAATAATGATGAAATAGGTAGATTTTTCAAAGGCGTAATTAAGATTAGAGCCAATTTTCGTTAATATAACTCAATTTGGGACCCGAATTTAGTGCTGGACCTATGGGCCACAAGGTTCCCAAATGATGCACAGAGTACAGACAAACTGTCTAAAAAACTGACGGCTGTTCTCGCGTCGTCGACTGCACAACGCGTGCAGACGCTATCCTTGATTCGTTTAACTAATATCTGTGTCACCACCTATAGGATCGAGATAATAACTAACGACATAATTAAAACATCTGCACCAGACCGCGCAATGCCAACATTAATCATTCCATTTTTTCCTAATAAACAACAAATATGTACCGCGAGGACATTACTATCCTACATTGAGGCTACTAAAGGTTACCGGGACCATCCACAAACCAATAGGTTAATACTAACCACTAAAAGACCCATCCATAACGCAACCACTCTTTGGACCAAAAATGTAATGACGGAAAGTGTAGTCAATCATTGTCTTCTCGGCGAACAGCACGCGCCATGCCCCTACCTCAGCAGCTGTTCGGAGGGGCATTTCCATGGATATTATAAAGAAAACTGTGGAACGAACCGGAAACTCGCTTGTATTTGCAAGGTTTTATAACAGACGTATGGCCATAGAGGATGGTGATAGCTTCGCAACAATTGTATGTGATTCTGACTGAATGTTTCATGTTAGTAATTGTTAGTTGGCACATTAACAGTGTCAAATTATATCTATCTCCTTTGCACAAATTTTCTTTCATTTTCCCATTCCGCCTATTTCACATCAGCGCTAAACATCTACCAAGTGTAAGCGCTAAACATCTACCAAGTGAACTATAAATCTCTTCGGATGCAACGTCTCATATAATTATGGTCAAACGTCACTTACAGTTAAGTTTGCTTAGCCATCAATTATCAGCGTATATCATGAGCAGTCACATCACAACATGTACTATACGCTTTGTACGCGTTTTATGAGTCTTTTTTGTGGAAAGTGCGAGATTCGACGACGGCGGAGGAACGCAATCCACCAATTTATCAAACCAACTCGAGAACGCCAATGTTACCTTTCTCTCACGGTTCGGGTTCATAAATGCCTATTACTGTACTGAGTTATGATATGTCCCACCGCAATTTCTTATAGTGTGTCACTCCACTGACAATTCGCAAATTCCCGGACGCAATCTCGAGCACCGATGTATCTTCTTTGTAAAGCAATTTGTATTGTACAGCAATTCAGTATCATACCAGAAATATTACTAGGAAGGTGACAACTATATTCGAGGTTGCGCGTTTGATTCCCAATGCGTATATTTGTTTGCGCGAAGCATTTGCCTTGCTAGATGATAAAATCAACAGAAAATGCCGAACTATGACAATCAACGTGTTGCTATTGAAATGATTGTGTTTAGATAAGCATTATGTACCTTCTTGATACATTTTTGGTATAATTCCAAAAAAAATTATAGGGGACAGTCAACCAGATCTTCGAGATACAAGCTCATCTGACCTGCTGATTAATCGAAGAAACCCTTGTGCAGACTTTCTTTAGAGTTTATCTTAATAATATTTTAAAGCGATTAGTGTTGATATCTTCTTGAGATTGGGAGTCACATAGCAGTGCAAGCCAAGATTTGTCAAATAAAGAGAAAGAACATGAGATCGAGCCACGAGTTTTGAATGTACCCGAGGTAGAGCAAGACGATGATGATGATGGCTAAAATAACTCTGTTGGCACGATGCCAAACGTTCTTTGTTTCGGAAAGGGATAAGAAGGCCATGACACTAATCTTTGAAAGTAGATTATTAGGTATAAATACCAGTAAAACGTTTTGCACCCGAATGGTCGTGTGCAAAACGTCTCACAACACTGCTGTTCAGATGTTACCACAACATGCTACTAATATTATAATAAAGAAGTCAGTTTGTAATTAAATGACACAATAATTCATATTTTTTTTACGTGCGCAAAATCCCCACGTATACCTCCTCACCGGAGCCGGTGGAAGAGGTTATGTCCCTCCTTATGTCGCCTCCTTCACGAGCATTACTTGCTCGCAGAAGGAGGCGCCGGACGCCCACGCATCCGCGCAGCGGACCATCGCCGCGAGCAAGGTGGAGAGCGTGAGAACCCTCACTCCCAGGGCCGCCACAAGCTCACGCCTCAGCGTCTCCCACGCCGGACACTCGGTGAGCGTGTGCGGCCCCGTGTCTTCGCTCGCGTCGCAGTGATGGCATTCGGACGTTGGCTCTTTCTCCATCCGACGCAGATACTTTCCGAAGCACCCGTGCTCGGTGATCATCTGCGTCAGACGGTACGAGAGGCTGCCGTGTGGCCTCTCTAGCCACTCCCCCATGATGGGTCTTACCGCCGCTACTACGGCGCGCCCTGCGCCTGGTCGCCCAAGTCGTAGCTCCCATTCCGCCACCATTTCCCTGTGAAGCCGGGATCTCACGGCCCGAATTTCTTCGAGCTCGGGATCGTGACCTCGCTCCCGCGCCGCCTTTCGGAACCGATATAGCGCCGAAAGGGATCTCGCTTCCAGGATCCACAGTGGCGATCCGGCGAGGAGACAATAATTCATTGTGGTACAAGTGTGTAATGTTGGTAATTACCGCTAAGGCGTCATTGAGACCCGAGCTGTTAGGTAGGAGGATATTAAGAGAGCCGAGGACGGTAATCATTAATACACACGTGTAGCATACAACGTTTTCAACACACTTGTGAAGAAAATAATGTTTCTGGTATTTAATTTTCCATAACGTTAAGGCTTTTGGTTTTCCTATGCGCGCGCGCATCTGTCTAGCAATGGTGAACGGCCATAAACTAAAAGACTGAGACTTCTTTTTTCGGCAAGTAGAAAACGTGGAATTTAAAAATTTTACAGAGTAAACATAAGTCCGCGGTAGCCTAGTGGTATGGATAATGGACTGCTGAGACGAGGTCTCGGGTACGATCCCAGGTTTACCATGGCACACACCAATGATTTTTCGATGCTGTTCGAAGTTATATGTGTATTTATCGCAGGTTTATAAGTGCCCGATTGATGGCAATAGGCTCGCCACCTATTACATTGGGACCTAAACATAAACTGGCGAAATGTGGGTGCTAGCACCTCTGCCTACCCTTATGTATGGCGATATAGGCGTGAGTTTATGTTATGTTACATAAGTTATATATGAGTGAACATTTGAAGTTGAATGAAATCAGCTATTAATTTATTTGTACTATTTTCAACACGATATTTTTTGTATCGAAACTTTTTTTTAAATCAAACCAACTCACTCAATCAATAAAATGAAAAAATAATCTATAACTCACATATAAATTATCGAATTGAGTTCGATCATAGGTGTCATTATTGCGGTGAAATTAGAGCCACTTTATGAGCAAGTGTGTTAAGAAATACATTACCAGAAACAGGAGAGACCTAGGCCTAATTTAAAAAAATATTGCAAGTGCAATAAAGAATTGTCATCATAATGCTTATGTTGGTTTCAGGCTCATCCAAGGTCTACATTCGGGGTACGCTTTTTAGTCAGTCTGACCGAGACGCCGCTGAATTTCGATATTATCCGCAAATCGACTGCTATCTGACGTCCACAACCAATTGGACATATCGAAGTAGTGATGAGATGCAGTTAGACCAGTGTTGTCGTCGTAACGACTGTCATAGATGTTCGTATCGCAACCGGGACCGATGGCTTGACGTGCTCTCCGGGGCACGGAAGTATCCAGACCAATGCAAATAGATGTATCCATATGCAAATAAATAATTGCATCGAGCGGCATTTAATACTCCCACGTCACAGAGCATCTAAGTATCTTACTGAAATAAATAGTAACCCGCTGCTCCTCCTTTTACCAAAACAAGTATTAAGTGTTACTGAAGGCGGAACTAGTTTCGAGGCTGTTACAAAATCCTAGAATAATAAAACTATACTGATGATTCAAAGTTTAGTCATTAAGCACTTTTTGTTTCGGCAAAAAATGACCTCAAACTCAGCTATCAACCGAGTAAAACAGACCGCAAGGTTTGAACTTTCACCACACGAAGAACAACCAAGCTCTATTCACGCCACCTAAGGTGAGGGCAGGGGAGGGGAAGAGCAAAAACTGCTGACGTAATTTCTGCTGCTGTCATTCCCAGCTACATTCACCTGGTGGTGATTTTTGGAGCGTCAGGGTCTCGTCCGCCAATCAGCAGGTGAGATTGAGTAGACCCAGAAATAGAATATTTCAATTTACGAGAAAAACTTTACAATTTATATCTATGCAGATATACTTTGAACAGAGTTCGGGTTGAACTAATTAATTGAAGGTTAAGTGTTATCATATTAATGTGATGCTGTAATAGCATCTCATCAATATGATAACACTTAATTAACATCTTGACTTACAATCGAAATATAATTTAGCTATGGGAGAGTGTTATGAAATAATTTTTCAACAAATATAATAGGGGTAGTGAGTGTCAAGTCAAATCGGGTTTAGAAAATTTTATAGAAACTTCTACGAATTGTGTAGATTCTTATAGTCAAAATGTAGTGGATTCCTCTCCTCTAGCCGCGTTCAGCCGATGGTGAGGGTAATGCCTTATTTGGGTAACCGCTGATTGGGACTGCGGTTTTTGTCGGCCGACGGGGCTGGTATATATGGGGATTTCTTTGAAAGACACAAGCACGTGTTAGATAATTCATGCCGAACACAACGTTGACGAAAAACGTATTGCCGTTTATTTTGCACCATATACCATCTACGACACTTACAAAACGTCAAAGAAATAAAACAAAATAAAAAGGATTCGGAAAAAAGAAAATAGTTTAAGAATGAGAAAATTGTGAAAAAGGAGTTTTTCGGTTCTGTGAGAGAATTAGAGAAATTAATGTTCACTGAAGTGACCACATTAACCTCGTGGCCTCGTCAAGAAATGGCTTCCCTTTTTCTGATCTATTTAGGAACATGTTCTTTTTTTATTCTCATTATTCAGTCTTTAACCCTGATAAAAGGTTGAGGTTATCATATTGCTCGTGAATGCTCGTGAGTAATAAGGGGGCAACTAATGTGGAGGAAAACCAATTGCATATGTTGAGCGTAATGCAATATAATTAATTGTTTACAGTGAACTATAACTTCCGTTATCAAGACCAATACGTCTTCAACAGTAAAATAATCTTCTTCATTCCCGGTAGCCCTGGTCGCTTCCGAAGTCTTCACCACGGGGACTAGGATTCGCTTTTCATATTACATAAACAGGGTGACAGACAGTGACAGCTTTTGACAATACCTGGAGGGGAAAGTACAATCAATACTGAATTATGGACTGCCTTTCATTTAATTCAACATTTTTATTAGAGAGCATCATCAGCAAGAAATTGATTGATATGCTATAAAAATACAGAATTTTACTTTTTGGACTTTAGTCGGTTCGGATACAGGGTGCGACAAGTGAGTTTTCGAAAATTGTAGAATGCAGTTTTGTTTCTTTTTATAAATAAAACCTTTTCCTTTGAGTGACATTAGCTATCTCCAATATTTAGAGTAATTTCCGTCTAGGTAAGGTCGACATCTTCCACCCTGTTTATGCTCACGCCTTTTTCTATTTGGGGTAGGCAAGCAGTTTCACAAAGTTGCCCTACAGTCATTAAACCATTTTTCGTTATAATGCGAACCACTGTCAAAGTTACAAATACATAAAATCATTTTATTTTACGGGGTCTATCGAGTCTCCTAATGATCATGGCTGCTGAAAAGCAACTGAAACACCAGGAACGGGGTAAGAATCCTACCTAATATTATAAATGTGAAAGTTTATAAAGATGTTTGGAAGTTTGTTATTCAATCACGCGCTAAAGGTTAAACGGCAATCTGGCTGGATACAGGTTATGGAGAAAAAATATTCTGTCCTCCATGGTACAGGCATGAATTGCAGATTGGATTAACATCTACATACAGGAATAGATTCAAATGGGTTGCGCGAACTGGATACAAAATTCCAGAACACAGCTAGTAAATAAATAAAAAATGCCCAAGCTAATCGTGAAGTTTTCACCTGGTTTTATTACTAAAACCACGTCTAGTGTTCTACAACAGTGTTTAAATTGAATTCTATACGCTTTAGATATTATTACACAATTAGGTACGAAGTTACGAAACAGTGTTTTCAAACGCTCGATTTATAAAAATTTCGAGCTCCATACGTAAGGTTGAGGCTGACTTTTCTACGTCATGAGCATGAGACCGTCAAATGATTTTAGCACAATTATTGCATGAGATGAGGTCTGACACAATCCTATAGACATAATAAATGTAAACATTTAATCGTCAGGGCACAATATCACGATTATGAATAACATGCCGTACTTGAGACTGTGAGAAACGAGATAGACAATAGAAAACTAGAGCTAAAATAACTGTATCTTCTTCATCCAAATAATAATTCTGGTTGCATTCAAAACATTCTTGAACTCGAGACTTGCCTTTCTAATCCTTCTTTCCATGAATTAGTTTATATTAGCTTTTATAGGGGCGACAGCTCTTTAACAAAACACCAAAGAATCGCCACCATTCATTGCTGGATATTAATCGCTCCCGATATACATCACAGAATCAGATTTTCACCCTAATCAACCTATCTCGCTAGACTAGATCAAGAAGGGAAATAAGATAAGTCTTTTTCTAGACAATGCGCACCAAACTGGGTGTATCCTATTCAACATTTTCGGGGCTCGAGCAAGCAAACCTTACCTGCTAGCGGGTACTCGTTTGTATCAGATGTTCTGGCGCAGGTTACCTCGCGTGGTTGGGAAGTTAGACAGCCGTTGATCTCGTAATAACCAAAAAATAAACCAAACATGAAAAGGAAAGCGGGCTCCGGACGGAAAAAGCGCTAAAAGCATCGGATGCAACCGAGATCAGCGCAGATGTTGATGATAATACACTTTGAAACGCCATTTAAGGATTTAAACTCTTATGAAAGGCCTACTATATGGTAATAAGGAGTGACGCCTGAGGACGTATGATTATGACAATAATTATAGTATTGTAGCAATACTGAATGAAAGTCGTCATTATTATTTGAATGACACGGAACGGATGCGATCACCGGATACTGGAGTACAGCAGCTAAACATTGAAGTAATATCATGACTAGTAATGACAATAAAAAACATGTATAAGTACTAATATTCTATACTGTGATATACACATGGACTTGGTAAGACTTAGTGAAGTAATAACAGTTCATCTCAACAGCAATATCCGTCCATTCATAAAATGTTCTCACTATATTCTGAATAACACTTCAATCATATAAACATAATATGTCAACTGCATTAGAAACTAAACTCGAGAAGTTTATTCTTAACCTAACTAAAGATCCTAAGCCGCGTTAGATGACTCTCACTCCAGGGAAAGTCGCCGCCGCCTGCGGCTAATTTCTACTGAGGTTAGAATAGCCCTATATACGACTGCTAAGAGGTGCTCCACGTTTCGCTCTGACTAGCAGAGGGCACAATAAGGAGTAGGCGGGGATTGGGCTGGTGCTTCGAACGCAGTCGTGGAGGTGACTGACCCACTCTGTAACCCTAAAGACCCAGCGGCAGACTGACGCTCATCCGGGGTGTGGTCCAGAATTTCCAAGGTTCGATGGGAACAATATGCTTCCTACACCTGAGGGGGGACATCTTAAAACTATAGATGGCCCGAACTTAGACGGGGAAATGATGCGTTTAGAATGCCGGAAACTTTTAACATCAATAGCGCATGCCGGTATTTGTATTGCTCTAAGAATATTAACGGTAAAAGAATACCATGTGACCGAATTCCATTGATTGAATTAACTACTTACCAATCAATTTATAACTACTAATTGCCTTCTTACAAATTACTAACAATTCATCAATAATAGGAACAAAGGAAGCGGTGGGTTACGAAACTTCTTCTTTCAGAGATAATCTAATTATCCGAGAATTGGTTATGGCCTATGGGGATTGCCAATAAATTAACAATAAAGACATTTGAAATGCCTACTTATTTCGACAGCTTATTGTTTCGGCATTCAGTTACAGATAGATCCTTGAGCGTGAAATTGAATGAAAGTAATCTTAGATTGAATTGCTATGATTATGTGACATTTAGGTCGTTTGGAGCAATATTTATTGTACCTAATTGTGGTTAGTGCAATAATATGATAAGCACAACCGACTGATGATATAATTTTCTTAAAAATATCGAAATAGGTACATAATCTGTACGACTAAATGACTAAGATTGTAAATTATAATATGTATAAAAATTGATAGTAAGTGCTTTTCGCTTGCACAGAGGAATAAAGAGGTAATCTATCTTTCAGATTTTTTTCTAGTATGGCCTGTACTAGCCGGTGGTACAGTACTTTTATTTTATACCACTTAAGTGGCAGACAAACACACGGTCCGCCTGATGAAAAGTGGCTACCATGGCTTATAGACTTGTGCAACACCAAGAGAACAGAGTTTCTGTGCCGTCAGTGCAGAAGACGGAACAGGACACGCCTTTGGCTACCCACTGACAGTATAGGTATAAGATCTTTTTTTTTATACCACTTAGGTGACAGACAAGCACACAGCCCGCCTGTTGGAAAGTGGTTACCGTGGCCTAAGAACGTGTGACGTGTGTAACACCAGAGGAGCCACACGCGCTGTCGACCCTGTAAGCACAGACTTTCTGTGCCGACAGTGTAGAAAACAAAGCAGGACAAGCCTTTAGTCTTCCCACTGACAGCACAAATTCTCCAGTGAACTCTGGCTACCCTACTCACCGCTGGGAACACAACATGTAACATTTCCAGCGAGCATTAGGTACACCGAATGCGAAAAATCTAAAGCATTGCTCGCTAGTTTACCCGAATTTGCATGAATGCTCGTGATATTACAATGTTACATGATAGATGGGTATTTAACGCACATTGTCACTAAAGACAATTGTGTTTTTGACTTTGTTCTCACAAAGAGTTCGAATCCCCAATGGAGTATAAAACAGTTACAAATATATAGAGCAACTTGATGCGTATAAAGGATTTTGCGTCGTTATTCCACTCGAACTGGCACGTGTAAATAATTGAATACACAGCGCGTTTATTTAGCAGTACGCTGCAGTTATACGAGTAGATTAATAAAACAAATGCCACTGATATGCAAATACATTTTTGGTACTCATAATAGTAGATCTACCACCAAATATTATATGTATATTTATTAACCGAATTCAAAAGAGGTGCAGATAATGTAGGTCCTTTGTCTATTTTTACCCCGCTACGGCGAAGCAAACGGAGGATTATGATTTTAACAGGACATGTATATCGTAGATATGTTGGTTCATCTGTTCCCTCATAGCTCCTCAACCACTAATTAGAACTAACTGGACAGATGAGGTATTGTTAGAAGCATCTTGGTCGTCCGCTGGTTATAGGTCATATAATGTGTCACTGAATGTAATATATATCTCTAAAATCTAATATATATAGATATAAATTAATAAATAGTATGCCATGTACTGCCATTTAATAATTCCCAATTTTTAAATGGCAGTCAGACATAAAAATGAAATTTCTGGAAAAGAATTATTTTCCATAAATTGTATTTTTATAGATACGCCTGGATTTCTATTAGGTACTTTGTGTCAGGAAAGGTTGAATTCTCGTGTTTCAAAGAGTTTCATTGTATATGTTGGGTGGGGCTAGATATTGATCCCCTAAGTGCGATAGTTTAGCCAGTTTTTTATTTTTGTAAAACTTTTCGGTTCCCGCGAAAGGTATATTAGCCAAATCTTAGTTGACGTGGACAAAGTCGCCGGCTTAGCTAGTCTATCATAAAAGGAGCGCTGGTAAATAAAACCAAGGTTATCCGAAGCTGGTCTACTGCGCTAATTTTTATCGTAAGGTGACATATTGTGCATTATAATGTGTCAATATGGCCGCAATTGGGTATTTGACTCACTAGTCAAATGTTATAGGGTAACTTGTATGAAATAAATTACTAGTTTTTATTTATTTATTTATTCTTAAAATTGCAAATACAGGCATATGGGATGTTATGTTCGTACAATTAAGTAACACTATA
Source organism: Eilema griseolum (assembly GCA_963662185.1). Taxonomy (NCBI): domain Eukaryota; kingdom Metazoa; phylum Arthropoda; class Insecta; order Lepidoptera; family Erebidae; genus Eilema; species Eilema griseolum. Next base: position 5,382,941 of record OY759250.1, read on the forward strand.
TATATATTTTTTTTTTTTTATACCACTTAGTTGGCAGACAAGCACACGGCCCACCTGATGGAAAGTGGTTACCGTGACCTATGGACGTCTGTAACACCAGAGGAGTCACAGTCGCGCTGCCAACCCTGTAAGTACAGAGACAGACTAGAGCAAAAGACAAAGCAGGACAAGCCTTTAGTCTTCCCACTGACAGCACAAATTCTCCAGTGAGCTCTGGCTACCCTACTCACCGCTGGGAACACAACACGAAGTTATTATAACCGCGGTATTCTGTAGGGCGGAGGTACTACCCCAGTCGGACTGCTCAATCGGGCGGAAATACCGCCGTGTCCTACCACCTTTTATTTAACATGGCGGCGTACAAGATTTAGTTTATTATAGTTAAATTACTATTATAGGTTGGGTGGATAATTAAACATAAATAATAACGATGAAATAAAAATACTTTATTGGCAGGTAGCTGATGTAATAAGGAGTAACGTAGGCTACTTATATTTTAGAAAAAAAAAATATGCTCAATAGCGTTGAGTCAACTCAACTACTACTACTGCCTACATCATAGTAGCTTTATGCATGCAAAGTCTCAGCCCGATCAGTTTAAAATTGACAAAGTTTCATACAAACTTTCATTCCCTATTTTATCCCCTTAGGGGTAGAATTAATCAAAATCCTTTCTTAGCGGATGCCTACGTCATAACATCTACCTGCATGACAAATGGTGAGCAGCCCTATTCCTTTGCCGCCTTGTACGACACCCCATGGGAAGAGATGGGGTTCCAAATTCTTCTCTGCTGGGAATCACACGGCTAAAAAGGATTCACGATAAAAAGCAGTTAATGTTTTAGTCTTCTTTCTACCATTTTATTTTGTAGTATCTGTATCGACTTCGATAACATTATATCATTAAACAATGAGGGATTGTGTGCCCGGTTATTCCAATCTCGTCCTTATTCACTAGGGAATGTTGTCTCGTGTCTCGGCTATAATACGGCGTAGATAAACCGTTTTACGCTGTGAATCGCGGTTTGTTGGGTTTCTATTGTTAGTTCACTTATAATAACTTAGGTAGTAAGTAACGTCACTCCTTAATCCCCGGAGGGTTAGGCAGAGGTGAATTAACACCCACATTTCACCAATCGTTGAATTTGGTCCCACTATTGTCGATTCGAGCTATGCATCTGAGGCTGAGTCTGGGCTGTATATATGTATGTATATATCTTTGAGGAGGTAGGACACGGCGGTATTTCCGCCCAATTGAGCAGTCCGACTGGTGAAGTACCTCCGCCCTACAGAATACCGCGGTTATAATAACTTCGTGTTGTGTTCCCGGCGGTAAGTAGGGTAGCCAGAGCTCACTGGAGAGTTTTTGTGCTGTCAGTGGGATGACCAAAGGCTTGTCCTGCTTTGTCCTCTACACTGACGGCACAAAATCTCTGTTCTTACAGGGTCGGCAGCACGGATGTGACTCCACTGGTGTTACACACGTTCATAGGTCATGGTAACCACTTTCCATCAGGTGGGCCGTGTGCTTGCCTGCCACCTAAGTTGTATAAAAAAAACTGTTTTATGTTAAACAGCCCTATCCCTTAGTCGCCTTGTACGACACCGCATGGGAAGAGATGGGGTGGCCCAAATTCTACTCTGCCGGGAACCACGCGGCATGATAGGTCCAAAATAAATAAAAACGATAATTAATTTATCATATCTAGATATTTACTTTTAACAGCAATTTGGAGAGAATTGGCTATGTAATAATATTTTAACAGTGATAACAGATGATTATCACATGCAAATATCGAGTAGGTCGTGCGCAACATCGGGTTCAATGTCCTATAGTTGATAAAGCAATACTCCAGATCATTCCCATATCACTAGGTCCGTTAAAAAATAAACTAAAGACAGTATGCAATTCTAAAAATCTAACTACTAGTATTTTCCTATCATTATTATAACAGCTGTTAACCCCGATGGTATTTTAAACTTTACTAGAGCCAATATCCGCTCTCTGACACTTTTTTAGTCTGATGGGGTTTATCCTAGCTTCTACTAGAGTAACTGTTGTTTGATCCCACAGAGAGAGAGAGAATGTGCTTGAGCTTCGTTCATCAGTAGAGGTACTAGAGATAAAGAGTATTAAAATCCCTCTATTCTCAAAATTTCACGTGTATATATCCAACTAGCAGTCTAGGCCCTATGCTCGCCCGAGAATATATTCGTAAAAAATTCTATAAACCGATTGCAGCACCTTCTCTACCAACGCGGAAAAAGCTGAGAACCATCTCTGAAGTGTATTTTTTTTATACCACTTAGGTGGCAGACAAGTGCACGGACCACCTGATGGAAAGTGGTTACCGTGGCCTATGGACGTGTGTAACACCAGAGGAGCCACACTCGCGCTGCCGACCCTGTAAGCACAGAGTTTCTGCGCCGTCAGTATAGAGGACAAAGCAGGACAAGCCTTTAGTCATCCCACAGACAGCACAAATTCTCCAGTGAGCTCTGGCTACCCTACTCACCGCTGGGAACACAACACGAAGTTATTATAACCGCGGTATTCTGTAGGGCGGACGTACTTCCCCAGTCGGACTGCTCAATAAGGCGGAAATACCGCCGTGTCCTACGTCCTTTAGCAAGCCTGCATAAACCGATTTAACTTTTATTTACATACATACATATAATCACACCTTTATCCCTGGAGGGTTAGGCAGAGGTGAATTAACACCCACATTTCACCAATAATTGTATTTGGTCCCACGTAATAGGGGGTGAGCCTATTGCCGTATTCCAGGCAATATTGTTGACTCGAGCCATGCATCTGAGGCTGAGTCTGGGCTGTATATATCTGTCTGATGTTGAACAGCCCTATTCCTTAATAGCCTTGTACGATACCGCATGGGAAGAGATGGGGTGGCCCTAATTCTACTCTGCCGGAAACCACGCGGCTTTTATTTAGTAGTGTTGTAAGATTTGAAGAGATTCACGGAATCGAAACAGGAATTTGTAAAATGAATTACAAAGTCAATAAGGAAATCCATGTAGAACTATTGTGATTTTTTAATTGTTTACATAACAAAACACCGGTTACACCGTTTCAGTACTTTGAAATTGAACTTTTTACAATTTAACTCTAAAGAATTGTGTATTTAACTGACCAGTCAAATTGGAAACTTTTTATGGAAACTTGTATGAAATAAGATGATGTGGCATCATAATATTTAAAAGTCTAATATCTTTTCGCTAGTTTGTTTTTATACCACTTGGGTGTCAGACGAGCACACGGCCCACATGATGGCAAGTGGTAACTGTGGCCTATAGACGTGTACAACATCATGTTTCGCATGAGTCACACTCGCGCTGTCAACCCTGTAAGCACAGGGAGTTCCTGTGACGTCAGTGTAAGAGACAAAGCAGGACAAGCTTTTGATCATCCCACTGACAGCACAAAAACTCTCCAGTAAGCTCTGGCTACCCTACTCACCGCCGGGAACACAACACGAGGTTATAATGGCCGGAGTATTCTGTAGGGCGGAGGTACTTCCCCAGTCAGACTGCTCAATTTATTTTTAACTAGCTGACCCACCCCAGCCTCGCCCGGGGTATATTTTGTAGCTTCATATCCATTTGAGCCCGTATGTTTTAGTCTTCAAAATATGTATGAAAAATTGCCGGCTTTGTTAACATTTATTATCAATGCTCCGCTCTCTTAAGTAGTAGCGTGATGATATAGCCTAAAACCTTCCTCGATAAATGGACTACCTAACACTGAAAGAATCATTCAAATCGGACCAGTAGTTCCAGAGATTAGCGCGTTCAAACAAACAAACAAACAAACTCTGCAGCTTTATAATATTAGTATAGATTATAAGAAATGACCCAATTGAGACTGGTGTATTTCTTATGTACGTTATGAACCACAGCCAATTGTCAATGATTTTTTTTTCATTCTTACCCCTATACATGTTTCTATCTTTTATATTTTAATCAAATTACCCTTTTCACATCTAGCTTTAAATAAACTTGTCATTTATTTAAAGATGGCTGAAAAGATTTACATTAGAGGGTGTCATTACAATTGTACTAGTGCGGCGGTAGCTCAGTGGTTAAGGAGTCGGCCTTACGATCGAGAGGTCCCGGGTTCGAATCCTGGCCATTACATTACCGACGTGAACCCACTCCCAGCACAAGCAATTTAGCTTAGTTGGAGGGGTTAGAAGGAATATTAGTAATTGCAGCTTTACCAAGTATGAGGAACGTGATATTTGGCAGAGATGTAATTTTTTTTCTAATTGTCATGGTTCCAAGCGTCATTTGCAATTTTTTAAATGTTTCCCAACAGCAGCGATCATAAATTATAATTATCATCTTAAGCTACTCTTTATCACTGTGTTAGTCACAGTGTTAGTAAACTATTGCAATTACAAGTGATTATTAATGGTTGTTGACATTTATAGAGTAAAATATTACAAATTTCTCTGGATTTTTATCCGACTGCGCCAGTGAATGTAATGTTTTTCGCCCGTATGTATGTATGTGTAGTTGTCTTTGTTCCCCTCTACAGGCCTAACGGCCGATGAGTAGGGTCTCAAATGAAAGTTATTCATCTCCCAAATACATAAAATATAAACAACAAATATATGTGGTGGCTTTTTGATGCTAAAATGCATGTTGTTAACTTTTTTTTCATAGAAATTTATTAAGTAGGGTATCAAAATGAAAGGAATTAGTAGATTACAAAAATATTATATACTATAATATCATAACTAAATGTTTAAAATAAAATAAATTATTAAAAATAAAAACCTGAACGAAAAATCGAAACGTTTGATGGCAGGCCCTTTAGTTTTCTTTAGGTTTATATTGGGAAATGGATACCGCCAGCTGTCAAACTTGTTTTTTTTTTAGATAGCAGTCGGGCATTATTATTTTTTTATTTTAAAAATGAATAAAATTAGAGTACCTGCAAAAATTTAAAAATCTTTTTTCTTCTTTTAAAAATCTTATTAACATCTTGGAACCGGACTAGCTATCATGCTGTCCACATAGTTGTCCACCTTGAGGATATAGGTACCTAACTGGGATCGAACCCAATGAGTTAACCTTGGACCCGGGCGTTCACCAAAACATTGGCAATCAGTCAAAAATTTTATTTTTAATTTTATAGCTTTTGAATTTAGAACATGACAAAAAAGCAAAAAAATATACTCACTTCTTTATCTTCTATTAGCGTCACGACTCGGCCTGGCTGTAAAAAAAAAATCCGTTATTAAAACTTTGTTTACAACTGTACGTTGAACTAAGCGACACGATAAATGTTTAAACGTCAACATTGCAATACCAGCTGTTTAGAAACAAAGAAAAACAGCGATTTATGAGACGTTTACTGAATGATGTGTGTGTGTGTGTGTTATAAATGTAGTATGTACGTGTGTTATTTAGATAATATACTGTCAGAATACGCACATGTAATGACTACAAATGGTATGGGTAATGGACTGCAGGTTTTACCATGGCACACACCACTGAATTTTCGATGCTTTTCGAAGTTATGTGTGTATTTATCGCAGGTTTATAAGTGCCCGGTTAATGGCAATAGGCTCGCCACCTATTACATTGGGTCCTAAACATAAACTGGCAAAATGTGGGTGCTAGCACCTCTGCCTACCCCTTCGGGGATATAGGCGTGAGTTTATGTTATGTTATATTATCTGTGGTCTATTTACGCAGTGCCAATTTGAAGGAGGTAAATTACAACAATTCCAAAACAGAAATCAGGAAAATGTTACAATAATTCAGCCTATATTAAAATATAATTTACGTGGTAAACTATTGTTTGTAATATCTAACGATACATCTTGTTGCAATTTCACTTCGCGGGCGAGAGTTTAACGTAAGAGAGGAGGAGGGAGGAAGGACTGCTCGAATTTAGATCGGTGTACTAGATTGCCATAATTGTAATTATCCTGAAGTTGTACCAACTATGTTTGCAATAAAGTGATTCCATACAAGTATAATATATCTCGTTTGGAATCTGGACATACACTAGGATACACCCAACAATATATTGGGGGTGACGGGTGGAGCCACCTGTCACCCTGGCAAAAGCAGGCCCCGGAAATGGGCAGGCCGTGCGCCTCCCCATTTCCGGGGACGAGTTGGGGACTCTATGGTCCCCACACCCGAGGAGAGGGCCAGATCGAGAGAGATGGTTCTGGGTCGGCTGGGGTGCGAGGGATATGACTGTTAACCTCACCTTCGGCAACCAAAAACGACCCACAGGTGTCGTTTTAGTCTGTTCGAGTTCGATATAACCTATCCCACCGGCTCCGATGGTGGGGATATCCGTGGGGATTTTTGCACGTTAAAAAACCAACAATATATTAGTATTTTGTTTTCTTGACGAGCTGGGGACTCTGTAGTCCCCACACACCTGAGGAGAGAGCCAGATTGTGAGAGATGGCCCTGGGTCGGCCGGGGTGCGAGGGATATGCCTGTCAACCTCACCTTCGGCAACCAAAGCGACCCACAGGCGGCGTGCGTTTTGGTCGGTTCGAGTCCGACATAACCTCTTCCACCGGCTCCAGTGGATTTTGCGCACGTAAAAAAAAAGTATTTTGTTTTCTAAGTATATATATTTATACTTTTGATTGATGACACTTGGTGGAATTTGTTGTTATTGTAACAAAAACAAACAAAAACACTTTTACATTTTCTACAGTATTTTTATTATTACACTTGACCGGTTTCGCTTTACGGCATCCTCAAATGTTTTCAATTGTAAACATTTGAGGAGGAAAAAATACTGAGGAATAAGTACAAGTGTATTTCAATTTGTGTTTTTTAGATCTATATCACAGGTTAGTTTTAATATTTTGTTGTCTATAAAGTAACTGTATCTAACAATACGCCAGGTTAGCCTCCATTAACGCACTGCCACATTTTGCACGCAGTTTTTGGTTGCTAGTCTCGGCTGGAGCCACTAAAGATATTATTTTATAATACAACACGTGAGTTTCATCCGTTTAAAGCAAAAATAATGTTCTTACATAACATGTGGAGGCGGCCATTATTTATTTACCAACACCGGAATGTTGGTGTGCTGTATAAATTTTAAATTTAGATTTAGAACGAGTTATTTTATAAATAGGCCTTTTCAAATACATATTCGCTTTTTTTCTAGAATGTTGGTAGAGCATGTTTATGGATTTTTTTACTTATTAACTGTAACCGCGATTAAATTCACAACTCTTTTATACGTTTTTTTTAAATATATGTTTGAGAATATCAGTCATTTTCGAGTCAAAAATTGGTCCAGAAACATACAGACAATAGAAAAAAAACATAGAGGAAAAGCTTCAAAAGTACAGAAATAAATAAATAAGGGTAATGGATCACCCCATTTCTTCCCATGCGGTGTCGTACAAGGCGACTACGGGATAGGGCTATTTAACATCAGACAGATATATAAAGCCCAGACTCAGCTTCAGATGCATGTCAACTCGAGTCAACAAAAGTGCCCGGAATACGGCAATAGGCTTACCACCTTTTATGTCGGACCGAATACAATTATTGGTGAAATGTGGGTGTTTCACCTTTGCCTAACCCTTCAATGAGAAAGGCGTGATTATATGTATGTATGTATGTAAATGTCTGTTAGTACCCAATAGCAGCGTTGCGTATTTTGTTGAACATTATCACACATTGTATCTGACAACCTATGTCTGCTGTTCTTAATTTCATATCACATGAGACCAAGTATAATATATTATAAATAACGGATGTTGGCACGCCTGCCACAAATAAATGACCTAATTATAAACCAGTGTGCTATTTACCGCGAAAACGTACTAGAATTAATGATCTAGACTTTAAATATCGCGCGTGATCATCGCGTGATTTAGATAGTCCGCGGTAGTTACAGTCAGCCAAGATAAAGGGCGCATCTAACAAAACATAAAAATCGACATTGCTTATGAAAATCAATGCATTTTTTAGGAAAATAGCATAACATAACATAAACTCACGCCTATATCCCCGAAGGGGTAGACAGAGTTGCTAGCACCCACATTTCGCCAGTTTATGTTTAGGTCCCAATGTAATAGGTGGCGAGCCTATTGCCATTAACCGGGCACTCATAAACCTGCGATAAATACACACATAACTTCGAAAAGCATCGAAGTCATTGGTGTGTGCCATGGTAAAACCTAAGATGAGAATAGATCTATTTCTTATAAGAATTGATGTTTATTTTATGAAAATCGATGTATTTTTATCAAAATTGATGTACTTAGTTATTTCTTTATCGAAAAATCTATGTGAAATATGAACAAGCTTTTAAATGAACTAGCTACCCAGACATCATTTTTATATCATTTAGGTGGCAAACAAACACACGGCCCACCTGATGGAAAGTGGTTACCATGGCCTATTGACGTGTGCAACACACCAGAGGAGTCACACTCGCGTTGCCGACCCTGTAAACACAGAGTATCGTACCATTTACATGGAAAATGTGATTCACACAACATCTAGTAAAATTTATCGATAAACAATAATATTATTATTAGGCCACCCCATCTCTTCCTATGCGGTGTCGTACAAGGCGACTAAGGGATAGGGCTGTTTAACATCAGACAGACATATACAGCCCAGACTCAGCCTCAGATGCGGGCCTCGAGTCAACTATAGTGCCCGGAATACGGAATAGGGCAAATCACCCCCTATTACGTGGGACTGAATACAATTATTGGTGAAAAGTGGGTGTTAATTATTAATATATTTATTCTATACCTAAACCATATAATGGATTCCACAGTGCGAAACCTATAATGTGGAAGGAACTATCTCCTGAAATACAGGTTAAGGACCTAGTTCGGGAGACAGAGACTGTACGTAAGTACCTATAGGGACTTTTAGGTACTTTTAGGTTACTTTTTTTTTTTATTGTATCATTCTGTTATATATAACAGAATGATACAATAAAAAAGTATTATTATTATTATAATTCACCTCTGCCTAACCCTTCAGGGATAAAGGCGTGATTATATGTATATGTATGTATATGTTAAAATTAGACATGTTTGCCTGATAGCGAACGAATTTGAAGCATACACGTGATTACGAAACAACTACAATATATTTACAATGTAGGTAGGTATATATAACACAACATTAGGCTAGTAGTCATGAAACTAATAATATTTATGTACACTTTGTCGTGCGCACACGCATGCCGAATAATAATAAACAATTCTTGTGTACTAATAAATGTTGAAAAACAAAGTTTTCGTATTGATAAAGGTGTTTTATAATCCACATTTCTAGGGAAATGTTTGTTTTGCATTGCTAGGAATTTAGATTAAGTATAAACGAAATATTTTTCCTAGGGCGAATTTTTAGATACCTACACCGCATAGTCTTGTGGACTGCGCGGGCTTCACGATCGAATGGTCCTAGATTCGAATTCTGGTTATTACACTACCTACGTAAACCCACTTTGCTCTGCCAGCATCTACCCAAGAAATTGCAAGTATTATGTAAGCACTAAAGGGGGGGGAGAGGGGTCTTTGTATTATTTATTTTTGATGACATGGGGGTGGGGTCTAGATAATAATTACGTAAACAGTAATTATTGTCTTTTTCATACATAATAGCATGCATTACCCATTACATTACCATAGAAATACGAATTCTTACTAATGTTTACGTAAGTGCGAGGGATATGCCTGTCAACCACACCTTCGGCAACCAAAACGACCTACAGGCGGCGTGCGTTTTAGTCCGTTCGAGTCCGACATAACCTCCTCCACCGGCTCCGGTGGGGAGGTATCCGTGGGGATTTTGCGCACGTGAAAAAAATAAAGTTTACGTAAGTATGAGGGGGGAAAATAGTTTTGCTGGGGGGGGGGGTTGTTTAGATGAGGTTAGGGGGAATACTACTTGTTTCAGTTAAAAAAATGGCATATATATGCGAATAAACATAACACACAACGTATTTGTACTTAACATTTTTTATTCGCAAATAATACATGTTATTAAAATGTATAAACACTCATCAATATAAAGGAGATATTCATGCATACAAATATTTGCACTAAGCAGGTATTGAACCTCGTTCCTGACGTAGCAACTACCGTAAACTAACTTTATACATATATTTATTTATATTCCGTTTTCCTGCACGGCTTGGTACTAATGTGTCCTCTTTGTTCAACAGTAGGTACTCTCATAATATGTTTACCAAAATATTTCATGCTACCCTTGAAGAGGGCAATGACACGAAGTTTTGTTTAACAGAGTATATAAAAATATATAACAAACGAGTTTATAAAAGTATATTTGTAATATGTTTACTATATGTAATATATATGTGTGCTATGTATGGTAGGACACGGCGATATTTCCGCCCAATTGAGCAGTACGACTGGGGAAGTACCTTCGCCCTACAGAATACCGCGGCGCGGTAAGACAAGACAAGCACACGGCCCACCTGATGGAAAGTGGTTACCATGACCTATGGACGTCTGTAACACCAGAGGAGTCACAGTCGCGCTGCCAACCTTATAAGTACAGAGTTTCTGTGCCGTCAGTAGAAGACACAATCAGGACAAGTCCTTAGTCTTCCCACTGACAGCACAAATTCTCCAGTGAGCTCTGGCTACCCTACTCACCGCTGGGAACACAACACGAAGTTATTATAGCCGCGGTATTCTGTAGGGCGGAGGTACTACCCCAGTCGGACTGCTCAATCGGGCGGAAATAAAGCCGTGTCCTACCTCCTTAGAAGGGTCCATCCATCTCATTCGAAGGGTGTCGTAAGAGGTGACTAACGGGAAAATACGCAGACGATATCACTGCGAGAAAAGGTAAACTCGAAATAAAACCCTGTATAAACCCGTCTGGCCATTGCAGTGTGAAAACAGTAAGCCAAAGCGTCCTAACATTGGGAGAGGCCCATGTCCAACAGTGAAGTAATTGATATGTGATATTACTATCAAGACAGTTTTTTCGCTACTTACATACTTATAATCACGCCTTTATCCTCGGAGGCTTAGGCTGAATTAACACCCACATTTCACAAATCATGTATTCTGTCACACGTATTAGGGAGGGAGCCTATTGCCGTGTTCCGGGCAATATTGTTGACTCGCGCCATACATCTGAGACTGAGTCTGGGCTGTACGACACCGCATGGGTAGAGATGGAGTGGCCCAAATTATACTCTACCGGGGACCACGCACCGCACGTGAACCGGTAAGTTGTGTTCGATCGTCAATTGTCAACCTTGCATGGCGCACTATGGAGCCACTTTCATAATATACCGCTATGCATGGCTTGAGTCAACAATAGTTCCCGGAATACGGCAATAGGCTAACTCCCTATTACGTGGGACCGAATACAATGAATGGTGAATTGTGGGTGTTAATTCACCTCTGCATAACCCTCCGGGGATAAAGCGTGATTAAATGAATGTATGTATGCATGTTATCACACTGTCTGGTTATATTATTATGATACAGTGCAATTAATCCTGTAATAACCGGTTTGAACTATTTATCGTTATGTCAAAGGCTGTTGGTAAGGTCATTATGACCTAGTGTCGATATGACAAGCAAAACAAGGGTAACCTACATGTGATATCGGGAGGGTGACGTGGGACTAAGCACTAGAAATTTAAAAAAAGAATTGTATAAATGGCTAAATGAGCATTGACGAATTTCTTGAACAAATGCGTTGATACTGTTGGTAAGAAAGAATGCGCGCTAGTACACCACTGGCAAAATATGCATGATCAATTTTGTGACATTTATGCAAATGTCTGTTTATGCAAATGACATGTTTTTATGCAAATAAAATTATATTACATTTGAAAAAATGTTATCAACTGGCTAATTTTAATAATTTTGGCACAATAGAAAGCAATGTCACAGATGTTTTTTTTATTATTCCACTAAGAAGCCAGACAAGCACACGTCCCACCTGATGGTAAGTGGTTACCGTGGCCTAAAGGCATATGCAACACCAGGGGCGTTACACTCGTGCTGCCAAAACCGCGTGAAAACAGTTTCTGTAATTTTTCTAATAGCACTGGGCCACGATTTTATAAAGTTTATGTCATAACAAAACCACAGAGATATTACCGACACTCCAAAATATTTCATTAAAGTTTAGACTCTATTCTTTTACAGCTAAAGTCCAAAGTCTGTGTCAGCCATATAAAATTACGGAAATCGGGGTTCTGGTCATACGATTCGTCGTGAATCAGCTGACTATGACGTAGGTAGGACGCATGTCGATGATGCAATGGATTAGTGACACAATAGACTTTTAGACGTCATGATTTTCCTTTACTTGTAGTCTTTGTAGTAGGTAGTGGTAATAACCTCGTGTTGTGTTCCCAGCGGTGAGTAGGGTAGCCAGAACTCACTAGAGAGTTTTTGTGCTGTCGGTGGGAAGATCATAGGCTTGTCCTGATGGTGTTCTTACTGGGTCGGCAACACGTGTGTGATTCCTCTGGTGTTATAGTTATTTAATAAAAACAGAATTATAAAAATTTAAATTCTGTTTTTAATACCACTAAGGTAGCAGACAAGCACACGGCCCACCTGATGGGAAGTGGTTACCGTGGCCTATGGACGCGTGTAACACCAGAGAAGCCACACTCGCGCTGCCGACCCTGTAAGCACAGAGTTTCTGTGCCGTCAGTGTCGAAGAGAAAGCAGGACAAGCCATTAGTCTTCCCACTAACAGCACGAATTCTCCAGTAACCTCTGGCTACCCTACTCCCCGCTGGGAACACAACACGAAGTTATTATGGCCGCGGTATTTCTATTATTTTTAAATAACGCGCGTAATTTAGAAAAAAATATAATACACGTGATATCTCACTATACCACTACCTCCCCTCTGGAAACATTTCGTGATTTTTTTACGAACCCCCTCCCCCATGTTGAGCCTCACGTAATTAATGGATAGCCCCATTATACAACAGTATGTGACAAAATGTAAACAAAGAATAAGTCTACTGCCCGTGTCAATGGATTCATTGACTCTCAAATTATTTTTATCAAGTATAATGACTCACAATAACCAAACAATAACGAAACGAAAAACGTAACGTTGCAATATAAAATACCTACCTATCTAATGCCTCAACATTCATTCATCATCATCATCATTTTATTTCACTACCTAGTATTATACTGCGTGTTTCGCGGCAGAGTAGAATTATATATATATAAGGAGGTAGGACACGGCGGTATTTCCGCCCGATTGAGCAGTCCGACTGGGGAAGTACCTCCGCCCTACAGAATACCGCGGCTATAATAACTTCGTGTTGTGTTTCCAGCGGTGAGTAGGGTAGTCAGAGCTCACTGGAGAATTTGTGCTGTCAGTGGGCTTGTCCTGCTTTGTCTTCTACTGACGGCACAGAAACTCTGTACTTACTGGGTTGGCAGTGCGACTGTGACTCCTCTGGTGTTACAGACGTCCATAGGTCACGGTAACCAATTTCCATCAGGTGGGCCGTGTGCTTGTCTGCCAACGAAGTGGTATAAAAAAAAAAAAGAATATGGACCCACCCTATCTCTTCCTATGCGGTATCGTACAAAGGGATATACAGTCCAGACTCAGCCTGAGATGCAAGGCTTGAGTTAACAATAGTGCCCGGAAGACGGTAAGAGGCTCACCCTCAATTACGTGGGACCGAATTCGGTGATTGGTGAAATATGGATGTTAACCATCCGCCTAACCCTGCCTAACCCCCCGGGGATGGAGACGTGATTTTATGTATGTAACTTTGGGAAACTAACTACACAGGCAATCGACAGTTTCAAGGCCAAAGGGTGCATGTAACACGACAGTTAACAGGAAAAATCACTAACTTTAACTACTGTAATCTGAAATACTGCCAAGTCCAAATGGTTCTTATGATATGGTTTATTTTTCTTTAAATATTTTATGTCGCTTACACCCTTTTGACTTTTAATAATCGTTATTTAAGTACTGTGCTAATTACATGCTGCATTATATTATACTTATATTTTATAATTAAGGCTACCCATTTAAGAAATATTAACACTAATTTAATAATTTGGTTCAGTAAAAAGAATAAACTAAATTATGTTAAAGGTGATAACGCAGAGGATGTTGAAATATAATGAAGAATTACGTTATTAAAATAATAAGATCGACAATATAACACTCTTATTATTATTACAATAATAGAACATCTATATCAAACGTAATCTTCATTACAAACAAGAATACGATTCATTAACGTCACATATATCAAACATGACCCATATTGTAATTATTTTTGTCATTTTGTTTACATACTGTCTCAAGCACATTTGAATAACCGCCGCGTGGTTTCCGGCAGAGTAGAATTTGGATCACCCCATCTCTTCCCATGCGGTGTCGTACAAGGCGACTAAAGGATAGGGATGTTTAACATCAGACAGATATATAGAGCCCAGACTCAGCCTCAGGCTCGAGTGAACTATAGTGTCCGATATACGGCAATAGGCTCACCATCTATTACGTGGGACCGAATACAGTTATTGGTGAAATGTGGGTGTTAATTCACCTCTGCCTAACCCTCCGGGAATAAAGGCGTGATTTTATGTATGTATGTATGTACATTTGAATAGTTTCTTACCACTCGCAGTAATACTATCAAATAAGCAGCATTTACTTTTAATTAATATCATCATATATTTTTTTCATATTCGTTAGTCGGCTATAGAAAAAAGAAATTGTGAACACATACATATATTTGACACTTATTTTGACGTTTATGACATATGTTGATAATTGTCATATACGTCAAATCAAATACATTCCTCGTTCTATTATATATCAAGCCGGCTAATTTCCCAATTGTCTACTTAGCATTGTCATAGCCTCAGTCACTCCCTTCTTTTTCTTCTCACCTTTTCTCCACTCACTCGTACCTTTTCAAATATAGAATAATCAAACATTATCTAACTGCATTCTGTTATAATAAATAATAATAATAAATTTCTTTATTTCGAGCAACAAGACTCAATGTGTTAGTAACAATTGACTTATATAAATCTATGTTAGTATGTATAATAATTTAAGAAAAGTCTGGAATTAATTCAATTAAAATAAAAATAAAAATTGCAATATAATATAAAATGTCAACGAAAAATTACAATTTAATTAATTCAATTACAGATTAAAATGTCAAAGAAAATTACTATAAAATCAATTTCAATTAAATTTATTCCGAATCAAATATCACAATAATTACAATTAAATTTACATTTTTAATAAAACATGCTCTGCCTCTGAGTCATTTGTATGTTTGTCAGCACATGAACCATGCACGCATGGTTGATGTACCGACAATCAAACCTACTTGCAAATACATTCAGGATAGTGTTACCGCTGCCCCGGATCCTGCGCCACAGGGATGTGCACCGCTTTCGCATCGTCGTATAGAAACAGTCGATGCGAGCGTCGGCGAACATCCCCGACGCGCTACAATTCCGTGGCAGCCCCAAGAGCACCCGAAACGCATTATTATATTGTACACGAAGGGCGCTGTACTGCTTCTGCGTATACGACACCCACAAGCTGGACGTGTACAGGGACGTACAAAATGCTTTGAAAAGAGTCACCTTGGCACTCCCCGAGCAACGCGCAAACCTGCGGGCGATCATATTGGCCCTCACAGACAACGCCCTTCGCTCCCTATCGATATCTGCATCGTCTCTCAGGTCAGAGGTCACGATATGCCCGAGATACTTGAAGTTTTGAACCTTTTTCAGTTCGATACCGTTCAGTCTAATTGGTGGAACCGTACTAGGACATTTCCGACCCATGGCCCGAAAGACCATGCACTCACTTTTCGATCCATTATACACCAGACCGTGACTCAGCGCATAACGTTCGCAGACTCTCAATAGCCTAGACAAGCCACACACCGAGGCGCTCAGCAGGACCATGTCGTCAGCATAACTAATGTTATTGATAGCAACTCCATCAATATGGCAACCGACACGAGTGCTACTGAGCTCCTCGATGAGCGCGTTTACGTAAAGGTTGAAGAGTTTCGGCGAGGTCAGTCCTCCCTGCCTCACCCCGCACTCCAGTCTATACGGCTCCGACAACGCGCTCGACCATCTAACGACGTTGACCTGGTTCAGATACCAATACCTTACAATATGTATTAGTTCTCTAGGCATAGAAATATCAGCAAGTTTTTGCCACAGGATGTCATAATTAACCAGGTCAAACGCCTTCGAAAGGTCGAGGAAACAGGCATATACAGATGTACTTCTATCGGCGTAGTACTTGACAGTTTGCTTCAAACATAAAATGGCTGACTCAGTAGACAGTCCTGGTTTAAAACCAAATTGATTGTCATGGCAAGTTATGTACTGGTCAAGCTGTGTATTTAGCAAACTGTCAAGCACCTTCGCAAGTACCGTCGCTAGGGAGATTGGCCTATAATTGTTCTTATCATTTAAGTCCCCGGTTTTACTCTTAACGATTGGCACCACCACGGTCTCCATCATCTTTGTGGGTAGATACGAATGCCCAATGCAGAATGTATACAGCATTGCAAGGGCTCTAGGCAGGTGTACGCCAGCATACTTGAGGTGCTCAATACTCAAACTGTCATGACCAGGAGACTTACCTCCCGACATTGACTGGACTGCTCTCCTCACTTCCTTCGCATCAAATCTAGTGCCAAGCTCCCGATCATGACGCTCCTCCACACTTGAAGACCGGGATGGCCCCAATGGAGATCTTACAGCAAAGTGGTCCCTAAAACTGTCCGCAATGAGCTTCGGATCACAAACACCGTTGATACTCACGGGCAAGCCCGGCCTGTTGTTTAATTTGCTTGTGGTTTTCCAAAAGCTCCGAAAGTCATGATTGGAATGATGAGAAGCGAGCATGTCCATCTTTATCTGCTCCCTATTCTCCTGACACCACTTCAGGCGCGATTTAAAAATTTTACGACTCTCACGCATCTCGTCCCAAACACGACCCCGTCCCGGTTTACCCCCCTGTACCCATTATAGTTATATTGTCAGTGTAGTAGTTATATTGTTGAACGAGTAAGATGACGTATTTGTAACATGTTGTTATGATGACATTTGGTCGAGTGCAAAATACAACTTAATTCACGCGAACAGATAAAGTGTTCCCTATCGTGTTGTTATGAAGCGATAGTTTATGAACCCGGCCATTTTTCATTATATCACTATTTTTATTTAGATTGGTAGCCGAAATGTAAACAGCTGGTGAATTAAGGTGAAATCAGATTTATTATTAATTTACAATTGAACAGCTGTCAGCTTATATATGTATACTGAATTATACTGTTTCGAAATGTTAGTAGGTTATGTTTAATGCTACTCTTTGATTTGTGCGGGGCATCCCCACGGATGGCATCTCCACTGGCGACTGGCAGTGCTTATATCGGGTCGGTCGAACCACCTAAAACAGCTCACGATCCTGGTGTCAATTACCGGGGGGTAAGATTACTCAATAAGGCATTTCCCTCGCACCCCGGCTGACCCAGGGCCATTACCCCGAATTGTGGGGTGAAGGGGGAGGCTCAACAACTTCTGCAGGGGTAACAGGTGGCAGTGGTTCAAACACTACTACTGGACATATGCCATTCAGAACATGCGTCACAACACTTAGTCCTCCACCTTCCGCAGTATAAGTCAGTTACCTTTTTCAGATAATCCATCTGGCTGGGGGACATCCCACTTTTTTTAAGTGCGAATATCCCTTGGCATAACCCCTCCCCCTTCGGAGCCAGCAGGGGTGATTATGTCGGGCTCGAATCTACCAAAACTGCACCGCATCATCTCGGGCTATCTGTTGCCAGGGGTTGAGATAGCGCCTTTGGCATTATTCCTCGCGCGGAGACATCGTACCTTTGCCATTTTACCTGTCGTCAATTCTATATTATCACCGTTAGTCACTGGAAATTTCCGATTACTTTGTTATTAAATGCGTCAACGTCATCCGAAAAGTTTAATTTCATGGCCGTTTCGGCTAAAATCCATAGAGGCCGCGAAGTAAAAAAAAAGAGATTTAAACATATGAATAAAATAATCTTAAGATTCCCGTCAAACACACGGCCCACCTGATGGGAAGTGGTTTACGTGGCCTATGGACGTATATACCACCAGGGGCATTACACTTGCGCTGCCGATCATGAAGAAACCTTCTGATGCCCCTCTTGAAGAACCCCATATTGTAGGTGCTTGGGAAAACCGCAGCGGGGAGGTCATTCCACAGCTTGAATGTGCGTGGGAAGAAGTTTCATTAATACCGCACAGTGTGCACCGTCTCAGGTGGCAATGTGTGAGGATGGATTCCCTGCCAGTGGCGAGAGGTGCGATGATAGAATGTAGCTGTGGGCATCATGTCAAAAAATTCATTTGAGCACAAACCATTTGCATCTGAACCAACGAGGCCCGCTGTTCAACGGCTAGGCTTCCTCAATGGTTTGGCTTGACAAGCCCAAACCCTGAGAGGGAAGCCTGTTATGTTTACCTAAAGCTGACCCAGTTTAGTCACAATATAAAATCGGTTAATTGTCAGATCTTAAAACTGAATACACGTGTCAACTCATGCATAATAATAAGGTATGTATGAGTTTGGCATGTCTCCGTGTGAACGTAGTGTTAAGTACGTATATAGTGTTATACAATTTAGATAATTATTGTTTTTATGCAAATTTTATACCATGAAAACGGAGTGTGGAATTTTTTTGCTCACCGCCGATTCTCACCGCACAATTAACATACATATAATCACGCTTTTAATCCCGGAGCGTTAAGCAGAGATGAATTAACACCCACATTTCACCAATCATTGAATTCGGCCCCACGTAATGTCCAAACCTCGCTTCACAAAGGTTCTGCGCAATGACTTTTTTTTTACGTGCGCAAGATCCCACGGATACCTCTCCACCGGAGCCGGTGGAGGAGGTTATGTCGGACTCGAACCGACTAAAACGCACGCCGCCTGTGGGTCGTTTTGGTTGCCGAAGGTGAGGTTGACAGGCATATCCCTCGCACCCCGGCCGACCCAGGGCCATCTCTCACGATCTGGCCCTCTTCTCGGGTGTGGGGACTACATAGTCCCCAACTGCGCAATGACTGATAGTGACTAATGACGATTCACGTGGCCAAAAGTCTGGCCATTGGTCATATTCTTGCACAAATAAGTTGCATTGCAATTGGTCAGTGTTCCGGGATCGTTACCAGTCAGATGCGGAAGATTTTTTAAGCGTTATAAGTACCTATTATCATTTTAATTCGTGCTATATTAACCTACTTTGTTTTTCCTACTATTTTAGAGTTATTAAAATAATTATAAGTTTAAATATTAAGGCGTTGCACAGACGACCGCGTGGTGCTGGTGTCGCGCCTAAATGTATACCTATAGAATGGGTGCTCAGGAAGAATAGGAAACTGAAAGATCATCTTTGGTCCCACGCAATAGGGTCCGTTTACTTCCTTCTGCAGTGAAGTTCTTCGTAGAGTTGGGAACAGCGTCCCACAACTCGCCAGCTAACTCACCATTTACAGTCAAAATTTTTCCATATCTATCTTCAAAATTCGTTGTTTAAAAAACATCTCACCAAATCTATGACCTTACTAGCTAAATATAGCAACACCGCAATACAATGTCAATGCGTCATACCACGTGTGAAAGTGCATCTTGAACGGACGCCAAGGCTTGCAACGTTTAATGAATCAAAATGTGAGAAGCTAATCATAAAATATTAAGACTGCCGCATTTGATGCTCGAGTAAGATTCTTCAAGATCAAGGCTAAATCTATATAGAAAAGCGAAATACATACATACATATAATCACGCCTTTATCCCCGGAGGGTTAGACAGGGGTGAATTAAAACCCACATTTCATCAATAATTATATTCGGTCCTACGTATTAGGTGGTGAGCCTATTGCCGTATTCCGGGCTCTATTGTTGACTCGAACCATGCATCTGAAGCTGATTCTGAGCTGTAGGTATATATCTATCTGATATTCAACAGCCCTATCTCTTAGTCGCCTTGCACGACTCCGCTTGGGAAGAGATAGTGTGGCCCAAATTCTACTCTGCCGAGAACCACGCGGTCACCACTTACTGATAAATCACGAAATCTCAGAAATTATAACACCTACCTACAAACTTAATTCAACATTCGCTAAGAACGGATTTTACGAAACTCTAACCCTAAGGGGGGAAAACGGGTCTACGGGTACGAAGCCGTCGGCGTCCAGCTGCTAGTGTTCTAATAAAAGTTGATTTAGAGACTAGACCAGCGTTTTTTGACCTTATTCAGTCTACGGACTCCTAGAAAATATAACTTGTGAGAGCGCAAAGGGGCATAAATTATTATGGTTTCAGTTTATGGCATTGCCGCTTTAACTGAAAACTAACAGGTACGATATAAGATTAAACGATCTTGGTACTTAACTGTTAGAATAAAAATATTTCAATTATTTATAAATATTGCCGCACATCTAACTGTTAATAATATATAATATTATGGCTAATCGTTTCTATCTCTTCAACAATCTATTGTTAGAACAACAGTATATAGTGTGGAACAATATGTTTTTACGCATCCTAGAAGTCATAACACAAGCTTGTTAAACTATGCTTACTTTGGGTCTAGAGAGCACTGTTAATATAGAATACTAGCTGTCCCGGCAAATGTTGTTTTGCCATGTTAAAAAAAAATTAGGGTGGATTACGCTTAACATTTAGGGGGATGAAAAATAGATGTTAGCCGATTCTCAGACCTACTCAATATGCTCACAAAATTTCATGAGAATCGGTCAAGCCGTTTCGGAGGAGTACGGGAACGAACATTGTGACACGAGAATTTTATATATAAGACTAGCTGACCCGGCAAACGTTGTTTTGCCATTTAATGTTAAGGATGGACAACCCTTATCATTTAGGGGGATGAAAAATAGATGTTGTCCGATTCTCAGACCTACCCAATATGCTCACAAAATTTCATGAGAATCGGTCAAGCCGTTTCGGGGGAGTTTAACCACAAACACCGCGACACGAGAATTTTATATACAGGGTGTATTTTTGAAACGGGGCAGTAAGGGCAAGTACCTTAACCGTTGCAGTTACAGCAAAACGTTCTTAGAAGACCTTCCCTAACTTTTTGACATATTTTGAACTGCATTCACAGATTTTGTAAAAAACTTACAGTTGGCAAAAAAAATGCAAAAAGTCCAATTTTTTTTTTATGCCAATCGATTCTATTTCATGTGGGGATCAAAAAACTCTATGAGACCATTTTAGCTTTCAGTACTAGGAAAGACAGAAATCGCCAAAAACGTTTCCCATACATTTCGGCAACAGAAACAAATTTCTACGATGGTCTAACTTTTTGTTATGGACAGGAAGTGGGTAGAATTGACTGTAAAGTAAATAAAAAGAATTTTTACCCTCAAATTTCGATTCGAAAATCTGTGTGTTATACTTAGTTTCAGCTGAGAAACTTCGTATGAGTTATTAATTAAGGATTTTCGCTAAAATGTCTTCTAATCGTGAAAAAATTGACTTATTAGAAGCGTATTTTGTCAATAATCGAAATGCGGGAGCTGCATTAGTGTGGTACCGCAATAAGTATCCGTTGCGGCATGTGCCAACAAGAAAGGTTATTACAAATCTTTTGAAAAACCTGGAATTGCAGGGTTCTTTCAAAAGAAAGCGGCAGCCTCGTGTGGACATGGACACGGAAATTGCGGTTCTGACTTACCTATGTCGAAGCATATCCAGAGGTATCGTCCAGGCAAGTCGCCCTTGAAGTAGGTGTATCCCACTCCCTTGTGATAAAGATATGGAAGAAATACGGCTACAAGTGCTATCGATATGGGCGCATAGTTCAAGTGTTACATCCGGGTGATGATGTTCGAAGGCTTACTTTTTGCAGATGGCTAAGAGGAAAAATAAGCAGAGATCATGAAATTTTTAAATTACATACTGTGGTCAGACGAAACTAATTTTTCCAATAACGGTATGTACAACAGAAAAAATCACCACTATTGGTCCAAAGAAAATCCACTAAGAGTTACGGCAAGTCATAATCAGGTTCGCTTCTCATTCAACTGTTGGTGTGGTATAATGTCCAATCGAGTCATAATGGTGGAATTTTATGAAGGGAAACTGAATTCTGCCATGTATAATGAAGTCATTTTACACCATCTTGAAAACGAGATGGACGAATGGCCCCTGTCGGAATAGCGAAAAGTTCATTTTCAACAAGATGGTGCTCCGCCACATAACAGTCACCTTTCACGTTCCAATTTGAGCCGCCTATTCGGTACACAGTGGATAGGTACACATGGTCCAACACAGTGGCCACCTCATAGCCCCGATCTAACACCACTTGATTTTTTTTTCGTGAAAAACGAGGTTTATAAGACGACGTACGTCAGTGTTCAAGAGCTCAAGGATGCATTAATGACCATTTTACGTAATATTCATCCCAGAACATTATTAGCCGCCATTCGTTCAGTGCAAAAAAGGATAGACTTATGTATTCGTGAAAATGGAAATCATTTTGAGCAATTTATTTCATAAATCAGTTTCTTAAATGTTTAAATGATTTTTTTATTTTAAAAAGTTCAAAATTTTACCTGACCTATGAGTTTCGAGTTGATTTATCATATTTCCGTACGAAATGTATGGGAAACGTTTTTGGCGATTTCTGTCTTTTCTAGTACTGAAAGCTAAAATGGTCCCATAGAGTTTTTTGATTCCCACATGAAATAGAATCGATTGGCATAAAAAAAAAAAATTGAACTTTTTGCATTTTTTTTGCTAACTGTAAGTTTTTTACAAAATCTGTGAATGCAGTTCAAAATGTCCCAAAAAGTTAGGGAAGGTCTTTTAAGAACGTTTTGCTGTAACTGCAACGGTTAAGGTACTTGCCCTTACTGCCCCGTTTCAAAAATACACCCTGTATAAGATTTATTTATTTTTATTTCACTGTCTGATTTTATCAGGCCGCGAATGTAATTATCAGTATTTGATACTTTTAAAATGCGCATGTAAGTACTTTAAACTTATATACATTACATGCGTCTCGTTATTCACACCTACTAATGAAAAGTTCACAACTTTTGAATGTGAAACTTGTACGGTGACATACTTTCCTACAGATTTTTTGTAAACATTGACAAGCATGAGACTGGTTACGTCAAAAGTAATTAAGTTGTAAGAAGTTAAGTTCAAGAGAAATGAACCCACGGACCAGTCAAGTCGTGACCACGGGTACTGTAACCCATCCGAAACATCGGCGAAAAATAGTAAGTTCCATGATTTAATTGCGAAAGGTCCCGAATAAATCCCAAGGAGCCCAAAAGGACAATCCGGGCTCCATGTAGTACCCGCGGAATGCTATCCGGAGCACCACTAAAATGATAATGATGACATGTGTTGATTTCTTTATCTTAGTCTAAAGGTACGATTTCGTAGCCAACCGCATACAGCAGCAGCTTGAAATAGACTTTAATGTGATAGTATTGTTATATTGCGGCTTCTCAATGGTGCCGTTTACTCGTAACAAGTAATATATAGGAAAAAATGTGTATTTTATCCATCAATTACTGGATTGATACTAATGACACTTGAACATTCAGCATCAGACCGATCTTGAGGAATAAATTACGAAAAAATTATCTTTTTTTTATACCACTTAGGTAGCAGACAAGCACATGGTCCACCTGATGGAAAGTGGTTACCGTGGCCTATGGACATGTGTAACACCAGAGGAGTCACACTCGCGCTGCCGACACTGTAAGCACAGAGTTTCTGCCTTTAGTGTAGAAGACAAAGCAGGGCACAAGCCTTTAGTCTTCCCACTGACAGCACAAACTCCAGTGAGCTTTGGCTACCCTACTCATAGCTGGAAACACAAGACGAACTTATTATGGCCGCGGTATTCCGTAGGGCGGAGGTACTTCCCTAGTCGGACTGCTCAATTGGACGGAAATACCGCCTTAATGCCTTGGTTTTCCCCCTTCCTCTTGATTATTGTTTCTGCTATTTGATGAACACCTTTAGTTCGGATAATAATACGATGTACTTCAATAAAACAGTTTGATTTGCTCTTAATACCTTGGTATTAAGATCATTTTGAGACTTTGCAGTCAAGATCGTTCTGTTTGACGCTGACTTTCTGTTTCTATGGACAATACGTGCGGTTTACTGCGGTCGAAGGACACGTAGTCTGCTGCTGCTGTAGTCATCCATTACGAACTTGTACCTTTATCTTCAAGTACTTAAGTACTCTAAGTACTCGATTTTAAAAGCATAAAGCTTTCAAACCTACTAGTATCAAGCTGCGTTAAACCTAATTAAACCAATATTAATCTACCTATTAACCTTTTTATCTCATAGTCTAATCCATTTAAGTACAATCACGTGTATCTAGTAAGTGTTTGATAACTCAAAAGCTGTACTTAGATAAGTGATATTGTAAATAATCTTTTGTTTACGTTGCATAATAGGGAGTCAACATAACTATTGACTATATGTGAGAGGGTTACTACTGCTAATGGGAACACCGTTGACCAGACGGGTGATCATCCCTTCAGTGTGGCGCCATTTCACCGATCTCCTCTTTAGAACGACTGTCATATTTGTTAGTATAGCAATCATTACCGACGGCTAAACCTGCTCACCGAGGCTAGAGGATTACTGCTGCCAGTGGAAATACCATTGACCAGACCGGTGATCAGTCCTTCTTTGTGCAGCCATTTCACCGATTTCTCCATTAGAACGACTGTCATATATGTTAATATAGCAACCAGGACCGACAGCTAAAACTGCTCTCCGAGGCACGACCAGACCAACGGTACAGAAACTCTCTATGCCTACAGGGTTGACAGCGCGAATGTGACTCCCTTGGTTTTGCATACGTCCATAGGCTATGATAACCATCTGTAGTGCCTGCCCCCTAGGTGGTATTAAAAAAACATAAACATAAATATTTGCACTGAGCGGGGATCAAACCCCTGCGTAGTGGCCGCGCTCACTATTGCTATGCAACAGAGGCTGTTCATAGCTTATGTTAGAGTATATAAAAACTTTAGTACTCGACATGTTATTAGGTATATTTAGAGTAGTTATGTTACATTGGAGGTACCAGGTACAATTTCAGTTTATGCAAATAATGATGTACTTACCTTGTATTTGTATATTTGCGCAGCCCGAAGGCGACTCGCGGGCCGTACTTTGCCAATCACTGGTTTAGATTATTTATGTTTTATTATATTAAAAAAAAAAGAATATTATAATAATAATAATAAATATTCCACGACATTCTACACAACGCTATCTAGACCCATGGTAAGCATAGCTTAACTAGCTTGTGTTATGGGATCTAGAATGCGGATAAACATACTTAGATACTTTTTTTTTTTTGTAAATACATACATATTATAAATAGAAACACCCAGACCAATGCAAATATACATATTCATGCATACAAATATTTGCACTAAGCTGGAATCGAACCCGCGCCCCCTGCATAGCAGTCAAATGCTCTACCGCTACGCCACGGAGGTCGTCCATAGTGCAACGCTACGCAACCGTAATTGCTAATATTCCCTCTAAACCCTCCAATTAATAATAATAAGCCTTTATTCTCAGATATGTCGACATGTACTTTTCAAACTTAGTCTAAATATATAGTTTAGTTGTTGATATCTGTTTGCCTGTTGGCAAAGGCCTCCTCCAACGCCTTCCACCCCTCTCTATCTCTTGCCAGCCTGGTCCAAGTGGGGCCTAACGTGTCTTTCACCTCATCCTCCCACCTCTTGAACTGGTGGCCTCTATTCCTTTTTCCATTCCTTGGGTACCAGTACATAATCTGTTCGCTCCATTTATCTATTACTCGAATTGTGTGAGTTGTCCATCTGTACTTCAATTTTTTAGTTTTAAATGATACACATTCTAGTTTATTTTTTGCTCTTATTTGTGTGTGTTTTACTCTGTCTGATAGTCTCAAACTTAACATGCTTCTCTCCATTGCCTTCTGACATGATTTCAGCTTAGAGCATTGTGCTTTATGGTGACCCAGGTTTGGCAACTATAGGTTAGTATGGGCATTACACAGATGTTGTGTCGAGTTCTTTGGTTGTGAGATCATTGAATGACATTTGATCTCATCATCTGACCTTATTAATTGTATTCCTCCACAAACAATATCTGATGATTATTAATTGTTATAGACTCTTTTATACTGTTGGTCATGGCTTTTGTTTTCTGGAAGTTCATGCCTAACCCCACCTTTCGACTTTCTGTGTCTAAATTTGTGAACATGCCTTGGAGTTCCTCTCTGGTGTTAGCAAATATGATTAGGTCATCTGCAAATCTGAGATGTGTAAGTTTTCTTCCATTTATGTTGAGGCCATGATTTTCCCAATTCAGTTTCCGGAAGACATCTTCGAGCACCGCCGAGAATAGCTTGAGCGATAGTGGGTCTCCCTGTCGTACTCCTCTTTATATATTTTTATTTCTTGCCCTTCTCTTTCCAATTTCACTTTTGCTGTAGAGCTTTCATAAAGGTTTTTTATGATTCTTATGTACTTGTTATCCACTCCTCGGTTCTTCAATGCACTCCAGATCTTTCCGTGCTCCAGTGAGTCAAATGCCTTGCAATAGTCTACAAATACAAAGTAAAAAGGAGTGTTTTACTCTTTGCTTTTACGACGATCTGTTTTACAGTATGTATGTGGTAAAGGGTTGAGTAGCCATGTCTGAATCCCGCTTGTTCTCTCGGTTGATTTTCATCTGGTTGTGTTGTTAGACGGTTCAGTAGCACTTTAGCAAACACCTTATACACATTCGATAGAAGGCTGATGGGTCGGTAGTTGTTAATATCATTAATATCCCCTTTTTTATGTATCAATTATTATGGTTGATTTCGTCCACTGCGTTGGAACCACTTCATTCTTTAGAATATCATTAAACATTGGGGTAAGTACTGGAACAATACAGTGCTTATTTTGTAGTAAGAACTCATTACTAATCTTGTCAGGTCCTGTAGCTTTGTCTTTCTTCTGGCTTTCAATAGCGACCTCGATTTCTCTGGGTAATATATCAACCACGTCGGAGTCGCCTGTTAGGTCAGTTGGTTCCATTATTATCTCGTTCGAGTAGAGTTGACAATAGAATTCTGAGGCAATAGTAATGATTTCAGGTTTTTGTTTGTACTTTTCCCTGTTTTATTCAATATTTTAGGAATCCATTCTCTCACATATGTTAATTCTTTTATGGCCTTCTTAATCCCTCCTGTTCTTACAATGTGTTCTTCGAAGGTTTTAAGTCTCAGATGTTTTCTGTCTTTCCCCATATTGGCTTTAATTTCTTTACTCAATTTCGCTATTTCCTGCCTATCCTCCTTTGTTTTGTTAGTTGTAGCTAATAATATGGCTCTTTGGTTTAATAGGTTTTTGGATGTATCTAATAGCTGGTCTTTCCTTTCTGACTTGTGGGTACGTTTTGGTTGTCAATCAGTTGATAGAAGTAGTTGAATTTCTCCTGTGTATGTCTTCCTTTTGTGAATTCATTAAAGTTTTGTAATAAGTTAGCGAAATCGGTAGTTATGTGTGATGGGGCTTCACCTGGGTGGGTGTTAGCCTTGAAGTGACTTTGCCTTTTTTTACCTAAGTTTAGTTTCACTCTAACCATCCTGCGATTGCTATTGAAGTTAATAGTATTAAAAACCCCTCTAACTAAGCTAAATTGTTTGTGTAGTACAACCCACTCGTAGCACAAGTAACGTCGATAGTGTAATGGCCAGGATTCAAACCCAGGACCTCTCGATCGTAAGGCCGACTCCTTAACCACTGAGCTACCGACGCTTCGATTGTATGTATAATGTTGTGTAAAATGTCTTAAAATATGTATTTATAATTTATAATACTTTAATTTGATTATAATAATTTCATGTTGTACAATTAGTTATAATTTCATGTACATAAAATAGAAACAAAGTTGATAAACATTTTCCATGAATAATGTGTAAAATTAAAAATTGTACACTACACAAGACACAAAACTCAGTGTACCTACAATATCCAAGTGCTTATCAGCTGCTTATCACCTGGGTTATGCAAATAAATGGGTCAACTATATTAATGTGTGATATTGTGATACAAAAACTTCACACATTTGATATTTATGTCTCCTATGTGTCTGTTAATATTTTTGATAGGATGTGTAGCATATTGTCTCCCTGTATCTATTAATACAATGATGGGTATATACAATAGTTCAACTGGTAGATGATCCCTGCGTTGAATTCAAAGAAGGGAGAAAATATTAAATATATTAAAATTTATGGAACATACTCCATAAATTTTCCCTATTTAAACTGTTGCCCGGTTTTCATAAAAAAAATATGGCAGTCGTTATAATTATAGGAGAAAGACAAGAAAAAGAAGTGCTAAATGTGTGTGCTATTTAATTTTATAATAATATATGTATTAGCTATTGTATATTTGTGTATTGAATTTTATACAAATCAGTATAATTATATGTAATATGTCTGCTGTATGTATTGTATATGTATGATATGTTTATTCTTAGTAGGTGTTGTTGTACATTTTTTTTATAATTTTTTTTTTTGCACTTTTAATCCCCCAAAGGTTTGCTGGGAGAAAACTCAATATTGAGTTAAGCTCGCCTTTGTACACCAAGATGTATTTGTGATTACCTGTTGATGTATTATTTTCTTGTGTACATTAAAGAATAAAGTAATGTGTTGAACAACAGGCTAGTCAACAGCATCCCCACTGGTAGTAGACCAAGGCCTTATGTTTCTTCTTCGAGGCAATGGCTAGGACTGGCATATAGTGACAATACTCCATTCGGTTAGCTACTTGACTAAACATAAACAATCTTAATGTGTGTTTTTAATATGTTTTATTTAAAAACTCAGTCTTTTAATACTTTTCTGTTTAGAAACTCATTTTAAAGACTTAAAAACCTAAATTGAAACTCTAAGTTATTTAGTTAGCCTAGTTTATAGGTTTAGAATGTGTTTTAAAATAGTTTTTACTCTTTGCTACTGCTGTTGGGTGTATATTCAATATGAGTAATCATTATCCATAAATTTGATATTTATTTTTATATATTATATATATTTATTGTGAGTGTCACTTAAACTAATATGGTATTCTTGCAGTCATTAAGGTGCTTTCTATACAGTGACAGTAACCATGCTGTGGTAGTAACTTATTCTAGTTAAAAATAAAAATATTTTTAAAAAAGGAAAATATTAGTTATAGTCTTGTCTTTAGTCATTGGAATTACAATCTGTTAATTTCCCAGTAATAAATAGTCACTGTTCCTTAAATAACATTATGAATTTTATTTCAAAGAAATTAAAACATTAGATCCCTTTTAACCTGACTGCCAAATGTGTTGCAGAAAGCTCAAATTTTATATTAATTATATTTCATAAATACATATAATTAATTAATGTTTTAAGTTAGTTACCGTGAATTTCAATGTTTTTGTTATTCAATCAAAACAGCTGATATTCCTAATGCATAGGTAATTATAATTTACCACAGAATGTGTTTGTAAAGTACTTAATAAAATTTAAAAAGGAAAAATTGCATGTTATTTGGGCACAGATGACATTAATTTATTTTTAATTAAAAAGAAATAATGAGTTTTTTTTTTCATTCAATGACGTAAGTAGGTAGGTTAATATCAACATTTTAGAAAAATAAAACTTGAAAAGAGTATTTATTTTAATTACCTTGGTGTCTGTCCCACGGTGTGTTGTGTTCCCTTGCCAAAATCTTCGGGAAAATCCCTTCACATACCCGGTGATAGACTGTTGGTATTCAAACCCTGGATTCCAGCACAGAGAGCCATAACCAAACACCCAGGTTGCTGTTTTCTTCGCACCCTTCTCTTGACTCGATCCTTGTGACATTTCCATGTTGATTTAAAAATATTAAAAAGTTGTTTATGTGAGGAATTGTTCTAATTTCAAATTAGTCTCGTTCTACACTTCGAAATTTAGAATTTATACAAGAAATTTAGAAAGCGAAGACACCGAGTCGCGGGGTGTTATCACAGATGTCTAAAACTCCACTTTTTATTATTCTACTTGTGTTTCATTGTTAGTATTTAGAACACGCGATTGCAATAATAAACAAGCACTACTGGTGTAACGTAAGCGTCAGACGACCACCCATCGTACTGTTGGATTTCAAACTGACATTTTATTATTTTAGTATTCCGCAATACGAAGTCTTCTTACGTTCCGTTACATACGAGTAAGTGTAATGTCAATATTTCTCGCAAAAGTATGCGTAAATAGGTAACTGTATAAACCCTATTTAATTCATTTCTTTATCAAAATCTTTTATAATTTAGTGAACTGTTTATAGTACAATAGTTTATAGTACTTAATTTATTAAAAAATGTTAGGAAAAAGTGGAATAAATTTTGCATATAAAGGACCGTACGTTACATGGTTCAACAGCTGATTAGGCCATTAACCAATGGCATGTTTGCTTGGTAATTCTTGCGTAGTGATTGGTTAGAATTTGTCTGATGCAATTTTTCAAATTACTTGCACGAAATAATGCGGCAGGCGTCCGTAACAGTATCGCAATTATCTTTAATATTTTTATTATAAAATTGGAGTTATATCTCTCTATAGGTAATGGGAGGGAAAGTTAGAACTACGGATTGTTTCTAAATTCTGTAAAGTCTTTATCGTTATAAATTCCTATATTTACAAGTTTATTTCAAGTTACTTAGATACATAAAAATACAGTGACTTTTTTTAAATGGCTATGCAAATTAAACCGATAGTGGTTACTTAATTTGATTGCAGGCCGAGTTACTTGTAGAGGGGAATCATTATTTAATGATTTTTTTACGTTACCCTACTTATATTTATTTTATTAATTCGAAATGTGGAGTTACACTACGCCAGTAGGTACTTGCGTAAAGGTAGGTATATTTATGTTATTATAACTAAATTTATTGGTAGAACCTTAGTATTTATTGAACTGCTGAAGATGATGGTCAAACAGGACAAGAAGGAAAACTAAACAGAATCACAAGACATACCGTACAGCATTTTTATTATTATTTAATGCGTGTCTAAAATCGTTCTTGTGATTTCACTTTCTGCTGCGTAGGTGTGTAGGAGGTAGGACACGACGGTATTTCCGTCCAATTGAGCAGTCCAACTGGGGAAGTACCTCCGCCCTATAGAATACCGCGGCCATAATAACCTCGTGTTGTGTTCCTGGCGGTGAGTAGGGTAGCCAGAGCTCACTGCAGTGTTTTTGTGCTGTCAGTGGAAAGACCAAAAGCTTGTGTCCTGCTTTGTCTTTTACACTGACGGCAGAGAAACTCTCAATGCTTGCTGGGTTGGCAGCGCGAGCGCTTTCCATCAGGTGGGCCGTATGCTTGTCTGCCACCTAAGTGATTTAAAAAAAAATTGGATTTTTCGTGACGTAATAATGGCTGGACGCGTTTGGATTATTAGGTATAGTCTGGAGCATCACTAATTTTTACCAACGCATGTGTTAACGTTTCTGAACGCGCCATCCTGAGCTGTGCAAGTGGATGGATCCTCAAATATGTCGCTATTGAGTATACAGGATAATTTTGTATAAATATAATGCATGTAGGTACAAAATATATATGTATTTAGTAATTTAATTTATTAACTAAAAAGTTATGACGATGATTTGGTGTTTACTGGTAGCTTGTGTTGTTTGTGTATCAGTAAATAAATAAATGGGTATTTTTTTTTCTTGTTTTGTTTTTGTGTTTTTTTTGTAAATGCGAAGATGATAATTTGAATACAGGAATATTATCTTAAAGATTATATATGTATAAAATACTTGAAATATAAATAGCTAAAATTCTTTTTCTGTTTATTTTTTTATCCTATTCGATTAAAGACCAAACTTTATGCAACAAATGGACGATACAAATGTCACATCATTATTTGCAATCACAGATTTTGTCATAACTAACGACTATTATTTCTCCCACGTATATTTTCCTGAGTGTCAAGAACATGGTCAGCTATGCCGTATTTATTAACCTACTTATACCTACCTAATTACGACATTTTATAGATAATTAACTTGACCTTATTTAGAATCGGGTGAACAACCCTGACAGGAGGGTGATTCAAACTCGGCTTATTCATGAAAAAATAACTTGTAATGATCTGCGGCTTTGAGAAATTGTGGTGGTTCACCCAGAACCATGACATCAGTCCTATTTAGCAGCTTACAGATCATTTATTATTTACAGACTAGGTATATTATAGCAGTCGAATGCCCTACCGCTACTCGCTTTAATTTTCCAATGTATTATATAATGCATACAATGTACCTATAAATAAAGATGAAATTGAAATTGAAATATTACTCTACTCTAGGACTTTAATAATTTTCTGGCATCTTAATATACTCCATTTTTACCCGACTGCGCCACCGAGGGTAATGTGTTACGTGCATACTACGTATGTAAGTACCTCCTTTGTATGTATGCTGTCTAAAAGAGCAGCACAAATTTGATAGCAGGCGGTACAGGTACCCTTTAATTTTCTTTCGGATTATGATTGGCAAATGGGTACCGCCTGCTATCAAACCTGTTTCGATCCTTTAGACAGCAGTCGGAATTTTTTTATTAATATATTTTATTCCATTTTTTATTTATTTGCTCTGGACAAGGCTACAGATTAGATAAAAGACTCGACAAAAATAGCCTTAATTAAAATAATCTCTGGAGGTCAATATGTCCTTACAATCCTTACATATAATCCAAACTTTTTGATTAAACTATGTTATTAAAACATAATGCCTACCAGCCGACGTTATAGGCCTAAACAGCCTACGCAGAATTGCGCCTATGCCTACGCTATCTAAAAAAGTGTCAGCGGGGAAGTTTGCTGCCACGTTGAAGTTTGTGTGTGATATCATCACGCTGCTACTCAAGGGATCGGAGCAGTAATCATAAATGTCAACAAATCCGGCTGATTTCAATACGGAAAAAAATAGGGGAGAAAAGCGGGGAAGTTTGCTGTCACGTTATTTATGAATAGATGATCTTGATTATTTTTAGTTGAAACATCAAGGATATGATTCTTCGCAGGTTCATGAGGCATGGTTGTGAAAAAAAAACATGCCTTATGAAGGTGAACTTTGTCATAAAAAATAGATGGGGGAAAGGATGCGAAATTTGCTATACTTTTTAAGAACCGATCGTCATTATTTTTGGTGAAACAGGGCTGTTTAAAATAAGAAGATACGAGTAGGTATATCTTTTTTAAGAATACCAGATTTGAATAAGGGTTCCAGGAAGATGTAGCAAAGAGTGCAAGCGATGTCTACTGTTTACAGAACTACTAGTATATCAGAATATAATGTATCATTGATAATTACTGCATATCCAAAGGTTTAGTTCAAGCCTTGGACTGCTGAAATTATTTAATGGGCATAATTATTTACAATAAAACTTCAAGTTGATTCAATACAATGGTCCATATATTTTCATAAAGAATAAATCACAATGCATTAGTTTATATTTTTACACGTAATCTGAGATAGAGTATTAACTGGTGATATCATAATAAATTATATACCTACTCCACTCCTTCAATATACATTTACTGACATTCAAAATGGTTGAGTACAACATTACTAAAACGGCGCAAGAGCCTAATTTCTTTGTCTTGACTATATTTGGTGTCATTTAATTTCTTTAAAATCGGAATGGCTAAAACATAATTAATTATAGAATTTTTTACATTTATTATTCGAAACACAAATTCCTCATGAATTTGTATTTCGAATAATAAATAATTTACACATTTTTTAGAACGAGAATGAGGAATGGAATTCTGAATATATATTTTTTTTAAACTTGTACGTGTAATACCTATTTTGTAACTGGCCTTTATATACATTGATGATGTGATGCATTCATTATTAACCTAACACCGACTTTATTTTGTCAAGATTAGAGATTCGCTTATTACATCTCACATAGGGTACGACTTTAAAATCGTAAGAAAACTTGTTGTATCTAAGAAATTACAAACATTGATGTAATAAACAGTTTCCCAACAACTTTATTTCGTCCAAGTTATTCCTTAGAATAAAGATATCGGACGATTGAAAAATCAATCCTATGCGTGAGTTTAATTAAATGTTTTTTTCGAGAAATGGAATACTTTCTAGGTCGTGTTGTAGAAACATTTCAAAATTGTTTTTATTAATGGTCAGAATATAGCTTGTAATTTTTACTTTGAATATACATATGTAATAGTGATTTTACTAAAAAGTGATACACCAATAATATTTCAGTTTGAAATTCAATCTCGAATAAACATTCCCATCAAAAACTATTCTCTATTATGAGTAATTTGCACCAACAATTTGTGAAATTATAGGTAACTAACAACATTATAATATTGAGATTACAGATTATGACTTAAAAATATGATTAAAATTTACTTTACAAGCGATTTTAATATCTTCAAATTGCGATATTTGGCTTCAAATCGATTTTCCATTGTAGGAAAATATTATATTTACATGGAGTGCTTTTCTTGTATTCAAAACATAAACTGACAATATATAAATTTTATCACTATATGTTCTGTGATAATTTGAATAGTATAATGTCTTATTAAATACAACACACACTAAAGGTACATTAATTACATTATACATTGGGGATACGTCTACTAAATGTAATTTTTATTATTAATAAAATCACTCCATGTAAATTATTAATTAAGCTAAGTACATTTAAAATTGTGATGGTCATTTACTATAATAGTTAACAACTCAACTATTTACAATCAGACTTTTTATATAATACACATACAACAATATTATTCAATAGAACATTAATTCTTTTATACCTGATACATCTTTCTTGTTCAAAAATTATTTTTTTATATTATTGAATATACGAATAATTAATGTTTCTATATAATATATAATTAAATACTATGTTCCTGAACACAGGACAGGTACGGTTATAATGTGTAATATTTGATTATTATTTTATTCATTTATTTAGGTATATAATAATATGACTAGTGATATGTAACGATAACTTTACATAGGGTATGGTAAAACAGAATATTTTCTATATTCAAATATTAATCAACGAGATTTCTTGACAATTATTATTATTATTTATTAATTAAATGTTATTCTGAGTTTATTTAACTTATATTTACAATGCACCGAGGGGTAAATCTAATTATCATTTAATATCTAACTAAAGTTCAAATAAATCAGGCTTTTTGGTAAATCCCATAAGAGGACATTATACGTTAGAACAACTTGTATTGTGGGTAGAGGTAGGTAGAAAATATTTTAAAATCTAATAATCATTAATTTATTATGCAGTAAATTTTATTATATTGGTGAAATTATTATGAGTATGATATTTACGTGATAGTCAACCTCAATATAAATATTTTTGATATTATTATGTGTTTCTAGTTTCTACAAGTCAATATTGAAATTAGCGTAACGTCACACAATGTATTATCAGGTCAGGTAACCTTTAATATAATTTTGGTCAAATATTCACATGGTATATAATACATATATTTATAAGTATGAAACAAGTTGATATATTATTCTTATATTATATTATTTATATTTATTCAAAAATACCTTAGAGTCTCTGTTTGATATTGATAAAATATTATTCAATAATACCTATACAGATTGTTAGATGCCTGATTTTATTATAACTACGAAATCTAAATGTCATTTTAAAAATGGTAAGTAATTAATTTACATTCTTATTGCCAGAAAAATATAATATCTAAGAAATATCGACAGTGAATACACAAGAACCATCTACGTAGGTATTGCTTTTGTTTCAATCCATTATAAATATTAACTCTATTATAATAAGGTTCATATTTATATAATACAAATATAACGTTTTTACAATGTAACGATACACTAATAACCACTTATGAAAGCTGTCAATCCATCACTTTTATTATCCAACTTTGGAATTTATGTACAAAGACGTTGGGTCACGTCGACTTAAGTCAGTTATACAACCGACTTAAGTGGAATGCTTGGATCATACATTTGATTCTGGACCTTCTGTGTTGTGCTTGAACGAAGCCCTAATTCTAGCTAGATATAGGGCACAGATGTGTCCGTAGCACTTGTTGTACCATTCTGGTGTTCGGCCCCTGAAACAAAAGAAGAGGTAAATATTTTATTACATAGTTGGTAACGAGTGGTCCTTCGAGCCGGATCACATGTTACTAAATTTCGTAGCCTAAATATGCTTTATGAGATTATGTTGTATGTTTATAAGATTATATTTCAGTCAGTTTGTTTCAAATACTTTTTTCTGATCAAGATTAACATTTATCAACAGTTGAAAGCCAGTGGTTTTCGTGTCAAATGTCTTTTACGCCCTAAACGATAACGATAGTTGACAACAAAAGCTGCAAAGTGTTTTTCATGTCGATTAAGATAGAAAAAAGTTAAACGACCCAGGCAGCACTCAAACCCGCGCCCGCGTCTTGACTAATAGTCGCCCCAAGGTGGTTGTATTTAGAGGAAAATTTGGAGCACTCACTGCGTGGCTCTATGGCTTGGTGACTCAGTAGTTAGAGCATTCCCCTATAAGGAACTGGTTGCGAGTTCAAGTTCCGCCCAATTTGAATAGTTCTCATTCTATTTGCAATAACATTTTATTAAAATTTGTTTTTCATGTGCTGCACCTTTCTTGTATAAAAAATCAATGTCACTTACATCTTTGAACTACTTATAACAAATGACAATATACTCACATGGTATCAACTCTAGCGAGATGCACGAGCCTTGATCGTCCTTTCCCCGCGGGCTGCGCGAGGTACCGCGACGCGAGCACCACCCCGCGGGCGCCGGCGCCGGGCGGAGCGCCCGCGTGCGCCACCGACGTCTCCGCCACGGCGCACCAGCCGCCGCCTCCGCCGCCTGAACCTCCTTGCTGCCACGATCTGCGACAATCATTTACTTATTATTATTCCCAACAGCAAGCTGAAGTGGCAGTGGGCTGGCCACGTTTGTCGAAGGACCGATGGCCGTTGGAGCAAACGAGTCCTAGAGTGGAGACCGCGAGAAGGTAAACGGAAGGTGGGATGCCCCCTGACCTGATGGACGGATGACCTGAAAAATGTGGCGGGGACAGACTGGATGCGGAAGGCAGAGGATCAGAAAAAATGGCGCACATTAGGAGAGGCCTATGTCTAGCAGTGGACTGCTTTGGGCTAATTGATTGATTTGATTGATTTCCAACGGGAGTATGTATGAGCAGATGATTTACCTGTCATTTGTGAACTCTTTCACCTAATTCCCTTTGTAAGAACTACCTGGGTATGTTTATGCGAGATTTGGAAACCCACATGCTCTCTATCTATACGAGTATGTCGCATCTATCTATCGTCTATCGCAATATTTCAAATTTCGGAGGCTGGTTGCTTCACGGTACATACAAGTATACAACCGTGAAGCAACCGCCTCGTAAATTCTAAATATTGTCTACAAATCTCCTTTCTCTTATTTTCTCCTCAGTCTATTTGGATCTATCTCCAGTAATGGATAATAGAGTAAACATAACTCTGGGGTTTTCTGTGATATGTGTGACACTTGCAACTGTTTTAGTATCCACCGTATGTTCGATTAGTGGATCATGCAGTACTCAAGGAGTAGGAGAAGATTACACCATTTACCACAGGAGCTGATGTTACTTTGATGTCTATTATAATATTTCTGTTTCTTAATAGTTTGATGCACTGCCGTATGTCTCATAAAAAAAAAACTTACCGTAGAACGCAATAATCCCTGGACGGCAAGTTTATACTGGACGCAGTGACGTACTGGAACACTTCAGCAGTCGCCCCTAACTTCTCTGTGACTCGCCACTTCACTAAGGAATCATCCCATATGTGCCGCTCACGGAGAATCCTGTTACACCGACAAATTTAGTTAGATGATAAAGAAAACAGTTGTAGATGAAGAAATATTATGAGTGTCTTCATCTAAATAAATCTAAAACGATAAAAAACATACATTGTAAACCTTAGCAATTCAATAGTAACGAAGCATTTCTGCGGTCTCTTAAAATTCTCCATGGATTTATTTCTATCTGCATCGTCACTCAGAAAAAACTTTTATAGGAAGAAAGTAATTTTTCAATTACTATGCTTTAGGTTTAAAAATTTTGTTTACAGTTCCATCCAAAATCTCATCAACAAATCGTCATATTGAACTTACCTTTGCATAACCTCCTGAGGCGGCGCCTCCACATCAGTCGTAGCCCTCCACAGCCTAAGTGGATGACCATCTCCCACCTTTTTACAACAGAGTTCCACGTGGGGAGCGGCCCCCGACACAGACATCCAACCGCGAGTTCTGGAATTACAGACAGACGTTATAGTACTCAATTCTCCCAAAAATTGGGCTTATAAAAGCTGAAAACTAGTCAAACACCGGTGCATGCGTATCATTCAAAATTCAAAGTGCAATAAAGTCATATTTGTCAAATAAATTATCAAAATATAAATTCACTTTGTTTATCTTGACAATATAATTACCAGTGATTTCATTGGCACATATATAAATATTATATTGACTGATGAAGAGTCAATTTTATTGTCAGTTTAATAATTAGTTGTGTATCATAAGTAATGTTTTATATAATAACATTTTAGTGAGATTTAATTGCTTAGTAAGATTTCACATTCACATCATTATGTAGATCAAGCTTGATCACATGTTTATTTGTCATTAAAACTGATAGTTATTTTGAATTATTCCAATTTCAAGCAACATTGATAGTGAAAAAAGAATTAAAAATACTACAGAACACCTAAGTGGCCATGATAGGACTACTGATGATTGTGACGTGATTAATGCTGTCGATGAAAGTTTAAAATATCATCTGCTCCTTACTAAAGAGGAATTGAATATTGTGGTAGACATGTATTTCCATTTTAGTTTAAATCTGCTTGTCAAAAAAACTAAAATCATCTCATATGAAGTTCTTTTAAGCATCTATCTATTTTTGCGATATGATAAATTAATTGACAATCAGATTTTTACAAATTTTTGTTGCCTCCCTTGTTCCTTTCTTTTACAAAAATGCACATATACAGAAATGGTACCGAAGGTGCAACTTGATTGTATTTCCATCTATTGATATCAAAGTTTTATTTGTCTTGGTCTTTCTATACGATATACATTCAGCTTCTATTACCATATTTGTCATTGTATTCAAATAGAACATGTTTTAAAAAAGTCAAATATTGAAATTTTAAAACATAACATCGATTGTCTTTCTTAGAACTCGAGACAAATATTCTTTTCATTGTGACGTAAAAATAGTATCACCAGATGTTAGTATTGCTTACAATAACACAAATGCATTTTTCCAATTTTAAATCTTTAGTAAGGAACAGATGAAATTCTATATCGATGATGTAATAAATTCTATGGTCAACGCGCTAACACCGATGTCTCACCTCTTTCCTGATCGGCCACAGACTCTAAAAAAGCATGAAAAAAGTTAGAGTCTAAGAATATTTTACAAAAAGAGAATTTTGAAGAAAACAGTGATATCGAAGAATATAAAAATAATAATATAAACAGTTCGGGTAGGTTTGGGAGGGTAGAAGTGAATTAGTTTATTGAACTTACTTTTCTTTGGCTTCTTTGAGTAAAGCTTTAATACAGGCTTGCTGGAAACCTTTCCAGTCTTGATTAAAATCAGCGCCCAACTCTTCTAATGCAACCTGGAAATAAGGTAAGGTTTTGACATTTTAAATTTCATTAGTTTTCAATTTCAATTTTTCAGAATCTTTAGAAATTTTTCACATAACACACATTATAAGTTCAAGTTTATTCTCATACCAAAAAGAATAATTTTATATTAAAGAATGTGTTTCAGAATGGTTCTACTACTGATGTAAACCCAATTGTAATGCAAGCAATTTAGCGTTGCTAAAGGAGAAATATAAATAATTTCGATTACAGATAATATTCTTAAAAATGTTATTGATAATATATGATATAATAATAGAATAAATAGTGTCCTGTTCAAGAAGATTTGTTAAATAATAAAAAATACAAAAGGAAAAATACTCACTGGCACGCTCTCTTCGAAATAATTGAACTTGCACCTGGCCAACATGTCAGCAGGAGCTAGGAACAATTGCTCATGCTTCTGTATGAGCAGTAGCAAGCACGCATGCGCAGCTCGGCTCTCACTTATCTGACGTTGATCCGCCACACTCTCTATAACCATCCTGGAAATAT
The DNA here is from genome assembly GCA_963662185.1 of Eilema griseolum. Taxonomy (NCBI): domain Eukaryota; kingdom Metazoa; phylum Arthropoda; class Insecta; order Lepidoptera; family Erebidae; genus Eilema; species Eilema griseolum. The sequence continues at coordinate 5,423,337 of OY759250.1, forward strand.
GCATTTTGCTGGTTAGTGTCTTTGCAATATCATGGTTGGTTAGCCTTAGAGTGGAGATCACAAGACGGCTAACTGATGGTGGGACAGGACGCCCCTTAGCCAGATGGACTGACGATCTGAAAAAGGTGACTGGACAGAATGGACGCGGAAAGCGGAGCATCGAGAGCAATGGTGTTCATTGAAAGAAGGCCTATATCCAGCAGTTGACTACAATAGGCTAATTATTTGATAGATTAAATTCATCTGGATAACTAGTAATAGTATGGAGTTTAAGGAATCATTTTATTTGTTTAGTTAAATTCTTGAAAGGTGTTTAAGATATATCTATAAACGCAGGTTCAAGATTTTTTTTTTCCTTACAATTCTGGAAGAGTTTGGAAGACGTTTATAATGTTCAACAGTAGATGTACTTTGATAACGAAAATTGTTAAATTTAGGTGTGTGAAGTGATACTGGATAGTGGAGAGCAAAAATTATCTTACCTATTAGAATTCCCTTCTTTTGTGCTACCTGTCTGTAGTGGCGCATGGTGTAGCCTCAACAACGTAGGAGCTAAGCAAACAGCTAAATTTGACGCTGTCATTTGGTTCACAGCCGAGTGTTCTGCAACCTGCATTGAAAATTGCACTTTTAGTTAAGTCATTTTTAGAATCATCATTATCATCCTCGTACCAATTTCCGTGAAACTTACAATTTTTTTACTTCTGCACTTAGCTATCATAAGGTCATTATCGTATTTTTCTACATATTACGAGTATCTGTTATAATTTATTATTATACAAATTGCTACCGACTATTGTGTTTGTATAAAAATATAACGAATAACTTCGAGGTCCACTTACGTCCGCCAAGAAGATTAGTAACGAGTGCAATGCTTCTAAATGTTCCTCGGGTAACAGAAGTAAGGCACATTGCACCGCATCTGGCCTCAGGGGCTCAGGGACATCTGAAAAAAAATCAGTAATATTAAATTTTAATAAAGATACTATGCGATTGTTAGTAGACTGATCAAAAGTCTAGGGCAGGGTAAAGACATTTGACATTGGTTTCAATTCCCATCTAAATTTTACTTGCTTTCTTACATTGTTGCTAATGTCAAAATTATTACTAATGCGTTCACAACTATGTACGGATACCTGTTTTGGTTAAAGAAGTTTTCGAGTAGGAATAAACCGTATCTAAATACTTATTGCTTTCTTCTATTTCTGTCAATGACTAGGATTTAAACCACAAGTACTTTATCACTATATCCTCACCTTTGTTCAATGTGAAAGATTTTAAGTGATGTTACAAGTCAAGTTACAAGTCAAAGAGAAAGGTGTGCCAGTGAAGTATGTAGAGTTAATCCGTGCTATGTACCGGCAATCTCATAGGTACGCATATCCGGTCGACCGCGGGTAACACCGATGAGTTTAGTGTGGCTGTTGACTTACACCAAGGGTCGTTTTTAAGCCCGTACCTCTTCCTGTTAGTAATGGATGTTCTGACATCGGATATACAGGATGATGTACCCTGGTGTATGCTTTTTGCCGACGACATTGTTCTTGTTAGTGAGGATGGAGCCAAGGTCCAGATTAGATTGGTAAAGTGGCAACAAAGGCTAGGGAATGTTGGCCTGAAAATTAGCAGAACTAAAACAGAATACTTGTTCTGCGATTTCGGCGGTCTCTCTAGTCCCACAGTCCTACCGCTTGATGGTGCTCCTATACCAATCTGCTCCGATTTTAGGTACCTCAGTTCACTACTGAAAAGCGATGGACAATTAGATCGAGCATTAGTAAAGCACCGGATAAACGTTGTTTGGATGAAATGGCAGCAGGTTATAGCAACTACGAGTGACCCGCGAATGCCCCTTCAATTGAAGGGCAAAATTTTGAAGAGCATGATCCGGCCTGCCGTCCTGTATGGTTCGGCGAGTTGGCCCGTAAAGGTGACGAATGAAAGACGGTTGCATGTAGCCGAGATGCAAATGTTGTGATGGATGTTTGGTGTGACAAAAATGGATAAGATTAGGAATGTATATATTAGAGGAAGTTTGAGAGTAGCACCAATCACAGAAAAGCTACGATGAAATCGTTTGTCCTGGTTCGGGCATTCAATGCGTAGGGATAAAAGTAATGTCGTAAGGAAGGCAATAACTATGGAAGTGTATGGCTACAAGGGGAGAGGGAGGCCTAAAATGAGGTGGATGGACTGTGTGAATGATGATATGGTTAAGAAGGGAGTGAATGTTGAAATGACTGCAACTGGAGATGAATGGAAAAAGAACACATGTTGCGCCGACTCCAAATATTTTTGAGATAAGGGCATGAGGATTATGTTACAAGTCAAGTTACGATCAATACTTACGTTGAAAAATTGCAATAAACGTTTCACTGAGTTTGTTAGTCAGTAACGCGTCGGGCAATTCTCTGAAGTATTGCTTCACCATATCAGCTACATCGTGCGCCTGAGCACCATCGAAGGTGAGACTGGACTGATTCGGCTCGATGGTGTTCATGTTTTCTATCGCGAAGCTCGCGTTAGATGCACCAGCAGCTTCCACGGTGGTGCGTAGTTTCGCTATCCTAGATTTCACACCGGCTTTTCTGAAGATACCCATCTGTGAAGAAGGAAGTGGATGTTATTAAACTTCAATATGACTCCACGACGCCTGATGGGAAACGTATGGCAAAGTCTCGGGAATTAGGGTATCCCTGAATGGAAACCAATAATGCTACTACAATGATAACTCTCGGCTTGATGACGTCATTAGATGCTTTTTCACGCCTCAATTAAAGAACCTGAGACTAATAGGTAGAAGGAAACACGTGGGCTGGTAAAGCATTCCAAGTTTTTGTAGAATGACCTTTTTTATCTTCTCGAGGGACTACAGCAATCATTCAAAGTTGGATTAATTTCCTGCCATTAATTATTTTTTCTTACCTGATCTAAAGCATTATTCTTGAGCCAATTCAATGCACATTGTACCGGTTTTGGCAGTGCATGTCCTGTCCTCTGAAGGGATACGGTGAGAGGTACTCCGAATACTGTTTTATCTGAAAACAAAAAAAATATATATTTTGAAATATTGGTCTCATCCATACTATTCACCGCCAGAAAAACTCTTTTGTGCGATAGTTTAATTTAATATTGATTTTAAGCAAATATTTAAAAAGATAACAATAATTTGTGACTGTTTTTTTTAGTTATTTAGTTAATACCTAATCTCAGTAATAGCTACTACAGTACAATAATATTAAATAATAAGCAACTAAATACAAATTTTAAATTACCTTTATAATCAGGTGCTTTGATCTTCCGGATCAGTTTGGGCAGCTCCCAGTTCCATCCAGACTTATGTGAGGGACAGTATCGTTCCATACAGGCGGTGAGTCGGAGTAACGCAAGCTTCCTCAAGATGTGGAGCTGGCCACAGGAGAGCGATGACATTGGCCGGGATACTGAAAAAGAAGATGAGGGTCAACAGAGGTAAATGAAGAGCAGATACCTTAGTGGTTACGAAGTTGAGCTATTAAGGGGTCGAATTTTGGCCACTATCGACGTGAACTAACTTCTTGTCACCCCCCTCCCTCCCCCAGTTTTCTTTAAGGGATGGGGTAAAAGTCAAAATTAAAACGCACGAATCGTATTCGCCCTGGATTTCATTCATGCGTTTTAATTTTGTCTTTACAAAAAAATAATTTTCCAGGGTGGGGCAAGCACCCCTACCGTGAGTACGCCTATACTCCTAACGCAAGTGATTTAATTTTGCTGTAGGGGTCAATCAATTAGCCTATCGCAGCCACTGCTGGACGTAGGCCTCTCCCAACCAATGTTGGGGATAAGGAGATAAAAAAATAATGGTAGCCATTTCATTAATTATTTCTTTAAAAAATGTAGAATATTCTAAAACCTTTATTTAATAAGTGTAAGAACCCGGTAGTCATAACACAGCAAGTCAGCTGTTGGGACCGGGAGGGGATCGAATATTCGTAACCAGGTTCATAGGAATGACAGTAGAGGTAGATAAAGCTCTTGAGGGATATAGGATGAATGGTAATTTCACATATATTTGTACTTACAGTAAGAATCGGGGTCCTTCATATTAAGCGTAGGCTGCAGGGTATTATTCGCTTTAGGTCCACCGTTTAAACCGCTGGTTCTAAATGAATACCATCGTTGAATGTTGTTCCTGAAACACAGATATATTCTTTTAGGACATCTTTTGTGTTTAAGTTTAACTTGGTCTGGGGGCCTGGAGCTCATTTCGAATGTTTTGAAATAATACAATTTTAAAAGGTAATTTTATTGGATCAATCTCCTGAGGGACAGAGATGTGAGAAAATGTATCTATTGTATAATCTTCAGTTTGAAGTATTTCCAAAGATAAAAAAAACCATGCTAGATAAAAAAAAGACTTTCAAACAGTATGTAGACAAAAATTAGACGACCGATCCGTAACACACTAGTGTGATTATGTTGGTCTGTAGTCACATTAGTAAAGGTATTGAACTTTTACCCGATTATGGATCGGATAAAAGATCAATATGTCACACTAACCCACCATTGACTATTTGAAAATAACCTCTCCCTGATGTTACCATTGAAGTAAATATGAATTAATTATGGTACTTACTTTTTAGACTTCATATCAATACTGTCATCATCATCGTCGTGATCACCATCGTGTGACCTGGAGCCTGCTGAATTGGGGCTGCTATCCATTTCCGAACTCCGAGACGCAGACTTGTCCCTTTTGAGACTCCTGTCACGAAATCTGATGGAGAAGTAGAAATAACCATCTTTTATTTTAGACAAAAGTAAACCTAAAATGGGCAATATAGAAGTCATTGAGTGTATCAATGACTTCTGTAAGTTTGACTAATGGCCTCTACCAAAGTCACCCAACATTGGTAGAGGCCTGTGTCCAACAATGGACTGCGATAGGTTAATTGATTTGACCAATTGAAGAACACAAATTGACCAACTTTTTGTAGCTGTCATGTCCGTGTGGTGATGGAGAAAGAATTCAAGAATCAATAGTTTCATCCGAAGGATGTCGTAAGAGGCGACTAACGGCAAAATACGCAGACGATATCACTGCGAGAGAAGGAACGCGAAATTAAACCCTGTACCAACGCGTCTGACCAATGTGGAAACAGTAGGCCCAAGCCTCCCAACATTGGGAGTGGCCTATGTTCAGAAGAGGATTGAGACAGGCTTATTGATTGATTAAGTTGTCATGCAGATAACATTAGAAAAAGGCTAACTATAAGGCATTAACTCAACATGTATCTAATTTTTGAGTTCCGTTCCGAATTCGAAAAACCAAATTCATTCCCTCTTATCTCCGGAACTGTGACACAATTTCTGTTCTAAATAGTTTGTCTACCATTTTAACATTACAATGTTAATTTTTATACCACTAATCATTTTCAAACAAAAATAAACAACAAATTTTTAAATTGCCTTCTAGCACAGAGTAAAGTTCATCATTATTTTTTAAATTCCTATACTCCATTCGATTAGTAATTACCGAATGGAATATAGATTCATCCACTTCGTTTTTTGTAACTGACAATATCTACTTCGTCAAATTATAAAATATTTAACAAAATATTGTAATAGACTCATTATTTATATCGTTAACTTACTGGTACACATTGCAACACTGCGTTTTCCAAAAAATCCTATAGCTTAAATCCACTTCATTTTCTTTATACCACAATATATAACTATAGTAAATGTCTTCTAAACTTACACACAAATAAATAATAGCATTTCCCCGTCATGTTCCGAACTGTAAACAGTACATTGAGTCTGTAACTTTGGATATTAGCGAAACAAGAACTTGTTTCGGCTAACATTAGTGCATTGCATATTATGGGCATTACGACACTAATTTGCTGGTAATGGATTCTGGAGTAATTAGTACTGTTATTATCACTTTCAAAACATAACGCTGCCTGGCATAAGAATAAAAATACATAACATAACATAAACTCACGCCTATATCCCCGAAGGGGTAGGCAGAGGTGCTAGCACCCACATTTCGCCAGTTTATGTTTAGGCCCCAATGTAATAGGTGGCGAGCCTATTGTCATTAACCGGGCACTTATAAACCTACGATAAATACACACATAACTTCAAAAAGCATCGAAAAGTCATTGGTGTGTGCCATAGTAAAACCTGGGATCGAACCCGAGACCTCGTTTCAGCAGTCCATTACCCGTACCACTAGGTTACCGCGATACTATGCATTATTATAGTTATAGCTCAGTAAAATAAGATAACACTGTAATTAGTTAATACGTAACCTGTGTACACACTTGATACTTATTAAATGTATAAGATACCCTAAGTTAATACAATTATAACATGTCTGTTGTTGTTAAATTGTTAGAATGTAAAAGAAAATAATAATTAAAAAAAAGAAAAGAACTACTAACTCATGAGAAGAAGATTAGGTACACAAAATCTCCCATATGTCCTCATATCCCCACAGAGTATGAAAGAATGTATGAAAGTGCGAGAAGAATAAATGCGAGAAATTGAACGACAAAGTGAATCGGAATGAAAGAAGGAAGCTTAAGTTATTAATTAAGGAGAGTTTTATTTCTGAATGTAAAGAAAGACTCTGCATTAAAAGTAGGGGAGTAGGTACAAAAAAAATATAACTTTCCAATATGGCGGGATATACAGAACTGTTGTACTAAGGTATTAAGTATAGTGTACTTAATTAAACACTTTAAACTTAAAAAAAAACAGAAGCATCAGTAGCATAGGGGTTGGTGAGTCGCAGCCTTTATCAAGAGGTTCCGTTTGATTACTTATAATACTAGTAAGGGTTATTTCTAATCAGACAGAAAATTACTCGAGCAGTTTTAAGCGGTAATGAAATATCAACCTTATTCCATTAGGAAAAAGTTTAAAATAGTATGCTACAACACGCTAGTCTTGGAAAGGAATGGAAAGGGACTCTTTTGTCCGTAATTAGCCTTGTTTTTTGGGCCATTGTGTGTGCAGAGTACTGGCTAGAGCAGCCAGTATGGCTCCGCCTGAAAAGGTAGAAGCTTACTGGGGGCTTCACAGGTCTCGTGGAGTACGCGCTGGTTATCATACTACATAATGCTATTTTTAGCCTTATATAAATGGAATAAAGATGATATGTTGTTCCTTAAGGCCGACTCCTTAACCAAAAAGCTACCGCCGCTGTACTGAATGTTTCTCCAGTAGAAAAATACTTACTTTTGACCTTCTTTCCCCAAATTTAATGAGCTTGTTCTGATAGCCTGTCGCCTGTGATGTGTGTGACCTGGAGACTTCTGAACCTCTCGGAGCACCTCCGGATCTGGTTTTAGTTCCACTGGTGAAGGTGGTTCAACATATACCTGGAAAAGATCATAATATTATATTGATTAGCTTAAATTCCAAATTTGAAATTAAAATGTTTATGTAAATAATTAAGTATTTATTTATGTATCTATTTTTCGGGCGACAAAATACATTTTGTGTATTTTGCTGAAGGTCTCAAATCTAAGATGATTCCTAAATTGGGATGTGTTCAGCTGTTCTCGAATACTCCTTGAATAGTAATTTAGATACAGAGAGATTCGTAGACAGGACTTAATTATCCCTTTGAAGTAAGTACCTAAGTACTTTATAAAATATCTGGAGCGTGTAGTCTCAAGTCTTCAAGATCTACAAAATTAGTTTAACAGCTTGTATTGTACCTTTATGTAAACTATTTACAATAACAACGTCACTACAAGTTTTAAAGTGATAGACAGAATAGTGCCAAAACCACTATAATTATAATTGACAGGCTTTGACCACTTTAAGATTAGGACTTTAATCTTGAAGAGGATAAAGGCTGATAATATTACAATTTCACTAGTTTATTTTGAGCACAAAATTATTATTTTTTATACCACTTAGGTGACAGACAAGCACACGGAGAGAAAGGGTAAAAGAAAAACACTGAAATCAAGAGAGTGTAAACCGAGCACTATGAATTCCTCTGGGGTCAAAGTAACCTCACCTGTTAGTTGATGCACTTACTGCACAATAATTGAGGCTTTGGCGCAGGCTTTCCTCTCAGGTTAATAGGTCAGTCGGCAGTCAGTTCCCGAAATACCTACATACCGATGAAAAAACTATAAGGCTCCACAGTGCAATCTTTGGGCGCTATTGAGATATTGCTAGAATTATGAAAAGTAAAGGGAAAACACAAAGATAGAGTTAAAGAATGTATCGGTCACTTACTTCAGTATTTTGATGAGTATTATGATCTTTATAATAATTATGCCTCCAACTCGCCGGCTGACATTCTGAATCACTTAACGCACTCGTGTCGTCATTCTTGATTCCTCTATGAAACATTCTTTTTGCTCTTCCTAATTTTGACTTAGAACTTTTATTACTTGAACCCATACTTCCATCTGACGCATAACTTGAACTGTCATCACCAAATGGAGGGTGCAGGACAAAGGATTGTTCTAAAGGAGCTATAGGAGAAGGAGGCATCACAGTCATAGGAGAGGGCGGTTGTGTTCTTACTGCTGGAGCATGAATTGGTGAACTATGGAAGTCTGGAAAAGGAAATGCTGTAGGAGTTGTTGGAGTCATGTCTATGAAGCTAAGGTCAGCATATTTGTCTTGTTGGACGTCAAGGAAATGTGGAGAAGATACAATGACTTCTGTACGGTTTTGCCGTTTTCTTCTCCTTGTTTTGAGCGATTCTACTCTTCGGAGTAAAGCTTTGGCACCGTCACGGAGTCTTTCAGAACCTGTTCTTCGGAAACGTGAACCCGTTTCTTCTTCGTCTTCTTTATCGCTTGGTAACTGTATCATTGTCTGGCCTGGTACTGTCAATCTGGAACAAAATAGAGCATATTTGAATATAACAATCATATGCAATAAGAGGACCCCAGGTTACAAAGTTTGCACATTGAAGGTAACTGGAAAGCTGCTAAGAGGACGATAGTCGTCTATTGAAGTATGCTTAACCGATACAATGGCGCACATTGAGAGAAGCCTATGTCCAGCAGTGGACTGAGGTGAAATGATTGATAATTCTATCAACTTGGGTCCATTCAAGGGTTTACTGACAGATATTGCTCCAAGCGATAAGGTTGCCTATTGTAGCGCTATCCTCAGCCATTTATCTAATAACCTTTTTGCTGTTCGTTCTACAATAACGCATAAATAAAATAAACAATTTAAAAAAGGTTTACCAAACTTTAGACATATATAACAAGTATTTTGAAGAATGTTTAAACTTCCTGAAAAATAAATAGCAAATACCAAGGCCGAGGCCACTAACTTAATATCCATAAAGTTTCTTAGCAGCTTGTTATGGCTTGGAAGTTATGGCGAAATTAATGCTTAGTCCAAAGTGGTAAGTTTAGAAGCTCGTCAAATTAATGAAGAACAATTTATTTCTATTATGTTACACAACTTCAGGCTCTATTAATTAAAGGTTTAGACTTGTAATTATTATTATATTGAGGAAGTTTGTGAAGTAGTGCTTTTTGATTATAGAAGTTGAATAAGTACTGTTCATAAGGATAATACTTGTGAAGTTCATAAAACAACTATGTAAATAATGTGGTCAATTCTGTTGCTATAAAAACTTATACTAGTTTGAAAAGACTAATATATATCTCCATCATTTTCCTATTGAAGCTAGGCAAGATTTTTGTTATGCCACTTGCCTAGGCAGAGATGCACACGAATGGAAACATTAGGGAGTTACGCTGGCGCTGCCGACCCTATACAAGTCAATAGTTATTTTTTTCAATTAGGTAGTTACTACAATTTGAGTTTAGAATATATTTTTAATTTGAACTTACAAGTTCAGATTCAACTATTTTCAATTAAAACTCATTTACTGGTTTTAGTGAGATTTACTAAAATAAATTTTATGTCAAAGATTTGATGCTTAGCATACCAATAAGTAACAGCTTGTGAGTTAAGCAAAGACATTGTAAAAACGATATTAAGTACGCTCTTAGAAGTGTACCTAACGATCTCATCATTTTAACATAACGAGAGAGCTTAAAGCACCGCCAAATTTTAATATGGAAATGTGACAAATTGTCTTCAGATAAAGCGCTTTATTCATTTTGTATAATACTAGCTGATGAAAGCGGTTCCACCCACGAGGAACCCTTTATCGAAAGAAATTTTAATATTAGAATTTTAAGGTTTTAAGTTAACCTTAACCCAATTCATTTAGGGTCGATTTTTCAGTCGAACAGTGATGCGGTTATACTTTTATATTATCTGTGAAGCGACTGCTATCTGACCTACTCCAATTGGCGATATGGAAGTTCTGTAGTTGGCCTAGTCGGATTTTTGAGGGTTCTAACTACCCGTAACGATTGCCACAGATGTTCGTATGAAGTTGTAAGCTTATAAGTGCTTTAACTAGTCGTGCCAACGTAACAGACAGATAATAACTTTAAACCTTTAATCTTTTTTTATATCGTCTTCATAACTTGGTTGCTTATAAGTTAAGACAAACTTAGAATTAAGTGGCCTCCAGTTCCTTTTAGATCATGATTACCGGCAGCTATAGCTGCCCCTCCTCCAGTTTCTGCTTTAGTTCATTCTTCAACATTAGTAACTGCAGGGGTTTATTTATTGATTCGATTTAATTTATTATTACTTGATACTTTTTTTTTTAAAGTTTTATTATTGTTATCCGGGTTAACAATATTTATATCGGGGGTAAGAGCTACTTATGAGTATGATTTAAAAAAAAATATTGCTTTATATACTTTAAGTCAACTGGGTTTAATAATAAGAGTTTTAAGAATAGGATTACCTGATTTGGCTTTTTTTCATTTATTGACTCATGCTTTATTATTTATATGTGCTGAAGTTTTATTATTCATATAATGAGAAATATACAAGATATTATTCGTTTAAAAGGGGGAATTAATAAATATCTCCCGATATAAAAGTGGAATCCAGGCTTTTTGATATAAAAGCCTAGATTCGAACCCGAGATTCGAACCTGGACCCATTCCCAAAATAAGCAATTTAAGTTAGCTGAAATGGTTTCTGATATTCGCGTACTCGAGCGGGGGCAATTCGCGCGTTGAGGTCGCAGAATAACCTTCGTCCCCCATGAGCACGGGCCTGGAGGTGACGGGTGAAGCCGCCTGTCACCCTAGCATAAGCAGGCCACAGCGGCGGTGCGTTATACTCGCCTCTCCATACCCGGGGACTAAATGGAGATACCAGCAGGTCAGGGTGTGAGGTATTTATCTAAGATAATCTCACCTTTGGCAAGCAACGACCCACACATCCCACGTGCTTTTTAGTTAGTTCAAGTCCGACTAGTAATTTTAGGTTACAAACATTCTTTAATATACTGAGAGCTACTAGTATGTTTTTAAATGTATTACACATCTGTCTAACCCTTTTAGGATTAAGAAGCGTAACTAATTTGCCTTCAAACCAATCTCTTCATTAAGTGAGACAAAAATGCTTGGAATAAACTTACTATATGCTAACGGATTAAGGGCTTTTGTTTGTAACAAAGAGATAAAAGACCTTTATTTGCAGAAAAGACTTTCATATATGAAGACATGTCGAAAGGAAATTTTCTCATTTATTAGTGAGATCCAAGAAAATTGGAAAGGAGTATTTTACTGAATATATTTATCCTTTAGAACTGTATTAATATATTTTGATATTACATTCTGCTTCATAGTAATGGCAATATGGGTTCTAGAATGATGATAATATAATTATATTCTAGAAAGAATTGCACAGTACTATTTAATACTCAAAGCCGTGTTATGGGTTCTAGAATGTAGATTAATACACTTATATACGTTTTATTTTTTAAATACAAACAATGTACCTAAGCATAGAAATACCCAGTTTAATGCGAATAGGCATATTCATGTATTCAAATATTTACACTAATCGGGTAGTGAACCTGCAATTTCTGATGAGGCATTCAAAAGTTCTACGCCTGTTTCAATTATATAATCAATTTCATCCGCCATATTTCCTTGTATTTGAAGAAAACATTGCGAAAGGTTTATAAGTTCAATTAAAACTTCAGCTTTCTGAGAGAATTGAAATAATAATTGAACAGAAATGTTATCTAACAATAACAGAAGTTCAATCTGTTTTATACACTCACGACTTTAAACCTACCCAAGAAGGGGTAGATAGAAATATTACCACAGTTTGAGTCGAAGAGTCGAAGAGATGTGACTATTTACCGGATTACAATCACTTTTTCAGATCCCAGGTTACTTTTTTCGACACGATTAACATTATACATGAGAACGTAACGGCTGTATATATCTGTCTGACGTTAAACAGCCCTATTTCTTAGTCGCCAACTTCGAAAAGCATCAAAACTGTCATTGGTGTGTGCCATGGTAAAACGTGGGATCGAACCCGAGACCTCGTCTGAGCAGTCCATTACCCATACCACTAGGCTACCGCGGTCTTTACAATTATATTATTAATAAGATATAAAATAACTTAAAAATAAACCATTGAAAAATGATTCTTTCGCTGGTTCGATAGGTTAGTTCTACTGATAAGATACCAGCAAGAAACTCCGAGAACTATATTAGAACTAGATTATCTTTCTTTTTTAAATTTGCTTTAGTTTGCAATTTATTTTGTGCGAGCAAGCAAGAGACTTATGTTGACACGGCGGTATATCCGCCCGATTGAGTAGTCCGACTGGGGAAGTACCTCCGCCCTACAGAATACCGCGGTTATAATAACTTCGTGTTGTGTTCCCAGCGGTGAGTAGGGTAGCCAGAGCTCACTGGAGAATTTGTGCCGTCAGTGGGAAGGCTTGTCCTGATTTGTTTTCTACTGACGGCACAGAAACTCTGTACTTACAGGGTTGGCAGCGCGACTGTGACTCCTCTGGTGTTACAGACGTCCATAGGCCACGGTAACTACTTTCCATCAGGTGGGCCGTGTGCTTGTCTGCCAACTAAGTGGTATAAAAAAAAAACCCACGCGTTTACATCATCAAGATACTCATCTACTTTATAGTAATCTTTATTCATTAAAGTTTTTTTCACCAGTTATTGGACTTTTTAGGTCTCAAACTACCTGTGCAGACACATATTCATGCATACAAATATTTGCCCTGAGCCGGAATCGAATCCACGGCTCTTGCGGATCACTCGCGTTCATTACCGGCACGCCACAGAGACTGTCCTATAAAGTATGTAAATTCTGTTAAAGAATCATGAAGTTACGTTTATAAGTTAACATTTTTTTATACTACTTAGATGGCAGACAAGGACACGACCCACCTTATACAAAGTGGTTATCGTGGCCTATGGACATGTGCAATACCAGGGGAGGCAACTCGCGCCACCAACCCTCTAAGCACAGATAGTTTTTGTGACGTCAGTATAGAAGACAAAGCAGGACAGGCCTTTGGTCTTCCCACTGACAACACAAAAACTCTCCAGTGAGCGGTCCAGTGAACGATCGCGGAACGTACTTACAGGTCTAGTGTATCTTTTTTTTTTAAATTAGTTAAGACGCTATTGGAACGATCTTCAAAGTCTAACGTGTTACCAACAAAGGAAAAGTTTTTATTTGTAACTAGTTAAGGAATTTGTACTACGCCTTGTACCTACCCAGAAAGTTTTTATCACACTTCTTTTGTCTTTAGGTAAGTTGTTCATTTTAACCTTTGCATCTAGCACATTAGTCTGTCACACCGATGGTATGATTATATTATTCTATTAGCATAGTTAAACTTTGCTAAGAAGGTTTTTATAATCACCATCTGCTCTTTTTCCAATTATTTGGCGGCGGCGCAATATATCATTCTCCTTCATAAATTCCTGTCAGTCCTCAGTCACTCACTCCTTTGTCAAATCCTCTTTCACGCAATCCATTTGTATTTTCTTGGGCCTACCTCTACTCCTAAAAAGGTTAAATTTAGATGACAAACCACGAAAACCGACCCCTAATAACTGTAAAACTGTGGAACCATAAATTGACTGGATCACAGATTTTTCCTGATGATTGACTGACTCAGCCAAATCAAAAGGAGAAGGAGTAAATGGGCCCTGGGGTCCAATGTGTAAATATCCGATATGACGTCCATAATGACAATGATCAATCAATAAATCAACTAGCCCATCGCAATCCACTGCTGGACAAGGCCTCTCCCAATGGTGGAAACACGCTGGCCAGACGGGTTGTTACAGGGTTTTATTTCGAGATTTCCTTCTCTCAAGGTGATATGATTTGCATATGTTTCCATTAGTCGCCTCTTACGACACCCTTCGGATGAGATGGGGTGGTGATACTTGTATTCTTTCTCCGTCACCTGTCACCGTTACGGTGACGACCAACGCGGACCGGACAGTAGTAGGGGTAACCAACGAGCGCGGAAGAGGGTAGACCGATATGGTCTGCCCAGGAACAAATAGCTCGGCTATCGCCAGTACACCGTCATCATGGCGCTTGTAACAGCGCCGAAATACCGGTTAATCAAAAAAAAAAACACTAAACATGATAAATATCCCGACTGTTAATATAATTTTGTGTGAATTTACAAAAAATGTATTTGTGTCTAGATTTCATAAAATTCTAGTTTCAGCAATAAAATTATTTGCTTTCGTAATAAGACAAGCTAGTTAAGCTTTATTTATTAGACGCGGATAAGTGTAGGAAGGTTCACATCCCCCTATATACAAAAATCAAAGTTTGGAAACGTGGGCTCAGCCTTTTTTCTCATTTTCCTTTGTTCATTATGTTACGCTTTGTGGGTTCCTAAATTGGTTTCACTTTGAGTCCCTTTGACGGTATGTAGGCGTCGAGAGAACATATTGAATGAGGGACGTGATATACATTAAAACATCGTGTTATTAATTCTAAAAAGTATCGAAAATTCACACATCTTTTGTCTTAATATTAGGCCCAAAACCTAATATTATTAAAAAAATATATACCTAAGTACATATTTCAGTATGTTGAGCTGTTGGCAATATAAAAGGATTTTGAATGTATTTCAGATTTTAGGGGACGTTTAGATTATATCTAACCGTCCCCCAAAAAAAAAATCCCAATCGGCTGATTTACGAGAAAAGTCTCGAAAAATGTCTTTTCGATAATTTAAGGGGAAAATTTAAGATGACACGGCAAAATCCATGTTTAGGCCTTCAACTGGCCGGTAAGTCAAACTCCAAGAAAACTAGACATAGATTTTAAGTATTAATGTATCTTTTTCGACCGTACAATTTCATCTAACAGAACAATCTTTTCTCCGACACACAATATTTTGACATTGACAATTTGTGGCAATACACAGAAGCCATTCAATAAGAATTGAAGATTTCAAGTTTAATTTGTAAAGTTCTTATGAATGTGACAAGTTGTATATAATCACGCCTAGACCCTCGGAGGTTGAGGCAGAGGTGTATTAACAGCCACATTTCACCAATCATTGAATGCGGACCCACGTAACAGAGGGTGAGCCTGTTGCCGTCTTCCGAGCACTATTGTTGACTCAAGCCATCCATCTGTGGCTGAGTCTGGGCTGTATCAGTCTGATGTTAAACAGCCCTAACCCTTAGACGTCTAGTATCCCCGCATGGGAAGAGATGTAGTGGTCCAAATTATACTCTGCCGGGAACCAAGCGACTAAATCATGATCAAACCCTTTTCAAAAAGTCTAGAATAAATAAATAAATAAATAAATAAATATTCTACAACATTCCACACAACGCTATCTAGACCCACGGTAAGCATAGTTTAACAAGCTTGTGTTATGGAATCTAGAATACGGATAAACATACTTAAATACTTTTTTTTTGTAAATACATACATATTATACATGACTATCAAAGGTCTGGATAACAAGAGAAAAGAACATTATTATACGGAACTTTCTCTCACCTCCCTTCCAATGTCTATAAGTACCGAATTTCATTAACAATTTTATTGTTCACGACTAGAAAGCAACAGTATATCATTATATTGTATAATTGGGATATTAAAATGTTATCTCGATCGTCTTAACGTAAGTGTTTCGAATTATACAAGTGCATCTTTTTACCCTACTGAATTCCTTTTTAGGGATCCGTATCAAATTTATCGCAGGTTTATAAGTGCCCGGTTAATGGCAATAGGCTCGCTACCTATTACATGGGACCTAAATATAAACTGGCGAAATGTGGGTGCTAGCACCTCTGCCTACCCTTTCGGGGATATAGGCGTGAGTTTACGTTATGTCATGTATTAAAGTGGTCATTTTTATATAGGACACGTCTAACGAAATCGATCGCCCTGCCTGATGGTAAGCTGAAGGCAAAGTCTCAGAAATGAGGGTTACCATTACTTACATATACCATGTGACAATGGTGAGACATTTTCGCTCTACAGTTACACAGTCAAGCTGTGAGATGATTGATGATGAGAGAGATTATAGACACGTTCCACGTTTCAATAGTGGATTGAAACGTGGAACGTGTCTATAATCTCTTTTCTGAGATTTTGTCTCGTCAATTAACGAGTCTTACATAAGAAAATTACAAGGTTCATATAGCATTAAATACATAAATGGCAGACACATCACGGAAAATATCGCAGTTCGGGCGTTTCGTAACGAGACTGAAAAGTCACTTCCAACTGAGTAAGAAAAAGATTCAGAGGAGTTGTTGATTCATAAATGAGTAAGATTTTGTCGTGAAATAACTATTTATTTACTCATCTACTAAGGAAAGTTTTCTAGTAGACAGTAAGCCGTCTTCACATTTACAGAAAATATCAAAATAATTCAAATGGCACTTTTTCTATGCTTGAGAATCGAATCTAATCTCCCCTAAGTTCACGATATTTGCAGATAAGAGATCAACGAAGCGATTGAGAATGAATATTAGAATAACAATTAATACTTAATATTAAATTAATTCTGCTAATAAAAATTACTGGGACACCCTCTAGCCAGATGGACTAATGACGTAAAAAAGTTCGCAGGATACGGAAAGCGAAGAGTTGAGAGCAATCACATACATTGGTAGAGCCAGCAGTACACTGCGATAACTTAATTGATTGGAACAATACTGCTACCACAATAAACATCTTGAAATTTTCTAATAGCAATAAGCTTTCGAAGTACCTGAATGTACAATATTTAGCAACACGATTTCAATTTTCATCAGTCGCCTGTCGAGACAGCAGATCAAATTAAACTTAATGATACCTACGGAACGTTCTTTGCAATATTCGGCCCTGACACAAAGAAACCGTCAAATTCACACAGCAACAATTAATCTTACATTAAGTGCTTTCCGCTCTGTATACAGACGCCCTTTATCTAGGGCAGCTCAGTACATATATGTAAGGTTTGGGTTTTTATGAGAGCGAGTTTTTAAAGAGCCAACTGTGTGAATTAGGCAGTGTTTAGACTGCCCAGCCGCTAACTACTACCGATAACATGACATAATTTTTGTGCAACAATGACCTAGGGAGGTTCTAAGATAACTATAGTTACTTGCACCGATATCTATTTTATACAACATAATATAACCTTCCTTTGGCTTTATTGTAGTCCGTTAAAAAAATGAAAGATTTTCCTTTACTCTGAATTTGAAAATCTCATTTTTGTAGTCTCTTGCTTAATTTGTTAGAATTTTATTTTAAGATGTCATTATTTATCTTATACAATAAATACAGACTATAAACCTGAGTGTCATTGTAATCAAAGAGTCATTTCAAATAGACCAAAAAATCCATCAGACAAAAATCTTAGTCATTAAAAACTAGAATATTTTGAAACTATGATAGTGTCGACTACTAAATGATATTATTATTATTATGGTTAGGAGAACTGACTTTTAACTTGATGTTATAATGCTACGTTTTTAAAACAGTAGAAAAATAAAATGAAATACCCTAATTTTCTTTTTCTTCTCTTTCTTAAATAAGAAATATAGGAGTAATATTACTTGGCCAGGGTACGAGGGATATGTTTCAGGTTATCTCACCTCTGACAATTTGCGGCCCACACAGTCAGTGTGCGTTTTAGTCGGTTCAAGTCCGACATTTCCGTGGAGATTTTGCACACAGTACAAAATGGAGTAATAATAATGTTAAGAAATAATTCCACCCGCTTCAACCCGCTTCCGCTCATCGCTTGTGATACCACAAAATCCTACACCAGACTATCATTACTAAGGTTTAGCAATCCAAAATGGAAACGTGATAGGTGAAGGGTCTGTACGAATGTAATATAGAACAAATGGACTTAATTATAGTCATTGTGCCCTTTTGTAGGGCGTCACTTTGACGTGTTTGCTAAGAGCCCATTATAGGGAATGGTCTTCTATTAATATAATGGGAGATGTTTATAGCAAGAAATGGTTTTAGAGCGCTGTTGCTTGTAAGTAAATATTGGGTATATTTTTTATATAGATACTTACTCCTAATGGATCTTGTGAAGGGTAACTTCTACTAGACTGGTTGTACAATACCTACAAAAAAATTGATGTCACCTATATTTGAATGATAGTTTGGAGCCGAAAGGTTTTTAGACGTTTCATGCATTACAGAAGTAACTTTATCCTTGAGTAACCATCGCCCAACAGCAGCTTACAACTTGACCAGCAATAATGCACTACTTTTTGTTCCTGTCATACAGATGATATTACAAAGAAATGCGCAATGTCTAAACAGAATAGGTGCTAAAATTCAATAACAATTTCAGCTAGTTTCTGTTTCCAAATTCAAAATTTATATCATATCCTTCTGTTGATATATATAGCTTACGCTCCAAAAAAAAAGAGTAACAGAAGGAAATAGTTCCAACGTACAGTCGCTCTCAGAAGTTACTGCGTATCAACAAATTCAAACGATAAAAATCTTAAAGTATATTAAAAAAATATACTCTATATAATTCTTCTTTGACTTTGACTGTTCTGTAAAATAAGACATATTATTTCTGTATCACGAATTTTGTAATACGATAAAGTATATAATGGCCTATGTCCAGCAGACTGTGGTAGGCTAATTGATTTGATTTGATTTTTGAACGTATATAATAAACTAGCTTTTACCCGCAGCACCGTCTGCGTGTATGTCGATTATCGCAATCATACACAGCCAAATTTCAAATTTCATCACAATTGATTCAGTGGTTTTGGTGCGAGAGTGTAACATACAGACAGTTAGAATTACTTTTGCATTTATAATATTAGTATGAATAAATCAAGAAATGTATATATATGTGTACATTTTTTTTCAATTGTTTTTAATAATTCCATGTAAAGTTTCAGAGTTTTGGTATTTGGTTACTAATATCGATTAAGTTAATACTGATCGCGACTGTACCTCAAGATTACAGTAACAAAACTAGACCATCGCGGTATATTAAAGTCTTCTCATTATAATACCGACATACAAAAAACAGCGTCGTCCACATAAATCACTTAACACTTATCAGCCACGCCTCAGCCATCATAATCGCAACAAAAGAACAGGCAGCCGGTCATCGACATCCAACAATACTGTCAGTTTATCTTGATACAAATCCGTTTCGTACTTAGAATCAATCCACTTAACATTCCTATCAATCAAATGTAACAATCAAATTAATAAGCTCGCCTCACAATATCTATGATCACTAGAGTGTTAATGAGGATGTGCTGTAGGGCCATGAAAACTAATTCTTATAAATATATGTGGAGAAAGGAGAAAGCCGATTTCTATATAAACATGAGTGTGAAGATGAGACAGAACTGAAAATTTTTAATCAGAACGATGATTTTGACAAAATACATTTTTGAATGCCTTTTTTTTTTTAAGTTGAACTTATTAGGCTGAGATTGTGGAGGTTATACGGCAGTCGCTTTACGGAATATTTCAAAGTTCAGTCAAATTCGCAGTTAGAATGGTAAAGTGGACCCCAGACTCAGAGGTAAAAGCTTTGGAATCAACTGGGATTAACGCTAAGGTGAAGACGAAGTTTTTTAGACTGAGATTTCATTTTTAAATTAAAGTCTCAGAAAAAAGTGCTACCTCCTATTACAGACACCAACGATCAAAATAGAGAAGACAGAGAATAAGAAAAATAATGAGATAAACAGTGAAAATACTATTTTCCGACTTATAGACCGACCGCTTAAATTTTTTCAATCTTAATCGAATATTTTCCGATGTTAGTATTAAAGTTATTATTTACATAATTTACAAGGGAGTTATCTAAATTAAAATATAAAAACAATACAGAATATACCTATACAAGTTCAAGCATCAAAGAATTCCTCCCCATCGATGTCAACCGGGAGGGTGGCCAGAAGACTGGCGGCATTGCCACGTTGAATGACAATGGTATTAAAGTGATTTAAATAGATGCAAGCACCATGATTACGGAGGAGTATTGGCGGTGAACAGTGAAAAAGTTTTTAGGAGTAAATATATCAATCTACCCTCTTTGGAGTTCTTTAACTACGCGTATCTGCACTGCCATTGGTTTCTACCATAATAGTTTAAATACCTTTATTTTCGATGCATTTATAATTGATGAACTAAGTCAGATTTGTTAGATTCCAAACTGGGGTTAAATTCAATCTTTAAATGTTTACGTCAATATTTTAACTCTTTAATATTGAAGGGCACTTAGTATAGTGTCGCCGAGTATCCATGAACTAATAAGAGGGTCCAAGTGTAGTAGTAGTTTACATGGATTTCCAAAGGTACACGCGGTTACTCTCTACCCGCTACAGGATAAGCTTCTGCCGATTTTCTGGCCACATATTAACCGTACTTCTGAAGCTTCACTAAAATAATTGGCCCTTGATTGCGCAAACGGCTGATATTTGAACTACAATAGGTTTCAAGCATCTGTTAACCATTTTAATTGATCCCTATTTATAGATGGAATCATTGTTTTGACGCCTGTCTCTCAATATGATACCGTGATGATGATGATTTATGTTCCGTAGATGCACTTTCTCGTTTTCTGTAGAAACATTTAATTTCCAAAAGAAATGAACGAGTTCTTTCTAGAATACATAATATTTGTTATCGTACCTTACTGAAGTGTTTCAACCCACACTTCATTCAGTAAGGTGCAGAAGATACTAAATCCACTTATTATGAATAACTATTTGAAGGAACAGGCAGGTAGAATGAGTATATCAGAATTGCTTACACAAGATTCTGCTTATATTTGCGTATGAGATAATGAGAAGCTTTCTTGGAATCAGGTATAAAGATACCTGATTCAAAGAAAGTCTTCCAGGATTCTTTAGCCAAATATACATTGTTAATAAGAACACTCAACTTTCTTAAAAAATAAATTTCTGAAAAAATCGAGCATATTACACTAAACTCTGCGTATCCATTCGAGATAGAGATATAAGTAATAAGTTTATTTAAAAGAATATCTCATGGTAATGTTTAGTAATCTTTACTAATTCAATAAAAATCATAAATATATACTTACAGATCAGGTTCAACATCTGTGTATACGCCGTCAGCGTCTACTAGTCCAACTCTTATCGTAGGTAAAGTCTCATCTTCATCGTCTTCTACTTCTCCTCTCGCTTCTCTTGCTTCCCTCTCTGCTAGTGCTCTTGCTGCTATTACCTGAGAAGAAAAAATAAGATCAAAATTGGTTGAGGATGTCTGTTTCAAAATTGAGTTGCAAGACCTGACAAACATAATTATATAATAAAAACAATTGTTAATCTTAATCTATTAGAAATCTTCTCAAACTCGTTATCGGTCTATAAAGACATAAATAAAACACAGACAGATGAACATAGAATTTTCTTCGTATTCAACTTTGTTAAAATTTTCCCCTGTTCACGATATAACTTGAGAGCGACTATAGCTTCTCTTAAGTTTTATAAACTTTTATGGAAAGAAAAGTTACCAAAATTCCAAAGAAAATTGGCAAATTCAGGTAACTTAACGACTATTTCCATATTCTATGGAGTAGAACTCCAGGCAAGAGTTGGTTGAATATAGAACAACCTTAATCTAATATTATTTTATTTTTATTTTATTCATTAGGGACAGAAAACAGTTATGCACTACAGTAAATCCTTAAAATCTACGAAATAAATACTTAAAGAATAAATCGAACAAATTAAATTATAAAAATGCCATTCCTGTCTGAAATAATTTATCAACTACGTAGTATCATCGAGTCTAGTGTCCCCAACACACACTTATCACAGTGTTCTCAATAAATTTATAAAATCTATCACACTCTCTATAATGGAGTGAGATACACCGCTTGCATAGGATGGCAAAACCTATCAATTCTCGTTTCCGTAAACAGACCGCCTCGTTACAGTAGCGAGGCAGCTTCGACATCCTCATCAACATCCTGAATGTGTCTATTGTTGACTGTAAAAACAATTCACTGTATATCTTCTTTGATAACCAACTGAGAAACTGTACAATGTATTATAGCAAGAGTTAGTAGATATTGTCATGAATGTATTTATAGTGGAGTAATTAGTGTGCATACATGTTTGCATTTATTGTATATTTATTTTCTGTCTTTTGTTTTTATTACTTCTGTATGTGTGTGAAGAAAGATATTTAATTTTTTCCATATTCTCTCTTTCACATGATAGGGCTCGAGATTTTTTTCTATTCATCTAGCGGTGTTTTAGCTCTCAGTTTTGTTTTAATTCGTCGATCGTCAAGTATTATATTCTAATTTGTTAAACCTATTAGTCTATGCCAAAATAAATTATAAACGATAATTCATTTTCTCATCAGTATTATTTCTCTATAAATCAGCCATTTCACTTCATTTTGTGTTGTCATTTCATATTAATAAATACATTGTTCTTTACTTAATTTACCACCAATTCAGAAATGCTAGTTAAATTTTCGACAAGTTCTATTTTGATACATCACGTATAACTTAATTCTGAACAGAACTCTCATTACAGCCGCCATTCTCAAACATGTCACATCTCATGCATACTAAATAATAACATCTCTATTAATTCCTTTATGCATATGTAATTGGGGCTTAATGTTATCTTATGTCATCATACGGGGCTTAGACAGCGGTGTTGGACGGAGTTAGGTATTCCCGTATAAGCTCTCCTATTAGGTAGTATCATGTCGTGATATTCGAGTAAATTGTATCTTTTGCAATGTATTATTACTATACAAACTTTTTACAATATTATGAAATATAAAAACATGGAACATACAAATGTATTATCCCAGAATATTATAAAATATGATACATTTTATTATGTTTGAATGAAATTTTAAGACATTTAGTATGCTAACTATTCAAATCTATTAAGATT
Organism: Eilema griseolum; assembly: GCA_963662185.1. Classification (NCBI taxonomy): domain Eukaryota; kingdom Metazoa; phylum Arthropoda; class Insecta; order Lepidoptera; family Erebidae; genus Eilema; species Eilema griseolum. The sequence continues at coordinate 5,446,625 of OY759250.1, forward strand.
AATTAGTTCAGGCGGGATTCGAACCGGTGATAATCCCCTTATAGAGGGAATACTCTGACCACTGAGCAACCGAACCAGGCATAAAGCCAGCCAAATTCTCTTACATATCTATACTAATCTATACTATATAATGTTATGAAGCTGCAGAGTTTGTTTGTTTGTTTGTTTGTTTGAACGCGCTAATCTCTGGAACTACTGGTCTGATTTGAATGATTCTTTCAGTGTTGGGTAGTCCATTTATCGAGGAAGGTTTTAGGCTATATATCATCATGCTACTACTTAAGGGAGCGGAGTATTGATAATAAATGTTAACAAATCCGGCAATTTTTCATACATATTTTGAAGACTAAAACATACGGGCTCGAAGGGATATGAAGCTTCAATATATACCCCGGGCGAAGCTGGGGTGGGTCAGCTAGTTCTATATATTCGGGCGACAGTGGCAGCTGTCTACCAACATTCTTGTAATGATTGTAAGATTATTCATTGGTTCCGATAGTTTGTACGAATGTCGGTAGATGACTCTCAGCCCTAGAACGGATATATGAGACAAATATGACAATACTATGTGAGGAATCATATGTCTATGGCGTGGCGGTAGTAAGCGCGGCAGCTAAGTAAAAACATACTTTTATTATTGGAGACAAATTTAGACTTAGGTACACTGAAGGCGTATAGTCACATGTTGAGAGGTTTTGGCCTACTCTTTCCACACTGGCCAGACGGGTTGGTACAGGGTTTTATTTCAAGTATTCCTGTTCTCGCAGTAATATTATCTGCGTATTTTTCTATTAGTCGTCTCTTACGACACCCTTCGGATGAGATGGGGTGGTGATACTTGTATTCTTGCTCCGTCACCACACAGATAATGTAGAGAGAATTAACGTAGAGTGAAGTCACTGGATTATAATATTTTAGCATGAGGTAAATACCTGCAACCTCCTCTGCGCTTGTGGTGTAATCTCCACGACGCGAGACCATCTTCTGGACTTCCTTTCATATTGCCACTTGTCGCTCAACGCACACTGGTCATCGTCAGAGTCATTCTGTGGACAAGGGAATAAAGTGTTTAATATTTATGCATGCATTCATATAACCACGCTGGATCCCCGGAGAGTAAGACAGAGGTGAATTAAAAACCTCATTTCACCAATCATTGAATTCGGTCGCACGCCATGCATCTGAGGTAGAGTCTGGGCTGTATATATTTGTCTGATGTTAAATAGCTCTATCCCTTAGACACAGTACTTGGGAAGAGATGAAAAGACTCCAGCAACCTAAGAACGGCATGAAATTCAGAAATTTTAAATATGATTAGTAAGTGAAATGGTGTTATTTTTAAGGCCACGTGTTCACTAGGCAACATTTACCTCGGAACACGTGGTGCTCTATAAGTTCGCCAACGTTGCGCAAGACGCGCGATGTTGCAAGCTGATGCGCGACTTCGTTCGTTCGGCTACGCTTCGAAGCTCGTCTTTGCTGTGCAACGTCGCGCAACAGTGTATTTTAACTTTTAAGGGGAGAAAAGAACCTCTTGATTTAGCAGGTATAAGAAGATAAGACTTAAATCTAGTAAATGAGTTACAGGGATACTACATAATTTACGAATTATTCAGAGAAAAGAGAACTTTAGCTATCAACACTAGGTCAAGCCTGTCTCGTGCAGTTTTTATGGAGTATTTACAGTATTAGCATTAATTAACATAAAATTAGACATCGGGAATTATTTGAATAAAATTGAGAAATTATTTATAGTTGATTATTAATTATTACAGTATTTGTTCTATATTCTTTCAACCTTCAACATATATTAAAAAAAAAACCAATCTAATTAAGAACCTCCTCCTTTTTGGAAGTCGGTTCAAATCTAAATCCTAACATAATTCCACCGGGCATAATTCCTAAGCAAGTGAAGTCAAATAATTCAATCAACTAAATTATTGTGCTTGCCCGTGAACAAACTGAATATAATTCAATTAAACTGAATTAATCCCTTCAAATCGGCCTTAATCTAAAGCGCTGATTGCTTTCCAATGAACTCGGTTGAATGGAATTAGTGTGCACAAGATGGTGGATTGGTGTTGGAATAATTTATCGAATAATTACTGATATAGAAGGTAAATTATAGTTGCAAATATAGCGTTAGTATTTGAACGAAAACATTTGATTTTCCGTGATTCTGTTATGAAGTCATAGGTACAACAATTTGGTGCCGGGGTGCGAGGGATATGCCGCCGGTGTGCGAGGGATATGCCTCCGGCAACTTACGACCCTCAGACGGCGTGCGTTTAGTCGGTTTGCGACCAACATAACCTTTCCCACCATCTCTTCGATATCCGGATGGATATATCGCACGTTAAAAAAAAAAATAACAATTTGGTTTTAATTATTATGAATTTTAATAACGTATATAACGTATAGTATTCGTAAGTTAAAACTCAAGTTTTCTCTTGATCGTCAACACATTAAGATATATTTATATAAAGGTTAAAATGATCTTAATCTATTATCTCATAATATAAAGTAACTAAAACTAAACTAAAACGTAAAAAAAATTAACTAATTTTAATATTAAGACTATATAGTAAAATTAGTTACCTTTTACTAAACTTTACAACGGAAAGTCATAAGGCAACTTGTACTTACCTATGACATAAACAATTGTGACGTCATAATAAAAAAAGTACAAAAAGTTGGGTGGATGATTAAAGAAATAAAAAGAATAAAAGCAGAAGCAACTGCAACTGCTCTTTTAGCCTTTACCATTCTAATTTCAAATACGGGAAAGTACCCACTTATCAAATTAGTAGATATTTTCTAGAAGCGGATAAGTACACGCAGATTGAAATATACACCTCTCTGTGTTAATTGTAGATGCCATCAATTACAACATTCCTATTACCACAGTGTCGGATTAATGAGTACGAATGTTCAACAAAAAAGAAATAAAAATTGTAACATTAATTTAGCTATGCACGCGCCATCTTTAAATTTATTGCAATATTTATGTCAAGTCATTGGATTTGTACAGTCACGCAGAAAATTCAATATATACTAATCCACGTCCGTCCAAGTCATAAAAAAATATTTTAAAAGGTTGCTGATATCATGACTTTGGGTTATTCTTATAATATATTAATAAAAAAGAAATACAATATCATAATCAGCATCTCTAGACAAGTATCAATTCGCTAGCCAGCGTATTGTAGAATGCAATGCAAATGTATGGGATTTGACGTATGTCATTAACGTCAATTTCTATACATTCGTCATTCTATTTTACAATACGCCGGTCAGCGAATTGTCACTTGTCTAAAGGGGCAGTTCCTCCGTGATCTTGCTGATTGCTATAGCGCCTAAATATCTAAAAATCGAAATAACATAACTAATACTACTTATACAATATCATAAACTCGTATTACAGGGTAAATTCTTCTCGCTAATGCTTATTATTTTGGTTGTTGTTATTACTTGTATTGTCGTTATATCTTGGTAACATATAAATCAATTATATGTCAACAAAAAAATAAAGCCATTCTTGTACCTATATATTACGAGTAACATACATTACAACAGATTAAAAAAGAAGACCACTGATCCATAATTTTGAGTAAAAGCTAGTTAAAAAACGAACCTCAGCACAATTTTGAAACATGACGTTCGAAATGTCATGATCTAAACTACAATCTTTCATATAATTGATAGTTAATTTAAATTGGACTTAAGCTTCTCGTGCGCAACTGTCCCTAACCTTCAAGAAACGATCTCACACCGTCATGCTAGCAAATTGATTCAAACCGCCTATAACACGGCTAGTTTGGCCACCATAATACCTCGTTAGTCTGTTATGACAGCTCAGATAAGATTATTGTCGTGTAGAAGAGTAAAAAAAATCGCTATAATAATTGATTTGTATACCCCTGAGTCATGCTAGTAGGAATCTATCGCAATCTTTGGTGTTAAGAGTCACGGTGTTAATTGATATGTTTCGATTTTGTGAATTAATGCGTGTACTAGTAATATTTGGAAAAGAAAGTGATATTTTGTGTTTGATATGAGTCAATTATATTGTTAGGCAACTATTGAAAGTTTTTATAGATTTTGTTACGTCTCCATTGTGTTTTTTTTTCAAATTCGATATTGAAGATTAAAGCGTTTTGCTGGTGTGTTATTTATGTACGGACTTAATGATTTTTGACAATAACATTGAAGACATGAATCCTGACAAAATTTTATAAACGCAAAAAGGTATTCGCGAGGTTTACTGTACAACAAATTACCAGATGACATTTTTGACTCCCCTGGTGTTGCACACGTCCATAAGCCACGGTAACCACTTTCCATCAAGTGGGCCGTGTACTTGTCTGCCACCTAAGTTAACATTATACGAATATTTTTGGATTTAAATCAAAGCTTTTCAAATTACTATGTACCAAAGCATATTATTCTGTAGGTACATGAATACCGAAGTTGATAAATGAAGTTGACTTGTTGACGTTTAATACTTGACACGCCTAATATTTTGACATTTTAATTTTTCCATGAACACAATTATGTTGACATTTATTTATTGCGATTACAATTTCGACCTAATTGACGAAATTTTATGCTTCATGTACATTTTATATATTTTATGTGATATTATTTTTCATTACTAACATTTAACATCTGAAAATTAGAAAATTTGAATAAAGAAATGATATTTGAAAAACAGAACAATTAATTTGATTCATTTCCGAATTAGAAAAAAAGCAGCTTCCACTAAATAAAGTAGGTTATCATGATTAAACACTTGTTTTAATGACCTCTTACTCTAGCGACTTATATCACTGGAAAAAGTGATCAATTAATCACTATCGGCTTACTTCTGAAGTACCAAGGCGACAGCTCTTAGAGGAGATCGACAATCACTAGTAACGTAGGCCAGTTCACAAAAAACTCCACAAATCAGGATGACACATCGTGTAAGTAAGTTAGTACAAGTAGCTTGTGGGCATTATTGATCATAACGTGTATCTGTAGTAGGGGTAAAGGCTTATGAAAGTTATGCATGAGGAGTAGTCAATGAATGTAAGGCTCGGACGGGTCTGTTTGTGCCCTGTAATGTTCACTTAGATAGGAGAGTTTACTCTCATCTTTCTTATCCAGAAAAAGACGCCCTATAGTGTCACCCACATACTGTAATTCCGTCTTGAACCAAGTGGTATTAAAGGAGGTAGGATACGATGGTATTTCTGTCCCAATTGAGAGGTCCTACTAGGGAAGTACCTCCGACCTACAGACCTCCAATCTCGTGTTGCGTTCCCGGCGGTGAGTAGGGTAGTCAGAGCTCACTGGAGAGTTTTTGTACTGTCAGTGGGAAGACCAAAGGCTTGTCCTGATTGTGTATTATGCACTGTCCGTACGGAAACTCTCTGTTCTTACAGGGTCGGCAGCACGGGTATGACTCCCCTAGTGTTGTACAGGTTCATAAGTCATGGTAACCACTTTTCATCAGGTGGACCGTGTGATTGTCCACCACCTAAGTTGTTCAAACAGAGGATTGCTTCCTTTCTTTGTTGATATTAAACTAGAATGCTCTGGCGGCACACGTGTTTTCCTCTTACATTCCCGAGTTCCTTAATAGGGTTCTTCAAAAGTATCTGTCCAGGCCGTAAAGGTAGAGATTATTTTTTGACTGACAACATGTACAATGATGATCCATAGATTCTGAATATCGTTCCAGCTTCGGACTATCTAGCTTCGTGCTATCAATTTTATGGACTGAATATTTAAAAAAGTTTGTATTCGTACCAGTCGCTATTGCCCAGTCATTAGTCGGCCTGTAGTCGTTTCAGTAAGACTCAGTATAACCAATAAAAAGTGACTTTTTGTAATAACGAGAAAGTTTTAGTAGTAGTATATGAATAGTATAATATATACAAACGAATAAAGGATTGCTATAAGGGTTAGTCACACAGTAACTGAGGGCGTATTGCAACGACTACATTTATAAGGTCTTTTTGGAAACAGCTAACAAGGCTAATAGTGTACATTCAAAGAGAAAAAGACTCTTTGTTTATCGAGAATTCTTTTGTGTTTGAAAATACGTTTGAAAAATTATTCCCTATAAATGTATCATGTATGCGAATACTGAAATAAATCGTAATATATAACAGTATAACAGAGACTCAAATGAGTTCACAGACAAACTGTTTAAACAGTTTTGTGAACCAAGAGTAGCCGCAATTGTTATAAATTGTATGTATGTGAAATAAATGAACAATAAAATGTTCATTTATTTCACATACATGACATATTTCACATACATGTGAATGTATGTGAAATAAATGAACAATAAAAAAATAAACAAAACTAAAAGACTTGAATCAAAGATCTCTGAAATTGGTTCCTATACTTTCATAATTGTATGCGCATGGTTCATTCGATTATCCTAAAACTCTGTCAATTTATTGTTTGCACTTGGGCGTAGGCATAATTTGGACTCTTTGAATGATAGGTGATTGTCCCATGGAACTACCCAATAATACTACTGGTAGGGTAGACTAATATACTTTCCCCATGGTCCTACCGGTAGTGTCAAGGGTAAAAATTAATACCCAATGACACCATCAGTAGTTATTACGATTACGTTAAAGAACATTTTTCAACTACATTTTCGAGAATGAAACCTAGACGATACCCGCGTACAATATACATACGAAACTAACTCCGTCAGTCTGTCCGTTACGTTTACACGTCTCTAAACAACTGAACCGATTTTGATTGAATTTTGGTCATTGGACATCGATTATAGTCTCCTCCCCTCCCTCCTCTCCTAGATTAGTAAATGGACAACCGATTCGAAAAGCAGCCCTGACCCGAGAAGACTCCGGCAAGAAACTCAGCGGGCATTTTTTTTGGACTATTTACAAACATACACTTAGTCTACTTTACAACTATAAAAATTTACTTGAGTAGCATAGTTGAGCGAACAGCTAATTTCCAAGCTTGTTTATCATCCGAGTATTCTTGGATTTTATAATAGCCTTTCTGGCACAATTTACTTTTAACTATATTTTTAAACTTATCCACAAGTAAATCCCTAATTTCGTTAGGAAGCTTGTTAAAAAAGCGTATACAGTTGCCCAGAAATGAATGACTAATTTTATCAAGTCGAGTACTACAGATCACAAGATTGTTTATGTGTCTGGTATTTTTGTTATCACAAGCCCTTCTTATACACTTAAAACATTCTAATACACTATCTTAATACCTACTTTACCACCTGTAAAACTTGTAAAACATTTGTACATAATTAATATCCACTCTCAATTTACAATTATCTCCTCGTTAACGATGCATAAAACGTTGTTTTGTCTCAAGACATTGCTTCACACAAGATTGATAGTTTTATAAGGTCAGCTATACAAGAGGCTGCTACTAGATATGTACAATGTTGACCAATATACGTCTACCTTTACGTAATAATGGCATGCCGGTGATCTTACCTCCAAGTTGAACAGTTGCCGCAGGCTAAGCGATCATTTGATAGAAATGTAGATAACTTGTGTTGTTTTGTTTAAACAGTAAAGATCGAATCATCTGTCAAACTAAATTTTAATTCAGTTGGATGAATTGGATAGTTATCTTTAATTATGTTTTACTAGTTTTTGCCCGCGACACCACCCGCGATAATGTCAGTTGCCGCGATCAAATATATCCCATGTCCTTTTGCAAGCTCTATCTATCTGTGTACCAATTTTTTTCAAGTTGTCTTCAAAAACAATAAACTTTAAATCCCTTAAAAAGGGGTTAACCGTTTTTTCGCGATAGCAGATAGCTCTAGTCGTAGGTAGCCCTTATGTAGCCGGGCTCTAATCGATGTCTCTACCAAAATTGAATTAAAATGGGTTCAGTTCTTTAGACGTGAGAGCATAACAAACAAACTGACGGATGATGATGACTGACGCGACTATAATAACCTCGTATTGTGTTTTCGGCGGTGAGTAGGGTAGCCAGAGCTCACTGGAAAGTTTATGTGATATTGGTAGTAAGACCAAAGACTTGTCTTGCTTTCCACGGTACCATTAGGTGGGCTGTGTGCTTGTCTGCCACCTAATAAAATGGCTTTTTTTCGCGCATTCCGGCTGATGCCCGGAGAATCAGCCCGCCCCTTGCAGACTCTTAACTGTACCGTCTGCTAAGGAGGCTTGAGAAGGACATGTGGAGAGCCTCCGAGCAGCCCTTAAGCGTCAGCGTCTCCCCAACGTGAGACAGGCGCTGCCGTCACTGACCTAACCAACATATCCTAAGGACTTGTCCAGCTAAACTGCAAACTACGAAACCCTAATGGCGTAGCTTGTTAAATAACCATTTAGTGCTTCTAGGCGTTAGTTTGGTGAATTTGACACAACGCACAATGCACGTAGGTCAGGAGTAAACTTCGTCAAAATATGGCAACGTTCTTACCAACTAATTATTAGTTGTTATCAATTTTGCTCGTTAAAGCTTGTTGTTTGTTGTGCAAAGTGCACTAGTTAGGAATTTGTTAGTGAATTTTCAATGGAATCTCATGTCAACAATGAAAGTTAAACCAATGTGCACTGGTTTAACTTTCATCGTTGTTTGCTGACATGATAGTGGTGTCTACATCTCGATGGAGTCGTTGAAATTGTCAATGATTTATAATAGTTATTTAAACATTACTAGTGTAAAACTCAACGGGATATTTACCATGTTTATTATTTTTGTTGAGCAACCGATATTTTGGCGCTGTTACATGCGCCATGATCACGGTGTACTGAGATATTCCGGTGAGTTTCACACTAGTAATGTGAATGACCATGTCAAGCTCAATTTATTTAAACAAATTAAATTATTACAAATTACTTGTCATATATAAGATAATAGGTTATTACAATTACCATACATAGTAAGTAACATTACAAACATTAAAAAAATGTTATTGATGGAGATGGAATTAGAAGTACAAACAATCAATTGTAGCGAATACAAAATAGGCCAATAGTTTTCACAGGGCATTAAACTGCCGAAGATATAAAAAAGAACAAATAAATAAGATACAAAACATCTAAGACTATCAATTCATGAATAAAATGCTGCTTTAGCAGTTAATGCCGTTGTATACTTGGTACTTTATAAAATCAATTTACAATCAAAAGTAAGTACTTTAAACTCAGCTGTTTTATCTGCTATACTCTCTATGCGTTAATAATCGTAAAACAACTTGTTTCATGCAATTTCTTAGTTCGATGCAGTGGCTCTCAACATTAGTACTAAAGGGGTGAATGCTTGCAATAATGCTTTGGGCTGCTCCCTGTGGTGCATACGAGTATGACTGTTGCACAGTCATCCGGGCGTTGACTTGATAAAACATTATTAAATTGAATTGAAGCTCTCTTCATAAAGTTAGCTTGTCTAGTTAGAAACGTGATTTTAAGTTATAAAGGTTTAGCTTTTTTTTTCAGTAATCTCAGAAACTTAATGCGTCTTGTGTGTTTAACATGTCAAATAATTTGTGATTATTTTGAACCACTTACTGTTTTCGATTTGCTTTACTCTACTTGTCTAATTTTTTTTTAGTATAGATATATAAATATGCCATAATTATGGTTAACAGTTACAAATGCTATAACTTTCACACGCGCAAAGTGGATAAATATTGATATATTTATATATTTTTACAATGGAATCTTAATTCACCCCTGCGTGATTATATGTATAATATATATATTTACAATGTCTTGGGAGTAAATATTAGAAATTGGAAACGAAAGTTAACAAAAATGCCATGGAAACCGAGACGTATTGTCTGAACTAATAAAAGATTGAGTACCACTTGCGAGTAAGTACTTAAGTACGATGTACAATCATAGAGAAAATGAAAAAGGGCATGTTATTTATGTAGCCTTCTCTGGTTATTATTGTTTTATGTTTATTTAATCTTTGCAATTATTGTTTTTATTATACTTCATCTTTTATGGCACTTTAGTAGACTAGTCCTGCATCTTAAGTACAGCAGTGCGTTGGTAAACTCATTCTACATAATACGTAGGTTTTTACTAAGGAATATAAAATCCATAATTATACACGGTATCGGGACTTCTCGCGAATTAAATCCCGATAGCTTGTATAATTATGAATTCACACCGCGATAGTTTAAGAATATAAAATCTTTAGGAAGGGGCTCTTGGTCATATGCCATAGCACAATTTTTTTAAATCATGATTGGCTACTCGCTGTAATACAATGTTTAGATAATATATTGATATAAAAACCTTACTGCGAGTTTTAATTAATTTAGAAGATCTAAAATTTACTTAACAAGGTATAAACAATACACGGAAAAAGGTGAGTGTTAATACATCCCTGCCTACCCCTTAGGTATGCGTGTATATATGTATGAAATTAATTAGGATAATGGATGCACCTAAAACTCGAAGATAATGATAAACATAAAAGAAAACAAAAGGTGAGAAGCAGCTACGTACTACGTGCAAGGTAAGGTGATGATATCCTTGAACACAGATAACATCATTAAATATTGTAATTACATTAGAGTATGCATATAATTAACATAAAATGATTCATAAATATTCATTACATGCTCTAATAATATTCTATGGCTATGATTATGGTGTCAAAACGGCGTTAGGGTGAGTTTCCATTGGTTGATTACATTTTATTATTCTTTTTATACGTTTATTATTTTTATATCTTTAGGGTTGTCAACCATACTATAGATATCGAAATAGGTATTACTTGCAGTACCACTCGAGTGAAATACTAAATCAGCTCCCGATACCCATAAGCAATAATTCTTGAGATGAAAATCTTTCAATGTGGTATTACAGACTATAAATGGATTTCTGTAACAAATTTCATTTTGATTCTTGCCGGTTTAGATTCTTGGTTGGTTTATTGCCCAGTTCCCGGCAGATCTGCGTGGTTACCGGAAGAGTAGAATTCGGTGTCGAACTAAGGGAGAGGGCTGTTTAACATCGGACAGATATATACAGCCCAGATTTATTCTCAGATGCATGGCTTGAGTCAACAATAGTGCCCGGAAGACGGCAATGGCCTCATCCCCTATTACGTGGGACCGAATTCAATGATTGGTGAAATGTGGGTGTTAATTCATCTCTACCTAACCACCACATGTATGTATGTTCCCAGTAGGCGTCATTGCAGTAGGATTCTAAGATTGATTTGACTATAAAAAGATTCGTTTGAACAGAAGCTTCAATAGAGGCTTCTCTGTTCAAACGATTTTTTTTAGTAAGTAAGTAAATTCATTTGTTGCATCATTTATTGTTCAGTTTTCTTGGTATATTTTAAAGAATAATGTATTCGGACAAAATACATTGGCAGCCCTAAATGTTTATTTATTTATTTATTCAACTTTATGCACAGTAATTTTGTACAAAGGCGGACTTAATGCCAAAGGCATTATCTAACAGTCAACCTTAGGGTGATGCAGAGATACATTGAGGTAGGTGCAGTGCACTATGACCACAATAATAATACATACAATATACATACACACTATAATACATAAGAAATTCATACACATACTTTTAAATATATTTACTTACATATTACTTACTTATACTTACTACTTATATATATACTTATATATATACTTATATATATTCGTATAATATATACTTATATAATATAAACTTACCTATACTTACATAATTATACATAATGACAAAGTATTTCTAACATTAAGGTTTTACATATTACTATGACTAGGGGCTACTGTAGTAGAGCTGACGTACTTTGTACTTGAATGTTGCACGGTTAGTAGTCATCCGGATTTCGAGAGGAAGCGCATTCCAGAGGAGAATTGCTTGCACGAGGAAAGAAGAATGAGTTAGGCTGGAACTATGAGTAGGACAGTGGAGAAGACGGTTGTCAGCTGACCGCAGATTTCTGTTGTGATGAGAACCAAGTAGCTGAATATGAGATGATAAATAAGAGGGGACATTAGGAGTGGCTAAAATTTTATGTATCATCATCACCGCCCTCAAGCTGCGTCGCTGACGTATCGGCAACCATCCTAACTCCGAACGATGAGCTGAGACGTGATCATATTTCCTAAGGTTAAAGGTGAATCGAATGCAATTGTTGAGAAGGCGGTCGAGTTTATTGAGCAGATCTGCATTCAGGTCGAGATAGCATACATCACCATAGTCCACGATTGGAAAGATTAGCGTTTGCATTAGCATTGCCTTGGTTTTGGTTGGTAGAAAATTTTTGAGGCGATAAAGACTACGCAGCATTCCTGTAACCCTCTGACAGACCTTTGTAACTTGAACTTGCCAGTTCAAGGTGGAGTCAACATTCAATCCCAGATTTTTGACACTATGCGTGACAGGAATAATTCTTCCGTTGAACTTTATTGTTGGCAGAGTTGCACTGTCTACCTTATTCATCCTATGGCTACTTCCAATTAAGATACTCTGGCATTTATCGGGGTTAACAGAAAGACCAAACCTGTCACACCAAACGCCTATTGAGCGCAAATCGGAATTAACTCTGTCAATAGCCTCTGAAAGGTTCTCCACGCGGGCTTGGCTGTATATCTGTAGGTCATCGGCATACAAATGATACGCACACTGAAGTTCAGAGGTAATGAGGTTAATGAATATAGAGAATAAAAGAGGTGAAAGAATACCGCCTTGCGGAACACCAGAGTCGAGGTTGCGCCAGCTAGATGAAATTTCGTCTGCGCAAACCGACTGTTGGCGTCCACGAAGATATGAAGAGAACCACTCCAGCTCGTCGGCTGAGATCCGAAGATGGGCTAGTATGGCTAAAAGGATGTCGTGATTCACGCAATTGAACGCATTTGAGAAATCCACTAACACTAGCACTGTGATACAACCTTTCTCTATTCCGTCCCTGACATCTCCCGTTACTTTAAGGAGTGCGGTTGTAGTGCTGTGTCCCGGTCTGAACCCGGATTGTAATGGACTTAGTATCCCATTGGAGTGCACATAGTTGGACAGCTGGCGATGAACACAGGCTTCTAATACCTTGGATAGGAAAGGGAGAATGGAAATAGGACGAAAGTGATTGGGAAGAGAGGGATTGGAGATTTTAGGAAGAGGACGCACATAAGCTTTACGCCACAAGTCAGGAAATTGACCAGAGTCAAGTGAAAAGTTGATGATGTGTGTTATAGCGGGAAGGAGTTGGTCCATGATAGTGGTTATCATACGGCGACTAATGTCATCACAGCCGACTGCCTTTGACTTAATTGCGAGAATAGTCTTCTTGATCTCCGCCGACGTGACTGGAGTGAATTGAAAAGGTTCGTAATTGGGACTGGGCAGTCCGGTGATAGAGTTAACCGTTTGACGCTTGGTTGGGCCATCAATTGTGTGAGAGGTAGAGAAATGATGGTTAATGGCATCCAACTCAATTGTCTTGGGTAGCTCCAGCTGTCTTGGCTTACCAATGCCCAGCGTCCCAAGAAACCTCCAGACATCGACAGATGTACAGGAAGATAAGTTATCAAGAATATGTCGGCGTTTAGCGTTGCGTATCACCTGATTACACCGATTCCTGGCAGTTTTATAAGAATCCCAGTTGATGACAGAACGATTCTTTTTGAACTTACGAAAAGCCCGGTCTCTCCCTTTCATAGCGGTTCGAACATCACTCGTTATCCACGGAGCTGGTCTATGTTTTAATTTCACCCTCCTCACGGGTGCATGGATGTCATAGAGGCCAATAACTGTTTTGTTAAAAGTACGAACCTTATCATCGATGGTGCTTGCCTCTGTTAAATCCTCCCAACTGACTTTGGCAGCTTCATTGCACAATTTTTCAACATCCATGCGCCCGAAGCATCGTCTGTCCAATACTTTGTGTTTGAGTTTAGGGGGCTTAAGAATGTAGGAGATATAGATCAGGTCATGATGAGAGAAAGCTGGAGCTAGATACTGACCGTGAGTTCGAACAAGCATAGGCGAAGACGTAAGTATTAAGTCGAGCCATGTGTCCTCAACATCTTTATTGTGGTGTGTGGCCTGAAGCGGTAAAACCTGAAGACTGGCTGACTCGACTATGTTAAGAAGCTTTATGGCTCGTGATGACGAACTAGGGAGAAGATTAGTGTTAAAATCGCCCATGATGATGTGATGCTCGTAATCAGACCCCAAGGATTCAAAAACCAATTCGATATCGGTGAAGTAGTTGACACTTGGAGGACAATAAACAACACCCAGGAGGGCTTTGACACCCCTGACCCAGACCTCAAGAAAAAGAAACTCGGCTGTTGCGGAGTACACAGAAGGTGATGAAGCAACTATTTTGTACGGGAAGTCGCTACGTAGGTATATTGCTACCCCACCGCGCTCCTTGCCCGTCCTGTCGTTTCTTATTAAAATAAATCCGGGCAGTGGGTAGGATGTGGATGGTAAGTGTGGTTTAAGAAAACTCTCAGAAATCAGGATGGCATGAACATGGGAGTCAGCAAATGTCGCAACCAGGTCACTGTAATGGTAGGGCACACTTTGTGCATTTATATGACATACGTTGAATGTCTGCCCTGATTCCCGAAAGGTATCACGGAGCTTGTCGCCAAGTGTACTATCAGTGACTGAACAAAAACTGTCGTCTTCAGATAAAAAATCCGCCCCATGGATTGAATGATATGAGATACTGTCATCGGAGGAGTAATTCATGTTAAGATATTCAAAGCAAGTATATAAAATAAAATATGAATAAAATAACGCTAGTACTTAATTACGAGATAAATATGCAAAAAGTGCTACCTATTTTGTTTATTTAAAAATATATATTAAAAATAGACTAAATATCAGTAATAATACCTACTATAAAATAATAAAAGTGATTATTGTGTATTACTATACAATTATATAAAATTTCGATCAACGTTGTGTCTCTGCACCACCCGCCAGCCAACAACACACTATTAAATATTATACACATTTTCAAAAATAAAACATGGAGAAGAAACAAAAACAATCGAAACATGAAAGTAAAACAATGGTGTCTACATAATGTTGTAACGAAACGTTAATTTAAAAAAAAATAAAAAAGTAATTGTTTAGGAACAATCAGGAACGCAACCTATGTGTCATTGTCGTTGTCACTTGACTTTGTCAAGTCAAGTGACAGTTTTGACAGTTTGCAGATTGTTTATTTATATGACAAATCAACCCGTGACAACAAAGTACATTTAATATTTATTATTTACTAGCAGGTAGAATTAGAATCGGATAAATATAGGTAGTAACTACATGAGTTAATAATAACTACGGTGTGTTGTGATACCTGCGTATCCATACGACGGGTTATATGAAGCAAGCGTACATCAAAATTGTTACTCGTTTCGGCCAATGTTCTTGAATCCACCAGATAGAGGGGCACCGGGAGGCCTGGGATGCGCCTTAGTTAAAGCCTGTAGATCCTCGGCATTGGTTATTTTCCGCCTACTACCGTCAGGAACCTTAACCACAATTACACCGTCCTGCGTCCAACAAGCTCTAGTACCGAAGTGTAACCTCGTCTTGGTGAATACTGCCTGCCTGGTCCTGGTCAAGAACTCTCTTATTGAGATGGATGACCCCTTCAAGGCTGTTTTAGCTCTCCATATGACTGATCGAAGTTCCAAGCTTGAAAAACGCACTAGAACAGGCCGATGATGCTCCTTACTGGCAGCTCCCAATCTATGACAGGTAATAACCGACGCAGACGAGCAGTCCTTCAGAGCTAGATTTTTGTGAAGAACGTCTACGATAACCTTCTTACAGTCTTCATTCTCTTTCTCTGCAACCCCCAGGAACAAGAGTGCCTTACGTCGATGTCTAGTCTCAATGGTGTCAATAGTCTTTGAGCACTCATTAATTTGTTTGCGTAGTAAACCGAGCATGCTGTACACTAGCTCCCTGAAGGTCCGGAACTCTTCAGCCACTCTTGCCACAGTGTCCTTAGCCGGACCACCACTTTGAAGCTGTGCCTCTAACTGCTCCATCCTCTTCGTAAAACACTCCTCTAGTGACTTCTGTGCTAACTCAATAGTTGAGAGTTGAGACATGATTTGCAAATGTGTTGCTGTTGTGCTGGCAGGTGGTGAACTTTGGATTTAAGTTACATAAACTTTAGCAAACGTGAGTAGTATCACTTTAAACTATATGCCACTCAATTCACCGAAATATTTGCAATAAATATAAGTATTTCTAATTAAAATTATATTTAAATTCTTATGAGATGTGTTAACTTTCTTACACCTACCGCCAAAAAAAAGCTGTGAAAAAAAATGTTGTACCTGAATTATGTCATACTTTTTACTTAATTACACTATAAGTTAAAATAATAATTTAGTGAGAGGGGACGACAGAAATATTTAAAGTGTATTGCAGTTATCGTTAGTCTGCCACAATATCGCTAAAATTATCATCATTGCATCTAAGGCTTTTATCTAAAATCTTGGAGGATTTTTGGCTTGCCTTACACAGTTTTCATGGTAGCAACTTCCTAATCCTGAGAGGAAAGCCTCATTCGTCAATGAGCAGGTGTTCTAGTTTGCTGGTGAGATTGGGTCGAGTCTGAACGTCTTTGTGTTGTATAACTTCTTAATCTTCCAGTCTTATAACAACTCTGAACATCAATGTCTAGTCATAATTTTTAAGTCTTAAGTAACATTGTTAATAGTTAACAGAGTTGTTTGAAGAACTTTTTCAATCACGCGACTTGCTCAATCAATACTAACTTTGGAGACACTGTCTATTTCAATCAATGTGAAGTTAGGAGACATCGTCTAGTAAGAGGGGACAACTTAAGGTCTGTAATAACAAGTAAGTAAAATTAATAATATTTATTATTTATTTATCTGTTATTACAGATACACAACATTCTACACAACGCTATCTAGAGCCATGACTTGTGTTATGGAATATAGAATCCGGATAAACATGTATAGACTTTTTATTTGTAAAAATATACATATACAGTTATCCAGGATGAGCATAGGTAACTCAGTTTGCAAAGTATTTCAGCTAAGACAGGACTATCAAGGATATGTCCTGTCACACATAGAAACACCCAGACCATTAATGGCCAGGATTATACTACGTGTGTTTCGTTGCAATTTAGTTTAGCTGGAGGTGTTAGATGGAATTTTAGTAATATCGGTTAATCATAATCATAATTTTATTTCGTTTAACACAGGTGGTACAAAGGTGTAACATTAAATAATATGCTCTTCCATGTTCCGCCTCCAGGGCATACGAAATTGGTTATTACATACCTAAATGGTCAATCCTACGTATACCTATACCTAATAAAACAAAATTATACATGTCAGTGAACAATAAATACTTATTTAAATGTCAAATAAAACAAATATAAAAATATAATTAATTGATATTGTTATGTCATAGTTACAGGTTGTCATTTAGGAATTCATTTACTGAGTAATACGCTTTATCGGCAAGAAAGTTAAAAAGGCTGTACTTGAAAAATTCGGTTCTTTAAAAAAAATCCTGTTAACATTAATGTACACCGTCATCCTTGTAGCGATTTCTCAGTTGCTACTAAAGTCTGGACCTTTCGAGTCCTGGGTATAAATGAAACAAAGTATGACAGGTAGTGACGTCATACCAATCAAAATCTATTTTAGGATTTGTTATTCGCCACCTTTTTTCAATGTGCTGGAATCCCCTCGGATATCCCATCCGGTTATGTGGGTCTCGGACCGACTAAAACGGCACGGCCGGCTTAGACTAGCAGTTATCGGGGGTGAGGTAGCCTTTGGTATATCTTTCACGCACCCCGTCTCCCATAGGGCTATAAAAAGCCCCTTCAGGTGTGGGACTACGGCGTCCCCATCTTTCCCCAGAAAAGCCACTCCCCACTTTATTGTAGGCGGTGCTCATCGCGTGGGCATCTCGGTGTATTTGCTCGCCATCGTGAACTCGTCCTGGTTGCCCCAAGACGCACGCATAGGAGATTTTTGAATATCCTGTTTGTATACATGGAGTTGATGCAAGTCTCGTCATGGGTTTTAACCTTTTTCGATTTAATAGTTTTCGGGAGCGACTGCCATTTAGCCTCCCAACCTGAAAGAAAATCCTGTGCCAGAACCATCTAGAACCTCATCCGTTATACAGCTGGTGCAGGTTAGATTGGCTAGGGATCCAAAGATGACCACACACACACACACTTATTTTGAAGTCGGATTACCACTTACCGATCTCTTCTGATGATGGTGATGTTCAAGCTTCATGTTCGCGCATCGATTCAGTGCGGTGAGTCTTCTGAACAGGGACTGTAGACTGTCCGCGTCCAAGAATGGGTGGTCGTTCTGGACGCCTGACACATCTATCGGGAACTGGAGGTCTGTAACAAAGGAGACGGATATTAGACATGTGGATATACGGTAGAAGCAAATAATTTTAATTTTTTGTCGGCGGGACACATAGCGCGCAGAAAAGATGACCGATGGAGCAAAAAAGTTCTAGAATGGCAACCGCGTACGGGCAAACGTAGCGTAGGACATCCAATGGCCAGGTGGGAGAACGACCTCATCAAGTTCGCCGGGAAGCGCTGGATTCGGGCTGCTTTAGATCGGTCATTCTGGAAGTCTATGGAAGTGGTCTAAGTTCAGCAGTGGACTGTGTGTGGCTGATATGATGATGATGAAACAATTTTAAAAAGGGCAGTTCAATAGAATTCGAAACCCTGGGATTGCATGAAATATTTAATGACAATACAGAAAGCTGGTGAAGTGTGTGTGTATGTTAAATATAATATAAATAGATGACAGGCTGTAGTCTCTACCATGCTCTAGACTCTTCGAAGTTTCATGATATACAATTTTACCTTTTTCTGATCGGGGTAGACAGAGACCATAATATTTCCACGATCCATTTTTCGCTTCTCATGCTATCATTATTGTTTGTTTCATTTTGTTACTCTTCTTTTTCAAAACAATTACTCTAATCCGTTCAACTAAGCTAAATTGCTTGTGTTAGGATTGGGTTTACATCGGTAGTGTAATGGCCAGGTTTCGAACCCGGCACCTCTTGTTCGTAAGGAAACTACTTAACCACTAAGCTACCGAAGCTTATACATTCGTGCTCGTTTGATCTGAAATAGGTATGGCATCATACCTATTAGTTGATGTTCGACTGATAAGTAAGAGGTATCGTGTTTAATTTTTACTCAGTGTAAGTATTTATGTATATGCATAAATATGAATTTATTTGCATTGGTCAGGATATTTCTATTGTTACAAAAAATAAAGTTAATTATTATGCGTACTTTGAGTAGACATAAAGTATATATTCTACACAGCGGTATCTCTAGATACAGCTGTGTAGAATGTTCTAAAACATTTAATTTCCATTTTTTAAAGAGTATTAGTATGGAAATTACTAATATTCTCTCTAACCCATCCAGCTAAATTGCTTGTGTTAGGAGGAGGTTCACGTCGATCGATACCGGGAACTCGTGAGTGTAAAGCCAACTCCTTAACCACTAAGCTGTCGATAGCTTTCATTATTATTTATAACAAATCAGGGGTCAATAACTACAATATTTAGTCTACTCACTTCACCAATCTATTTCGTTTAACTTATTCAGTAAACTCAATAATATCGATACCGTTCATGGTGAGGTGAATGTACTTACATGTTTTACTATTACAAATTAAGTTCAAAGAATCTTTTTAAACTAAGAATAGATGAGCGGCAGACTTTGGTCCATTGTATTAAAGTAAGATGTTTGTAAGATTTTTGTTAACAAGTTTTTGTTCGCTAATATGAACGCGTGTACGCTACAGGAACACCAATATTTTGCTCTGTTGCTAGGTGGCTCAAAAAGTGTTGCATTCAGTAAAACCTACGACACTTTGGGATTTTTTTATACCACTTAGGTGGCAGACAAGCATACGGCCCACCTGATGGAAAGTGGTTACCGTGGGCTAAATAATAGTATTACATAACAGTTACTCGTTTGGGTGTTACTGGGTGGGAATACACCCTATAGATTATTTTTATACCAATTAAGTGGCAGATATCAGGCAGGTGGCAGGCAACATAACATACTATTCACAGGTTTATTTTGTTTAACTGTGTAATTTACTACTTATAATAAAATGTTTAACTTAAGTTAAAAGTTAAAATAATTGTAGAAAGTTAAAATACGGTAAAAAAAGTTCGCGTGCCTACTACAATATTATGTCGTAGTTATAGCATTTTCGGAGGGGCCTGCTTTATGCTCAAGCCAGACATTTTTCTTTTTAAGGTAATCACCTGTCCTTTCATAAGGTAGTCTTCACAAATTGATATTAGTGGTGGTATTCTGACAAGTATATGTGATGTAGGTATGACAGTTAAGACATCAACTGTTACCTACTCAGCCCTAAAATTAAAATCCTGAGAAGGTGCAAACCGTCATCTTTACCGGTGTATAACATAATATCTACGCTTTATAATACTTTTTAGTTAAGTAAATCGGATACTATGTAACATAACATAACATAAACTCACGCCTATATCCCCGAAGGGGTAGGCAGAGGTGCTAGCACCCACATTTCGCCAGTTTATGTTTAGGTTCCAATGTAATAGGTGGAGAGTCTATTGCCATTAACCGGGCACTTATAAACCTGCGATAAATACACACATAACTTTGAAAAGCATCGAAAAGTCATTGGTGTGTGCCATGGTAAAACCTGGGATCGACCCTGATACCTCGTCTCAGTAGTCCATTAACTACACCAGGCTGCGTCATTTTATGTGTCATTTTTTAACTAAAATTTAAGTAATTAGATTAATAATATATTAAACGTGTTTATCCTAACATACAAGTCATAGGTTAGATATATGGACAGATATATATTTAAATATTGTACAACAATAGATAACAGGTTACTACACAGAGTGGCTAGAACACAATACATAATTTTCAAAATATTACATAAAAAAAGTTTAAAACTAAAACCCGACTTCTGAAAAATCACGCTTTAAAAAGTATTAAACAAAAAACTATTAAGGATAAGGAAGCCTCGTATGCTACTTTTCCTCAGAATATATTGTTTTGTTAAACTAAGTGGCATATGACCACGGCTATCCTTTATTCTTTCTTGTTTAATACTTCAAAAGTCATTTATCACACACATACACACACATACAAAATCACGCCTTTATCCCCGGAGGGTTAGGCAGAGGTGAATTAACACCCACATTTCACCAATAACTGTATTCGGTCCCACGTAATAGGTGGTGAGCCTATTGCCGTATATCGGTCATTTATAAAGTCATTTATCCAGATCTAATAAGTGGCTGAGGAGCTATGAGGGGACAGATGAACGTATATACATGCGTAGCCTGTCAAAATCATAACCCTCCTTTTGCTTCGCCGTAATCAGAAAATAAAAGATACAAATATCATTTCCAAAATATATAAGCAAACATCTGAAGTTGAGTGACATAAATTATAATGTGATTCTACCCGTAAAACGCTCAGGCGATAGTACGTGACCGAAATTGAAGGAAAGTGTCGAAGCGCGACTGTCAAATAATGCTTCCGTCAAGTGTTACGTTCTAATGCTTTATAGGAAAATAAATGATATTTTACTCTGGAAATGTGTTTCGAATATTTTTTCCAATATGAAGTTGCACTTTAGTTGATTGAGGAAAAATAATGTTGATATCTTTTGTTAATAAACTTCTACAGTTTTACCTTCCTTAGTATCTTGGCTGCTTTTCTCCCCTTCTTGTTGATTGATTGTTCTGTTATTAGGTAATTTAAACCAACGGTAATTTATATCAATAAAATACTTTGATTTGCTCCGAATAACTTGGTATACAGATCATTTTGAGACTTAGTTTGTGGACGCGTGGTCGGCTGCGTGGTTTCCGGCAGAGTAGAATTTGGACCACCCCATCTCTTCCCATGCGGTGTCATACAAGGCGACTAAGGGATAGGGCTGTTTAACATCAGACCGATATATACCGCCCAGACTTTGTCTCAAATGCATGGCTCGAGTCAACAACAGTGCCCGGAAAAGGGTAATAGGCTCACCGTCACCCCCTATTACGTGGGACCGAATACAATGATGATGAAATGAGGGTGTTACTTCACCTCTGCCTAACCTTCCGGGGATAGAGGCGTGATTATATGTATGTTTGTGGTCAAGATCGTTCTGATACTGACTGTACGTCTATTCATATTTTAATTAATTGAAAGGTTGCATTGAAAGAAATCTACATAATAATTTGAGGTATACTTACGATAATGGCTCAAACATGCGGTCTCGTGGACTATTTTAATGTAATGTCATTATTTACTATAATATTATAATTTAATATTACATAGGATCCACTTACGAAATTCAATCACTAGTATTTAAAAAAGTCATTAGAGTCATTAAAAAGATTTTAAACATCTTCAATCCCTTTACAGCGACAGATAAACTACTCAAAAATATAATCCTATAATGAAACTACAAAATAATGTACAATATTCAAACTTATCACGAAGGTAGAACTAGGTCGAACACAAAGGGTTGTCAGTGTCGCTGTGACGTGGCATCCGGTCCGCAGAGTGGGGGCCCGGAAGTGGGGAGGACGCAGTCGAGCGTTGGATGTCAAACATGTAGGTCGCGTTTGAAAACTGTAATTACTGAACGTGATGAATATTAAACTTGTTATTTATGAAATATGTGTTTCATGTTTAGTATGTTAAGATATTTAAGTCAGAAAAGTGGTAACGTTTATGAAAAATGCACCCAAATTTAAATTTTAAATGTACATTTTTATATTATATTTGATTTAATTCCAACCTGTGTGTTTATTTTTTAATAATAAAATTAATTATCAATATGGATAAATAATTTATGAAATATGCTAGACCTGCGGTAAATCGGCTGTCTAACGAATGAGGGTCTAATGGAGACTTTCCTCTCGAAACCTCTAAAAATATCTATCAACTTGTTGTTGTCCATTCCTCAGTCGCTCTGTTCTTTCTTTGCCATATCATTTTTTTTTTTTATACCACTTAGTTGGCAGACAAGCACACGGCCCACCTGATGGGAAGCGGTTACCGTGGCCTATGGACGCATGCAACACCTTTTACATGTATCTATCCATCTTTTATTAGGCCTAACTCTACTCCTAAATCCCTCTATATTCCATGATCGTTATTGAATGCATAAGTCCATACAATGCCGTTGGCCGTAATAGAAGTAAACATTTCAACTGTATGTTGGTTAATAGCTGAAGATAAAACAATTGAATTTAAATTTGATCTGTAAACGACTGTTAAGGCCGTTTCATAAATATTGTTAAACATTATTATTTGCATGTATTACGATTGCACTTAGCCGTTTTGATACCGTAAGTACTACTAATATTACCGTACTTTCGAAATTTGCCGGCTTAGATCTGAATTGAGTACTTCAACTGTTCAGGTGCAGGCGCGGATTCGTGTCCTGTCTTGGATGGGTAGTTAAAACCTATTAAGGAGTTTAAAGCAGTAGACGTTCTTCTGCTTCAAAAAACTCGATTATATTTAAAAAATGTCAAATAAAATCCAATTTTTGCAGTAAAATAAAGAACACATCCGATCAAGAACCAAGCGGTTCGGAGACTCTTACCTCTGTCGCACCATTAAGGCCTGGAACTCATTACCAGCTCACGTGTTTCCTTCTTCCTACAGTCCCGGGTCCTTTAAGCGGGGCGTGAAAAAGCATATGATGAGGCCGTCAAGCTGAGTGTCACCATTGTCACACGGTATGTGTGAGTAATGGTGACCCTCTTTTCTGGGACTTTGCCTTCAGCTTACCATCAGGCAAGGCGAAGTCCAATTGACGTGTCCTATATAAAAAAATAAAAAAAATATCTTTTTTTCGGACCAGACCAGAGGATCCACCAGATGGAAAGTGGTTACTGTAGCCTATAGACGTATGCAACACATTAGGGGCTTTACAATCACACTGCCAACCATGAAGAAACGTTCTTGAAGAACCCCATATTGTAGGCGTTTTGGGCAACCCCAGCAGGGAGTTCATTGCACAGCTTGAGCGTGATATCAATATAGAATCAATCGTTAGTACATCTTGTTAAAAATCAAATAGGTAATGTTGCCAGATATAAACTGAAAGCAAATCAGCTGATGATAATATAAACTTCATGCCTTTATTCCTGTTGGCAACACATGTCAGTATGACAAGGGTGCTCTGACGTAGGTACAGCTCGCAACTAAAGTTTGTTCAGTTAATTGTTCTGCTAACTGTATTAAACGGTTTTGTTAGCTGTGGCGCGTGGGATTGACAGACGTAGACGGGGCGATTTGTTTAGTAGATAACGCGGTATTGTAAATATTATTTGAATAATATTTGTAACAATAAATATTTAAGGAGTGTGATTTAAGCTGTCACCAAAATAATAAGGTTTGTCTTCTAACTAAATAGTGGATTTATTGACTATATTCTTGACGATTGATCTACAATTTTGCTGACAAACCCTATAGATATAATCACGAATGACTTGCCCCACTACGCAAATTAAAATTCGTCGACCAGCGTATTGTGTAATAGATGTTTTATACCGCGGTAGCCCAGTGGTATGAGTAATGTAATGCTGAGACCAGGCCTTGGGTTCGATCACAGGTTTTACCATGGCACACACCAATGACTTTTCGATGCTTTTCGAAGTAATCTGTGTATTTATCGCAGGTTTATAAGTGCCCGGTTAATGGCAATAGGCTCACCACCTATTACATTGGGACTAATCATAAACTGGCGAACTGTGGGTGCTAGCACCTCTGCCTACCTTCGGGGATATAGGCGTGAGTTTATGTTATGTTTTTATACAACTTACTTAAGTTCCGATTTAATTATCTATGCAGAATAAATGATTTTTGATTTTGACTTTGAAACAATAGCAGGATTTGACTAGGTTTCTACAATATTTATATTCCTAGCTAACTATGTCGGTATTCCTGGTCGGTATTCCTGGTCGGTATTCCTGGTCGGTATTCCTGGTCGGTATACCTGGATTGTATGGTACCATAAAGTACTGTATATCACTCGAGAGTACGTGCAATTCCCGATGTCGGGTGCTAAAGTCCTCGTTTTGTTCGTCACCCTCGTAGATCATTGTTCAGTTTCTTCCCCAGAACAAACATACTATTTATTTTGTTTATTTATTTATTTAAACTTCATGCACAAATGTACACAGGCGGACTTAATGCCATAGGCATTCTCTACCAGTCAACCCAATAGGTGGTGCAGAGAACAACAAGGTAGGTTCATTATGAAAGGTAACTAGGTAAAATATATGTTAATACATACATATATACTTAAATATGTAAATAAAATATACATACACATAATAATATCTAACCATACATTGATAAATATAATTACAATGAAGTTTCTTCCAATTTATCCAGCATGAGCTTCCGAACTCCCAATTTAAATGTGTGACGGCTTGTGGCCCCCCTGATCCCGAGAGGCAACTCGTTCCAAAGAAATATTGATTGCACAGGAAAGGAACTATATATCATAAACTTACTTTCTAAACTAAAACCTATTTTGCGGTGGTTCTCTAACCTCTTAACCTTTCTTATTTATTATAATATTATAAAGTGATACGTATTTTATGTATTTCTAACTCCCGCACCGAAAATAGACATCATTAAGGAGCCCTTTTTAGGCCGACACAACCGACCATTAGAGTACTTCGGTGTAATATGAAATTATTTACTAAGTCGGATAATAAGCTTCGTTGTACATGGAAATACTGATGGAGGGAGCTGAAAGAGCTTTTTAGTTGTTAATGAGTTATGAGAACGAAAGTCTCAGTCGCATGGCGGTAGCATTTTTTTATACTACTTGGTTGGCAGACAAGCACACGGCCCACTTGATGGAAAGTGGTTACCGTGGCCTATGGAAGTGTACAACACCAAGGGAATCACACTCGCGCTGCCAACCCAGTAGGCACAAGAGTTTCTGTGCCGTCAGTGTAAAAGACAATGCAGGACAAGCTTTTGATCTTCCCATTGACAGTACGAAAACTCTCCAGTGACCTCTGGCTACCCTACTCACCGCCGTGAACACAACACGAGGTTATTATGTCCGCGGTATTCTGTAGTGCGGAGGTACTTCCCCAATCGTACTACTCAATTGGACGAAAATACCGTCTGGGGACTCTGTAGTCCCCACACCCGAGAAGAGGGCCAGATCGTGAGAGATGGCCCTGGGTCGGCCGGGGTGCGAGGGATATGCCTGTCAACCTCACCTTCGGCAACCAAAGCGACCCACAGGCGGCGTGCGTTTTAGTCGGTTCGAGTCCGACATAGCCTCCTCCACCGGCTCCGGTGGGGAGGTGTCCGTGGGGATTTTGCGCAAGTAAAAAAAAAAAAAAAAAAAAAAACCCCTCCTCGACTGCTGCGTAAAGGACGCGGGTTCTATTTCTATACAGTGCAAATATTTATATGCAGGAATATGTAAATTTACATTGGTTTGGGTATTTCCCGAACTAAACGTGAATACTTCAGATGCGACCAGGATTAACACTAGAAAGAATAACTGTAATTATGACAGACAATAGACAGAGATTTTTTTCTTAATTAAACGAGAAAACACTCCACGTTAACACAAAAGATAAAAGTAAGGCCTGGAAAACACTTTTGTACTGTTTTATCAGAGCGGTGCATGCCTTTTTGGGGTTCCATTGAGCACATGTACTTACCTACACTTGGAGCCAAATAAACATACGGTATACAAATACCTGTTTGGTTTTCTAGCTGCAATATAATTATGAGTATTCATGTTATAACATGTGTGGCTACGGTAACTCTAAATAGATTTACAAGTACTGAATAACATGTTTTATTTTTTTTATCTGGTGTGTTTTTTTGCAACTGTATAATAATTATGTAAGTTGCCAGTAGAACATTACAATAAAAATCGATATTTTGCTAATTTAAATTTGATTGCAATATGATATATACAGCCCAGATTGCCTCAAATGCATGGCTCGAGTCAACAATAATGCCCGGTAAACGGCAATAGACTCGCCCCCTATTACGTGGGACTGAATACAATGATAAGTGAAATGTGGGTGTTAATTCACCTCTGCCTAACCTTTTGGGCATAAAGGTGTGATTATATGTAATGTATGTATGTATGTAATATGAATACTATGATGATACTATAGCGCGTCCACTATATATTATTATAATTTAGACAGTTCAGTGGTTGATATAACTTCAACGCCTAGAACTCCGAACAAAAATTAGACGCCAATACGTTCTATTTTTTGACAAGGTCACGTCAATCAGAAAGAAATTTTAGGGATGCAGTTATGTGATCGACTGTGTTCTAATTATAAAAACTTGAAAATGTTACAATCGAAATCGACTACCAGAAAATACATTTTTATTTAAATTACTTCATTACTGACGGCTTTTCTTGACATTTAGTTAATTTAAGACTGATTACTTACTACGCGGGTACTATGAAAGGATTTATCGAAGGTGTGTTATTGTCTTTTAAATAGAAAAAATAGCAAAGATATATTCCACAATGTGGATTAATCTAATTATAAAGGCTTAATTAATTAGATTAATCGTTTTATGATGAATTTATAAAATGCGGCAGAGTGCCGCGTGGTTAAATTTGGGTCACCCCATCTCTTCCCATGCGGTGTCGTAGGTACAAGGCGAGTATGGGATAGGGTAGTTTAACATCAGACAGATATATACAGCCCAGACTCAGCCTCAGATGCATGGCTCGAGTCAACAATAGTGTCCGGTAAACGGCAATAGGCTCATCCCCTATTACGTGGGACCGAATACAATGATTGGTGAAATATGGGTGTTAATTCACCTCTGCCTAACGCTCCGGGGATAAAGGCGTGATTATATGCATGCATATTTCCACATAAAATGTGAATGAGCTTCCCTCGTCGATCCAATGTTTCACTGGACTTTTTACTGCTGAGTCGTTACTCAGAAGTAAAGCTGTTGACAATTATATAGTCATTGTCTGTTACTCATATTGGACCGAAAACATGTAGAATAAATAATAAATATTTCTTTCTTTTTCGATTCTATAAATTAATCATCATCAAAATCACACCTTTATCCCCGATGGGTTAAGTACAGGTGAATTAACTTCCACATTTCACCAATAATTGTTTTCGGCCCCACGTAATACGGGGTGAGCCTATTGCCGCCTTCCGGGCACTACTGTTGACTCGATCCTTGTATCTGCCTGCGTCTGAACTGTATATATCTGTCTAATGTTAAATAGCCCTATCCTTTAGTTTCATTGTACGACACCACATGGGAAGAGATGGAGTGGCCCAAATTCTACTCTGCCGGGAACATACTGTTCAATGTACATTTTTTTTTTACAATTTTATAATATATTCAACATGTAGGTTTTAATACAATACGTCAAAATGGTACTACAAGCAATAAATAACACGTAATAAAGCAGTCTCGCCAACCGTAGACTACAACTGTGACGATTAGATTGCTCGACAGTGTATACAACCCTGCCGCCGCTGAGCGGTGTTTAAAATTAGCACGCGGTTGGTGGACTGTGAAATGTCCGCTCGAACGCTCTCGCTTTTATCCTAAATCAAAGCCTAAACCAGTGGAGGGATGCTTTCATGTATATTGTTATTTATTTAAGGCAAAATTTGCTCTTGTAAAGGTTGATTTCTGACCTAACGCGGCCCGTATTTATGAGGTTATTTTCATAGCCATGATTAAGCTGAAAGATATTTGTTTTGGGGGTTTAATTAAAAAATGTGGGATGGAATTTAAAAATAGACTTTACTTTTTATACTATAGCGTCAGTAAACCAGCAGATGGTTATTCTGTACCACCCTAAAACGTAGGACACTACGGTATTTCCGCCCAATTGAGCAGTCCGACTGGGGAAGTACCTCCGCCCTAATACAGCGGCCATAATAACCTCGTGTTGTGTTCCCGGCGGTGAGTAGGGTAGCCAGAGCTCACTGGAGAGTTTTTGTGCTGTCAGTGGAAGGACCAAAAGCTTATACTGCTTTGTTTTTTACACTGATGGCACAGAAAATCTCAATGCTTGCAGGGTTGGCAGCGCGAGTGTGACTCTCTTGGTTTTGCATGCGTCTATAGGTCACGGTGACCACTTTCTATCAGGTGGGCCGTGTGCTTGTGACCTAAGTGGTTTAATAAAAAAATATATTTTGGAAGTTTTTTTGGAAGTGACTGTCTTATGACCTAATAACCCGAGAGGAAAACCACATCGAAGCCAAATCTGTTATTTAGCGGGTATGGTTGGATGAACCCCGATAGTCTTCGCAGAACACCACAAGCCTAGTTAGGTCGTAAAGATCTTGACAAATTTATTATTATTTCGTAAAGTAAACCACAGTTAAGACCACTATTTGTAGCTTTCCATTATGTTTAATAGACTGGCATTCTATGCAAACTAAATGAAATATATTCAAGCATTATTCCAGGTTATAGACAAGCAAGTTTGTGATTGACAGCTTGACGTGTGGCATGTGAAGTAGGTGCTATTGTCTAGGTTGTTAACATTCTTGAAGGTAGAAGTAGTAGTCAGTAGCCACCATTTTTTGTGACATCTTTAAATGCTAATGTGATGGCTGTTTAAAAGAATGTTGCAATAGTCTTATGTTGTACAAGTTGTGGTCGCAACTTTGTCTGTGTGGACTTAGATAGAAAAAAAAATCTAGTACTTACTATAGTTGCTGCTCGCTATGATGGCCGTTTTAACACGACGGGTTAGCTCGTTTTCTCTTTTTTTGGTGTATGAAGTTTATTTTCTTCTGTGCCAGTCTCGCCATATTTTTCTTTAGTTATTCGTCTAACAGTTCGTTATTCAATATTAAGCGCACAATAAATAGAAAACGAGCAAAACCAGCCGTGTCAAAACGGCTATCATAGCGTTCTGCAACTATAGAGTAATAGACTGAGTACTCTAAGTACCTTTTCCGTATAAATATTTTGTTCGAATTATATTTTACTAAATGACTTTTTAAATGAAGCTACTGTTAAATGAATCTGTAATAATTTTTTCCTCTTTATGTTTAATTTATTTAGCTAGGGCCCATCCAAACTATATCTCTGTATATTTAATAAATCTTTCAAAAAATATATGAAAGCATCAATAAAATGTTAATAACAAACACCCTATATAGTTTTAAACTTATAACTGAACTGTCAAACTGTCGAACTTTTTTCAAACTTGAAAACTCCGTTGAAATAAATTTACAGTAAACTCTTGCAAAAGTTAATTAAAAGCTAAGCGTTTTGCGCTTAGTTTTGATCAAGCTTATAGCTGGGTGGCAAAGCCTGTCCTACAGTGTATGACGGGTTAAATGTTATATGAACAAAAAGAGTAGGGATATTATAGTCAGAAATAGAACTGCTCAATTTGTTACTAAGCTTTAAAATTGACTGGGCTGCACCGAGTTAGAAGATTTCTTTTATGTTATTTTTAAAATGATTACAGCAATGTTTATACAGAAGAATTTTTCCGCCATCTTTTTCCGTAAATGAATTTCGATATTACCAATGAGTTGTCGAGGTCAGATTACGTCCCTTCACAGAAAATATCGAACTTGGCCCCTTTATAGTTAGACTGAAAGCAAAGTCTAACTGAGATGGGAAAAATGTTTGGAGGATGAGAAACGGTCCATGAACACTGGCTATTTAGAGGTGATTTATTCGCCGCTTGCTCCTACATATTAATATGGGACAACTCTGTGTACCCCTTGAGGATATACAGACCTAATTACATGTAGTTGAATATTTACAGAGGAGACAAATAAACGAAACTGAAATAGACTTTTAATTGGCATCCCTTATACTCGAAAGGGCTGTAGGCTCACGTTATATTGTCAACAGCGTGGACGTCAACAACACAATTACTTATCCGAACCCAATTAACAGAGTCGGTCACTGTGAAGACCTCTGTGTATTGAGCTTTTTTAAACGAGGCGACACGAGAACGACAAGATTTAGAGTTTCACTTTCGAATACCGTGTTGCTCTAGTTTGCAATGTTATTATTGTTTAGTATCAAAGCCCAAAAAATTAAAATACTGGCAATATTAAGGACTATGTTATTTCTGCGTTTTAATTATCTATGCTGGTGGTCATCCTAGTAACGAAGATACGAGCTACCTTTTGATGTGCTATTAATCCTAGAATGGAGGTCCTAACCTTGATGGCCTACACTGTTTCACGCCAGGCTTAAGGAACCCGGGACTGTAAGAAATAGTAACATCAATATCTACACAAAATTCAAGTAATTAGACCTAATTTTACACTTCAAGACATTAGTTGACTATCATCTTAGTCTGTTTTTAATATCGCAAAAGATGAATATTACCGATCGAGAAACCTCATATCGTATCATATAAAAGACTTCAGGTATTGTTCTTTACCATACAAAAGCCGTATACAAGCGTTTGTCTAACTAAATATTAATATATAGACGCTACCGTATATCAAACTGAATAACAGAAATTACATCGAGAGCATCATCAAAACAGCCTCGCGGAAACTCGGACTCCTAAACAAAGTGAGACGTTTTTTCACGCCGGAGCAGCGGTGTCTTCTCTATAAGACACAAATTCGCTCCTGCGTGGAATACTGCTCGCATCTCTGGGATGGCTCCGCGAAATACCTACTAGATGCTCTCGACAGGTTGCAGCGACGCGCGGTCCGAATTATTGGGAACCCTGAGGTCACGAACACCCTCGAGCCTTTGCAGATGCGTAGAGATATTGCTTCCTTGGCTGTATTTTACCGTCTCTACCACGGTGAGTGTTCTGACGAGCTCTTCCAACTAATCCCACCATCTCCTTTCCTACATAGGACAACACGTGCAGGCCTTAGATGTCACCCTCACACTGTGCAGAATATACGAGCAAGAACCAAGCGGTTCGGAGACTCTTTTCTTTGCCGCACCACCAAGACCTGGAATTCATTACCAGCACACGTGTTTCCTTCTTCCTACAGTCCCGGGGCCTTTAAGCGGGGCGTGAAAAAGCATCTGATGAGGCCGCCAAGCTGAGTGCCACCATTGTAGCACTTAGTGTCTGTAATGGTGACCCTCTTTCCTGAAACTTTGCCTTTAGCTTACCATCAGGCGAGGTGAGGTCAAGTTGGCGTGTCCTATATAAAAAAAAAAAAAAAAAAAAAACATTAATTATACCTATTTTGTTAACCATTTCTATGTAATTCAGGTGGGTTTAGTGGAGATGTTAAGATGATGCTGATTAACAATGGTTTTTTTTGTTGTCTAATAAGATAAGAGTGTTTTTTATTCAATAGACATTTGGGTGGTTTTTTATGTCTTGTTATGAAGAGAAAGTTAGAAAGGTATTAATTTAAATTAATGCTCGTGAAGGAGACGCCGGAGCGGGAGCGAAGGAGACTAGCAAGCCGCGAGGCACGCGAACGGAGGCGGCTCGGGCGTCAGAGGTTGTAAAATGATCTCCGTCTCCCATGAGTGGGGGCATGGAGGTGACGGGTGCAGTCTGTCACGCTACCAGAAGCAGGCCGCGGAGGCCCCGGGGGCTCTCCATACCTGGGGCCGAAATGATGAAGACTTTGTGGTCCCCACACTCATAGAGGGCCGTCTCATTAGAGACGGTCCTGGGCCGGTCAGGATACGAGAGATATGTCTCAGACCATCTCACCTCGGCATGTGCGGCGTGTGTTTTAGTCGGTTCAAGCCAGACATAACCTCCCCCACCAGCTCCGGTGGTGGGATAGTATCATGGTGTGTATTGATTCAAGAAATGTTTGGATTTTAAATCCTTTTTGTTGTTATTAAAGGATCAAACGGACTGTGGTGGAATGTTTAAGTGTATGGATCCATCAAATTCTTCAAGACCCTAAATACCAGCTATAGAGACAAGGTTCTTCAAGGTTTTCTTTCGAGGTTAAGGGAGTCAGACGGTTGTCGCTCTTGTAAAATCCAAGGTATATATAAAAATAGTAGTACCCGAAGTTCAAATTGTAAGCTTTTGATGTAACCGGGGCTCGCTATGACTGTTTCAACTTTCCTATCCTCGCAAAATATATTAATTTCCTTGGGTGTGAATTTTACCTTGAACTGCACCTCACTGGAGCCCATATAGAGATGGATATGTTCAACTCAAAACGAATAAAACCACACACTGTTTCGTCACACTAATTTCCTATATCTGAGATAGATACGAAGAAGACAAACAGCCTTGATTCATAGGCAACCTTAATGTCTTGTTGGGGATCAAAATTAATCCCTTAATTTCATAATCATAATTAATTCGACATTGCGCACTTACGTCGGCGTGACGTGAGTGGGAGTAGGTTACTCTCTTTATAAAGTCGAGCCCTTTGTAGTCTAAATAATAACTTTTATTATAAAATGAAAACTATAACAAAAAATGTACTATGGTAATACAGTCACTTTCGCTGATGAAAAGCGTCCGAAGTACAGGCGCATTAAAATTGGTTAAGTGGAAATATTTTAGGAAATGTACATAATTATGACTATAAGTCCACTCAGAGGGGTTCAAGAGGATACCAATAATATTACTGTGACTTCGTGTAACTAGTAGTTTCTAAATGTGTTT
Organism: Eilema griseolum; assembly: GCA_963662185.1. Lineage (NCBI taxonomy): Eukaryota > Metazoa > Arthropoda > Insecta > Lepidoptera > Erebidae > Eilema > Eilema griseolum. Next base: position 5,480,265 of record OY759250.1, read on the forward strand.
CTCTATATCATAATTCATCAAGCAACGTCAATAATTAGTCTTTTGTAGGCCATAGTCGGACAAGAGGTATTTGTTGATAACTACACGATTTTTAGGATGACGAAGCCATGTTTCATGACGCCATCTCTATGACGACTCGTCACGTCGGTGTTATTTTCATTTCTTTGTTAGCTATTATTCACCAAAATTCATTTAATGTCTAATGGCATTACATAATAATTGTTCCAATGACATAATTCACCACTATTTTGATTCTTTTTTAAATTTAAACGTTTAATGCCAAAAGTCTCGAGAATTTTAAAACGAATCTAATTTTTTTCATTTGATTTACAACTTCAATCTGATTTTCTAAAAAGATTTTACTGAGAGCGTAGCGTCTGCAAACTGTGTACTTTATATCTAAAAGGTTTATCATAAATACATTTTACAGTAGTAAGTAAAATGTAGCTGCCTTGGTATGGAATTGAAAAGAAATCCTTCGTACAAGCTTAGAGTCCCTATATCAAGTATTTACTAAGAAAATCCTTTTGCTGTTATTGAAAAATACGATATGAGCAAAAATGTTTACTTAGCTCGCAACAGTTCCAAAGATATTATAAATACTAGTGAATGAAAAGAAAAGTTTTAGAACTTGAATTTCTTTTCAATAACTGAAGTTTGATTATTTTATATTACATCATTTTTGAAAAATCATTTCAGATTGGGAAGAATCTTCTTCCCAATCTGAAATGATTTTTCAAAAACGTATTTGCATGTTTGGCGCGACTGCTAAAGGATTTCTTCTATTCCTATTAACTTTTTACCTTTCTATTGTTGATTTTACTCATATAGGCCATGGTAGCTATTTATCATCATAGGCCATTACGCTAATAAATGTTTTTGAAATATAAAAAATATATTGACAGCTTCTGCACACGTAAAAAATATATCTATAGACACTTTAGCACTCGACAGTACTCTATAGGGCTGCCTTCAAGCGCAAATTAAAATCGCTCCACGAAGTCCGTGGCCACTGAGCCGTGTATTTGATTAACTCGTAAATGGGTCTGTCCACACAATGTGTCTTGTTCCTATTTTCGTTGCAACAGGTCAGCTTTCATTCACTCGATTGCCCTTTTTACTTTTCGTTTGTTCATTTCGTTATTGCTTTTTAGAGAGAATAGATATAGTTTATCCGACTGATATTATAAATAGTGAAAGTTTGTGAGAACATATGAATGTTTGTAACTCTTTCATGTAAAAATGGTAAAGCGATTCTGGATGGCATTTAATTTACGACTAAGATCTTCAGGACCAAAGTCAATCTTATTTGCAAGCTGATTGACGGACGCTCTGATGTAGGCTTTTTACTGAGTTTTGAGGAAGCAGATTATGTAAAAGACCATCTTTGAAACAAAGGTAATGTTTCACAATAAAGCATCTGAATTTGAATTGAATTGAATTGAAGTTGCTAACATAAAAAGAAGAATAAATCGAATTGTGAAATTGAGGCGTAGAATAAAGTACCTCAGTCCTCAGAGTGTAAACTTTGAATACTTATAACCTGATTTGGGCTTTGGGTGAAGAAGAATCTAAATGAAATTTGACACAGATGTTGATTATCACAGACCGAAATCGAGTGAAGATTATTATGTGCGAAGCCGTGTCATTATCGTCTAGTTTAATACTACTTGTCCCTTAATAGGGTTAAAAAGAACTCGCCGGACTAACCATAACATAATATAAACTCACGCCTATATCCCCGAAGGGGTAGACAGAGGTGCTAACCAGTTTATGTTTAGGTCCCAATGTCATAGGTGGCGAGCCTTTTGCCATTAACCAGGTACTTATAAACCTGCGATAAATGCACACATAACTTCGAAAAGCATCGAAAAGTCATTGGTGTGTGCCATGGTAAAATCTGGAATCGAACCCGAGACCTCGTCTCAGCAGTCCATTACCCATACCACTAGGCTACCATGTCATGTTTATTGATTTTTCTGAGTAACATGGTAAATATCACGGCGAGTTTTTACACTAATAATGTAAATGACCACGTCAATTTCAAATCATACTTGACCATTGTTCCGGTTTTGCTGTGGTATTAATTAATAATACCCCTTTAGTAGTAAAATCCTTTCTTAGGATCTCCTAAGAAAGGACAATATAAAAGCATCTACTGCCAAATTTTCTTGTTTGTAGGTCCAGCGGTTTAGGCTCTGTGTCGAAACAGTCAGTCAGACAGACGGAGCAAGTAATTTTATATGTAGATATGTATTAATATCTGTTGGGCTAGTTATTTCGCTAGCTTATCATGACAACTAAGATTGTAGGAAGTAGCTTAGAATTAAGTAGGATTTGTGAAAAGTGGGTTATCGTATTTTAAATAAGTAGTGATAAAATTTATATTTATAATAATCAGTTGTTTAAAATCATTTTTACACAGATAAAAAACAAAATAAATAAACAAACATTCTAGAACATACAACACAGCGTTGTTTATAAATATACCTACTAAGATACTTGGTGCTTAAGGAGTCGGCTTTACGAACTATAGGTCCCGGGTTTGAATCTTGGCCATTACACTACCGAAGTGAACCCATTCCTAGCACAAGCACTTTAGCATAACTGGAGGGGTCAGAGGGAATATTAGTAACTATAGTCCTATTTTCTTTAAAAAACAATTTTTGCGTGAAAACATAATTAAAAACATTCAGACTGTGTATAGGAGAGACAGAAGTATAGGGGTGTGTGACATGGTAGTGCAAAATACGACTGAATTCGAATTTTTACGTAGTAAAAAGTCACGATTTTGATTCCTGTTTAATGTAAATATTTATCTACGTGAAATATTTGGATTGGTTTAGTTTTTTTTTGATCATGCATAGATTTAACTCGATAAATGTACATCTGGTATAACGTACATTTATATTCTATTTACACTTAATGTATTTTAAATCTATGCTAATATTTACATTAATAAAAAAAATTGTTTAGTTTAGATGTTTCTTGGAAGGTAGGATGCCCCCTAGCCAAATGGACTGTCGACCTGAATAAGGTGGCTGGGACAGACTGGATGTAGCAATGGCGTACATTGGAAGATGCCTTTGTCCAGCAGTGGACTGCAATAGGGTAAAAAATTGATGGATTGAGATGTTAAATGAAATGGTAAATCATTTAGTATGCTAACTACACAAAACGATTAAGATAGGAAATTTTTTGAATCAGTTCTGGCGAAATTCGAACCCGCGATCTTTCCCGTACAGCGGGATTGCTCTGCTACCCAACCTCGCTTGAAGCCATCCAAATCTACCTATATATATCCGTCTTACGGCGATAGGGGGAGCCATCTACCGATCCTCGTATTCGTACGACGCCGTAAGATTGATATTTATATATGTAGCAAGATTTTGATGACTTCGGGGTAGGTTCGGTGGCTCATAGGTCAGAGCATTCAACCTGTACATTAAGAGTATAAGATCACGAATACCGTTTGAACATATTCAATTTTTTTTTTTAATTGATTGAGATGTGTTGTTCAAGGAGGTAGGACACGGCGGTTTTTCCGCCCAATTGAGCAATCCGGCTGGGGAAGTATCTCTACAGAATACCGCGGCTATAATAACTTTGTGTTGTGTTCCGAGCGTTGAGTAGGCCACAGCTAACTGGAGAATTTGTGCTGTCAGTGGGAAGACTAAAGGCTTGTCCTGCTTTGTCTTCTACACTGACGGTACAGTAACTCTGTACTTACAGGGTTGGCAGCGCGACTGTGACTCCTCCGGTGTTACAAACGTCCATAGGCCACGGTAACCACTTTCCATCAGGTGGGCCGTGTGCTTGTCTGCCACCTGAGTGGTATAAAAAAAACTGTTTCTTTGTAAAACCTATTGTAAAATAAAATACACCTATATAACATACACCTATCGTTAAAGGACTGGTTGCTGAACAGGTGTTTTTATTCTGTTACAGAGTTTTTATCCATAACAAGAAAAGAGTACCTATAGATAAAAATGTGATTAGGTGGTATAAAATGTACAAGCTTCCTTTTGACTTAGTACCATTTTGTAAGTGTTTAGATAATCAGGAAAATTTGCATGCCCAATTTAGGCAGAACATGATGTACCTAGGTCATAAGACACAATTTGTAACATCCTTATCACAATGTCCTAGCAAATAAAGATCTATTCTATTCTATTCTATTCTTAATAATGTTTTAACTGCATTCTCAAATCCATAAATAAGCTATATTTAGTTTATATCTAGATACCGTTTATGTCAAAAATACTATTTAGTACTTACAATGACAAAAGTGATTTAAATACGAAATGTTTTAGCCAAATCAGTTGTCGTAAGCAATGATTTAGTACTAACACCAGAAAGGTATTACAAAGGTATTTTATCATTAGGGTTTAACCGAAATAGATAACATTGTACGCCTGCTGAGTGAAACGGAATATAAAATGGAATTGAATATTTGTGTGCTTTAGATTATATTATGTACCGTTAATGGGTTTTTGATGGCGACTGTACTGTAGTTTATTTCAGAAAACTAGGTGATAATTTCTAATGGTTTAACGGAGTATTTCGAATAAACCGAACGGAAAAGAAAAATTAGTTTTTATTTTCTTTAAATTGGTATTTTTACATAACATAAACATAAACTTACGCCTATATCCCCGAAGGGGTAGGCAGAGGTGCTAGCACCCACATTTCGCCAGTTTATGTTTAGGTCCCAATGTAATAGGTGGCGAGACTATTGCCATTAACCGGGCACTTATAAACCTGCGATAAATACACAGACAACTTCGAAAAGCATCGAAAAGTCATTGGTGTGTGCCATGGTAAAACCTGGGATCGAACCCGAGATCTCGTCTCAGCAGTCCATTACCCATACCACTAGGCTACCGCGGTTATTGGTATTTTTGATATATTTATAAGCGTAGTTCATCGGTAGCTTGGTAGTTAAGACTCGAACTTAAGATCTCTAGATCTATAGATCTCTAGATCTGAGCCAAAATAACTTAAGATCGATAGGTTCCCAGTTCGAATCCTCAACATTTTTTTATACCACTTAGGTGCCAGACAAGCACACTGCCCACCTGATAGAAAGTGGTTGCCGTGGTCTATGGACGTTTGCAACACCAGACCCTTTAAGCACAGAGAGTTTCTGTGCCATCAGTGTAGAAGGCAAAACAAGCCTTTCTTTTGCTGACATCCCAAAAACTCTCCAGAAAAATGGCAACCATACTAATCGTCGGGAACACAACATGATATTATTATGGCCGCGGTGTTCCTCCGCCCTACAGGCGGAGGTACTCCCCCTCCCGGAGGTACGGAAATACACTAAATAAACTCGGAGTGCTTAACAGGGCGAAGCAGTACTTCACTGCGGGGCAGCAACTCCTTCTTTATAAAGCACAGGTCCGGCCTCACATGGAGTACTGCTGTCACCTCTTTGCTGGAGCACCTGCATACCAGCTTGACCCCTTCGACTCAGTGCAAAGACGGGCATTGAGGCTGGTTGACAATCCCATACTCACAGGTAGTGTGGAACCTCTTAGCCTTAGGAGGGATTTTGCCTCACTGTGTGTGTTCTACCGCCTATACAATGGTTTGTGCTCAGATGAATTGTTTGACATGATGCCCGTAGCTACATTCTATCATCGCACCTCTCGCCATAGGCAGGGAATTCATCCTCACACATTGCGACCTGAGACGGTGCGCACTGTGCGGTATGAAAGAAACTTCATCCCACGCACACTCAAGCTGTGGAATGACCTCCCTGCTGCGGTTTTCTCAAGCACCTACAATATGGGGTTCTTCAAGAGGGGCATCAGAAGGTTTCTTCATGGTCGGCAGCGCGAGTGTGACACCCCTGGTGTTGCATACGTCCATAGGCCACGGTAACCGCTTCCCATCAGGTGGGCCGCGTGCTTGTCTGCCAACTAAGTGGTATAAAAAAATAAATAAAAAAAAATACCCTCGTGTTCTACCTTCATTACACTAATGTCGTGAACCCATTACAAACACAAGCAAATTAGCTTTATTGGAGGGGTTAACAGGAATACTGGGAAAAACGGCTCTTAAAAAAAAGAAAAAAAAATAGTTACCTTTATATTGCTTTTTGTATGGTATTGGTTCAATCCAGCTACATAAAGATCCGTCAATATTGAGTAATTGCATTTTACTTTCAGCTTCAGTGATGTGAGAGTTCAAACAACACATTAAACTTTTAGCATTATTTCTTTTCATTTTATATTTCATTTTTATATTATTTAAAACTGTTATTCAAAATTTTTGTCTCGAGTTAAGCGTTATATAAATCATTTAATGTATTTATTAACTCTATTTAAATATTTGCAACTTATTTAATATATTCACTGTTATTAAAAATATTTACACTAACACATTCATTATAATAAACCAGACGTGATAACATTAAAATTATAATAAGAAATTCAACACAAAACTTAACTGTTATTAAAACTATCACCATAAATTTAAAGATTATATTTACCACACAGCATATTTTAAGATGAATATTAAAAAAAAACAGTTGGCACAGATTCAAAAATATTTTAGCGAAATGTCACAATGTTTTTTTTTACGATTTTGATCTATTTTGTGGCTAGTATTCTTAGTAAGATCCTCTCAGCCAGTTAGACGACTTGCGAATGATAAAGTCACACAATGTATTTCATTGAACTCGATAGATAACTGAAATCAGTGAAGGTATCAAACATAACATACCAAAGCGTCAGCATGTACGTGATTGTTGTCACGCATTGGTACAGTTTTTAGCCAACTTCAAAAAATGAGGTATATAAATTAAAAAGTACTTTCTATGTATGTGAATAGCATCTTCGCTAAATAACCGATTTATATGAGTAGATAGAGTGAGAAATAGCGTGATAAGAGAACGATGTGGAGTGATAGAAGATGTAGTGATGAGAATTGAGAGAGGAATGTTGAGATGGTTTGGTCATGTTGAGAGAATGAATGAAAGAAGACTAACGAAATAGGTGTATGAGGCGAGTGTGGATGGTGCCGTCGGAAGGGGAAGACCTAGGCGCACATACCTGGACCAAATCGGGGAAGTTTTAGAAAAGGGGCAGGTCAGGAGTACTCTAAACCGACGAGCATGCATGAAGAATGTAATGAGAGTAAATGAAGCGAGAGTAATATGTCAGGATCGTAGCAAATGGAGATCCGTGATCTCTGCCTACCCCTATGGGAGACAGGCGTGATTTTATGTATGTATGTATGTATGATAATAATATTGATAATAATAAATTATTTATTGTCTCAAAAGAACAATTTTTTTTTATCTAGGACACGTTAACTTGACTTCTCCGCGCCTGACGGTGAGCTAAAGGCAAAGTCTCAGGAAAGAGGGTCACCGTTACAGATACTAAGTAACGTTACAATAGTGGCACTCATCTTGGCGGCCTCATCAGATGCTTTTTCACGCCCCGCTTAAAGGACCCGGGACCCCTTTAATTTTCCCACAGATAGCATGAAAGCTCCACAGTGATTGTGTGGCTACCATACTCACCACTGGGAATAAAATACGAGGTTATTATGGACCAGTCGGATATGATGATGGCATCCTAGAGAAATTGAGGGGATCCTTCAAAAATCATAGGGACGATTAATGCGTTTATTGTAGAGAGGATTTTTTTAAATAGTAAGTAACTTTGTGATAAATTGGTCGGTTGAAATACGTAAGAATAAGAGAAATGACACAATAGGAGTGAACGAGTCAATTGGTCAAAGTGATCATCCAAGACTTGGATTTGGACTGCTACTAGTCTCTGACTCTGACCAAATAAAGATCTGATTTGATCCGCAGTCAGCAGAATGTTCTGACTACTGGACATTTTTAAAGATCCAAGACTTGTCTAAGCAGCTCGGTTGGCCATAGCAATCGCCCCGATAGGGAATTTTTTTTTATTTTTATAGAACACGTCAATTAGACTTCGCCTTGCCTGATGGTAAGCTGAAGGCAAAGTTTCAGAAAAGAGGGTCACCATTACTTACACATACCGTGTGACAATGGTGACACTCAGCTTGACGGCCTCATCATATGCTTTTTCACGCCCCGCTTAAAGGACCCGGGACTGTAGGACTGATCACAGGTACAAGTTTCATCTTGAATGTTCACTTTTTACGAACTAAATCTATAGGACAAGTTATCACCTCACATTTTTTTAAACTGCATAAATAAATAGTGTTACGCGTGTGTTAAAAAAAGTTTCTTATTAAAATAAATAAGGTGTTGAATTTGACCGATAACAGGAAGATAAGACTGGCAAGAATAGCCTTTTATGTATTCAGTATGATAATGAACTATCTACGATTGTGGTCGTTGTTGACAAAGTTATCCGTTAGAGTCAGAATGGCTTAAGAGTATAAGAGTTTTTTAGACTAAACACCTCTATGATTTGCATGCACAATTTATTGTTAGGGGGACCACACACCAAAGCAACAAGCAGCGAGCACACAGCAATTTGCCAAGAAAAATGATTATTGACAAAGCTTTCTAAGTGCTTCTTGCTTGTTGCTTTGGTGTGTGGCCCTCTTAAGAGTGCACTGTGTTAAGACAGTTGGAGCTACGGTGACGGCGTCCGTAGCACTTCTCATCATTGTCCGTAACTCTGTAAAATCTGCACGGATTTTTTTGATAGGTCTTAATCCGACTTTAAATCTTATGTAAGTTTGACCGCAATCGATTGATATGACCAAAAGTCGGGATAATCGACAACCACACGGGCGGAGACACGGACATAGGCAAGTTACCGATAATCTAATCTATCATTACATTTTTTTATACCATTTGGTTAGCAGAAAAGCCCACGGCCCACCTGATGGAAAGTGGTTACCATAGCCTATCGACGTGTGCAACACCAAGAGAATCACAATCGCGCTGCCAACCTCAGGGTTATCAGAGCACAAGAGTTTCTGTGCCGTCAGTGTAAGAGACAAATCAGTACAAGCTTTTGGTCTGTCTACTGACAGCACAAATACTCTCCAATGAGCTCTGGCTACCCTACTCACCACCGGGAACACAACACTAGGTTATTATAGCAGCGGTATTCTGTAGGTTGGAGTTACTTCCCCAGTCAGACTGCTCAATTGGACGGAAATACTGTCGTGTCCTACCTTCTGACATTTATTATACAGGAGAAGAAAATAGTATATATATACTGGACCCTCTTTTCTGAGACTTCACCTTAAGCTGGCAAAGTCTAATTAAAGTGTCCTATTTAAAAAAAGAATACGCCTGATTAACAGCGCAGTCGACTATCGAGCATTTAACTGCAACATACGTCGAGCATGTGAATGCGGTGTCTAGCATATTGATTCCATATTGCAGTCACCTCATTAGGTGACGTACAATAATCTTTAATATTATTAATAAGTGCCTCTTAAGTAATACAACGCCATTATGTCTAGCCTTCCAGCGCATGATACGAACCGTAGATAATAAATTGATTGTGTGTGCATAAGTGCATCGTTTCCACAATCCAATTGAGCCCAGATGTAGTTCTAAGGTCACTGCATGTGTGTACCCGTTGTGTGCAAAATGCTAAATGTGTGGCTCAAGGGATAAGCGACAACAATAGCGAGTCTACCAGAGGTTGTAAATCAGAGGCGATGACCGCAAAAGAAGCGGCGGAAAGGGTAGGTAGAAAAATGCCCCTGGTTGAAAAATGCCCAAGACGGTGGTGTATTATATCCTATATATACTTATCTTAAGGGAGGGGTTATATCAAAGGAGATTATTGTGCAGAACCCCTTCGGATACTCTTCCCTGCGGCAGTCGGCGAAGGTGGTTATCTCGTACTCAAAGTGACCAAAACCGCACGATTTCTTGGGTCATCACTTATCAGTCACCGGGGTTGAGATTGTCCAGTGCATATCCCTCACACCTCAGCTGACCCAGGGCCATCTCTAGATGGTAACCTTGAGTAACATAGCCCTCTAAAGAAAGTCAAAATGCGACATTAAAGAGAACGGAATAAGGCAAACGAAACGGCAGATGTTGAGCGCAAGCTCATGGATTTCACAATAGGATGGCGGTAGCTACTAGCGTGATTTAGAAAACCTTTTTTATAACTTGTCACACACAACAAAAGACTTCAAGCGAATCGGCCAAGGTTAATCCCCACAAACAACACACATGTGTGGCTACACCACAAATAAACTTATTAAGTGCTGATTGAGTGTTACTCAACTCGACAGCCTGCTGTCCGAGTTAAATATACTAATGTTGAGTTAATACCTCAAACAAAATGTTTACTAACAAATTAGATGTATTTCAGACTAGTTTTATAAAGTTGTTGATGTTTGGATCAAACAATACTCAGGCATACCTTGGCTTCCCCGGTAAATAATGGCTCGAGACGGTCTTGTAGCGAGTTGGTTCGAGTGCAATAAAACCACCCCCGCTGACTAAAAACTGTTGAATGGATGTGGATGAAATTTAACACAGAGGTAGATTAGTCTAGAATCCATCTACGTATCAAATTTTGACCAGATCCGTTCAGCCGTTCTGGCGTGATTGAGTACCAAACATCCATACAAACTTTCGGTTTTACATTAACAGTAAGATTTAACACTACTAGTCCCACAAAGATGTTCAGGCGTAAGTATATATGCATTTATAGTCAAGCAAGTATTCGAATTCCTAATATGATGCTACTATTCTAAGAAAAAGGCGGTTCGTATGGTCGTAACATTCTCAAGAATGGACATGAATGGAGGCGTTATACCAAAGTAGTGCATCTGTGATGTTATCTCGGTAAATACATGAGATAATCGTGAAGTAAGATGTCGTTTTAGATTTGTTGATGTAAAACAAATAAAGGTGCAGCTAAAGGCATATATCTTGACCCCTAGTTGTGAGATCAACGAGGCCTTGGCGCGCGAATGGGTTTGATATAATCAATGATTGGCGGATATCAGCTCCTCTGATACTCTGATGCTACGCATCCTATGCTATCCTAAAAAAAACACCTAAAAACGGGTACTGCTCATAAAGAGTACATTGTGTGACGTAATTGGCGTAACAATATATGCCGGTAACTATACCAGCGAAAGCTGTTCTTTAGGAGGTAGGACACGACGATATTCGCGTCCAAATTGATCAGTCCGACTGGGGAAGTACTTCCACTCTACAGAATACCACGGCTATAATAACCTCTGTTGTTTTTCCGGCGGTGAGTAGGGTAGCCAGAGCTCACTGGAGAGTTTTTGTGCTGACAGTGGGAAGACCAAAGGCTTGTCCTGATTTTGTGTTCTGCACTGAAAGCACAGAAAATCTCTGTTCTTACAGGGTTGGCAGCACGGATGTGACTCCACTGGTGTTACATGCGTTCATAGGTCACGGTAACCATTTTCCATCAGGTGGACCGTGTCCTTGTCTGCCACCTAAGTTGTATAAAAAAAAGCTTAACATATAAAGTAGAGTTCGCGCACGTGTTTTGGTCACTATGAAATTCAATTTGTGAACAGCCATTTTACTCTAATTACTTAACTTGTCTAGTATACACAGACTATATTACTATGAGCTTTGAGGCTGCGCGAAGTCCAATCACCAATGTGTAACGCATGTGGGGTAACTGGTGGACACATGGTCACTCTTTTTTTTATACCACTTAGGTGGCAGACAAGCACACGGACCACCTGATGGGAAGTGGTTACCGTGGCCTATGGACGTATGCAACACCAGGGGTGTTACGATCGCACTGCCGACAACGAAGAAACCTTCCGATGCCCCTCTTGAAGAACCCCATATTGTAGGTTCTTGAACTCTATGGTAAAGTTAGAAGTAGATGATACATTTCCTGTGTACCACATATGAGGGTTACATTATCATCATATAAAACCTGCTTCTTACAATAAAGATTAAGAAAAATAAACCCTTATTTATATAGTAGATACAATATAACAAGTTCTGCGTCAATTGACATACATAAAATATACGTTAATGTGTCAGTGCGACAGTTGTAATTATCAAAGGACCCGATCGTTGAGACACCAAGAGACAACATAAGCTTATTTGACAATTAACCTTCATTGGAGGGCTTATTCTGTTATGACAGTAAGTGTTTGAGTCGTTCTTTTATCTTCATTAAGAGACCGGCTATAGTGGTAGTATCAGACATTGAAGTTGTTGTAAGTTTAGGTATTTAAACTATCATGGTCACTCACATCAGTATCAGAATAAACGGGATATTTACCATGTTTCATTATTTTGAGTTTCCGATATTTCGGCGCTGTTGCAAGCACCATGATCACGGAGGAACTGGAGTAGTGGCGGTGAACAAAGAAAAAGTATTTTTTTTTTCTAGGAGTAATTCACCGCCACTACTCCAGTTCCTCCGTGATCATGGTGCTTGCAACAGCGCCGAAATATCGGAAACTCAAAATAATGAAACATGGTAAATATCCCGTTTATTCTGATATTGTTGTAAGTTTTTTTAACAGATGTCAAATTGACTGCTAGCTAGGGTACTCATCCGCACTTTCGGCAACCAACAATGGTCCACAGGCTTTGTGCGTTTTAGTCGGTTCGAGTCGGACATAACCTCTCCCACCGGCTCCGGTGGGGAGCATTCATGGGGTTTTTCCGCACGTAAAAAAATAATCAAAAGAATAAGGGTCTCCATTACACATGCTGTCTCTGGATGACGGTCTCTACGTTGACGCCCTCGATAGAAATTTTTCATGACTCGCTTAAAGAACCCGGGGTTTGTATAAAAACGTAACACTGTATATCCCCTATAGTTTGTGAGAAGGCAAGAGAGAATTTCTTTCCACAAGCACATTCATTCATGCACATGCGAATATTAACAAAACACGGGCACTTACAACTGATGAAGAGTTTGAACTATTTTGAGATTCTCGAGTACTGATATGTGTCTATATCTGCGTGGGGTTATGAGAGCAGTTATATGAAGTTGCACTTCTCTACTTTTCTATCACATAGGATTAAGTAAATATGCCTATATATTCTAAATAATGATAGTAAATTATTACGAATAATAATAAAATTTATGAACGTAATTAATATCTTCGCAAAATATTAAAATTAGAGACAGACAAACAGACAATAGATTTTGAGCACAAAGTTCAAAAAATACCAAGAATTATAGACCTGAAACACAATAGATCCACATTAACAAATGTAATTAAATCTATGGCTTATAAAGAATCAATAGATTTTTGGCACAAAGTCCGAAAAATTACAAGAATTTTAGACCCGAAACACAATAGCATTGAAAGTTGTCCCACTTTTGTATTCTTAATTAGCAAGGTGTAATAAAAAGCTATTATTAGCACGTGGTACGGCAGCTGGTGGCATCCAATTAGGCTACAGTTGCTGCGAAGGTAGGCAGATGTAGTTCTATTCACAGCTTGCTGAATAGAGGGATGCGGCAATAAACGACGTTATTATTGACTCACGTCTAGTAGAGGTATTATTTTTTTGGAATTGATGAAAGTTCAAATAGTTTTCAACAATAGTTTATTTTGCTAACGGTCAAGGTTACAAAATATGACAAAGTAGATCAGTTTTAGTGATAGTATATTATTACATTTATTTATTACATATTTTTATACCACTTAGGTAGATAAAAACACCACGGGCGTTACACTCGCGCTGCAGGCCCTGAAGAAACCTTTTTAAGGAGGTAGGACACGGCGGTATTTCCGCCCAACTGAGCAGTCCGACTGGGGAAGTACCTCCGCCCTACAGAATACCGTGGCTATAATAACTTCGTGTTGTGTTCCCAGCGGTGGGTTGGGTAGCCAGAGCTCACTGGAGAATTTGTGCTGTCATTGGAAGACTAAAGGCCTGTCCTGCTATGTCTTCTACTGACGGCACAGAAACTCTGTACTTACAGGGTTGGCAGCGCCACTGTAACTCCACTGGTGTTACAAACGTCCATAGGCCACGGTAACCACTTTCCATCAGGTGGGCCGTGTGCTTGTCTGCCACCTAAGTGGTATAAAAAAAAACCCTCCTAATGCCTCTTTCTTTCTAGTATTTCGAGTAATGAAAATTATTAATTAAAAAAGGAAATAATAGTCATAATAGTCAACAAAGATATTATGTATCACGTGACTACAAAAACAGGACTCATCAATTTTTCCCCTAAAAGGGAATATTTGTCAAAATTAAATGAGACCACCCTTGAGACGTAGCTTTTGTAAAAAAATGCGATTGAAATCAGTTTAAGGTCGATCGAGATCGAGTCGAAATAGTTCGATTCAATGTGGATTGGATATACTTGCAAAAAATAAGAAACTCAAGCACTAAAAAAATAAGAAGCCGGATTCGCCCACAACTGACACCGTACAAACGTACAACATTGTTCTTTCTCGGCCAAGAATCCCATGACATCAAATTTATAACTGACCATTAGGTAATGTTGTGTCAGATACGGAGCCCTAAGCTTTCAAATCCAGATACAGAACCCTAAATATACAGTCGAATGGAGAACCTCTTTGAAAATAGATTTTGATAGATTCTAATATATTACCGTAATTTGTAACAAAACGTATTCCAGTCTCGAACACATCATAATGCCGTCAACCAGTAACTGCATCCATTCATCTTTATATGGGTCAAGGTCTCTTATTATGTGTTGGCTATTCAAGATGGGGTAGCACTTATAGCAGACGTATCGTATAAAATATTACTTGAATGTTTTTATCGTTGATGGGCTCACATTTGACCTCTATTTCACCTGCCGGTAAGTGATGATATGGTGTTAGATAAACGTTTGCCCGTAAGAAGTCTCGAGTGACTGAGTGGTTCACTCGAGGCTTGAAGACTAATTAGATTATAGCTTTCCTGAAACACAGACTCAGGTGAAGCGTTTCTTTTTTAGTTGTACGAATAAAACATGAGTTAGGTACCAATACATTTCGTGTGTCTGAGTATGCACTCAGAGAGAGAGAGATTAGTGGGTTCATTGCCATGGTAATGCCCATGGCAATGAACCCACTAATCTCCTCAAATTGATCCCTTGCAACAAACGTTGTAGGTTCGTCCCCTATAAGTATAGATGCCCATTGATCCCCTGTTAAGAGACCTGTTAGTCCACCATTCAGCGGTTGCATGTCACTGTGCATTTGGTTACTAAAACCATCCAAAGATAGAATGGATTAACAAGCAAGAGATTGTTTCTCGGCGATATGTTCAATACCGTACGTATTTAGTTGAAAAAGAAAAAATACTGAACAGCACCAGTGATTCAATTCCAGAGATTTATAATATATTCCACCCAGACCGTTAACATCGGTTTTGGCGCTTCGCCATGGAATAAATTTAATAATTTGGGGTTTGCGTTATATCATGATATAAATTTCGAATTGCATTTTATGAAATAACGTTTGTTTTAAAGGTTAATTTATATTTTAATATTTATAGTCTTAGTGTTTAAAAATAGTGTTATAAAAACTTATTTTTTGTTTTTAGTTGTGTGTATATTTTTAGACGTAAGTACGTAAAGAACGTATTCAAAAACAAAGTTAGAGAATTATTTCTGCCTCGTTTATTATTTATAGTTATAATATCTGTTACCAAAGCCTCCCAACAATAAGAGAGAACTCCAGCAGTAGATTACTATAGGCTAACTGATTGATTGATGGTATTATTAAAATAAATTTGTATGTATAATACAATGTTCATGATATATATATACCTATATATATTATATTCTTGTCAAATGTACTTGTGAACTTATTTTGCGCTTTAATTGCGCTTTTTACATATACGATGTCATAATATGTTACATGTTCAGCAATAAAATGATTTGATTTGATGGAAGGAAGCTCTTGAAGAGAGGCATCAGAAGGTTTCTTCATGGTCGGCAGCGCGAGTGTAATGCCCCTGGTGTTGCATATGTCCATAGACCACGGTAACCACTTTTCATCAGGTGGGCTTGTCTGCCATCTAAGTGGTATAAAAAAAGCCTTGTAAGAGCAGATTTTGCGAAAAAACCGAGATAGTATCAAACTTAAATACGTTAGCAGATTGTACTCAATGAATTTATTGTGTTGGACATGATGACTCAATGTAATAACAAGGATTCTCCCAATGTAGGTAGATCTACTGTATAGACTAAAGAATCGCGATTGAGAAGAATAAGAACTGCATATTGCTACAGACACATAAGCACGTAATAGTATTTTCCCAGATCCGATAATTAAAACGAGTACTAAGAATTACAGGCAAATAAAAGCACTAACTTATGCCAAGAGATCAACGATGAATGACAATATACATAATCTTTACAGCGGAGATGAATATGCAAAATCACAAGAGATAAGCTTCTTTGAAAGACGTGAGTGACGACACTTATATTTCTGCCAGATCATAAGAATTCACGTACTGATACATACTCAATGATGTATTTGTTAATCATGATTACTATTTAGCATGTGACGTAATTGCGAACATCATGTGACTAGCAGTGCTAATTGATGAGCCATATTATGGGTTACGCCATTCCGACAGTTCTTAGTCAGAGGACTTAAAATAGGTTTCGTTAATAAATCACTTATTCATAAAAAAGAAAAGTATTATAGGTAATGTATTCTGAGAATATTTTTAACACGTGAGAACTTAAGGTACAAGTGTTCTAAAATTAGTCTACACAACGATCATATCGACTAAAATGACACAATCACGAAAATACCGAACAGTAACAAAAAGCGTTGGAATGTTGAGATTTTAAATTTTGCTACGTCCAGTATTAGGGTCTGAACTATACAGAGGAAGTCTTTAGGAAAAAAGATGTGTAGTAACTTGAAATCTAAAGAGCCTATTATGAAATAGGTTCTTTAACTAAAACTCGTGTTTAATAATCATAAAATTAGATTAATTTTGCTTATCAATCAGTTTATTGTAGTCCACTGCGGGAGGTAGACCTCCCCCAATATTCACTACTGCATTTGGCTACCCTAAGCTATCTTTTATAACTACAATTTGATTGAGTGATCATAAGTTCATGTACATTGTTTGTAAATATATTTTCTAATCTAAATATGAGTCACATGTAACTTTAGTAACTGAAATGAAGCTGATTTGATGAAGAGTCTGAGGTTTGATAGAGGTCACGTACGCTTTTGGATTCCTTATAGAAGAGTAATAAATTTCTCTAGAGGCTCAATATAACATAAATAATATTTCATATCATGCAACTATAATATTTCTGGGTTCTCAAACGTAATTTTTTTAAATATTTCATTCAGACTTTGAGGAAATATAAAGTAAATAAGTAGGGAAAATGCCTTAACGTAGTAAATAGATGTCCTAATATGGACATCAGCCTTATGACCTCGATCTACTTTATGCAGATAAAAGAAAATAATACAATTTTAAATAATAATTACAGTAACATAAGGAATCAAAATAAAATAAACCATCACTAACTTACCACACATAATTTCTGACACACAAACCACTTCATCACTGGCACAAAATCAAAAACAACAATTCCAAAATTTTCAAAATCACGAAACACTAACTGACAAAAAGTTTTCTAAATTTCGAAAAACACAGTTAACGAACGGACTGTCCGTTACGAGGCAGAGACGCATACTGCACAACGCATACCACTACCTGAACAAATCTGACAAAAAATATTTTGACGGATAAGTTTGTTCTGTCAAGGATACCGACCCCCTATTGGCAACCCTGATATTGTTGACAATTTTATCTTTACTGTCACAATGATAATAGAAAACCTTATCTAGTAAGTCTTAAGGATCATTATTGAACAAAACAGTAAGTCTAAATAACAAATAATTTTGCATATGTCATTTAAGTGTCAAAAAGCATTCTCATTGTAAGTTATAGGGTTCACTTTGGTTGGAATTTAGTCATTTTTGAGAAATATTTTACCTGTGTAATAGATTAAACTAATCAGTTACAATGTTTGACTGTGGGTGACGTAAACGATCATTTATATGACCATACTAATATTTGTGGGTATTAAATGGGTGGGCGTAGACTTTCACTAAAAAAAGCTTTTTCTAGCAAAAAAAGAACTTTGGATTATGTCATCGGAACCAGTTTGTTTGTTGTTAAATAAGATTTTGTGGGTCATTGTGTATCGTTCAAAATGTAGTTTGAATAGACAAATACGAAAATTATGAAGGTACAATTTTTTTATGGGTCCTATAAAAATTTACTATATGTATCTAACGGAACAAAATTACCTGTATTGTCATTACTTTATTATCTTTTTAAAGGCTTGTGTCCTCCAAAACAGGTAGTTTAACCATTTATTTGCCAGTAATAACGTTTTATACTGGTGTAACCCCATTAAGGTCTTCCCTGCCCACACCAATCTCACCTGCAAAAAGGTATTTGTCTATTAACGGACGAGTTTTTGGTCAGGTTTTTCTCTCGAGATTGGAAGAGCTAACGTAAGTCACATCCGCGTTATAGAGCATGGTAGGACAAATCAAAAGTAGAAGTAGAAGATACTTTTTCAAAGTATAAGGCTTAGGTGTAACCAGGGTTAAAGCTGTGAATCTTATATTATTTCACTTTATTTCCTGATTTCTTTCATATTCATTGCTAAGTGAAGAGTAATTAAACTCTTTATCTGTAATTTCATTACTTTCATATTCAGGTGCTACAGTATATTTTATTGGCCAGTAATAAAACGTAATACGTATTTAACAACAAACACTCAGTTAATAACTTTAATTTTAATTGAAAGCATAAATTTCTTTTAATACCTTCCTTAAAATAATAAAACATACGAGTCGAGACTTTTATAGATTGTAATACACGTTCTTTATTTTTTCCAAGAATCGAATACTTTGCAACACTGGCTTTTATTGCACTTAAAAAGGCAATTTTGATCATTGATTCGTCGTTTACGGAAAATACTACTTTTTTCAAAAGGAAAAGATTTTAAAATCTAAATTACCAAATCTAGACAAGGAAAATCTTTAATATTCGGATTGTTGACTACATTGGAATCGGAAATCCCTTGTATGATTAAATGAGGATAACCCATAAAGCATGCTCTTAGAGAAATCAATGGATCTTTTCTGCAATGAGTAATATTAAGACGTAGGATATGTGTGGTCTAAAATGAATAAACATTCTCCAAAGAGGGTCTCTCAAACACATCATCAGAAATAACCGTTTGTTGATTCTTGTGTTTGTTGTACTTTCTGTCTTCAGGCCTTTTATTGAAAAAAAAAATGTAGAGAAACACATTTTTCTATTTATTATGTTTTCTTGCTTGCCGTTATTTCATTTTATATTTCGTTTCAATTGTATCTTTTCATAATGGTTAACCCAGTTACAATTAGTGCATCAGCCTAACACGGTCCACTGATGGACATAAGCCTCTCACAATGTACCTATACCGTTGCTCCCAATCCTCCAACTTCCACATCTAGTTCGTCCAATTCTGGTTGAGAAGGGTTAAAGTTCAGGAAGGTGCTTTACAAGATAATGTATATATATTATTATTGGGAAGTAGGTCAAACTATGGCAACCAAATTTGCATAGATGAAATTTTATTACGATTCATTCAGAGCTATAGCAGTAAAAAGAAATAAATAAAAAGAAATTTCGCATTGTGTCGATCCAAAAGTGTCTCACTTCAAACGACTTGATATCATTAACAAGATATAATATCAAATCGTTTATTGTGAGAATGACTTTCAATGCAGATTCTAAGAAACGTAGTAGACTTGAATTTCCTGCGACTAAGACAAGAATACTTTTCCATGTATTTTTCGTGTATTATTTTATTCTGGGTAGAAGGTTTATCAGAGCTCCTTCAGGGATTAGCGACATAGGCGTAACACCACTGGTTTTATAAATGTTTATTATCGGATGCTCAATACTCGTTTCCATCTTAGTAATAGGTTTCAAACCAAATCTTCAGAAAAATATCGCAAACTTATACCAAAATATTGTCAACTTACGCTTTTTCACCATGTAACTATACAGAACTGCATAATATTTACCACACTTCTAGCTACAAAACAGGTAGGTGCACTAAACACAATGTAATGATTCACTCAAGTGTTACGAGAAAAATCACACCTTTTCGTCGAATGTCATTATTATCACACAAATGATGTCACAACTTATATGAAAGTGACGGTACAAAATACGGCACTCAAATGTAAACCAACTTCTCCGTCTTACATTTTTATGTGTGCCTTATCTGTGATTATGATAAAGACCTTGAAAACGAGTATTTGTCATAAAAATCCAAAATGCACAAGATTATCCTCCTTACTGTAAAGTGATAAGGTTTAAAATAGCTAATGGCAGAAATCATTTATCGGTTTTTAAAAATATTGACACCGTAATGGATGTTGGCGATTAGTAAAACGTGTGTTTTGAGAATTTATGCATTTTTATTTAAATGGTTTCGTATTTCATATCTGTCTGCCCTCCATTTTACTTTTTGTGATATTATGACGTAATACTCTTTACCGCCATTATCTTTTGGCGGGAATTGCGGATTGCCTATCAGCAAAAGCATCATACTCATAGACAGCCACAGACAAGTGTTTTCTTTATGTTAAAAAGTAATTGTTAAAACGTTAGATAATTATGTACAATGTAGAATAATGCTGATAATAGACTAGATAATGTGCATATTTCTTAACAAAATTGCTGGTATTGATTCTTTTTTGTAAGCATAATTATCTATTGTAAAGTAATAACTAAATTGTATTTTTACCCAAGCTATGACTAATTTCTATTATGAGCTTTAACTACACGTAGGTACCATTTTGCCTTTTCTTGCAATTTATTAGAATTATCTTTTCTTATTTTCAATATATTTCATGTGTATAATTTAAGCCGTTAAGCCGTAAGTCAAAATAATTGGTATTTTTTTGACTTACTCTTTAGCGGTATACACAAAGTTTGGTTGTCTTTGCTTTTCTTCTTTAATTGCACTTTCATACACTTTAGTTTCCCTATTTTGAATATCATCCAAGTGCAAAATTTAAGCCGGTTAGCAATGATATTAGCCTCAGCATCTTAAAAAACTAACTAATCTCCCTTGTGCGCACAATAAAGATGCTGGCAATAGAAAAAAAATTGCCGTAATCCACATAAAAATTGAAAAAAAAAAAAACAACGCAACGATATCCTTTTAAGGTTCATCTAATTTAATTTTTATTCACCTAAGGGTTATATTGTAATAAAAATATTCGTTCCATATTTGAATAGATCCATAATGGAATACCTACGTCACGTCACAATAAGAGATGGGCACCATGGTCCTTATAGTCCTATTAAAGGATAATTTACTTCATGTTGCTGTGTAGCTGTCATAGAGTGGACAAGCATTGTTGTCATTAGGGATGATGGATGAAATGATAAGTAACGTGATAAGGGAACGTGTAGTGAATAGTATAGAGAATAGGATGCTTAGATGATTCGCGCACTTTGAGAGCTAGATAAAAGAAGATTGACGAAACAGATTTAATAGTAGGGGAATTTGAATAAGTGATTTAAGGAAGAGAGAAGAATATGAGAGAGAAATACAATAAAGAATTGGTTGAGGCTTACATTTTAATTATTATTGGTCCACTTTTATAATTGCTTTCATAGCCTGAAACTAGTTCCAAGATACATTTTAATATGTAAACGGTACAAAGCAAGGCATATCCATACCATTCCTTCATTAATAAATGTAAGAATAGCGATCAATTGAGTAGGATTTGGCTTCATCTGACCAGCTGAGCTTCGTTGCCGGCTATGATACAGTGTGTTTCATATTTTACAGAAATAATTATAAGTAATATTTCCAAGAGCAAAGGCGAAATATTTACGACTTGAAATATAGGCTTTGACATGGGTCTTGAAAAGGCTTGTAAAACAAAAGACATTTTTTGTAATGGTATTTCAATACACTTTTCTTAGTAGGCCGACATTTGAGATACAATTATTTTAGAAACATGTCTTGAATTAAAAATGTTCTTGTAAGTCGTTGAGTTTGTTTTGATTTTAGAGGCAAGAGAAATTCATTTAAATTTTGTCTTGTATTATTAGGTTATTTTATAACAAAGTTAAAAATTCGATCTACGAATATTTTTGGGACATGATACATAGCGCTATCTAGACCTATGTAAATATAGCTTAACTAGTTTCTAGTATGAGTTCTAGAATGCCAATGAGCAACATGTGTTTATTACAACTTCATATATTTAAACACTTAGACCAAAGTAAAACTCATACAAATATTTCCATTGAACGAAAACTGAACACGTGACCTCTGATTTAGCAGTTTTATACTCTAACACTACGCCCGCCATAACGCTCGCAATCTAAATTTCAGAAGACAGAGTGTCCATAATTGTAACGCGTCTTCACAAAATAGTTTTAGAATTTAATTCAAACTGAACAACTAAACTTCATGTTCCCTAAACAAGTTTACATCTTGTAATATTTGATGTAACCCTGTATCAGTCAATATGTAGGACAAACCGCGCATTGACTAGTAAGTAAGATTAATAGATTCGTTGGGACAGGTCGGGACTGAGTTTAATTCCGGGACTGTCCTTAATAGGTCGTAGTTCTTGGTAACCCTCGTCTATATTTGTAGATATAATGGTAAAATGAAAGTTGTGATTTAGTGGCGAAGATTAGTTTGCATCTGCGTTTGCGCTAGTTGGGTTAGGTTAGGTTAGGTAAATCAAAATCTATTCCTAATATGAATTGCAAAGATTGAGGTACTTTAGATTAGGTATTTTATCTTTCCATTTGTGTTGTTTTATTTATGAGGTCATGAGAACCCCCGCAGCGCAGCGTTTAACAAAAACTGCTGTGCATTAGGTCTCTGAGTCCTGAGTGAGGTAAAAAAGTGATATTATATTTTTGTTTTATATTCTTCTTAGTAGCAGCTTGTAAAAAGTGTTTAATTGATGTGATATTATATTTGAAGTGATATTAGACATGCTTTCTATCACAGTGGGGGTTAAAAATAGTAAGGGCGATAATCCACATCTGCCTGCCCATATGATTGAATAAAAACTTCGATTCCTTACCCTCGTACATTTGCGCATACTGCGGGAACCCAGCAGCCCTCAGCCATTTGCAGGCCTCCGCCGCTTCGATCTCTGAAACAAAAAAAGAGAAAACTTATGTTTTATTTTACATACAGATCGTCAATAAACTTGATCCTACTGGATCGGAAGAAATACAGATGATAATGGATGATAATTAGAGGATATAATATACTAAGTTATATAGCACTAGACCGAAAGTTAGCATAGCTAAAATAGCATGTGTACTCGATTCCAGAATGTGAATATACTGAGGCCTTAGATGATGATGACTGAGGCACTATTTTTTTAAAATAGAATACATATTGTGTGTGTCTTCACGTGTACAGATAACTATACATGTGAAGACGCAGATCAATGCAAATATTCATGCTAACATTTTAAATGAAAAAGTCTATTTGTCGGTCTGTCTGTCTGTTACGCTTTCACACCTAAACCACTGAAACGATTTTGTTGAAATTTGGTATAGGGGTAGATTAGACATTGAAAAAGTAAATAGGTTTTATTTGGTCGCGATAACCAACAACCACGCGAGCGGAGCCGCGGGTAACAGATAGTACAATATACTCTTGTTAATTTCTCGGTTGTGTAAAGTTTCGATTTTAGAGCTCCTGTAATCGGTGTTAACCATTACGAAAATAGCATGCAGTATGACCTCCTAATCTTGAAAGGAAAATCTCGACACTGGAATTATTGAGTGGAAGTGGAAATCAAACGCACAACCTCAAAAGTAACAGTTGAACGCTCTACCACTGCGTCAAAGCTCGTCAAGATATTAGATCTTATCTATTGCACTTATCAGGAACGATCCCTTGACTCATAGTCATAAAAAATTGGCGCCCCATCAAGAGTGATAGGCGCCACCCATATTTAAAAATAGAAAAGAGGAGTAATCTTAAGACGGATACAATTTTTTTTTTTCATTATCTGTGCGGAAAAAAGTTAACAGTCCAGTTTATGGTTGTCTATGAACAATTACATCATCAATTGTGCAATGGAATTTTTGCAAGATTATTTTGTAGTGTTCATTAAATACATACATACATATAATCACGCCTTTATCCCCGGAGGGTTAGGCAGAGGTAAACACCCACATTTCACCAATCATTGAATTCGGTCCCACGTAATAGGGGGTGCGCCTATTGCCGTATTCCGGACGCTATTGTTGACTCGAGCCATGCATCTGGGCTGTATATATCTGTCTGATGTTAAACAACCCTGTCCCTTAGTCACCTTGTACGACACCGCACGTGAAAAGATGGGGTGGCCCAAATTCTACTCTGCCGGGAACCAAGCGTCTTTATTTAACTTATAATCATTATTGAAAATATAAGGAAAAACTGTCTTTCTGGGTTTTTTTTATTAGGTTTATTATTAGGACCATCTGACTCACTTGGTTTTTTTTACTACATCACTGGTCTATGACAGCGGCTCTGTCTGGGTGGATATCAGTTATCTAACCTTTAGTTATATTTTAAGTTTTATTCAACCAATTGCGATAAAACATAACGTCAGACAAGAATTAAAAAAAAAAGGTTTTATTCAGAATCTTGAATCTAACGTAACATAATAAAATATCTTTAATGTATAGACACGACTAACTAACAATTGTATAATCTATGGATATATGAAGTATATGCCATACCAATATAATAAATGCGAAAGTAACTCTGTCTGTCTGTCTGTTACGCTTTTACGCCTAAACTACTGAACAGATCTTGATAAAATTTGGTGCAGGGGTGGATTAAACAATGAGAAAGGACGTAGGCTATGTTTGGTCGCGAGTACCGACATTCATGCGGGTGGAGCGGGCATCAGCTAGTTGATAATAAAAATTAAAGTATACCGGGTAAATCAAATTAGACCACGTAAACTGTCGTGGTTTCCGGCAGAGTAGAATTTGGACCACCCCATCTCTTTCCATGCCATGTCGTACAAGACGACTGTTGGTGGTGGCTGCTTAGCACGAGACAGATAAATAAAGTCCAGATTCAGCTTCAGATGCATGGCTTGAGTCAACAATAGTGCCCGAAAGACGGCAATAGGCTCACCCTCTATTACGTGGGACTGAATTCAATGATTGGTGAAATGTGGGTGTTAATTCACATCTACCTAAACCTCCGGGGATAAAGGCGTGATTATTTGTATGTTTGTAAACTGTCGACTTTACAATTCGTTAATATTCTGAGTTAACAATTACCATAACTTAAACCCTTTCTATATTTCTGTTCACGAAACAATCGCAGTCACAGTTTTATAACTCTAATAAAATAAATTAAATCCCTATAAAACATCGCTTAGTATTCAAATTAACGTTATAAATTAAATACATAAATAAATAGACCACTGTTTATTACATTATAACAGTTTTTTTACCATTTTGGTCTCTGAGTGGGTGACGGTACAGTCAGCGTCAGATCTATCTTGAGTAGCAGAGTAGCAAAATGATCTTTATGCTAAGGTATTAAAGATTAAGACAAACTGTTTTATTTAATGACGTTTTATTAATGCATACGTCATTCAGGAACGTGGTGGCTTTCAAAAATGGCGCAAACACTAAGTTTAAAAAAATATAGCTACTTATTTTTATTTTTTATATTAGTTAGTATTAAACTAACTAATATAAAATATAAAAATAATAATATAATTCATATGTGTCTTGATCTTTTGTAAAAATATTCAAATGTATTTATTTGAATTTGAATTAAGTATTATCTAAAAATGTAATATTTTAATTTTATTTTTCTTCAGAAGTATTCATTTATTAATATATTATATTATTCTAGATAAATTATAATATTATTATTACGAATTTATAATAAAATCCGTACTTTTTTCAGTAGTTCACTGTTGCATGTCTGAATGGATTCACCATTCAGAGACGCGACAGTAAAAAAAAGCCGAAAAAGTGATGACGAAGCGCATTATATTTTTGTCAACACATTTATAGTTTATAATCTGAGATGAATTTTATAATATATCATTTGGTTTTATTGATTTAAATTGTATTATTATCCGAACTGTGTGCTTAATATTAGAACAATCAGTCAACAGAAAGGGGGGATAACAAACTATTAAGATAATTTAAAGAACTTTGCTAGTCAAGATCGATCTGATGTTGACTGTACCATTTCCTATTGTTTTGCCATAAAAAAAGCGAAGTATTATACAATTGTATGGCCATGAAAAGCTCATAACTTTCGCTTTAATGTGCTTTCTATGGAGGTATGGTAATTATGGAAGATTGCGTTTGATTATTGTGTGTCGAAACTTTTTTGGGAGCTATAATGCATTAGGGACAGCTGTATTGTTTGTGAGGAAACCATTCTTATACTTCATTACTTTTTTTAAGAATATTAGTAACCGAACTAACTAGTGATGATCACTATCTTGGTGTTATTCCTGGTTGCATGCAAGGCTTTCACATCGCGGAGGCGGCTCGGGCGTAAGAGGTCGCAAAATGACCTCCGTCCCCCATGAGCGTGGGCCTGGGGGTGACGGGTGGAGCCGCCTGTCACCATAACTGAAGCACGCCTCCCCATTCCCGGGCATGTGATGGAGACTTCATGGTCCCCACACCCGAAGAGGGCCGTCTCATAAGAGACGGTCCTGAGTCGGCCAGAGTGCGAGGCATATGTTTCAGATAATCTCACCTCCGGCAACCTGTGGCCCACACAGTCGGCGTGTGGTTTACATAACCTCGCCCACCGGCATCAGTGGTGGGGTGTCCGTGGGGATTTTGCGCACATTTCACCTACTCCTTCTCTTCCTTTTGATTTGGGTTGAATAGATTTTATGATAGTGTTTGTCATCTACCAATTCCGAGAAGAAAGCCTGCAATCTGCTGGTGTAGCGACTTGCATGTGAAGTTGGCATTTTTATACCACTTAAGATTCATTTATGTAGAGTAGATATAACAAGGGTCCCAAAATGCTGCCTTGGGGTACTCCACAGTTATTTGAGCCGTACTGAGATCTATATGTATCTCTGTGGTACCCAAATAGACTAGTAACCTCCACACACTGTTGTCTGTTGGTTAAGTAACTCTCTATCCATTTGTAAGCATTACCTCTGATGCCACATTGGTTTAATTTAGTCAGGAGTAGTCGACCTACCTGATAGAAAGTAGTTATCGTGGCCTATGAACGTATGCAACACTACGGGCGTTATACTCGCGCTGTCGACTCTGAAGAAACCTTCTAATGCCCCTCTTGAAGAACTCCATACTGCAATCGCTTGGAAAATCCGCAGCAGGGTGTTCATTCCACAGCCTAAAAAAACCTGGCTGGCCTCGAATCTTGGTAAGGCCCTATAGACTCAAAAATTTCTCGATAGCAATCTATAAATTTTATTGTTAAAAAAAAAAACATGTAAATTTAAGAGTCGTTGTTGTCCAAAGTCTAATTTGTTTTATTCTACTAAAGTCGCCACTTTACACGCTTTAGTTAGGTTACGAGTTTGGTAATGACCAAACACAATGTATTGTAGATAATTACAATTACACTATCATGGTCACTGACATTACTATTAGAAATATCGTGATATTTACCATGTTGCATTGTTTTGAGTGTCCGATATTTCGGTGCTGTTGCAAGCACCGTGATCAGTGCTGCTGCTGAGGAAGTGGCGTATTTACGATACACAGTGAACTAGTTTTAGGAGTAAATTTCCTGATCTACCCTCTTTCGATGTCTTTATCTTTTTTAACTTGATTTGAGTTTAAACAGCGCCGAAATTCCGGAAACTCAAAATAATGAAACATGGCAAATATCTCGATAATTGTCATGGAGTCACAATACACCAAAAACTGATGATAAAGTATTTACTTCTACCTATGTTAATTTAATCCTGTACTTGTTGCAGCAATTACAGAATATTATCAAATTTAAATCAATTTTTACCAGAACAACCTGTATCGCAATAAAATTATGCGACATTAAGGTAAAAACCATTAAACCACCTATATAGTAAACAGAGAAAACGTAAAGTATTTACCGCGAATTCAGTTATAAACAAAAAATTCAAGAATGTTGAAAATTCCTTTTACGTCCCTACATGTTCAGTAGCTAATTGTCTCCCAATCAACGTACCATTACCAACAGTTAAGATTCCGTAGAAAAAATTAAACAAACAAAAGCATAAAATAGGCTTTCTCCTAATAAATATTGATGCCAGTCTCCAGAATTTAGAGACCCTCCCAAAACACTTAAACGTTCGGAAAGTATTCCTCAATGTTCTGGCGCACAGGGATCTAGTTGAAATGGTTTACGGTTACGCACTTACATATCAAGACCAAATAACAAGACCCCAGCATTCTATACAGGTATGAGAACGTTTTGTTCTGTAGTTCAGGGTGTCAAGGGTCAAAGTATGATGGTGATGGTGTCTCTGTCTTAAGTCGAAGGGCCAATCAGCAGTATTGTGTCCGTGACGGTTACAAATGCCTAAATAATGGATACGAAAGTGGGTAACATGATGCATGACGTAAGAATAGTTTTGGATGCGGTATATGAGCACAGGACTGCGTCCTACGCATGTTTTCGATTAGTAATTAAATGTACGATGTACAATCTTTATATGCTTACGTCTCTAGAATACATTATAGAATAGAAAGTTGGGTTCAATTATAGGAATCAAAATGCCTTTTACGACTGCAGTTAACCTTTTAGAATAAGTTATGCATGACACATAAGTCATAAATGAAGTGAAGTTGTGAAGTTCGTTTTATTGGGTCCTTATTTTTCAATTCGACTTAATTACCATGGCTAAGCTCACCATTGCATATTAAATACGTATTCAAAGTCGATGTTTGCTGCATTGACGATTCAATGGGATACGCGAACACCTTACCAAAGGCTACTGTATCAAGTGTTTTTATAAAGTTAAATCTATCTCTCCCTCTTTGATATCAAAAATAATCAATACCAATATAGGGCAGTGATGTACGTGATATTATAATCTGTGGTTATGTGTTTATCAATGTGTCTCTCATGCCATGGAAACATAACCGTTCACGTTGATAGTGGACGGTTTTTTTTTTTTAAATAAGCATAATATATTGTATGGCCCATTTTATTTGGCCATATAAATAAGTAATCCCACCAAAAACAGAAATGTAAAAAAGGAGAGCCAAGTTCAATACAAATGCTTGGCTGTGGACTTCGCCGCAAAAAATATGGAGATCTAAATGTGTGCCAAGATCTAAGCAAAATCTAAAAATGTATTTATAGGAACAAAATAACATTATGAACTCTATTTCTTTGCTTTATTGGAAACAACAATTGTTGTTATTTAAAAAAAAGTTAGATCTTAAAGTATGTTAGATTTGACTTTCTTTCTGCTTCTTACACAATTTAATTGATATTTATCTCTTTGGGATGAATTATTCAGTTCGATTACTTAATTTTGCGATGTTAAAGGTTTTCTAGTAAGGACATGTGCAGATGCTTATAAGTTCTCTTCCATTTGAGAAACTGTGGTTTCAATATACTTTTAATATTTTTTTACATTGAACTTAATAAAATGTTTACCCTGATTGTTCGTCGAATACCACATCCAATCCGTAACAACGATATCCTCCTACTGAGCGATAGTGGCAAAGTGCAATTCAATTTTTCATAGGTACTTTAAAACGTATGATTTGTATAAGCTATCGGTGTACCGGCCACCGGCGACGCATTGACAATGAGACGTATGAGTAATGTGACCATACATCTTGCTCACGACGGGACGTCTGCTAATTCTTAGGCTCTTTCTTAGGTACTTACTTATCAAAACGTGCGAAACTTGGAAAGATTTTCTAGTACTTCATACCTATGTATAGATGGCGATAAACCTACTGGTCTTCAAAATTCATCGCAAATTCGTGCCCATTGGCTCCCATAGAAGTAGACCAGTTGAAACAGCGTTTTGTAATATACTTCACTATGCGACTACATGTACGTACGTATGTTTAACGATCAATGTCCCGCTGATAGGGCCGACAAGCTGAGTGCCACCATTGTAACTTTACTTACTGTCTGTAATGGTGAGCCTCTTTCCTGAGACTTTGCCTTTAGCTTACGATCAGGCGAGGTGAAGTTAAGTTAGCATGTCCTAGATAAATAAATAAAATGGATGGGATTTTCTTTATAAAAACATCTCAATTCATACTGGTCAAGCAGAGTAGTATTAAATCTAAGTCAAATCGGGACGTTACAGTTAGTATACATAGAAATCATTGAGTGCAAGTGCAAAGTTCAAAACATTAAAGTGTTACTATCTGATATTATTTCAACACAGATCTTATTGAAAGAGACTACGGTCATAGTTCAAGAAACGTTTCACTGGAGTAGCTAGACAGGCTTTGAATTGTAATAGAGAACTCTCGGATTTCCTTACACTGTTTTCCTTAATAATTATAGTAAATTATAGTATAATAACTCAACTATTAGAAAAGATAAGGGCGTATCCGATCATAATTGTTGAAAAGAAAATCACTTTTCAGTAACGTGTTCATGATATCGTTTAGACTTTTTTCCTTAAACATTCAATATCACGTGTAACTTTTTGCAATAGCTTTTCAGCGAAGCAGAATAATGATAAGGACCTTATCGTACCTCTTTGATGGTTCTCGTACAAAACGACTAAAAAATAAGTTTGTTCTCCATTCCAGAGGAAACATACAGTCAAAACAGCCTTATGTAAACTCGGAGTCCTGAACAGAGTAAGAAGTTTTTTCACATCGGAGCAGCAGTTTCTTATCTACAAGACACAAATTCGGTTTTGTGTGGAATACTGTTGGATCTAAGGGATGACTCTGCTAAGTACTTACTGGATGCTCTCAACAGGTTGCAGCAACGAGTGATCCACATTATTGGGAAACCTGAGGTCACTAACACCCTAGAACCTTTGCAGAAGCGTAGAGATGTCACCATTGTAACGTGGTATATGAATGTAATGGTGACCCTCTTTTCTGAGGCGAAGTATAATTGACGTGTCCTATATAAAAAAAAGAAGGTTTCCAGGTGACGGTGATTGGTTCGCTATTAGATACGTGAGTAGTATAAATTCATCCGCTAAATCGTTTAACAAAATAATTGTCATTCTACTACTTCGTATTAATCATCTTCTCTGCGGTATTACAATAGCTTTGA
Organism: Eilema griseolum; assembly: GCA_963662185.1. NCBI lineage: Eukaryota > Metazoa > Arthropoda > Insecta > Lepidoptera > Erebidae > Eilema > Eilema griseolum. Next base: position 5,511,458 of record OY759250.1, read on the forward strand.
TTAAGGACAATAATCCCTACAATAACAGACAATAGCAGTTAGAATTTATCCCATAGAATCGTAGCTAATGGTCACCCGAAAATTGGTAGTTTACAATCCGATAATAAGGAATTGGGACACACCTTATAGTTTGAGTAATTTGTTATAATATGTTACGAAACAGTAGATGTTATTATGAAGATATTGTTTTACGAGTGAAAAACGATGTGTTGGTTTGTAATAATATATTACTGGTGAGAAATCGAAGATAATTGTTGCTTGATTGTATCGACGATTTAAAATCAAAAGGGTTCAAGCCACACGATAGTTGACAGGAAAACCGCTGAGCTGTAAAATGTTTATGTTGATGTTTGAGTCCTTTTTTCTTTGAACAATTGATTTATTTGATACCCTTTCGACTTTCAACTGTCGATATGATTGTTTGTTTCCGGTGGGTGGTGTATTTATTTTGTAATATTTGGTTATTTAAATGAAAAGTCAGTATGTGGAAAGCATATCATGTTGTTGCAATACTGTTGAATGATAAATGTTACCATTGTTTTAAATACAAAAGTATGGGTAGGTTTTTTTAAATAGAACACGTAAATTTTTCTATACCACTTAGGTGGCAGACAAGCACACGACCCATCTGACGAAAAGTGGTTACCATGGCCTATGGACGAGTACAACACCAGATGAGTCACACTCACGCTGCCGACCCTGTAAGCACAGAGAGTTTCTGTACCATCAGTGTGGAAGACAAAGCAGACAAGCCTTTGGTTTTCCCACTGTTAGCACAAAAACTCTCCGATGAGTTCTGGCTTAGACTTCGCCTCACCTGATGTTAAGCTGAAGGCAGTCTCAGAAAAGAGGGCCACCATTACAAACTTATACCATTTTACACTGAGCTTAACGGCCTCGTTAGATGGATGAGTGAAGGGATATTTATGTTGTTTGATAACGAGAAAATAGCAGGACAATTGACAGAGAGATACACTATGGTACAAGCTATTTTGCCTGAAATGTCAGACAGCAGTCGCAAACGGAATAGTCGACATACTAGTCAATAACACTAACACAGGTCTCGATCTAGATAATGCACAAACTTTGGGTGCAACTGGAAAATTGCTGGCAGGATGATGATAGCTCAAACAATGTCGAGGAGTTAACTAGGTTAAATAACCTCTATCGTCCATGAGCGCCGGCCTGGGGGTGACAGGTGGAGCCGCCTGTCACCCTGGCAGAAGCAGGCCGCGGCGGTGGCGCGCCTAGCGCGCCTCCCCGTTTCCGGGGTCGAGTTGGGGACTCTGCAGTCCCCACACCCGAGATGAGGGCCAGATCGCGAGAGATGGCCCTGGGTCGGCCGGGGTGCGAGGGATATGCCTGTCAACCTCACCTTCGGCAACCAAAACGACCCACAGGTGGCGTGCGTTTTAGTCGGTTCGAGTCCGACATAACCTCCTCCACCGGCTCCGGTGGGGAGGTATCCGTGGGGATTTAGCGCACGTAAAAAAAAAAAAAAGTAGAAGCAGGCCGAGACAGCGTCGCGATAAGTGTCCCTCTGTCTTTTTCTGGAGAAAGATGGGGACGCTGTAGTCCCAAACCCGATGGGGCCTACTAGAGCCCTGGATCAGTCGGGGTGCGCGAGGGATATGCCAGAGGTTAACTCACCCTCGGCAACAGATGGCTCAAGACGGCCGTGCGGTTTTAGTCGGTTCGAGCCCGACATAACCATCCCACTGGTCTCGGTGGGAGGTATCCGAGTGAATTTCCGCACGTTGAAAAAAGGGGATTAACCAGGTTCCTGTCAGCTTTCCTATGGATTGAATGGTGCATGACAAACTTTGATCCAAGGAAGTAAGAAAAAATATTTACTTAGTGCAAATAAAGAAAGATGGTACCAGAGAAGGTAAGTTTTCATTTCCACCGGTTTCCCTTCGACTCAATTATACCTAGAAGCAAATATAAATTATCATATCGGTGTATGTGTACATATATAGCTATTTGCTTTGGTCTAAGTATTCAGCAAATATAGTGGAAACTATTGATTAATCTTGAGTATCACAATGGAAACTCGAGAATACCTTACGTAATACACGTGAACGAGATAGTAAGATAGTGGTTTCTATTTCATTTGCATAATTTAAATGGAAAAAGGTTCGTAAATTAACTAAATTTATGGTTAATCTTTGTCGTTTTGGTACATGGTCATTATTGCTCTTTCATCGGAAGTGATCATTGGCGATAGATCTTTTTTTTTATATAGCACACGTCAATCACCTTGCCTGATGGTAAGCTGAAGGCAAAGTCTCAGAAATGAGGGTCACCATTACTTACACATACCGTGTGACAATGGTGACACTCAGCTTGACGGCCTCATCATATGCTTTTTCACGCCCCGCTTAAAGGACCCGGGACTGTAGGAAGAAGGAAACACGTGAGCTGGTAATGAATTCCAGGCCTTAATGGTGCGGCAGAGGAAAGAGTTACCGAACCGCTTGGTTCTTGATCGGATGTTCTGCACCGTGTGCGGGTGACATCTAAGAACAGCACGTGTTGTCCTGTGTAGGAAAGGGGAGGGTGGGACTAATTGGAAGAGCTCATCAGAGCACTCACCATGGTACATTCATTTAAAGTATAATATTAGCATTTAATTTTCTACTAATTTAAAAATTCGTTGGTGATGAGTAGCAAACTACACACACACAATTGTACAGTCGGTATAAAATTTAAAATTTCATTAAATTGTTTGGGCTTAGTCGACAGTAGTCAAAAATAAATGTATAAAAATGATTATAACGTCATTCTGTATCGGTAGATGGCTCCCCCCGTCACCGTAAATTTGGATGGATTTAGGCTAGGTTCGGTGGTTAGAGCAGTCCCCCTGTAAAGGAAAGAGAACGTGTTCGAATCCCATCTGAACCGTTAATATTCGCCTGAACCGATTTAACGTTAATATTCCTTATGAATTATCGACCATAGATTAAAGTTAAATACTAAATAAATACTGATATATGGGCATTTTTGGTAATCTATGAGGACTTCCTTATTCGCCATAGCCATTCAAAGTACTTTGGAATGTTACCTGTAGTCATTAGGTGCCTACTATTGTAATATACTCATGCGTTTCTGCCTCTGGGGTAAGCAGAGGCTATAGCTTTTCCCTTTGCTTCACTGTTAATATCCTAATAACTTTTGCTATCCTTTGCAAGCTTATGTAAGTAAATATCTAAAAACTTATAAAGTTAATATCAATGTCATAACATATCGACGGGTAAAAGGAAATAGGGCATAAGCGACATTTTGGTCAAAAATGAGTTATTATGCCATTGGACTTAAAATTTTCTGCTCTTTCGAATGCGCTTACTCCCATGGCTCTACGATGACTTTTTTGGCGTTTATGCCCAAGCAAAACAAATACAATTTATAGTGTCATTTTTGCTGACCGACGAAAATTCTGGTCATGTTTGCTATAAAGGTGATTGTACCCCTACAAAAATGATTTATTTTGGGTTTGTTGTCGGTAATACTTTTTTAGTTCACAAGGGTGCCAAGCTTTTGGTTGTTTATGCCTTTTAAGCATTTCAATTGAAAAGTACAAATGTTGCTTAAAGCTTACTTCCATTTCGTAATTTAACAGAGCTATGGCGCTTGTGCCCTATATACAAAATGCATACTTATATTACTCTGGCGGTTATCCCCTATTTCCATTCAGTTCTTAATGACAGCCAAGTCGGTTATGCTCTATTACCTAAATTGATTTTAATATGACACTGGTAGTTATACCTTACTTCCGTTTACTAATATAAATACGATTCGTGTTTTTATTAGTAAGGGGGTTTATTTTGATTTTTCTTGATTAAAAAGTATTAAAAAAACTCCTTTTTTATTTCAAAAAACATCACACTATCTGCTCGTTAGCAAAAATGAAATGACGAGCTATATCTTTTAAATCTACCATTTAGTGTAAAATTATAGCAGGGTATACTGTAATAGGCTTCTTAGTAAAATAGATCCTTAGTATGTTTCTGTGAAAATTTACTCCCAAGCAATTTCACCCTACTTTAGAAGTTAGAGACCCAATTACGGTGTCGTGTAATATCTGTTTTAGATATTTTCCTGATGAAGGATTGCGTTGGTTGCGCTACTTCGTTACTTTTGGGGTGGCTTTTCATCCATATTTCTTTGCTTCGTAGCGACATTGTGTGTTACTAATGTCGTATATCCTGGTATTGTTTTGAATGCCAAGTGTTTCTTGTGCCCTATTACCTTTTATACAACCACTATGAAAAGTACCTTATCCTTCTTTCCCTATAATATTGATTGAACGGTCTAGTCGCTTATACCCTTTTACCTTGCGAAATGATAAATTGGAATGTCGCATATGCTTCTTATCCTTTAATATTTGATTTTGTCATTTGTATCTTATGCCATATTTCCTCATTCAAAAATTATAAGCTGTGGTTATAAGCGACAAAAACTACTTTAAATAACGTCAAATCACTAAAACTAAGAATACCAGTAACTGTTCCATTTCTATCTGATTTTATAACTGTTTCGCTTTTCACAATATCTTAATAAATGACAAAAATACGTCAGTTTTTCTAAAATTTAAAACTTTGAACGGCTCTCCTGAACATTTCATCTTTTGTCGCTTATTCCCTATTTCCTTTTAACCGTCGATATATAGAGAAAGATGTTACACTTGTTGGAGGCATATATTCAAGATGTTATCTTTAAAAAAAAACAGCGATAGCCTAGTGGTATGGGTAATGGACTGCTGAGACGAGTTCTCGGGTTCGATCCTAGGTTTTACCATAGCACACCAATTACTTTTTGATGCTTTTCGAAGTTATGTGTGTATTTATCGCAGGTTTATAAATGCCCGGTTAATGGCAGTAGACCTGCCACCTTTTACAATGGGACCTAAAAATAAACTGGCGAAATGTAGGTGCTAACACCTCTGTCTACCCCTTCGGGGATATAGGCGTGAGTTTATGTTATGTTTGATTTTATCTTTTTTATTATTATTTTATACTTAGGTGGCAGATACGTACAAGGCCTACATGGAAAGCAATTACCGTGACCCATGGACGTGTACCACATCAAGGGAGTCACACTCGTATTTCTATTAAGTTATAGGAGTTATTACGGAAAGAAAAATAAAAAATGCGTACAAAATTAGAAAGTGTTTATAAACTTGAATTGTAGAATTTAAAAAATTGGGCAGCATATTGGACAATTTCAAATACTGAAAAACATTCCCTAAAACATCTTCAAGATTACAGGTAAGAGCAGCTGCGAGGAACAGTACTTAATAAAAAATTAAAATAGCGCAAAGTCTACAAAATAAATGAAAGAGACCGTGACAAAAACAACAAAATGCCAAATTTAAAAACAACATCTGGTTTACATGGATAGCAAAACGAAACCAATTTTTGTGCAAAAGCAAGAAATAAATCAGTTGTTTTGAACATTTTCCGCGAGCGGTAAACAATGCCGACCCCATTCTAGGAAAGGAGAAAATCGAGTTCAGCGAATCTTTATAAACCAAGAATAGATCAGTTATTATTTCCTGTGGAATAGATATTTCTGTATCAAATAATGTTTCAAACGAAGATAGATGTTTCTTTACATTTTTTTCTACTATTAATGATGTAGATTCAGTAATGATACATACATACATACATAAAATCACGTCTGTTTCCCATAGGGGTAGGCAGAGATCACGGATCTCCACTTGCTACGATCCTGACATACTACTCTCGCTTCATTCACTCTCATTACATTCTTCAAGCATGCTCGTCGGTTTAGAGCACTCTTGACCTGCCCCTTTTCTAAAACTTCCCCGATTTGGTCCAGGTATGTGCGCCTAGGTCTTCCCCTTCCGACGGTACCATCCACACTCGCCTCATACACCTGTTTCGTTAGTCTTCTTTGATTCTCTTAACATGACCAAACCACCTCAACATTCCTCTCTCAATTCTCATCACTACATCTTCTATCACTCCACATCGTTAATGATAGTAAGTGATATTCTTTTAAAATTGTTAACGCCTGGTAACAAACTGAAAAATATTTGAACTGTCGAAAACTTTGTACTTTTTATATTAAAATCAAAAGTTGGTAGCTTAGTGTTTATGGAGTCAGACTTACTATCGAGAGGTCTCGTGTTTGAACCCTGGCTGTAAAACGATCACGATCCCACTCCTAACACAAGCAATTTAGCTTAGCTGCAGCAGTTTACGGGGGCACTATTAATTTTGATTACTAGTATTAGGTACCTTTTTTTTTCATGAAATATGACGTATTGATTTCTTTATCGAAAACTGTTGAAACTCTCTGATTTTAAACATGCACCTACAGACTTTATAAAGAACAGCTAAACAATTGAAAACTAGAAGCATAAAAATAAACAGCGGAACAATATCGGTAATCAAAATTACGACCACCGTGCTATCTACAGTTTATTGCATAACGTAGAAATATTCGTTTATTTACGAACCGTCTATGGCGATCTGCATCAGATCCAAGACCTCCTCGTAATTTTTTATTAACATAATGAATTTATAAACATTAATGTAATTGATGGCTCTCATGCTGTTCTGTTATATCAGAATAGGATAGAATAAAAATAAAACAGCGCGTCACATAATATATATAAAATGCACAGTTCAGTTTTATTTATTACATATTGTATGCATTCATTTGTTATATAAAAATAACATAAAATATAAATGAAAAATAACATTACATTCAATTTAGACTCAGCTGTTAGAAGTTATTGACATTTTATCTGTTTAGAATTCACCTAGTCTACTATGAGTCATCTGATGGTACGTATATGACTATAGGTATTATACTTTACAAATGCAACAAAAAAAGGGGAACCATTTTTGGCTTCGAACAAAGTAATACAATAATCATCAATTTATTGATTAATTGATTTCCAAGACCTTTTTACTCTTTTCACCGTCGGGAATACAACACTAGGTCAATATGGCCGCGGTATTTTTTAGGGCGAAGACAGGTATTTCCCTACTCGTAATGCTCAATTGGGACGGGAATACCGTCATGTCCTACCTTTTTTGACGAAATTTAGATCATCAACTTTTGACGATAGTGTAATCAGCCAATTTATCAGTCAATTATTCAATCACCTGCTTTGGGAACATTGTAGCACTAAGGACATTTGCCACAAATATCATTCAGGAGTTTGGACATTTTGTTTTCAGTTAGCTACTTTTGCTGTGGACTCTAGTTACGTATTTTCTAGCTACCAATATTGTAAAGATTCATCATACGTGGAAATTCAGTCAAGCATCATCAAAGACGTTCTATTTGTAAGATTTAGGTCGTATGTCACCGATAAATTTAACGACATTGAAGTTGGTTTAAGTTTGTTTTCACGTTTTACTCAATGAAAGTATTATTGTTACTGTAATTCGCTTTAAATGGTTTCAGCTCTTAAGTTGAAAAATCTGAACTCAACCACATCTTCGTGAAAACCCATTCACCTATTACCACAAGCGGTTCTTTAGTATTCAAAAAGTCAATATTGATATCATTTTCATTATCACTTTAAGCACGTTCAAATACCGTAATGTACAAAATTAACTTTGATCTTCAAAACATAGTTCAAGTGAAAATTATGAAAATATCACAGAAAGTAAAACGCATCTATCAAAACAAACAAATTCTTGTTTTACTTTTTTGTTGCTTACTGTAACATGCACTATATATTATAGGTAAATACTAAGATAAGGAATAGCGATAACATACTAATTACTGGTAAACAGTATACCCAAGCATTGCAACGTATGTTCTGTATATAAGAACTATTTTAGAAAATATCCTCGTTACAATCCAGTAATTGCTTTAGTCAGTTGGAAGTAGATAACAGTAGACATTTTTGTTTGTGAACAACTAACTGAGTTTGTTTACTGTAGACTCATGCTTATAAACAATATTGTTAAACATAGTGGCTATATTCTGGGGTGATTTTAAAAGCTTTTTAATTAAATTTTTCGCTATTAAAGGAAGGAGTACTACAGGGTTCATTCCTAGGGCCTTTTTTGCTTTTAATCTAATTAATAGGCCTACTATCATGACTATTAAACATGCTTATGAATATTGGTCCGTTTTCAGAGTTTTAGTATTGCACCTCGCGATTTCCGGGGACGAGTTGGGGACTCTGTGGTCCCCACACCCGAGGAGAGGGCCAGATCGAGAGAAATGGCTGTGGGTCGGCCGGGTTCCGAGGGATATTCCTGTTAACCTCACCTTCGGTAACCAAAAACGACCCACATGTGTCGTGCGTTTTGGTCGGTTCGAGTCCGACATAACCTCTCCCACCGGCTCCGGTAGGGGGGTATACGTAAGGATTTTGCGCACATAAAAAAGAAGAGTTTTAGTATTGAATACATCAATAATTTTAGTAATTTTATTTTTTTATACCGCTTAGGTGGCAGACAAGCGCACGGCCCACCTGATGGAAAGTGGTTACCGTGGGCTATGGACGTGTGTAACACCAGAGAAGCCACACTCGCGCTGCCGTCCCTGTAAGCACAGAGTTTCTGTGTCGTTAGTGTAGAGGACAAAGCAGGACAAGCCTTTAGACATCCCACTGACAGCACAATTTCGCCAGTGAGCTCTGGCTACCCTACTCACTGCTGGGAACACAACACGAAATTATTATAACTGCGATATTCTGTAGGGCGGAGGTACTTCCCCAGTCGGACTGCTCAATTGGGCGGAAATACCGCCGTGTCCTACCTCCTACTTACTTATTACAATTACTAATTTTATATTTATCAACAGTACTATTAGATTAGTTTCATTAGTAATTTTCTAAATATATTATTGTAAACAGTAGGTGTGCTACCGGGTTCACTTCTAGAGGCTTTTGTGTTGATTCCAATTATTTGAACTTCAGTCGTACCTAAAATATTATACGTATAAATTTTAATCTGCTTTATTAGACTTCAAATGTTATATAACAGCAATATTTCAAGTACATTTGAATGTTTGAATTGTAACCAATCATGTTAATATTTTGATATTGTATTTGGGTAAGTGCTTTTTGAGCAAAGAGAAAGTGAACATAATACGTGGAAATGTTTATGCCTGTATGGTTTTTTATACTTTTCTCATATCTTTATACTCTTCAAGAGAGGCATTATAAGGTTTTTCCGGGTCGGCAGCGCGAGTGTAACGCCTCTGGTGTTGCACACGTTCATAGGCCCCGGTAATCACTTTCCAACTGGACCCTAAGTGGTATAAAAAAAAACTTGAATGTATTTATTTCATAGGAATTTTATGGTACTGAATTTTTTTATCAAGCATTTTTATATGGTATATAACCTTAGTTCTGCATTCAATACGCTTCAAAAGTAACAAACTCGTAAAACCGCGATAAAATATAACTACATCTTGAACATAAGATTGTAATAATACTTTGAAGGCCGGCATAGATTACAGTATAGGTATTATAAACTACGATACTATGTCTAAAAATAACAGAAACACAAATACCTGTTATTTGATCAACACTTAAATTAGGAACACTCATAATTATCACAACACTAGCACTTCACTAGAGAAATATTCACAGTGACCTGCAGACTCCTGCACATCATTACGAACACTGAATCACTCAACTTTCATACGAAATTTCGGTCTATTAAGTGCTATTTGTAACGTATTAACACGGAAGGTAAGTGAGGCAACATTTACTAAAAAGCAACCGACCGATTTTATTGACAATAACGTGAATCGTAAAAGTTAAATGCATATAGATTAAATTCAAAACGTCTAACGGGATTATAATGATATTAAATAATAGATATCTAATTTAAAACACTGGCTGAGTCACGACTTTGACACAAAAATCCAGAACCATTTCTTTATTTGGTTTAAATATTAGAATATTTGCATTAATTACAGATTATTTTGTTAACAGTCAATAACAGTAAAAAAGTGAGTTCTAAATTTAAATAATTTTCAAATACTAAATTTCTTCTATTCGACTTATCAAATTCATGGTTTTTAAAATTAGAACTAATTCAAAGTATAAACTTTTAAATAAAATGTTGCCGTTTTTTAAATAGTGAACACTTGGAGTGCAGTGTACACGGATGTAAGAAACAAACGAATGTGGCCGTCAGTTGACTAAGAATGAGATTAGTTATCAGTTTTTATCGCGAATGGTCGTTACTAGCGTCCTTTAATCGCTAGTCGCGTCACCGATAGTACTGGCTCTGTTACGTTGTAAATAATCTCATGGATGTGGTAACTGACTTGTGTATGTGAATTAACACTATTTATACGCAATAAGTGTTATTGGAATCCGATGTGTCATCTCAGTTTGTACTGCAGTTATGGGTTTAAAAGCAAACTGGCATAGATATGCAAAAATCTATTATGAAATCTGCGTGGCAGCAGTGGTGATGAGTATTGTGGTAAACAAAAAAAAATATTCTCAGAAATGATGAGTGGATTTTTTTACTGCTATTACTTTTTTATTATTTTTTATATATTCTTTTTAGGACAATTTTTATTTTTTATACCACGTGGTTGGCCAACAAGCACACGGCCTACCTGATGGAAAGTAGTTACAGTGGCCTATGGAAGTGTGTACATTACTTGTGATTTTAATAGTGCTATCAAATTCTTAGTTTTACGTAATTTAACCGATTATCATAATTTATTTACGTTTTATTGTTGTTCTCCTCCCGATTGTCTTGGTCCTGGTTGAAATTTTGAAGCAACGAATTTTTGTATCTCATTTTCCGGTAAAAAAATGTTTCAATTAGTAAAGAGGGTGTCTGGGAAATTTTGTAATATTTATTAATGCCATATCAAAATTTACAAAAGGCAATGTACATATGTGTCTAACAAAAATATTTAGACCTCCGTTATCTTATGTCATTCAGTATTTTTTGTTATATTAAGTAATGTCGCTTGTGTGTGTCGTAATGTACAGAATTAGAAAAACAAATGAGCTCATCGTGAGTCCAGGGATGTTCGTGGGTAGATGAACTAATTGATCATGGTCAATTAGTTCATCATTTTTTATTATTATTATGCAGTCAGGCGGCAGAGGTAAAATCTGGCTAAATTTACTAGATAGGTGCACTGCATTTCTAATTAACCAAAGAGGCTCTGGTGCAAGGCTCTTGAGGAGCAGATGAGTGAACTCATCTGCTCCTCAAAAATTTGAAACTCCTCTAAACATTTGAATACAACTGTGATGGATGCCCAGATAAAGAAGGAAGCTTTAAAGCTAAAGTATTCCGTCTGGATTTGTCGAGCTACTTTTGTTGCTTACTATTACTTCTCCAAAGAACCAAGTACAGTCATTTAAAACGAACGCTAAATCATCTGCACCGAAGACTTGAATAGCTTAATAATACGAGCAACAGATCAATTGCATCATTCAACAGTTTGAATCCTACATTAGCAGTCAAGGGCTACAAGTTTATTGCAGCTGAGGAAATTTCCGTGGCAATAACTGAACGTCGGTACTAAATTTAATGCTAGACACTTCGGCACTCGCAGATACGCGTGTCATTTTAGTTTAATATTGATTTTACGTAGTCTTAACATCCGCACTTATTACTTGCTGTACTGTGACCATGTACTGTGAAATTGGTGGGAGATAATTCAAATTTATATTCTCAAATGTTAAGTTTATGCGGGGAGTCAAAGTGCATCTAATGAGGCCGTCAAGTAGAGGGCCACTATTGTAACATTATTGACATTTATAATAGCGATTCTCTTTTCTAAAACTCTAGCGGTAGTTACATATCTGATCAAATTAAAAAAAAACACCTCTTCTTCTTCGAGTCAATGGCAAGCTCCGGCATATAATGGTCGATAAATAATTGCCCCCTGTCCGCTTAAAAAGTCGTCGGAGCATCATGAGATCCACTCTGGCTACAGAGAGTCCCCCACAGCTAAGCATCCAGCTCCAGTAGGTTTCATCAGATCAAGCGAAGACCTGCCGCCTGGATTCCATCTCCCGTGGCCAACTTGGAAGTCTTTAAACTGCCTGTGCGGCCAACTTGGGGGCAAGTTGACCGCTGTAGAGAAAAGAAAATAGCGCTTTATCGACCGGTCCCAAAAGTCCTGCGACTGCGGGGCCCAATCCCAGTCCATATCGCATTTGCTTTCCTGCTAAATGTGCCCCTTCACTTGCTCTACCGTCGACCAATGTAGAGCAACGGAGAGCGCTGTTTCTGTGGGCAGTTTTAGTTCAAAAAAATTTAAATAAAAAAATACTTTAAATTCACTACATAGCTTTCATTGTTTTTTGTTTTAATTACAGAGTAATCATGACGCTTTCATAATACAGTTACCTATTGTATTGCTTATTAATTATATTCAGAAGTTAAGGCGGAAGCGCTGGTAGCTGAAATACAGGTCAAATTATATATTACTATCCCGCATCGTGAATTCTCTTTACGGAAATGGTTGATGGAAGAGAGCTTCTACTCCGTCAATGAATTCTTAAAAAAATGTAAGTAATTGTTAGGGTTCAATTCAATTCAAGCGTAAAAATAAGTTGCATCTACTTATTTGAAGTTTGCATATCACGATGGTTAGTAAAGTGTGTCTTATGCTTATAAATTGTTTACCACATTTTATGCCAAAAATAAATATTATTATATTATAAAAAAAACCTAGTTCTGCAGCAGATGCACATTGCATATTATTACATAATATTAGGTCGTTAAATTTATTTAAATTGTATTAGCTACAGGTCTTTTCTTTTCATTACGTGTAAATTTTAATTACATCTATATTAAATTTTAGCTATATTAGTGCTAATAAAGATATTAAGAATATAAATTAATTGTTAATTAAGAACAGGTTGAAAATAAAATTCAAAACAGAGAAAATATCTAAATATTTTAAGTAAATGTGTGTCACACTAGTTACTGTCAGTCAGACATACACACCCTCACACACACACACACACACACTCACTCACTAAGACATTTTCATAATTTTTTCGTGATTGAAAAAGGGTAATACAATTTGAAAATAGAACTAATAATAACTAATAAGAACTTATATCACGTATCATAAACAAATAACATCACATTATATACTTGTAAGAGCGGAAGCACCTTATCGATGATAAGATAGGAATATATTGAAATAAGAAATGTAAGCAAGTGTGATATGGAAATCAATGTATGATAAAATATATTACCTAGTTAACTGGAAAATTTTTCTAGAATCCTTATATTCTTAGAATTTTATAACTTAGCTGAATCAAAGAAATAAAAACATCAAATCTTGATGTATGGGTCTGCCAGACAGCCATAATACTACTCGCTTTTTTTTTACGTGCGCATAATCCCCACGAATACCCCCCCACCGGAGTCGGTGGTCCCTCTTGATTATGTCGGACACGAACCGACCAAAACGCACGCCGCCTGTTGGCCGTTTTTGGTTGCCAAAGGTGAGGTTGACAGATTATACTACCCGCTGTGCAATTTTCGAAGCATTCAATGTAGAATGCAGTGCTGCTACCGACCTTGATAGAGTTTGTCATTGGTCAAACTGGGTAACGTGACTGGAGATTTTTTTTATACCACTTGGTTGGCAGACAAGCACATGGCCCACCTGATGGAAAGTGGTTACCGTGGCCTATGGACGTGTGCAACACCAAGGGAGTCACTCTCGCGCTGACGACCTTGTACGCACAAGAGTTTCTGTGCCGTCAGTGTAAAAGACAAAGCAAGACAAGCTTTTGGTCTTCCCACTGACAGTATAAAAACTCTGCTGTGAGCTCTGGTTACCCTTTTTTTTTTTTTTTTTTACGTGCGCAAAATCCCCACGGATACCTCCCCACCGGAGCCGGTGGAGGAGGTTATGTCGGACTCGAACCGACTAAAACGCACGCCGCCTGTGGGTCGTTTTGGTTGCCGAAGGTGAGGTTGACAGGCATATCCCTCGCACCCCGGCCGACCCAGGGCCATCTCTCACGATCTGGCCCTCTTCTCGGGTGTGGGGACTACAGAGTCCCCAACTCGTCCCCGGAAACGTGGAGGCGCGCACCGCGCGCCACCGCCGCGGCCTGCTTCTGCCAGGGTGACAGGCGGCTTCACCTGTCACCCCCAGGCTGGCGCTCATGGGGGGCGGAGGTCGTTCATCGACCTCCGACGCCCGAGTTGCCTTCGTACGCGGGCAGCTTGTCTTGCGATCCTTCGTCGCTCCCGCTGCCGCTCCCGCCCCGCCTCCTCCTTCACGAGCATTACTTGCTCGCAGAAGGAGGCGCCGGCCGCCCACGCATCCGCGCAGCGAACCATCGCCGCGAGCAAGGTGGAGAGCGTGAGAACCCTCACTCCCAGGGCCGCCACAAGCTCCCGCCTCGGCGTCTCCCACGCCGGACACTCGGTGAGCGTGTGCGGACCTGAGTCCTCACTCGCGTCTCAGTGATGGCACTCGGACGTTGGCTCTTTCTGCATCCGACACAGATACTTTCCGAAGCATCCGTGCTCGGTGATCATCTGCGTCAGACGGTACGAGAGGCTGCCGTGTGGCCTCTCTAGCCACTCCCCCATGATGGGTCTTACCGCCGTTACTACGGCGTGCCCTGCGCCTGGTTGCCCAAGTCGTATCTCCCATTCCGCCACCATTTCCCTGTGGAGCCGGGATCTCACGGCCCAAATTTCTTCGGGCTCGGGATCGTGACCCCGCTCCCGCGCCGCCTTTCGGAACCGGTATAGCGCCGAAAGGCATCTCGCTTCCAGGATCCATGGTGGCGATCCGGCGAGGAGACTCGCCGCGTTGAATGATATCGTGCGGTACCCCCTTGTGATGCGGCACGCCAACTTTCGCTGCGGACGCTGCAGCAGGAGCATGTGCCGATCACTCAGGGTGTCCGCCCACACGGGACACCCGTACAGGGCCATACTCACCGCCGGGAACACAATACGAGGTTATTATGACCGCGTTATTCTGAAGTGTAGAGGCACTTCCCCAGTCCAACTGCTCAATTGCACGGAAATACCGTCGTGTCCTACCTCCTCAAAATCATGGAGATCGACCAATAATCGTTATACAGGGTTCACCTAGTACGAATGCCTGAGCACCTTATAACCTAATTTAATTGTATAGCATCTAACTTTTACCTACACTCCAGGACTGTTATAAGGAGAAATTTATAGTGTACCTATTGAAATAAATTATTATTATAATAACAATCGAATTAGATAATTACACAGCTGATTGATAGGCAGGACTCTGGTGCAGACTTTCTCTGGATTCGACAAATGGCCCATGCTATGTTATCTTTGAGGGGCAAAACATGAAGTCTCGGTTACAACTTACTGGATAAACTGCAATATTTGGTTTATTTCAGATTTTATGGGAACTACTACCATCTACCACCCCGTCCCCCTCCCCCCAATCCCAGAAAAAAGCCTTCACTAAAGCATCGTCCTTGAAACAGCAGGGTGCATTCGCTTGTAGGTGAGGTTGGGGTGGGATATTTTGGTGGGTTCCATATACTCAAATGACACACATACTCACATGATATTTCACCATCTGTTACTACAGATTTAGATCACAGGTCTAACCTATGATTTGCTACTATATGCAAACTTTTTAAAAAGCATTTGGACAATAAAGCAGTTACCGATATCGGTACAGTAAAATTTATCGTTATCGTTTCTCTCAGTAACGCACATGACTCATAATAATGAGTCATGTGCGTTACTCATAGTTCACGGTTTAAATTTTACGTGGAGAGGTAAAAATATTTGATGTCACATAAATCTGAATGAGAAATCGGGACAATGGGAGTGGTTTTTGCGTCAATAGAGCAATATTTTAATATTAACCAGTTCTTTCCTCCACCCTCGTGTAATACTGTTCTCGTTCCCCTAACCTACATAACCCTATTTCTGGGATGAGAAGTGTTATTTCAGACTATAAAATATTTCTTTTTTTTATACCACTTGGTTGGCAGACAAGCACACGGCCCACCTGATGGAAAGTGGTTACCGTGGCCTATGGACGTTTGTAACACCAGATGAGTCACAGTCGCGCTGCCAACCCTGTAAGTGCAGAGTTTCTGTGCTGTCAGTGTAGAAGAAAAAGCAGGACAAGCCTTTAGTCTTCCCACTGCCAGCACAAATTCTCCAGTGAGCTCTAGCTACCCTGCTCACCGCTGGGAACAACACGAAGTTATTATAGCCGCGGTAATCTGTAAGGCGGAGGTACTTCCCCAGTCGGACTGCTCAATTGGGCGGAAATACCGCCGTGTCCTACCTCCTTCAAAATTTCTATGCGGCATTTTATCCAAATTCGTTCATTTTTTACATAAAGAGTAATAAACAACCACACAGAAATCCATTCATGCGTACTCACAAACTTTCACATGTGTACTCTATTACTAGTTTGCGACTCTTCGCGTGTGGAATCTTGATTCTCTTGCTGCTTCCCACACGGGAATCTATTCCAGGGAGAAAAAGTAGCCCACATTTCTGTTATACAGGTGTTGCCATCGTTACGTATAAATATATACACGTATCTCGTAGTTTTATAAATAAATCAATAATTTATTTCTAACAGTTCTTTCAACACAGAAATCAATGTCACCCTAGCACATAAATCTCAACCCGCCAATTCCCATCATAGTACCAATAATAAAACCAAAAGCACCTAAAGTGTGGTTACAGCGTTGACCAGATGTTCTTCCCAGTATAGTCTGCATATAGGTCAATAGTATGAAGTGGGCTAGTCGGTTGTGGTCGAGTTCGAAACCGACTAAATAGTGACGTGACATTAGTGATGATGGCAGTACTACCCTCTCACTAATATTGTCTTTTATGTGTATGTATTTCATTACATGTCAATTAATCAATTATCCTATTGCAGTTCACTGTTGGCGTATATAGGACTCTCCCAATGTTGGGAGTCTCTGGCTTACTGTTTCTACGTTGACAAGACGGGTTGGTACAGGGTTTTTTTTTTTTTTTTTATATATCACTTAGTTGGCAGACAAGCACACGGCCCACCTGATGGAAAGTGGTTACCGTGACCTATGTTTTATTAGAGTTTTCCTTTTCTTCGTCGTTTTAAGTGCAGACGATATCACTTATCAGCAACGGTTTCTTCCAGTAGTCACCTTTTACAACATCCTTTGGATGAAATAGGGTGGTGATTATTTTTTTTTTTATATAGGACATGTCAATTGGAATTCGCCTTGCCTGATGGTAAGCTGAAGGAAAAGTCCCAGAAAAGAGGTGATACTTGTATTCTTTCTGTATGTAAGATAAACTCACGCCTATATCCCCGAAGGGGTAGGCAGAGGTACTAACACCCACATTTCGCCAGTTATGTTTAGGTCCCAATGTAATAGGTGGCGAGCCTATTGCCATTTACCGGGCACTTATAATCCTGCGACAAATACACACATAACTTCGAAAAGCATCGAAAAGTCATTGGTGTGTGCCATGGTAAAACCTGGGATCGAACCCGAGGCCTCGTCTCAGCAGTCCATTACCCATACCACTAGGTTACCGCATGCGCAATAAAACATAATACTGTTTCGAATGAAATTTAGTATACATAACATATACATAACATAAACTCACGCCTATATCCCCGAAGGGGTAGGCAGAGGTGCTAGCACCCACATTTCGCCAGTTTATGTTTAGGTCCCAATGTAATAGGTGGCGAGCCTATTGCCATTAACCGGGCATTTAGTATAGTAATTATTTAATATGATTAAGATAGGAAAAAATTGAATTAGTCAGGCGGGCTTCGAACCCGCGATCAAAATATTTCCTATCTAATCAGCAGCATCATTAGCATACTAAATACTTTAAAATTTCATTCAATAGTTTGGTGGAATCATCAAAAATCTATGTTTAAAAATGGCTGTAACATCATTCATTGGTTCCGATAGTTCGCAGGAGTATCGGTAGATGGCTCCCACAGTCGCTGTAAGACGAATATACAGAGGAAGATCTGGAAGGCTTCAGACGAAGTTCTTTGACTCAGTGTTCAAAGCATTCCCCTGTAAGGAGAAGATCGTGGGTTCCAAACCCACCAGAAGTAATTCAAAAGTGCATCCAAGCCTAGAGTCCGAGGCTTTTGTTTTTATGACTTTCCAGCGATGAAATTTGAACTTCCAAAATCAGGTCTAAATGTTACAGTCATTTGGCAATTAAAATAACGGGTCAATGCTGACTTTATGGATTTCGTTTTGCTTTTTCCGAAATCGTATTTTACGTATGTATCCTTTTTTTCTAGCGGGAATTCCCGCTTGGGCTGGCCTCTAAATGTAATGGAGTAGGGTTGCCCCCAGAGCATTTCCTTCGCACCCCAGCTGATCCTCTAAACTCGTTCACCAATTAGCAGGTGTACCGGGTTAGACCTTGCTGGAGCCCACACCAAACTTTTTGATTTTTAATTTCAATTTATTATGTAAGGCAGCTTTAGTTCCCGGTTGAGCAGCTCATTATGCTAAGAGCAATATTGTGCATCATCTATAAGATTCTGACACCGATATCCGAATCTCATTGCTACTAGAAAAATCGGCTTATCAATGCACTTAAATCAGTTGATTAAGTTGACATAATCATTTCAACATTTATCCATACTAACGACGTTGTCCGACCGACTAACAGAGTATTATGTGTTTACACGCTAATCCCTCGTTTAAAAGCAGAACTGACGTAATCTTGTGAGCACAATTATTAGCTGTTTAATTTACAGGCGCAAGCGATTTTATGAATAAAAAGTACATCGGCATATTTCTATTTTGCGCGTTGTAAAAAACTTGTATTTGGTAATCCTAATAAAATGTTAGTAGTTGGTAGTTTAACGTCTAATTTAAATAAAAATGATGGTAGTAAATGAAACAAGACAAAATGGAAATTTAAAGAAGAACAAAATGGTTCCTTGCTAATCTGTTTATTGGTACAAAGTATTTGAAGATATTCAAAGAAGCTATTCAGTGGATAAATTATGTCTAAGTAATTCAGTAGTATTATACTAAACATTATATTCTTGATAGTAATTATTTGTCCAACATTTTCTTCGAACAGTCTTGTATTGAAACAAATTAGTGAGAGTTTCGTGAAAATTGAATGTCTGGTTAATAATGTTTTGATGTACATCCGAAGTAGCTTGTTTTGATAAGGTAAGAGATAATAATCTTCCTGATGAAATCAATTATGCATATAAACGGAATTTGCAGTAAACTGCTTTTGGAGGATTAGGTGGAATAAGCTGTGGATGTTGCTGATGATAAAGAGCATTTACGAATTTCGTTGTTTTGTGCTAACACTGCCTACTGAGCACAAATTTGCCTGCGTTAAAAATGCATATAGATAGGGTCATTTTTTGGGAATTTCCAATTTTACACGGGATAAATTCAATGCCTTAGTGCCACCAGGCTACTTCCTCATATAGAGTACCACCACCGAATTAAGTTTTTAGAAGAAATATTTTATATTTATTCAAGCTGTTAATTCAACTGAAGGTAGGCCTTGTCAGATGGATGAACAACCTAAAAAAGGTGGCTGGGACAGACTGGATGCGGAAAGCAGAGGATCGGATAAAATGTCGCACATTGGGAGAGGCCTAGGTCCAGCGGTGGACTGCGGTGGGCTAATTGATTTATTGGTATTTAAACTATCATGGTCACTCACATGGTCCTCCGTGATCAAGGTGCTTGCAACAGCGCCGAAATATCGGAAACTCAAAGTAATGAAACATGGTAAATATCCCGTTTATTCTGATACTAATTGATTTATTGATTCAAGTTGTTCTATAAGGGAAGTATCTTAATAAGTAAATTAATATAATAGTACAGTAGTCCTTTTGTATCCTATTTTATATTCTTGTAAATCAATCAACAATCAACTAGCCCATCACAGTCCACTGCTGGACTAGGCCTCTCCCAATGTTGGGAGGCTTTGGCCTACTGTTTCCACGCTGGCCAGACGGGTTGGTACAGGGTTTTATTTCGAGTTTTCCTTCTCTCGCAGTGATATGGTTTGCGTATATTTCCATTAGTCGCCTCTTACGACACCCTTCGGATGAGATGGGGTGGTGATACTTGTATTCTTTCTCCGTCACCACACGGAAAATATATATTCTTGTAAATATTAGTTTATATTTTATTAAATTATTGTTGTTTGTTTGAACATAATTTTCGAATTAAATTATTTGGTTCATGTTATAGTAATAAATAGTACATTGTAAATACAGTGTTGGTAAAGGCCCAAATTAGTTAACAAACATAATACAAGGTAGGAAAGAATAACATAAATTAAATCAAGATATAATTCGTTTAAAAGTAGTATTACTTCAAAATTAACTTACATATATTCTACTATAACAATAGTAGAACAAAAAGTATAATTTTCAATTTTATCATAATTATGTAGATATACTTATAAATCGCTCGCTCTCACAACTTGGACTCAACATCCCAACTTACTGTCAAACGTTTATGCTCAAAGTTGAGCACTTGAGCTGGACCACTGGGTGGGCCGGAAGATCATTCAAAAGGGTTCACTGAATATTAACTATGTTTAACCAAAGTGTGGTCAGTGGTCAACCGCGACTCAGCCATTCGTTTGCACTGGTGTACAAGTTTTGTTTGAGGATATGTTTATAGGATGTAATAAAATATTTATTTATTTATTTAAATTACTGTATACCACAACCTCCTAGTTCCACTTTTGCACCAGTTTAAGAAATATTTTCTTTGTGCACAAAGCTTCAGTAAATACATGACCGTGCTAGAAATCTCTTGTCTGAAATGTCTTGTGCGAAATGTCTTGTTGATTGTGGTTTATATTTTCCTAAACTGCTTTTTATAATCACAAAATTCCGGTAGAATTTGGGCCACCCCATCTCTTCCCATGTGGTGTCGTACAAGGCGATTAAGGGATAGGGCGGTTTAACATCAGACAGATATATATACAGCCCAGACTCAGCCTCATATGAATGGCTTGAGTTAATAATAGTGCCCGGAAGACGGCAATAGGCTCACCTCCTATTACGTGGGACTGAAATTATTGGTGAAATGTGGGCTTTCATTTACCTCTGCCTAACTCTTCGGGGATAAAGGCGTGATTATATGTATGTATGTAAAATTTACAATAATTTAGTTTTGGAATATACGTAACGTAAAGAAGATCAAAAATACATTTTTAGAGACTACACAAATATAATATTAGTACGATATAGTCATACATTTCTGCTAATATTATAAAGCTAAAGATTTGTTTGTTTATGTGTTTGTTTGTACGCGCCAATCTCAGAAATTACTGGTTCAAATTAAAAAAAATATATATTTTAAATAGTACGTTTATCAACAAAGATTTCAAAGTATATATCATCATGGTGTTACTTAAGGGAGCGGAGCATAAATATCATCTTATCCGGTCGATTTCCATACATTATTTAAAGACTAAAAATTAAGGTGACCACAGGTGCTGCAACGCATCCGAAACGTCGGTAGAAATAGTAAGTTCTATGATTTAATCGCGGCGAGTCCCGAACGGTTGTACATTTATAAAAAAATTTACCACCACAGACCAGTTTCCACAAATTTACTCATTTATTGAATCATAAAGAATGTTAGACTTAATGAAACACAATATTTATAAACAAAGTCATTATGTTAACCTAATATTTAGATCACAACACAAATATATACTTAATACCTACTTAATACAAGCCTAAAATTGCTTCTGTGTAATAACACGCACTTCCACTACTGTCATTTTAATAATTAATGGTATGCCGGTCGCATTGTAAGTGCAATGCGATGCTGATAGTATTAATAATAAACCATGATTCAGAAAAGCAGCTATCTAAAAGAGAATTCTATACACGCGTTGATAGTTCAGAATTCAAAGTCCCATGAGTACAATAGCAAAATTTATTAATCATAAATTTTCGTCATGGAATTAAAACGCTGGTGAAAGCGCCTATTCAACGTGCGTTCAGAAATATGAATTTGAAATACTTATGAATCCAATAAATAAACACGATTCCAATCATAATTTGTACCTTATTATTAAAAAAATATTTTTATGATATTGAGTTTTAATCGACGAAATGCTATACATATTTACTTCAAATTCAAATTTCGAATATACATTTTCCATTTTCAAATGTTTTATGCAGTGTTCTAGCGTATGTTTGAAATGGAGCTAGTGATTAACCAGACAACTCGGGCGAGTAAGTAAAACAAGAAAAATGTTTTTTATCGAAAATAAATAGTGTTTATGCTATAAAACATGACGATTCTATATTTTACAACATGTCTTATGAGTACTATTGGAGTACATTAATAATGTATATTTAAGTTTAATTAATGACCAATACAATATTTTGCGAAGATGTAAACTTGAATGCGACGTTTACCTAATAATTTGTTGGGCCATTGTGATTCATAAAATAATAACAATTACTGTTTCACATTTATGTTTTGAGCTACTAGAGTAACTGAAATTAGTATGCTTAGGTTAATTCAATTTTGTCGGATAAACATTATAGAGTCACTTAATATATTTCACTTAAGTTAAAATTGCACTATATTTCATTTCAAATAGATTACTTTTGATAGTATGACTCGTAAGTAAACGTACCTAGAGGTTTGTTTCTACCATATTCTGTGTAATTAACACAGTGCTGAATACTTTTTACTTATAAAAAAATTTCTGATATTATTAAATATATTTAAATCATATAATTACAAATACTTCTTTTTTGAATACGTAATCGACAGGACTATTTTTTTTTATTAATACTGTTTTATGGTTAAATTCTAGCTCTAAATAATATATTATGATGAATTTGACTTTTGAAATAGCATCCTCAGGAATAAATTTTATAACAAAGCAAATGATTCACTAAAGGATTTATCTTGGCCTAAGTTATCTTAGACAGTTCGGAAATGCCAAACCGTAGTTCCCAGAAAAGCAGGTCTTAGAGATTTTATTACCATAATAATCGGTTAAGTCACACATAAATTTATTTTTTTACCTTAATTTAGTTTGTTTATTTTCCTGTATAATTTAAACTTCAGCAAGATGCCAGACTAACTAGTTACTAAAGATGAAGAGTACGAAATTATTATTTAAAACGTTTTAGAAATATATTTATAAGAAGAAATTAATCGAACCTAACCTACAAAAACCCATGACGCGACTTTATTAGATCGGATTTTTTCTATTCATCATTTTATATGTTTTAAAATCAATTGAGTAACTGCTCAACTGGAGCTTTTAGGATTTGAACCTAATTATTAAGTATTTTGATGAGACCTAAACGGGCTTAGTCCTCTAAAAAAATACGAGGTACCTATCCTAAAAACCTCAATATTTTAAATCGAGATTTTTTTTAAAAATTAATCAGCTTTTTTAATCACTACTCAAGAATCTTGGGTCAAATGTCTAGCAACACTTAGATGACGTATAAACCAAAGCTATTAAAAAGTAAAACCATTTTTCCGAGAAATGAAAGCTCGTTGACACTTCACTCACCTGCCGAGTTGGCCTACATTGGTCCAATACCCAAATACGGCCAGTACCATATACAGTCAATGTTTGTTCTCGGCAATCAATATAATTATGTACAAAAATGGCGTTAATTTGTCTTAAATGGTATGTTTTTTTGTTTGTTTTACAATTTGAAGGCATTATTCATTTAAAACTTACTTTTCATTGAATTTCTTGTATTTTTAACTACGCTTAAGAATTACAAACATAAAAACGAACATAGAGACCACCCAGACTCTGAACAACAGAAGTATTATTGTGAAATACAATAGTCTCATGTGCTTGCACAGGCAACTTTAGTTTCTTCGAGGCTAGGACGGCTCTGTTAGTTTTTTTATACCACTTAGGTGACAGACAAGTACATGGTCCACATAATGGGAAGTGGTTGAACCATCAGTTCAACTTGTTAGTATTGCTAAGTACCTATATATTATTCAAAAATTTAATCAATATGGCGCCAGTAGCGTAACTTCAGAAACAATACCGATCTACGAGTGAAGCGTAAGATAACTTGTTTATCATATTTTCGTTGTTCCAAGTTTGTAATTGGAATCATTGATTTGTTCCGTAACTTTGAGTAATGAATTTTAATGGAACAAGAAGTTTGTTATTTAATGTTGAAATAAAGAATTTTAACTTCAGTTTCTAGCTGAAAATGAAATAAAATACGTTTTCACTTCCTTGTCCACTCGGCGGTAATAGGCTCGCCCGCCATCACGAGTTATGGAAAATCATACCTGGCGAAATTTGGGTGTTAATACACCTCTTACTACTCCTTCGAGAATTAACAGGAGTGAATAATTATGTAATTCTTATTTTTTTCTAATTTTTAATCACACGTTTCATAAATGAAATTTACATAAAAAATAATGTTTGTATGTTAGTATTTATGTGCTACCGTTCATCCAATTGCCATAAAACTTTATCAACGTAGTGTTTGCTCAAAGATTGTAGGCATAGTACATACATTTTTTTAGTTTTTTTTTTTTGGCATGACAAACGTGTTATAGGATTATATTGGTTATGAAATTTTCCCGTGTGAAACCAGGACGGAGCAGTATGAGTACAAAGTTTGTACTTCTGAAGCCGTGGTCTTTTTGGGTATACTCCTTTGGTAATACTTGATTAATTTGGATAGTGCATGTACTGCGAGGTCGAACCCGGCTGGTCTGCTAGTGATCATGATCATGATCGTTTTTTAGTTTGATGTGGAATAGTTGACTTCTGTTCTCATAAAAATGTAAAATAGTATGGACCAGTAGTTTTTCTTTCCTTTTTTAGTTACAATATTTTGAGGTTATATGGCCAATGGTTGGTGAAAACATTTGTTACATAAACCAACTCGAATGCGGCTAAACAGCCGTTAAAATCCACCATAAACAGATGACCATGGTCACAACGGTCAGGTGCGAATTGGCCGTAAATTTTCCATGGGCTCTTAAGGTAATGGTGTATAGAAAGCTAAGCGAAGAATGGGCGATATACTAACGTTAGTATATCGTTATTATTTTCAATAGCAAACACTATTAGTTTTATGATTCGTGACATGGTTGGTTAGCATGTTTGGAATGTGAAATAAAATAGTAAAAGTAGGTTTATAATATAAAGGCAAGTCGCAAACGAATCTTATCTACAAACTGAATGACATTTTTTTTTATAATTACTAATACGATTGGGAACTTTTCGCGATTAAATCATGGAACTTACTATTTCTACCGACGCGTGACGTTTGAGTCAAGTGTGACTACGGGTGCTGCAACGCATCTGAAACGTCGGCCGAAATAGTAAGTTCCATGATTTAATAGCAAAAAGTTCCGCACCGTTGTATAATTATGAATTCACACCGCGATAGTTTAAAAATAATATTATTTTTATCTCAAGGTTCTTTATTTACTTATATTACAATGATCCATTTTGTTATTGCAGAAAGATACAAACTAATATCTTCCCTTTCAGCTCGTATTTTTAACTAGAATAAAGATTGACCAATTTTATTGTAGTGGTATAGGTATTCCACACGGGATCGGGGGCCAGACAGCAGTCGACCTCATAGAATTTAAAATAAACCAAATTATGGAAGGCAAGAGCAGGATAATAGTAGTGGTCACTTAGCTAGTAGTTCTATCCAATTCCCTACTAATATTATAACTATGAAAGTTACTCTGTTTATATGTTTACCGATTTTCATGTAACTTGGTACAGATTGACTCTGTTTAGACCTTGAGGAAGGAAATAGGTTGTTTGGTCGCGTTAATCGATATAAATGAGAAGTCTGCAAAGTATAGCAGGGGTGAAGTTGGCGGATCGAGAGAGGAACAGTGTTATAAGGGAACGTTGTGGTATTTGACGATCCGGCCGGGTACAGGTTTGACGTCGTGAAGTGGAAGAGGAAGAGCTGGAAGGCAGACCCTGAGCTCCGAGCTCACTTTGACCTCTGATGCAATCAGGAAAATCCATCTCTATGAAGATGATGATGAAGCGATATATTATAGATATGAAAAATAAATCTCTCTGTGATAAACTGACCTAATAAATGTCACTTTCTTTAAGCTTACCTTGCTCGATTTATGAGCCCCATAATATGTTTTGTTTTAGACATTTTCTACATGACATTTATTATTTATGGTCAATATTACCATATATGCGCATCACTGTGGCAAACGCAGTTATTTATGCATTTATGCCATACGAATAGAATATTTTAACAAATTAATAGAGGAGCTATAAAGATTGATTTTACATTTATATTCATAGCTATTTTTTATTGATGACAATTTCTATTTAATTGTTGGTTTTGTTTCGTAGTTTTATTTGTGGATTCGTTTTTTTTTACTTGAAGACTATAAGTTTTATAAGTAAGCATGTCGATAGTGGAAAGACTTAGAGGGGCCACACGCTAAGCAGCAAACCGCAAGTACACAGCAAATGCACCATGTTGAAAATCATAGTAAACAGGGTTTGCTGTTACTTTGGTTGAAAGTCAATGAAATATTGTTTGCTGCTTTGGTGTGCAGCCGCGGTATTCTGTATTTTTTGTGTCGCCATCTCTAAGAACGGAAAGCGAATCTGTTGTTTGTGATGATTCACAGACTCGGTTTGTATTCGTGGCGGCGGAGCCACTAGCGACGCCATCTGCAAAACAAGCTCTTCGTATACCTAGGAGGTAGGACACGGCGGTATTTCCGCCCGATTGAGCAGTCCGACTGGGGAAGTACGTCCGCCCTACAGAATACCGCGGTTATAATAACTTCGTGTTGTGTTCCCAGCGGTGAGTAGGGTAGCCAGAGCTCACTGGAGAATTTGTGCTGTCAGTGGGAAGACTAAAGGCTTGTTCTGATTTGTCTTCTACTGACGGCACAGAAACTCTGTACTTACAAGGTTGGCAGCGCGACTGTGATTCCTCTGGTGTTACAGACATCCATAGGCCACGGTAACTACTTTCCATCAAGTGGGCCGTGTGCTTGTCTGCCAACTAAGTGGTATAAAAAAAAAAAAAACCCTGGTGTGCGAAGTATTCATGCTGAGATGGTGGCCCGTTAGGCTGAGACGGTGGCGTAGTCTCACACCCGAGAGGGTCCTATGGCCCCGGGTCAGTCGGGGTGCGCGAAGAATATGCCAAAGGCTGCCTTACCCCCGACTGCGGTTTTAGTCGGTTCGAGTCCGACATAACCACCCTACTGGGTCTGGCGGGGTGGTATTCGAGGGATTTCCGCACGTAAAAAATAAAGAAAAGATGGTGGCCCGTTTGCTTTTCTTTTCTGTGTATATATATTGGATCCTCTGTACTATACATATGTGTGTTTATCAAATAAATGCTTTTCTTTCTTTCTTTCTTGAATTCCAAGTACTAACAATTTCACAATTTTGATCTCTACCTTTTTCACACTCTTTGTTTGCAAATACAACCTATCACTAATAGCAAAATGTCTACCATCATGGTACATATCAAAAAGTAACCATGTCTCAACTGCAATTACCCAATAACTTATTTAAATAAACCATTGTTTCATCTCATTATAATTTAATAGTACCTACAGCATAAAGTTGCACAATCTTTGGTATACAGGGCACTAAGTTATAGGCAATGGTGTTAAAATTACCATCTACCTACTGCCTACCCACTATACATCATGTCAGCACGCTTGCAGTTAGGAGTGATTCATTTCTGTTTACGTTAAATTTCGAAATTCAAATTTAATCGGTGATCCGCCATTCCCACGACTTAATGAAAATAATAGGTTCAAATAATTACATGTTTAAATAATGGTCTAACTGCTTCGATACCAGTATCAAAATAAACGGGATATTTACCATGTTTCATTGTTTTGATTTTCCGATATTTTTAGTTCCTCCGTGATCATGGTGCTTGCAACAGCGCCGAAATATCGGAAACTCAAAACAATGAAACATGGTAAATATCCCGTTTATTTTGATACTGATGTAAGTGACCATGATAGTTTAAATACCTACCTATATTGCTTCAATATCGCCTTTGGGTTGTGGAGGTCAGATGGCAGTCGCTTCACGGGATATATCGAAGCTCAGCCAAATTCGCAGTTAGTCTGGTAAAGTGGACCCCAGACTCCGAGGTGGAAGCTTCGGATGCGACTGGTACTAACGCTAATGCTACTACGCGTGTCACTCATGACCCTCGCTGACACAGTCGGGTAAAATAGGCCAGGAGAGTAACAAAACATTTGATCCCAAACCCTATAATATATTTAGACATGACTAATTTCTAAGTAGTCTTAGACTTGAGTCACGCGAGTCACAGCAACAATTGTGTAGCATTTAATTAAATTTAAATAGACAACTATCTAGTAATAGTAAATTATGACTAAACCAAAACAATAGCACAAGTTATAATAATTGAATGTGTCATAATCGGTAATTGTTATTAAAATTATTAATATGAATGTAATGTTTATATTGGGTACTAGCTTTCCATCTGCCGCTTCCTGCGCGTGGATATCGATTATCGTGACTTTTAGTCATATCTTTAGTTCTAACAAACCAATTTGGTATTTTTCTGTTGTTAAATTAAAACATTTAATTGAACTAATTAAATTAAGAATGGTAAAAGAACAGTAGATGTTGCCTCTGTTTTTATTCATTTTTAATCATCCCAGCACCTATGTTTAGGTCCCAATGTAACTTCGAAAAGCATCGAAAAGTCATTGGTTAGTGCCATGGTAAAACCTGGGATCGAACCTGAGACCTCGTCTCAGCAGTCCATTGCCCATACCACTAGACTGCCGCGGTTCAATTGTTTATTTACTTCTTTTATTTACTCTATTTGCGTATTTTAGCTATTACGGAAGCCTGCCTACCTTCTGGCACCTCAACTTTGAGACAAAAGCTTGTGCTAGAGTCTTATCGGTCAATCAGCTGGTGTGCCGGCTTACGGAGAGAAGCTTGGGATTTGTAGGATAGGTAGGATATTATTAGATCAGTTCAAGGAGTAAACATCATATAATTCATACCATATTTCGTAAACGCCTCTTCTAATCGCACGTAGTTTTTTAATTCCTCTCACCAAATGTAAAATCTTTAAGCAAATATTTGAACTGAGTGACATCATCTTGCGCACGAGAAGAATTACGAGTTCGTTGTGGTTTATGTTATAAGCGAATAGAGATTAGGACATAATAACTAATGTTGGTGTGGAGATTAATAGATTTTAAGTATTAACTCATAAGATACAATTTATTTAAGTACCTACAAAAATAAGTAGGTACCTATGAATTAGGAACCATGTCGTTATTGTCTTGTCTTATCTAAAGCTTTTACTTCAGAGCCCAGGGTCTTTTGCCCGTTTTATTTGGTTTATACGACTTTCATGAGACCGACTGCCGGCTGATCGCCCAAGTCTGAGAGGATACCCTGCATCAGAGTCTCGTCCATCAAACAAAAGGTATACCTACCAGGTTGAAGGTGAAGTTAGCCTACTTGGTATATGTAATGGGCATATAGGTGCATAGATTCCTTTTAATATTTATCGAAGAGTGAGCATTTTGGCAATTGGCATACTGTCCAGCATCACGCATTGCGTGGTCTTACGAAGTTTCTAGGAAGCCCTCATTGAATTGAAAACATATTGAAACAAATTGAATAATGTTATGAAGGGCAGTTTTTATAGTACGCAGTGCCGCGTTACGCTGCGTGATTCGGGACAGTGTGCGCCTAAATCGCGAACGCTTATGCCTTGTTTACTTGCTAATTTCTATGTTAACTTTGGATCTGTCTGGGTAACGCAATATTTGCGAAACTGTACTACACATACTTGTCTGGTGTACTTGTGAATTTGGTACTAAACGTATTTATGCCAAATCATGCCAGAGAATCATTCAAATGCCAAATTCTGTTGGCTGTTAACATAAAACAGATATATACAGTTCAGACTCTGCCTCAAATGCATAGCTCGATTCAACAATAGTGCCCGGAAAACAGCAATAGTCTCACCCCCTATTACGTGGGACTGAATGCAATGATAGGTGTTGTAATGTGGGTGTTAATTCACCTCTGCATAACCCTTTGCGGATAAAGGCGTGATTATATGTATGTATGTATGTAAATCGTACGATAGTAGCCGTAACTGCTTATTTTTAATATAGGATCAAAATATACCGAACTAGCTTAACTTATGTTATTTTTAACTAGCTTAACTTAATTCTGTCATTACTAGATAGTAGAGAAGAATTAAAGTAGGTATATGAATCTCTTAAGTGACGTTAAAATGGCCCACGGTAAGCCATCGCCATTCTGTAAGGTAATGTATTTTTCCAATATATTGACTCCAGTTTTTTAGCAATTGACACGATATCCTATACAATGAAAAAATTGTTGGTGAAATATATAAAAAAATGGTATTTAGTTGCGAACTATGGGCCATTATTGTGCACAATCGAGATGTTGACGGTTTCTTGAGAAACTTCATTGGAATTATGGCGGAACAACGAGCAACACAAATTGTATGAACACATAAGTGATGATGGCCTACAGTTACGCATTGTAGAGCATGGTCCATCACTGGCCACTGTGTGTTTTTATACTACTCAGGTGGCAGACAAACACACGGCCCACCTGATTAGAATTGGTTACCGTGGCCTATGTTCATGTACAACACCAAGGGCGTGACCTTCTAATGCCCCTTTTGAAGAACCCCACATTTTAGGAGCTTGGGAAAATCGCAACAGGGAATTCATTCCAAAGCTTGAGTGTGCGGGGGATGAAGTTTCTTTCATACCGCACAGTGCGCTCCGTACAATATACTATAGTCTAACAAACACACTTCTAAACAAATACCATTCAAAAGTAAGTCACGGCTATGTAGGTACTTTATCGATAGTAGGGCTGCATTGGTATCTCATCGGCGTATCGATGCCACGACACTGGGTAATGCGTTTCCGTGAGAAAACTCGACACAATTGTGAGAAACTGGAGCTGTGACCATCCATCACTACGTTTAAGGAATATTATAATATGTTTGTACGTTTTCACTTCATTTGTTAGTACTATATTGAGGTAAAAAGAAAGTATGACTAAAATAAAATATAATCAAAATATAGCATAAAGCTACTGCAGCTTCTTCTTTTATTTTTGATGGCTTTTATTTTTGCAAAATTGCGACCCGCCGCAATTTTGCAAATGTCAGGTAAATGTCTTTAAAATTATTAATAGCGAGACGCCAATGTCAAGTTTTCAAGTTGTCTTTAGAATAATTGAAATGAGTTGAAGATGATGACGATCAATGAGATGATTGCTGCCTCAGTAAAGTTGTGGAGACTTTACTGGAAGCTCCCTAGGGAGATTTGGAATCAACACAAAAAGTCACAATTCACTGGAATATGCCGCTTTCCTACATTTTATACGTTCTCAAAGATGTTATGTCTAAAAATCCACCGTTTATAAATATAAAAACTCGAATACACACCAATTTCGGAAACTAATATAATACCGCGGTGCGCCTTTCTTCATGTTGGCACCAAAACTCCTAGCGCAGCTTCGTTTCGTCATTTTCATAATATTTGGACCCTCAGTTGCGAAATAATTGAGACACTGGCGTCCGCGGTACGGTTTTAATAAATTATCCATGACTTGTGGATTTGAGCCCTCCACCACCATGGTACTCATTGCTATCATCAATAGACACCCAAAAAGCATATACTACACATATATAGAATACATGTTGTGACAAGATATATGCCGGCAACTACACACTGGCAGTTTTGGGTGAAACCTTATTATTGCTGAATGCTGCTTACAGAAACTTGTTTACTATTTAGATTTTCGATCTTACTTAAGACCAATGTTACAACATATTTATTTACCTATTTAATTAATTACATACACACTGATACTACCTTTACAGATGAAACCTGATGCGCGATAGTGCCGTACCCTAATATTTACAAACTATTTTTTTTTAAAACAACTTAGCGAGCCAATACCTGATAGAATTTGGTTACCGTGACCTACGAACGTGTGCGATACCAGGGGAGTTACACCCATGTTACCGACCCTGTAAGAACAGAGAGTACCGTCAGAGTAGAAGAAACAAGCCTTTAGTCCTCCCACCGACAACACAAAAACTCTCCAGTAAGCTCTGGCTACCCTACTCACCGCCGGGAACACAACACGAGGTCATTACAGCCATGGTATTCTGTAGGGTGGAGGTACTTCCTCAGACGGACTGCAATTGGGATGGAAATACCGTCGTGTCCTGCCTCCTGGTAATTCAAAATTTCTCCTAATTAATACAATTCCTTTACAATAACCCGATACACTACTTTTCCGATAAATAAGAATAAGCTACCCTTGTGAATTCATCCAGACTATGCGTATATACTCGTATATTATCGTGTCGCTGCGATACCGCGTCGAGCGCATGCAGTGCGCGCGTTAGTGTCATTAATGAGTTGTATAAACTAGTAACAATTACTTTATCAACTGTGACCTCTTATCCTGACCATGAATAACTTAAGTTACTATTTCTTGCTCTCAGACTAAAAATCACTAAGTTATTTATTTATAAGCCTAATTGCATAAATCTGAATGCTTAACTTTGTGTTAAATTTCTTAGACGAAGTTGAAAACTTTTACAATTAGCGTTATACAACATTGAATGGTGAAGAAGTCTTGTGGTCCCTGGTGACTTCTTTGGGGTGACGAATTGATGATGATAGGGGCCGTGGTACCCCTGGATGTGGGAGACATAGTACCTCCTCTCCAAGAAGAGCTACCGGGGGAGATAAGACCTTATCGCCCATTAAACATAATAATTTTTAGTTGTACCAAATTTTCGATAAACTTTACATTTTAAATTCGCGAACAAAGTCTGAGCAAGATATTAGTGTTATTTTATAATTATAACAGACATTATTTATAATGATATCACATTCTTCTAATTTTGTTTCGAATTGATTTGACTCGAGATATAAATCTGTATTTTCGTTTGATTGATCGTCCGTTCATTTAGTTCTGATATCTACTTTCAACGAATTAATAGACTATTGTTTAAATAACTGGTTTGATATAATCGATAAAGAAACACATCTATCGATATTTTATGTGCACATCCTTGTTATATTTTGAATTTAGAATCATAATATTAATTCGAATTGCGAAGCTAGAACTCATAAACGACTCAAGGGGCTCAAAGAAAGAAAAAAAAAGTTAAACTACCATACCCAGAGCCTTTGCAGATGGTATGGGTTTTCCTATGTATGATAAGTACGTATTTCCATAAAAAAAGTATCTAAGTATGTTTATCCGCATTCTAGATTCCACAACACATGCTAGTTAAGCTATGATTACCATGGGCCTAGAAGCGTTTTGTAGAATATTGTAGAATATTTATTTATTTATTTATGCGTGGGGATGTTGCGTCATAAGCAGTATTTTACCGTCTGTACCATGGTGAATGTTCTGATGAGCTCTTCCAATTAGTCCCACCCTCCCCTTTCCTACACAGGACAACATGTGCAGGGCTTAGGTGTCACCCACGCACGGTGTAAAATATCCGATCAAAAACACAATTGGCTCGGAGACTCTTTCCTTTGTTGCACCATTGAGGCCTGTAATTCATGACCAGCTCACGTGTTTCCTTCTTCCTACAGTCCCGGGTCCTTTACGCGGGGCATGATAAAGTATATGATGAGGGCGTCAAGCTGAGTGTCACCATTGTCACATAGTATATATAAGTAATGGTGAACCTCTTTTATGAGACTTTGCCTTCAGCAAACCATCAGGCGGGGCGAAGTCTAATTGACGTGTCCTATATAACATAAAAACGGTGTTGCTTAGAATGTTTATCCCCAGGGTAGGTATATAAGAAGAAACGAGTGGGCGCAGGGTACGAATTTCAGGGGACTAGTGGGTACGTACCTGGTAAAACATTTGATGTCATTTAAAACAAAACAAAGGCGCTTGAGGATTATATTTTTACAATACGAAATCTGTCTCGGCAGCTCTAAAATAAAATTTTCGTTGTCATGATTTTTTCGATTTGCATTTTAAATTAGAAATAACTTTAGTGCTCTAAAATTAAAACTAAATTTTAGTACTAAATATGTTTATTTATTCTAAAATGTTAATTTAAAACCATTTATAGTGTTAAAGTCAACGGTGTAAAGAAAATATTTTTAATTTTTATTTATTTATTTACTGTCTCTTCTACATCCATCTTTACAGGGTACACTTTAACACGACAGAGTTGGTAATCTAAGCATGCACATATAACTGAAAATCTATGTACTGTGAATTCACTCAGAGTGCAATAAAATAGGTCTAAGCGACTGCGTTAAGCGTCTGAAGAGGTCGCATCAGCGGCGGCGCCTCCTTCCGCAGGTTACTTTTCAATAACGGCTTAAAAACCTTAGGTATAATAACAATACCGGTCTATAGGCGCCTACAATTCAGTGATCATACTGATCACGTTCCTACAACACACAGCCTATTCCCGGGACAAAAAATCGTATTCCAAACTACAACTTATCTCTGAGCATGTGTTGGCCGTAGCTTAGAACCAACCACGACCTCCAGAACCAACTCAACTTAACTTTTAAGCCGGTGCACCTGCTAATCCTAACCGGCTGTCCTTTCAGGATTGGGAGATCAGACGGCAGTCACTCTTATAAACGCAAGTCGTATCGAGAGAAGAAAGAGCAAGCTGACCACAAGCTCTAAAAAGAAAGCCTCGGATACAACCCTGGAAAATGCTAAGATGATAATGGATAAATCTATCGCTGTGCCATATTCAATCCAAACACTCTATTTATCCAAACTTGTATATTTAAAACTAGCTGATCCGCCCTCGTTTCACCCGTGAAATTGATTTGAGCCTGTATTTCTTTATTTTCCAAATAATGCATGATAATTTGCCGGATTTGTCAATATTTATGATCACTGCTCAGTCCACTTAGATAGTAGCGTGATAATATATAGCATAAAATCTTCGTCGATAAACGGGCTATTCAATACAAAAAGAATTTTAAATTCGAATCAGTACTTCCTGAGATT
This sequence comes from Eilema griseolum, assembly GCA_963662185.1. NCBI lineage: Eukaryota > Metazoa > Arthropoda > Insecta > Lepidoptera > Erebidae > Eilema > Eilema griseolum. Next base: position 5,546,506 of record OY759250.1, read on the forward strand.
AGCGCGATCAAAAAAACAAACGAACAAACTCTTCAACTTTATAATATTAGTATAGATTTAAATAAATAAAAAACGAATAGCATAACACAAACTGACTTTAATATTAATTTATAGATGTAATACAGCTTTGTCAGAAAATGTACTTGAACAAGGAAAATGTTGTATAATGATTTTCCTCGAAGGCTCGAAGGCTTACATAAATGCCATTGTTGTATCGGTTGTCCCAAATCTAAACATGGTTTGGGACAGTCACGGAACTCTACAGGATAAAGGAAAGGTATTATAAATAAACCAACAATATTCTATACTAACAATGAATTTGAAGAATTTGTTTGTTTAGATGCGTTGGTAAAAAGAGGAATCGGGAATAACCCTTAATTTTTCTGGAACTGTATGTGTAATTTGAAAGATTTAGTTTTGTACCGCTATTGCACGATTAAGCATAGCTTATAATATGGTTTCTGGAATATAATATTCTTCTATCTATCATCTTTATCCGAGTGCTGATCCCGGTAACATCTCAAGCCTTCACGTTCTCCCCTTGTCAGTAATTTACTTAATTATGCTGCCATCAGATTTTTTTAATATAGGACACGTCAAAAAGACTTCACCTCGCTTGATAGTAAGCTGAAGGTAAAGTCTCAGAAAAGGGGATCACCATTACCTACATATACCATGTGACAATGGCGACACTCAGCTTGGCGGCCTCATCATATGCTTTTTCACGCCCCGCTTAAAGGATCCGCATTTGTAGGAAGACGGAAACACGTGAGCTGTTAATAAATTCCAAGCTTCCATGGTGCGACAAAGGAAATAGTTTCGTTACCGCTTGGTTCTTGATCGTATTTCCTGCACCGTATATATGTTGTCCTGTGTAGGAAATGGGAAGGTGGGACTAATTAGAATTAGAATTTAAAAGTAATTGAAATTTCCAATCCCAAGACGAAATACTGCGCCAGGACCTTGTTCGTTAATCAGCAGATATACACTCAGTATCAGATCGACCTTGACAAGCAAAGTGTTTAAAATGATCATAATTCCTACTATTGATGTTAATACCAAACCGTTTTGTTGATTCAAAATCTATTATTATTTAAAATGTACAACGCGAAGGGGGGAATGCCAAGATAATATCTTGGCATTCCCATTTTGAGTTCTTCGCTAGTCAAGATCGATCTGATGCTGGCTGTACTAGCTTGCAGGCGAGCTTGACTTGACCGTAAAGACCTTGGTGGGCCCTATATCTTCTTCTAATTCATATTCTAGCACCAAATATTTCTTTAATAATACACTCGAGAGCAATGAATCCGGGTCACTTAAAGAATCCTAAAAATCTCGGAAACTAAAAATGCTAGATTAATGCAATAAATTGTATTTAATAGACAATGTAATACTCCTTAAATGAAGGTATTAAAACTTCTTAGTTATTGTAAAGTTATATCATAAAAAAATCAAATTTGAAAAAGGGCCACTTTCGAAGATGGAACTACGAAATTACAGCATTTGGTGTTGCTTTTGTTTGTAATCTGTCATTTATGTGGGTACATAAACCATGTTGATAGTGCTCTATATTCATTAAAATAAATAAATAAAAAAAATAAAAAAGCCTTTTATTCCATGCATTTACAAATGAAATTAACAATAATCTTATTCTTAATCTAATTTAAAATATAATATAAATGTGTAAATAATTGAAATGTGAAAATAATTTAGGTGTAAATAATATTATTATTGCTTATTATAAATTAATATTGAATTGAAAATACAGGATATATATATATACATATATATATATATATATATATAGTATATATATATAGCATTTTTACATGGACCCCTCCCAGGTGAAGGCCTCCTCCAAAGATCTCCATTTTTCCCTGTCTTTTGCTACTTTGATCCAGTCCGGTCCGGTGATTTTTTTAATATCGTCCTCCCAGCGCATACATGGTCTACCAACACGCCTCTTCCCCTGAGGGCCGTTCCATGTAGTTACTTCAGATGTCCATCTATTATCTCTAAGTCGTGCTACATGGCCAGCCCATTTAAATTTCAATCTTTGAGCAAAGTTGAGCGCATCTACTGTTTTTGTGATGTTTCTTATTTTTGTGTGACGGATTCTGTGTGTTTTTCTTATCTTTAACATGCTACGTTCCATTGCTCGTTGGCATGTTATTATTTTATTTTTTACCTTACAGGTGAATTTCCACGTCTGGCAAGCATATGTGAGACATGGTAAAATGCACGAGTCCATCATTTTCTTTTTCACTTCTATTGGCATGTTACTTTTCATCACTTCCTTGTAACTCCAGAACTTATTCCATGCAATTCTTGATCTGCGCTCTACCTCTAGTTCGTTGTTATTGCTGTCAAATGATATCCGTTTTCCTAAATAGATATACTGATCCACGTACTGTATTGGTTTTTGCTCTAGTGAGATTGTTCGTTTGTGGCTATTGGTCATGATGTTTGTTTTCAATAGATTTATTTCTAATCCGACTTGTCTACTAGCTTCGTTTAGCGATTGTATCATACATTCTAAGTTTCCACCTGTTTCAGATAGAAGTACCAGGTCGTCTGCGAATCTTAGATGACTCAGATATTTTCCTTTGATATACAAACCGTACTTTCTCCAGTCTAATTTGTTTATAATTAATTCCAATACTGCAATAAATAGAGTTGGGGACAGTGGGTCACCCTGTCTCACTCCTCTATTGATATTAAAATCAGGCCCACAAGATTCCAGTTTAACTCTACTTACGCTGTTGTTGTATATATTTTTTATTACATTTATGTACTCATTTTCTACTCCTTGTTTACTTAAGGCTTCCCATATACTGCTGTGCGAAATTGTGTCAAAAGCTTTTTGGTAATCTATGTAGGCTATGTAGATAGGTCTTTTGTTTTCTTGATATTTTTCCATAATGAGTTCCAGTGTATGAATGTGATCCATTGTAGAGAATCCTTTACGAAAACCAGCTTGCTCTACGGGTTGTTTCTTTTCTAAAGTTTTTGTTATTCTTTGATTTATTATTGAGGAGAAGAGTTTGTAAATCGTTGGGAGAAGGCTTATTGGTCTATAATTGCCGATGTCATTTGGGTTTCCTTTTTTAAAGAGCAATATTATATTGGATTCTGACCATTGTACAGGTATGATCGCAGTTTTTAGTGTTAAATTAAATAGCGATGCAAGTGGTGATGCTAGTACTTCACATCCATGTTTTATTGCTTCATTGGTAATGCAGTCCGGGCCTGGGCTTTTTTCTAGTTTTAACTTCTTAACTGCTAGTATAATTTCCATTTCGTCGATACAGTCTATATTTTTTTCTTCGTGGCTGTTTAATACTTCCTGGTTGTCATTTTTTATCTGTTGCGTCGGCACACTATATAGGTTTCTATAAAATTCTGTAGCAATATTAATTATTTCTCTACGGTTGTGTGTTGTTTGTCCTGAGTCATTTAATCCCTCGATCCAGGTCTTGTTTGTACGGAGTTCTTTTAAAGCTTTTTTGAAACTTTTACCTTTTGTAAGGAAAGTTTGTATTTTCTCAGTTCTGTAGTTTTTATAATCCCTTTTTATGTACTTACTAGTTAACTTGTATAGGGCGCCAAGTTCATTTTTTTCCGATCGAGATTTGTCTTTCATTTTTTGTAGTGCTTGTCTTCTGTTCAGTAATGTGATTGTCCGTTCTGAGAGAATTTTGTGTCTAGTAGAAGTATTCTTAACTTGTCTTGCCTGTTGCAAGCTGCTGTTGATAGCATGTATTAGTTTGTTATAATTTTCCTGTACTGTAATACCCGTTTGATTCTCAACTATATCTGGTATATGTTGCATTAGATGTTGCTGATATGTCTCAATTTCATCTGCCGTTTTTAAGGTACTGGTCTTATAGTTGGTGAATTTAGTTCGGGTTTTTTTTATGACTTTAAGGGATATTGTAGCCCTTACCATTCTATGATCTGTAGAAAAATTAAGGTTTAGTGTTTCTATATTTTGGAATATTTTAGGTTGGTTGGACATTATATAGTCGATTTCGTTTTTGTATACTCCGCCGGGTGAACGCCACGTCCACCTGTGCTTTGGTTTCTTCTTAAAATAAGTATTGATCACTGAAAGTTTATTCTCATATGCAAAATCTATCAGTCCTTGACCTCTGTCATTTCTTTCTCCATATCCATATTTTCCTATAACCAGGTGCTCATCTTTTAGTGGTTGTCCTATTTTAGCATTAAAATCTCCTAATATTATAAGATTTTTATACGATATCTGTATTGCTGTATCCAAAGTTTGATAGAATTTTGTTACTTCTTCTTCGCTTGATAAAGTTGTTGGAGAATAGGCTTGTATGATGCTTATTTTGTAGCCTTGAATATTGAGATTTAGTAAGGCAACTCTTTCCGTTAAACCTTTAAATTCTTCAATATATGATTGTAAGGATTTTTTTATTAAAAAACCAACACCATATAGACCTGGCGTATGGCCTATGTAACATAATATTGTATTTTCATATTCTTTTATTTGGCTGCCAGTTCTTCTAACCTCTGACAGACCAATGACGTCATATTTTATTTTTGTTAGGGCTTCTTCAAGTTCCAACATATTCATTAATCAAGCTGAAATTATGTCGCTTACGCCTGAAGAATGCACCAGAATACTTACAATGCTGGAAACCGGCCGGAGTCAGCGCGATACAGCCAGGACTGTCGGTGTGTCGCTGTCAACAGTACAAAGAGTTCTCCGACGTTACGAAGAAACTGGTTCTAACCTACGCAGACCAGGAACGGGCAGAACCAGGTGTACCACAGCACGAGAAGACCGATACTTGGTGAACACCATGCTTCGAAATCGCTTTCTCACAGGAACTGAACTCACCAATCAGTTTCGACGCCTCGGAGGAAGTAACCCAAGTGCATGGACAGTAAGACGTCGGCTTGCTGAATCTAACTTAAAACCCCTTAGACCTGCAAACGGCCCTAAACTGGAGCGTGGGCATCGTATTTCGAGACTAAGTTATGCCCAGAGCCACGTAAATTGGAGTATTGAAGATTGGTCAAAAGTTATGTTCTCCGACGAATCAAAATTTATGCTCTACAAGCACGATGGAAGACACAGAGTGTATCGAAGACCAGGGGAAAGATTCAAGCAAGCATGCATCGAAGAAAAAGTAGCCTACGGTGGTGGGTCTGTACTTGTGTGGGCCGGAATTTCTTCTGAAAGTCGCACAGAGCTGGTGATCATAGAAAACGGCTCTTTAACTAGCGTAAGATATGTGGAAGAAATCCTCAATGATCACGTTGGTCCATTTATGGTCAATTTAGGTGAGGATGCTATATTTATGCATGACAATGCCAGACCTCATACAGGTAGGATTGTGAATGACTACCTTCAAGAGATGAACATTACTCGTATGGAGTGGCCAGCGCGCAGCCCGGATATCAACCCGATCGAGCATGCTTGGGACGAGCTAGGCAGATGCGTAAAACAACGAAACCCTCCCCCAATCACGCTTCGTGAGCTCAAAATTGCTCTCACAGAGGAATGGGAGAATATTCCCCAAAATCGTATAAGGAACTTGGTGTACAGCATGCCAAACCGCGTAAACGCAGTAATGGAAGCACGAGGAGGCAATACGAAGTATTAAAATTCAAGAAAATCGTAATAAAGTTCAAAAATTTCATGTTTCCTATTTTTGTTTTAAGGAGAGATCAGCAGTTTTTTTCTTTATGTAATTTTGTGTTAATAAAATGTATGGTGACTCATATTTTTTTTACTTTCATTTAAGGAGTATTACATTGTCTATTAAATACAATTTATTGCATTAACCTATCATTTTTAGTTTCCGAGATTTTTAACATTCTTTAAGTGACCCGGATTCATTGCTCTCGAGTGTATCTATAAGCCACCTATTTCAAAAGATGTATCATATAAGAAAGTGGCTAGGCCTTCAAACAATAGACCAGCAACATCCACGGTGGCAACAATTTGTCAACACGATCCGTCATTTGTCATGCAATCCGTAATTTGTCAATATTGTCCACGATTTGTCAAATATTGTCAGATAAACCCACCGCTGGGGAGGTCCGTTGATTCCTTCATTGTTTATGGTGAGTTTGATTAGGTTATCTTTGAGAGTCTTTTATTGGGTATTGTTAACGGTTTGGTGAATTGCCTTATCTTTGGCGGTCACGAAAACGGTTTGTTATCCTGATAAAAGCAATTACACATTTGACAGGAGGTTTGTATTGTTTTGCAAATTAAGATTAATTACGCATGAGTTGCGCATGAGATGAGGATCGAACAAAATGTTATTGGAAATTTCTTTTAAGAAATTCTCAGTAGCTACATATTAACAAAATGCTCGATTCTCGGTAAAAAGCACATTTTCTATTACATGGAATGGAAATCAGGGATAGAAACCATCGAAGTACCTCATCGATATACGTATACCTAGGTTCGACCATACTAGGTTGCCAATACATGCTAGCATCCTTGTTTTAACAAATGTCCATCATTTTGACAAATCCAAAGTCCATCTAAAGGTGGATTTATAGGTACCAAACGAATAGAGCTAGAGCTAGAACAAGAGCATTCTTTCTTAATATTTTAGTGAAAAACGAATCATTTTTTTTAGGCAGCCCACTTAATGGAACACAAACACATGGCCCACCTGAAAGTGGTTACCGTGACCTATGAACGTGTGCAACACCAGGGGAGTTACACCCGTGTTACCGATCCTGGGAGAGGCCTATGTCTAGCAGAGGATTGCGGTAGACTTGATTGATCGATATTGACTCTGTAAGAACAGAGAGTTTCTGTGCCGTCAGTGAAAAAGAAACAATCAAGACAAGCCTTTAATATTCCCACTGAGAGCACAAAATCCAGTGAGCTCTGGCTACCCTACTCACCGCCAGGAACATACCTTGTTTTCAAAGAAAGAACAACGAACGAATGTTCTATCACTGTTTACACTAAAAGAATTTGACGTAGAGGGGATAGAATGAGCATTCGCTCGTTTGATCTAAATGCACCTTAAGTATTACTTTCTCTGTCTTAGTCACTATATCTTTTACTATACGACAATATTCTTTATCATGCTTTTCTTCGTTCTTTTCTTCTGCTATTTTTATGAGTTGTTATTTTGCTCTATTAAGTTTTTCATTTTGTTAAGTTGTCATTTGCTATAAGTTTACTAAACTAATAAATAAGATCTAATCTTCAACAATAGAATATTTATTGATTTTGTTATCCGATTAATTGTACGATAAATTTGTAATCGGCATTATTCATGATTATAACTTTATTATAGGATTAGTGTTTTAACTGGTTCTACAACAAGTTGTGAAATGAGTTTAATATTAAATTATGTCAGAATAAGTAATTCATAGACTGAGTTGATGAAAAGGCATGAAAATTATTTAGTTTAAATAAGAGCTATATGGTAAGTTAGTTGGTTACGTTTCACGCTCATTGCAAATATTTGTATGCATGAAAATAACGAGCGCAATACAATAAATATGGCACAGGTTTTCCTCTCAGGGTTCGTCGGTCAGATGGTAGTAGCTTCCAGACAAGTTGACATACTAATTAAAAATAGTAAACGAATCATGGTTCATCGCTACGTAGTTCATGATAAATCAAAGAAAAACTTCCAGAGACAGAAACCAAGATGTCACGTAATTCAAAAAACAATGAGACAATCAACCCTCTTGTCATGACGTCATTAATTCATCCAATTATAATAATACATCCCAATTCGCAGAACGAATGGTACAACATACACCCACTCAATGGTACGGTGTCATTACAATATTGCATAAAAACGCATTGGAGCCGCCATGTTTTATTCATGATGAAGTATAGGCTTGTATCATTGTATTCAAATGCCACTTTCGCCAATTATTATGGCTAGAGCTTTCGCGAGTGAAGCAAGGGGGCTAAACAGTGGGAGTGATGTTATATTGTGTTGTTCTGTATTTTATGAAATATTTAATAAGTCTAAGCAACATATGGTGGTGGAATGAACTGTTCAGATTTCTAAAAGAATAGGCTTCTTTTCAGTTTAAATTGCTATCGACGATTACTCGATAATTGACTGTCTGCACCGGGAATCGATTTCAAATAATTTCAGGATTTTTTTGACTTCACTTCGCCTGATGGTAAGCTAAAGGCAAAGTCTCAGGAAAGAGGGTCACAATTACAGACACTAAGTAATGTAACAATGGTGGCACTCAGCTTGGCGGCCTCATCAGATGCTTTTTCACGCCCCGCTTAAAGGACCCGGGACTGTAGGAAGAAGGAAACACGTGTGCTGGTAATGAATTCCAGGTCTTGGTGGTGCGGCAATTTGGAATGCCTTATAAATACACGTGCTTCCGTCTTCTTCTTCTTTCAATCTTGGGTTATTGTTAAGTCCGTCGAGGTGGGACCGCCATTTTAGAAGTATCTAGATTGGTAGCTCTTAGATTCTGAGCTTCACTGTAGCTTCTCTTATTAAAGTTCAGTACTTTAATGAAATACATTCAGATTTGCAAGGTTCTGAACTTGAGAGAAAAGAATCTGGCAGTAAAATACATTTTTTATATAGGACACGTGAATTAGACTTCGCCTTGCCTGATGGTAAGCTTAAGGGAAAGTCTCAGAAATGGGGGTCACCATTACTTACCATTACTATGTGACGATGTTGACACTCAGCATGACGGCCTCATCATATGCCTTTTCACGTCCCGCTTAAAGGACCCGGGACAGTAGGAAGAAGGAAAGCTGGTAATGAATTCCAGGCATTAATGGTGCGACAAAGGACATTATTCACAACGATACTTCTTTTCACCATCGCATTTTCAAAAAGAAAAATTTCTTTATTAATGGTGAGGCCATCTTGTATGTAACATTTGCGAACTGTCAGCGTTTAGTAAGAGACCATAATTATAAAAAAAAAAGTATTTATCGGACAATTATTATTCGATCGTCATACAAGCACGTCATCGTCAAAAAAACCGCATCCTGCTGAAGATTGTAATATCTTCTCAAGCATTTATAAGTGTATAATTAATTGTATTGGCACAGTATCAACTTTTTTTAACTTTTTAATTGATTATTTACTCAAAGCAATACGGATATCAACGCGTGGTGTTTATTTCACCATTATAGGACGTAAGTTTGCCATAAAAGGTCTATAAGCACATTTACATGATCTCTTTCAGTGATAAAATTTCTAAAAAATCTTCCGTAGTAATTTACATCACGGAAGGTAATAAACGATACTATTGGAAATTTAAGTGAATATTAAAATTTTAAATTATTCTACAATATTCTACACAACGCTATCTAGACCCATGGTAAGCATTGCTTAACTATCTTGTGTTGTGGAATCTAGAATGCGGATAAACATACTTAAATACTTTTTTTTGTTAATACATACATATTATACTTACATAGAAACACCCAGACCAATGTAAATACCCATATACGTGCATACAAATATTTGTACTGCGCGGGGATCCAACCCGCGCCTCCTGTGTAGCGGTTCATATTAGATAATTCAATTTTAGATATTGAAATAAAGGATTAAATGGATTCTACCGCGATTTTTCTTGTGTTTTTTTCACTATTTCTATTCTTGAGGCTCTACTACAATGTATCCCAATTTTTTGTAACATTTTACGAGAGATAGTTAATAAAATATGGGTTTCAAAGATGTCTCAGACGTCCCTTTTAAGGATTTAAGCAAGTACAAATCTACACCTGAATTCCTTTATAGAAATCCACCAAAAGTTTCCATCTATTTACCCTTCTTTGATTCGATATGGACTTTTGAGTTTTAAAACCGTCCACAAATCAGCTTAACATTTTTATACCATCTATAGACAGATGTAAAAAATATAGACTCTACTCGTCCTACACACAGCAACTCAAACGATTTATTAATTGGCGAGTTAATTACTTATTGATAAATCACTGGTTCGTATTAAATCACCGAGGTTAGCACTTTATAGATCTTATGAATCACATTAAAAATACGGTCAAGATCACTGTGTTCATGGTCAACAGTTCGCACAAGTATCAATTGCTAAGAGAGGACACAATAGCGACTTTTAAGCTTTGATGCAACAAAAATGGTTGGTTACGTGAAGAATCTACCTTATGGGCTTGAAGAGATTTATTTATTTATTTATTACTTTTAGGAAGGCTCACAGACTAATAACAATAATATATAGATTACACTGTGTTAAACATATTGCTAATTACAAGCCTACACATATAAATATTTATTTATTACGTTTGCTTGTACAATAATATAAATAAATAAAATATACTTCAAATACGATACATATTGCAACAGAAGGAAAGAAAATATATAAGAAGATACAAAATACAATAGCACAAGAATAGTCTGCAGTAGGTGTCACTACACTGAATGAGTTCTGTGACGGTGTTTAGCACCTTCCCCAAAGAACTCGTCAACCACGCGTCTTTTAATTACATTCGAGCTTGTACAGAACAAATCTATGTTATCGAGATCTCATTAAACTTTTTGAGACTGCCAATAAGAAACCCACTGCCTCTGTAATTAGTTGAAGCTACAGGGACACTCAATACTGGCCGCTTTCTGAAGCCCAGTAGGTTGGTACGAAGCCCTATATTAGCGAGAAGTTCCGGACAGTTAACTGAGCCATTTGTTATGCCAGCCAAGTAACAGACATCACTTACATTACGCCTAAATTCAAGCGGAAGAAAATGGTACCGCTTACATCTAGCAGTGTAGTCAGACGAGAATTGTAGATCTTGCAGCAATCAGTCAGCTGTGACCACGGTAAATGTAATCTTGTCGAAACATCCTGTAATATAACGATCCCGTATTTATGGGAATGTAATAGCATTAATAGGAATTATCCCGTTACCATTATTATTATACCAGTTATTGTATTCGGTCCCACGCAATAGGAGGTGAACTATTGCCGTTTTCCGGGCAAAAAAATAATAATCTCGAGCCATGCATCTAGGGCTAAGTCTGGGCTGTATATATCTGTCTGATGGTAAACTGCCCTATCCTTTAGTTGACTTGTACGACACCACACGGGAAGAGATGGATTGGTCCAAATTTTACTCTGTCGGAAACCACGCGGCTATGTACTCAATCCACATTCACAAATTATTTAACATTTAAATGGAATAAAATATATTCCCATCTCTTTTTAGCAAAGGCAAGATGAAGAAAGGAACACAAACAAGCGTATATACGCAAGTTTTTGTTACCACAGCATCTTCATCATTATATCACTAAATAAAACCAAGAGACCTTATAAACAAAACAATCTATCAAATGATGACCCTGTATAATTTCTTTAATAAATAATAGCAATAAATAATTTTAGAAAGTATGTGGCTTTCCAAATAATAATATATGAGTACAGTGATCTATAAGTGGACCTATCAAGTTACAATATAGATGGGCATTCGACATGGCTGCCACCAAAACAGCTATGGGTAATCATGCTAATTCTATAACAAGAATATATTTTTATTTCTAAAGGTTAATTTCGTTCGATGCGTGTAAATATATTGTGGCTTATTTAGTTGAAAGTTTGGTTTAACTAGATGGAGTGAACTGAACACAAAAAGTGAAAGATCAAGGAAGTGTTATAAAAAAATAAATTGGAATGAAAATGGAGGAGATCTTTGGTGGATGTGAGGCCTATTTTCTACATGTAGAAGATCGGGTTCGAGTTTGTAGTGAGAGTGAAACCAGTGGCAGTGCAAATACGCGTAGTAAAAGAACTCGAAAGAGGGTAGATCGATATAATTACTTCTAGAAAAAACTTTTTCTCTGTTCACCGTCACTATTCCCGTTCCTCCGTGATCATGGTGCTTGCAACAAAGCCAAAATATCGGAAACTCAAAACAATGCAACATGGTAAATATCCCAAATATTTTGATACTGATATGAGTAACCAGGATAGTTTAAAGACATTACTTATTAGCTTACTTATTATAATTATACAAAATGAAGTGTGTAAGAATAAGAAAATGGAGGGCTATTGTCTCTGGCCTACTCTGGAGGGAGAAAGGAATTAATGTAATGTAAGTAAGCTAGGTGGAAGGACGACCTCATGGAGGTCGCCGGGAAGCGCTGGATACGGGCTGCTTTAGATCGGTCATTCTGGAAGTTCAGCAGTGGACTATGTATGGCTGACATGATGAAGTAAGATTTCTATGATGAAATTTTCGCGATGAAAAATAAAAACATCAAATTTTACTCCGGAACGTAGCTAGTAAATATGTCTGGAAACTCCCTAAGGAAATTTTTAAAACTCATTTTCTACAGGGCTGAAAATGTATAGTTTCAATCAACTCACCATAAAATGTAAATTGCTTAAATACGAGCATATTGTTATAATAAAACTGAAATTTACGAAAAAAGTAAACTGTTATATGCGCTAACTTTTATAACTGACAATGTCGGGAAAAGTTGCAAAACCTTCTTGTACGGACAGCAGAATAAACGAGTATTATTTTTGGATTTAACAGTTTGTTTAGCAATTTTATTTTGTGATATTGTGGAATATTTAGGAGAACATTATACGCATCAATTATGAAATATCGTTTTGCTTATGACTACCATGGATGCCTAAGAGCATGCGAACATCATCGTGATCTATGCGTTTGTCCCTTGAAGTCCCCAGGCCGCTTTTTTTCAGTCTAACTGGGGAGCAGCTGAACTTCGATTTTTTATTGAAATTGCAATACCATTCATTGTAAGAGTTAAAGTTAGTTATTGCGCTAGGTAAGCATGTAGCTGGTAAAATATGGATATATACATCTATCTTCTTGTACCCTATCGGGCTACACCTCACCGGAATAGAGAGGTGAAGCCTGATCGCCTTTCACTCGAACCTACACTGAAACCGTTCGGTATGTTTTGACGTTTACCACGTACACCTTACAATGACAGGGAGAGGAAGAATGGAGAAAGTATAATTAATTGCCTGTCCCTATGTTACCATCAACATATCATAAAAAAATATAGGTATAGGAGCTTGGCTTGCCTCTAATTATAACAAAAATATCAGATGTTTCTGTTTTCAACCCAAAAGTCAAAAGCATTATCGTGTTCGAATTTTGTATCAAAATTCAATTTTGTAAATTAACGTAAGTTAACACCCACGCTTTCATAATTAATTTAACAGATCTTTTACATAACATAACATAAACTCACGCCTATATCCCCGAAGGGATAGGCAGAGGTGCTAGCACCCACATTTCGCCAGTTTATGTTTAGGTCCCAATGTAATAGGTGGCGGGCCTATTGCCATTAACCGGGCACTTATAAACCTGCGATAAATACACACATAACTTCGAAAAGCATCGAAAAGTCATTGGTGTGTGCCATGGTGAAACCTGGGATCGAACCCGAGACCTCGTCTCAGCAGTCCATTACCCAAACCACTACTTTACTAGGATCTTTTAATAAATTGAAATTGTTTCGAAATATTTTTGTTAAAACCTTAAACAAATTTTTTGAATATATTTATGTTGTAGCTGAAAATAGCTTGTAATTGTACAGAACCGTAACTTTAGATAATTTTTTACTTGGTTGATAAGTAGCCTAATTACGTAATTAGGATTTGTATTGAGATTATATGTAATAAATTTACGAAATTTTGTTGCTCAACATGAATGGAAATAATTAGTATACCTACCCTCTTTGTAGTGGCAGCTGAATAAAAAGAAAAGTATGAAGTGTTTGAAGTGCATTCAAATTCTGTGGTACACGAACGAACCTCACTTCCTGGCCGTCTGTTTAATTAATAGTTCTAAATAGCAGTAGTATTGTAGTAGGGCTGTCATCAGACAGATATAAACAGCCCAGATGCAGTCTCAGATGCATGGCTTAAGTCAACAATAGTGCCCGAAAGACGGCAATAGGCAACCTTTTATGTGGGACCGAATTCAATGATTGGTGAAATGTGGGTGTTAATTCAACTCTGCCTAACTCTCCGGGGATAAAGGCGTGTGACTATATGTATGTATCTATTGTAGTACTAGACATGTCATCTAACAAGGTCTGGTAACCTGACCAGAGATCAAAATTTGACATGAGATTTTATTAACGTGAAATGATTTTGATTAATGTGAGGATATATGTATAAGTTGGAACTTTCATAAGTTCTACCTATGTTAAGTAAAGTTAAGAAAGTAGTATATTAGAACAGGAACAAAAGCTAGGCCAACATGAGTATATGTATGACATATATCAGTACTTACCATAATACTGAAAATATCGAGATTTATTTGCTGTCCATACTAAAAATGTTAAAGAAAACCCATTGAATTGAATGCGGACGTCTCGACGCGCCTTAAATGGGCGCCCACGCATTAAAAAGTGTAAAACTTTTAAGTACTTCGAGCATTTTGGGGTTGGGTTCGGTACCATTCCATGTATTATGTTTTCCATTTACTGATATGTATGTATTTTCCTGATTCTCCTCTTCTTATAAAATATTGTCAGATGGCAGTCGCACACGTAAAACATCAATACAAACCAATCTATAAGGAAAGGAAGTATAGAAGATCGAGCTTCAAAATGTGCACTTTGAAGCGAGCCCGAAAGCCCGGAAGCCCGGAAGCCCGGAAGCCCGGAAGCCCGGAAGCCCGGAAGCCCGGAAGCCCGGAAGCCCGGAAGCCTGGAAGCCCGTAGCCCGGAAGCCCGGTATCCGGAACCGGGAACGGGAATCCCGGAAGCCCGGTATCCGGAACCGGGAACGGGAATCCCGGTTGCAATTGGCACTCTAATGAGAACGAAAAGTAATTTTTGAAGCCCACTTTTCAGAACTGTAGATCATGTTTCTTATGAATAAATTATTTCTATTCGTATTCTAGGACTTAATCTTAACTTACCTATTGTATCGCCTGTATTCCTATAATATAGATTTTAGTGTTTAACTATAGTATTTTAGTATTTCAATCTTACAAAGATTCCAGAACAAATCTTTAAAGATGCTAGCCTGCGCGCCTTGGTTCACGAGGAACACAGAAATACATGAATACCTTCAAGTCCCTACTATATTCTTCCTTTATATCATCATCAGGCTACAGCGACATAAAAACTAACTTGCTACAACTTTTTTGGACTCTGAACACAATAGGAAAATATTGAAAAGGGACCAAATAGCAAGAATTTATAAGAAAACTTTAAAAAATCAATTTTGAGATAAGATGACACATCACAGGATGTGAACAAACTCAAAAAGCCAAAAGATAATCATCTAATCTGATAATAGCTGTAGGGCTGATGGCAGATAGAAGAACATAAAAATAAAAACAATAATAATATCCTTCACGAAAATCAAGGAACTCCAAACTTGTCAGCACGACTCCTGAATACTCATTCAGAAATGCTCGTCTGCCATTACCGTCTGTTTAACTTAAGGACTTGAATGAAAAATACATTAAACATTTTTCCATCGCAAGGAGAATCGCCATGTTGAATTTTATTTACTTTTTTTTCAAGAATTTAATCGGCCTCCTTCGAATGAAGAATCGTTTGGCGATATGTGTTTTTTTTTTCGTTTCCTCAATACACGATGGTGAATGCAGTTTCGTGCAAGTACTGTTAACTTGCATTCAATTCAAAAATGTCGGTAAAAAACTGATCGTGTTTAATTGTTTGCAACTGTTCAGTTACTTTATAATCTCGTTTCAGGTGTGTAGGTTTTGTTTTCTGCTGTCACATTGTGTTACTGTATTTATATATCAGTTTCATTGAGATTTACGATGTTTTATGTAATCTTTTTTTGTAATAAAGTTAACCGTTATATCATACATAAGTTTACCTATAATTCAACAGAATGACTTAAAAGTCTTCTGTTCTGTTGAATTATATATAACTATATATATTTCAATTATCAAAGCCGATGATAAAGTGCCCGTTTGACGGTAATAGACTCGCCTCTTATCAAGTGAGATCGTAAATCATTGTTGTCGAAATGTGGGTTAATACTCCTCAGTCTACCCATTAAGAGGTTTACAAAACTTTGAACAGCGATGAAAAGGGCTGTATTAGGGTCAAGATAACCTTATTTTGTAAGCTAGTACTCAATCGCAGGCATTCTTCTTGAAAGGGTCGAAAGAACGACTGTGACCTCTCTGGTGTTGCACACGTCCCTAGGCCAAGGTGACCACTTTTCTTCAGGTGGGCCATGCGCTTGTCTGCCACCAAAACGGTATTAAAAAAAAACGAAAAAAAAAATGGAAATGTCATACGGCAATCATCAAAAAAATCAAACAAACTGAGACTGGGTTTCAGACGACAAGCTTCAAGCAATTGAGTTTGGCGTTCAAAAAAAAAGGGTAGAAACTTCATATTTTTATTATAAATAAATATATAAACAGTTAGGTACACATATCTGTTATTTACCCAGTTATATACATAATTAGTTACCGCAACGGATTTATGTCATAGAACAGGAAACGATTAGACATGGCGAATAAAACCTTTCCTCGGCCAACCACATCATCAATCACGAGGATTAAAAGATTTCCTTGACTTAGAATTTCCATACTCAATATTCAGACCTTATTAAATTATTTACTAGCTGTACTCGCCTGCGTGAATTATATTTTTTTCTTCAAGGAATCTTGATATATGCCTTATGACCGGTTATTAGGCTCGGCTATTTCATAGATTATCGACAGCAAAAAGACAGACAAACAGACAAACAGACAAAAATACATTTTTTTTATATGAAACAATGTGTACATATTCATTGAAACGATGTAATTTTAATATTACTGACATTTAAATTTTATTTATTTATATAGATTCAACTAAGATAAGTTTACTAGTTAACTCTTTCTGTGCCTTGAAGTCAATCTTGCAAATAATAGAATACCAGTTCGAATCCTGGCGATTACACTGTCGACATGAACCTACTTCTAACACAAATGATTTTATATATCGGTTGCGGTTTGTTAGTTTTTACGAGAACGATTGCCGTCTGACCTCCCAAACTCAGAAGGAAAATCTGCGCCAGAGCTTCGTCTCTTTATAAGCAGGTGCATCGACTAGTAGACGAGGTTGACCCCCGGAGGTCTTAGTAGGTGTTAGTTGGACACATCCACGGTAACCATTTTCCATTAGGTGGGTCGTGTGCTCATCTCGTCCTAAGTGGCATAAAAAGTACATCCGCTGAGTATTATCATTATATTTTTATTAAAACCGGATAGCAAAAAAAAAAACAAATCAATAATTAACAGTTTTCAATTCAACAGAACGATCAATTATACGCTCATCAATTTTAAATAGATGAATGATTTCGACCACAGCCTACGCATGTTTTATTTATGTAAGCTCATCGAATCATCAAGAATCGATAAAGTATCGATTAAGCTACAAAACAGTTCATTCATGCAACACTCGATAAAAAATAAAGCCAGTTTTGATCGCATCGATAAACATCGATAAAAAATCGATAACTAGGTAATGTAAATTTAATGCGACACTACCGTTTAATTAATAAATTAACGAGGCGATGAATCGATTAGATAAAAATCTGCATATCAAATCGATTACTATTTTTGAACGGTTCTAGTGACCTGACACGCATAAGTTAACCACGACATTGAAAAAAAAAATCAACGAATTTCTGATAAATTGTTTTTCACAGGTACAATCGACGACACAAGTGGCTTGTCACTAAAATATTTACAGCCCTTTTACATTTAAATTAAATTAATTTGATGTACAGATAGATTTATAATTCCCACAGGACGGAAATGACGACGGGAGGAAGTTTTATATTTTATTTACATATTATTTTATGGTAGGTAGCCTAGTGGTATGGGTAATGGACTGCTGAGACGAGGTCTCGGGTTCGATCCCAGGTTTTACCATGGCACACACCAATGACTTTTCGATGCTTTTCGAAGTTATGTGTGTATTTACCGCAGGTTTATAAGTGCCCGGTTAATAGTAATAGGCTCGCCACCTATTATATTGAGACCTAAACATAAACTAGCGAAATGTGGGTGCTAGCATCTCTGCCTACCCCTCGGGGATATAGACGGGAGTTTATATTTATGTAGGTCTAAGTACTAATATGAGTAACAAATTCGAATTTACTAAGCTACTTGTTCATTAACTGTACAACAGTCGTATCTGTTTCTAGAAGGACTCTTTCTAATCCTTCACAAATTACTGTATTCACAAACTCTTTTGGAGCTCTGTACAATGTTCGAAGTAGGTTCATAACATTATTACTTTTTTATGTGAGCTCAACAGTGCTTAAACGGAAAAGCAAAATATGTTTTATTATCTTTTCATCATCATCATAGTTATTACTCTCGGTAGCAACCAACACTTGCATTTTGGAGCCCAGGGTTCACACTCCTCTACCCATCGTTATCATCATGATAGTGTTGACTCCACTCAACTCTCTTGATTTAGCTGAACTTGAGTTTTACGGGCGTTACTCTCTTCTGGCATCCTAACCTTAAGAAAACTGACGACATTATCGCGTCACACAATCAGTAGGTATACCAACTTGCAGGAAAGGATTGAGCTCCGATAATCTGCGTGGGGACCATAATACCCATTTTTCTCACATTCTGTATTTCAGATTAAACTATGGCCTTTTTTCCATTCACTATCTATGTAGTTACTTCACTACCGTGTCCCCTCATCACAGTGAAGTTAATAAGTAAATTGTGCTTGACTGTAATAGTTTTTAAATTTCGAATGCAATCGAGAACAAATAATTTTCGGGGAGAATCGGTAAAAAGGGGAACGGGGAATAAGCTGGTTTCTGTGTTCAAGTGCGTATGTGCAGAGACGTCGTATCTTTGTTTTATTAACCGTTTGTTCGTGTAGTTTATTGATTTCTGAAAGACGTTTCAATGCATCGAGTTTATTTATTGAACTACTGGTGAACGGTACACTATGTGAACCTGTTGCTTTCTTTTACTTTCTGTACATTTTTGAGAGAAATTTAAGGAGAGAGATTTTTAATTATAGAACTAATATCAACGTATAATATGAATATTGTATACATAATACACACGCCTGATAACCCATAAGTGTTGGCGTGAGATGTTGAAAAACAATTCCCTAAACACTTTATTCGGTCCTACGTAATAGGGAGTGATCCAATTACCGTTTACCGGGCTCTTTCTTGTATATATACTAATAATTTATGGATGAACCAGATAGCAGTAGCTATCGTAAAAGTCTAAATAAATCGAATTTAAAGGAGAAGAATAACTAACTGGGCTATACCCTATTCTACAGTAAATATACTTACCAAGAAAGAGTGCTTGCCAAGAAATAGGTCACCCCCTATTACGTGGGACCGAATACTATTATTGGTGAAATGTGGGTGTTAATTCACCTCTGCCTAACCCTCCGGGGATAAAGGCATGATTATATGTATGTATGTATGTATGTAGAAAGATCGATCAATATGCTATACCCCTTTCGATTAGGTGCTTATCTATAAGTACGTTAACAATCTCGATGTGACTTTTAATATATTTTATTTGAAGACTCAGTTTTCAATATTCTTTTGTTTAGAAACTCATTTTAAAGACTAAATACCGAAATCGAATCACTAGTTTGTCACTTAGTCGGCCTCTTTTTGTTTCTTTTTTATTTGCGCAAAATCCCTACGGATACCCGTGGGGGTACCCGTAGGGATTTTGCGCAAATTTTGCGTGGTGGCACAGGAGCCGGTGGGAGAGGTTATGTCGGACTCGAAATGACTACAATGCACGACGATTGTGGGTCGTTTCTGGTTGCCGAAAGTGAGGATAACAGGCATATTCCTCGCACTCTGGTGGACCCAGAGCCATCTCTCTCGAATGACCCTCTCCTCGGGTGTGAGGACCACAGAGTCCCCAACTCGTCCCCGGAAACGGGGATCACTTAGTTAACCTAGTTTATTTGTTTAATATGTGCTTTTATAAAATGTCGCTACAATATTATTTTCCTTTAGTTAAGTACCTTAATGGATGGAGTATAGTTCCCTATTTCGTATCAAAAAATATGATTGACCAAATGTACCTAGACTTCTACGTAGTGATTATATCTATGACGAATGTGAAGAAGTTGCCGCGTGGTTTCCGGCAGAGTAGAATTAGGGCCACCCCATCTCTTCCTATGCGGTGTCGTACAAAGCGACTAAGGAATAGGGCTGTTAAACATTTCTTAGCCTCAGGTGCATGGCTCGAGTCAACAATAGTTCCTGGAATACGGCAATAGGCTCACGTTATTACGTGGGACCGAATACAATATTGGTGAAATGTGGGTGTTAATTCACTGTACGAGGTAACAATAAATGCAAGCATCGTACAGTGGCATTGCGCGTAGTCAGCAGTTTACTCCAGTCTGCGCTATTTCATCATTATATTCATTTAGTATCATTACAACAATCAACCAGTTCGGGTGCACTCACTATTCTATCATTATCAATGTTAGAATATCATTTTGGATTAAGTTGAGTCAATATACAGTTGATCTTAACTTCTTCTTTTTATTACTCACCTTGGTACGAGTAGCAGCTCGTACATTTGGTCCTTCGAGCCGGATATGAACCAGCTCGTACATTCACCTCTGCCTAACCCTCCAGGGATAAAGGCATGATTATATGTATGTATGAATGTAAAGAATTATCCTCAATAAAATAAACCATGTCAATGAAGCTAACCAACAAAATTAAACCGAACACTAGCATTCCCATAAAATAGGTCTCACCATAAAAAAATACTTGTTTCGTGTACTGAATTCAACGTTTATGCAATTGACGAGAAATGTTTCGATGAACGTTTTTGCCGATCGAGAATTTCCCAGTGAGCCTGCGCACTGAATAATGAATTGTGCGCAAGAGTTGATGTGCGTGCACGATGTCTGCTTTTTGGGTTCCGTATCTATTTTACAGATGGCTGTGTTGTTTGTTATTGGTACACTTGAAAAAAAAATTGTCACGCTTATTCCAGAGTGTATTGTTTAACTAGATTTCGTCTTAAATGTTATTGCATTATGCTGTATAAACACCTACCGTGACCATTTGAGAAAATAAAGTGATGTAATAGAGTGTATAGATTTTTAGATTCAGCTTTTAGTTTTCTTTGTACCTTAGTTTTTATTTTTCATTTTTTTATACCACTTAGGTGGCAGACAAGCACACAGCCCACCTGATGGAAAGTGGTCACCATGGCCTATAGACGAATGCAAAATCAAGAGAGTCAGACTCGCGCTGTCAACCCTGCAAGCATTGAGAGTTTCTGTGTTATAATGAGTTTTCCAGTTTTAATTTATTAGAAAGTAGCTGATACCTGAGGTCCGCTCTCGTGGATGTCGGTAATTGTGACCAAAACTAGCCTGTGTCCTTTCCTAATGTCTAATCTATCATTGTATCAAATTTTATCAAAATCGGCTCAGTGATTTATGCGTAAAAGCGTATAAGACAGACAGAATTACCTTCACATCTGTAATATTAGGATGGAAGTAAGGATATGAATGTTTTTCAAATGAATTTTCTTGAAAACCAATATTAGGACATACTTAAAGGCATGGCAAAGTAATTTCCTGGTATTAAACTGTCATAGCTTCAAGTCACACTCAGGATATTTGTGAACTTTTTACAAATTTGGAATTTTTTTTTATTTTCTCAAAAAATATTCCAAGTCAGTATTGAGATTTTAATACGACTAAGGTACCCTAAACTCAACCAAATACGTGTCCACCAGAACAATTAATTCTTTTTTATTTAATGACGTACACGGCACAATAAAATTAAAACCACCGTTTAAATTTTCAGCACTGTGTTAAATTTTTTGTTAACATATTTTTGTAACAGGATCTTCGTTTATAGCTGGACTGCTCGCAATGTGGGTTTTTCTAGATCCTTTTGTGTTGGTTCTAGCCCATGCCTTTATTTGTCTTTAAATGAACCTTCGTTACTTTTTAACTGCTACAAACAAGGCAAGACTGTCTGGTATGTGATATTTTTAGACAGTGTGTGATCTATTTTTGTATTTTATTCAGTGGCCAGTGGGTTAAATATACATAGGTATTTAAATATACATATATAAGGATTCAGTCAGTTACAATTAACAAGACTTATTTTAGTCATTATAAGGAAAACAATTCTTGCCAAAAAGAATAGTTCTCATTGATGAATTAATTTGTTATTGATTGAGTTGCAGTGGAACAAAAATCGTAGATTGGATGTTATTTTAATATCTACCTAAGTAACCGAGCTAAACAAATTATTCAAGCAGTTTTAAAAAAATGTCATCAAATTGACATTCAAAGAAGACAAAGGATTTTAAAGAAAGAGAAATATATTTTTGGATCCATATCTATATCGTGTATTCCCGGTAGAGTAGAATTTGGATAACCCCATCTCTTCCCGTGCGGAGTCGTACAAGGTGACTAAGGGATAAGGGCTGTTTAACATCATACAGATATATACTATACAGCCCACCCTCAGGATGTATAGCTTGAGTCAACAATAGTGCCCACAAGAGGGCCTGTATACTCTAACGCTCACTCCCTATTACATGGGACCCAATTTTATGATTAATGAAATGTGGTTGTTTATTCACCTCTGTCTAACCTTCCGGGGATAAAAGTGTGATTATATGTATGTATCTCTAAAACTAGTAACGCAACTCTATTAGACAAAATATATTATTTGAATTTAACTAGTGAGAATTTAGGTATATGTACTGAATATTAAAGAAAACGGTTCTATAAATAAATATTTGAAAAATAAGCATTAAAACATCAAAACCAGAATTTACCCTTAGTCATTGTGAAAGGTAGTCTATTTTTAACACCACATCCATTTATCTAAATCAACAATAAGTATATTTTCACACAGATTTATTTAAAACCTGACCCGAGGATGACAATACAAATAAATCAAAGAATTTACATACGCCAAGATTAATCTATCCCCTATGGTAATACAGAATAAAGAGGCGGTATGGCTCGTCGGTAGCCCGCCGAAGGATTTTAATACATTTTAAATTTATTAGGATAAGCCGATTACGGTTAACATGAACACGGGTGCATGTGAATTTTTATGGTTTGAGGCGGTTGCATTGAAGATCACATTATATCGATAGGTTTTTTATATTTGTTTTATTTTACAAGAATATTGGTAAAATAAGAAAAGAATATTCAGAGATATAAAACTGTGGTGATGATGTGAGTTTCACATAATTCTTTTAGGTAGAATATTTAAATAAATTATATCCTATCTAGATAGTAGTGATATAATTCTTTTGTTTCTTATTTAATAGACTACATTATACTTAATTTAAAAAATGAATAGAAGAAATAGATATATAATCACGCCTTTATCCCCGAAGGGTTGGGCAGAGGTAAATTAACACCCACATTTCACCAATAATTGTATTCGGTCCCACGTAATAGGCGGTGAGCCAATTGCCGTATTCCGGGCACTATTGTTGAGTTGAGCCATGCATCTCAGTATATATCTGTCTGATGTTAAATAGCCATATCCCTAAGTCGCCTTGTAAGACACTACATGGGAAGAGATGGGGTGGGCCAAATTTTATTCTACCGGAAACAAAACGGCCATTGAAAAAATATTGATGTTTTATCTCGAATTTTATGAATGTTCTCTATTTGAATACCTGATTCTTTTTACCCAACTATAATTTTAGCAATAAGTAAGACAGTGGTCAAGGCTATCAATAGTAAAAGATAAATTTATCTTTATTTATTAAGTTCCTACTTACTCCATAATAGTGAAGTAGGAGCAGGAGTCTCAGCGATGAGTTATGACTGGAATTCAGTACGGATTGACTAGAATACAATACACATGCAGGTACAATACATTTACATTTGTATCCTCAAATCACCCGTACCATCGAATCCAGACTGGGTTTATGTTATGTCGATTTAAATAGAAGATCTTATACCGCGAGAGTACAAAAAACCCAGTAGCGAGTTCATAAAACGCTATTTGTCGGCGACCCCCTAAGCCAATGTTATCTAAGTATTTAGAAAATATAATCCTAATAGATTGATAGATTAAAATATTGGTTTCTGTGGCTTTTGGGCGGAATATAAAAAGCTACTCAAAAAGGCTTAAAGCGTGTAATGTTAATAAAGGAGTGGTAGTACGGATTTAGAAAATATTTAAGATTTATTGGCCAACTATGTAAGTAACGTTAGTATTTATATAAAAAAGTACAGTAGTAACTAAACACATTCCAACTAAAAGCTAAATTGTAACCTCCGACACAAAAACGATGAAGTAGTGACTTCAAAGTTGGTTTTCTCTGAAAACCGTTAAAAAGATTTTATTTTGACTGCGTTATTCCATTATTTTTTTCTTTTACAATCTGCATTAGTGCTGTGTATAATATGATTTTCACAAAATACTTTATTTTGACTTGCACCGAAATATTTTCGGCTTTTAGGAATATTAGAAACCGCAATTACTAATATCCCCTCTAACTCCTCCAACTGAGCTAAAATGTTTGTGCTAGAAGTGTGTTCACGTCGGTAGTGTAATGGCCAGGATTCGAATCCGGGACCTCTTGATCGTAAGGCCGACTCCTTAACCACTGAGCTACCGACGCTTCCACATATTGTTACATGTTGTAAGTAGTAGGTAGGTAGTCACCGAAACTGTTATATCCTATTTACTGACAGTCCAAAGTGTAACACGTAATGTTGTTATCAGTTCAGTCCTGTTCGATAAAGTAGCCGAAGAATAGTTAAGCGTATATAATTATTTACCGTTTCAAATTTTCATAGTTACCATTTATCATTAACGATAAATCTCCCGTGCTGAATATCTAAATGACTCCATTAAATGCGAAGGTTTCATACCTGAAACAAAAAAAAAAACATTTAATTATTTATCAAATTTTAAGATACTTAATTATTTATACGAGATATAAATTATTTGAATGGCATCAACTATTATGAGAGAGAGAGAGAGAGAGAGAGAGAGAGAGAGAGGTGTGTGCGGCAGCAGAACACCAGCTCCACTAAAGTGGAGTTTTCACAATACGGTACGTACTTGTACCAAGTGCTATTGTAGAAGAGAGTGCTCGAGTAAGCACACGATTCCAATTTATTCGGATGGCCGCGTCCTAGAAGCCAATTCTTTTTTTTTATACCACTTAGGTGGCAGACAAGCACACGGCCCACCTGATGGAAAGTGGTTACCGTGGCCTATGGACGTTTGTAACACCAGACGTTCTTATAAACACACATGTTACACACAATAGTCTGCACATACCTATGTGCAGACTATTGTACTGAAAACCTAACTATGACAGAACAATTGTAAAAAATTATGAGTAAAAGGGTTTTTTATACTACTTGCTTGGTAGCACACGGCCCGAATGATGGAAAGTGGTTACCGTGGCGTATAGACGTATGCAACACCAAGGGAGGCACACTCGTGCTGCCAACCCTGTAAGCACAAGAGTTTCTGTGCCATCAGTGTAAACAAAAAAACAGAACAAGCTTTTGGTCTTCCCACTACAGAAACTCTCCGGTGAGCTCTGGCTACCCTACTGACCAGCTGGAATACAACACGAGGTTATTACGGCCGCTGTATTCTATACTTCCCCAGTCGGACTGCTCATTTGGATGGAAGTACCGTCGTGTCCTACCTCTGACTTCTATTGATGATAGTAACCGTGATCAAGACTTATGTTCATCGTAGTCATGCCGGCGTTCATTTACTACCTTCTTTCTAGTCCTTTTGATTTGCCTTCACTCCTTTAAATCCTGAGAAGGAAGCCTGCACTATACTTGGTCCATTAATCAGCAGATGTACCGGCTAGGAGGTGATGTTGACTTGGGCCCCGAAGATCTCACTGGTTAAGTTTTATTCAATGCTTTGAGTTTTACTCGATAAATTTAATAGAGTGAAACGCGATAACTTCTTTTACATAATTTGAATCGATTGCAATTATTTTCGCTAATGAAATTCGGTTAAAGGAAATTTCAAAGCAATTAGAATGCAAACTTTTCCTATACATCTCAGTCCCGCCTTGGCTGTTTATTTTGTCGAGCTAAGTCTATAATAAATGGCTTTGCAAAAGAATGAACCGCACGACTTAAGTCAACTCGGACAAAATACACTCAAGAGAAGCATGTCCACAATGATGCTATAAAAATGATTTCTTCAACAATAAATAAATAATTCAAGACTGAAGTGACACGATTACTTACAATAAGACCAAAGAAACTAAACATAAGCTGTTTTCAATTAAAACCCAGAAACACAAAGCACCGTATCCTGGAACTTAACTTTCAATTCCATTTTACGACACGAACTAAGACGAACTAGCGTGTATAACAGACCACACAGTAATTAATCCTATTTGAATCACCTCTCTCTTCCGAACAGAGCTTCATTTTTACTCTCATCTGTTAAAAAGGGTTTGTCGAAGTAAATAAGCCCATGAGACTTGACTGACGATAACTATCCTATAAATCAAGTGATGCTCTATAAATCCATCAAGTCGTGCCATAAAAACACCATCGCGTTTTAGGGTTCCGCAGGGAAAATGTGTGTGACAGTCAGATGAAAGTCGTTGATGGGTTAACGTTTTAATTCGACAGGATGTTTAGTGTTATGTCTTTGAATTATTTTTGATTCTTTTTTTGAATTTAATTGCGTTTGTAAACGTTGTGGCAGGAAATTACATAACCTGTGGTACTTATGGAAGATATGTTTGACTGCTTTTAAATTCTCATCCCATTCCTACAATTCATTCCCAACCTATTCCAGGGGTAGTAAGTATTATATGATATAGCAGACTATATAGCCTTATCCCTGTGCAGCCAGAATCGATTGAACCGTTCCAATCCGTTCAGTCATATGAGTGTTATGGAGAAACAAACATAAAAACATCCTAAAAAGTTCGCGCTATATAATATTTTGTTCTAGTGTAATATGACTGCATTTTTATTATTGATACAAACGTGACAACGCCAAGGCAAATAAAATGTATTATTGTATCATCTGATTGGTAATAATAAAAAAAGAAAATCTACAGAACCCAAACAACTAAGCGTGACCACGTACAAGATTAATTTAACCAAATTAAATTAAAAAGATTTATATTTCAACCTTATAGTTACCAAGAGCCGTTATAAAAGTTTAATCAGCTTAACAATTAAGCCCCTATCCAATTACAAAGATGCTATCACTTAAAATATAGCACTTTAAAATGCATTGTTTGTTCTTGTATAAGAACAACCCCTTTTATACATGGATGTTATAAAAAATGGAGATGTGCGTGCGAAGGTAGCACACAATAGTTTATTTTTTCACTTGTGTGTAAAATGATTTGTTTGAGATTGGGGGCGTAATTCTGCGATTCAAATAATATATTATTGTGATTGACACCAATGTACAAAACTCCTGACAAGATGATCTATATAGAGTGATATTGCTTCCCCAAAGGCTCATCTAACAGGAGAGGAAAGTTTTGAGCAGTCCGCCTGGGGAAGTACCTCCACCCTACAGAATACCGCGGCCATAATAACTTCGTGTTGTGTTCCCGGTGGTGAGTAGGGTAGCCAGAGCACAATGAAGAGTTTTGTGCTGTCAGTGGGAAGAACAAAAGCTTGTCCTGCTTTGTCTTTTACACTAACGACACAGAAACTCTCTGAGCTTACAGGGTTGGCAGCGCGAGTGTGACTGCCTTGGTTTTGCACACGTTCATACGCCACGATAACCACTTTCCATCAGGTGGGCCGTGTGTTTGTCTGCCACCTAAATGGTATAAAAAAAAACATCGTAAATGTTAATCAGACTTCAATATAGTATCAGACAAGTCGACCTAACCTATAAGCCACTACATGTGACTACTGACTGACGCACAAGGCTCTAGCGCATTGAGGTTTGGGAGCTCAGATGGCAGCAACTCTCGTAAAAAAGAAAACAACCTAAACAATGACAAGCGTAGCGGTAGAGCCTTCGACTGCTATGCATGGGGCGCGGGTTCGATTCCCGCTCAGTGCAAATATTTGTATGCATGAATATGTATATTTGCATTGGTCTGGGTGTTTATAGGTATAATATGTATGTATTTAGAAAAAAAAAGTATCTAAGTATGTTTATCCGCATTCTAGGTCCCATAACACAAGCTAGTATGCTTACCATGGGTCTAGATAGCGTTGTGTAGAAAGTAAAATTTTTTTTTTTAAATCGAGGTGTCGCAGGGTGGATCCAGGCTAAAAGAGCAAGCTTTGTTAGCAACCAAGATTCAAGGTCAGGTATTGCGCATATATCAGTATCAGAATAAACGGAGGAAAAATGGAATAAACGACCATGATAGTTTAAATACCTATATTGCGCATATAGTTCCAGGTTGGATTTCCACGATTAATATTTTATCTGGATGAAATTTTCAGTACAATTTATTCAAAACAGTTTAATACGTGTATGACGTCACAACCCGCATAATCCTAACAACACCATTTCCTACATCCTTGATTAAACAAAAGTTAAAAAACTGACCCAGCACAATTTGATTCTGTAATGGCATATTGTTATACAGGATGTTGTATTGTCTGCCCCTCTATTCAATACTTAATATCACCCCATTCACTCTCTCTTATTTAATTTACTCTGCTATGGCAATATTAAACCTTTTTCTGGTTCAAATGGTTTGATATTTTTGTTATCATAATAAAGGATGTAAAAAATTGTTTGTTGAATGAACCCTTGGGTTTTAAATTGAGTCGACTTTTTTGATGAATTGTATTTTTAGAACAAGGTTCATTTTTTACCAGTTGATAGTTCAAATTTCGAATTATATTGTATTTTTGTACGTATCATTCTTAGATAAGTACAATAATATAATGAGTGTGTTATTAAAGAACGAGACTTGCCATGAAAATTGCTTAAGCCAAACCAATAGATGCCTGTCACCTGGCAGAAGCAAGCCGCGGCGGTGGCGCGCCTGGCGCGCCTCCCCGTTTCCGGGGACGATTTGGGGACTCTGTAGTCCCCACACCCGAGAAGAAGGCCAAATCGTGAGAGATGGCCCTGGGTCGGCCGGGGTGCGAGGGATATACCTGTCAACCTCACCTTCGGCAACCAAAACGACCCACAGGCGGCGTGCGTTTTAGTCAGTTCGAGTCCGACATAACCTCCTTCACTGGCTCCAGTGGGGAGGTATCCGTGGGGATTTTGCGCACGTAAATTTTGATAATATAATGAATTTTGTTATTGGAATATAATCCATAATGAACATAATCCTAGTATACATAGCATAGACAACATGACTTGAATTGATATTTAAACTATCATGGCCACTTACATGAATGAATGAAAGCTAAACCTAAAATAGAAGGAAGCGGTCTCCAAAGTAGAGTACATGTTGCATTGTATATTGAATGGTCTGCCTACCGAAATCGTGACGTACAACAACAACAACTAGCCCACCGCAGATTCCAATTACTTTAGGTAGATACTTTAATATGGCAGTATTAAGTTTCTCAAAATACATTTAGTTTGAAAATTAAAATCATCTTACCAAATATTAAAACTTATCTCCTTTCTCAAATATCACCTTTTATACATACAAAATTACAAAGCCCGTCAAATTAAACTACTTCACTGAAACACGCATCACGAGTTCCTGTGACAATTAATAGCCAGAACTATAGGCTCTCTCAAAGGGGTCTCTTAAAGTCAAAGAGGTTTCGTTCTAATTGTAGGTAATTGTCGAGTGTAGTTTAACGCTTTGTTGTCTGAAGTAGTAGGGGTACAGAGTAGAAAAATGAGAGCACGAACTTTAACTTTGCTAGGCCGAAAACTATTGCCCTGGGTCAGCTACTTTAAACAGTATTCGAAGACCCGAGGTGATCTGCGCTTTTAATCGGTGCGAGATAACCACTCTCGTCAACAGGAAACCGACCCATGAGAATTTGCGCAAGAAAAAAAGGTGTATTGCCACAATATATTGACACGTCATAACTAATGTCGTTCATATAAAATTTGATTCGAGGAATTCGAGGTTCTATGATTTTGGCGCAGCGGCAGAGCGTTCGGCTTTAGAGGTCGCAGGTTAGATTACCCCGCAGTTCAGCAGTCTGGATAATTCTATGTATGTTTACATGTATTATGTTTATTCATATTCCTGAGTACATGTTAAGATGTGCTTACTAATAAGATTTAAATAGCGATGTCAAATGTTCTAGAATAATTATTGTCTCAGAATATTTTTATGATTTGTTAAATATTCATCACAAAATTATTCTAAAAATAAATGTAAGTTAGTAGCCAATATTTGTGGCACAAGTGATATCAGTGGGGCACTTCTTTATGAGGTTATGTGTAGTCTCGTTTTTCCAGTGTGAATAGGGAGGGAAGTTCAATTCACTGAACACAACAAAAATTTTGTGAGAGTGTCGGAAGCTTCACCTTCCCACGTGTGAGCGAGCGACAAGTGCAATAGCCAATTAGTAAATTATATTAAATTTTTTTAGAGAACATCCTGTACTGTTCGGACGTAAGCATAAAATTCGTCATTAGATTTGCTGGTGGAAAAGTTCAGAATTCTGATGATTGTGGCATCACATTGTTTGATAAATGATTTCAAAATTTTAAATATGATTAATCATACAATTTTGACAATCATCATCATTCATCATAAATCTGAAATTTAGTGAATAAAAATTGAAATTTTGGAAGTCACTTAATTTTGTAAATTTAAATAGTAAAACTGAGTACTAGGTGCCAAGGAACAGGTTTTCGATGTTGTATAAGATAATAATTCCTCATGGAAAATATGATACTTCCAAAATAGGATTATTATTTTTTGTCAGTATATCGTGAAACACTTTACAAAACTCAAGAAACTTAAGAAACATTTATTTTGGATACGTCAATAAAATTATTCTGTAAATTGGTGAAATTGAGATTACGAAAATGTTACTTTCTTATGAACTGTAAGTATAGACTGATACTTTGGAGCTAGGGATCCACTTTCCTATTCGCATATCTAGGTTTTAGAAAAAAAAAAAAGTTTTCATTCTGTTGTTTTTATTTATTTAAGACACTTTTACAGAAGTAAGTGCTGTCTGGCTGGAAAAACTGCGTCAGAGGCTTTTCTTTCAAGCAGCAGGTGTGACAGCTTACAGGTAAGATTGACTCGGGCCCCAAAGATCTTAGTGGGCTTCCACACACCCGAAAAGCATCTCGACTAGCCTTTTTTTTTCGGGCTCATTTAAAATGCAGGATGAAATAACGCAATAAATATTCAATAGCCTTTTCAATTCGAGCGTAACGTAATTATATCCTGTCTGTATTGGCTAGTAATTGTATTAAGTGCACTCAATATAGATATGGATGGAATAGAGATGGGTGAACCGGATACAGTTTAATTTTGTACTTGCTAATTGTTAGGGTAAAAATAGTTTCAAGTCAACCTGGTACGAGACTTTCCTCTATCGAGAGGAAAGTCTTAACCGACCTCGTTTAGGAAACATATGGCAGTCTTTCCCATATATTTATCAACGCCTTTCAATCCGGGGGTACGCAGAGGTGTGTTAACACATACATTTCGTCAATTATGCCAAGTATGCTATAGCCTATTGCAAAAGTGCCCACTTGACAAGTGGGCACTTTGTCATGGGATGTATGTTTACTGTCAGATGCACAATAGCCTATCCATTTAGATACCTCCTACGACACCCATGAGAAGAGATGGGGTGGTCCTTTTCTACACTATCGGTTCAAAAATATTGTAATAAATTATCCTATAAACCAAACAAAAGAAGAAGGAGCAGGACACTGCGGTGATAGATGATGTTGGTTATGTTACCATGTTATCCACTGCAACTATATACAGCATA
The DNA here is from genome assembly GCA_963662185.1 of Eilema griseolum. NCBI lineage: Eukaryota > Metazoa > Arthropoda > Insecta > Lepidoptera > Erebidae > Eilema > Eilema griseolum. The sequence goes on from OY759250.1 coordinate 5,578,371, forward strand.
ATTCACTCACCCACCCTCTCCTTTCCTACATAGGACAACACGTGCAGGGCTTAGATATCACCCTCACACTGTGCAGAATACATTAGCAGGAACCAAGCGGTTCGGAGACTCTTTTCTTCGCCGCACCACCAGACCTGGAATTCATTACCAGCACACGTGTTTCCTTCTTCCTACAGTCCCGGGTCCTTTAAGCGGGGCGTGAAATAAGAATCTGATGAGGCTGCTAAGCTGAGTACCACCATTGTAACATTACTTAGTGCCTGTAATGGTCACCCTCTTGCCTGAGACTTTGCCTTTAGCTTACCATCTGGCGAGGTGAAGTCAAGTTGGCGTGTACTATATAGAGAAAAAAACCTTTAGTTGTTATTATCAGTCTTCATCTTAATCGCAATCGTATACGAAGCTTTTACCTAGGAGTCTGGGGTCCGCTTTACCAGTAAAACTGCGGATTTGGCTGAACTCGATATTTTCCGTGAAGCGACTGCTATCCAGCTCCACATCCCAAAGGCGATATCGAAGCATTGTAGTTAGACCAGTTGTTGGGCTTTTTAGGGCGCCAACTCGGTAGTAGGCGCCCTAAAAAGCCATCTATAGCAGGCAGTAAGGGCTTACTGCCTGCCATAGATGGTCGCATGGTAACCGGGACCGATGGCTAAACGCATTTTCCGAGGTACAACCAGACCAATGCAAATACCCATAAAAATATTTGCACTGAGCGGTGATCGAACCCGTAGTTCCTGCTCAGTCTAGTATAACTGCTTTAGCGCTCAGTGAGTGTTGTGGGTTGGACCCCTTTTTAGTGGCTTGCTTGTGTCGCCCATGAATCAAGTTGTTGTACATTCTAAAACACCACATGAGTGATTTTCCTCCTTATCCCAAAACGATCGCAAATAATGGCAAAGTAGGTGATATAAATTCAAAATCACAATCACGTTAAATAACTACACACATACAATCACGTTAAATAACTAAACAATATAAATATAATACAATCCGGCACCAGATAATTTGAACTTATATAAGCAATCGTTCGATTCATTTCTTTATTCCTATCATTACCTAGTCACTTACATCTTACATAACATCAAGAAGCTTATTAAAAAACTAAGCCATAAAAGGTGATAATTGTACGTTTTGGTAACTTTCTACGTGTTTGTACTGTTATATCGAGATCTTGTTAAGATGTTGTGTTATTCTAATTTATGTGCGACATGACCTTACCGGGCGTCAGACTTTTAATTGTGATGGTTACCGAGTTATTGTGAGACATACGGTGTTGTAGTTCATCAAGCCCATTAGGCGGTCTGTGACAACTTCTTGTGATGTACTCTTCTGAATATGACTAATTCTGTTTATGGCCACTTCTTGTTACGCCCGGTTGTAGTGATGTTTTTGACTATTTCGTGTTATGGCTATAAGTACAGATGTGAACAAAAAGGAACAAGAGATATCCGTCTTGTTTTAATAATAGTTAATACAAGTAACAAAAAAGATTATATTTTTCAGTACGTTTCAATATGTGTGACGCAATTTAATGTAGATAATATTTTTTTTAGGATTTTTTAATACATAAACACTTGGCTGTACCAAGTGCTTGTTAGTTTGCGACATATTTCTTTTGTGTAATTATTCGCCTGATAACCTCACTTCGTATTACGAGAGCCGTGTCTGTACATGTACAATTTTCTGCTGACGTCCCCTTTGTTCCCAGTCTTTCAAAATATATCTAACAGAAATCCTTTGAAAAATATTTTGTTTTCTCTACTATTCCTAAAGTAATATACTTATAGTTAATGTTTTTTCATACAATCTTATAACGTGAAATTTATATTAAATTCATGACGATATAGGTTTGCTACCTAATATAGATAACCTATCATTATAAATATAAAGAACGTCAGACTTCAATGAACTGCCTCGAAATAAAATCACATAACTACTAAATATAATATTTATTGGTAAACAACTGAGTTACAAAAACCTAATATAATTTTTGTGGCTCAGTTAATTCTTTTTATTGCCAGATTCTTTTCCCACAGGTTTTATTTATTGCCTTGCGCATTAGTCTGGTAATTTTAGTGTAGAAGCATCGATTAACAAATAAATATAATTATTTGGGCCCTTTAAACATTTTTAAGTAACGTTTAAAAGATTATCATTCGACACGTCTGTATGTATCAAGCTCATATCATTATTCGTGACCAGAAGATCATTATTTAGCTGGATCGTGATAACGACAGTTTAAAAAACCTTTGCTGACATATCCATGGCCGTGGGACAAGAAGATGCAATTATCTTACTTTTACGGTTATTTGGAGCCCTCGTTTGATTAGTGGTGATATGATGACCTGTTTGACATCATCGGGCGATTTCCGTGTGTAATCGAAGAGTTTGGGGTCTTATCTTTGTAGATGGTCCTACAAATGGGAATACGGGTCTTATCAATTTTCCAACCGACAATTAGGATACACAAAGTTTGTGAGTAGATTGGATCGTTTAGTGAGTATTCGATAATCGAATATAATTATCGAGATTGAACTTTTATCTACTTGAATAGTTTCGTCTTTCTTCCACTGGGGTTCTTTATACAGAACACGCTAATTTGACTTTATCTCACCAGATTGGTAAGCTAAAGGCAAAGGCTCAGAAAAGAGGGTCACCGTTATGGACACGTAGCATGTTACAATGCTGGCACTCAGCTTGGCGGCCTCACCAGATGCTTTTTCACGCCCCGCTTAAAGGACCCAGGACTGTAGAATGATGGAAACACGTGAGCTGGTAAAGAATTATATGTCTTAGTGGTGTGGCAAAGGAAAGAGTCTCCGAATCGCTTTCTCCTTGATTGGAGACTCAGTACCATGTGCAAGTGGCATCTGAGGTGGTTAGATACGGTCTACCACTTGCTTCTGTCCTTAAATACTTGGTCACTAACTTGATTGGTGTATCTATGTTTTGCTATCAAACTTAATATAAAAATCATAGGACTTGTTTCTAAATATTTGAATAGCGACTAATACTGCTAGAAAACTTAATCATGTTATCCAATTATTTGCTAAAATTACTAATTTCGCTCAACGGGAATGAAATTAATTCAAAAAGATCGTGACTAGACTTCGAATTAAATGTTACATCGCACATAAATATTAAATGTCGGCTATATTTCTTATTATACGAGTAATATTTCTCTTATGAATTCAACGTAATTCTGTAAATTCATAACTTGAAAAGGTGAGTAGGTAGTCGATTTTTTAGAAATAATTTATTAGACTTCACGTGGCCGTTTCCGTCGTTTTGTTGTCACGAAATGAAAATTATATACATGGTGTAGGTGAAATTTATGGAAAATGTATGAATCTACGGCAGTGACACTTTAATTAAAATATACCAGTTCGATCACATGATTGACGAGTTTCGTCATTAACCTCTTGAAAGGTGTTACTAATAATAGAAACCAATAAACAATCCAATCTGACATTTCAAAGATTTCATACAGATAATTGCGCCTTTATCCCCGGAGGGTTAGGTAGAGGTGAATTGACACCCACATTTCCCCAATAATTGGATTTGGTCTCACATAATAGGGGGTAAGCCCATTGCCATCTGCTGGGCGCTATTGTTGACTCGAGTCATTCTTATTATTATATTTTTTATTTATTTGTAGGACACTTCAATTAGATTTCGCCTTGCCCGATGTTAAGTTGAAGGCATCTGAGGCAGAGTCTGGGCTGTATATTATCAGTCTGATGTTAAACAACCCTATCCCTCAGTCGCCTTGTACGACGCTGCATGGGAAGAGATGGGGTGGTCAAATTCTACTCTGCTAGGAACCACGCGGCTAGATCAAAGATTTCAACAACGACGAATGTGATACTATCATGTATGCATGCGGAATAAGTATTATGATTCCATCTATATGGCCTTTTATATTTTGTATACTGTTTTATTGATATTCGAAAGATAAACCAGACCATGGTAACTGCCAGGAAAAATATAATTTCTACTTGCAGAAGCTTAAGCTACGCTCGTGGCACCCTTTGAATATCCATAGTCATGCAAGTTTGTATTTTTTTAGTTTAATGGCGTAGTGGACCCACATACTATGACCCACCTGCTGACATCCAAACCTGCTGACGTCCAAACCAAAAATTATACCTGCCCAAACACATATAGACACCGGAGGAACTCATAAGTGTCTCTGAGAACACTATCGGGGATGGCTGGGCGAATTAAATATAACACGATATGCCGTCTTGATAAATGATAAATCAACATAAAAAGAATTTAGATTGCGTTCAACCAAAGAAACAAATTTAAAATTCCAATACGTATTCGTTTCGTCCAAAAATGAAGGTAGACTCAATTGAACTACGACTAGCAGCTTTGTTGGCAATACGGCCAAACCCGCACTGCGCCGTTATTTCCGTGATATTCTGCGGTATTTTTTGGTGCTTTTGTATTTGTAACCAGTAGGAAGTTGTACCTACTCCTGAAATAAAAATTGCACGAAAATTATTTCGATCAAATCTATGTTTTACCAGAGTATTCATTACTACTGGGCTTTCGATTCTTTGCGCGAGCGCTTCTTTGAGGACACGTAAAATAAGTAACTCGTGATGCATGTAATTCGGTTAAACTCTCTTTATTTCAAAATATATATATTATTTTGCTCAACTTTCTACAACGCCATGTCTCGTTCAGGTCTTGAAAACATATTAAGATTCAAAATGCAATATAATTTCATAATGTTTCAACAGCGTAATATAATATTTCATAACCGATACTTTGATGTACCGACACAGGGAGGGTACTGTGCAGCTTATTACGACCGCTTCCGTTCTGTTTTATGAACTTTCGATTGTTCGTTTTTTATAAAAAACATGGCATAAAAAAGTGAGTATCTACTTCAATGTCGTAAAGGATAGTCATTACTTTTGTGAATATGATTTTTTTAATGCGTGACAACTCAAAAGTGACTAAACAGATATGATGATGGAAATAATATTTCTGTTGTTGTTTATTAAATACTTAATGATTTTATATGATGACATGACTTACATAATGGCAAGCGGTTACTGCGTTCTGCTATTGAAAGTCTAGATGGCACTTAACCGTCGCCGTAAGACGGATATATGTTTAGAAGAATTTGGATGGTTTTGAGCGAATGTTCTGTGGCTTAGTGATCAGAGCGTTCCCCCTGTACGGGAACGATCGCGAGTTCGAATCCCGCGGGAAGCGATTCAATTTTTTCAATATTTAATCAATTTGAAAAGTTAGCATACTAAATGCTTTAAAATTTCATTCAAAATATAGTTTAATTAAATATAAAACGGCACTTGGAAAGCGGAAATTTATAAAAAGAAATAAGAATCAAAATGAATTAGTTTTCATACTGCATACTGTTGCTGAAAATCTCTTTACAAGAATACCCAATAATACATACTTTGCCTTCTTCCCTGACAGCTGGGATTCGAGGTAAGACACGGCGGTATTTCCGCCCAACTGAGCAGTCCGACTGGGGAAGTACCTCCGTCCTACAGAATACCGCGGCTATAATAACTTCGTGTTGTGTTCCCAGCGGTGAGTAGGGTAGCCATAGCTCACTGGAGAATTTGTGCTGTCAGTGGGAAGACTAAAGGCTTGTCCTGCTTTGTCTTCTACTGACGGCACAGAAACTCTGTACTTACAGGGTTGGCAGCGCGACTGTGACTCCTCTGGTATTACAAACGTCCATAGGCCACGGTAACCACTTTCCTTCAGGTGGGCCGTGTGCTTGTCTGCCAACTAAGTGGTATAAAAAAAAAATCGATCTCACATACAGCAACCGCGCTCACAACCACTGCGCCACTGAGACGATTTTAACGCAAAATGTTGTTAGATTGAAACAATTAAAAAGTCATTTTAAAGTACTTAGGCCCCGTGACCGTCCGTGCAATGGTCATCATCGTTACCGCCATTTTAACGGAGAACATTTATTATTAGGTACTCGTGTTTTTCTTGATCTGTTGGGCCTAAGTAAATTGGTCGAGCCATTAGACTGCTCCTCCAAGCATTCTATGCTTGCCCTATGCATTTGTGTATCTATATAAATATGCAGGTATGTCTATTGATAAATTAGACAGATGATCTCCTCTTTCAGTAATCATGATAATGTTCTTTATTAAATCACTAGCGTTTTCTATGAAATTAAACTTTTCCCTAGAATGTCTTGTTCCGGTTCCGAAAGGCGGCGCGGGAGCGGGGTCACGATCCCGAGCCCGAAGAAATTCGGGCAGTGAGATTCCGGCTCCATAGGGAAATGGTGGCGGAATGGGAGATACGACTTGGGCGACCAGGCGCAGGGCACGCCGTAGTAGCGGCGGTAAGACCCATCATGGGGGAGTGGCTAGAGAGGCCACACGGCAGCCTCTCGTACCGTCTGACGCAGATGATCACCGAGCACGGATGCTTCGGAAAGTATCTGCGTCGGATGCAGAAAGAGCCAACGTCCGAGTGCCATCACTGCGACGCGAGCGAGGACTCAGGTCCACACACGCTCACCGAGTGTCCGGCGTGGGAGACGCCGAGGCGGGAGCTTGTGCCGGCCCTGGGAGTGAGGGTTCTCGTGCTCTCCACCTTGCTCGCGGCGATGGTTCGCTGCGCGGATGCGTGGGCGGCCGGCGCCTCCTTCTGCGAGCAAGTAATGCTCGTGAAGGAGGAGGCGGGGCGGGAGCGGCAGCGGGAGCGACGAAGGATCGCAAGACAAGCTGCCCGCGTACGAACGCAACTCGAGCGTCGGAGATCGATGAACGACCTCCGCCCCCATGAGCGCCGGCCTGGGGGTGACAGGTGGAGCCGCCTGTCACCCTGGCAGAAGCAGGCCGCGGCGGTGGCGCGCGTCGCGCGCCTCCCCGTTTCCGGGGACGAGTTAGGGACTCTGTAGTCCCCACACCCGAGAAGAGTGCCAGATCGTGAGAGATGGCCCTGGGTCAGCCGGGGTGCGAGGGATATGCCTGTCAACCTCACCTTCGGCAACCAAAGCGACCCACAGGCGGCGTGCGTTTTAGTCGGTTCGAGTCCGACATAACCTCCTTCACCGGCTCCGGTGGGGAGGTATCCGTGGGAATTTTGCGTACGTAAAAAAAAAAAAATTATGTTTTGTTAGACCAAGTGGCATACGGCCACGGCTAACCTTGATATTTTCTTGTTTAATATTTTTAGAGAGTGATTTTTTCAGTAGTCAGGTTTGTTTTATATTTTTAATTGTAATATGTATCTAACAAAATGAACAAAGAAAAAATAATAAAGGTTCGTAATTATTAAATTTATGTTTCTCTATGATATTTTGTGTATATTTATAGAAATAAAAGTTTTCAAGCATATTTTGCCTGCATTATAGAGACCGATACCGGCGACACTACAAGATAATGTTTAGTTCAGGTTTTGAAGGCGCTACGTCTTAGACTATACATTTATTAATTACTTTAACAAATTGTAAATAAATGAGTTTATTAGTCCCATGTTGTATTACAAACTACGAATAATTTAACATCTAAATTGCAATTTGCGTCCCTAATAAATCAACAATCCGATTCAATCCGAATCCAATATTCTCTAGAAACCTTCAATTGTCTCATCAGGCCTAACATTATCATAACCAAACAGTTCCTCTCAGTATGCTCCGGTAAACCATATCACAAAGGACGCCTACAGCTCTGATTAGAGACTAAATAAATATTCCGTATTTGTATAAGCATACTAGCCGCAGTCCTCCACTCTGCCCGCGTGGATATCGGTTATCGTGTCCAAAAATAGCTATGTCATTTCCCAAGCCTTTTTCTGTGTAGGTACCTACCCAATTTCATCAGCCCCTCAGACAAGTGGTAATGCATTTATAGACTATTAGATATTATATTGATCAATGTATGAGATTGACGTACATTGACGAGTGTCATAAGCGTCAAAATCCATGGCAATCCAATACATTCATCATATTCTGAATGAATCATAACTGACATGAAATCTAATGCAATAATATAATATCAATTGATAATAATTTCCTAATTTTAATTTATACTATATTTTGTATGCTAACCATAGATGTAAGACAAATATTGTTACTAACAAATTGGGGCCTGTTGCCATCAATAAAATGATATTTAATTTAATTTAAAGTTGCCAACTACCTTGACGAGCAGGTTATCTTCAAAATGTCGAATGCTCTAGTCCATCTCTGTATCAAACTTTATCAATATCGGTTCAGTAGTTTAAGCGTGAAAGCTTAACAAACAGTGAGACACACAGACAGATAGACAGAGTTACTTTAGAATTTATAATTTAATATAGTTAAAGGCTATCTTCCAAAAGTGATCAATCATCACGAGTAACCGGTTGCTGTCGGAACAGTGTCGCAAAGCTATCTACGAGTGTTGATCGATCGAGTTATGGATGATTCGATTCTCCTATAACTTTTGTGTTGATGTTGATTTGTCTATCAAAATAAAAACGATGAATTGTACATACACACATATGCTCATACCTAGTTCCCTCCTGGGTAGACAGAGACAGAGGCAACAACCCACCATTTCCCTCTATCTACAAAAAATAGAATTTTATGAATTGTGTGTTCAAATAAATATATCGTGTGTTATAGGGTACCTTACTCACTCGCTGATTCATTAACGCTGAGCTTAAACCACTGGAGTTACAAACAGTCATTAAATGGAGACTGAGAACGACAAACAGAAGGTGGCATGTCTCCCAGCCAGAAGGAGTGGCTATGGAAGGTGGAAGGTTACGTACTGTTGGATTTATTGGCGACTGTCTACTCGGATGCTCCAACCTCGAGAGGATTGCCTGCACAAGAGATCTGCCTAACCCCAAAGGTCTTAGTAGGGCCACAATCTACACATAAGGATTTCGCTTCTTGCTATGACAGGAACGTCATTAAAGATTTAATATACCTACACATTCTTTAGTAAGTATATCAAAGACCTATGATGAAAACAATAGAATACAACCACATAGCATAAGAAAAGTACAGTTATATCATTATTACCATAAAGAGGCCATAATTATAATGGTGTAACACGGAGTGGTAGCGGTTGCGTAAGAACTCGGCACCGCTCGGGTTCGCTCGGCAATCGTCGCACGCGCATATCCGAGATCTATGCGCGGGAGTTATAGTCGTCTTATTAGGGTTGATAAATTACTTTAATATTTTGCGTTAAAATTTCTGCTGTTTTACTGTATAAGTTTTCAAGTGGTAATGTAAATTACCGCGAATTTACGCACAAAGGTCAATAAAGTAGCAGTAAAGTAATTTCCTGTATACTACTCGAGATAAAAATGTCTTATGTGCTATTCCAGACTATAATTAGGCAGATCGCGAATGTAACTATAATACAATTGTGAAATTTTCGATAGGTGGACGGATGTTTGTTACAGTTTAGTGCAAAAACGGCTGAACGATTCTGGGAGAACTTTGGCACAGAGATAGTCTTCTTTTCATCTAGGGAATATCTTCCTGTGCGATGCAGGCATGGAATTTGTGTATCACTTTTTGGAACCGCAGGTAACAGTCAATGTAAAGTAGAGAGTAAATTTTATTTATTTATTTTTAAAGGACATCAGTGGCAGCCCTACATACTAAGCCGACTTTTTTTATTCTGTGGCAAATAATGGGAATTGTAATATGATGGAAGATTCTAATCTCATGTTGTTATGTTTTATCTCACGTGTTAAACTTTTTTATTCACTTTGTAAAAAAAAGGATGTTTCGTTTTGTTTACATAATTTGAATTTGGTTTGTCATCCTGTCTACAGATTTTTAAAGGGTTTTGACTTATTTCGTCATCATTTTAATCAATATCAGCATAATCATCAACCCGGGGTCAACGTTCAGCGTTTAGTTGAATTGCGAAGCCGTCACTTGGGGAATTCTATACTGGTGGAGTAGAACAGGTCCCTCGCATCACGACTGACCCAGAGCCATCTCTATCGATCTGGCCCTAATCAGGTGTCAGGACCATGGAGTCCCTAATTACGGGGGACTGTAAATCATCTTATTCTGTCTGTAACTATCTAAAAGGAAGTATTATAACTTTAGTAATACTTTCCTTTACCAATAACGGCAGTCTCGCAACTGATGGTACTATCATCTCTATAACATATTCAACACATCAACAAAATAATGAACATCACCGATCCCTTCCCGATGAGACAAAGCCTCGACATTCCACCACACCCTTTATAATCCCTACGTCACCATTCACATCGCACAACACTTATTCATTCAATGTAAATAAAGTAACAATGATTGATGCCAGTGACAGACAATTTCCGACCATGGTGTAATTACTCATCGTAATTCACTTCCGGACCGTGAGTTGCAGGTTCGATGCGACCTTTGAGCACTTGTGACTATTTATAGAACAGTACTATTTTTGGATTTTTTATTTAACTAACTGTTTCCCCTGCATGATATTCTAATAGGTTTTGCCATTTATGGAAATCTCTTCTATAGGATTGTTCTCCATTTGTCAGTAAAAATAGAACTCGTGATAAAATGTCCGCTTGATGGCATTATTTGGCGTAATGTGGGAGTTAATATACCCCTGCCTGTCTCTTCAGGGATTTACAGGTATGATTATATGTATGTATGTTAGTAAGTATGTTGGTATACTAGGGATAAAAAATAACCTATTTGTTAATCCAGACTATAAATCTATCCTTGATCATATTGTTAGCCAGATAGCTAAATCTCTTTACTATATTGAACCTGACTAGGTTACAAACATCCAAAAATTAGCAAAATAAAATTCTCATTTATAATATTTGTAAGCAAAATAGTGAGGTAACTCCTTCCTCTGGAGCCCTAATCACCGGTAGCTGGCTCAGTAGATAACCAAGATTACCTAAGTTTTCTTTTTATATAAGACATGTCAGTATGACTTCCCGTCGTCTGTTCGCAAAGAGGGTCATCATTACAGACACCTGTAACGTTACAATGTAGCCCTCAGACTATCAAAGTCTCATCAGGTGCTTTTTCACGCCCCATTTAGGGAAAACCCGGAACTGTAGAATTCTAGATATCTACTCAATCTTTTCACACATTCAATCTCAACATAAATTAACAACATCTGTATCCCAACAGAACAGCTGCATAATTCATGTCTGAATTCGACAACCGGGTCTTGTACGGCTCTGAACAGCCGAGACAATGCACTCCACGATCCGTGGGCGACCATGAAAGGGTCACGATGCTATTGCCTTTATAAGATAGTTAGTAATACTAATTTATTGGCGCGATTTCCTTAACGGTGCTGTGTGGGAATCGGTGTTGCGCACAATTTTAGAGTAGACAAGATATAGCGGATATTAAATGGTATGACAATCGAGCGTGTCATTTTCTTGCCGCCACTGTAAATCATGTCTAAAGGTGACCCTCCGCCACTTATCTGTCTGTTGATTTTTGAAGTACCTGAGTTGATTTTGACGACAATTTTCAATGACAGATAACTGCCTTTAAATGCCTTTTGCTCCTTTTATTACAGGAAAATTATGACAATTACGCGGAAAAAAATTAAATACAGATATAAATCTACGCGGACGAAGTTATAAGAGAAATAAAAGATAGAGAATAAGATTTATTTTCATTCTACTAAGGTGGCTGACAAGCACACGGCTCACCTGATGGAAAGTGGTTACCGTGGCATATGGACGTATGTAACACCAGGGGTGTTACACTCGCGCTGCCGACCATGAAGAAACCTTCTGATGCCCCTCTTGCCGAACCCCATATTGTAGGTGCTTGGGAAAACCGCAGCAGGGAGGTCATTCCACATCTTAAGTGTGCGTGGGATGAAGTTTCTTTCATACCGCACAGTGCGCACCGTCTCAGTTCGCAATGTGTAAGGATGAATTCCCTGCCTATGGCGAGTGGTGCGATGATAAAATGTAGCTGTGGGCATCATGTCAAACGATTCATCTGAGCACAAACCATTGTATAGGCGGTAGAACACGGCGACGACGTCAGGAAATAGCCTATAAGGCTAAATGTTCAGAGCGTTCCTGTAAGGGAAAGATCGCAGGTTCAATTCTCGATTGAACCGATTCACTTTTTTCTATTTCTTGATCGATTTAAATAGTTAGCATACTAAATACTTTAAAATTTCATTCGATAAATCTACTGTTTGATCTTGAAGTTCACACAAAAGTAGTCATAGAAAATAGCCTGTAAGGCATATCATTTAAGTATTACGTTCTGTTTTGTCTGTGCCCTGTCCTTGATAAACATTATGTAAATGTTGTATTCATTCGAGTGTATCCTAAAAGGGTCGCAAAAACCCTTGCATATTTATACCGCTGAAATCACGTACAAAATGTACCGAAAGTAATATTTCCTTCGTGAAATATTTCATTACACAGTCCTGAAGCTTCAAGCTTTTTCCACTGACGTCATCGCTACAATAAGCTAATAAAGCGGTACTAGTTGTTCTCGAGTTCACTTCACTTTCTTTTGAATAGTTGTTATCTTACGATGTGATCAAATTAGTTTTACCGCGGTAGCCTAGTCTAGTAGTGTGGGTAATGGACTGCTGAGTCGAGGTCTCGGGTTCGATCCCAGGTTTACCATGGCACACACCAATGACTTTTCGATGCTTTTCGATGTTATGTGTGTATTTATCGCAGGTTTATATGTGCCTGGATAATGGCAATAGACTCGCTACCTATTACATTGGTACCTAAACATAAACTGGCGAAATGTGGATGCGAGCACCTCTGCCTACCTCTTCGGGGATATAGGCGTGAGTTTATGTTATGTTATGTTATATCTTATCAAATTAGTTGACAATACCAGTTTTCACATCAGTCGCTGTTTTTACATTTTTTATGCTAGTACCAATCCCAGTTGTATTTAAAGTTAGCATTGGAACTTTCTTAGAAAAATCTTTGTCAGGCCCTCATTTCTAACAAAGCAAAACATTGTCATGTCAACAAAAAATGGCATTAAATTTTGGACTTTATTTCAGTACTTTTAAAGACCACGTGGTTTCCGGTAGAGTAGTATTTGGGCCATCCCATCTCTTTCCATACGATATCGCACAAGGCGACTAAGGGATAGGGCTGTTTAACAACTGACAAATATAAATAGCCCAGACTCGCCCTCAGATGCATGGATTGAGTCAACAATAGTACCCGGATTACGGCAATAGGCTCACCCCCTATTACGTGGGACCGAATACAATGATTGGTGTAGTGTGGGAGTTGATTCAACTCTGCCTAAATTAATCCCCGTTGGATAAAGGTGTGATTAAATGAATGTATAAGATTCTAAAATTAAATGAAAAGAGTTTCATTTCACTTTTCATTCGCTCTGCAAAAAGCATTTTAAATTTGAACTTCAATAGCATTGTTTTAAAGTCTAAAATTTAATGAACTTTTAGCAGCGTCTGTGTTATGACAGGGTTTTGCTTTAACATAATCGAGACTCAGTCTCTTCTTCACTCAGTGTATTACCGGCTTCTAAATGAGGTAACTTGGTCCTTGAAAATCTACCTAATCCAAAGTCCCAAAAATTATATAATTTATATATTATAAATCTATATTAAAATATATAAATTATATAATCGTTCGATTTAAAAAGTTACCAAACGTAAACCTCGCATTATATCTCATCGTTAATCTTTCTCACTTAGGTAAACACAAGTAGTGTTTGAATCTGGTAGTACTCAATAGGATTTATATGCGTAGTTGCGAATCCCCAGTCCAGAATTTTTCATTTTATAATAGAGAGATAAAGCACTAACAATGTTATAAAACCGAAAATGTTTCAGGAGAAATTGAAACCAGCACTAAACGTTACTAAAATTTAATTATAAGGGTAACAACAAATCGCAGAACGAAATTCTAATCTCCTTTCGTTAATGTTAGAAACAAAGTGCACAGATTAAATTGAATAAGTTCGTATTTCTAGTACCAATATCTAAGCAGATACTTGCTACATTAAAGTCTAGTCTAGCAGATCATTTAGATAATTTACTGATAACGCTTGCAGAGCGTGGGTGTGAAGATAATGGGTTAAACTTTAACCTATGCTTCGCTAGTCAGCGTTAAGATATTATAATTTAATTATAGAATCAAAGGATAAAGGAATTTGGTGTGTGTGAACTCATCAAAATCTCATTGAACCGACCTCATCGAATAAGGGATTGGAGATAAAAAACAAGTAAATATGTTACTGGGATCTAGAATGGGCCACTATGGACAAGAACCGCCACTTTACCATAGACATACATCAGTATCAATAGTTTACTGGGTCGCTTTTGGTCACAAACTATTAAAATATATTATGTACTCTAGTTGAACAGAACTACAGAGGATTTTAAACTTTTTTATACTACTTAGGTGGCAGACAAGTACATGGGTCACTCGATGAAAAACGATTACCGTGACCAATGGACGTGACAACATCAGGGGCGTCTAGATTGATTTATTTGCGGTTGTTCCCATTAATACTTTGGGCTCTTAGTATTATTTTTTCTTGATAGTAAGGCCTAAACGATTAAACAATCGCTATTAGTATAAAAAAATAACATCATAAGAACTGTCTTATGGGGAAAAAAAGTGAGTACATTTTCAATAGTAATCGTTAAAGTGAGTATTTTGTGAGTACTAATACAAAATAATAGGTATAGACTGGCTTCGAGAAGTCGTGACCACGGGTGCTGCAACGCATCCGAAACGTCGGCAGAAATAGTAAGTTCCAAAATATAATTCGCGAGAAGTCCCGATACTTAGTATAATTATGAATTCACACCGCGAAAGTTTAAAAATAACATTATGACAATTATCTTACGAGTAATTCAACATAGGCCGTCAAACTGACGGTTATCATTTTAGTATTGCTCACTCACACAAAAAATATGAGAACATACTTACATACATACATCACATCTTTATCCCTGGAAGGTTAGGCAGAGACGAATTCGGTCCCACGTAATAGTGGGTGAGCCTATTCCTGTATTCCGGGCACTATTGTTGACTCGAGCCATGCATCTGAGACTGAGTCTGGGCTGTATATATCTGTCTGATGTTAACAGTATGAGAAAAAGGATAAATTATGGTGTTTGTCAAAATATAAATAATTTTCCTCTTATTCTCTTATATTTGTCTAAAATATCTAGAAGCCTCCGTAGAAAGAGAGGTTAGAAAGCTTTTGGTATCAAAATGAGCCGAATGAAATTTTGCCGAAATATCGGTTACTCGAAACAAATACAAAACATGGTCAGTAGTAGTAAGTAGTCTTAAATTATTAATTAAAAATATCACTTTACCATCTGGTGATTTATATTTTTAGTGACTAAGATCTACTATGTCCTTCAGGTATTGAATCTCAAGGTAATAAGAATAACCTTGAGAAAACAATAACTGACCATGGCCGGCATTGGGCTTCACAAGCTGACTCACAATGGTGATTTTGTCTGTCTATTTAAGGCCCTAACAGTCTCTAATGACACATGGCATCATGCCCATTTCCTTTTGCATATAAAACAGGTATGAGACCATCTGATTGATTGCCATCGTACTGATAAATATAGAAGTATATTGGCTTGTAAAATTTTCCAAATTAACTTTTGTTCTAATTTTGCTGGAATAACTTAAATGACTGGCAAAAAAATACATACGAGTACATACATATAATCACGCCTTTATCCCCGGAGGCTTAGGCAGAGGTGAATTTGTTGACTTAAACCATGCATCAGAGGCCGAGTCCGGGCTGTAAATATCAGTATGATGTTAAACAGCCCTATCCCTTAGTCGCCCTGTACGACACCGCATACGAGATAGGGTAGTCCAAATTCTACTATATCTAGGTGAGATGCATGACTTGAGTCAACAATAGTGCCTGGAAGACGGCAATAGGCTCACCCCTATTATGTGGGACTGAATTCAATTACTGGTAAAATGTGAGTATTAATTCACCTTAGCCTAACCCTCTGGGGATAAAGGCGTGATTATATGTATGTATGTATATCATTCATATCAGTGTGTGAACACCGACAATACGGAACTAGTCTCATAGGCTCGTAGTCAGCTAATGGTACAACGCTTCATGAATTACTCATAAGTTCACAAGAAAACAGACGAACGAACACTCGTGTTGACACTTAAACGCGTATTTGAAGAGATAAGTCACCTGCGGAAGTCAAGGGGAATGAACGTAAGGTGTTTCCTTTATTTTATTTTTACATATACTCATAACATAGGTGGCAGACAAACACACAGTCCATCTGATGAAAAGTAGCTACCGTGACCTATGAACGTGTGTAACATCAGGAGAGTCACACCCGTACTGCCGACCCTGTAAAAACATACATTTTCTGTGCCGTCAGTACCGAACATAAAATCAGGACAAGCCTGTGGTTTTCCTACTGACTGCACAAAAACTCTCCAGTAAGCTCTGGCTACCCTACTCACCGCCGGGAACACAACACGAGGTTATTATAGACGTGGTATTCCGTAGAATGGAGGTACTTCCCCAGTCAGCCTGCTCAATTGGGAAGGAAATACCGTCGTGTCCTACCTCCTACCTCCTATATGTGGCATTGCTAGCAGGTTAGGGGGTTCTGGTACAGAAGAAAGAAAGTAATTGGACTAAGCTAATCTTTTTTTAAACTTTTTAGTGAAGTTAGAAAAAAAAAGAAAATCATATTTTACGTATAAGTAGTAAAGTCGATAAAAGAAGTAAGTATACACTTTTACATATAAAGTTGTATCTTAAGACATACACTTATAACATTTGCCGCTTGTACATAAAAGTTGGCAATTTTAAAGGAGGTTTCCGATATGTTTACGCAACTGGCTTAGCACCCGAAGTCAACTTTATGTATAAACAGCGTTTTTACGATACCGTAAAGTGGATTATCACGTTTTACGACGTAACGTAAGTTAGTCGTACATTGCAATATTATGTAAGTGAGCGTAATATATTGGGAGTGTATATTATATCCATTTGGCTCTAGATAAATATTTTTGATGAAATATGTAATCGTTTTTATATTTTTTATTGCCCGGAAGAATTTGAACCACCCCATCTCTTCCCATGTGGTGTCGTACAAGACGTCTAAGGGCAGGGCTGATTAACATCATAAGACTCGGACTCAGGTGCATGGCTTGAGTCAACAATAGGGCCCAAAAGACAGCAATACGCTCACCCCTATCACGTGGGACCGAATTCAATGATTGGTGAAATGTGGGTGTTAATTCACCTCTGCCTAACCCTTCGGGGATAAAGGCGTGATTATATATTTTTTTTTTTTTTTTTTTTTTACGTGCGCAAAATCCCCACGGATACCTCCCCACCGAAGCCGGTGGAGGAGGTTATGTCGGACTCGAACCGACTAAAACGCACGCCGCCTGTGGGTCGTTTTGGTTGCCGAAGGTGAGGTTGACAGGCATATCCCTCGCACCCCGGCCGACCCAGGGCCATCTCTCACGATATGGCCCTCTTCTCGGGTGTGGGGACTACAGAGTCCCCAACTCGTCCCCGGAAACGGGGAGGCGCGCCACGCGCGCCACCGCCGCGGCCTGCTTCTGCCAGGGTGACAGGCGGCTTCACCTGTCACCCCCAGGCCGGCGCTCATGGGGGGCGGAGGTCGTTCATCGACCTCCGACGCCCGAGTTGCCTTCGTGCGCGGGCAGCTTGTCTTGCGATCCTTCGTCGCTCCCGCTGCCGCTCCCGCCCCGCCTCCTCCTTCACGAGCATTACTTGCTCGCAGAAGGAGGCGCCGGCCGCCCACGCATCCGCGCAGCGAACCATCGCCGCGAGCAAGGTGGAGAGCGTGAGAACCCTCACTCCCAGGGCCGCTACAAGCTCCCGCCTCGGCGTCTCCCACGCCGGACACTCGGTGAGCGTGTGCGGACCTGAGTCCTCGCTCGCGTCGCAGTGATGGCACTCGGACGTTGGCTCTTTCTGCATCCGACGCAGATACTTTCCGAAGCATCCGTGCTCGGTGATCATCTGCGTCAGACGGTACGAGAGGCTGCCGTGTGGCCTCTCTAGCCACTCCCCCATGATGGGTCTTACCGCCGTTACTACGGCGTGCCCTAGGCGTGATTATATTTATGTATGAATGTTTTTTTTTATATCAAAAATACATATACCCGTATTATCCCTATGAGGTAGTCTAATATTTATAATATAATAGGTAAATATATCAAATATTTTGGGACCAAAGCCAAGACTCGGAGATTCGTCTGCAACTTGGCATATACATCTGTTAATTAACAGAGGAGACTCTGGCACAGACTTTTCTCTTAAACCCAACGACTGCAATCGAACCTCCGAATAGATTCGATGACAGTCACTCCCGTTCACTCCCATGTGCGCGAGTGAGAGAAAGCACTAATGTTTTGAAGCTCCAAAATACAAACAATTTGCGCTCGTATGAAAAGAAAGTAAATAATCTTAGCTCAAAAGATTATAGATAAGATGTGCAAATTGCACAACAATCTATCCTAATCAATTTAGCCAATCTGCACCACGGCATTTTGTAGTAAAACACCTTTAGTAAATTCTCAAACAATTTTACCTAACCTTTACCGACCTTAACATAACCGCAAATGCCAACTAATAAGTAAATATCGTAAAATTTGTAAGGCCTCTCACGCCTTCCACTTCCCACGCCTTTTAGATAGAGAAACAGGTTACCGGTACCGATTACCTGCACTAACAAGTTTCTACAGTAACAAAAATTAAGATATTGAATGAAATTTTTAAAACAATGCTAACTATTCAAATCGATTAAAATTTGGAAAAAATGAATCGGTTGAGGCGGGAACGTTCTGACCACTAAGCTACAGAAACTTCGCCCGAAACCATCCAAATTCTTCTATACATATATCTGTGTTACAGAGTTGGATAAGAGCCATCTACCGACATTTGTACGTATTATCGGAATCAATGAATGATATTGCAATCATTTTTAAACATTGACATTTTTGATGACTCCGCACAAACTATTGAATGAAATTTTTAAAGCATTTAGTAACTAACTATTCAAATCGATTAAAATATAGAAAAAATTGAATCGATTCAGACACGATTCGAACCTGTGATCTTTCCCTTACAGAGGAAACGCGCTGACCACTAAGCCACAGAATGATGATAATTCGTCGTTTACGTTCTACATAATTAAGTCAAAACAAAATCGCAACGCATTCGCGGCCTTATGTTTAAAAAGTTAAGGCCACGAATTCTTTGCGATTTTTTTGACAAACGATGTATTGACATGATGGGATCTCTGATAGGTTTACGCGTACTGGATCAGCCATACCGGTGATTCCAACCTGTTTCTGTATTTAAGTACACTTACACCGTACGATAGACCCCACAAGTTCCAACCACAACGAATTGCCCGAACAAAACCGTTGACTTAACGGAGAATATAGCTGAAGGTTTTGGCAGACAATGGTTTAACTATTTTATAGTATATCCAAGGCATAAAATCTTGGAAACACCATCAAAATGTTGAGACAAATGAATTTATGTCTTTCACACCTGACCGGTACGTGTTTAGAATTTCAATGAAGACATTATGAGCGTTAAATGATAGAAAATATGAAAAGTATTAGTATACAATTTTGGTTTTCCTTGAATAGCTATTGTATTGGGTTTATGACTGGTAAAGTTATTCTGGCCAAGAGTACAGAGGCTTATACAGCTATTTGAGAAATTGAAAAATTATATAATAATATATTATATGTAGCTATTGGTCGTGGCATTGTTGGCATGTAATATTAATATTGCACTGACTTCAAGCGAATACATCATGAACCGTGGATACATCCCCTTCTTTTTTCCATGGGGAGATCTAATTTAGAGTTACGAACCAACTTGAACTTCACGCCGCCTTGGGTGTGAAATTGCCGGACTCTAGACTACAGTTTCTCCCACATACGGTACAAACAATACCGTTTCGAATCGCGGTTCAGTAATGTATTTTTTAAATTTTAATAATGTATTTTTTATTTTATTAGTTGCACAATAAAGTGTGAAACAAATAAATACTGCCTATCTTTACTACGAATGTTATCTTCTACGCTAAGTCAAAACTTCTTGGGTCTACCTTTAGTTGAAATACATGGCTCTATACTGTTATGTATCATCAGTTTATACATTGCTTATTTACATACATGCATTCATATAATTACTTTTTTAGCTCCGGAGGTTAAGACAGAGGTGAAGTAACACCCACATTTCAGCAATCATTGTATTTAGTCCCACGTAATAGGTGATGAGCCTATTGACGCTTTCCGGGCACTATTGTTGATTAGAGTCATGCATCTGAGGCGGAGTCTGAGCTGTCTGTCATATCTGTCTGATGTTAAACGGCCCTATCCCTTAAGTGCCTGGTACGACACCGCATGGGAAGAGATGGGGTGGTCCAAATTCTACATTGCTTACATGATCATGAAATGCATTCTAACAAGAAACTTATTGACTTAATACGTATACCTATAATACGTTTGTTCACCTTTAAAAGATCCCATCAATATCATTAAGTCGTAAAACATAATATGAAGAGACGCCGCGCACTATTGATTTGTAATCGATCAATGGTTTTTTTTGGGAGGGGTGTGTCATGTAATGTGTGTAGCAGTGCGTACACTAAATCGATTTATGATACTATCGAAAATATTATAAATTAATTAATAAGTAAAATAAAAAAAACTGTTAGAATTTAATCACATTATCGAAGAACTATTGGCCATTGACGACCACCAGCTCGAAAACGACCAATTTATTGGAATGGATTTGAATAACAATTTAATCTGCGGCAAATATTTACACGGAATTAGAATATGCTACATGAATTAGTGTTATTCTGCTCATATAATGAATCTGTTGCTTGGTGTATTCTGCTTAGTACAAATATTTAAATGTATTTTTTTTATAACCACTACTTAGGTGACAGACAAGCATACGGCTATGTCAAGTTATGTCAAAAAAAAAAACTAGAACCCGACATACGTGGGGCGCACTATAAGTTTCCGGAATGAATATGAAAAAATACTATTAAAGGTACAAAATTAATTTATTGTTTTTCAAAATAATCTCCCTTGGCGTCTATGCACTTTTTCATTCGATCAAACCAGTTTTGAAAACTTTTGTGCCACTCCTCTGTGGTGACCTCTGAAACGTGTTTTTCATACTCCTCGACAGCCTCTTCTGGTGATGAAAATCGTTGGCCGCGTAATTGGTTCTTAATTTTTGGGAACAGATAAAAGTCACAAGGTGCCAGGTCGGGACTGTATGCAGGATGACTCATGAGTTCTACATTTTTCGCCTTCAAAAAGTCGTTTGTCTGTCTGGCCGTGTGAGAACTAGCATTGTCGTGGTGCAGGATGATACGGCGTTTACGGTTATTTTTACGGAGTTCGTCAATAACTTCCGGCAAACAAATGGTCGTGTACCAGTCACTATTCACAGTACGACGATTTTCTAAAGCAACAGTAGCCACGTGTCCAGTTTTATTAAAAAAAGAAGCAATCATCCGCTTAGATGCACTTTTCACGCGCGCCACTTTGGTTGGTTTCGGCTCATCTTGAAAGACCCATACGCTCGATTGCTGCTTTGTTTTGGGATCGTAGCAATAAATCCATGTTTCGTCACCTGTTACTATGTCCCACACCAAATTTGACGCACCTTCGTTGAATCTGGTAAGCATGGCACTGCACCAAGTGACGCGGTCCGTTTTTTGATCCTCGGTCAAGTTATGTGGGATCCACCGCGAGCACAGCTTTCTCACACCCAAATGTTTGTGTAGGATTGATTGTATTTGAGTCATGCCTATTTCTAAGGATGCGCGAATTTCATGGTAGGTCACATGCCTGTCTGTTTCAATCATACGGCGCACAGCATCGATGTTTTTGTTGGTCACAGCGGTGGACGGCCGACCATCGCGAGATTCGTCACTGAGATTGATACGACCACGCTTGAATTCTGCAAACCAGCTATAAACAGTCGTCTTGCATGGAGCTTCATCGCCAAAAGCTGTTTCAAGCCGAGCGATGCTCTGTTGAGCCGTCAAATTACACTTAAAATCGTAGAAAATCATACTACGAAAATTTTCCCGAGTTAAATCCATGTTGATGCAGACACACAATTTTTTAAATGGCGCCACAAGGTAAAAACAAAAGACAGTCAGATGAAACAAACTGTATTCTACAGCCAAAGAGTTCTATTTTCAAATGTTGTAATAAATTTTTAAATATTGTTTATGTAAGTGGCCAGTTCCGGAAACTTTTAGTGTAACCTATGTATTATGACGGCTTACAGTCGACTGCTATGCGGGGGTGCGGGTTCGATAAATTCACGCTCAGCGCAAATATTTGTATGCATGAATATGTGTATTTGCATTGGTCTGGGTGTTTCTATCTGTAATTTATATGCATTTAGGAAAAAAATAGTATGTAAGTATGTTTATCCGCATTCTAGATTCCATAACACAAGGTATTTAAGCTATACTTATCATGGGTCTAGATAGCTTTGTGTAGAGTGTTGTAGAATATTTATTATTAAATTTAATTTACAATTATTGTTCGTTACAATTATTGAAATTAATACGTCTATTAATTTCAATAAATGTAACGAAATTATTAATAACTATTCAAATAGATTTAGATTGGAAAAAGTGAAACGACTCAAACGGGATTTGAACCCGCAACCAGTCCCATACAAGGGGAATGCTCTAATCAACTAAGCTACATGAACACATCTTGAGTAATGGAAATTGTCCTATACAACAATCTTAGGGTAATGGTGAAGCCACCTGCCGATGGATTTTTGTCTTAAGTATTCACCTTATCCAATTTACATAAAAAATAATTGCAGTATATGTAATATAGAATAGGATTGTGTCCAATTTTGTATTATTATTGTAAACTGTACATTATCCAACAATATTGATAATAAATATTATAATATAAAATAAAAAGTTGATAATTGATAAATTGATAATTGAACGGTAAAAGTGAAATTTTACTATGACAATTAGTTCTAAAGATATAGGTATTTAAACTATCATGGTCAAAACTCAGTATCAAAATAAACGGCATATTTACCATGTTTTATTGTTTTGAGTTTCCGATATTTCGGCGCTGTTGCAAGCGCCATAGTCACGGGGGAACTTCCGTGATCATAGTGAAAACAATGAAACAAACATGGTAAATATCCTGTTAATTTTGATACTGAGTTCTAAAAATATTCTATTTTGAAAATCAATTTCTCGAGCCGCCTGAAAGCGCTTCATACAAAATTGTGGCACGTGGTGACGTCACAGTGTGTTGGCAGGTAGTGCATGTTAGGAGTGCAAGAGAATATCGCATTTATCTCAGGCGCAGCTTGGTTTCGTTTACACGTGTACAATAAGATTGATTTGAAATTTAATGAGGAATCTAAAAAGTTGTAAATTTTGATATCATGACCTATTTTGGGAATTTAAAATAATGAAAAGTTAAGTTTGGCAATATTTTACACATTTTTAGATAAAAAAACTAAGACATTAAGTAGTATTGGTAAGATTGGTAAGAATGATGGTTCAGGACACTAATTAATTTTAGTTGCTAATCAAATTTAGTAGTTTAATATATATCCTTTGTAGGTACGGCCTGGCCTGTCAATAGGCGATTCATCTATTTAGAATGCAATAGACGTTTTTAGAGTTACATACCTCAAAAGGAAAAAAAACCGAACACTTATAGGATCATTTCGTTGTCCGACTGTCCGTCCGTCTGTCTGTCTGTCTGTCTGTCTGTCATGACCTTTTTTTGTCAGGAATGCATGGGGTATCATGTTGAAATTTATACCACATACTCAAGTCTACTATTTCGTCTTGAATCTGTACAAAAATCAAACATTTAAGTCAATGCATTGAAAACATATTACGACTTATGTAGCTTAAGTTACGGATCTTGACCGGCTTTTTTTTCTAAGTCACCAATTTTGCTATCATTACTATATGTTCTATAAACTCTTTATATTATTAGTTTACAAACAATTAATAAAATATAATTACATTTATATTACATCAAATTACCCACAATTAGTACACTAAATTAGGTCTCTGTATAGTGTAAGGGTCGGTGCACACGAGCGGTTACAGACACCATTGTTCGTGATCATGGTACGAGCAAGTAATTATACGCTTTAGTGGTGGCAGCTACGCTTTACTGTGTTAGAGTAGATAAGGCTGCGGTTGGTGGAATTTGTTAATAGAGATTATTTTAGCTAGTGTTCATTGTAGTGTTCACTGTAATCATATAGTCACATACATATAATCACGCCTTTATCCCCGGAGCGTTAGACAGAGATGAATTAACACCCACATTTCACCAATTATTGTATTCTGTCCCACGTAATAGGGGGTAAACATATTGCCGTATTCCGGGCACTATTGTTGACTTGAGGCATGCATTTGAGGCTGAGTCTGGTCTGGGTATATAATGTCTGATGTTAAACAGTCCTATCCCTTAGTCGCCTTGTACGACACCGCATGGGAAGAGATGGGGTGGCCCTAATTCTACTCTGAAAACCACGCGGCAGCATAACAAACAAAGAAACATTCAAACCCCATTCACTTTTGTATTTTATAATATTAGTATGAAGTTCTTTCGAAATTGCTAAACTATTATAGATGTTTAAATTTCAATTAAGACAATTGATGATTCATAGAGCTATGTCAGCGTAATACTTCAGCCGACGATAAGAAAGTAATCTATTGTGTTTTAACAAGTTTATGCAAATATATTTGTGCTCCAAGTTACAAGCGTTAGCAGCATTCAAACATTAAAAACAGATTTTGACTTCGAAGTGTTTTGTTGTTACGTTTTCTGAGCACATCCAATATAAGTTAGATTACCGCTTAAATTATATGCCAAGTTATGTTTTATTCTTCCAATGTATTATATAAACATAGGGTGTTATATAAATTCTATTCTTATACCCTACCTCTAGAGGAAAAAATCAGAACCCTTATAGGTTCACTTCGTTGTCCGTCTGTCTGTCCATCTGTTTGTATGTTTGTCAAGATCTTTTAAGTGCCTGCCCAACGGTTGGCGCCGTCTTTTATGTTAGCAACAGCTGTGACAGCCTTGTGGTAACGAAAAAAGAACAAAAGTTAGTAGCGACATCCAAACTGTGTCATAAGAGGCAACTAATGGAAAAAATAGCAGACGATATCACTGCGAGAGAAGGAAAACTCGAAATAAAACCCTTTACCAATCCGTCAGGCCAACGTGGACATAGTATACCAAAGCCTCCCATCATTGAGAGAGGCTTTTGTCCAGCAGTGGACTATGACAGGGGTAATGGATTGAAACGAAAACAAAGCAAATTATCCATGTTGGTAATTCTTCTTCTCGTGTCAATGATTCATTGTTGGTGCTAAATTGTTCCCGAATAAAATTGTGCCATCTCAATCACGGCGTAGTACACAAGGGGCATGAGAACAAGTGCGCCATGGACTACACGGGGGCACTGCAGTCACATGGGGTTAAGCTCGAGTCTCGCAATCCCCACCTGCTGGATTTCGACCGGCCGCCATGGGAGGTAATTTTTCCTGCGGAGGTAAGAAATCAGAAGGTGGTGGGAGTTTCTCTTTCCATAGAGAAAGTAGTTTATTCAACTTGAAAGTTTATAACTTGCCACTCACCCATATACCAATAATGATATTTTGATTGATTCATAGTTCCCGATGCATAAGAAAATCAATTATGCTAACGAACGAACTTATGTTTCTTAGGGGAATCTTGTTATAATCTTGTAATATAGTTAACGTTCTTCCCCATACTTAATTAATACGACGCGAGTTTTTGGTTTTGCCGGCCTGACTAACATCAGGTAGTATACGTTTTGGGTTTGACATCCGGGATGAGTTGTTTTCTTCTTTTTGAGTAATAGCGCTTATTCAGTGGAATGGTAAAACGCCAATACCTATGGTTGCATTTTGTTAGGTGAGCTACTGCGGGTTTGGGGTAACAGGTCTCATATGGGGGAGCCGTTTCCCCAATATCGGGTGCAATATGGAGACACCATGGTCCCATACCCGAAGGTGCCATCCCAATGACCTTGGGTTCGCCGGATGCGAGGGACACGCCAGTGGCAACTACACCTCCGGCAACAAAGCGGGAGGGGGAGTGATTATCCGTGGGGACATTTGCACTTACAAAAATTATTGAGCAGTCCAACTGGGGAAGTCCTACAGAATACCGCGGCTATAATAACTTTGTGTTGTGTTCCCAGCTGTGAGTAGGGTAGCCAGAGCTCACTGGAGAATTTGTGCTGTCAGTGGGAAGCCCAAAGGCTTGCCCTACTTTGTCTTCTACACCGACGGCACAGAAACTCTGTACTTACAGGGTTGGCAGCGCGACTGTGACTCCTCTGGTGTTACAAACGTTCATAGGCCACGGTAACCACTTTCCATCAGGTAGGCCGTGTGCTTGTCTGCCATCTAAGTGGTATTAAAAAAAAATTACCTGGACCAAGAGAGATAAATTAGTTTACCTGGACCAGGGGAGATATTTGTTCCCGCGGCACACTACCTCCATATCTGCACATCGTGATAATAAAAAGGCTGTTTAATATTGATTATCTCGTTCCCATAAGCTAATATCTCTCTATTCTAATTGAATAATTATTTGAATAGGAAACAATGGTATCTTGTTAATAATCTGTTATCAGTTAAGTGGGAACATTGGGAACATACGAGCTATCATAGGAGTTATCACGAGGTAATTTGATGCGATCAATCAAAATAATCACACACTGCCTATTGTTTGGTGTACAGTCAGCAAATAAAGATGGTTAATATGTTTTTTTGTTTGTTGAGGACCCTCCCAACAACCCCAACAAAGTCGACGAGATGGTTAAACACATAAATGTTCGTAAACCAAAAAAAATCACACTATGGGGATAATGATTTTTTTTACTAGGACACGCCTTCTTGACTTCCCCTCGCCTGATGGTAAGCTAAAGGCAAAGTCTCAGGAAAGAGGGTCACCATTACAGACACTAAGTAATGTTACAATGGTTTCACTTAGCTTGGCGGCCTCATCTGATGCTTTTTCACGCCCCTCTTAAAGGACCCGGGACAGTAGGAAGAAGGAAACACGTGTGCTGGTAATGAATTCCAGGTCTTGGTGGTGCAGCAAAGAAAAGAATCTCCGAACTGCATGGTTCTTGCTCGTATTTTCTGCACAGTGTGAGGGTGACATCTAATTCCTGCACGTGTTGTCCTTTGTAGGAAAGGAGAGGGTGGGATTAGTTGGAAGAGCTAATCAGAACACTAACCGTGGTAGATGATAAGGATTTATAAAGCACAGGTCCGGCCTCACATGGAGTACTGCTGTCACCTTTTTGCTGGAGCACCTGCATACCAGCTTGACCCCTTCGACTCAGTGCAAAGACGGGCATTGAGGCTGGTTGACAATCCCATACTCACAGGTAATGTGGAACCTCTTAGCCTTAGGAGGGATTTTGCCTCACTGTGTGTGTTCTACCGCCTATACTATGGTTTGTGCTCAGATGAATTGTTTGACATGATGCCCGTAGCTACATTCTATCATCGCACCTCTCGCCATAGGCAGGGAATTCATCCTCACACATTGCGACCTGAGACGGTGCGCTCTGTACAGTATGAAAGAAATTTCATCCCACGCACACTCAAGCTGAGGAATGTCCTCCCTGTTGCGGTTTTCCCAAGCGCCTACAATATGGGGTTCTTCAAGAGGGGCATCAGAAGGTTTCTTCATGGTCGGCAGCGCGAGTGTGACACCCCTGGTGTTGCATACGTCCATAGGCCACGGTAACCGCTTCCCATCAGGTGGGTCGTGTGCTTGTCTGCCAACTAAGTGGTATAAAAAAAAAATTGAGGCACTGATAGCCCCTTCTTCATCAGAGCACCGATTTTAGTTTTTTTTTCTTCATTTACCATAAGGCGAGGGTTTGATCAAGCAGTGACCATGTCACCCCCATAGCGAACTATGTATTGCAATAATCATTTTAATGTAATTGTTTTTAGATTTTAACAATTCTAGTTGCATTCAAAACTTACCTATTGATTAATGGAAGAGGATCTATCAGTAGCCGCTTCAGTCACTACCGTAAAAACCAACATAAAACAATCAAGAAGTGTAAGAAAGCTGGCTTCCAGCTATGTGCAAGAAACAATTGGGAATAAAGGTATGATTCCGAAGCCGACCGCATAAGACAACTGCCGACGCACGCAGCAGATACGCGTAATTCATTGCGGCTTCTCAATGGTCTCCTTTATCAATATCGAAGTTTATCAAGTAATGTACGTGCTGCATGAGTCGGCAGTTGTCGTATGCGGCTTTGGAATCAAACCTTAACGATGATGACATATTTCATCGTTTGTCTGTCCTAATATACGGAACTGTAACTCTATCTATGCCTACTTTATGTCTATTTCCTAACAAAACCTGGTCCCCATCTCCGGATCAGAGAACTGGAATAGATTGATAGGTGGATCAATCCATTCCAGTTCTCTGAACCGGAGATGGCCCTAGGTCAACCGGGGTTACGAGGACTGTACCTTAGGCAATCTCACACCCTGGCATCTGTAGTTTCAAGACGGCGTGCGGTTTTTCCAGGCTCGAGCCCAACATAACTGCCTTCACCAGGCCGCTTGTGGTAACCGATGATATTTCCGCTCTTCTAAAAAGGGTAATCGTCGCCGTAAGACGAATATATGTTTGGAGAAATTTAGATGATTTCAGGCGAATGTTCGACGGCTTAGTGGTCAGAGTGTTCTCCCTGTGAGTGAAAGATCGCGAGTTCGAATCCCACCTGACCCGATTCAATTTTTTCTATCTTAATCGAAGGGTATAATAAATGTGCCCAGCCCAGAAATCAAACACGGATCCTCACAGGCATCTCGCAATTGCTACCATCGTATGTAATAATAGGTAAGACTCTCGCCAAAAGTCAATGAACCACTTTTACTTTTCGCGAAGTTCGTTCGTTCATAAAGTCTATGTTTAGATGTTATCTGCTTAATATATTGGCTACGCGACTGTTGTTTGATTATAGTTGAGGTGTTATAAATCACCATCATCTCTGCACACCACAAAAATTGATAGCTAAGGATGAAGATAAGTCGACTTATGTGTAGAAATATTGTAGTAAATATAGTGACTAGTGTGGGCCTGTTGCTAAGTGATAATCTAGTAGATTAATACTTTGAAAGGTTATGTAACACTAGTCAAGTCCGTCTTAGGATGGGTGATCTTTTTAAGATATTGATGCTAACCTCTGCCTACCCATTCGGGGATATAGGCGTGAGTTTATGTTATTTTATATCCCCATTCCCACGCTAAGTTGTTCGTCCTGTTACCATACAAACATCTATGGCAGTCTTTACGGGTAGTTGAAGACTTGCAAGGTTAAGTAACACTAGCCAAGTCGGTCTCAGGATAGGTGACCTTTCTTCAGACATTGATATCCCTCCCCATGTGCACATTAAGCCGTCGGTCCCCGATGCTATATGAACATCTATAGCAGCTGTAGGTACTTGGAGCCCTAGAAAGCCCGACTAATAGTCTAACTGCAGGTCTATGATATTGCCAATAGGTTATGAAGTTCAAACGGCAGTCGTTTCACAGAAAATATCGAAGTTCAGCTGCGACTCAGTTAGACTGAAAAGTGTACTTCGGTTTTCGAGGTGAAGGCTACGTATGCGACCGGGGCTAACGCAATGATGACAATGATAAATTATTAACTCTTTTATCCCTTACTAACTTTTATATTCTCGAGTTCCATGATATTACAGTACAGTTTCGACCAGACAGCCTGTGACCACGGCTGGTTTATCCCGGTCGATACGTCAGGCAAATCAAAGATATGTCTTTGGGGGGGGGGGGGGGGGGGTATCCGTCCTGACACACGGTACCCTCGAACCGACCAAAACGCACGCCACCTGTGGGTCGTTTTTGGTTGCCGAAGGTGAGGTTGACAGGTATATCCCTCGCACCAATCAAAGATAGGTATATGTCTGCACCTATATCATGATCGCGTCAATTCCCGTTAACATTATTATATATCTGTGCTTTTTTATATAGGACACGCAATCAAGCTTCGCCTCGACTGATGGTAAGCTGTTGGCAACTTCTCAGAAAAGAGGGATATACCATGTTACAATGGTGACACTCAGCTTGATGGCCTCAACATATGCTATTTCACGCCGCGCCTAAAGGATCTGGGACTGTAGGAAGAAGGAAACACGTGAGCTGATAATGAATTTCAGGTCTTAATAGCCTTTACTAGACTACCATCAGCTTACATAGTGTTCTGTCTTAAAAGTTTAATTAAAGAACCTCTCTTAAAACATATTTCACGTATGTTCCTTACATTTCCTTCACAATATTTATGTTTTCGTGACCACTGTGCGGTGTAACAATAATTATTTCAAAATTTTATCTTGCGTTCGATTATTTATAGTGAACCACTAGGCGTTCCCACTGTGTGGATCAAGGGGGTTCTCTATAGAGATGGGGAAGTCAAACTGAAAGGAATTCAAAACTATCGATAAACTTACATTGTCGTTACGTTTTTTTTAAATATAGAGTTTTAAGAGAGGTTTTTTTAAGTCTAATTGACGTGTCCTATATATATAAAAAAAGAGCTCATGCTTTGAAATTAATGATAAGGTTACTGTAAAATTTTAGACTATAAATTAAACATTTTTTAAACAACTTAGGTGTTACATCATATTTACTAGAAATTTACTTAAAAAATGCCTTTATTTTTCATTTATTTTATATAGGACACGTCAAATTGACTTCACCTCACCTGATGGTAAGTTAAAAAATTATTACGTGTTAGTTATATACTAATACATTTAATTAGTTACATTTGAATTCGTTTAACATGTGAAATTTATTGTATAATTCACAAGTTTTGAATATTTAATCGACAACTTAACTTATCGACAGCACCCCAACACTAGCGCTACAGTCTTCGCGTGTAAATTTCTGATATCATCTATTTATAACTAACTCGCTCGCAGCCGCACATCACAAATGAATGAACACTCTTGTTTCTCGGCGTTACTCCATCATACCCCGTATTTATTAACACCGATGAAATAATCCAACACTTTTATGATATAGGTATTTAAATTATCATGGTCACTCACATTAGTATCAAAATTTTCGGGATATTTATCATGTTGTATTGTTCTGAGTCCGATATTTCGCCGCTGTTGCAAGCACCATGATCACGGAGGAACTGAAACTCAGAATAATACAACTTGACAAATATTCCAAAAACTTTAATACCTTTATAACACGCACAATAGTGACTGTACAGAATTTAAAAATTGGTAATTTCGATATGATCGACTCTTGAGCGGACATTAGCAGTATTATTATGAGATGATTGAATGTGTGAAATCAAATCTATTAAGATAGGACATTCAATTTTTAGAATCGTATACCCGTTGTAAGAAGATTGGGGTTTGACTCCCGCCTGTACCGATTAATTTTTTTTCCTATTTTAATCGGCGTTGTACATCTGTTGATATACGGATAGAGGCGACGGAGTAAGTAAGTAAGATGCCTCTTGGAGTTGGAAGGTGAAGTCAAGTTGGCGTGTCCTAGATAAAAAAAAAAACCAAAAAAAAAACCGTTATACTTAGTTTAAATTTTCAGTTTATTTAAACCTTTTTTATCACGCGCAAAATCCCCAGTTACTAAAACGCACGCCGTCTGTGTATCGTAGATTACCGAAGGCATACAGTATTCCCCTAACGCTTTTGGCAAAGCTAAATTGCTTGTTTCGCGAGTAGATTCACAGTAGTATAGTGACCAGGATTAGAGCCCAACCATGACACCACTGTCTACCGTTCAGGCATATACTGCAAAAGTAGGTAATAAAACACAATCGTGTCAAGCGTGCATCAAATTCACAGAAAAGCTACCAACTTTCACTCCGCCCTTAACAATAATTAGATGCGTCATAAACATCAATTAAAATTAATGAAGCTAACCCATATCGTAGAGGAAGCTCCCTATTAACTATATCGCACCCTTTTCAATGAACGAACTGACGGGCGGAGTTTAAAGTATCATTTCCTTATAGTTTTGTATTAACATTGTCCAAACAAATAAGCGGGAGTAGTCTAGTGGCGTCGGACTCGGTTTACGACTG
Source organism: Eilema griseolum (assembly GCA_963662185.1). Taxonomy (NCBI): domain Eukaryota; kingdom Metazoa; phylum Arthropoda; class Insecta; order Lepidoptera; family Erebidae; genus Eilema; species Eilema griseolum. Next base: position 5,610,580 of record OY759250.1, read on the forward strand.
ATGGGACCATTATGGGTTCAAAGTTGGACATTATACTCTTCATTGTATTCTTAAGAAGGTAGAGTTACACAATTCTCAGATTCTCTCAACAGAACGCCACCGTATCGACTCTTATGGACAAGTTTTAGAGTCAGTTTGAGGACTTCGACGTCCAGTCTTTGTACATGGAGAATGCTATGTCACAGACCACCACGACCACGGTGCCGCAGGGAGACGTCGATAACTTGTTGCAGCAAGTGGCTGATGAGGCAGGGTATGGATTTTTTGATTTATGTTTGGTCCATCAATTTTACTGCACGATGGGTGATTGTGAGGAAAAAGAAATGGGTGTGATTTATCTGAATTGGCCTACTGTTTCGTCTGTTGCGATGCTGGCCTGACGATTTGGTACACGGTTTAAGTTCGAGTTTTCCTTCTCTTGCAGAGATAACGTCTGAGTATTTTTTCGTTAGTCGTCTCTTACGACACCTTTAGGATGAAATGGGCACGCAATTAGAATTAAAAAATATGGGAACTTCAACCGGGAAGTTGAATTTCAACTGACGAGTGTCTGGTATCCAGTAATACGTATGTTCACAAGACTTGAGCAAATTAAAGTTTTAAACCTGTGCGATTCGATTCTGTGCGTGTTGTGTGTGTTTTTTCATACCACTTAGGTGGCAGGCAAACACACGGCCCACCTGATGGGAAGTGGTTACTGTGGCCTATGGACTCGTGCAACACCAGTGGCGTCACACTCGCGCTGTCAACCCTGAAGAAACTTCCTAATACCCCTTTTGAAGTACTTCATATTGTAGGCGCATAGGAAGACCGCAGCAGGGAGTTCATTCCACAGCTTGAGTGTACGTGGGATGAAGTTTCTTTCATACCGCACAGTGCGTACTGTCTCAGGTTACAATGTGTGGGGATGAACTCCCTGCCTACGGCGAGCGGTGCGATGATAGAATGTTGCTGTGGGCATCATGCCAATCTTACCACATAGATGGCAGACAAGCACACGGCCCACCTGATGGAAAGTGGTTACTGCTCTACCAGTTAGGGTCCCCCGACATTACAAGGTCAAAAAATGTATTACTAGGTATATCAAAGTTATAGGGCTAACTAACACAACTTATTTTCGACTTTTTGGGGGTTGTTTTTTGTTACGGGGGTTTTTTAAAAATAAAATTTTCTTTATTAGTTAAGTTAAAGGATTCGAAATTTGAACACACTGTACAGTCAAGCTCTGTTTAAAGTTATACAATACCGGAAGATAGCAAGGCAGTTATTAGCTGTTAATACGTGCCGGCATACTAAGTGCAGTCCGCCTTGTTGTACAGTTGGTGACGGAAGTGTTGCACATTCAAATTACTAAAACTGTCACTTAAAATATGATCAGAGCCCTGGTTCATTATGCATACTAATATTATAAATCCAAAAGTAACTCTGTCTGTTTATGTGTTACACTTTCAGGCCAAAATCACTGACCCAATTTTTATAAATTTTGGGACAGACGCAGATTAGAGCTTGCGAAAGGATATAGACTATGTTTGGTCACGATAGCCGATATCCACACGACCCGAGCCGTGGTCAGTAGCTAAAAGTTTATATACCAATTGTATAGAAGAAATCGCGGACCGCGATGTACAAGTCACTACCACTGCCACTAAATACCAGTAAATATATCAGTATCAAAATAATCGGGATATTTATCATGTTGCATTGTTTGGAGTTTCTGATATTTCGGCGCTGTTCAAGTACCATGAACAATTGCAGATTTATGCGGTTCATTGTTATTGTATATCGTCAATGTGTTAAATTGCTGTTTATAGACTTTTGTTGCAGACTGTACCCTGTTATATTGAGAACGATTTGTGTGGTCATTTAATGTTCACTCCTTATAGAATAACCACTTGGTTGTTAGGCATCTAATACATCAATTGGCTAATTACCACTAAGTTATACCAATATTTATCTTAGAAGAAATATATGTTTAGTACTACTATTGCAGGCACCGGTGACCGTTTACGGTTAAGTGATATTTCACTTGAAGGGCCTGTAATTACAATTAACACTTAAAATTGATAACTGTGATTGCTAACTTAACCCCTCTTAACATATTATTTAAAAAAAAACGGTACGACCTATTGACCATCACTCAATGCCTGACTCAACTGCATTCAATAAATACATTAAAACTACAAAGCTCGCAGCGCAATCAAAATAGCGATCGAAAATCAATCGTGCATACAACTAGTGATGCGAACATAGTTTATCGATAAATTCACTATAGCTAACGATTCGATTGTCAACCGATTTGCCGCAGGCGATAAAATTCACACACTGTACCGTGCAGACGGGCGATCGTTTCTTCGAATGTTTGCGGTGAAATTGATTGAGAAAGGTGCTTTTACAATTGACAGCGGCTGTACTTCCACCACATGCCATTGATGGTATGAAAGTACAGCATTCTGTACAAACCACTAGACGATTATTGGTTTCGGAAACCAATTGGCTTGTTTAATTTTATAGCGGAAAATATACACAGGTTTAATCACACGATTAAATCTACTTATTTCAAAGTACGGGAATGGTGTAATTGATTTCACTTTTATTGTATGTCGTTTTAGATATTTACAACTTCCATGATTATGTTTAAAACTAGTAGGTATGTTTGTATAATTTAGTTATGCAATTTAACGAACGTCTTTAGGTGATGCCAGAAACGGTGATAATACAGCCCAAACAGCCATTAGATTTATTATTCTCTCTCTACCGTTTCAATAAGTCGGGGTACTAGTTTATTTATTTATTTAAACTTTATGCACAAATATAAAAAGTATACAAAGGCCGACTTAATGTCATGGGAACATTCTGCCAGTCAACCTGTAGGTGATGCCGAGATTTGTCGAGGTAGGTGCTCGAAATATTGATCTATTATCTGCGGTGTAAATAGTATATATAATATACAAACAGTTAACAATAAAATACTTAAATAAGATAGTAAAGATATAATATAAGTAGTCCAGATAATAATTTCTTTTTTCAACTAATGCTAGTTGATGATAAAGTTAAAGTAATTTAGGAATATAGAATGATGATACTACAACAATATTTTGTATCACATTATCAAAATTACAAAGCTTTGGGATATTTTTGTAGCCAAAATGATTATTTAGCATAAAAAAAAATTTATTATAAAGTCAGAAATTATAATAGTAAAGGCAGAAATTGATCCCGTAATAAAAATATTCAAGTGATATTAGTACTCTTCGGGCTAGATTGCGATTAAAAGTTACAGGAAAAGTAAGTATACTATATATAACTGCTATATAATACTGCTATACTAATCTACTACCTACTACGACAGAATAATTACCATAAAAATGATGCCCCATCTTAGAAAATATTTTTACTGATAAAGTTGAATATCATGTCAATGAAAGCTTCACACACGATACGTTATTTATTATCAACATAAAACGTAAATATAAAATCTAATAAGATAAATATTTATAGCGAATCGCTTACGAAAATTGTACACAGGTTAAGTTGAAACGTAAATTAATTCTGATAAAAGTTTATAATTCCACGTAATTTCCATTTACCGATAACATATTTTCCACGCATTAACCTTGAAATTGCTTCTCACGACGTAACAGTAATTGTGGGTTTTATTATGGGCTACTGTTGGTTGTCGGCACTGTCGCCTGCGGCCGTGCGACAGTGATTTTGATTTCACAGTTATTTCACGCAACAGTTAATTGTTACTGAACATTATGTTAATAATGAATGTTTACAGTACGCTGCAGACTGGCGATTTTAAGTTGCCGAATGCCAAATTAGAGTTGTTAGTAAAAATAACTATGCAACTAGAAAATAAGGACTGCTAGAGATTATTAACTGGTGTAAAAACACTACTAAGCTTTTCAAATTTCATGAGCTTTTCGGTATGAATATAATAAAAAAGTCAAAAGAATTGCACAGAAATAATGAAAGTGAACCTAACAGACCGATAATGCTATAATGATTTAGTTTTTTTTCAGGTGAGTGTGTACTGTCTAATTGGTACCACTACTACAGGGTACGAGTATATGTAGAGTCCTGTAACTCTACAAAACATACTCTAAAAATAAAGTGGAAAGAGTTATGCTCGTGACAACATCATCAAACAGCAACAAATAACACTCAATAACTTCAAACCTCAAAGACTTCCGCGAAATTAATAATAATAATGATTTCAAAAGTAAATTTACATCCAATAATTTCGTGGCTGTCTTCCGCTTTGAGAGGACATCGGAATACACAGTAACTTCCACAATATTTTCCTACTAACAAGGAAGTAATTCCCATAATGTTTACAAGCATTCATGGAAACCAACAGATAACCATCAAATATACTACAGCTGATGGCTATCTGTTGCCTAGCTAAACTCAGTTGCCGTACAACATAAAAAGGATTATGCTGAGTGCAAACGATATTCCACATCTGTGATATTATTATAGTGTAATAAGGATGTTGCCCGTTTGTATATACAATAATGCTAATACTAGCATTGCAGCAATATTATCTCTATCGAGTGTGTGTGAAACATCCCCAGAAACATCTTTGGGGAATAAGTTAACCTTACAAGTCACTGTACCTGTTTATAGATGAACTCACGAGCTTTCCTCTCGGGATCAAAAGACTCCAGTCGCTCCCGTGTAAGACCCCAAATAATGTAGTAATAGAAGTGTGGACCAAAGCCAATAAAGTGTTAGGTATTGGTGCAATTGGCATTGTATTTCGACTATAGAGGAACGGTTTTCTTGAATAACCAAATTTGATGTCGAATCTCGCCTGTGACAATTGAAGTCTGACAGTTTTCTTGAAGCTCGTTTTACCATATGTTATTGGGATAGAGTGCGTTTTCAGAACTTCTCTAGGTGCTACTCGAAATCAAATACATACTATATACAATGACACTTTCTGGTTGCTGTAATCCTGGTACACACCTTTTGCTTCTTTTACTGTGGGCCCCATTGACATAGCCTTTCTTTCAAAAATCTTCTCTGATCTAATTGCCAATACCTAGGTCTGGTGTTACCGATTTGTCCAATTGAAATTTTACATTGCAGAACAAGACTAGGGCCCTGTTAAGTGTACCGTTTACATGAATATACAGAAGCTGTAAATCCGTACTGTAAATTACACCACTCAATCGGCAACTAGTTTCTAAAACATCTATCGTTGGAAACACATTGAATTCAAATTGACTATATCATTGGTTCAAAGACTAAAAGGTTTCAAGCGACTACGACAGTTAACCGGAAAATCACTTTTGAGTTAGTATGCACAATGTTGTTTTGGAATCTTTTTAGTTTGAATATCTCATGTTGTTTGCATCCTTTTGTTTTTAAAACTATTGATATGTAAATAGCACGTATGGGAATAGAAAATGTTTAGTAATGTCTATTGATTTGTCAGTTGCGATTTGTGTTTGCTTGTCTAAAAGCGTTGGCATATATCTAGCCAATGTATGGGCCAATGTTGGTCATAGATTAATTAAGCAGTAGTAAGTCAACGTCTATAAAGTCGTTGATGTATGTATAAGGTAAAAGGGCAATTGCCGTAGGCGCAGCTGAATTTACATTCATATATGGAGTACATGCGTTAGGTAACTACGATCACAGTCTACACAGCGATATTTGAATAGGCAAAATACTGTTAAAATTTTGTTTTATATACCAAGTATGCGGTGGCTATCTGTGTGGTGACGGAGAAAGAATACAAGTATCACCACCCCATCTCATCTGTTGGGTGTCGTAAGAGGCGACTGATGGAAAAATAAACAGACGATATCACTGCGAGAGAAGGAAAACTCGAAATAAAACCCGTCTGGCCAGTGTGGAAACAGTAGGCCAAAGCCTCCCAACATTGGGAGAGGCCTAAGTCCAGCAGTGGACTATGTTGGGCTAATTGATTGATTGATTGACCAAGTATGCAATGCAATCTATATAAGGTATATTATATCCCATTAATCATCAGTTTAATGGTTAACATCAACACTCAATTAAAAAAAATAGCGACAGAATATATGTAAAGTTCAATGCTTGATCTATTTCAGATACTACAGGAAAGCATATCATAATGGCCTCGTTTCTCTCTCAACTTGGGGTCAACATATATCGTTTCGCGTCGCGTCGCTAACTATAATAAGGTTCATTTGCCGCACGAGTCAACTACGTAACTAAAAAATAACCCCTATATCACGTGCCACCGCTGACAATTGACATGTTCGCACGAACGACACTTGATAGCGATCTAGAGTCGCGACCGATGGTATCGCCACCAGCATTCGAATAGACGCGACGCTAGTGAAATTCTGTCGCGACGATGTTATCGATGCCTCTTTGTTGCGTTTAGACGATAGATATTTTGAGACAATGTGTATATGGGCCATAATAAGACCTTATTACTTACTCAACCTTACTTGTAAGCTGTTATACCTAGTGATTGACTGGTTGAGGCTCACCTGCACCTGCAAACTGGTACGCTCACTGACGGATGAGGTGCTGGAATCAGACGCGAAGCTAGTGAAATTCTATACAACAATGTTATTGACACCCTTTGTCGTATATTGTCGATAACATAGTAGACAAAGAATCCGTTTTGCGATCAAAAGGTTTCAAGTTCGAATTCTGGCGATTACACTGCCGATAGAAATCTAAATCGTAGGATGCTACTAGGTAATCTGTTGAATACTGGATCCTACATTGCTAGATAAGTAGCTAACAGAATTTCAGGTCAGCTTCAAATACATGGCTCTGTCGGCCGGGGGGCGAGAGATAAGTATGTCTCAGCCAATTTCACTTCCGGCAACCTACGAACCACAGACGGCTTGCGTTTTAGTCGGTTCAACACCCCCGCTGATTCCTGTCACGTGGTTATACTGACCGTATCATAACCAAATTTAATTATGAAGAGACCACGATGAATTAAACTCCTCTGACATACCTGAAACAATAAAAATAAAAATTAGTGCTAGAAGTAAGATCACTGGAGTAGAAAACGTTTATCCCAACTTTTTATAATTTTCCTTCTCCATCTTTTTGTAGGTGGCAACGCGAGAGTGACATTTCTGATGCTATTGGTATTTACAACCCTAAGGACCTTATCATACTAGCGGTTTCAGGGCGGAGAGGACGCGAAGCGGAGAAGCAACCGCCATGATTGCACGGCTTCTTTTTTTTTATATACCACTTAGGTGGCAGACAAGCACATGGCCCACCTGATGGTAAGTGGTTACCGTGGCCTATGGACGTATGCAACACCAGGGATATCACACTCGCGCTGCCGGCCATTAAGAAACCTTCTGATGCGCCTCTTGAAGTACCCCATATTGTAGGTGCTTGGGAAAACCGCAGCAGGGAGCGCAGCGGAGATGTCGCGTATTTGTAGTGAGTTTACGATATAAGGACAATACACTCAGTAACAAAATGCATTCTGACGAGGAATTACTGTCGTTGGATTTGTTAATGCGAAGACGGTGGAGACGAATTCGCGACGTCTCCGCTGCGCTATCGCGCCGCCCCAAAACTCCTAGTTTGATAGGGTCCTATTAACTCTAACATCATAATTTGATTGCCATCTTTCTGATATCAAAAATGTTAAGGAAACAGAAACTAAGACTTGGAATAAATATCTGTAGATCACACAATACCATTCATCGGTGACCACTTACCATAAGGTAGCATATCAGGTAGCACGTGTACTTGTGCGCTACCTTAATACAATAACAATGAACTCATATTCGCAATAGACACCTGACAACGAAATCAAAGCTATCTTCAATTCGATCTTCACAAATGTCAGTACAAACTAAGATCATATCTAACACACATTTATACGTTTTGTTGCTTTGTCGAGTAACTTTGACCTTTAATCACACTTTTACTATATAATTGTTTCGTTAAAGTGCTGCAAAACAAAAGCTTAGTTACATTTTAAGACCTTAAAACATCATCAACGGCCTGGCCATGGCCTTATCTACATCACTTCATATCTTCAGCCAGTAAAAGTTGATCGCTATCGCGTCACGTTGATTTGTGGGTACATGTGAACACGCCATTAGTTGTAATGTTCTTTTTCATGTTGTTAATATTTTGCACTTGTAAGTGATATATCAATGTTTTTGAATTGACATAATACAGCTTGGTTTCAATTGCAGAGGAAATAGAACATGGAATGTTAGCCGTATTGTTATATAATGGTTTTTGTTGCGACCCCAAGACATGTTACCAAGCTTCGTAAAGTGATGTATTGTAGCTGTCACGAATTTTGAATATATAACTTACCTGATATTGAATTGTTGCTATAACCGTTACTGAGAGGAAGATAAGGTGAACGAAATTGAAATAAACGTCTACTTAAAATTGACTTTAAGTGACGAAGTGGTAATTTTTATACCACAACACACTACACACAACAACTAAGAAAAGCAAGAGTCTGTCACCTATCTATTATACGTATTCGTATCAACTGTGAATCATTACTTGTTAAGTTACTTTCTATCTTGTAAAAGTATATATATATGCAAATTGATAATAGACCTTTAATTAATTTAAGTTTTCACGACACTCTGTAACTTATTTAATAAAAAATTTGGTGCTTAAGTGGAACATAAGTAAAGATACACATTATATCATATGAGTAAACTTCAAATTATTACTCTAGGCTGTTACCTAAGAATCCGAGCTGTAATTACAATAACATAAATATGTGTTGTAACCGATTACGATAGGAAAACATTTGGATCAGTTCTGGCGTGATTCAAACCCGCGATTTTACCCTTACAGGAAGAATGCTCTGACCACTAAGCCACTGAATCTCGCCTGAAATGACACAAATCTTCATATATATCCATCTTACGGCGATAGCGGGAGCCATCTACCGAAATTCGTACGAACTGTCGGAACCAATGAATGATATTGCAATCATTTGATGATGACCGTCCAAATGTGTATTTTTTTTTTACGTGTGCAAAATCCCCAAATCCCCACGGATACCTCCCCACCGGAACCGGTGGAGGAGGTTATGTCGGATTCGAACCGACTAAAACGTACGCCGCCTGTGGGTCGCTTTGGTTGCCGAAGGTGAGGTTGACTGGCATATCCCTCGCACCCCGGCCGACCCAGAGCCATCTCTCACGATCTGGCCCTCTTCTCGGGTGTGGGGACTACAGAGTCCCCAACTCGTCCCCGGAAACGGGGAGGCGCGTCAGGCGCGCCACCGCCGCGGCCTGCTTCTGCTAGGGTGACAGGCGGCTCCACCTGACACCCCAAATGTGTATTGTAAATCAAATAATAATTTATTAAGTAGCACTTTATCTGAGGCTCCTATATATTATACCACACGTACAAGAACTATCTATTCTATGTTCCGACAAGTCTGCATCAGCCGGATCTCACGGATGCTATCTGCGGTATCTCACCATCGTTAGCTGCAGTTGATCGCAATCTCGTCGCGTGTGGATGATTTGTGGCCGGGTTCAGACACGCCATTACTGACAGAGTCTTTTATGGGGTCCGATAGTTTGTTAAATAGTGAAATGTTTTATCGCGTTGGTTCGAGAAAATAAACAAATGATAAACGGAGAAATGACAATAGTGTTATATACAGAATATAAGTAAGAATTTAAGAAAATAATTCAGTTTAATAAAAACTTTAAGCTGTACAATATTAGTCCATGTTTCACTGCAGATCATCGCCCACCTGCTAACGTGTGGTGTATGCCAACTTACTTACTTGTACATCGGAGGACTTTATGTGCGTATTCAAGAAAGAAAACTAAAGAACCTGTTTAGGTAATAACCTCTTCCTTTAATCATGAGATGCAAGGGGTAACAAGACTTGGGATCCAAATAACTTAGTAGGGTCCCCATATTGCCTGATTAGTTAATTACAAAAATAAAGGTTTTCAAAACATATCTTGCTAGCAAAACCTTTCATCAATGCAAGACAGCATTCACTTACCAATTGAGCAGTCCGACTTGGGAAGTACTTCCATCCTACGGAATACCAGGGCTATAGTAACCACGTGTTGTGTTCCCAGCAGTGAGTAGCTTAGGTAGCCAGTGCTCACTGAAGAGTTTTTGTGCTGTCAGTGAGAAGACCAAAGGCTTGTCCTGCTTTGTCTTCTAGACTGACGGCACAAAAACTCTGTGTACTTAGGTACTGGGTTGACAGTGCGAGTGTAATTCCCTGATGTTACACACATCTATAAGCCACGGTAAACACTTTCTATCAGATTGGCCGTGTGCTTGTCTGCCACCTAAGCGGTATAAATTTTTTTACCGGTAGGTATTTGCTTGGAAAATTCATAGTATGGAATGCAGTTTACAAATATATGGTATCGGAATAATATCCACGAACAAATTCAATTCAAGTAGATTACATTAAATTTTATAACTAAGCCATTCCATTTGGTTCATACAAGTTGCTTACTCAAGGATTCATTCCAAATATCACAAGAGTTAGTAGTTTCGAAGGAAAATTTATGTTCAGAACATATTTGTTTGCTTAGAGACATTTCTGAACGTTTAATTGACGCTACCTGTGACCAGAAGGCTGGTTTATTATTTGCGCAAAAGACTTGTATTGCCATTCAACGTGACAATGCCGCCAGCCTTGTGGCCACCCTCACGGTTGACACCGATGGGGAGGAGATCTTTGATGCCTGAACCTGTAGGATTATATAGGTATATTCTGTATTGTTTTTATATTTTAATTTAGATAAATCCCGTGTACATTATTGTAACCAATAAATTTCACGTTTGAGGTGATATAAAGTATAGTTACTAGGAAATTCGCTATTACAGTGTTCATCCAAACACTTAAGTAACATTGTAACTTACCTATATAAGACGTTTGAACTATGACCTAATGACTTTAAGACATAATTTTCCCCGAAGATGGGTTCTATTAAAAGTTATTTATACTGTTGATTGATGGCGCTTCGTGGCATATATCACAGTATTTTTTTTATTAGACCTGACTACGTCATCTTCAAAAGTTATTCTTACAGATAAGAACATACTTAGTAAACATTACGACATTAGACATCATTACGTTTCAGAAGTATGTGCTTTACTGTAATTGTAAACCTTTGAGGATGCCGTAGGGCGAAACCGGTTAAGTCTAATAAAAAATATTGTGGAAAACATCCAGGTGTGTTTTCAATATGAACATAACATAACATAACATAACATGAACTCACGCCTATATCCCCGAAGGGGTAGGCAGAGGTGCTAGCACCCACGTTTCGCCAGTTTATGTTTAGGTCCCATTGTAATAGGTGGCGAGCCTATTGCCATTAACCGGGCACTTATAAACCTGCGATAAATACACACATAACTTCAAAAAGCATCGAAAAGTCATTGGTGTGTGCCATGGGAAAACCTGAGATCGAACCAAAGACCTCGTCTCAGCAGTCCATTACCCATACCACTAGGCTACCGCTGTTATTTCAATATGTGTTCTATTAAAAAGGTATGAACTGTTCATCGTATAGCGATGGTAAAACCTGAAGATTGATGTTGCCTGATTAATCATATCGTATTATATAATTATTTTGCTGTCTACATTTACATGTTTGTTTACATTTGCAATTTCTCACCATAAACTTCTTTTCTGTTTTACATTACGAATGGCAAAATTTGAAATCTACATGATAGGTACTGTGTGTTTATGAAAATCAAAACTTCGTAAACTTCACCAAGACGAATTCTATAGAGATTTTTTTACTTAAGGACTTTCTCTGAAATCGGATGTTTAACGTTGAAGTTTACTACTATTAATTCCAAGTGTACAGATTTCACGACACGATCACAAATGTAGAGAATAATTTTATAAGTATGCATACTAATACGTAATAGGTACGTAGATACGTTGAAAAGTAAGACAGCATAAAAATATCGAACTACTAAAATGGGATTTAGAAGTTCTTTTTTTAAAAAACATCGGAAAAAGACAGCCTTTCCCCATTCTAGTATAAAATCATTATATATATTGCAGAATTTGAATTTCGAATGTCAGTATATGTCTTTTATTTAAACTAGGTAACCCTTCAAAAGCCCTTATAACCCCGTGAGAATGTATGATTTGCGCGTAATTGATTAATTCTCAAATTATATATGGGAATTTACCAGATTTCTTGACATTTATGGTTACTGCTCCACTCTCTTGAGTAGTAGCGTGATGATATTTAGCCTATAGTCTTTCTCAATAAACGGGTTATTCAATACAAACATAATTTTTCAATTTGAACTGGTAGTTCCTGAAATAAGCGCTTTTACTCAACCAAATAAACAAACAAACAGACTCCCATGCTTTATAATATTTGTATAGATTTATTATACAACATTTAATTTCACGAGGAGGTAGGACACGACGGTATTTCCGTCCAATTGAGCAGTCAGACTGGGGAAGTACCTCTGCCCTACAGAATACCGCGGTCATAATAACCTCGTATTGTGTTCCCGGCGGCGGTGAGTAAGGGAGCTCACTGAAGAGATTTTGTGCTGTCAGTGGGAAAACCAAAAGCTTGCCCTGCTTTGTCTTTTACACTGACGGCATAGAAACGATGTGTTTACAGGGTTGGCAGCGCAAGTGCGACTCCCTTGGTGTTGCATAAGTCCATAGGCCAGTTTCCATCAGATGGGCCGTGTGCTTGTCTGTCAACCAAGTGGTAGTGGTATAAAAAAAACGAACACTAATTTAAATGACTTTTTAACATTACTATATCAATTCAAAAATGATAATCAACTGCATAATAGAAAATCGAATACTTACACAAATATTATACCAAAGCTTCGCTAGCTATGCTAATTTCACGTCTCTAAATAAATTGATAGAAATGTTTATACAAACCTTCCAGAACATTTTACCTCATTTTATGATACTAGTTTCACATAAAATACATATCGCGAACTATTTGTTTCATTGTTTGTCTACAAACAACGCGCATAAACAATATGCGGGACATATTCTAAACGTATTCAAATGTAACTATGAGTCGACGGTCGCTGTAGTATTTTGTTACTCGATATTTTATGATATCGACTGAAGTACAACACTAGACGCTTGTTAGTTAATAATTGGGTATTTTCCTGTGCTTAAAATAAAATAGTTAACAGATTTTATTAAATTAAGAATGGTAAAAGAACGGCATGTATTTATCGCAGGTTTATAAGTGCCCGGTTAATAATAATAATATTATCATTTTATTGATGGCAACAGGGCCCAATTTGTTAGTAACAATATTAATGACAATAGGCTCGCCATAACATTGGGACCTAAACATACACTGGCGAAATGTGGGTGCTAGCACACCCCTTGCACCGGCCGTGGTCACAGGCTGACTGCCTCAGCGGTGCATGCCCGCCGTCTTCGAGTTTGTGATGTAGAAGGTCCATATGGACGGTACATGGTGAAAACAAAATCTAAAGAATATCGAGAATGTGCGGGTAGACGAAGAACCTTCTACATCATGAGCTCGAAGACGGCGGGCGTGCACCGCTGAGCCAGTCAGCCTGTGACCACGGCTGGTGTAACCTGGTTGAAACATCAGGCAAACCAAAGGTATGTATGCCTAGTATGTCGCGTTAATTCCCGTTAAAATTATTGTATAATTCAACTTTAGACAACATAACATAAACTTACGCCTATATCCCCGAAGGGATAGGCAGGACATTATTCTAATGTAATTAAGATTCGTGTAGGTATCACTGTAAGATTATTTTGTTAGGTACTCGATATTTTATAGTATCGACAAAGGCACATCACTACACGCTTGTTAGTAAACATTTTGCGTTCTCTGTTTAATTATATTTTTGTTTGTCAAAATTCCGAAAAAGCTTTTTGAGAGGCGTAATAAACAACGTGGGCTGTAGTAGATTTAAAAATGAGCTGTTGGTCCCACAAAAGCTCATTTTCGTAAGCATGTGTCTGGGAGATGAGAAATGTCTTAATTTATCTTCATTTTGCGAGTTCGATGCCCGTTCAGTGCAGATTGTATTGTCTATATAAATATGTCTGAGGCTTTTTAGGAATCACAAGTATGTTTAAAAAAACAAAATATTATGCCGCGTGGTTCCCGGCAGAGTACAGTTTGAACCACCCCATCTCTTCCCATGCGGTGTCGTACAAGGCGACTAAGGGATAGGGCTGTTTAACATCAGACAGATATACATACAGCCCAGACTCAGCCTCAGATGCATGGCTGATGCATGACCTGAATCAAAAATAGTGCCCGGAAGGCAGCAATAGGCTCACCCCTATTACGTGAGACCGAATTTAATAATTGGTGAAATGTGGGTGTTAATTCACCTCTGCCTAACCCTCCAGGGATAAAAGCGTGATTATATTTACATATGTATGTAAGTTTAATTCTAGAACACATAATAACTATTTTATTACCTATTTGCAGTCTTCACTTCAGCAACTTCTGCAAATTTGGCTGATCTTGATGATTTGGTAACCCCAGTTTTCCAATTTGTATTTTATTGTTTGACAAAACCATCCGACCAGAATCTATTTGTATACAGAATCCGCAGTGCGCGAGTTCAAATTACACTTTTTAAAACCTTTGAACTAGTTCCAAAATGTAAAAAACATATCGAGTAAATAATAGTATCGATAAATCATTCCAAATCTCGATTTTCAACACCACTAAAGTTCAATCGAGTAGCTGTCATCAGTTCTCGATAGCGTCACCTACTTCACCGATAGTTCAAATCGATATGGCTAGCGTGGAGAAAATTGATGACGAGATAAAATTGTATGTCTGTTTGTACGCTGTGATATAAGTTATGTTAAACAGCTGTGCCCTATAAAATACAAACTGGGCTATGTCATAAAAGTTAGGGAAACGTTCTAGGCTTTCAGACTTCGATGACTTAAGTTAGAACTAAGTATTGATGTCATTTATGTTTCTGCAAGTATTCAATTTAGTTGTGGGGGTTTGGAAATAAAAGCCTTTTGTTTAATTGTGGTCTCTGCTTATAAAAGTATGGAAGGTGGGACTCCGTAAAATCTTAGTAGTCTGAATCATTTTCATTTGCTCGCCTACATAATTACAGATTAACGAAAGAGATTTTTGAGCATCCTTTTCTGGGATTGGGAGGTCAGACGTCAGTCACTTCAATAAAAGTTCGTATAAACCAAATCAATAGTAGGAGGAGTTAGTGGACACTAGGCTTCGAAGTGAAAGCCATAGGTGTTTCCAAGAAGAATACTGAGGTTTACGATGATGACTAATATTTAAAAATGTACATACCGTGTTTAGCTAAACTCTGAAAACCATTTTTTTATGTAGGACACGCCAATTTGACTTCACCCGCCTTCACATTAGAAGCTATGCCGTTATGTAAATATGTAATAGAATATTTTTATACCACCGATTTATCTGGAAAGGGATTAAGTATAATAAAGACCTTTAAACCAAACAGACAATAAAAAGAAACGGCCTTTTCCAAATAAAGATTGTCCCAAATTTGCAATCTTTGGGTCGCGTCATGCGTGTGATTTGCAAAGGGCTGACAAAACAATCTTTATGCTATATCTATGTGTTGTCGAATGTACAGAACAGACGTTTTCCAGGTAAAAATAACATTAGGTAAGCAATATTCAATTCTGTTCACGACTGTACGTAAGGGTGTAGGTATATCAGTTCAGTGTTTAGTTTGCAAATATAATAGAAAATATACTATACACGTGTTTCAAGTATGAAAATACCGGCAAAATCGGCTCAGACAAAGACATACATACATACATAAAATCACGCCTTTATCCCCGGAGGGTTAGGCAGAGGTGAATTAGCACCCACATATTCGTTCCCACGTAATAGGTGGTGAGCCTATTGCCGTATATCGGACACTATAGTTGACTCGAGCCCCGCATCCGAGGCTGAGTATGGGCTGTATATATCTGTCTGATGTTAAACAGCCCTATCCCTTAATCGTCTTGTACGACGCCGTATGGGAAGAGATAGGGTGGCCCAAATTCTACTCTGCCGGGAACCACGCGGTGACTCTAGGTATAACATATTATTTTGATTTTACAAACATATAATTCAATTTCATTTACTTACACAGATATCGGCGGGCTTTTTTCTACCGTGTGAAAATCCACTCGGGAAAATGTTTCGATATCGCCTTTGGATTGTGGAGGTAATAGGCAGTCATATCAAAGAAAATATCGAAGTTCAGCCAATTCTGCAGTTAGATTGGTGAAGCGGGCCCCGGACTAAAGGTTAAAGCTTCGGATGCGACTGGTATTAGCGCTAGGGTGAAGAAGAAGTATGTACAGATACTGTTAAGTTTGTAACTAAACCAAGAGTTATATCACTACATCGCGTATTTGCCAACAAACAAGACTTACTACTGCTACATACAGGTGATGTGTGGAGCCGCCTGTCACCCTGGCAGAAGCAGGCCACGGCGGTGGCGCGCCTCCCTGTTTCCGGGGACGAGTTGGGGACTCTGTAGTCCCCATACACCCGAGGAGAGGGCCAGATCGTGAGAGATGGCCCTGGGTCGGCCCGGGTGCGAGGGATATGCCTGTCAACCTCACTTTGGCAACCAAAACGACCCACAGGCGGCGTGTGTTTTAGTCGGACATAACCTCTTCCACCGGCTCCGGAGGGGAGGTATCCGTGGGGATTTTGAGCAAGTAAAAAAAAAACAGGTGATGTGTTAGTATCAAAGTAATCGGGATATTTACTATGTTGTATTGTTCTGAGTTTCCGATATTTGTATATTCTAGTTCCTCCTGATCATGGTGCTTGCAACAGCGCCGAAATATCGGCAACTTAGAACAATAGAACGTGGTAAATATCCCGATTACTGTAATACTAATGTGAGTGACCATGATAGTTTGAATACCTATAAAGTGACGTGTTTTAACAGTGGAACAGTACGGTAACTGTTTACTAAGTGCCATCACACAACAAATACGCGGTTTACTGAGAAGTGCTAAAAAGCTATCTAAACTTAAGGTTCTACCTACAATATATACACATCAAAACTGAGTCAGGATTTTCTTTGTACAACTAAGGAAAGTGGTTACCGTGACCTATGAACGTGTGCAACATCAGGGAAGTCACACCCATGCTGACGACCCTTTAAGAACAGAGAGAACAGAAGACACAATCAGGACAAGCCTTTGTTCGTCCCGCTGATAGCACAAAAACTCTCCAGTGAGCTCTAGCTACCCTACTCACCGCTGGGAACACAACGCGTGGTTATTATAGCCGTGGTATTCTGTAGGATGGAGGTACTTCTCCAGTTAGACTGCTCAATTGAGACGGGAATACCGCCTTGAGGACAAGACGGTATATTACTGTAAGGAGGTAGGAACCTCCTTAGGATACTTGCTAGTCAGCCACACTAACGCGGGAGACGCTGCCTCAGCCGGAATTAACTATAGATGACTACAGTTAATGTTGGATTAAGCAGGAGCAGCCCCTTATCAAAACTGTAGATCGCCCAAGGTCACCCGAGTTGCGACGGAAATACTTTATTGGATAACCTTATACTTGAAACACGAGACGGTGTGCGTATTTAGTCGATGGGGATGCTTATGATGGACTTGAACCGACTAAAACCATATGCTGTTTTGAGTTTTCAGATGTGTAGGATTGATTAAGACATATTCCTCGCAACATTGTCCATCCTATAGTTAGCTACCTATACTTAATCGTAGCATGTATCGTATTTTAATACGTAACTGAACCTATTAACACCAATAATGGCTTTTGATGACTGTCAATTTCCAAACGGTATCCATTACATGTCACCAAACTCAAATAACGCTAATACACTCGTTCAAAAACTTTTACCTGTATGGCACAATGTTAACACGTCATCCAGAGGTGGAACTTGATATAACAACTCAACTAAAAGTTTTAACGAGTACGAAGCGAGTTGTGTAAATGTCTCTTATTCTACTTGACAATAGGTTTTCAACGCAGTAGTACCGTGAGAAGACGATGGATTTAAATTGGTTAACATAACAGGATGAAAGGACAGTCTCTGTGGCGTGGCGTTAGTGAACACGATTGCTACGCAGGTTTTTTTTTATACCACTTGGTTGGCAGACAAGCACACGGCCCACCTGATGGAAAGTGGTTACCGTGGCCTATGGACGTTTGTAACACCAGAGGAGTCACAGTCGCGCTGCCAACCCTGTAAGTGCAGAGTTTCTGTGCCGTCAGTGTAGAAGAAAAAGCAGGACAAGAATTTAGTCTTCCCACAAACAGCACAAATTCTTCAGTGAGCTCTGGCTACCCTACTCACCACTGGTAACACAACACGAAGTTATTATAGCCGCGGTATTCTGTAGGGCGGAGGTACTTCCCCAGTCGGACTGCTCAATTGGGCGGAAATACCGCCGTGTCCTACCTCCTTCAGGTGGTGTGGGTTTGATGCCCGCTCAGTGCAGTGGTCCAGTCATGCCTCGGAAAACATGTTGAACCGTCAGTCCCGGCTGTCGCATTATCTATGGCAGTCGTTTTGGGTCGCTGGAGCCCTAAAAAGTTCAACAACTATCTATCTGTCATTGTCTATATATCAAATGTCTATCTGCAATACTTCGATATCAGCAATTTGTTCTGGAGGCCAAAAATATCAAAGATCTGCCAAATCCGAAGTTCAATTAGAAAAAGCGAACCCCAGACGTGAAAGATATGATTGGGCAAGCAGTTGAGGGGACCAGTACTGTAATATCCCGTTTCCAATATACTACGTGATAAGTGACAAGGAAATGATTGTTGGATTGTATGAATCGTTTTGCGGTTTGCGTTTACTGTAAGATGAGTTTTGAGCGTGAGTTGCTTTTATTTTGCCGATGTAGTGTTATGGTCATTAGATTTTTTATACCTACTGCAAATATTTTTAGGGATCCGTTTTTTTAAAAAATAGAATGAAACCCTACAAAATATTTCTGTGTCCAAATATTTGTCTATCACCTATGGAAGGAAATACGTGTCTGGTTTTTTTAACGTGTTCAGTATGTCATTATTATTTCAGCAATTGGCTCTATGGTATTCAAAACTTATACTTGGAACCCAGAGTTCATTATCTTACTAATATGACTAGGCGTCATTTCACTTTTTCTCTAGACCCCACTATTAGCCCTTCTGACCTCTCCCTCAATCCAACTTTACGTTAGAGTGAAGATTTTTCGCGTTTGTTCCCGGCAGAGTAGAATTTGAACCACCCTATCTCTTCTCATGTGGTGTCAAACAAGTCGACTAAGCTGCTTAACATCAGACAGATATATACAGACCAGACTCAGCCTCAAATGCATGTCTTGAGTCAACAATAGTTCCCGGCAAACGGCAATAGCCTCACCCTACGTGGCATCGAATTCAATGATTGGCAAAATATGGGTGTTAATTCACTTCTGCCTAACCCTCCGGGGACAAAGGCGCAATAATATGTATGTCTGTTTGAGTGAAGTTTTTTCACATAACCTAAAACTGCTACAAGTTTGCATGGAGCCCTCGGAATGCGAATCAGACTTACACTTTTTTATAGTTTTTATAGTAGTAGGTTTTTATAGTATTCGAGTTATAACAGTGGTATCATTTCGAATCGTGGAATACGCGAATAAAACCGTTCGTGCGCACCATATACAGACAGTAATCCATACGCTATCATTATAATATGCGTTGGTGAGAACGAACCGAATTCACCAATGGTAGGATGATTAAGCCAAAATAAACTACGTTATCAAGTACGTAAGAATCTTTACTTTAAATTGAAGCTGATTATGGATAGAAGGAAGATATTAAAATCCGCCAATATACAGAAGGGTAGGGTGAGTGGGTACCCAGCCCTCACTGAAGAGTTTTTATGCTGTCAGTGGGAAGACTACAGACTTGCCCTGCTTTGTCTTCTACACTAATGGCACAGAAAGGTCGGCAGCGCGAGTGTGACTCCTGTGGTGTTACACACTTCATAGGCCACGGCAACCACTTTCCATCAGGTGGGCCGTGTGCTTGTTTCCCACCTAAGTGGTATAAAAAAAGAAGGCACGGGTTCAATTCCCGCTTTTTTTTTCTTTTTTACGTGCGCAAAATCCCCACGGATACCTCACCACCGGAGCCGGTGGAGGAGGATATGTTGGACTCGAACCGACTAAAACGCACGCCGTCTGTGGGTCGTTTTGGTTGGCGAAGGTGAGGTTGACAGTCATATCCCTCGCACCCCGGCCGACCCACGCACCCCGGCCGACCCAAAGGGTTCAATTCCCGCTCAGTGCAAATATTTGTATGCATGAAGATGATGGATATTTGAAATAGTCTGGTCGTGCCTCGGAGAGCACGTTAAACCTTCGGTCCCGGCTGCCATTCAAACATCTATGGTAGTCCTTACGGATAGTTGGAGTCCTAAAACGTTCAAAAACTGGTCTAACTGCAATGCTTCGATATCGCCTTTGCATTGTGGAGGTCAGTTTTTCTTTATACCACTTAGGTGGCATACAAGCACATGGCCCACCTGATGGAAAATGGTTATCGTGGCTTATAGACGTGTGCTCCATCAAGGGAGTTACACTCGCGCAGCTGTGCAAGCAACACAAGCTTTTGATCTTCCCACTGACAGGACAAAAACTCTCCAGTGAGTTCTGGTTACTTTAGATTAATAGATAGATAGATAATTCTTTATTGCACACCAATAGATTACAGAAAAACTTGTAGTTAGCATGCATGCAGTTTAATGTACAATGGGCGGCCTTATCGCTGGAAGCGATTTCTTCCAGGCACCCTTGGGATGAACAGTAGTGTAATAAAGCAAAAGATTTGGTGTAGTTAGCAAATAAACTAGAAACAAGGTGTATTAAAAAAAACAAAAACAAAAAGAAAGAATGTTATGAGAAAAGTTCAAATAAAAATAAATATACAACTTTAGCACATAAATAGATATACGAAGTAAATAGTACATTCTAATAAGAAGGGAAAATAGTAAGCATATTAATTGTGAGCTGTCACAGTGTTCAAAATGATAGGTAGTAGTCCTTTACTCATCACTGCGAACACAACACGAGGATATTATGGCCGCGGTATTCTGTAAGGCAGAGGTACTTCCCCAGTCGTTCTGCTCAATCGGACGGAAATACCGTCGTGTCTTACCTCCTCTTATATGTCCTGTTATATGTCAGATGGCAGTTGCTTCACGGAAAATATCGATGAGCAACCAAATCCGCAATTGGTCTGGTAAAGCGGGCCCCAGACTCCGAGACAAAAGCCTCGGATGCGACTGTGATTAACTTTAGGACGTAGAAGATTTATGTTAAACCTCTACAGAGAAAACAAAAGTGTTCACTGATTCGAACAAAGCGGATCACAGCACTTGACATCGTGTCCACTGAATTGGTACCAGAGTACCCAGTACTTGACTAACTGGCACTATTTGTTCGAATTCGACACACATTTTACATTTGAGATTGAAAGTAGCTGGTACTTATTGTGCACTTGTTAGACAGATCTGTAACTTTACGGGTTTGGAGATCTAGTTCTTGTCAGTAAACGTGGTTGCGAATTCGCAATTGAATTCAATTCGAACAGTCTAGCATGACGTCATTGGTACTATGCCGTCATGCTGGACTGGTCCAATTAGCTTTTTTTTAATTATAATGAGTAATGAGATGAAAGAAGAAACAAACAAACAAAGAAAAAACATGTATTATCATTAAGTACGTACATGTCATACATAATAACGACATACGGGCCCGAAAAGGTCGCTACCTTAGCATGATGACACACATGTTTTGTATGATGTGTAGCTCTGATTTTCAGGTGGTGCCTATGAAGGAGGGACGTCACGCACGTTTCAACAAAATACAGAAGAAAACAACAGTAAGGAATAAATCACCAATAATATAGAAAACAAAACAAAAGAATACAGAACTCCTTCGTGTTGCGCTTCCCTTGACAGCTGCAGTCAAAAAAGAAATAAAAATTAAGAATAACAATATTTTAGCGCGGGATGCAGACCACGTGATCCCCGAGAGCAGAGTATGACTGGTTCCGACAGACATCTACAAATAATAACACACATTACATATGAGTGCAATTGACATTATGTTCTCACTTGCGTAAAACATATTTTTTGTATAGGATATGTAAACATCACTTTAGTGATAAAAACAAAATTACAAACAAATGCTATCCTATTAATACATATTACGAGTATAATCGGAATACTAATATTATTAATGTAAAATTTTATGAAGACATTTGTATGTTCTTTACTCAATCACACACAAACGACTGAAAAGTACTGGTTGTAATTTTGCTAAAAGAATAAATGTGCAAAGATGAATCTGCAATATACATAACCTACTTTTTACCCATGGTATATTCCATGGCTTGCGGGTATAGGATAATAATTCCAGATGAGTGAAGTAGGTGGCAATACCTAGTAAGAAATAAGCAAATACAATTATAGTGAACAGAATATTTGAATTCACTCGGCACAAATTGCTTATTGGTTGGCCCAAGGGGTCAGCCATAAACAACGGCGCGGCTAATTACCGACGAACTCCTGCGCATTCGTCCGGAAATTGCAAGCGTAAAGGTGAGTGCACATTATTTGTTTAATGAGGAAACTATTAATATTGTTAATGTAGTTTAAATGTTACTTAAGTGTTATTATTGCTACTGTGGTTATGGCGAAAATTGAGAGATATTTTCTAATATACATACTTAAACATGAATATTATTAATGTAATTATATATTGACACCTTCTTCCCTCCTGAATAGGCAAAAAAACAACCCGCCGTCTTCACAGATGCACAGCTATGCATTGAAAAAAATGAAACTAAAAAAATAATATAATACCTACAACCACCCCGGCTTCTTCCATGGCATTCTTCGAAATCACCCTTTTAATTTATGCCCGTACCCTTTTATTTTCGAATAATATATGAGAAACTGCCCGATATCTGGACATTTATGATTACTGTTTCACTCCTTTGAGTAGCAGCGTGACGATATATAGCCTAAGACCTTCCTCAATAAACAGACTATTCAACAAAAAAAGGTTTTTTCAATTCGAAATCGTAGTTCCTGAGATTAAGGCGTTCAGCCAAACAAAGAAACAAACTTCAGCTTTATAACATTATAATTAGTTCATAATGGTTAGGTATATTAGAACCCTTCGCGAGCGATTGGTTTTTTTATAATGATTTACCTAACCTTTTTAAATACCATTAGATGTAGGATCCGGACAATTTACTGGGTAATGTATACTTATATAGCAATTTTCTAAAGAAGAGCGGTATGAGACGTTTTAGGGTAAATCACACGATTTAGAATCGATAGCGGCTTCAGTCCTGTAGCTCTGTGCATACCAATTGTAACCGTAATGTTTCTATTACAGTACGATAGTGTCACTGATTCGACAGCCTCTGTGGCACTTTAGTGACTTTAGCGTGGAAAAGTGGATATATATATTTATAACATTCCACTTTGCACCACCTGTGGGGACGCTTGGGCTTGGTGGTGAAAAGTTGGAAGTATCCGGTGTGGCGGTCTTACATGATCATAACACCTAAGGTGACCGTGATAGCTACGAAGGAGGCGCGGGTCATTCATTGACCTCCAACGCTCGAGTTGCCTCAGTACGCGACCAACTTGGCTTGTGATCCTCCTTCGCTCTCACTGCCGCTCCCGCTTTGCCTTCTTCTTCATGAGCAGAAGGAGGATCCAATTGTAAAGTGGTCGTGTCTGTACATTGGAGATTTTTAAAAAATACTTGGATTATGCTATATTAACGATACTGTACACTTTTTTTTAATTCTTGCCCGTTTATCCACGATGGAAGTAAAAAATCAGAACGGATTTTGATTTGTTTTTTTTTGTTAGAAATGTTTTGGTAAGATTTGAAATCTGACATTTGTTTGATCTCAATAGCTTGCCTATTATCTGATCCAATTGGATAGTGTGAAAACGCTCGAAACGTAACGTAAGCCGACATCCAGTACAAAATATTTTTCTTATCTACTTCTCACACCTTCCATTTCCTTCATATTAGTTGTGTAACACCAAAAAAGTATTTAGAGATGTTTTGATAAAAATTGTAAATGAGCTTTTAAGTGTTGAGGTAAACGATACTAATACTTTATGTATTAGTATCGTTTAATATATTAATATTTCAAAAAGATTTTTGATTATTCTACGTAACCAGTATTTCTCTATGCAAGTAGCCGACGCCTACACAATGAAATTCATATTATTATGATAAATTTGCATTCAAATCGATGTTAAAATCTGTTGCGTTATTTATTATTGTAATGTAACTTGATCTTTTAGTATTGAATAGCTTTCAAACGGTAGTAAAATAAGTTGAGCTTATTGTGATGAGGTCTTTTCAATATAAATGTTAAAATGGGAGCCCGTAAATTGTTTGGTAATGAATACAAGTAGTCATGAAAGTTGGAACTTATACTTAATTTATTATAATACGATTTTGGAAATAATCTAAAAGACTGTACAGTTTATAGTTATCGAAACAGTACGATGTAACGATTACTCCTAGCGTATGTGCTACCCAATAAGAACTGATTTACCTTTAAACGCATCTAACAAAGGCACCAATTTTAGTTGGTACCAATAAATTTTAAATACCTGCCAATTTGGTGCACCTTAGTATGGTGGTCACCAATTTGTGTTTCAACCTTCTGCTTTGTAGTGTAGGGCTACAAAGGCAAACGTGCCTTAACTTTCTAACCTAAACTATCTAAATCTATTTTTTAATATTTTCTTACTATTTCAATAAAACTAAATAATATTATGTGGAGAGAATTAATCTAATTAGTTGAGCATTTTTCCATTTTGTTAAGCATTTATCCATTTTGTTGAGAATTTATTCATGTTGATAATCTGTGTGTGAGTTAAGTGTGTGCTTAAGTTTAGGACAACATCTTGATAAAGTGATAGATTGCTATTATACAGTGGCATATTAGATTGACCTTGATAGCTTATTCCTCGAAGTAACATTCTACGTGGCTGACGGTTTTCTATCTAATTATAAACTGACTACGGAGAAATTGTTTAGAGATGATTTATCTCTACACTTAAGTCCATGAATATTGTATATTAAGTCAGTAACTTCTGTCTAATTACTCGTAATATTTGAGATTTATATCTTAAATTAGATTATTTAGATTTGTACACTGAAATTAATGTAACTAATTAAATAAAATATTAACAAGAATATAAAAGAAGGACGAATAAACTTCAAGCGTCGAATAATTCCTCCCCATCGATGTCAACTGGTAATGTGCTCAAAAGGTATGGCCACGTTGTATGGCAATGCCAATCCACTGTGCAAATAAGATACCAGCCCTTTGACCACATGAAGCATCAACCAGTCACTTTGCTATTTCGTTAAAACGACCGTATGCTCTGACCCTACGAACCCAGCGTTTCGACCCCAAACGGCTCAAGTAAGAGTGCTGGTTATATTATAAGTATTGCTTATTTTAATTTATCTTTTCAAGGTTTGAAAATAAATATTATATTAAAATCTAATCCAGATTTTGTATTAAATCTGAATTTAATTGCGATGATAGTGTTATGGCAATCAAGTTTAGACTTTAAATATACCTTTTCTGAGATATAGTGATATCTAGACTCAAGGATAACCAAGTAATACAGATTTTATAACGTGGATAAATGTATTATGTGTGGGTGTATGTATGTATGAATATAATACCCATGTATGCTATGTATGTGTGTATTTGTGTATGTACATATTCAGGTAGGTACGCTTTTTTATTATCTGTATTTGTTTCTTTCTTTTTTTTAATGTACACTTCACATCCTTCTTAATAATCATATGCTTCTCTGCTTCTCGAAGGTTTACTGGGAGAGAACTCATTTTGAGTTAAGCTCGCCTTTGTACATGTTCTTTGTTATGTTACGGTAACCACTTTCCATCAGGTGGGCCGTGTGCTTGTCTGCCACTTAAGTGGTATCAAAAAAATATTTTTTTATTATTTACGATCTGAAGCGCGTGTGTAATAAAGAAAATAAATAAATGAAATACTTTTGAACGTCGAAATTCATTCTACGATGCTATTATATGAATCAATCGCGATACTTGAGGGGTAGTCTTACCTGCAGAAGAGATGGCATAATAAAGCAAGAGCATAGAAAAGTAAGAGTAAAGGGATCTTCAGCAGCGTAACCTAAAATCATTTGTTAGGCACCAGGTATACCAACTAGCAGTTCGGAGACAACAACAGGAAAACCCATAGACTTAAAATAAGTTAGCCCAAATAAACACTTTCTCATTGCATATAGGAACGCAGGCTTTTAGCTTGAAACCCAGGCTTTTTAACCTTAGAAACAAACAGCTCGTTGGTAACGGATGTGGAAAAACTTAACTGTTTTATTTTCTATGGTGTTGACACATAGGCATTTATGCTACTAGTGATGGGACACTTCATATCGATAGGTATTTTAATGATACAGATAATATCGACTGAGTGTTATTTTTTGAATACACTATTGATATTATGCTGTAATTAAGTGCAGTAATTTTATTGCATGAATAATTTAAAAAGTTAAAAAAAAATGTATCGAGTTTGTGAGCAATTCATATCGATGTTTGTAAGACTTCCGTTAACTTGTTTAACGGAAGTTAACTTAACTTCCGTTAACTTTGGAGTATGAAAAAATAATTTAACCATGTTTTAGATGTTAATAGGTTATGACAATAGGTTAACAGCTTATCCACACTGTTTGTTTATTTGCTACTACTGCTACTACAATTTAACTCCGGTAAATTCAAAATTTAGATGATGCATCACTAAACAATAATTTTATTGCCAAAATCAAATTACTTGAAAATTAAATAGTAAGAGTTTGCAATTTCAATAAAGCATCCACCGTATATGGTAACATTCAATCTCACCAATTATTACAAGTCTATAAAAGGAGCCGGTATCATTACTATTCAAATACAAATATTTAAATTCGGATCCAATTAAATACCGTTAAACGCTTTTAAATCGTTTCTACAACTTACATAACAATTATATTAATTTATTGAGCACTACAGGGGCATTAGAAAGTTCGCAAATTAATAAGTACTTATAGTAATTAAAAGAACATGACTTCGCATATATTACTGCTTTATAAATACAAACGTTTGTTCGTCTGGTCGTAATCTTGTAATGATGTTGAACGACTTAACTACCGGCTTGAGGTCATGTTCACACTGAATGATAGTTCAAAATATCTTTATTCATGTACACTTGTGAACTTCAAGATTATTGGTTTAACATTTACATTTTTACGCACAGAAAAGTGAACCAGAAAAGCGCCGGGAAACCGGACTCCGAGGCCGCCAAGTCCGGCGTCCTGGCTTTATCTCTTCCACTCCGTTTGGTCTTTGACTACGCTGCAGTGATATCATTAGAAATCATGTAATCTTTAACGAAGTCAAGTTATTTGGGTCTGCATCTCCTTACCTTGGCACGGTAGATGCGACATGGGCATTTAGTGCCCATGTAGCTGATAGTAGAGAACTATGGCCTTGGGATCGTGGAAGGTGCTTACTTTCCTTCGAAAACAGAAGTAGATTAACCCTTTATTTAAAGAAGGCCCTATACAAAGTCAGAATAGGAATACATTTTGAGAACAAATAAAAAATACTGTGGAAAAGTACAAGTGTTATTTTTCCACAGTATTTTTTAGAGATTAGATTAGACTGACTTATGAGAATGATCAAAAATACTGTGGAAAAGTACAAGTGTGTTCTCAATATGTGTAACAACAAATTCCACCAAGTGCCATCAATCAACAGTATAAATAGTCTCAGTACAGGAAATATAGGATCATTGTAGAATTCGTGCAGACGATACCGCGGGACACATCTAGCTAGCTGTAATTGTACAAATCATTTCAATCAATGCCAAGTAGTGTACTATTAATATTAAAATGTAAACAGTAACCATAAAGTCGATTGTAGTACCAAATTATATTCAAGTTCAAATTTAATGAAGGTATTACTTTGATTGAAGTACTTATAATATAACATCGCTGAACACAATAGCTTTCAAGTTCTGGAAAGTAGATGTGGAATGTTCTTTGTTGGAGTGGTCAGATTATTTGAGGAAATAAATGATGAGTATATTTTGTGATGAATTTGACTATAAAAAGATGTGGCAGTACATATTTTTGGAGGACGTACCTACCATGATCTTCCGAGACCAAGGCAGGCTGCTGTATCTGTAAGCCGGAACACCAGTTAATTGACCGAAGAAATTACTTTCTGGTTTGGTAGGTCAGATGGCAGTGCAATACTCCTAGAAGCGGCATAGAAGAAGAGGAGAAGGAGTAATCGGGTAATCTTATTAATTGTACAGTAGCATCCTTAGAAAAATTCATGTTCAATTTTCAATAGCTAATTTTGGATACAACAACATTCAAGAATCCAACCATTTATCGACAAAGTACCAAGTAATTGTATTCATTATATGCTTTTGCATCATCTTTTTCGACTTTTATTAGTTTCTTTGCAAGGTTTAAAATACGTGTCGGTTTTGGTCCTGCTATTACAAGCCCTCATTGATAATTGCTTAACCCTAGTACTTTTTGACAGTAATTGAGTAAAATGTATGTGTATTACCTTCATTATACTATTTATATAGTTATTGATGACACTTGGCGGAATTAGTTATTACCCATATTGAAAAATACACTTGTACTTTTTCCACAGTATATTTTATTAGACTTTACCGATTTCGCCTTACGGCATTCTCAAAGGTTTACAGTGACCGTTAAGAACAGTTGAAAATGCCGAAGGCAAAACTTCTGTGGATAAAGTACAAGCGTGTTCTCAAAATGTGACTACATTATAATTATATTAGTACACATTATTGCATAGTATATTTTTATGACTTGCTTAAACTAGGTTCATTGATTATTCTTATTGTAGTGAACTCTCTCTAGCTCAATAATATCACTAGAATGAAGTTTAAACAGTCCTGTAATATGAATCAGTAAAAGTGATTCATTCAATAACGTAACTCATCTTCGCTTGAATTAGTTAATTTAATTTTTCCAACTATCAGATTTATACACAAACTTACATTTGCTGGTATCAATCAAAATTATCAAACGATAAAGTACTACAAATTAGATTTCTTGTACGCAAATAACGTATCCTACTGAATGATTGTATTCGAATAATTACACTATGACCTCATCGGCAAATTGAGAGATCTTACAAAAAACAACTGCGTAATGATCACTGATAGTTCAAAAAAAAATAAACAGATCATTCAATGAATAGGACATGAGATTTGAATCGAATTCATTGACACGGTTATATGATAACCTTTAGTACTCAGATCCGTTGTTGTTCGTTCTAAGATGATTAGAAACAAGAGCTCTGTTAGAAGAAATTATTAATACAATAGACACTTGGTTTGGTGTATCTTCAATTTGCTCTATTGATAGTGAAGTGGGTTCTTGAAATGTATTAATATCTAGCTGTTTGCTTCGGGGTCCTTCCGTGCTGAATATTTTCGTGAATATAACAAAATTGTCATCCATATAAACTTGTCCTGAAAAGAATTGATACAATAAAAAGATATCACCCAAATCATTATCGTTACTACCTAAATAAGAATATAATTCTCTGGTGTAAATTTAGAAGAAACTCCCAACCGAGTAATGGTCGGGAATATGAGTTAGATATAGATGAAAGAATTAACAAGCCAATAATTATAGTATTTTCAAAGCAACCTTTTCAAGCCTTGACTTCTGAGCTAAGTTTTAAATATAGCTCAGGAGTCAGGGTTTTAATGTAGATACCTAAATTTAGAAAAATCAATTGTGAATATACTACTTAGTCTGGCCATAAATACTGTTACAATTAAAATAAGAAAGATATTACATTTGAATTTGGCATCTGTCATTTTTATACGATTGTTCATTGTGTTTTCTAATTTTGGCGCCAATACATTGTACAATATTTTGCTATATTAAAATGGAGTGGAGTGATAAAGAAAACCGAATCGCTGTGATTGCATTACACAAAGTTGGTATGGAGCCGAATGTAATTTTTAAAACTCTCCATACGCTTGGTATTAGTCAAATGATTGTGTACCGGGCTATTAATAGGTACAATGAGACCTTCTCTGTTTGTGACAGAAAAAGATCTGGGCGTCCACGTAGTGTTCGTACGAAAAAGGTGGTCAAAGCAGTAAGGGAAAGAATTCGAAGAAATCCTGTCCGAAAGCAAAAGATTTTATCTCGGGAGATGAAGATAGCACCCAGAACCATGTCGCGCATTTTAAAAGATGACTTAGGACTTGCAGCCTATAAGAGATGCACTGGTCATTTTTTAACTGATAATTTAAAAAAGAATAGGGTGGTAAAATCGAAGCAACTACTGAAGCGGTACGCAAAGGGAGGTCACAGAAAAATTTTGTTTACGGATGAGAAAATCTTTACAATTGAGCAACATTTAAACGAACAAAATGACCGTATTTATGCTCAAAGCTCTAAGGAAGCTTCCCAATTAGTCGACAGAGTGCAACGTGGGCATTATCCGACTTCAGTGATAGTTTGGTGGGGTGTTAGCTATGAAGGAGTGACTGAGCCATATTTTTGTGAAAAAGGTATCAAAACATCGGCACAAGTGTATCAAGATACCATTCTTGAGAAGGTAGTTAAACCCCTTAACAACACCATGTTCAATAACCAAGTATGGTCCTTCCAACAAGACTCAGCGCCGGGACATAAAGCTCGGTCCACGCAGTCTTGGTTGGAAGTGAACGTTTCGGACTTCATCAGAGCTGAAGATCGGCCGTCGTCTAGTCCCGATCTTAATCCGCTGGATTATGATTTATGGTCAGTTTTAGAGAGTATGGCTTGCTCTAAACGCCATGATAATTTGGAGTCCCTAAAACAATCCATACGATTGGCAGTGAAGAATTTTCCCATGGAAAGAGTGCGTGCTTCTATTGACAACTGGCCTCAACGTTTAAAGGACTGTGTTGCAGCCAATGGAGTCCACTTCGAATAAGTTTTTATATTTTAAATTGTTTTATATTCATGTATTAAACTAACACACTGTAAAAGTAATAAATATTATTTGCAATAAAAAAAAATGTTTTTCTTCGTAACAATATTTATGGCTATAGTCCGTTCACGAAGCCGTGCGAAAAAAGGTAAACAAACCATAAAAAAGGTTCTTTTAGGTGTCAGTTTTTTAACAATAATTGAACTACGAATTTAATAAATATTTTAACTATGTAAGAAGCTAGATAAAATTATGAACAAACCGGCATATTTTAGGTGATATTTTTAATACAAGCTGAATATTAATTAATTCGTTTAATTAATATTCACCTTAACACTTATCATATTTTTTAAGTAAAATTTTAATATTCATAATTATTGACCTTATAAAAGACCTAAAAATGTTGTGAATATCAAACTTTGAATGCATTTGTAGTACTACTAAATAAAGGTGAACAGTAATACTAAGTAATGAAAGTACAATTAATAGTTTCTGTATTTAGCCGGGTTACACCCGCCATTTTTTACTCGTGATCAACTTGTTGATGTGAGAGTTTCTTCCCGAATTGTTTTCGTTAATTCTTTATTATTCGTTGTTAAACTTATTGTTTTTGTTAAGTTTTATAGTTGTGTTAAGTTTTTATATTCAGTTATTGTTAAGTTTCTTTTCTCTGAACGTTAATTTTGGTGGAAATGGGTGAACCTGGTCCGAGCGGTGCTTGTACGTTTACTTCCCCGAAGAAAAAACGTTCCAAGCGTACTCCAATGCATTCTATGGATAAGGAGACAGTTATTAATGTGTTCAAACATGTAGAAGAGACTTGGCCCAAAGATTCGTATCCCTATAAAACTGATATTATGGACAAGACTGCAGAAATTATGGGAATATCACGAGCCTCTGTATACCGGTTTGTACAAGAAAAGAAGACAACAGGTCGTCTCGAATCTCCGCCACCACCAACATACAGGCAATCTTTGATTCATAGCTTAGACGACATGGATTTGGGCGCGATACGCCGTAAAGTACACATGTTTTATTTTGAAAATGAACTGCCAACAATTGACAAGGTTTTGGAAGTTGTAAATGCTGACGATATGTTGCCAAATTTTAAAAGGACTACATTCTATAAAATATTGCACAAACTGAACTTCAAATATGCTAAACGTAGCCGTAAAAGTGCTCTTATTGAGAGACAGGACATGAAAGTTTGACAACCACTGTTTTCTTTGTTTACCATTTTTCTCACGGCTTCGTGAATAGACTATAGACTAGGTACATTTTGATCTACATTTTCTTTTTGTACTGTGCAATTCTGATGCAAAAAAAAACGTTATTCTCTTTTCATTTAGGTACGGTGGACTGAAATGGATGACATTATCTTATGTTATTTAATTTGCTATCTTATATTAAGGTTGATTACATTTATCATCGACCAATTAAAGCAGAAAGCTTCAATTTCAAGCTCGATTACGTGAAATAATAAGAGTCTGCACGATTCAAGTAAAATTAACCCAGCAAGTAATCTCCCAACCTTGCCTGATTAGATTAGCCGCGAGATTGCCGTGGGGCCTTGATATTGTACCAATTTTGTTATACTGAATAAATGCATCTTATATTGTTAAATCTTCGTCAACTTAAATTGCATAAATTTGTATAACTTTTGACTAATATTTAAAATCTTGACATCAAATCAGAATTGTCTGGAACAATAACTAATCCTACGTCAGCTAAACTCTTTGAAGGGGCAATATTTTGATCTATTGTAACAAAATTTTGCATACCACTTAGGTGGCCAACAAGCACTTGACCCTGTTGGAAACTGCTAACCGTGACCTATGGACTTGAGTCGCGAATGATACTGCAGTCCACAGCTAATTTAAAAATAGTAGTTTATAAGTAAGTAGAACACGACGATATTCCCGTCCCAATGGAGCAGTCTGACTAGGGAAGTACCTCCACCCTACAGAATATCACGGCTATAATAAGTTTCGTGTTGTGTCCCCGGCGGTGAGTAGGGTAGCCAGAGCTCACTGAAGAGTTTTTCTGTGATCTCATTGGGAAGACCAAAGGCTTGCACTGCTCGTGTTTTCTGCACTGACGGCACAAAAACTCTCTGTTCTTAAAGGGTTGGCAGCACTAGTGAGACTCTACTGATGCAACATCAGTACGTACACGTTCATATGTCACGATAACCACTTTCTATCAGGAGGGTCGTGTACTTGTCTGCCACCTAAATTATATAAAAAATATTTAACGTGTCGAAACAAATATTCTGTCGTATAAAGTACAATGAACTTCAATTGGAGCATCTACTTCAATGACCTAGACATGACCTCATCTTAAATTGTTATAAATACGACGTTATAACCTACAAATCACTTCCAATTCATTACAGATTAAAAAGCTATTATCATTAGCACAGATGACTTCGACCTTTGACTTAGATAACATATAAAACAACATCCAGTAATGCTATATTATATCGATAAATAAACCAAAATCCGAATAGCCAAAACCGTTACTTACTATTACACAAAACCAAACAGCGCAAACACACAACCATTCACAAACACACATAATCTAGACAAGAGAAATGGTTACGGCACTCTTCTCTAGGAGAAGTGCTGCTTCCTTCGATTAATATGCAGTGGAAATGGCTCTCTTATTTACAGATGTAATATCTGTCTTTTGTCTCCAAAATTGTCACCATTGACGGTGAAGAAACAGCGAGGAGGTTCTGCAGAGGTGAACGTGGTTTAAAACAGACCTCCATTCTAGAAAGTTTAAACAATAACCGGCAACAAACAGGAACAGTGGTTCTTCATAGTAATTTAAAGAAAACTTTCAAAGGCACAAAACCCAGGGGCACAAAACTGCACGAGTAAACCGTCTTCAGCAGGAATAGGTCAGAAATTGAAAATAACTTGTAGTTATAACCTTATGACCCCAACAAAAATATTTCATCGTATCGTGTTCCGAAGTGCTCTACATTCCAAGCATAATGAAAAATACGTAGCATATCTTATGTTATTTGTTTTGTAAAGTAAATATGCGTACGTATTACAAATAGGATGTAGTATCGATAGTGATATTTAAAAACAATATTGGTCCAACACTACATTATTTACCGTCGGTCGTTCGTTTGCAAAAACTACAAGATCTACGCGTCATGCAGTCTGCGCCATGTCGAGCACTTGCAATATAAACAAAAAATTCAAGCAACTTGCTTATTCAAATTAGATATGCAAAAATTAGCCTTATCACCAAGCATTACAACTTGATTCAACCGCATTTAGATATTTGTCCACTGGGTGTTTGAACAAATTACGCTTCGATAAATCCATGTAAAAATCAACCTTAGCAGCAGAGGAATAGAACGAAAAATGCGATAAAACACATTTTGCAATTGCAAAAATTAAATTTATGCTTCGAAGTCGTTAAATAGGTATGTCTGCATAAGAAAAATTTAATCAGTAATTGGCTACTTATTGAGTTAACAAGGTTAGGAGTGTTTCGTAAGATTACGTAAGGTTTGAATCCCGTGTAAGTACTGTGTATATAATTTTCTTACAGTACCTTTTTCTAACTACATAATGATGGGAAGGGGCTACAATTTTTTAAAGTTATTTCATGCTTTTTTAAAAGTTAAGTAGGCCGTAATACTTTCTTGATGGCGTAATGATAGTTCATTTCATTTTGTAATGGCTGGAACCGTGACTGTAATATACGGTTAAGAATCCACTTATGCTATTTTAACTCTCAGCACCAATGATTTTAGACGACTTACCTCTTTCGTTATGGTTTGATTACAATTCGTCCCACGAGTGTCGAAAAAAATATTTATTAACATCTGATTTTGATTTTGTATTGCCTCGAAAAGAAACTATTCTTCTCTGAGCCTGTTCCCAATTCTTTTAGGGTCGGTTTTCAGTCTAAGTACGAGACAACCGAACTTTGAATTTTTACCGTAAAGCGACTGCCACTCGAACTCCACAACCATTTTTTTCCATAACCTACAGGCGATTAAAAGTAAGCTAGAACCACAAGTTCAAAATCTCATACCGAATCGAAAATGAGATAAAAAAACAACAATTTAACGAAATATATAACATTGGACATCCATAAATATTTCATCTTCCATATATTGTATTTTGCATAATAAGACGCGACTATATACATATACAATCCCATAATTCTCTTTCTGTACATTTTCCAAACTCCAAGCAGCTATTGAAAATTTCCGAAACCCAATTAAACTTTTCCTTCTAACTTTCAGACTCTGAATAATAACAATTTCCAATTCTCTGATTTCCCAATAATTAATACACAAAATTTCGTAATTATTATTTCTTTTTATAATATTCTTGAGAAAAGGCAAACCATTTTCATTTCTGTATCATCGTCAGTTCATATTTGTGTACGAATCGCGGTTATCCTGGTTCAATGAATTTGTAATTGGTTACATTATCAGATATTAACAAAACTTCTTTAAGAATATACTTGAAATATCTTTCCAAAAACATCATAGAATTCAGTCTAAGTGATAAAAATCACAATGCACTGAGAAACGTCAATATTCCTCGGATTGTAATTCTCCGAAATATTCCTTTACCACGTCTTTCAAAGGTTGTATCAATATTATAAAACGTTGTTATTGAATATTAATAATATCTCGTGGAAAGCCTAAGTGATATTGAACCGTTCCCTAGAGGTCTAATTATTATAATAGGATTATAGGCTTCAATGTTGCGCATTGAGTAACTTGTGTCCACAGAGTCATCTCTTTGATGAAATTTAGCAAGTTGTTGCTCTTTGTCTAATTTTATTAATGTATCTATAGTATACGTTTGCCTACAATTAATATTATAATTTATTGTAACATTTAAGTCTAATCTATTCACACTATTTGAAGATTAGCATATATAATCAACATTAAATACCGTCATACCGAATTTCTATAGCAAAATTCCTTTTGTAAATCTTAGCCGCGTGGTTCCCGACAGAATAGAATTTGGGCCACCCCATCTCTTTCCATGTGGTGTCGTACAAGGCGACTAAAGGATAGGGCTGTTTAACATCAGACAGATGTATACAGGTCAGACTCAGCCTCAGATGCATGGCTCGAGTCGACAATTGTGTCAGGAAGAAGGCAATAGGCTCACGCCCTATTAAGTGGGACCGAATTCAACGATTGGTAAAATGTGGGTGTTAATTCACCTCCGCCTCAGGGAATAAAGGCGTGATTGTATGTATGTATTACATCTTTTACATAGTAAATATAGTATACATTATAAATCTTTAAATATATTTTATACAATATTAACTTTTGTTCGCAAACAACATTTATAGAAACTAGATTGAAACTGTTATTAAAATGGTTGGATGGTAACTTTTTTAAAGTATTTCTTTCTGACTGTTTTTTTTTATCTGTTGGTACCATTATCCTCCAATTCTTTGAATTGACAGAATCCTTTGAGACATAGTAACTTATCGAGGACATAAAAATATTTCTCACATATTCACCTTTACACGACAAAGTTTACAACAAAAAGCTTCTACGCTCCAAAATCACGGAACTGTATAAAGTTAATTCCAAATATTCTTTGAACAGAATAAAATTGTACTGAAATTCTGTTATGCTATATAACAAAGGAGGCGAGGAAATGAATTTTGCCCTGACTTTGACACACATTTTCCAAGTCGCTATTTGATTTGAATTTTAATTCGCTCCAAAGGGTTTTCCACGGTCACTGAATAGGAAAAAATGCGAGGGTTGATGAAAATATACATTGTATCCCTACTTAGTATGGACAACTGAGATTCACTTCAATCATGAATTAATATAACGCTTTATGTTTTTGAAATCTGTTTGTTTACAGTTTCGTGATCGGATTTCGTTGAGAGATTTTATCTCTGACAGCTTAACCGCCCCGGCTCCTGTGGCATATTTCTAAATGCCTTTAAGCTATATATATATATATATGCGATTTATTAATTCTCAATAAAAATATTGCAATCTACCGGAATTTTGAACACTTATGATTACTGTTCCACTTCTTTGAGTACTAGTGTGATAATATTAATGATATAACCTTCCCTGATAAACGTACTAATCAGTACTAAAAGAATGTTATAATTTGAACCGTTCCTGAGATTAACGTTTTAAACCAACCAAACAAACAAATTCTTTAGCTTTATGATATTAAGTAAACATTAAAAATGGCTATCTTTTAGGCTTGCTGCCTACCTACATAAACATAGATGAGAAGTAATAATTTCATGAACGTTGAATAACCTAAAATTATTTTTAATGACATTTGTTGCGATTCTATTTAGCCCGCCTTACAGTCATCAACGTATGTCAATCCCATACATTCGTCATTCTATTCTACAATACGGCCTTCGAATTGCCACTTGTCTAGAAGGGCTGAGCGGAGACTAGAACTTGGGAAAGGACATAAGCTGTGTTGTTGACAACCTATATCCAAGTACTACAACTAGTTCTAAACAAAACATAAAAGATGTAACACAATTAAGCTTATTACGTGAATATTGTTTTACAAGTTCTTTAACATCGATCAAACTACTGCAACATTCAACGTTTTGCATCTCGTATTACATAGCTACTTTTCGCTGGAACGTTACATCTTAGATACCCACTAATTTCTACTAAGCACGAATCATGAATCATAAACACTTCGTCAACAATAATCTAAATAACATCCATTACATTTTCAATGGCTTCAACATTATATATAACAGTAATAAAACCGTCAATGTAAATTATGCAATGAGAAATTCCATTTACTTGACGAACGAATCAATATCCTGCTAAGGTGTGCAGCACGGGCCATAATGGTTATAGTTTCCTTCGTAACTGGTCTATTATCTTCAAGGGTTTGCAATGAATTATTTTAAAGCTAAGCAGAAGCCGTCAAGTTTTCAAATCCGGTTCCTTTATTTACCGCTACTTATGATGTTTCACTTGGTGATTGTGAAACTGTGAGAACGGTCCGTTTTGTAGTTACTGTAATAGGAAATAACTACTTGGATTTTGATAATGCATTTGATAAAGTTTATCATAGAGAAAAGTCAACTTTATAGTACAATCCTAAGTAATTGTAGGGTTTGACTTTATTTTCGTTTATTATTTCAATAACTTTTTAGAAAAGTAAATGATTAATAAACAGAAACATATTACAATACCGATTGTGATGCATGCAAATTTTGAGTTCATTTATAATGGTGTCATTCGAAAGTCATTTGAATATTATATTATTAACCAAGTACCAATCTTGGTATCCAAGGCATCCAAAGCTTGTACTTTAGAGCCCAGGGATCATATTATAATTTACTTGGCTTTTACATGAGTGACTGTCGTTTAATCTCCTAATTAGGAAAACGCCTGCGATAAAGCCTGGTACGACAATCACCAAGTGAATTAGGTGTCCTGATTTGCATATGAGGTATGTTTGGGTCCAGAAGATGTTTGTGGATCCCGGATACTTCAAATTCACTTGAACTTATTCTTGACTGGCTTATTCATTCCTGAAGTCTTCCTTCTTAATATTAACAATACGAAACTAGTTTACGTACTTTAGTTGTTGAACGCGCTTGGCTCTCTAATAAGGATGATCATAGAACAGAATAATATTACCTGTAACAAGAACAAAGTTTGGTTAGACAATTATGCAGTATCTTCAGTTTGTATTAAATTAACAGAAGTAGTTAACGTTGTATCATGAACAAATACAATAAAACAGAATAAAAAGCAAGTACTAAATTAAATTGTAAAACTAGAAACTATAATTAAAATAAAGTAGAAAATAAAAAAGCAAATCAAATAAATTTGAATTTGGATTAGAAACTCTTATTAACTAATATAATAAAATCGGATGCAATCAGGGAAATTGATCTCCATGTAGATTATTACTAATATAATAATATAACATTTTAGTTATACAGGTACTCTACTAACATAGAGGTTCAAGGCAGTTGTCCATTTTTTTTCCTTGCACCTTGAACCCTAAAACAACAAGCAGACTTCTGGTTCCA
The DNA here is from genome assembly GCA_963662185.1 of Eilema griseolum. Taxonomy (NCBI): domain Eukaryota; kingdom Metazoa; phylum Arthropoda; class Insecta; order Lepidoptera; family Erebidae; genus Eilema; species Eilema griseolum. Next base: position 5,649,701 of record OY759250.1, read on the forward strand.
AAGTGCTGATACTGAAATCCAAAAAAATAGTTCACGAAATGTGGATATTATTTCATAACATAACATAAACATTCTGCTTAACCTTTTAATATGCTATACAAGCATAAGTAAAATGTATATTCAAATTACATTTATGCATTATAGGTATTTAAACTATCATGGTCACTCACATCTGTATCAAAATAATCGGCATATTTACTATGTTGCATTGTTTTGTTTTGAATATCGGAAACTCAAAACAATGCAACATGGTAAATATCACGAGTATTTTGATACATACATTTATGCATGATCTAATTTTCGAATAAGTTTTCTTATCTTAATGGCTCTCGGCTTGCTAAAGGCCAATGGGTTTATGTAAACAAACTATTATTAGTATATTACCAGTGTTATTTCAATCTTTATCGCCGTTCATTCATTGTTGTGCTAGTGTACTTACATCAATTGTATAATTATATCATATGTATAACTTAATACACGTATGGTAGTATTATAAAATAAATACATTGTATTGCCTCATCCCTTCCAATACAGGACAACACGTGTAGGGCTTAGGTGTCACCCTCACACTGTGAAGAATATACGAGCAAGATCTTAGCGGTTCGGAGACTCTTTTCTTTGCCGCACCACTAAGACAAATTCATTACCAGCTCACGTGTTTCCTTCTTCCTACAGTCCCGGGTCCTTTAAGGTCGTGAAAAAGCATCTGATGAGGCTGCCTGCTGATATTTGACAAACAATTACCATTCTTTGTCAAATATATCAAATACGCAAGTACAAATAGCTATATGAATTTCTATTTATTGGTGGTGATTGTTTCTACTGCACTGACGGAAACTTCTTACAGGGTCGGAAGCACGGGTGTAACTTCCCTGGTGTTGCATACGTCCACTTTCCTCCAGGTGTGCTGTGTGCTCGTCTGCCACCTAAGTTGTATAAAAAAAACAGAAATTATTTCAATTGCAGCTCATCAGTCGATCAGCAACGTTGAACATAGACTAAGGTATTTACCTATCTGGTAGGTACACTGTTTGATGTCACGCTGGAAAAGACTTATTTACGGTATATACATTATGTAGCCTATTCTAAATCTAAAATATCTAATAATAAAATTCTGAATGTTGGAAGAAGCAATAAACAACATGGCGCCAATTATATCTCACACCAAAGTATTTATTATATGCAGTAATTAATAGTTCGACTCAAAATTATCTCACAATAAGGCTCTGTACACACTAGCTACTTTACGGTAAGGCGATATTTGCATTTACGCACGTTGTAAAATAAAATTGTCACGAGTACCGCGATTTATCAATCGACATGAGATATGAATGAAAGCTTTGTATTCATACTTGTTCAATTTATTTTTCAATCACGCTTTAGAATACTTAATTTATTCTTCATCTATTAGGTTCGCAATAAAAGTAATCACGATCACAAAATCACAACAGTAGGTAGGTTTTCAGTCGTGTACCAATGCTTTAAACATAATTTCATGTTGAAAATCAATAGAAATGAAAAATATAAAAAAAATCTAACAGCACATCACACATAACTGTTGAGGTATTTGAAAGCTATCGTGTAATAAATAAACTTACACACATACTCTGAAAAAAAAAAAACAACACTCCTTTAATAGACAGTCGCTTAAGAAATCAATTTACCTAACCTGACTAATATACTAATTTAATTTAACTAAGATAAAGTACAGTTGCAATGCGCTAGTACTTAATTTCCTTTCGCTCAAAACACTTAAATCGTTGCGTTCATCTACATATTCATTAAGCATACAGTGTTTCAAAGGACTGGCAGAGCAAATCCTCTTACGCTCGTACCCAAGGTTGCTAAAAGGTGAACTAACTAGGTTAGTACTATATTGGTTTAGGGCTAACTGGAGGCTGTTTTGTACAACAAACCTAGCGTTATGTAGCACGGCCGCAGTACAGCCACTAGTCAAACAACAACCAAAGAAAATGTGGCACAAAATTTCAATTAAAACGTCGGTTTTGCGGCTACCTTAAGCCAACGTTGCCTTAGTTTTAAGATGTTGTTGTATTTTAATTCGACAATCCGTGACTTAGGCTCGTATTCCAGTACAACGCTTGTGATTCGACTCTCACAAAGACATTAGAACTGTCATCTAGAATACAAACTGTCCTAAAATTTTGTTATAAATCGAGATGACACTGATGCACAGAAACTATGTTCTTATACATAGATTCGGCAGCACGAGCGCCACACACGTCCATAGGCCAAGGTAACCACGGGCCTTGTCTACAACCTAAGTTGTATAAAAAAAAGATTTAGGACTAGAATACGGGCCTATTTACTTGGCGTTCAAAATTCAAAATTATTTTTATAAATCCGATATAGGTTCCTTCCTTGGATGTGATTGAGACTCCACGTTGAAATAATGATGTTATGTATAATGCGAACGTTATTAATTAATGTAAGCAAGTCTTACTAAAGTTACTAGTAGTCCAAAATGTGTAAACTGACTTTATAGGCGTAGTATTTTTGTTGGCTTTCGTAAGTGTATCAAGTATATTTATCCGAATTCTAGATAAGTCTATATATTGTTATGTATAATGTCATAGAATATTATTATTTATTTGTTTATGCTTTCTTGTCAAGGAGCAGAGTACAATCAGTAACTTGAGATCTATAAAATATTGCATTATATATAAGTATAATCTAGAACAATTATGAAGTCCCCTGAGGGGGTCGTGCTGATGTTGGACAGCTGTTTTCGCTCAGGCGTTACGTGATATTGTTTTAGTGCGATATGCTTCAGGCAGAGCAACCTTTGTCTGAACTTTGGTTTGTGATTGACGATTAAAAAATAGCCCGTGGTAATAGAAATATCAGTTTGATTTAAGAAAATCTATTTAAATATTAATGGTGCTACACACTGTAGAATATTTATCGAGAGATAAATGTCACTGGGTAATACTAATGCAACGTGTAGTGTCTACAATATAGTGTAGACTTAACTTCAGACGATATTTGACAACATCACAAGTTGTGATCCGTTGTCTCCGGGACATGCATTTGCATGTGTCTCCCGACATTTTCTTTTTTGTATTTTTGTATGTTTTTTTTTGTCTGTTACTGTTATTAAAGTAATAATTGGTTCACGCACTTCAGAGTAAGAACTTTTTCCCATTATTCTATCCGATATCGGTGTCGGCTCCGATGTCCGACATTCAATAGTCGATAGGAAGTAAAATGTATGAAATATGTATATGTCTTTCATATTTTCCGGCCCGATATCGGATATCGGAGATGACACCGCTATGTTCAACTGATATCGGATATCAATGTCATTCAGTCACCACAACAGCAAAATAAGCAAATGTCAAGTTTCCATCTTTTGTTGTACAACATTACAAGCAAATGAATAAATGAATTGAATTGAATTAAATCAGACCGATTTTATCGGATATATTTTAAAACAGCACATGGTATCGGCTATCGTTGCCCGACATCGATATCGGACAGGATAGTGTGAAAACGACCTTATCCGGAACAGTCAGAAACATCAGTATCAGAATAAACGGGATATCGGAAGCTCAAAATAGTGAAACATGGTAAATATCCCGTTTATTCTGATACTGATGTCAGTGACCATGATAGTTTAAATACCAGTCAGAAACAGATAAAAGAAAAATTTAAAAAAGAAGTGTTAGCTGTTAATTTATAAGTTATCGTATACATTCATTTATGCAATAATTAAAAATCTTTTATATTACAAACAGACACTTTAATTCTATTTTATGTAATCATGCAGCAATTTCAAACAATTCGTCCACGTGCAATCAAATCCCCCGTACCCGAAAGCCATTCGATTAGCAATCAAAAGACAGTTGCGAGTCAGAACTACATTTACGTTTACTGCCATAACGACGCTGTGGTTTGAGTGCTCATCACGCGAACCACAATTTTGACAAGTATTATGAATTCAATTCCTTACTAGCAATTATAAATTTATGATATACTTAAGTTACTATTACAGCAAATTAATAACTATGAATATAATATATAGATCCATCTACCCGGTTGTATTTAGCCTCCATCTTGTATGTTAAATTCAACGGCACGGGTAATTAGGTATTTAGATTTAAAAAAAATCTGTACGCATGTTTATAACTTTACTTCGTCTGACGATAAGCATAAGGGGAACGGGTCACCATTACAGATACGAATAATGTTACAATTATGAATCTTGATTTCATGACCTTGCGAAAAGATCCAGGATTTTATAGATAGTAGCAAATTTAAAAAAAGACCTGGGTTTTGTGATTTGATATTGTGAGGTAACCAGCGTTCAAATTACAAGGCGTTCCCATGAAGAGAAAACCATTTTCTTCTGGCAGCCAAATTACATTCATATTCTTTATAATAGTGTGGAATAGTTTTTTCTTTATTACCTATAAGATGACACAATTTGTAATAGATTTTCAATTTTGTCAAATAGCCTATTCCTTAGTGGGTAATATCCTACGTAAAAACCCTATACGACAATATAATAAAGAAAGTGATATTATATTATAAAGATTTCCTCTATTTACCTTACATTACTTTAAGTCGTCAGCTGACAGTATGACAAAAACTATGCCTCCTAGACCATGAAGTGTCAACATACAAGCATTGTTCGCTTTCTCTGCCCGCGGTTAGTCCATGCTAATTATTATCTAATCAATATCATTAATCTGGGCGTCGATTCTGCTATTTTGTATTACAGCTAGCCACTGTCATTTCACTGACATTCTAATAGTGCCATTTAATATACCATTTTGGTCTGGGTGTTTCTATGTATAATATGTATGTAGTTACAAAAAAAAAGTATCTAAGTATGTTTATCCGCATTCTAGATTCCATAACACAAGCTAGTTAAGCTATGCTTACCATGGGTCTAGATAGCGTTGTGTGGAATGTTGTGAAATATATTTAAATATATATTTGTTTTATTGAGATACTTATAAATTAATACAGGATAAATTATAAATATTAACAATAATGTGATACGCTGTTTATTCAGGCATATGAATAAGCATAATAATAATACATATGATAATGTGTCTAATTTTTCATATCTAATTTATGTTTTGGTAAATAAATAATGGTAAATTTAGTGAATAAATCAGGGAGCTTCATCTGCCAACAAACTGTTATACAGTTTGGCAGAAGAAAAATTATTGTAATAATGCTTGTTTTCCGTGAATAAATTTTATTTCATTTCATTTTCATTATCATGCCGGTAAAGTTTGAAATTAAATGACATTTTCCCACCCTCTCCTTGGACTTAAATGCCACCCAAATACGGTGCAGAATAGTTCATCAGGAATCAAACGGTTCGGTGACTCTTTCTTTTGCCACACCATTATTACCTGGTCCTTCTTACCAGCTCACGTGTTTCCTTATTCCTACAGTCCCAAGTTTTTAAACGGGGCGTAAAAGCATCTAATGAGGCGGTTAAGCTGAGTTTTACTATTTTAGGATGGTACGTGTCTGTAATGGGGACCCTCTTTCCTAAGACTTTGCCTTCAGCTTACCATCAGTCGAGGTGAAGTCAAATTGACGTGTCCATATTTATAAAAAAATTAGATAGACCGAAAAAGTCTCTCTTCAATTAATTTTAGACTAATTAAATGTGAGTACTTAGAGTCTAAATTTAAATGTCTTTTTTAGAGTGGTGGTGGCATAATATAACAGAATCGAGGCCCTGGACTGACCCCTACTACGAAATGCAGTGTATATCTACAGTTATCATTTGATTATCACTCAAGATCTAATTCTTGAATTTGTCTCGATTTTTTGTCGTCTCTTTGTTTGTTAAGTATGCAGAGAAAGTATTGATGAGATTAATTGATCTGTAAGAAACTTGAATTGACAACTGAATAATCAATGATCATTAAAATAAAGATGGACTTGCAATATTCTATTTTTTTACGTGCAAAAAATCCCCACGGATATAGGTTATGTCGGACAGGAAACGTCAAAAACGCACAGAGCCTGTGGGTAGTTGTTGGCTGCCGAAGGTGAGGTTGACAGGCATATCCCTCGCACCCCGGCCGACCCAGGGCTATCTCTCTCGATTTGGCCCTAACCTATATTTGGAGAGTGAGAAGCTTCCTCAGTATAGCAGTGTTGTTTTAAAGTCGGATCAATAGCTTTATTAATATAAGGTTTTTTTTTCTGTACCTATAAAGTTGTGAGTTATTAGTGGTAAATTACAGTGGGTTCAAATCGGTAAATGTATGTTATTTTCATGGATAGAAAACAGAATAATGTCGGGTTGAAACCGGAAAAAATATACGTAGATTCAAAATATAAACACTCAAAATTTTTCTAACTCATATTATTCATATTATTCACGCCACACGCGTATTTCATATCATCAAAAAATAATTATCAATTCATTTTATGTAATTTCTTTTTTCTTATTTTATTTTAGTGTATTTTAGTAGGTACCTAATAGTTACAGTACAGTTTTTAGTTTTAAATTTCATTAAGTATTACTATTTAAATATAAATTTAAATTTTATACTAATTAAAATTTAGTGTCTAATGTCAGTCTGTGATCCTTTTAGTAAGTTATATTGCAAACTTTGTTATTCATTTTTGCCTTTGTAAACATAAACATAACATAAACTCACGCCTATATCCTCGAAGGGGTAGGCAAAGGTGCTAGCACCTACATTTTGCCAATTTATGTTTAGGTCCCAATTTAATAGTTCCAAGTGCAATGTAGTAATTGCCTTTGTAGATCAATAGATAAATATTGTATTGTCTTGCATACAGCTAGAGTTACACAAATTAATATTTCAATACATCACTGGCCTCGTTCAGAAAGCTCTTTCAATCCTTGATGCCGACCACACACGATTTGACAATGGTTGCGCCGAAGTGGAAACTGTATTTTTGACACGGAAACCCACTCCTTTTATACCCGTCTCCTCTCCCGCACTAATCATAGATATGGCTTCCGTCCGCCATTTGTGAAATATAGACACTCAGTGCCGCTTTGAACTAGCCAGCGTAAAGGCGATCGCGCGCGCGCGTCTCTCAGAAATGAATAATATTTGTTGTATTTTAACCGCTTCATAGACCTTTACCGATCGGATTGTGCCTCTCGTGTGTTCCTCAAGTGATCTAGTGACGCTGACGGCAGCTCCTGAGCAAGGAAGAGAAGATCCGTGTACCGGCTGCGATGAAAAACACGTGGGTCGTGAAGGTTAGTGCATCCTCGCCTAATTTCTCGGGCTGCATTCACTGCCTGTATCGAATCCGCGGCAGCCCGGCCACCTGTCTTGTTTTGTGTGTAAAGTGTCAATAGAACGGTTATCTGCTTCTCCGCAATACAGTCCACTCGCACACGTCGGCCCACGCGCCACCATTTTTGGTCCGGATCGAGCCGGATTCTTAGCCGTAGTTCGTATTTTGTTATTATTCTAATGGGAATGAGCGCACCGCACCTAAGTGCCTGGTTATTTTAGTAGAAAACCCCGCATCCAGACACTTAGGCTTAGAATTTGTAGTCCGTTCGCCGCTGGCTCGCATTGTACCTACCTAATACATAAATAGGTTAGGTATCATATCAACACTTAATCGTAGTTCACAATTTTCGCATCGCACCTAAGTGCCTGGTTATTTTAGTAGAAAACCCCGCATCCAGACATTTAGGCTTAGATCTTAGGTATACTCAGACACCCTAGTGCATAGGCACAGTGTAATACCTAACGCATTTGGCTTTGTTTTGTTTTTTTCAATTACGTTGTTCTCGGCTCACGTCGTATTTGCCTAGTACCTGCGTGGGTAGACACGTGGCTGTGCCTACCTCGCTCGCATCTCATCCCAATTCATACGAAAGTATTTTAATTTGAATAGATATTACGCAATACTTAATCTCGGAAATAATAGTTGAACCTAGACAGCGACCATCGCGGAGGTACGACCTTGTTGCTATGCGCGTTTGTTCAAGCGTGCATTCACAGTTGTAGGTACCTACCTATCTGCCGAGTGTCGCTCGCGCCGCCTCGCTGCTCTGTGCCGCTAAGATTAAGTCATTTCATATTCGTTGTTTACCTCACTTTAGTTGAGATTTAATTGTAAACATGTCCCCAAAGGTTGATAGGACCGGTAAGGTTCAATTGAAACTTTTAAACGCTAAAAATGAAATGATTTACTCTCGCGTACAATCGATTTATGATAATGCACTTAAAACCTCTGATTTGGTCATCAGAGATTCGTTCTTGTGTTCTATAGAAAACTTAGATAGTCTACGCGCGGATTTCGAAACCTTAGTACATGACATCAACGTTTTAGAGTTGAATTTGAATCCCGATTACTCAGTGAGTTATCAGGCCTTGTCGTCGTTTGACGATTTGTATTGTCGTATCAAACGCGTCGCTAGGAGTTTGGAGAAACCGGCTGACCTACCCAACCCCACTCGCGACCGACCTAAGTTGCCACCAATTCAAATACCCGAATTTGATGGTAACATTCGCAATTGGTGTCTATTTATAGATAGTTTTGAGAATACAATAGATAAGAACGATTCGTTGACAGATCACGAAAAATTGCATTATCTCGTTGAAAAATTGACTGGTAAAGCTATAACCGTTTGCGCTGGAATTACGTTTAGTGCCGAGAATTATAATTTAATTTTAAATACTTTGAAAGCTAGGTATGAGGATAAAAGATCGGTAGCTAACGCCTATTTAGATCAGATGTTTGATTTGAAATCTATTACGGCATGTAACGATCAAAACTTAGAGAAATTTCTAGATACTTTCGCGTCAGCTGTTCGCGCCGTAAAGAACCTAAAGGTCGATGACCTCTGCGACTTCGTATTTTTGTATATGGGTTTAAGGAAATTAGATTCCGAAACCATTCGTTTGTTTGAGTCGGATCATCGCGGCAATAGGATTCCTAAGTTCGAAGACTTAGAAAGTTTTGTTCGCGAGCATATAAAGGTATTGCAACGCTCTTCATCGAAACATGAAGGCGCGAAGACAGTTGTTGATTCTGCACGCAAAGTAGATGCGTCATCGAAGTCACTGAGGTCAACTCATACTTATGTTAGTACCGCACCAGCACGTGTACAGTCACCTGTTTGCTCTTTGTGTAGCACTCATCATTCGCAACTGTACAGGTGTCCTGGTTTTCTAAAATTGTCGCCTAGTGATCGTTATAAATTTGTTCGCGCTAATAATTTTTGTTTTAATTGTCTCGGTACTAAACACCGCGTTGTTTTATGTAATAGTAGAAATAGTTGTCGCAAATGTCAAGCGAGACACCACACTTTGCTTCATTTTGAAAATAGTAATGCCGCATCCAAGGTGAGCACAGTTGGTTCGTCGAGCGGTGACGCGCGGCAGCCTGCGCCGCAGCCGCAGCCCGAGCTCGCACGCGCTCCGGCCTGCCCGGGGACCGCTACGAATGACGTCACCTTGTGTTCGTTCTCCGCTAGTGCTGCCCTCACTACGGTTTGTCTTGCGACCGCTCGCGTTGTTATTGTTGATGCATTAGGTAAGCCGCGCATTGTTCGAGCGCTGTTAGATGGCGCTTCGCAAAGTAATTTTATTACTCAAGATTGTTGTCGGCGTCTTGGTTTCAATGTTGATAAGCGTTCAACCCGCTCAGTGGTGAAGGGTTTTGGAAGCTTACAGTCAGCTGTTCGTGGCACCGTTAAAACAAGGTTTAGATCTCGTTTTAATAATAATATTTGGTTTGACATGGATTCGCTCGTTATAGATAGAATAGCTGAACAGTTGCCTACCGTCCCGGTTGACACGTCTTTATTAACGAAATTTAAAGATTTGCCTTTAGCAGATGAGACTTACGCTGTTCCTGGAGTCGTCGATATATTGATCGGCGCTTCGATTCTCCCGCACCTCCAGCTATCACGTAAGGTTCAAGGGGGACCGACGTACCCCGCTCCGCACGCCCTGGAAACAGTTCTGGGTTTTGTTATAATTGGTTCCGCACCCGCTTCTATAGATAGTTTTAGTCACTCGACTGCTTCGTTCTGTTGCACCGTCGAGCCGCCACTGGAGTCTACCATCCGCAAGTTTTCGCTCGGTGGCTCCCGTGTATCCGCTGAAAAACGTCTTTGTTTGGAACGAAAGATGCAGGCGTCCCCAAAGTCGAAGCGGGCCTATGATGAGGTTGTTAATGAATATTTAGATAAAGGTTACATCTCACCTGCGCCTACGGACACTGGCGGGACCCAGCCTTCGTACATTATCCCGCACCGCGGAGTTATTAGAGAAGATAAGCTTACTACTAAAACTCCGCGTAGTTTTGGATGGCAGTGCTAAGACTAGCACTTCCGTGTCGCTTAATGACATTTTGTATTGTGGTCGGAATCTTTAAGGTAATTTATTTGACATAATTGTAAATTTTCGCATTAATATTAGTAGAATTTTAGCTTTTAGGACTCAACAGTCGCTTTGTGTTGGGCCCACTCTTCGCCCCATCGTTGGGACACATTCGTCGCTAATAGAGTGGCAAAATTCAATCTGAATTGGCGCCACATAATCTCTTTCACGTTGCTGGCACCGACAACCCAGCCGATTGTCTCTCTCGTGGATTGCTTCCTTCGCAAATTTTGGATCACCCGTTGTGGTTTGGTGGACCGTCCTGGATTCATGCCGCGTTAGATGGGTGGCCAGTTAGTCAATTCAATCCCACTACGGTTTCCGAACCACCCGAGGAGAAGAAGCACTCGCTTGTTGTATCGGTCCCACGTGAAGAGACCCTTATTTTGTTGTTGGCTAATCGCGTCTCGTCTTGGTCGAGACTGCTGCGTTGTGTTGTTTGTTCGCCTCTGCCCGCTGCCTAGCCAGCAGTAGGCACGAGCTCCAATCTAGGTTTATATTTTAGTTGTTATTTCCCAAACCTAGATTTAGATTAGACTTTAGATTTGTTTCGCATTTGTCGTTTCGAAGGTAACCCTTCAAGCCGGGGGGAATGGTTGCGCCGAAGTGGAAACTGTATTTTTGACACGGAAACCCACTCCTTTTATACCCGTCTCCTCTCCCGCACTAATCATAGATATGGCTTCCGTCCGCCATTTGTGAAATATAGACACTCAGTGCCGCTTTGAACTAGCCAGCGTAAAGGCGATCGCGCGCGCGCGTCTCTCAGAAATGAATAATATTTGTTGTATTTTAACCGCTTCATAGACCTTTACCGATCGGATTGTGCCTCTCGTGTGTTCCTCAAGTGATCTAGTGACGCTGACGGCAGCTCCTGAGCAAGGAAGAGAAGATCCGTGTACCGGCTGCGATGAAAAACACGTGGGTCGTGAAGGTTAGTGCATCCTCGCCTAATTTCTCGGGCTGCATTCACTGCCTGTATCGAATCCGCGGCAGCCCGGCCACCTGTCTTGTTTTGTGTGTAAAGTGTCAATAGAACGGTTATCTGCTTCTCCGCAATACAGTCCACTCGCACACGTCGGCCCACGCGCCACCAGACAATTAGAAATAATGGGAATTGCCTCATTGGGTTCGTGGTAAAAAATTGTGCTTATATTTTCATGGTCGTGTGTTCTTGGGTTGAATTCTCGGATTGGGGTAGTTTTCTTAGGATTTTCTGTGAGAAAATTCTTAGTAGCAGGTGTAACACCGAGCTTATAGTTGGTAGTAGACTCACCAGTATTAGATGAGCCCTTTATTTATACATTATATTTATAGATACATAAAATTACGCCTTTTTCTTCGGAGGGTTAGGCAGAGGTGAATATACACTATTCGGACCCACGTAATAGTGGGTGCCTATTGCCGTCTTGGTTTCGTCATGTACCATCATATATGTGTACCGTTAACATTATTGTATATCATGGAACGCGATAGTTTAAAAATGCTTTAATTTATTCGGTTTGTTGGAGGTATATATAGGTATATAGTTTTAAAAAAATGCAACCAATTTATTCTATGCAAATACGATTTTTAAAGCTACAACACCTATCATTAGCAAATAGCATTAATGGTCCATATATTAAATTTCAATCAAACATTTCGCAAATTCGTATATATTTATTACTAAAGATATCAATTCACTGTTGTTATTTATGTGAAGCAATGTTCTGCAACGTGATAACATTACATAATTTCTCAGATCGCTATTGCTATTTGTCAATGAAATTGTCGTATAATAGAATACTGTCTGTCATCATCATCTCTTGGAGCCCCAGATCAGCTTCTATACTGTCAGTATTAAATTATTTGTGTTAAGAGTAGGTTTACGTCGTTGATAATATAATGATCAAGATTCGAAACTTGGGTCCTCTCAAATGTAAAGCTGGCTCCTTAACTTCTCAGCTATCAACGCTTTTTGTTCCAAAGGAAAATTCGGTTATAAAATATTAAATTTATTGTACAAGATTAGACAATTGACTAAAGCCTATGTCCAGCAGTGGATTTGGTGGGCTAATTGATTGATTGAGACTATTGACTACCCTAAAAACTTATAGGTAGTTAAAACATTAATTGTATCTACAATATCTTATCTATACTAATATTAAAAGCTGCAGAGTTTGTTTGTTTCTTTGAACGCGCTAATCTCTTGAACTACTGGTCCGATTTGAATGATTCTTTCATTGTTGGGTAGTCCATTTATCAAGGAAGGTTTTAGACTATTTATATCATCACGCTACTACTTAAGGGAGCGGAGCATTGATAATAAATGTTAACAAATCCGGCAATTTTACATACATATTTTGAAGACTAAAACATACGGGCTCAAAGGGATATGAAGCTTCAAAATATATCCCGGGCGAAGCTGGGGTGGGTCAGCTAGTATCTTATAATATCTAACAACTTTTGACAACATAACACTGTTGAGAACATTTTGATACATTTTCATGAAGATTACAGTGTGTATGCACCTCAAAACTTCAAAGCTAGTTTATAGTACCTACCACTCTATCAACACAAAACTAGGACAGTGGCGTTAAAATTGACATTTTGAACTAAAATTTCCTAATTGGCTCTAAACATCAAGTATAAACTTATAAGGAACGGTACAAGATTACTTGTCTATGTGATTTAGATGCCATCAAACCGCACGTTTAAAAGTGTTCATCAATCTTTCAATCAAAGGAACTAGCACATATTTATTGGTAGGTATAGTTACTGACATATATTTTGACACCAAATACAATGTCACAGAACGTACTTACTCTTTTCTTTACGTGCGAAATGTCCTCATGGATATCCCATCACCGAAGCTGGTGGAAGAGGTTATGTCGGACTTGAACCGACTAAAACGCACGACACCTGCGGATCGTTTTCAATTGCCAAAATTTAGGTTAACAGGCATATCCCTCGCACCCCAGCCGACCTAGGGCCATATCTCTCGGTCTGGCCCTCTCCTCGGTTGTCGGGTCCACAGAGTCTCCAACTCATTCCTGGAAACTGGGAGCCGCGCAAGGCGCACTGCTGCCGCGGCCTGCTTCTGCTAGGGCGACAGGCGGCTCCAGTCTCCAGTCCGACGCTCGAGTTGCCTCCTGCCTGGGCAGTTTGGCTTGCGATCCTCCTTCGCTCCCGCTGCCGCTCCCGCCCCGCCTCCTTAACGTACTTACTCTTATGCGTGATTGTTGGTAGTGTTTTGATGATAGCATGGGTGCTATAACGGACGAGGTCCTCAACTCCATCAATCATATATTAAACCAATCCACGTACGCTACGGCCTAGTTTCTCTCGATATATGCCGGTAACTGTATAACAGCATATGTAACGATAATCACGATTTTCTGATGAATATACGTATATACTGATACTGGTGTTGCAATTTGTCTGTCGGGGCAAGGAATTGCAAAAAGATAAATGGAGGAAGATGTGATCTTACTCAATATCTGATATAAATTCTAATTTATTATAGTAAGCATTGGTATCCATTCTGTTGTATATGTTTCACTATGCTCTTTTTAAATAAAATTGTTTTTTTTTATACCACTTAGGTGCCAGACAAGCGCACGACTCATCTGCTGGGAAGTGGTTACCGTGACCTGTGGACGTATGCAACACCAGGAGTGTTGCAGTTGCGCTGCTGACCCTGAAAAAACCTTCTAATATCCCTCTTGAAGAATCCCATATTGTAGGCACGCTGCGCAGAATGTTCTAGAATATTGAAAATATTCATTAAATTTCAACTTTAGAGCCGATTCAGTTGATGTTTGGTTTCTAATATTAATGAAAGCTATGCAAGTAAGGCTTGCATAGCTTTGCATATTGCTAGCATGAATAATTTAATTTTTTATTTTTATTTATTTATTTGGTTTATCAACAATTATTTACACTAAAACAATTACAAATTACAATAAAAAACAAACAACGGACAGTGCAATAATTACTTATAGATAAACACCACATGCAAATTACAAATTAGAGAAAATGAAAAAGTTAAAAAGAAACACAAAATCAATCAACTAAAAGAAAATGATAAATGCGCCAAAATTAATTTAATTGACGTCGTCGGATAGGCTCATTATCAGCTTGCGAATGGGGTCAAAATTGAAGTCCACCAGGTCGCTGACACTGTTCACAATTTTGCTAAGTCTAGCATAAGGAGAATTAGAACCTAGAACTGTTCTCCTTAACGGTGGGCAAAGAGGAGTAATTGAGCGTCGAGGTAATCTCGTTGGAGCATTAAACCTGAACAATGCCAACAACCCAGGACTATCAATTTGGTGTTGAAGAATTTTATAGGCAAATAATGCATCATTTAGCCTTGCACGGTACTCTAGGGTTTGAATGCGGAACCGCTCCAACCTACCCCTATAAGAGCGTATTTTTTTTGTAACACCGACCGAGAATGCCAGATGCCAAACGAAACGCTTCTGAATACGTTCGAGGCGCAATGCATGTGTCGCAAAATGTGGCCGCCATACAACACTACAGTATTCCACGGTGCTACGAATTAAACTGTTGTATAGCAAAATTTTCGTATAGGTATTGCGAAAACTTTTACAATTTCTGAGCACAAAACCTAACAACTTAGAAGCTCTCGCAATGACCTTGTCTAAATGTGGCGTGAATGTTAATTTCTTATCAAACAGTACTCCAAGGTCCTTGATAGTCTCCACCTCAGTTATTTTGTCACCATCGATATAATAACTGTTATTTTCAATTTTAAGTTTTCTCGTAAAAGTTATATGATAACATTTTTTTGCATTTAAAAGCATCCCATTATTTTTGCACCATGAAACAAGTCTGTCCAAATCACTTTGCAGGTGAGCCACATCATCTAGATCTGATTTTATTATTTTTACAAACTTGAGATCATCTGCATACATAAAGACCTCAGAGAAATGGAAGCATTCGGGAACGTCGTTTATAAAATAATTGAACAGGACTGGACCGAGATGCGAGCCTTGAGGAACACCGGAGGAAATATGCTTAACATTTGACTCATATCCATTAACTACAACTGAGAAAACTCTTTCACTTAAATACGATGCTAACCAACCAAGCAAGGATCCCGAGATGCCATAGGCCTGTAACTTTGCAATTAGAATACTGTGAGACACTTTATCAAATGCTCTTGAAAAATCTGTATAAATGGCATCGGCTTGACAGCCCGAATCTACAGCATTGATCAGTAGCTCTGTGAAAGGGACTAGGTTTGAAGTTGTAGATCTGTGTGCTACAAATCCATGCTGATGATCGCTCAAGTAGAGCTTTAAATGGTTTCGCATAATTGGACAGATAATGCTTTCAAAAATTTTTGCGAAGGATGACAAAATGGATATGGGCCGATAGTTGCATATAGCTGTAGCGTCTTCTGATTTGTGTATAGGTATGACTTTAGCTGTTTTCCATTTATCGGGGAATACACCGGTCTCTAAAGACTTATTGAAAATCAACATCAACGGCCTGGTTAACTCAGAGTAACATTTTGCTATGAATATTGGGTGTATACCATCAGGACCCGCCCCCTTTTTAGTATCAATATTCTTCAGTGTGTTCTGCAGCATGTCTTGGTTTATAGATGGTAAACTAAGGCATAAGCTGTACTGGTTTAAAATCCGTAGGTTTTCTGACATGTAAGCTGTATTCGGAATAGCATCATTGGTGCTGTATACCGAGGAGAAATAATCAGCGAACATTTCGCATATTTCAATGCCGTCAGATGCTGTAACTGACCCGTTAGACATAGACTTAGGGTATGGGCTAGATCCTCCTCGTTTAACTTTAACGTGTGACCAAAACAGTTTAGGATTTCGCTTAAGATCATCTTCAAGTCGCCTAGTATAGTTATTGTAGCACTCAGTAGCCAAAATATCACAACGTTTGCCTATATATTTTAATCCTACTCTATCCATTGGGTTTTTATACTTTTTATATCGCTTTCTAAGCCTATTTTTTTCATTTAATGATTTTATTAAATTTTTGTTAAACCATGGTGGAAATTTATTACCTTTTGGTATACAAGACGGTACAAACTTTCCCATCACAATGTCTAGATTGTTATAGAAAACCTTCACCATCTCATTAACGTCACCAAGATCGTCAAGCAATTCATTCCAGTTTAATTCACCCAAAAACGTGCATATAGCCTGATAGTCACCTTTGAAGAAGTTGGGTCTTTTATTAGAGACATTATAAGGAAGCCTAACTTCCTTTGCAAGTGAAATAGTGACTTCCAAAGGGGGGTGAGGCTTGTGAACCTTACTGATGGGAGTGAAACATTCGCTTACAGTGCATTCAGATGTTGTAGAGAGAATTAGGTCTAGTGTTCGGCCCATATGATTGGTAATGAAATTATATTGAGTGAGTCTACTAATCATTAAAAATTCTAACATCAGTTGGTTTTTATTACTTAGCTCATCAACGTCCGACATGCTCGCCCCTTGCTTCCAGTCGAGATCCCATAGATTAAAATCACCCATAATACACAGTTCTGAGTCTTTCATTTGTTCCATTGCAGAGTTACAGCTATCAATAAAGTGTTCTAGAGATGAACGCGGTACTGGTGGTGGTAAATATACTGCACAAAGAGCTATTTGAGATAAGTCACGGGAACTAGATGCATTCAGTACTACCCAGAGATCCTCACAATCACTTTCCCACGCTCTAATACGTTTAGATTTAATATTATTTTTTACGGCAATTAACACCCCACCCCCCTTCTCCTTGCTAGAGTTAGAGGAGTCCCTGTCCCTTCGGTACACTACATACCTACTGTCAAATAACTCACTGCTCATTATGGAGCCATCAAGCCAAGTTTCACATATTATAACAATATCATAATCATTGCAACAAATATTACGATAAAAATCAATTGTTTTTGTTTTTAAGCCACCTGCATTTTGATAATAAATATGTAAACTATTGAATTTACTATAAGGATTAGGTACAATTCAATGCGTAAGTATTAATTTAGAAGAACATAATTACATTTACACTATTTTATTTAAACAATCTATATTCTTAATAAGTATATGCTCAGTAGTATCGTTTTTCCTTACAAAGATTTTTGCCGTTTCTCACCCAAACATACTCACACATACAAGCAAAATGAGATAAAAATGAATTTTAAATCTACATATTTTACTTTAGCCTAATGAAAATTTACAACACAAATTGACACCATTATATTCTCATCCAATAATAAGTTAGTAATTTTTTGTTGCAAATAAAAACTTTCGTAGTATTTAATGACCAAAAGAAATACAAAGATTTCACAAAGCGACTGATCTATGTTACGCGTAACCAGAAGGCTGGTTATTATCTTGCACAGAGGACAAGCATTGCTTTTCAACGTGGTAATGCTGCCAGCTTTCTGGGAACGTTACCGGTCGGTGATGATGCAGAGGAATATCATGACGCATTATGTATGTATTTTTGTATCTTTAATTTAGTACCTAACAAAAATTTTCGTGTTATATCTAGTTAACTGCATGTTTAAAGTTTCAATTGAGTCTTAAACAGAGTTAAGGTTTATGCCGTCAGTATCGGTTGCTATACGTACATCTATGGCAGTCTTTACGGCTAGTGGCGGGTCGGGGAGTGGAGTAGATAACTGTTGTGGAAGTCAGATGATATTCGCTTCACTGAAATAGTGAAAGTTCAGTCAAATCCGCAGTGACTGGTAAAGCGCACCCCAGACTGCGACTGGGATTAACGCTAAGATGAAGGAGAGACGTTTAAATTTCAATTCAAACTTTCGCGACTTACACACAAATAACCGGTTTCTGAATAAAACTGGGAAATTGAAGTTAAGTCTTGTCAACGCCTATTAACTCACAGTTTAAGTAAGTTGACTATGATCAAATATGTAATTAAACAGCAGTTGAAAGATCAGCCATTTTCAAAGAGCTTGCATGGCTTGTCATCATAAAAGGGTTCAAAGTCATTACTTAACTAAACCCAAACCCGCCTTTTATACTCAAAACCTTACAAACAGCTACTTTGTAGTTAGCCTCTAGTTGTGTAACAAAAGTAAACACACACATATACACTCACACAACACCAAAGACACTCGAGGTATATGAACTACCCCACTTCGCTATATTTTCGAGGCATATGTAATGATTGAGACTTATGTGGGAATTTAAGTAAAGAGTCTGATCAATGCAAATATACAAATGTCGGAGCGACAGCTCAAAAGGGTCAGATAGATATCTTATCAGGTTCTATGTCGACTAATTCAGGATGGTAATCAGATGTGAGGATATTACTAAAATCAATGCAGATTACTTCGTTAAGCGTAATACTTCATTACCACACGAACTTTGTTACGCGTTATCACAAAGGCTGCTTACAATATTTTAGGATTTAAACTAGACTTATAATAAAGCACAAATCGATAGAAGGCAATGAGTCTCATTCGCGCCGCAACCCGTTTCAAACTGAGCTCCTCTCGGTTCGGACCGTAAACGAAGTGTCATTTACATCAAATGTAATTTTCAACTGATAATCTGTCACAAGCTAAACATACTCAAGTAATAACCAATGTTGCCAAATACAAAATAACTGAATTCAAACAATTATTACTTGGCTCTGTGCAGTAAGCAAGAATCGAATTCTCATCCAATATAGCAGTCAAAAGGTCTACCGTCACTTCATCATCGATGCAGACTCTTCATTTTTAAACAGTCTCTTAAAAAAGTTCACCTGCGTCATTATTCTGAGTGACATCGAGTTTCAAACGCATTCGTAACCTCAGGAGATGGTACATTACCATTTGCTAATATAGAAGAAAGAACTGCCGGAAAACTGAACAAACTTAAATGTATCGACTTTTACGAACGCGCGTAGTTACGAAACGATTTGTCACTCAGAATAAGGGGCCTGTTTATGAACGTAATATATAACCATTCACACGCTATGTTACCCACGGACATATCAACAAGTATTCCATGTGAAAATGGAGTCGATTATAACCAGTATTGGAGCAAAAACCAACCTTGTGAATGAATGAAGATTGAACATATAGTATTTAAGGATATTTCTCACAGGTATGTAGAAGGGACAGTATTATTTTAACAGCTAACGAAATACCTATACCTTGTTGGAACCTGCTTTAATGTATAAAGTTTATTTTAAATGTAACTTATATCAAACAAATAATGCGTACAATAAGTCAATCCAATTTAGTCAATAAATTAATCAAATAGTGCCCCCTGACCGTTCTCTGCACAAAAATTTTTCCACGCTGGATTGCGATGGCCAGCCTTTGCAATAGGAACGCTCCTCAACGGGAGAATTGTCTTTATAAGCCTTTTAAATTAAATCACATAGATCAGAGCCTACGAAGTGAGAGATTTTTTCTGTTGTATCAAAGAATAAAGTTTAAAGGAACTATTCTTTGCTTAAAACAATTCTATACCACAGTAAATTACATTTGTCTTTGGAATGTCATCTCTATTCTCCTTAGCTTTAGTTATAACTTGAATACTACACAAGATATATCACTAAATCCGGTTAAATGATCTATTTTTAGTATCCAAACCTACTAAACCATTAGCGAAACATTAATTGGACCATTGGTAGGCTCTAATTGACCTCGGCGCTGGACAATCAGGCCAGCAGGCCGTTCCCAAAACAGTTTAACTATTAGGTCACAGAGATCACTTTCGTAGAAAAGCTACAATTGATCCTACCAACCGTTAGGCTTAACGGTCAACGGTATCAGGACTTCAGATTGGAATTGTAACAATTTGCTTTTTTTGCGAAGAAATGCAGTATGATGTTTTCGTTACTCAGACTTTTATTCTTAGGGGCCGTTCAAATATTACATAAGCACTAAAGAGGGGAGGAGGGTCTTTGCATTGCTTATATTTGATGAAGTGGGGTGGGCGTCTAAATAATAATTACGTAAGCAGTAGTTATTTACTATTTCAAACATAATATAGCATGCATTACCCATACGTTACCCAAAAAAAATAAACATGAAAAGAAATATGCATATGGGTACCAATTTTTACGTAAGCATGCGGGGGGGGGGGGGGGAGTTGTTAACAGCTTTGCTTCCTTTTGCTGACAAGGAGGAGGGGGGGTTAATTAATTGAATTAATTGTAACTCAGCACAACTGCTCGGAATGTAAAATAGCCTTTGTATTAGTCCCGCAGATGGTATATTATCTCTCTGCTAATCTTCATCTAAATCCGTTCAGCAGTTAACCTATGATTGAATGAATATCATCAGAATATTTCATTGTCAAGTTATCAAGTTGGATATGTTCTTCATGATCATACATAATAGAATTACGCCGTTGTATGCATAGCGACAAATGGACGTGTAAAAAGAAGACACTGAAATTGATTGCCCGCGTCGTTCCCGCCAGAGTAGAATTTGGGCCACCCCATCTCTTTCCATGCGGTGTCGTACAAGGCGATTAAAAGATAGGACTGTTTAACAACAGACAGATATAGGTACACAGCCCAGACTCCACCTCAGATGAATGGCTTGAGTCAACAATAGTGCCCGGAATAAGTCAATAAGCTCACCCCCTGTTACGTGCGACCGAATACAATGATTGATGAATTGTGGGTGTTAATTCATCTCTGCCTAACCCTTCAGGGACAAAGGCGTGATTATATGTATTAACATGATAGCTTTACGGATGGTATTTTATGTATAATATCTAAACAATGTATATAACTGTGAGAGAATTGTGAATTCCAAAAAAGCTTGCGTAAAGAAATCCAATATTATACACATACAATAGCTACCTAAATATTGTATAGATACAGTATCAGAATCTTAAACATATCTGTCAACATAATACCAATGACACCTACCGTTCCATTGGTCGTTGACTCTTATTTGTATTGGTGTAATCTT
The DNA here is from genome assembly GCA_963662185.1 of Eilema griseolum. Classification (NCBI taxonomy): domain Eukaryota; kingdom Metazoa; phylum Arthropoda; class Insecta; order Lepidoptera; family Erebidae; genus Eilema; species Eilema griseolum. Next base: position 5,671,001 of record OY759250.1, read on the forward strand.
ACCAAAATCTACTAAAAATTCATAATAAAATATACATGACAATAAGTTTACTATTTTTCAACATACTGTAGATATAATATATCAATACGTTATTTAAGCTGTATATTTACATAAACGGTGTCCGACAGACACACTGGTATTTGGCAATTACAAATAATTTATATATATATTACCGTTAGAAATAATTTGATATCGACAACGAAGCTTAAGCAATTTTGTATAAGTTCAACCTAGATACGTAGATGTCAAGTAGCCCACACAACGAGTAACCTCATATCGATTACAAATCGTGAATCGATATAAATAATATCGATGTATTGTTGAATCATAAGAGTTGTCACCTCTAGCTGCCGGATTGTTGCCTCAGAACGAGGGTCTACCATGAGACAAAACCGTCCGAAAGTCGTGACATTTACATACTATGAAATTGCTTTCGGTAGACTTTAAACCAAATGAAATGTCACGTGTAATTTTGAAGCTTAATTTTGGGACAAAATGGGATTCATTCTAAATACTTCGTTTCGCAACTTCAGTTGCACATGGTAGGCCTCCAGATTTCGCATTTTACTTGTGGAACTATGGATTATTATTACTTACTAGGCATATACAATTATATATATGCTTCTAGGATTCGTTCCTTCTAATTACATTTGGTACTTTTACGCTCTGAGTATCGCGGTATTTTAACTGTAGTAAAAAGTTTTAATTAAGTTTAAATACATAATTTACGGCTCTAGCATGACGTTTAGCATGAATAAAAATATTTATATCACAGTTTGATCCTAGCTCTATTATTTGTATTCAAAAAACAACACTGATTTTACTAGATTCGATAAAATTAACGGGTATAATAACTTTTAAATTGGTTAATGACCCCATAAATACTGTCTTATTTTTATGAAATCTTTCTCGATGTTTAAATTTCAGGAAATAAATAGTTTTGCAGTCATTGACACTTATTTATTCTACTTATTATGATCGCTGTACCGATATAAACTTTATTAGATTAAGAATTTACAGATGCAAAGACCTAGTTTGAAAATGTATGTAGTGAACATATATCTGTCATTTAATGTATTAACGAATTTGAATTCACGCGTATAAAGTGATGTTTATTACGCGTAAATTGAATTATTATTTTGTAATTATAATTGTTATTTATTTATGTTCTATTATAAATTATGTGGGTGTTGTTCTCGATGTTTATATACTGCTGCGAATAATAGCGCATCAACTTTCCTACTTTATTTTTGTACACGTATTTTAAAAAATATCAAAAATATAGGTAGGTCTATGTTGTCGAGAGAGCTGTCTTATTGGGCTACCCTATAACCCCGTATATGAGACTGTTGACGGCGTGAGTAGTAAAACAATACATGGAAATAAGAATAAATATTAATAAGAACTGGAAGAAAATAAATAAGGATTATTGAGGGACTTTCTGTTTTATTCATTTGATACAGATCAAAGTCATACAGTACACGACAATAATTATCGACTATAGCATCACTAGTCACTGAACAAGAGACACTTGGCCACTGACTGACAGATAAATAGACGCTTATTATACGAATCATATTGTTTGGCTTGTATAAGTAGTGGTAAGTAGGCGAAGGCGAGTTTATTGACACCTCGCTGATGGATATATGTCGCAGTCGACACTAATCTATTCTATAAAATAAATGTTAAGTAGCTCTGTTTGTTTGTTTATAGTGCTGTGTTTCTTATTGTTGGTTCCCAGACAGGTAGAATAGGACCACCTTATCTTTTGCTGTGAGTGTCGTAGAAGTTGACGAGGTATAGGGCTGTTCTCCAACCTTACAGTAAACATATATTAATAGTTAAACCTCCCTGGGATATTTAGCAAGTTTTTTAAATTATTCAAATATCTGTGTACCCTTCTGAAGTACTGATATAAAACTAATATTTCATTTCATCTAAAAGTGTTGACTTTTTAATCATAATTTACAAGAAATACTTAACTTAGTAATTTGTTTCATGATTAATGCATACAATCTGGTTCATAAAATTTTATGTTATAATTTAAAGTGGCATACTTTTCCTAAATATCCGTTACGCATAATATTAATGCCGCATAAATTAAAAATAATGATTTGTATAGCCTAAATGATACTAGATGATTAATTTAAATAAAATAAATATCGATAAACTTAAACAGTGTGATAAAAAAATAATAATATGTCAAAGCGTTATTCTACCTTTCAAAATTATGTCAAAATATATTAGGTATTGTGCCGCAAATTGTCTTGGAAATCAAGTGAAATTAGGAAGTGTTGTTATGAGATATATCGTATTCGGACGACCAAAGTAATAAGCGTACATTTTTTCTAATAAAAGGTGTATACTTACTTACTTGACCGTGTATATTATACAGGTATTTTATCTCCAAATTTCACAAGTGCAACCGCGTGTAAAGACAAACGAATAATACATTATGGGGCTGCCACTGAGTACCTACTTAAGTGTATGTTCTAACACCCACTACTGGTTATGGTAAAGAATTCGATGACCTTCTGTAAACATAAGCCGATGTATTTGGCATCGAATTGTTATTAGAAAGTGTTGCAAAAAGTGGACAGTGGGCTGCTTTTGTTGCAGGTATTGGTGACCATATCGTCTTTGTAGATTGAAGGATAGTATGGTGTATTTTTGAAACGGGGCAGTAAGGGCAAGTACCTTAACCGTTGCAGTTACAGCAAAACGTTCTTAGAAGACCTTCCCTAACTTTTTGACATATTTTGAACGGCATTCACAGATTTTGTAAAAAAGTTACAGTTGGCAAAAAAAATGCAAAAAGTCCAAAAATATTTTTTTATGCCAATCGATTCTATTTCATGTGGGGATCAAAAAACTCTATCTATAAGACCATTTTAGCTTTCAGTACTAGGAAAGACAGAAATCGCCAAAAACGTTTCCCATACATTTCGTACGGAAATATGATAAATCAACTCGAAACTCATAGGTCAGGTAAAATTTTGATCTTTTTGAAATAAAAAAAATCATTTAAACATTTAAGAAATTGGTTTATGAAATAAATTGCTCAAAATGATTTCCATTTTCACGAATACATAAGTCTATCCTTTTTTGCACTAATCGAATGGCGGCTAACAATGTTCTGGGATGAATATTACGTAAAATGGTCATTAATGCATCCTTGAGCTCTTGAACACTGGCGTACGTCGTCTTATAAACCTCGTTTTTCACGAAGCCCCATAAAAAAAGTGGTGTTAGATCGGGGCTACGAGGTGGCCACTGTGTTGGACCATATGTGTACCTATCCACTGTGTACCGAATAGGCGGCTCAAATTGGAACGTGAAAGGTGACTGTTATGTGGCGGAGCACCATCTTGTTGAAAATGAACTTTTCGCAATTCCGACAGGGGCCATTCGTCCATCTCGTTTTCAAGATGGTGTAAAATGACTTCATTATACATGGCAGAATTCAGTTTCCCTTCATAAAATTCCACCATTATGACTCGATTGGACATTATACCACACCAACAGTTGAATGAGAAGCGAACCTGATTATGACTTGCCGTAACTCTTAGTGGATTTTCTTTGGACCAATAGTGGTGATTTTTACTGTTGTACATACCGTTATTGGAAAAATTCGTAAAAAACTTTATAAAAAAACTTTTTGCATTTTTTTTGCTAACTGTAAGTTTTTTACAAAATCTGTGAATGCAGTTCAAAATGTCCCAAAAAGTTAGGGAAGGTCTTTTAAGAACGTTTTGCTGTAACTGCAACGGTTAAGGTACTTGCCCTTACTGCCCCGTTTCAAAAATACACCCTGTATAAATACTGCAATATTGGATGAGGTATACAATATACGACGTGTACATGTCTTCGTAAGATTGAAGTTTTTTGTTTATCTAAAATGTGAAGGTACATCCTCATTTGGTTTTTACTTAAGGGCCTTTTCATCATCAGCATGCCAGTCCATTGAAGTCCAATTTCAACGAATGTAGTTACTTTTGAATAAAATTACAAAGTATTTAGTATGCCAACTATTTAAATCAAAGACAATTTGGTTGGAATTAGGCGAGGTTCCGTGGCTCAGTGGTCAGAGAAGTCTTCATGTCAGGGACAGATCCCGAGATTCAAATCCCGCCTGAATCGATAAATTTTTTTCTCCCATAATCGATTTGAATGTAGATACGTTGAAATTGTTATTACAGACAATGATAAACATACATATATACACATAATCTTGCCTACATCACCGAAGGGTTAGACAGAGATGAAACGATTATAATCGGTTTGTTATTCATTTAAGCTGGTCCACGGTTTAGCTACCATCCTATATAGTCACGCATGTAAATCCCGAAAGAGGCAGGTCGATGTATGTGAACAACATTTTCAGCTAACGGTTTAGCTAGTACTTTTGAAATTCGAACCAGCACACAGTTGAAAGGGTTACATCCTCTAATTGAGAGTTAGTTGTAGAATAGTTAAGTACTAGAGTTTTGGCGCCAATACAAAGAAGGTCGCATCGCAGTATTATTTTTTTTCCGAAATTGGTGTGAATTCGAATTTTTATGTATAAAAATGGTGGATTTTTAGACATAAGTTTTTGACACACAAGTGTAGGAAAGTGGCATATTACAGTGAATTGTGACTGTTCGTGTTGGTTCCAAATCTCCCTAAGGAGCTTCTAGTAAAGTCTCCATAACTTTACTGAGGCAGGAATCATCTCATTGGTTTTCATCATCAGTATCATAAACTTATCATCATCGTCGTCAATTACAATCAACCTAAGATTATATATAATACAAAATAAGACTTGACATAAAGTTCGTAGCTACCATGTCATAAAATCCCTTAATAAACGATCCCCTACTGAAGCCACTTAGAGGATTCAACCAAACATTCTGCAAATTCGATATATAGTAGATATTAGTAAAATTAAAAGAACAGGCAACATGCAAACTTACACCTTATATTTTTGGGCGTGCGCACATCACTATTCAAACATTTTACAGATCAAATCATAAAGCAAGAATCAATTTAAAGCGATACTCTTAACCTCTATTTATCGATTCATTATCTACTACTTTCTAAATAAAAATTCAAATAAATCACACACAATTACACCTATCTAACCTAGACAATATTTTGATATTGGTTAACCAACACTATCAATCACTTGACCATACCGGGATAGTACATAAAATATCGATTTTAAAATCGATTTAGATCAAACGCACCGAATCGATTAATATCAATTTATGCATCATTTTATTGTTAGATCAAAGCTCACTAGAGTCTAGTAACCCAATAATAGGTGGTTTATTTTCGAGTTGGTCTAAATTAGGGTTGGCACAAATGTTTGTACCAATTACTAAAAGAAGTAGTGGGAGTTGCTTATAAGCTTTTACCTTTTAAATGAGTTTAGACGTCATTGTTGTAAAATATCGATTGTAAACCCACGTATGATTTGTAAAACTATTTTGTATCGAGATAAAATATTAATTCTCTTTATATGATCGGATAGAATCATTCACATGAAATATGCGGCGTGCGTTTTAGTCGGTTCGAGTCCGACATAACCTCCTCCACCGGCTCCGGTGGGGAGGTATCCGTGGGGATTTTGCACACGTAAAAAAAAAACAAAAAAAAACTCAATTATCCGTGTGGTGACGGAGAAGAATACAAGTATCACCACCCCATCTCACCCGAAAAATTTGCAGGTGATATTACTGCAAGAGAAGAGAAACACGAAATAAAACACTGTACCAACCCATCTGGCCAGTGTCGAAATAGTAGGCCAAAACCTCCCATCATTGAGAGAGGCGTATGCCCATTGGCTAATTGATTAATTGACCTATTTGTTGTGTCAATATATTCCAAGTAAAATGACTGTGATATATGAATAGAAGGATTGATAGAGAATGTGGAATAATAAAATGCTGCTAATAAAAATGTTATCTATTTCAAAGTAATGACATCTAAGATGACAGATTTTGTTTATAAAGATCACGTGAATATGACTTAACCTCGCCTTGTGGTAAACGGAAAGTTTCCGGAAAGAGGGTCACCATTACAGACACCAACAAAGTTTACCCTCAGCATGACGCCCTCATCAGAAGCGTTCCTTTAAGTTGTTAAAGGAACTGAGATTATAAGAAGAAGGAAACACGCAAATATTATGTGTAATCACTTCCTTAGTCGTATCTAAGAGAAAAAGTTGATCAAAAGATCATGTTACCGAACGATTCCCGATCACTGTTAACCCTGCTTCATTTCGTATTTCGAACTTGTGTGCCGAAAATAAACTTAATAGTATTAGGGTCGGCTATTTCGAACAGTTCAATGGCCGATAATGTCTGCCTGTGAGTAGCCTTGGGTGTGATTAGAATTGGTTTAATGAATGCTTTATAATAATTGTAACAATGACACTGCAATAGGCTATTTGATTTACTTAATACTGCTTTATATGTTAGTTTGTTCCGAAAAAATTTGCTTTGCAAAGTTAAATAGTGCCTAACTAAACTGAAACTATGATTTTTCATTATTTTTAATTTACGAAAGTAAGTCTAAATTTGAACAATCAAATTCTGTCCCCGATTAAATTGAATGAGTGATGACGATGACAAGGAAGGAATTTCTTTTAATAAATTAAATGTATCAATTTGATGAACATAGGAGGAAAAATTGTATTAATCGTAGACATCGTAGTGAAAGCTGCAAATTTTTGAGGTAATGAGTGGGCGCAGGGCCCTAATTAGAGCACCAGTGGGTTCGTACCCATCTACAGGATCACAAGTTTTTATTTTTTTTGTTCAGAGAGATTAAGAAACTACGTCTCTTATAGCAAAATAGCTTGTTCTTCTTACAAGAGATTCAATATTTCAATCATACCAACTTTTTGATTTATTACCACCATGTTACCACTCTTTGGCTATGTTGCGATTGATTTATTTGATTACTTTAACTATTTTTAGATATTATTTTGGTTTGATTTTGGATTAATTTATAATATTATAATTTACGTCTATCGTACATTAATGCTAACTCAAACCATTTGACCAGAAAGCAGTGAAATCTCAAATACATAGCAATAAATAGGTGTTAAATCTCAAATACATAGCAATAAATTGCGAAATTGTGAACACAATGCTATCAGGTTAAGTTTATTAGCTTCCCAACGGAAATAAACTAGTCCATTTGCTAATAAATTAAATGAATGTAATATATTTACATAATTTGCATCACATAAAAGTTAATAATAAGATTTATGTTATAATTAATGTCAAGCTAAAATGGATGACAAAACGTTCTATGGTAAGTAGCGAGTTTTTACATGTTCGTAATATGAGTTGAGAATTCATTTTAATAATTTGATATTTTTAACCCAATTCCTAGTGCTATAATGTCAATTTTTGTAAATTTATTACGTGTACAATGAGATGCTGGAAGCTATGCAGTGTTTGGTTACTAATATCTCATTTTAATTTATTAGTTGTTTTCTTCTCGTATTTAGTTCTTCATCAATTCTTTTGATGTGCCAATACGTCAAGATACTTTTTATTGCTAGTTAGTTTATCGACTTGACCGCACATAGTAAACCTCTATTCCTTGTTTTTAAGTCTGATATTATTATTTCTTACCTCCAACATCATCCTACCTTCTTCAAACTCTGTTAGATTTGGCTTTTTAGTGTAACTATAATAACTATTACTAGCGAAACCGTATTTCCTAGAGGAGAGCATGATCCTCCTCTATTCGAAGAAGCACGTAATAGATATAACAGTTTATAAAATGAAAATTATTGAGAATAGAACAACTAAATAATACTTTACCCAACAACATCAAAGAAGATCAATCAAGAAATTTGTATTGATGATGTTGTACAAGAAAATTAAACTAAACGACACAATATTTTATTTTTCAAATAATAATACATTAAAATTGTAATAATAATATAGATCACAGAATGCCTATAGACGATGCAGTATGAGAAAATCACTCCAAATGACGATTATAATATCGAATCAGTTCGATTCGATGTTATAACTTTCCATAATTTCACTTTTATGTTTCAATAATATATATATATATGTTCTGAGCTTCCGCTGTATTATTGATAGCTGTTATTGACAAAATAGGATTGGTTTGAAAACTTTTAATTTGTAAATCAGCTTTTGGGACATTAACATCTCAATCTGCGTCTTTATTATGGGCTTGAACTATTAATCCAAAATTTAATGTCTTGATGAAATTTTTATACATTTTGAAGACCGTTATTATACTACTTATTTGGAATTATATCGTGATTGGTTGCTTTTTATTATTAATTTTACACTTTCCCTGAATGTTTTAGTTGTAATTGTGTTTTCTGTAACTGTGTTAAGATGGTGTTAATCTCATGAATAGAAATTTACAGTTATTTCATAATTTAAATTTTGTTTCACTGAGAAATTCATGTCTCAATTCATTTGATTCATATGCTGGTTTTAATACTAAGTGATTAACAGTGTTTCCCGAAGCTGAAGATATAATCCAGTATTTTTTTATTCAATAAATAGCACATCAACGGTGAACTATAATATTTTATTATACCATAAACTCATGAACATCTTAGTGCAGAATTGTACACATTACGGCTACGTCAGGAAAAAACGTGAGCATGTAAAATTTCTTCCGGTTCCACCGTTCTCCCTAAATAAGGAGCAATTCGTGAGTGGTGAGCAATTGTAGAATAAAATGATGAATATAATAGCCTCTTGGGCATAGTATCAGTAGAGGATCGATGGGAGGAATTTTCCAATGCCTAAAGAGGGAGAAAAAAGAGGGAGACTCCAAGTCTCCCTTTCCAACCCTGTAAGGACAAAACTGAGTAAACACTATCTATTATAAATTATGAACGAATGGTACAAACGCGTATTTAGACGTAAATGACATTTATGACAGTTCCCGACGTATGTCAATCCCATTCATTAATCAATCTATTATATTCTATACTACAAACATACTGTCATTTGTCTAGAGCGGTCGAGATATATAGAGATAAAAAATCAAGCATTTGGACAGTGAACTATAAAGGCACATTACTTTGCAACAATATTGCCTTAAATTTTCCAATAAATATTTATTACATTCTGAACTCACTTTGCTATCCCATGAACGTATCACGAAAACTATAAAAAGTACAAAAATAAAACATTGTATATTTATTATAAACATACTACCACATTTATATAAAAAAATAATGTTTTTAAACCGTGGATTCTGGATTTACTTGTTCAATAAAATCAAGAAGAATTTTTATTACTAACAAGAGTTTCTGTTGATGATCGATTTAAGAACAGCTATCACGGTGGTCATAAAATTATGACGGACATTGAAAAATACGAATGAACTACACATATGCATACGAATATTGTTGTACATACTTATAGTCACACCTCATTCTCATTGGGGTAATCAGAGACTACCATGTTTCAATAGTTTTTCTACTTTTATAATTGTTTTCATACATGCTCGTACTTATACTCTTGGCTTTACTTATCTAAGCTGTTCTAAATCTGATTGATATCGTACCCCTACCTTTATCAAGTTCCCCATTATTCCTGTTTTGTAAACCGTATTCATATCGGAACCATGTAAGCTGCCATTTTACTACTGTTTATACTACCGTGATCTTTAAATCTACCATACCACAATGTTCCTTTTTTTATACCACTTAGTTGACAGACAAGCACACGGCCCACCTGATGGAAAATAGTTACCGTGGCCTATGGACGTGTGCAACATCAAAGTAGTCGAACTTGCGCTGCCAACCCTGTAAGCACAGAGTTTCAGTGCCGTCAGTGTAAAAGATAAATCAGGACAAGTTTTTGGTCTTCCTACTGACAGCACAAAAACTATCCAGTGAGCGATACTTTATCATGTAATTCCTCACTTGGCCCATTAACGTCGCTCCAGTCACCTATTCATATTCAAACATATTATACCAATCCATTTCCCATGCGGTATCAATAAAATTTGGTATTAAGAAGCTGAACCAAGTCAAGTAAGAAATTGATATCAGTACAAATATTTCTCTGAGATAGCATTACGTTAAATGTATTGATATTGGAAATGATTGTGAAGTAGGAAGTGCTGAAGGTAACACTAGGAGTGACATCAATACCCGTGAGCTGGCTATGTGGTGTGGCTTAAGTGGGAAAAAACAGCGATAGAATTTTCATTTCATTTCAATTTCAATTACGATTTCATTCGGTGAATTTGAAATGTCCGTTTATAATGTACATGGAATATTTCATTTCATTATTTTCAAGCATCCCAATGATATTTTTGAATGATATTTTAATAGCAAACTAGATAGTGATTGCTATATTTTTAATTCAACGCTATCTTATTTCTGAACTACAATATTTTATTCCAACAAAAATCTTGTTTCAATCTTTTTATCACTTCATAAAGATAAATATTTCATTAAACGTCATATTTTATTACACTTTTGAACCACATCCAACATCGAGTATTAAAACTTAGCATTACCAGTTAAATTATAGATTATTTTAGTATCAAAGATTATAATTTTATTATGTCAAACCTATCAGATTTTTAAACAGTCCCTGCGTTTGTTGGCATTGTACCATACCAAACAAATTCTGACAAAAGCTATGCCGTCGATACGATAAAAGCATGTATGATGATGATATGTACAATAAAAAAAAATAGCAGATTCAAATTAATAAGTGTGATGGCCGTTTAAACTTTTTTAGCCAATGACAGTAGCACTAGTGCGACCTCAAACGCGGTGCACCCTGGGCAACGATAGCGCCACGCTTCACTCACGGATGCTCGGCTGTGACAGGAACGGCCACCTGTCACTCATGCAGGAGCTGACCTGCATAATCACGTGACGACCCCTCCTCCCCGCGCCTATCTCCGGGTAGAATGGGGCTTTGTGAAAATCGTAGATGACCCAATCTAAGCTGTGGTGCAAGGAAAATGATTTATTGGGTAGCTTTACACCCCAATATTTGAAACCCAAGACACACTCAGTACAAAAGTTACTCAATTTTCTTCATATCATTGGTTGGAACCAAAGCACAATATTTTATCTACCTTTCAACTTAAACTAAATCTCATGCCATAGATTATCCCAACAATATCTACCTTCATCTAACACAAATAAGTTTCAACAATTCCAACGTTTTTATTTACAGGTTCCCTTCCAATAATACAATGATATCTATCTGATTCGTTAAATCGTTATATTTTTCAATATAGTTACCATCTTTTGATTTAGTACCAGACTTACGCAACGATTATAAATCATAAGAATTTGTATGGATACATTTGAAGATTGAGATAGTGTTGTTAAGGAAATGAAAGATGGTAATCTTGGTGTGAATTTAGCTGGATTCGGATAAGATATTTTCAAATTTGAAAAGATAGTATTAAATGGAATGATATATTAAACACGCTTTTAGTAATATTAGAATGGTTATTAGTAATGTTAGAACAAATAAATTACATTGAATCTCCAACACCTAGGTAAGTTTAGCACTTAAAGTTTTAAGATGATTTAAAATTACAAGAGATAAGCATAAATGCGAATTTAGAAGTACTTCAACTTTGTGGTTTGCGTCGTTTTAACAGGCAATGATGCACCAATTTTTTGTATAACCACATTTATAGTTGTAGCGGATAATCCTAAACTCCCTCTCCGTAATACACGCGGTAGGGCGCCGAGACGTTATTCTCCGTCTAGGTACTAATTTACGAACGCGCCCATAGCGCTAGCCAATCACAGGCCCGCGCGACCGGCTCGGGGAGTCGGAGAAACGAACGCCAAGAGTAATACACGATTTACGATAATTGTCTTAATAATTAAGTTTATTTGTTGCTTAATTGTAAAATTCGTTATTAAAAGGAATGTGACAACTACACCTGGCTCCTTATTGGCTCCATCCCGACTACAACTGGCGCCCAACGTGTATATAAGGAGCATAAAGTTCGTCCAACAAGATGCCGCGCAAACGACAATCGCTAGATCAAAATAGTTCTATACAGGAGGGAAATAGCAATAACTCAACAAATAATAACGTTGTGTTTACACAAGAAGCACTTACAACGCTTATTACGAGTATGCAGCAGTCTCAAGCTGAGTTATATTCTCAAATAATGAGAGAGGTACGTTCGTCCACACCAAACGAGGTTAATGTCTCCGCCATTATGAAAAATAATTTTGCGAAATGTGCATCGCGTTTCAACGGAAATACTGGTGAGTCTGTTGACAATTTTATTGATGCCATCTCAGTATACAAGGCGTGCCTAAACATAAGCGACGAGAACGCCATGTTAGGACTTTCTATGTTACTGGGTTCATCGGCGGGAACATGGTGGCAAGGCGTCAAAAACTCAACGAAAACTTGGGAAGAGGCCCTAAACAGATTGCGCAGTGCCTTCGGCGAGCGTCGTCCGCCATTCAGGATTTACTCCGAAATATTTTCAACCACTCAAGGTCAGCAGAATACAGATCTTTTTATTGCGAAAATTCGAGCTTTATTAGCAAAGCTTCCGCATGGTGATCTGTGTGAACGAGTGGAGTTGGACATGGTATATGGGTTATTAGATCGCCGCATTAAGAAAAGATTAGATAGATCAGCTATCAGTACATTCGACGAATTATTAATTAAAGCTCGCGCTATTGAGGACTCGTTAAAGGAAAACCACAAGTCCGAGAGCTGCAACACATCAGTCGCGACGACTTCGGAATCTGCGCGCCCCGCTTCTAACCCTATGCGTGCCACTGCAGTCCCCGCACGTGCCTCTGCAGCACCTGCGTATTCCACTGGCACAGCTGTTGATGGTCAAGATGCAAGACGTGGGAAACCCAGGTTGTTCTGTGTGTATTGCAAGCGTAGTGGTCACACTAAAGACAAGTGTGAAAAGCTTAATATTAATAAATCTAATGATAATAAGTCTAGTGATAGTGATACTTCAAAGTACAAAGATATTAAATGTTATGGTTGCGGTACAGAAAATGTTATAAAATCTAAATGTCCTAATTGTAACCCTAAATTAAGCTCATATGGTGAGCACACTGCATTTTATTCCCTTAGTTCAAAGACTGAGACTTCAACTTGTATTTGTAACAATTGTAATCCCCGCTTTATGTTGTCAAATGGTTTTCAATGTGTTTCTGGTAATTTTGTCGGATCAAAATCTCATGTTAATAATGATTTTAGGCCGCACACCAGTATTGCTGTACCATTATCTGACAAAGTTGGTGGCTCACAATCTTTATTGGAAATGTCAAGTAGCTCTAAACAGTTTCATGGGAAAGTCAGTGGTGCTCAAACATATTTGGTAAATGGTGCTCAAACATGTTTTGCTAATGATTCTCAAACATGTTTTGCTAATGAATCTCAAAGTTTTTTTAAAGTTAATCGTGAAAATAAATCTTCTCTACGTCCAGTAATAAAAATTAATATTTTAGGTGAGAATGGTACAGCAATGATTGATTCAGCAGCCAAATGTTGTGTGGCTGGCTATACATTGTACAATCTTTTTAAAATGAGAAATCATCGTATGTTGTCTTGTGTGAAAAATGTAAGCTTAGCTGATGGTGTTACTAGATTAATGAATGTACTTACTACGGAAGTGTATGTATGTCTTGAAGGTAGAACCAGGCTCATAAGTTTTTTAATTTTTCCAGACGCGGATAGTAATCACACTTTGTTAGGTATAGATTTTTTGATAAATTTTGATATCAGTGTGGATTTTGGTAACGCTAAATGGTACTTTAACGATAATGATAAAAAGTTTGATCTTCTTTTCGAAAAAGATTTATTTTATGAACATGTCTATGTTAACAGCATATTTAGGGATGATGAAGCATCAGGTCTTACCGATCAACAACGCGAGGTTCTTGCTCAAGTTCTCACGGAAAATGAGGACATTTTTAAGTTGACAGGTGAACCAACTAGTTTCGCGGAACATGTAATAGATACCGGTGACCACGCTCCTATCGCGGTACCTCCGTATAGGTTAACGCCCGCGAAAAAGGCTGTTATGCAGACTGAAATAGAAAAGATGTTAGCCGAGGATATCATAGAGGAATGCGAGTCGGCATGGGCCGCTCCGGCGTTATTAGTTCCAAAAAAAAATGGTCAGGTACGTTTTTGTGTCGACTATCGTAAGCTTAACGCAATTACTAAGTCTGACGCGTATCCAATGCCGCTTATTGACGAACTTGTACAGTCAACAAAACGCAATTGCATCATGACTACGTTAGATATGAGAAGTGGGTTTTGGAATGTAAGCGTACGCGAGTGTGATAGGGATAAAACGGCCTTTCAGACACATTTAGGAACGTTTCGTTTTAAACGCATGCCTTTTGGTCTTAAAAATTCGCCAATGACGTTTGCTAGGCTAATAGACAGGTTGCGCTCCGGTACATCACTGAAAAACATAAACATTTTAGCATACCAAGATGACCTGCTAATTATATCAGATGGATTCGACCAGCATATCGCAGATTTACGTATAGTTTTTGATAGACTACGCCTATTCAATCTTCGCGCCAACCGCGAAAAATGTGTTTTCGCACGCAAAGAGGTTAAATATCTTGGCCACGTCATCACACAGGAAGGGATCCTCCCTGATCCTGGTAAAATACGCGCTATCGTGGATATGAAAGAACCAAGTTCGGTACGCCATCTCAAAACTTTTCTTCAAACGTGCTCGTGGTTCCGAAAGTTCATTTTGAACTTTTCGAAAGTCGCTGAACCACTAACACGTCTTCTGAAAAAGAATCAACCTTGGAAGTGGGGTAATGAGCAGAAACAGTCGTTTCAAGAGCTCAAAAAGAGTTTAACGTCTGCTCCCATTTTAATCCAAGCTGATTACAGCAAACCATTTGTATTACGTACGGATGCTAGCAATTACGCCTTAGGTGCCGTCTTGCTGCAGGGCGAAGGAAACAATGAACGGCCAATTGAGTATGCGAGCCGTCTCCTTAACCCCGCCGAACGCAACTACAGTACTACTGAAAGAGAAGCTCTAGCAGTAGTCTGGTCTGTTGAACGCTTCAGAGGTTACATTGAGGGTCATGAAATTGTTGTTAGTAGTGACCATCAACCTCTTAAGTGGTTATTAAGTTTAAAATCGCCTTCAGGTAGACTCGTGCGATGGGCTTTAAAGTTGCAAGAGTTTAATATTCGCTTTGAATACACTCCTGGTAAAGCCAATGTTGTCGCTGACACTTTGAGTCGTCCTACCTGCGAAGAAGATAGTAAGGATCAGTGCGGGATTTGCTCAGTCATTGTAGACTTACCTTCGAGAAGTCCTGCTGATCTTCGCCAAGCTCAGTTAGATGACTCGGAACTGAGAAAAATTATTAGTAGTCTTGAAAGTAATGATGCTCTTGAAGACAAACGCTGGTCTGAGCGAGGTTACTTCATGCAACAAGGAGTTCTTTATAGGTATAATCCTGACGTCGATGTTGAAGAACCACAGCTCGTACTTCCTGTGAGTTTAAGACTCGATGTCCTGCAGGAATGCCATGACACTCCTATTGCTGGTCATCAAGGCATCGATAGAACGTTACATAGACTTTCACAACGGTTTTTTTTCACTGGTATGAGACGTCTTGTGGCTGATTTTATTAAGTCTTGCCCTACATGCCAGCGGTATAAGTCGTCAAATGTAAAGCCATCAGGCCTCTTGCAAACACCAGTTTTGCAACAAAGAGGTGAGGTTATAGCAGTTGACTTATTTGGCCCGCTCCCATCTGGAGAAAAGGGGGAGAAATACATATTGTTGGTTGAGGACACAGCTACTCGGTGGGTCGAGCTCTTTGCTCTTGTTGACGCCACGGCAGAAGTCTGTGCCCGAACACTGATAGAGGAATATTTCCTCAGGTATGGCCTACCGCGTCGTGTCGTCTCCGATAATGGAGTACAGTTCGTCTCATCTGTTATGCAACAATGCATGTTTATCCTGGGGATTCAACAGGATCTGTTACCCTTATACCACCCGGAAGCAAATCCGGCTGAACGTAAAAATAGAGACCTTAAGGTACAGCTGGCTCAGATAGTTGACACCAAGCATAACTCATGGCCCAAACACCTACCGTCGGTTCGTTTCGCTATGAACTCAGCTATGTGTAATACAACTGGTGTCTCGCCCGCATTTCTCACCTTTGCTAGGGATCTCCGTTCACCTATCGAAGTCAATCTTGACATCAGGACAGTCCTAGAGAAAGATAATTTTGTACCCCAGATTACTCCTTATTTAAAGAGTTTCTTGAATTCTTTAATTTCAATTCGAGATAGAGTAGAGAAGGAACAGGATAGACGTAAAGAATACGCGGATAAAAATCGTAAAATTGAAGAGTTTCATGTCAATGACCAAGTGTTAGTTAAATCGCACGTATTAAGTAACGCTGCAAAAGGGATTTCAGCTAAATTTGTACCAAAAAGAGATGGTCCTTATACAATAATTAAGGTAGCGAGTCCTACTACTTACATTCTTTCTAAACTTGATAATCCTAACGACATCATAGGTAAATTTCACGCGTCACAACTTACGTCATTTGTTAAAAGGAACGAGGTTTCTCTACCGGTCATGCCCAAACGTAACCGAGGCCGCCCTCGTCAGATTAAGCCTGTTTCCATTTCACCTGAACGGGTTCCAGAGCCTGTTTCTATCTCAAACGAACGGGTTCTTGAGCGAGGACGCTTTATCGAACCCGAGGGGGAGTATGTAGCGGATAATCCTAAACTCCCTCTCCGTAATACACGCGGTAGGGCGCCGAGACGTTATTCTCCGTCTACTAATTTACGAACGCGCCCATAGCGCTAGCCAATCACAGGCCCGCGCGACCGGCTCGGGGAGTCGGAGAAACGAACGCCAAGAGTAATACACGATTTACGATAATTGTCTTAATAATTAAGTTTATTTGTTGCTTAATTGTAAAATTCGTTATTAAAAGGAATGTGACAACTACACCTGGCTCCTTATTGGCTCCATCCCGACTACATAGTTATATTACTCGATTTTGGGAACCATTTGCTCTTATTCAGATTGCTGCTTTCAAAGAAGACATCTCTCATTTTCAATAGAAAAAACAGAAGTTTGTTTAGTATTTGTGTGGTTTAGTGATTTGTGACGGCATTATCTGCACCATTATCATAAAAATGCATGTTTAATTTAAGCTCAAATAGAAATGTTGTTTACTATCTAACATTGGGATATCCTATACTTATCCACCATAATCTATCCTCTTCACTAAACTCCAATATCAACAGATCTCAATAACTTCGTATACCATAACATTCTGTTTGTTATATGCTATCAGCCATCTTAGTTGTAAGGTGAAAACGATATCAAGTCGATCTTGTTCCGTTATTGTGTTGCAGTGTCAATGTCACTGATGTAACAAAGGTCAATGCTTTTGAAGTTCAAGTTTATGTATGATCTTTGAATTATTTTGTTCTTTTTGTTGAGAAAGATTGTTATTGGTACAGCCTTTTATAGCTGCGTCTCGTTTACTTTTTATCTCTTTGATGATCTGATCGTTTGGACCCTTTTTAAATCAGCGTTCAATTTCGTTGTTGTTGTTAGTTGTTATGACTTCATTATATTTTTTGTGGGATTTAGTATTTCATAAATGTTCATATTGCCTATTTGAATTATTGTTATGACTTCATTTGGTCTTGGATGGAATATAACATATCGTAAATATTACAGAGTTTCAATTGCTGATAAAATTTATTATTTATTATACTACATATGGGTTGCCTTATTGTCTTCATAAACCAATCTCTTCCAAAAGCTGGTGAAACCACTTAAATAAAATTCGTTTATTTTAATAACATACTTTTACTAATAAATTCGTGTAATGTCCTAGAGTCAAACGGCAATCAAGCTGAGATCAGCAGAGACAATCTTAAAATCATAATTATTATTTGATATATAGATAATTGACACAGGTACAATCAATGACAACACATGTCAAATAATAAAAAATGCATTGCAATATGTATAAAAAAAAAGACAAAAAATATTTTTATTCAACCTAGTTTATACATAAATATAGAACAGTTCAGCAACAAGTGACAAAAGCCAAGTAGAATAATGGCCGTCTCTCAGCTTAATGCTGTCCACGTAGTGTGCAGGCGGACAGCGCCAGTTTTCAGATACATATTGATGCTTATATAGTTTTATAATCGATAGAGCTTCGGCTCTGACCTAGAGCAAAGGATGGACAGCCAGCATCATAATTATTTGGTACAACATACAACAATAAACAAATATAATTTAATTAATGAAAACTTTATAAACTATAACCAATAAATTTAAATTTATTAAGCTACTTTTATCATTGACTGTACATCAAACGTCGCCCAAACTATAAAATCTAGATCAACAGTTCAACAAACCATACACTTACGTTCAAATTAATGGACACCCGTTGCCAACGAGACGTAAACTGCCGTGTAAAATAACTATCCTACGCTCACCAATTATCCACTTTAAACGATTTTATCGATTACGGGTGACATGAAAGCATTGGTATAGAATCGATCGTAATCAGCACTATTAGTGAGAAATTAACCGAGATACGGAATATAAATATCGATGTTACTCGATTCTGATTAATCGATTTAAAATGTTGGGTGTGGTTACCTGCATTTTTGAATCGGAATCGAAGTGATTTTATCGTTATTATAACGTGTTCATGTTATTTAGTATAGAATGACTGAATGTTAGAATTAAGTAAATATCAAGCTTCTATCTTTTTGGTAGTTTGTAAAGTAACCTTCATAAGTAAAGTGGCTTTTTACGATTGATTCTTGGTCTCCAAATCTGGTATCTGTTGCAAACGTTAAGGAAATGGATTAATTATCAAAACAACTAAACCAATTGAAGTGAAAATAATAACGTAGCATCTCTCTACCGACACATCATTTAATACAAAGGTCATCCATCCATCTGTCCGTACAATTTATCCATTGATTTCACACATTACTTTGGTGTTCTACGCAATAATACAACAAAATGTACAAATTCCAATACTATAAAATAATATGTTATATTTTTGTAGCCTACCTATTTGCGAGCATACAAGTATCAATACATTTTCCAGAATCCAATTATCTTCGTATTTCAAAACCAGGTCTGGTTTCAAAAAATATTCAAACGACTGCTTATTTTTTTCGGAGAACAAATAGGTTTTTAATGGGCTTTCAAGTTACACAGGCTTGTTATATTTTTTACAGGAGGTCTTTTTTTGCACTGTAGTTCTATATTTAAAAATTGACTCTGGACTGTACGCGGGAGCGGTAATACTGTTCTTTTTTTAATCGAAAGGTCAGCCATTGTTTGAAGTGATGCACGTTGAATGCTTCGAATAGAATTTGTATGTTCAGAAAAAAGAACAGAACACATACAAGACAATATTCACTAGTGGTCTGCGATCGAAAAATTCATCAAATTTTTAGGTTTGAACGTCATCGTCATTGCTGTACTTAGACGTTCCAATCCAATTTTATATCCTGTTGTAGATCCTACGGAGCATTCCTTCCTTGGGTATCGTGTAGGATGTCGAAATGAGAAGTTGAATAGAATATCGTTGATGAATTAGTGGTCAACAGCGTGATATGGATAAGTTGTAATATGATAGCAGATAACACGAGAACATGAAACAGATTTTCGAAGTTGAATGAAGAAGAATGGAAAATTCTATCAATCTATTGCTGAACATAGGCCTCTCCTAATCTGCGCCATTACGCCCGATGCTCTGTCTTCCGTATCCAGCTTATCCCAGTCAACTTTTCAGGTCGTCAGTCCATCTAGGTAGAGGGCGTTCCACCTTTCGTTTGCTTCCCTACTCTAGGACTCGTTTCCAACGGCCATCGGTTCTTCGACAGATGTGACCTGCTCAGTGCTACTTCAGTTTGCTTATTCTGCGATCTATATCGGTGGGAAATTCAGTAAGAGAATATTTTAGCACTCTGCACTCATAGTTATTGTTGAACCATACCGAATCATATAAATGAGAGCCTAGAGCGTAATATTCTTAAACAGGAACACACCATTTGAACATGTAAACAATCGACATTTATCAAATATTTACGTTCTATCGTTGCGTTGGTATAGAACTCGACTCCACATGACCTATTTCACCTTTTAAATTTCGAGTGCTTTCTACGTCACACACGTTGCCAAACCAGTTTTGAGGTTTGAGGGATACCGTAGGTTTTTGACGGTTACTATAATTATCAGGTGCGTTAATTGTTTATAACTTTACTATTAAACTTTCGCATTCCATGATATACAATAATGTTTACGTGAATTAACGCAATTATGGTATAGGTACTTTGATTTACCTGACGTTTAGACCCGGTTACACCAGCCGTGCTGACTGGCTCAGTGGTGCACGACCACCGTCTTCGAATCCGTGAGGTAGTTCTTTATCTACCCGCACATTCTCGATATTTTGAATATTTTCTTTTCGCTATGTACCGTCATATTCCACACTCATAGTGTCATTAGTCATTATTCTATGTTTATAGCCTATTGGTAAAATCATTTCAAAAGGCTGATTTGTAGTTTCTCTTCATAAATGGAAATCCCCTCGGATTATTTCGAACTCTCACTGACTAAAATCGCACGCCGTCTTGGGTCTGCAGATGTTAGGGTTGCTACAAACATAATTTATAATGAAACGGTTTTAACAAAGTTTATAATGAAGAAAATTGAAAACACAAAGTAAATGTTTCGCTTAAGAAACCTATTTGCATACATAACATGCGATGTAGATTTTGATAGCATTTCTTGTATCAAGTTACTTGGGCAACATGTTGCAATTGTTTATTTATAAGGAAATATAGTGACAAGATTATGTCGAAGGTTTATGGAGGTGGTTTAAGTACATAGAGACATGTACTTCCCCGCTGCCCAGGTGGGCATTTGGGTGGGAATACAGGTGAATATCGGTTGGGTTAACTACTTGTCTTACTTAATTTTACGTATTTAAGAAATTATATTTATTTATTATTTATTCTTTATGCACGAAGTACATTGCCGTAGGCATTCTCTACCAGTCTACCATCTAAACTATTTATTCTTCTATAATAGTTTTTGAAATAAAACGCAAGTAAAAATATAAAAAATACATATTAAACAATAAATCTTAAACACTGCAATAAAATTCTTCAAATTAATATTCCTTGTGTGACTATTGCCCCGAACCGTAGAGTGGCTATTTTCTCGAACCATTGTCCTGGTGGGAAAAACTGTTCCCGAAAATACATCTCGAGTAATTCAGTTTATCCCACGGTACAATTTAGATCTCTGCGCTGGTTTGACTCTTTTAGGCAATTGAAAATGAATATTTTCTTTAATGATGATAAATGTCTTCATTAATTTATTATATTACATTTTCATTATTATTCATTAACATTAATGACAACATCCGTGGCTTGGCATTAGTAAACGTGGCCGCTACGCAGGAGGCGCGGGTTCGATTCCCGCTTAGTGCAAATATTTGTGTGCATGAATATAGATAGGTATTTGCATTGACCTGGTCGTGTCTCGGAGAGCACATTAAGCCGCCGGTCCTGGTTGCCACTGCTGAGAAAACATAACAAAATGGGGCTTTATCGATCGGTCGCAAGAGTCCTGCGACTGCGGGACCCAATCCCAGTCCATGTCGCATTTGCTTTCCTGCTCGATATGCCCCTTCACTTACACTACCGAAGACCTCTGTAGAGCAACGGAGAACGCTGTTGTTGTAACCAAGTTTTTTGCCAATAAAATTTAAATATCAGACCATTACCTATATGCCAGACCTAGCCATTGACTCGAAAATGAAGAAGATCAGATAAGACGAATATTTGTTAGCCACCTCAGTATTACAATAAAGCAGCATTATTCATCGTATTCTTTGATGCTAACATTCCGTTTATCATCTATTCACACAATGATAATCGTTCGGACATCATTCTCCTTTGTACGAATTTTACGCTTAATCTATTTTTAATGTGTGTTTTTATGTCGGTAGCGAAAACGTAATTAGGGCTTTGTATGTCTGCATAAAGTAGGTTACTATTTAAAGTGTATGTCTTGATTACTATATCAGATGTAATAACAAATGCTATTTGGGTTGTTCCCAAACGTTCCGTGTTCAGTTATGTTGATTACAACATGAGGTTCTATTTTCCGACGAGCTTCTAACGTAAGCTCGTCGGGATTACGATTATGACGTCTGTAGTGTCGCACACGTCCGCAACCGTGGGCGTTCAGGTGAATCATGTGCCTGTCGGCCACTTATGTGACATAAAAAGCGTGTTTTGTCAAGAAGTTAAGATATCCTTTAAGATGAAACCGCACTGCAGGTTAATGCAGCGGTGTATCGCGGCATAATTGATTCGCAGAGAATATTCTGCCGCGTCGCGCCGCGCAATTCCGCTGCAGTTTCGCGCTAGTGCGGTATCACTTTTAAAGGTATTTAAACCATCATGTTCACTCACATCAGTATCAAAATAAACGGGATATTTAACTCAAAACCAAACAGCTGAGTGTCACCATTGTCACACGGTATGTGTAAGTAATGGTGACCCTCTTTTCTGGGACTTTGCCTTCAGCTTACCATCAGGCAAGGCGAAGTCCAATTGACGTGTCCTATATAAAAAAAAAAAAAAAAAAAAACCACATTCGGTGGGCCTCGGGATCCAAAGTCGAAGTTTTGGCGGCTACTAGGAAATCGTTATGATGATGATGATAGACCTGCAGCAGTCATTGAGGCCATATTTTTTACTACGGAAGTGATGGAAGGGGCCCTTGGAGCTTCATTTTATCATGGCGTAATAATCGATTCGTATACCGTTTATTTTTTTATTACTTAATTTAGTTTTAATAGTCTAACAGCTACAGTGTTGATAGTAACTGGCCCATAAATAAAATGTTGACCTTACGAAACTAATTTTGTTGAACTACCTTTATTTGTGTAGAAAAAAAATCGGACACAAAACTACTCCGTCATTTTTTGATGGTAGCAATCCTGGACCGATTTTTTTTAATAGCTATGAACACTTGCAACTATTAATACCTTTCAAACAATAAAACTAACACTAAATCGGTTTATCCGTGCGAAAGCTATATCACAGACAGATACACCGTGGGTCCCGGCAGAGTAGAATTTGGACCACCACATCTCTTCCCATGCGGTGTTGTACAAGGCGACTAAGGGATAGGGCTGTTTAACATCAGACAGATAGATGCATGACTTGAGTCAACAATAATGCCCGGAAGACGGCAATAGACTCCCCCGTTATTACGTGGGTCCGAATTCAATGATTGGTTAAATGTATGTGTTTATTCACCTCTGCCTAACCCTCCAGGGATAAAGATGTGATTATATGTATGTATGTGTATACACACACACATACACAGACACGTCAAACTTATAACACCCCATCGTTTTTGCGTGAAAGTTTAAAAACAGCAATCGTACTATCGTATGTAACATAATTTTTAAGTGAGGAGGTGGTATATCCTCAGCTGAGTTATACTTGCAAATGCGGGCCTGCTGCTGTTCTATTAGAGATACTCGTACCGGGATATGCACGATGTATTGTTTTGAGTTTCCGATATTTCAACACTGTTGCAAGTGCCATGATCACAGAGGAACTAGATGGAGTACTGGTGCTTATCGTTGAAACAGTTTTAGGTGTATGAATATCGATCTAACCTACCTACTACTTACCTAAAAGCAAGATATCATCATTCTCATATGGATCTCCTAGTTGCGTCTAAGGTTTGCAGTTTATAGACCAGGGTCCATTGATGTTTTTTCTCAGAGCAACAGCCGTCTGATCTCTTAACCTCTAGAGATACGCCGGTGCCAGAGTCTTGTTTGACTTTGGCCCAAAGGTGTGGATAGTTCCTTAAAGCAAGATATTTCTTTTTATACCACTTAGGTGGCAGACAAGCGCATGGCCCACCTGATGGAAAGTGGTTACCGTGGCCTATGGACGTGTGTGACACCAGAGAAGCCACACTCGTGTTGCCGACCCTGTAAGCACAGAGTTTCTGAGCTGTCAGTGTAGAGGACAAAGCATGACAAACCTTTAGTCATCCAACTGACGTCACAAATTGTCCAGTGAGCTCTGGCTACCCTACTCACCGCCGGGAACAAAGCACGGAGTTATTATAACCGTGGTATTCTGTAGGACAGAGGTACTTCCCCAGTCGGACTGCTCAATTGTGCTGAAATACCGCCGTGTCCTACCTCCTTAAAAATATACCTACCTTTCTTCGACTGTATAGATAGAAACGGAAGCCCACCAAGCGTGACCTTACCTTACCTGGTAAGAGTATCCTCCCTCCGCAATGGTAAAGCAACCTCAGGTGAGCATTTGAGTATGTAGCCACACACAAATGAAAGAAAAAAACCTTGCGGCAGAATATTTTGTTCGCAATAATTTATCAACAAGGCATGATTTAAATGTCAAAGAATACCAAAAAATTAAAATCATTATTCATCATTTGAATTATTTAATTAATCAATATTCATTATGAACATAATTAATTGTTTGCATGACCCCAACTGACCTGTAGAATAAAGGTATTTCTTTAGTCGGTCAACACCAAGAGCTTCCGTCTAGCACGGATTCTGTGGTGACCCGAATCTTCGAAAGCTGTCAAATTTTGTTCATAGAATTTTAATGCACATTTTTATTCAGTACCAAAGTTCCGTATGTCTCTGCTTGCCCTTAATGGACTTGGCTTTGTTTTCCACAACAATGAACGCTGGCTTTCATCATAATTATCAATTACGTATAAAAATTATCATAACGGTATAAAACGACAGGTACAAGAAAATTAAAGGATCAACGCAATGGTATAGTGATGGGACATAGTTATGACAAAAAGTTAAGTTGCTAAGTTTCTATAAGTTTTATTATCAGTACAAAATTTAAGACACTATCTTAAATTTTTGACGGTCTAGGGTGAGCTTGTGAGGGTAATGTTCAGGCTTTGGATCTTTCCAATAATATATCGAAGTATTTTAGTGTTTAAGCGTCCCCCGATACGACAACGTTTAAGTAAGTAACATCAATCAAATCAAGATTAAAGCGCTAGCCAACAAAATCTATTTTTTTACTTTTCCGAGGTAATTTTTCAGGGTTAGGTATTTAATTTATTTTAAATTTGAATTTATATTCGCAATTATTATGATGTGGTGACGGAGAAAGAATACAAGTATCACCACCCCATCTCATCCGAAGGGTGTCGTAAGAGGCGACTAACGGAACAATACGCAGACGAGAGAAAGAAAACTTGAAATAAAACCCTGCCCCAACCCGTCGGGCCACAGGAACAGAACAACACGTGGAAACAGTAGGCTAAATCCTCCCAACATTGGAAGAGGCCTAGTCTAGTAGTGGACTGCGATGGGCTAGTTGTTGTTTGTAGTTGTTGTTTTCTCGTTTTTTAGTAATGTATGATATTTTTGATAGTTTAAAAAAATTATGTAATTCAGTACATACATTACATTTAAAGAGGTACAGTTACAACCATTATCCACTCCAGCAAAAACAAATGATGATATTTCTTAAAAAAATTTGAGGCCACCCATTAAACCAAAAAATTGAGGCCGCGCGGCCTCAAGCAAACGTGTTACCCATCACTAAACGTTCCGATACCGGTGCGGCGTGTGTGGCCTTCTCTTTAGAATTAAGTTATTAAGTAATGCAAATTATATATGTTAATGAAAGTGCATTCGGTAATACATTATGGGTTCCTGTTTTGTATCGATATTATAATAATTATGTATATTGGTGCCTTGATGAGTGGGAAGAAACGAATGTGCGTAATAAAATAATCTTTGTGTGCCTGTTAGTCATCTCTCCTGGTAATAAAGTAACGAAAAAGTTGTTCGACTGAAATTTATCTCATTCATACCATGTATATTTCATATGGTAGTAAATAATGATTGGTGAAATGTAAGTGTTGATTCACCTCTGCCTAACCCTTCGGGGATAAGGGTGTGATTATATGTATGTATGTAGATCGATAGATTTTATGAGAATAGGAAGATGGAAGAGTAGCAGGAAGAGCGAATCACAGGTTTGGAGATATAGGATAAAGGAGGAAAATGGAACAAAAAAGGGCTTTTCTTTTTTCCCCATTCTTATTTTTATAAGTGGCAACACTTCAACCTCCATAAAGTACAAAGTACCTACCACTTAGTAAAACATGGTTTATATATTTTTCAGCTATTTATTAATGTTTATTATTATTTTTGTTTCAGGCACGTACTTGTTAAGTTCAACCTTCATCGAGTGGAGCCGGGATGAACTCAAAAACTCTTCACAAACTTTATAACAGAGTTAAGTTTCTGTATCTTATCATAATCTTGTCTTTGATGGCCAAATATGTTGGTTAACGTGATGGAGATACAAATTGGTCGAACGCTTTGGTTCAACTATTTGACTGACATCGCGGCGCATTGGCCAATACGTCAAATAACCACAGACTATCAAACAATTTTTTCGCGTCAGAAATCAGCCATATGTTCTGTCTGATTTAGTTGAGTGTGGGATACTTGGAAAATTTACTGGTGTAGCTAACGTGGGTCTAGTGGAATTTTTTGGACCAATCAATTAATTAGCCCACTGCAGGCCACTGCTGGACATAGGCCTCTCCCAATGTGCGCCATTTTTTCCTATCCCCTGCCACCTTTTTCAGGTCGTCCGTCCATCTGGCTAGGGGGCGTCCTACCTTTCGTTTACCTTCTCGCGGTCTCCACTCTAGGACTCGTTTGCTTGAATTTCTTGGCATATTTGAAATTTCCGTAGGTACCCGCCATTAATATTTTCACAAACATTTATTATATTTTTAATTTTTAATTTTTCTTTTGATGAAAACAATATCTCTCACCTCAATCTTAAAGAATTAGGTATCAAATACGAGTATACTTTCTTTATGTATAAAATAAACACTTTGTGTATAAATAATTCAATTCTAGTACTTATTTCTCAACTGGTGAACAAGATTCCGTTTTATTTTGACTTTGACAAGTTTCTTGTACAATATTAAATGAAGTATCATTTAACATCACTCCTCTATTTTCTTCAAAGGCTCTGTGGTTGCGCCCATGTAGAAGCTGTATTTCTTGACGCGGAAAACACACTCCTTCTATACCCAGCTCCCCTTTCGCACTAACCATAGATGTAGCTTCCGTCCGCCATTTGTGAAATATAGACACTCAGTCTCGCTTTGAACTAGCCAGCGTAAAGACGGACGGACCGCGCTCGCGTCTCTCAGAAATGTATAATATTTGTTACATTTTTACCGCTTCATAGACCTTTACCGATCGGATTGTGCCTCTCGTGTGTTCCTCAAGCGATCTAGTGATGCTGACGGCAGCTCCTGAGCAAGGAAGAGAAGATCCGTGTACCGGCTGCGATGAAAACACGTGTGTCGTGAAGGTTAGTGCATCCTCTCCTAATTTCTCGGGCTGCATTCACTGCCTGGATCGAATCCGCGGCAGCCCGGCCACCTGTCTTGTTTTGTGTGTAAAGCGTCAATAGAACAGTTAGCTACTTCCCGCAATACAGTCCATTACCGCACGCTGCCAAGCGCCACCATTTTTGGTCCGGATCGAGCCGGATTCTTAGCCGTAGTTCGTATTTTGTTATTATTCTAATGGGAATGAGCGCACCGCACCTAAGTGCCTGGTTATTTTAGTAGAAAACCCCGCATCCAGACACTTAGGATTAGATTTGTTGTCCGTTCGCCGCTGGCTCGCATTGTACCTACCTAATACATAAATAGGTTAGGTATCATATCAACACTTAATCGTAGTTCGCAATTTTCGCATCGCACCTAAGTGCCTGGTTATTTTAGTAGAAAACCCCGCATCCAGACATTTAGGCTTAGATCTTAGGTATACTCAGACACCCTAGTGCATAGGCACAGTGTAATACCTAACGCATTTGGCTTTGTTTTGTTTTTTTCAATTACGTTGTTCTCGGCTCGCGTCGTATTTGCCTAGTACCTGCGTGGGTGGACACGTGGCTGTACCTACCTCGCTCGCATCTCATCCCAATTCATACGAAAGTATTTTAATTTGAATAGATATTACGCAATACTTAATCTCTGAAATAATAGTTGAACCTAGACAGCGACCATCGCGTAGGTACGACCTTGTTGCTATGCGCGTTAGTTCAAGCTTGCACTGGCAGTCATAAGTACCTACCTACCTACGGTTATCGCTCGCGCCGCCTCGCTGCTCTGTACCGCTAAGATTAAGTCATTTCATATTTGTTATTTACCGCACTTTAGTTTGAGATTTAATTGTAAACATGTCCCCAAAGGTTGATAAGACCGGTAAGGTTCAATTGAAACTTTTATACGCTAAAAAAGAAATGATTTACTCTCGCGTACAATCGATCTATGATAATGCACTTAAAACCTCTGATTTGGTCATCAGAGATTCGTTCTTGTGTTCTATAGAAAACTTAGATAGTCTACGCGCGGATTTCGAAACCTTAGTACATGACATCAATGTTTTAGAGTTGAATTTGGATCCCGATTACTCAGTGAGTTATCAAGCCTTGTCGTCGTTTGACGATTTGTATTGTCGTATCAAACGCGTCGCTAGGAGTTTGGAGAAACCGGCTGACCTACCCAACCCCACTCGCGACCGACCTAAGTTGCCACCAATTCAAATACCCGAATTTGATGGTAACATTCGCAATTGGTGTCTATTTATAGATAGTTTTGAGAATACGATAGATAAGAACGATTCGTTGACAGATCACGAAAAATTGCATTATCTCGTTGAAAAATTGACTGGTAAAGCTATAACCGCTTGCGCTGGAATTACGTTTAGTGCCGGGAATTATAATTTAATTTTAAATACTTTGAAAGCTAAGTATGAGGATAAAAGATCGGTAGCTAACGCCTATTTAGATCAGATGTCTGATTTGAAATCTATTACGGCATGTAACGATCAAAACTTAGAGAAATTTCTAGATACTTTCGCGTCAGCTGTTCGCGCCGTAAAGAACTTGAAGATCGATGACCTCTGCGACTTCGTATTTTTGTATATGGGTTTAAAGAAATTAGATTCCGAAACCATTCGTTTGTTTGAGTCGGATCATCGCGGCAGTAAAATTCCTAAGTTCGAAGACTTAGAAAGTTTTGTTCGCGAGCATATAAAGGTATTGCAACGCTCTTCATCGAAACATGAAGGCGCGAAGAAGGTTGTTGATTCTGCACGCAAAGTAGATGCGTCATCGAAGTCACTGAGGTCAACTCATACTTATGTTAGTACCGCACCAGCACGTGTACAGTCACCTGTTTGCTCTTTGTGTAGCACTCATCATTCGCAACTGTACAGGTGTCCTGGTTTTCTAAAATTGTCGCCTAGTGATCGTTATAAATTTGTTCGCGCTAATAATTTTTGTTTTAATTGTCTCGGTACTAAACACCGCGTTGTTTTATGTAATAGTAGAAATAGTTGTCGCAAATGTCAAGCGAGACACCACACTTTGCTTCATTTTGAGAATAGTAATGCCGCATCCAATGTGAGCACGGTTGGCTCGTCGAGCGGTGACACACGGCAGCCTGCGCCGCAGCCGCAGCCCGCGCTCGCGCGCGCTCCGGCCCGCCCGGTGACCGCCGCGGATGACGTCACCTTGTGTTCGTTCTCCGCTAGTGCTGCACTCACTACTGTGTGTCTTGCGACCGCTCGCGTTGTTATTGTTGATGCATTAGGTAAGCCGCGCATTGTTCGAGCGCTGTTAGATGGCGCTTCGCAAAGTAATTTTATTACTCAAGATTGTTGTCGGCGTCTTGGTTTCAATGTTGATAAGCGTTCAACCCGCTCAGTGGTGAAGGGTTTTGGAAGCTTACAGTCAGCTGTTCGTGGCACCGTTAAAACAAGGTTTAGATCTCGTTTTAATAATAATATTTGGTTTGACATGGATTCGCTCGTTATAGATAGAATAGCTGAACAGTTGCCTACCGTCCCGGTTGACACGTCTTTATTAACGAAATTTAAAGACTTGCCTTTAGCAGATGAGACTTACGCTGTTCCTGGAGTCGTCGATATATTGATCGGCGCTTCGATTCTCCCGCACCTCCAGTTATCACGTAAGGTTCAAGGGGGACCGACGTACCCCGCTCCGCACGCACTGGAAACAGTTCTTGGTTTTGTTATAATTGGTTCCGCACCCGCTTCTATAGATAGTTTTAGTCACTCGACTGCTTCGTTCTGTTGCACCGTCGAGCCGCCACTGGAGTCTACCATCCGCAAGTTTTCACTCGGTGGCTCCCGTGTATCTGCTGAAAAACGCTTTCTTTGTTTGGAACGAAAGATGCAGGCGTCCCCAAAGTCGAAGCGGGCCTATGATGAGGTTGTTAACGAATATTTAGATAAAGGTTACATCTCACCTGCGCCTGCGGACACTGGCGGGACCCAGCCTTCGTACATTATCCCGCACCGCGGAGTTATTAGAGAAGATAAGCTTACTACTAAAACTCCGCGTAGTTTTGGATGGCAGTGCTAAGACTAGCACTTCCGTGTCGCTTAATGACATTTTGTATTGTGGTCGGAATCTTTAAGGTAATTTATTTGACATAATTGTAAATTTTCGCATTAATATTAGTAGAATTTTAGCTTTTAGGACTCAACAGTCGCTTTGTGTTGGGCCCACTCTTCGCCCCATCGTTGGGACACATTCGTCGCTAATAGAGTGGCAAAATTCAATCTGAATTGGCGCCACATAATCTCTTTCACGTTGCTGGCACCGACAACCCAGCCGATTGTCTCTCTCGTGGATTGCTTTCTTCGCAAATTTTGGATCACCCGTTGTGGTTTGGTGGACCGTCCTGGATTCATGCCGCGTTAGATGGGTGGCCAGTTAATCAATTCAATCCCACTACGGTTTCCGAACCACCCGAGGAGAAGAAGCACTCGCTTGTTGTATCGGTCCCACGTGAAGAGACCCTTATTTTGTTGTTGGCTAATCGCGTCTCGTCTTGGTCGAGACTGTTGCGTTGTGTTGTTTGTTCGCCTCTGCCCGCTGCCTAGCCAGCAGTAGGCACGAGCTCCAATCTAGGTTTATATTTTAGTTGTTATTTCCCAAACCTAGATTTAGATTAGACTTTAGATTTGTTTCGCATTTGTCGTTTCGAAGGTAACCCTTCAAGCCGGGGGGAATGGTTGCGCCGATGTAGAAGCTGTATTTCTTGACGCGGAAAACACACTCCTTCTATACCCAGCTCCCCTTTCGCACTAACCATAGATGTAGCTTCCGTCCGCCATTTGTGAAATATAGACACTCAGTCTCGCTTTGAACTAGCCAGCGTAAAGACGGACAGACCGCGCTCGCGTCTCTCAGAAATGTATAATATTTGTTACATTTTTACCGCTTCATAGACCTTTACCGATCGGATTGTGCCTCTCGTGTGTTCCTCAAGCGATCTAGTGATGCTGACGGCAGCTCCTGAGCAAGGAAGAGAAGATCCGTGTACCGGCTGCGATGAAAACACGTGTGTCGTGAAGGTTAGTGCATCCTCTCCTAATTTCTCGGGCTGCATTCACTGCCTGGATCGAATCCGCGGCAGCCCGGCCACCTGTCTTGTTTTGTGTGTAAAGCGTCAATAGAACAGTTAGCTACTTCCCGCAATACAGTCCATTACCGCACGCTGCCAAGCGCCACCACTCTGTAAAAATGTGAAAGGTCAGACGTCTCCTTTTATTGCATAATTTTTCGTACCTTACTTGACTTTCAGCTAGGGAATTGTAAATGTCACGATTATTTGAGTTCCTTACCATATTATGCCTATATTTAAAATATCTCAGCATTAAATTAACATTTCTTCTAGAAAATCTTGTGATTTTTTATTACAACTTTTTTTTATACAACTTAGACGGCAGACAAGCACACGGCCCACCTGGTGGAAAGTGGTTACCGTGACCTATGAACGTGTGTAACACCAGTGGAGTCATATCCGTGCTGCCAACCCTGTAAGAACAGAGATTTTCTGTGCAGAACACAAAATCAGGATAAGCCTTTGGTCTTCCCACTGACAGCACAAAAACTGTCCAGTGAGCTCTGGCTACCCTACTCACCGCCGGGAACACAACACGAGGTTATTTATTATAGCCGTAGTATTCTGTAGGGTGGTACTTCCCCAGTCGGAGTGCTCAATTCGGACAGGAATACCGTCGTGCCTTACCTCTCATCTAATGAAAAGTAGTTACCGTGGCTTTTGGATGTGTGCAACACCATTGGACTATGTACAACATATGGGTGTCTGTTCCACCAGTCTGCTGCTTCCCAAGCTCTTCAATCAAAATATTTCCTCTCGGTAGCTCAAAAAATAAATTGCGACAGAGTTGGAAGCTGTTGGACTCGAACCGATCAAAACCGCACAACGTTTCGGGTCTTCAGATACTGGGATATATTGCAGAACACATATCCCTTCCACCTCGAGTGGCCCTGGGCCGGTGTCGTGATGGCCCTCTCTACCTAATCCCCCATTTCAAAACTTTGATGTAACCGGGATTGGCGCTCACACAAAGAAAAGAATATCACAGTTTTTGGTTTTACAGGATCGCAAATCATAAGTTGCGACAGCACATTCAACAACGCCAAGAAAGAAACGAAATTCCTTTAAAGCAATCAAGATTGAAATACAAACTCTTAAATCCCTCTTCCTTATTAGGTCCTCCTACTTTTTAACCACATACCTGTGCCACCAAACGTAAGCAATAAAATCGTTGGTGGCTATAATAAGACTATACGAACCGATAATTGCAAGTTGCATCTGATATCCTGAGGCCATGGTGTTTTTCGGTTTTACTTTCTCCGTCTGTATCATGATTTAGGAGTTGCTTTTTTTTAACGTCTGACTGAACGTGATTATATTTATTCAGTGAATCGTGACATACTTACAGGTTCAAGCAGTCTTTAAGATAGGAAGGGAAACGTAGAGTTATTTGCTAAGGTGTATAAGCACTTAGATGTTTGGGGTCCAAGCCAACTATACCTACTTGTAGATGATTGTACCGGAGATCGCATCAAGTTCATGTAGATATTCAACTTATTGGTTAGAGCACTCCACCTGTAAGTTACTGGTCGTGGGTTCCAGTTCTTTTTTTTTATATAGCACACGTCAATTAGACATCGCCTTGCCTGATGGTAAGCTGAAGGCAAAGTCTCAGAAAAGAGGGTCACCATTACAGACAGTAAGTGTTACAATGGTGGCACTCAGCTTGGCGGCCTCATCAGATGCTTTTTCACGTCCCGCTTAAAGGCCCCGGGACTGTAGGAAGAAGGAAACACGTGTGCTGGTAATGAATTCCAGGTCTTGGTGGTGCAGCAAAGAAAAGAGTCAGGTTAGAGCATTCCCCCTGTAAGACGTTGGTAGTGGGTTTGAGTTCTATTGTGGACGTTCACTTTTAATCTTGGACTTTGAATCTTTAGGATCCCAACGCTCGCAATCTTTTCAGGGAGATTGCAAAGCGTATGGGTCGACGCTTCTCATTACCAGAAAGGCTGGCCTCATTTTAGGTCAGAAAATACATACATACAATCACGCCTATATCACCGGAGGGTTAGGCAGAGATGAATTAACACCCACATTTCAACAATAATTGTATTCGATCCCACGTAATAGGGGGTGAGCCTATTGCCGTATTTCGGGCAGTATAGTTGACTCGAGCCATAAATCTGTATATATCTATCTGATGTTAAACAACCCTATCCCTTAGTCGCCTTGTACGACACCGCATGGGAAGAGGTGGGGTGGTCCAAATTCTACTCTGCCGGGAACCACGGGAAAATAAGCCTTACCATACCACGTGGCAATGCTGGCATACAGCATTATAGACAACCGATGTAAATAAATTTAAAGCTTCTTGTCACATGTAAGTATAAATTAATATCACTCACAAAATCATGCACATAGGTAAACAAGATAAAAGAAAAAGAAAATGAGGAAATTGGAAAAGAATTTTTTATTAAATATCAACAAAAAACACGTATCTTATTCCCTTTGAGTTCTCTTACGATACATATCCTACGTCCTTCCTTTTGCTTTAAATTGTACTTGAGATAAATTCAGTATACTTATATGAGTATTTAAGAGAAGTAACGTAGGGCATATATCTCTTCCGTTGAAGGGCCCCTTTTCTCTTTACATTGTAGTTAATTGTCATAATTAACATCAGTTAATCAGGTGATAAAATTAATATACCTCGAAGTTGAATTCTGAATCTCAAGTGTAAGTCTTGGATGGAATCGAGAGATAGTCCTGTTAGAACATTAAATTAATCAATTTATTAATTATTTATACCACTTAGGTTAGGTGGCAGACAAGCACACGGCCCACCTGATGGAAAGTGGTTACCGTGGTCTATGGACATGTGTAAAATTAAGGGAGTCACACTCACGCTGTCAACCCTGTAAGCATAGAGAATTTCTGTGCCGTCAGCGTAAAAGACAAAGCCGGACAAGCTATTGGTCTTTCCACTGACAATACGAAATCTCTCCAGTTAGCTCTGGCTACCCTACTCACCGCCGGGAATACAATACTAGGTTACTATGGCCGCAGTATTATGTTGGGCGGAGGTACTTCTCCAGCTAGACTGCTCATTTGTACGGAAATACAGTCGTGTCCTACCTTGTAAATTCATTTATTTCCATCAATCTAATTCAGTCAAGCACTCAGTCGAATATCAACTAAACGGTACAGTTTTCTTTTAATTTTTCCCGTACAAAACCAGTACGTACCGGCTAGTAATACATAAATATCAGACCTCCAATATAAACAGTCTTGATCTAATTTACTCCATAACGCACAGCGACCTCCAAAGTAATACTAGCCAAGGTTGTACGAGGCAAGTTAATAAAAGAATCTTCTTTCATCTGTTATTATTTAGTATGTTTTATTGAGGGGTCGGATTTACTCGAGCCAAATGGAATTTCCATTAGAGTGTTTGCGGTATCAACTCATGCTTACATGAGTGCACATGTTTAACATATAAAACAATGTACAAGACACTGCAAATAATTTATTCGTCAAATTAATACAATATGTCTAAACGATACAACAAGCAATGCTTAGTCCATGTATAAGTGTATTGATATTTTTTTTCCGTGTTGCTAAGCAAATTACTACACAATGCTATATATATAAAAGATCCAATATAAAGAGTTACTTAGCTTGTCAAGTCTAGATTAGGATGAACATACTTATATAAATTGTTTTTCTTACATGATAATACAAGTACAGTACACCGAAATTGGGGGTGACGGGAGGAGCCACCTGTCACGTCACTCTGGCAGAAGCAGACCTCCCCACACCCCGTTCCGGAGACGAGTTGGAGACTCTGTTGTCCCCACATCCGAGAAGAGCGCCATATCAAGAGAGATGACCCTGGTTCAGCCTGGGTTCGAGATCTCACCTTCGGAAACTAAAAACGACCCACAGGCGTCGTACGTTTTAGTCGGTTCGAGTCCGACATAACCTCTCCCACAGGCTCCGTTGGAGAGGGGAATCCCTGGAGACGCTGAAGTTTACAGGGATTCAAACCTGTAAACTTCAGCGTAGTAATCAAGTGCTCTATCGTTACGCCACAGAGGTATACAGGTGAATTTATTTACCTATTAAAAGGGAAAGGTAACAAATTGATATCGATTTTACATATTTACCTGAGGATTTAGGAGTGAAAGCAATTACCACAAGCAAGTCAGGGTCGCGCACTTGTAACTCGAGCTGGCTGTTGCCATGAAACCTGAGTCTGAGTCCTCTAACTAATATGCACTTTCTATAGATAGGGATTTTAATCAAATAAGACGTTTCAATCGACCTCTTCGGAGCTCTTATTTCTGATAAAAATATTACTACCGCCGCATGACGTATATATGTTTCGAAAAAATAGGGTGGCTTCAGGCGAAGGTTCAGTGGCTCAGTGCGTTCCCCCTGTAAGGGAAAGAACGCGGGTTCGAATCCCGCCTGAGCTGATCCATTTTTTCTATGTAAATCAATTTGAATATATATATTTATATATTTTTAAGAAACGAAAGTAAAACTTCGATTTTGAATAGAGTGTTGTTACTCAATCACGTCAAATGTTTTTTTTTTTCATAAATACATTAACTACTTAATTATTAATCGTAAAGTAGCTGATTTATTAGGTTCGGTCTCTAGCTGTGGACTTATAATACATATGTATTTACTCCTTTGAGCTACTTAGGCGTAAGTACTTAATAAACCTTTAGAAACGAAATTAAAATATTACTTTCTCAGTTATAAACCTATTAAGTAATATATCAGATGTTTTATTGACACCAGTTGCTTTTAGGTCTTCTGACCTTTGCTTAAATATTATAATATAACGTTAAAATGCTCGATTTAACTAAAAACTTTACTTAATTTGCCGATAAAAACATTAACTTTTTTATAACTAGAATAAACTGTACTCAACATTCCCGCCCGGTCATTAAATATATACAAAAACACAAATTACATATCAGTGAGCACAAAATACTTTGTGTGAAAGCCCTCATTACAAGTTCAACTGTCATCTTATCCGCGATCGTGGCCTTAACCTGTAGTTTACTGTCTCAGGGTTGTCAAAAGGGAATTAATTAATTAACAATATTTGAATTTAAGATACTGTTCTTATTTTAGGTCACTTATGTTCCCATAGCTCCCAAATTTAACTAAAATTGGTTCAGTGGTTTACGTGTGAAAGCATACGATAGACAGACACAGTAACTTTCACATTTAAAAACTCTTTAACCTAGAATTAATTCACTTCTGTTTAGCGGCAACAAGGTGTAGGTTTATTTTACCCAGAAATGATATTTTTTGCATCCAAACATATTTAATGAATCTCGCAGCGTAAGTGCTTATGGTTGAATCGTGTAATCATTATAGTCGTGTTATTATTATGTTAAGGAATTGCCAAAAGGCGTTTCTTATGAAATATTTTACAAACGTTAATAGATTATTTCTTTTTTGGGTTCAGGTAACTACAAAAAACGTTCAGAAATTTACAACAAACAAACTATCAAGCAGCTATCGTGTATGTTACGATTGCTGCCATAACACGATAATCAATATCATAATTTAGACATCTCTCTCCCATACGAAAATAGAAATCACAAAACTGCCAACCCTACTTTATAAACATAAATTACCATTCTGGGAAACAATTACCCCGTAATACGCTGACCGAGATTTGTCTGGCGTTTATCTGTTCTGTTATTTTCCAATTTGAAACTAAATTAATATAGCATGGTTTTCAGACAATGGGGAGGGGGTAATGAGTCAATCTTGACGACCCAGTGGTCGAGATTTAAAGATGGGGGAATGGAAACCAGAGATGAGATTATAAGCAAATGGTTTTTTGAACTTTCATATTTAGTTATGTATAAACAATTTCATTTAGAGGAATGGAACGAGTCTCTTTTGTCCGCACTTAGTCGCCTTTTTTGGATCATTATTTAGGAGAATTAAGTCAGGTCATAATAAGCTGGTAGACAACGTTGGCTCTTTCTCCATCCCTAAACCTACCCTGACAGTAGAAAATCGCTAGTATTATGTAACTGTGAAAATGTTCTGTAATTAAATATGCAAGTACTCGAGATGTTTATTTATAATAGAGAGAGCAAACTCATTGACTGACAGACGTACATCCTGAATTAGCACAAATAAAGATCCGTCTATCTTCTTAGAACTTCGAAAGTAGAATGAATATTCAGAAAACAATTTAATATTCAGTTGCCGGATGCTATGTGGACCCGTGAATAAATAGGATTTAGAAAGAACATGATAATTGTGTTTCTAAACACGCTTTTATTTGCATCACCTGGTTCTAATTATGTATGTAAATATATCTTGGAAGTCCTAATATTATAGATAGATATTTTCCTCGAGACTTAGTAAGAGTATTTTTTTTCGAAGCGAAGAACTACAATATGGGTCCTTCAAAGAGCATAAAGTTTCTATGGGGTTAGCAGCACGGGTGTGACAATCCTAATATTGCATACGTCCATTCTCGTGGACCGTGTGGTTGTAGCATCTAAGTTTCAAGACATTATAGACCTGAGTGTCGGTATTCAACTTCATGCCTTCATGGTCTTCCCAGACAGACTGACAACAAAATGATCCTATTAGGGTTTTGTTTTTTTTTTCATTTGAGGTACGGTATCCCAAAAACTAAACCCCCCAAACATATGGACGCACATAACTTTTGCTATGTGTTCGTCGTAGTGTGGACAAGGTTGTATAAAAAAATAAAAAGAAAGTGCAGCGGGAACGGGAGCAGAAATATATGCAGGTGGAAAAAATTTGGCGGTTCGAAGTTCACCGAATCGGCTAGAGTATCCCATTTTACACATTCTATCAGAGAACACTAAAAAAACTATCAAAGTTATTTCTACTCGTAATCTAAACACTTCCCAGCCAACATCTGCGGTCCTAAAATAACAAACTCCCACACTATGAGCACCGGCTATTTAGTGAAGGGTTATCGTCAATCATCGCAAGACAACGTTGGCAACACTGACATTGTGTCAAGGCCAACGGTTACCAATCACGGGTTCAATTCGGCCAATATTCGTCAAAGGTGCCGATTCTGCTGTTACAAACTATCTAAACGAAAAATAAATAAAATTTATATCGAAAGAATAGTCCCATTCTAGAAGAACACGCTAACTTACTGAGGTAGGTACCTCAAAAGACGAAAATCTTGTCAAAATGTTGTAATTATGACAAAGTATAAACAGGGATACATGGAGAGCTTGTGCTATCAGTGGGAAGACTAAAGGCTTGTCCTGCTTTGTCTTTTACACTGACGGCACAGAAGCTCTGTGCTTATAGGGTCGGCAGCCTGCGTGTGGCGTGGTTCCTCTGATATTACACACGTCCATAGGCCATGGTAACCACTTACCATCAGGTGGGCCGTATGCCTGTCTGCCACCACAATTAAGTGGTATAAAAAAACATGGTCATATCAATATTCTTCTTCATCTGAGCGTTAATCCCACTTGCAACCAAAGCTTTTGCCTCGGAGTTTGGGGTCCGCTTTACCAGTCCATCCACAGATTTGGCTAAAGACTTGTCCTGCTTTGTCTTTTACACTGACAGCACAGAAGCTCTGTGCTTATAGGGTCGGCAGCCTGCGTGAGTGTGGCGTGGTTCCTCTGATATTACACACGTCCATAGGTCATGGTAACCACTTTCCATCAGGTGGGCCGTATGCCTGTCTGCCACCACAATTAAGTGGTATAAAAAAACATGGTCATATCAATATTGTTCTTCATCTGAGAGTTAATCCCACTCGCAACCAAAGCTTTTGCCTCGGAGTTTGGGGTCCGCTTTACCAGTCCATCCACAAATTTGGTTAAATTTCGATAATGTAATATCGAAGAATGGTCCTACGAACAATCCTCGAGGCACAAATCAACCTCACCTGCAAGATGTGTGCAAGATTTCCTCTCAGAGTTTAGAGATTAGAAAACAGTCGCTCCTGGCAAAGCAGATGCAACTGGGCAGTCACTGTGAGGATGATGGACTTGAAGTTAAAAATTGATTCGACGTTTCGAAATTCAAATGAAAATATTTTAGAGATAGGTTATTTTCGCGAGATGGACAACAGAATCGGTGCCAATAAATATTTGAAGCACTTTGTACAAAGGTTGAAGTTTAGCATATAATTTATATATAGATACATTATTTTGAGTGGGTATTATATTAATAGCAATATTGGTCAGATGGGTTAGCACGAACAGGCTAGTCCGATAGATGATGAAATACAATATTGACCTTTTTTATAGGACACGGCTGGTAAATTGAAGGCAAAGTCTCAGGAAAGAGGGTCAATATAACAAACACCAATAGTGGTTCTCAGCTTGAGGGCCTCATTAGATACTTTTTCAGGACCTGGAACTGAAGGACCTTTAATACCTTAAGTACCTAACTGCAGTGTGTATGATGCCCTACCATCATAGGTCATCAGGGCTGAAACCAAATTTTCCTGCTAACCTGTATACATGGTAATTGACAGTTCAAGTTCTGGCGCAGGTTTTACTATTGAGGGCCCGTCAAAGGCAAAATTCCTTACGGAATAGGATTGACAGGTTATACAGCCAGGTCAAATATCAGACAGGAAAAGAATTACAGGAGTAGGTACTGTCTTGCAGGTAATGTTGAGTAAATTCCAAAGGTCTTAGTCGGGTTTCATACTATTTTTTTATACCACTTAGGTGGCAGACAAGCACACGGCCCACCTGATGGTAAGTGGTTACCGCGGCCTATGGACGTATACAACACCAGAGGCGTTACACACGCGCTGCCGACAATAAAGAAACCTTCTAATGCCCCTCCTGAAGAACCCCATATTGTGCTTGGGAAAACTGCAGCAGGGAGGTCATTAGTTAATTAGCCATTAGTAAAGTTCAAAAGACATAATATGGTGTCTGGTACACACCAAGTGAGCAAATGAACGATGACTAACAAATAGTGGTTTTTACCTACCCCGAAAGAAGAAAGATCGAAGTGGACTTGCATATTTAGCCAAATATAGGCGAGCTTGGATCCAATATTTGTTATATAAAGTCTTGTGCCAAATGATTGCCAAACAGTGCGGTATCACAACGTCCACTGGATGCGCTTGCGGCTAATGAATGCCTCTCAAAAGATAAATATTATAAGTGCATGCGGTCAGAAAAGATGCTGTTTTGAAAGGCTGGATTACTAGCTGGTTCGTTTATGGATGTGGCTTCTGGCTGACCTACTTTTCGAATTCTACGACTTCCTCTTTTCATAAAAAAAGATTTACTTTATGCAATTCGGTACCATATATTATAAGCTATAACCAATATCATCACCGTCATCTTGACCAGAGTCAGTACGTGTGAATTCTTATCATTATCATTATTACATACCGGTTGCGTTCAATTTTTTTTCTCCTACTTTTCGTTTTGATTAGGCCTATCTTGGGTTTGAGAGAATGAATGACATCAGACCTCTACACCTCAACAGGATAACCTGCACCAAAACGAAGCCTCGAAGGTTTAAACTAGATCTCATACATCCACGTTTCCGTTCTGAAATTCTGACAAACAAAAAAAACTTTACCAGAATTATTGCAACGCATTAGCTAGTCCCTTTCTAATAAATCAAGAGCTACCCATAAACTATGAACCATGACTAGCTACGTGATGGCATTTAGCGCTAATAGTTGATTCACGACGGTACTCATAAATATGGCGCACTGCCTGACCACCGCGGACGAGTTTTTGTGGTGAAAAGTGTGGTCGATGGCAGGTTTCTAATGGCTGTTATGATTTTTCTTAGTTAGGAGTGTGTGAAAGTTCGACACATATATGTGTATTTACCTCAGATTATTTTTGAAAGAGGTCGAAGATGTGAAAATGTCGCATTTATTATGTTTTTTACTTCCTTGTAATAAAAGAAAGGCCTATTGCCGTGAATTGACTTAAAAAAAAATTATACCACTTGGTTGACTAACAGGCACACGGCCCACCTGATGGAAAGTGATTACCGTGCTCTACGGATGTGTGCAACACCAAGGGAGTCGCACTCGCGCTGTCAACCCAGTAAGCACAGAGTTCCTGTGCCGTCAGTGTAAAAGACAAAGCAGGACAAGCTTTTGTTCTTCCCACTGACAGCACAAAAACTCTTCAATTCATACATACCTACAAACATATAATCACGCCTTTATGCCCGGAGGGTTAGGCAGAGGTGAATTAACACCCACATCTCACCAATCATTGAAATTGCATTACAAAGGTGTTGCAATACTGATACTTACTTACCACATAAAAAACATCCTCAAAACATTAATGAACAATTGAAAAAAAAACAGACTTCTGTCTAAAAGCAGATAAATATTAAAATATTAAATATTCCACGACATTTTACTACACAACGCTATCTAGACCCATGGTAAGCATAGCTTAACTAACTTGTGTTATGGGATCTAGAATGCGGATAAATATAATTAGATACTTTTTTTTGTAAATACATACATATTATACATAGAAACACCCAGACTAATGCAAATATAAATATTCATGCATACAAATATTTGCACTGAGCGGGAATCGAACCCGCGCCCCCTGCATAGCAGTCGAATGCTCTACCGCCACGCCACAGATAGCAGACGGCATCCATTTACCAATGATAGGTAAACCGAAAGAAAATAATGGGTATCGCCTGCTTACTATTAGCTGGCGTAGTCGAGAAAAATGTGTTAATTTATTCAAATTAGAAGTAAATTAGACAACTTCTTATAGCCTTCTACGAATAGAAATTCTAACAGAACCGTCATTAGAAGTTGTCTGCTGAAGACAAGGTTATATTCATGTCTACTTTATTATATTTTATTGTTTTATTTCCCGCGCCCTTGAAGTTATCCCATAAAATTAAATATACATATAAAACTTATTTAGAATGACACTGTGACGATATACATATAATAATAACTTCTTCTTTTTATATTCAGTCTAACACCCACTTGAATTTTGTATATTTGTAATGATATTATAGTATACGACGGTATTTCCATCCAATTGAGCAGTCGACTGGGGAAGTACCTCCGCCCTAAAGAATACCGTGGCCATAACAACCTCTTGTTGTGTTCCCGGCGGTGAGTAGGGTAGCCAGAGCTCACTGGACAGTTTTTGTGCTGTCAGTGGGAAGACCAAAGGTATGTCCTGCTTTGTCTTTTACACTGACGGCACAGAAACTTTCTGTGCTTACAGAGTTGGCAGCGCAAGTGTGACTCCATTGGTTTTGCACACGTCCATAGGCCACGGTAAACATTCCATCAGGTAAGCCGTGTGCTTGTCTACCACCTAAGTGGTATAAAAAAAGTAGATATCGTACTACGTTCAAGTGCAATTCATTACATAAAGCTATATCTTTCTGCATCTTACGCTTCGTATTTAAAATCTCCATAGCGTTTGGATAGCTGCGTACAAAATTTCCCGTCACTGACTGCTGACCTCCCCGACCCTAGAACATAGCCAGCGTCTGGATCTGGTCCGTTGTTTAACTGGTGCACCACTTGAAATTGAGGTTGACTAGTGCCTCACTGATGTTCTCATAGTACTACACTTCGTATTATCATACATACATACTAGGCAGAGGTGTATTAACACCCACATTTCACCAATTATTTAATTCCGTCACACGTAATAGGGGGTGAGCCTATTACCATATTATCAATTACAAAATAAAAGTACGTTATACCGCACACCTCGGGTTGCAAAACTGGGACCTATGTTGCGAAACAAACGAGGCCCTTGTAATAATACACATGTTGATAACTCACTTGTACTTTTCCACATATATATGTGTAACAACAAATTCCACCAAGTGCCATCAATCAACAGTATAAATAGCCTTGTAATAATCTATACTTGGTGAATTTGAACACGTCCACTACTCCCCATGCTATCCTCAAAAATCACCCTAGAAACGTGTACTGAACACATTGTAGGTTCAAGATATATGTTCCGAGGTAACACAATAATGATTGATCGCTACTGAC
The DNA here is from genome assembly GCA_963662185.1 of Eilema griseolum. NCBI lineage: Eukaryota > Metazoa > Arthropoda > Insecta > Lepidoptera > Erebidae > Eilema > Eilema griseolum. Next base: position 5,714,607 of record OY759250.1, read on the forward strand.
TGTGAAAGTACCTAAATAAAATTGTTTTATCTCCATTTAAAACAGTTTCCATTCCTTTTTATTCTTAAAATAAGAATTTCAAATTAGTAATAGCACTTTGTCCTAATGAAAACTTAATTCACTTAGTGTCTGAGAAGGCCTGACTGAATTATTATGCTAGCTTGCATGAATTTAAATATAGAACTTTATTTCAATGATTCTTGAATCACCATTCAGGACATGCTACCGTTCTCTAGTTTACGATTGTAAATGATTGAAATTTGAAATGAATGATGAAAATTGGTGAAATGTTGTAGTTGAGTAAACTTAAAGGAAAATGCTAACACATTGGTATTCAGATTATTACATAATTTTAAATTTTAATGAGCACTAAATGAAGTCATTATCCATTTCTTCTATATATGTCAGTGTTTCTATGTCATAAATTTACACTTATTTACTTTCCGATCGCAGAATCCTTTTTATATGCGGTGTCTTATAAGGCGACTTATAGATAGGGCTATTTAACATTAGCATGATTCAAGGCTTGAGTCAACAATAGTGCCCGGAAGACGGCAATAGGCTCACCCCCTATTACGTAGGACAGAAAACAATGATTAGTGAAATGTGGGTGTTAACTCACCCTTCGGGGATAAAGGCGTAATTTTATATATGTATGTTTTCAATATAATGTTGGGAACCATTGCCATAAACACTGATTCAATGAAATCGTACGTTAAATATTTAACAAGTGATTGCAACGCGACTGTCAATAGGTTTCGCTTTCGAAGTAACATAGTATGCGTGAAGTTTTGTGATTAGACTGTTGTGATGACTATTGGTTAAGAATAGATTTATGGTCGTCTTTAGTGTCGCAACTAACACCATTGGAAAATGCCCATAGACAAGTTACTTTGTTGTACTTTTAACTATTTGCTTGGAAGTGTAAAGATTTAAGAAAGTATTCAGTATAAAGCCTTTTTTTAAAATCGCATAAATAAAAGAATTTACGACGGTATAATGTTTTATATATTTAACTATACGAATAAAGAAAAATAAAATAAGTTATATTTAGTCATTTATCGTGACTAACTGTGTAATTTAATTTTTGTTTTGTTTGTTAGTTTTCTAACAAGTTACAAAGTTTTGCATAGTCTAAGTTTAGATTATTTAAAAAAATTCATTCATTTCAACAAATGTTAAGTATGTATTAGACGTGGATTATAGAGGAAAGGCGAGATAAAGCCGAGCTCAAAGCGAGCTTAATGCGTAATTTAAGACATAAAGTGAGGAGATGATACAGGCAGACAGGTAAACAGGCTGACTTTGTAGCGGTAGTATGTCTCTAGCTGTGCTCTTCAGATTCAAAGTCTTGCCTGAAGTTGCCTGCTATATCTACATAAACTCATAAACTCACGCCTATATCCCCAAAGGGGTAGACAGAGGTGCTAGCACCCACATTTCACCAGTTTATGTTTAGCGAGCCTATTGTCATTAACCGGGCACTTATAAACCTGCGATAAATACACACATAACTTCGAAAAGCATCGAAAAGTCATTGGTGTGTGCCATGGTAAAAACTGGGATCGAACCCGAGACCTCGCTCATACCCATACCACTAGGCTACCGCGGTTGCTATATCTGTACAGGTTATTCGGGCCTTAGCTAGTATAAAATAAAATTAATCGTTATTAGTCATAAACATATGCCATATGACACGAACAAGAACACGCTGTATAGCCAAATTCAATATTTGCGTTGAATTTGAATCACTTGAACAATGGATCGTTTTGCATTTCGTTATTATCTTGTGCAAGTGATATACTTACAGCTGTTCGTACATTTATCATTGTAAATTATATCTTTAAATATACTGATGCATGTGTAACTCTTAAGAGCTACCTTTTTCCAGCTAGTTCTACATAATATCGTCGTGAATTTCTGTACAGAAAATAGTAAATAACGCTATCTGTTTAACCCTTAACTACAGTGGTGAAAAATAATCACGTTTGTATAGTTGTGGGGTCCATTGGACCCATGTATTTTTAAAAGGTAATAAAAATGAAAGTATCCCGAATTTTTAAGAAAATGTTTATTAACTTTATTATATATTTATATAACAAACATTATGTTCTAAAAAATCAACTATAGGAACATACATTTCTAACATTAATTTGTACTTTAAATAATCACTTCAAATTTCCTTAATCTAAAAACAAGGTTTTGAAAAAAAAAAAAGATAATATGAAACTGGTCGCCAAGTAAAAACAAAAAATATTTTCTATAATAAAAATATATGGTTTACAAAAATATACCAAAAACAAAGAAATAAATTTTAAAACAAAAATTTTGACACCAGTTTCATTTAGCCTACTTGCAAACATGTACTGCAAACAACTTTTGCACATGTCATGCAAATAGGCTGCTGGCACTTAGTACATAAGTGAACAGTCTTAGCTCTCTTAGCAGGCTTGCAGAATGAGCACCTCTTCCTTTTGTTCCTGTCCAATTTCTGGCTTTCACCTGGTTCACTTGATGGAAGATGAATCTGTAGGGCCGTGGCAATGTTCGTTCTTAGTTGTGTAGGCAGTCTTTGATTGTAGCATCGTTCTTTCATATATGGTTCACATAAAGATTTGGCCAGCCCCTTCAAAAACATCATACGTGTCATCTTGGATGCTCTTTCATGACTTTGCTGAATGATATAGGCATTCAAAGCGCTCATGTCCAGTAATCTGTACAAAATAGGCATAGGCCAACGTCGCGTTCTGCGGCTACTTGAATAAACTGAGCACATCTGATCAACAGCATCGACGCCGGCTTTGGTGTTGTTATACTGAAGGATTATTTCTGGCTTGTTAGTTGATTCGTCCACAGAATTATCGTGATGCATAGAGGACACAAGTATCACAGATTTGTTCTTTTTAGGAACATAGCTCGCAATGGTAAAGTCTTTTGTGAACCCGAACAGAGAAGATTGAATTTCGCGATCTTTATGAGGTAAGAACTCCTTAGGAATCTCCCTTTTATTTTTTTTCAGGGTCCCAACGACAGTGAGGCCTTTGGATAGCATGATAGTGAGAAGTTCCATTGATGTGTACCAGTTGTCTGTAGTTATGTTACGGTTAGTATTCAGGATTGGTTGGCATAATCGAAGACAAGCTTGTACTGGAATCGGTTGTTTTTTTTCTTCATCTGTCAGCGTAAGTCCATCAGAATTTTTTCCACAATATAAATAGGTATTATACACATAGTGTGTCTTAGCATCTGCAAGACATTGCATTTTCAAACCATACTTGTTTGGCTTGCTGGGAATGTACATCTTGAAGGCACAACGTCCGCGAAATCCTACCAGCATTTCGTCAATCGTTGCATATGCACCAATGGAATAATTTGCTTGAGCATTCTTATTGAATATATTTATGATCTCAGTAGTTATACAACCAGGGTCCATTTTTTTACGTTCTTCTCTATCATCCGGGTTATCGAAGCGGAGACACAGCAAAAGAACATAAAATCGCAAAGAAGACATGCATAATCTAAAAATTTCTCTTCCAGTTCCATCAGTTGCAAACAAGGATACCACAGCTTCATGATTCGACTTGAATACAGCGGAATAGAGCAATAAACCGATAAAACAGTTTAACTCCTGGTGAGTGCATTCTCTTAGTTCAGTGCGATCTGGAGATTTATATTTCAGTCTGAATGCTGCCAGTTTCTTGTTTGTCCAAAAGAGTATTTTGTTTTTCAGATCCTCATCGAACAGTATATTGAATGCCTCATTTGGAAGGAATGGGTCTGTAGGTCTTGCTCTTGAGGTAGTACATGGCAATCTTAGGATGTTATGGTTTCGAACACGAGAATTTCTTGATGGCGGTGTTTTAGCCCATTTGAACCTATTTTTTCCATAATAGTAATCAGACGAATTATTTGTTTCATTCTCTTCGCATTCATCTTCATTTTCAGATATTTCAGAGTTCGTGTCATGATCACTTTCCACTACAAAATCTTCATCATTATCAGAAAACTCATTGTCAGAGTTAGAATTTAGTGCATTCCTCACAGAAACTGAATTTTCTTCTTCATCACTGCCTAAATCAGCATTCAGCCATTGCTCTATTATGTCTTCCCGATTGGTTGATATATTTTTATTATTTTCCATGATGAAAAACTGAAATTTAACACAAAAACAACTAGAATGCAAGAATTGTAAAAAATACGTATCTATAGTCGTGGGTCCAATGGACCCATGCATATTCATTTACGTACCTTTGGAGTAGCGCGCGAAATACGTCCGTCTCCCTGCGTATGCGCCGGCTTACTGTCGGAAGGTACTGAGGTGCGCGGGGAGCTCCACCACCCGCAGCGCTTTTAGTGCTTGTTTAAAAAATCACCATGGGTCCAGTGGACCCACGACTACAGTTAAGGGTTAAAAATCACCATCAAAACAGTCAATTTAAAAAATATCAGTATCACAATAAACGGGACCTAAACCTTGTTTCATTGTTTTGAGTTTCCGATATTTCGGCGCTGTTGCAAGTACAATGATCACATGATGATACTGATGTGAGTGACCATGATAGTTTAAATTTAAAAAAATAAATAACTTTTAAATATATTGATGTGAGAAAAATCAGAGCTAATACATAATATAATTTATTTCTATATGCTTCTCTGGTACTCAAAGGTTTGCTGGGAGAGAACTCATTTTGAGTTAAGCTCGCCTTTGTATACTTTGGAATGTTTTATTAATGATCTCTGTACTGTATGTGTGCAATAAAGAATTAAATAAAAAAAAAAACAAAAAACAATTCACTATACAAAGTTACAAATCTCTAAATTGGACTAAATCATAAAAACGTTTGGCCGTTGGAGCAAAGCGGTTCTAGTGTGGAGACTGCCAGAAGGCAAACGGAAGGTAGGATACTCCGTAGCCAGGTGGACTGATGACCTAAAAAGGTGGCTGGGACAGACTTAATGCGGAAGGTAGATTGGACTAAATGGCGCACATCGGGAGAGGCCTATATCCAGCAGTGGATTGCGGTGGCCTAATTAATTGACATATAGACCTGTCCTGTGTGACCTGTGTATAATTACCTTAATGTTTACGTTTAAGAATATATCTTTAAAGTCTAACTCAATCCAAAATTAGATGTGTAATAAAATCAGCATCATTATATTATTACAAAAGTAAAATTTGACCTAATCGCTTCATCCCACAACTTGTACCACCACACATTGCAACCACAAACCGTGGTCCCGCCTGCGGTTATTCTAATGGACTCCCAGTAATTACTTCCCTGCTGACGACACTTGCATACAAATTCAGTTAGCTAACTCACAAATATTGTCATCTGGTATGACATCACCGCAAAGATCTTAAGGGTCTAAGTCAACTTTACCTAGTAGCTGGTACACCTGCCCCTCTAGACATTCGTTGGCCAGCGGCGTATTGTAGGATAAAATGATATATGTATGGGATTTGACGTTTATGACAGGTGTCAACGTGTGATATACGTTGACAGTCGCTCTCTTGACGCAATCGGTTTTTTTTGTTAATTATTTATTTATGTTCCATGCATTGAAATCCGTTAGGCTGTTTGGCGTAGAGGGGTGTAAAGTAAACTACATACATCCCCCTTTTTTTTAACGTGCGAAAAATCCCCACGAATAACCCCCACCACCGGAGCCGATGAAAGAGGTTATTTGGGAATCGAACCGACTAAAACGCACAACGCCTGTAAGTTGTTTTTGGTTGGCGAAGGTGAGATTAACAGGCATATCCCTGGCAACCCCGGCTGACACACGGCCATCTCTCTCGATCTGGACCTCTACTCGGGTGTGGGGACCACAGAGTGGGGGTCTCTGTGGTCCCCACACCCGAGTAGAGGTCGTCCCCCTAATTTACTACCCCCAAGTTATAACTTTTTACCCTCGCTGCCGCAGTCGGGTAAAAATAGTACCTTATCCCTTAGCATTAAAGAAACAACTAAAAGGCATAAGAGAGCCGTTCTATCAGATTTATTTCTCCAATGAAGCCAATAAAGATATCGTTAAATAGGTCAGGTAAGAGTAAATAGGTCACCTGGTTACTTCAACGAGGTACTGAAGGACGTAAATAAGCGAAGATCATGTCTACGAGGGCTACTCAAAGGCTTTTCTTATTTTTATGATAAATAAATCGCAAGAGAGACATTTCTAACAATCTGTACTAGTGTTAGATATAACTGAAATTAATAGTTTTTACGGTTTTTAGGAGTTAAATCTTCTTGATGAAGTAGTTTTGAATATTTTTTTTATACCACGGCAGACACGGCTCACCGGACGGAAAGTTTTGTTTTTCTACGTGCGCAAAATCCCCATGGATACCTCCCCACCGCGCGCCAAGCGCGCCTCCGCCGCGGTCTGCTTCTGCCACGGTGACAGGCAGCTCCACCTGTCACCCCCAGGCCGGCGCTCATGGGGGGCAGAGGTCGTTCATCGACCTCCGACGCCCGAGTTGCCTTCGTACGCGGGCAGCTTGGCTTACGATCCTTCGTCGCACCCGATGCCGCTCCCGCCCCGCCTCCTCCTTCACGAGCATTACTTGCTCGCAGAAGGAGGCGCCGGCCGCCCACACATCCGCGCAGCGGACCATCGCCGCGAGCAAGGTGGAGAGCGTGAGAGCTCTCACTCCCAGGGCCGCCACAAGCTCCCGTCTCGGCGTCTCCCACGCCGGACACGCGGTGAGCGTGAGCGGCACTGAGTCCTCGCTCGCGTCGCAGTGATGGCACTCGGACGTTGGCTCTTTCTCCATCTTTGGCTCTTTCTCCATAGCGCTGGCTACCCTACTCGCCGCCGGGCACACAACACGAGGTTATTATGGCCGTGGTATTCTGTAGCGCGGAGGTACTTTTCTGTTTTTTTTTAATTTACTTTTTTATATAAGACACGTCAATATGTCACCGTTTATGGAGACCTTCGTAAACATATTAACTCGTACGAGTATTTTATATTTGTAAAATGTAGCAACATAGTATTTCTTTTCTAGACTCGAATTACCGAATTATTAAAATTCATCTCTCATTTTGTTTTCGAAATCATTACTCTAATATGAAGCCTGTTAAGTGCCTAATTGCTTTGAGACCACCAGTATCTGAGATTTCATAATTATAGCTTATATGAACAAGAGTTAAATGTCGTTATTAAATTCTTAATTGCCAAATATAATTAATATACTCGTATAGATGTACATGTGAGTTAATTATAAAGATACATTATACCTATAGTTTAAAAAGATGTCGTCTTACCTCTCCCTCTCATTTTCCTATTTATCTCCCTATGTCTATCGGCGTGGTGTGTACGCGGGGGGTGTCTATTTGATTCCCGTGCGTTGAAAATTGCAATGAATAACATCACCTATTAATATTGCTCTAGGTGTTTTCGTACCTCGAAAAACACGTTAAGTCCGTCGGTAAGAGGAAACGGTTAAAAGGTCCACACAGAAGGGCAAATATGGTGAATATTCAACAAATCAATCTATCTATTTACCTCATGAAGTTATAAACAAATAAACAAACCAACTGTTTTACCAATATCTATTCTATATTCTTTTTTAGAAAAAGTAATGTGATAATTATGCCGCCGCACCACCAAGACCTGGAATTCATTACCAGCTCACGCGTTTCCTTCTTCTTACCGTCCCGGGTCCTATAAGCGGGCCGTGAAAAAGCATGTAATGAGACCGCCAAGCTGAGTGCCACCATTGTAACATTACTTAGTATCGGTAATGGTGACTCTCTTTCCTGAGACTTTGCCTTTAGCTTGAAGGTGAAGTTGGCGTGTCTTAGATAAAAAAAGTACAGAAAATTTCAGTATGTCGCACCTATCTCAAACTTGAATCCTATCTAAACTAATCATTGAGAATATTCTTTGTATACTTAAGTGAGGAAATATATATCTATCTCAAGATTAAGCCGTCGGGTCAAACCCACTATAGAACTTTTATCGAGCTATTGCGATTCGGATCTAATATTGAACATATCCTAAGTAAATTTAAGGATCCACTTTGGATAAAATTAATTTTCTTTTTTACTATTTCAGTTTCCAAGTTATTGGACAACTGTTGAGAAATTATATGATTTTGCACCTAATGATAACCGAGGTAGCCTAGTGGTATGGGTAATGGACTGCTGAGACGAAGTCTCGGGTTCGATCCCAGGTTTTATTATGGCACACACCAATGACTTTTCGATGCTTTTCGAAGTCATGTGTGTATTTATCGCAGGTTTATAAGTGACCGGTTAATGGCAATAGGCTCGCCACCTATTACATTGGGGCCTAAACATAAATTGGCGAAATGTGGGTGCTAGCACCTCTGCCTACCCCTTCGAGGATATAGGCGTGAGTTTATGTTATGTTATGTTTGATAACACTTATAACACTTGTAAATTTTTTCACAATGTTTATTGAAGAATGTTTTTAGCCGTCATTGTAAACCTTTCAGGATGCCGTAAGGCGAAACCGGTCATGTCTAATAAAACAAAACACTGTGGAAAAAGTACAAGTGTGTTCTCATAGGCGGCCGGTGCCTCCTTCTGCGAGCAAGTAGGTAATGCTCGTGAAGGAGGAGGCGGGGCGGGAGCGGCAGCGGGAGCGACGAAGGATCGCAAGACAAGCTGCCCGCGTACGAAGGCAACTCGGGCGTCGGAGGTCGATGAACGACCTCCGCCCCCCATGAGCGCCGGCCTGGGGGTGAAAGGTGGAGCCGCCTGTCACCCTGGGAGAAGCAGGCCGCGGCGGTGGCACGCGTGGCGCGCCTCCCCGTTTCCGGGGACGAGTTGGGGACTCTGTAGTCCCCACACCCGAGAAGAGGGCCAGATCGTGAGAGATGGCCCGGCCAGGGTGCGAGGGATATGCCTGTCAACCTCACCTTCGGCAACCAAAGCGACCCACAGGCGGCGTGCGTTTTAGTCGGTTCGAGTCCGACATAATGATAAAATATCCGTGGGGATTTTGCGCACGTAAAAAAAAAAAAAAAAGTGTGTTCTCATTTGTGTAGCAACAAATTACACCAAGTGCCATCAACCAACATATTATATGATTTTCAATAATATATGATTTATCAGACTCCGAAGCTTTTCTTAACCCAATCATAAATAGATATATAAATACATTTCTTCCGGGTATTATGTATGTACCAGCTGTTACCCGCGACTCTGCCTGTGTGGATGTCGGGTATCACGAGCAAAACTATTTAGATAATCTGTGAAGAAACATAGCCTGTCTTTTTCCAAGGTCTAATTATATACCTCTTTTGAAATTCGGTTCAGTGGTTTAGGCGTGAAAGCGTAACAGACAGACAGAAACAGAGTTACTATCGTATTTATACATACTTAAAACATATATGTAATCACGCCTCTTTCCCCGGAGGGTTAGGCAGAGGTGAATTAACACTCACATTTCACCAATAATTGTATTCGGTCCCACGTAATAGGGGGTTAACCTTTACCGTTAACCTATTATATTATTATTCTGGACATTATGGTTAACTCGAGCCGTCCATGTGAGGCTGAGTCTGGGCTGTAGGTATATATCTGTCTGATGTTAAACAGCCCTATCTTTTAACGCCTTGTACGACACCGCATGGGAAGAGATGGGGTGGCCGGAATTCTACTTTGCCGGGCATCACGCAGTATTTATAACATTAGAATTTATTTCCAAGCGTACGTATTGTCGTAAGTATTTGATATCTCACAGTTAACACGTAACTCGGTCGGCAGCGCGAGTGTAACACCCCTGGTGTTGCATACGTCCACAGGCCTCGGTAAGCATTTCCCATCTGGTGGGCCGTGTGCTTGTCTGCCACCTACGTGATATAAAAAAAGACTAATGGTTTCACTCTCATTTCGACGGGCACAAATCTGTGTTTCCTTCTTCCTACAGTGCCGGGTCCTTTAAGCGGGGCGTGAAAAAGCATCTGATGAGGCCGCCAAGCTGAGTGCCACCATTGTAATATTACTTAGTGTTTGTAATGGTGACCCTCTTTCCTGAGACTTTGCCTTTAGCTTAACATCAGGCGAGGTGAAGTCAAGTTGGCGTGCCCTAGATAAAAAAAAAGAAGGCTCCCAACATTTTCGAGGTATCCCATTAACAAACTTAGTATTTGAATCCTAATAAACTATTCTAATTTAATACACAAACATACAAAATTAATTTACATATCACAGACTAACAGTGTATAAACAAAGCTGGGAAACTGCGATCGCGACAGGATATCACGTTTAGGCGGACCGCAGGCGATACTAAAATGTCTTTTTATTGCACATAAACTGTCCTTTGTCGCCGTCTTTAGAGGTAAATATTGAATACGTAATTAGGTGTAAGAGTTGGTATGTATGACGTAATATTTAGGTTTTTAATTTTTTATGGTTTTGTTGTAGTAAAAGAAGGTTGATTAGTATTTTTGCTTTTTTATTATTTTTACTTAAATTGAGTACCAATCCTGGTTAAATCCGAAGTTGATACTTTGAAGTACGAGATCCATACTCCTACTCAATTATTTGACGAAGTAGGACATGATGGAATTCCCGTCCCAATTGAGCAATCCGACTGGGGAAGTACCTCCACCCTAGAGAATACCACGGCTATAATAGCCTCGTGTTGTGTTCTCGGCAGTGAATAGGGTAGCCAGAGCTCACTGGAGAGTTTTTGTGCAGTCAGAGGGAACACTAAACGCTTGTCCTGATTGTGTCTTCTGCCCTGACGGCAAAGAAACACAGAAACTGTAAGCACAAGAGTTTCTGTGCCGCCACTGTAAAAGACAAAGCAGGACAAGCTTTTGACAACACGAGGTTATTATGGCCGCGGTATTCTGTAAGGCGGAAGTACTTCCCCAGTCGGACTACTCTCTGTATTATTCTTCGTCACCACACGGACTGATTATTATCTATCTGGATGGGTTCACGGGTCTAAATGTAATAAAACTGACAACTGAATTTGCACGTAACAAAAAAAGATGAAAGTTAAACATCTGTCTCAAACAGCTGACGTCATTAATATTATCGCAAATATCATTATACATACGTGCCTGCAACGCCACGCATCTGATAATAATCTTTATAATGTGCCTCAACCCCAGTACAAATAATTGATAAGCACTGTACAATACATCCCCGAACGTTCGGCAGCTGTTTGAAATTCCACAATACATAATAAAACACAGTAGTTTAATTTTTCGATGGCTTTATAATTTCAATGTGGCGATGTAATAATATTTCCCCGATCGAATTACCTCATTAGTTTATGAAAGATATTTTTTAAATACAAACTTCTAACTTAGCTATAGATAGGCATTAAATAATGATAAAATACTATATTATTAAATGTAACGCTACTACACGAGTTTACCCCAAAATAACAGGCAAGTGAGAAATCAATCCAAGATGTTTGTAAATAGACCAAAAAAATAAATGCCCGCTGAGTTTCTTGCCGGAGTCTTCTCAGGTCGGGGCCGCGTTTCGAACCGGTGGTCCATTTACTAAACTGATATTCATGTTGGTATTTAAACTATCATGGTCACTCACATCAGTATCACAATAAACGGGATATTTACCATGTTTCTTTGTTTTGAGTTTCCGATATTTCGGCGCTGTTGCAAGCACCATGATCACGGAGGAACAGGAGTAGTGGCGGTGAACAGAGAAAAAGTTTTTTCCTAGGAGTAATTATATCGATCTACCCTCTTTGGAGTTCTTTTACTACGCGTATCTGCACTGCTATTGGTTTCACTCTCACTACAAACTCGAACCCGATCTCGATCACGTTCACGACACACGATGCTTACTGTATCCACTCGCGATTTTGTTTTGGCTTGTTCCCGGTTGTTTTTGCAAAGAAGGACCACTGGATGCCAGACGTTCGGCAGTTGAAACCCATCCTCACGATTGAAATTTTTATACTTTTATATTTCAATTGCTTCCCTAACCAGTATTGGTATATAGTGGCGTTCTGTCGAGAGCATCTGAGGGTTATGTAGCTCGATCCAGTGGTTCCAGTGATCCAGTGATCGGAAACTCAAAACAATGAAACATGGTAAATATCCCGTTTATTGTGATACTGATATTCATATTCCCTTTTTTCTAGATGTTTTATAAGTGCCGATATGATGGTCTGTACAGAATAAATGATTTTTGACTTTGACTTTGATGTTTGTTACAAGTAATCACTTAACTGTTCTTACATTAGGAACATAAAATTGAGCAGCAATATTTGATTTTAACCTACTGTCCAATAACTGTATCATGATTATATCCACGTGCCCGATGTTCTCTCATTCATATTATGTTAATCCCTTCCTGATAACCTAAATACCGCTTACCATCATTCAAAATTGAACCTTCTTTCACTATACAAAACTTTAAAATGCATTGATATCACAAAAATGTTACCGCTATATAATTATACCTCGAATTCGGGAACTAAATGGGGTTCGTTTTAAACCGGTTTTTTTTCGACAAGGTCACTGGTGTACCGCAAAAGGTGTGTTATTTGTAGGTCAATCTGTTTCCTGGCCTTGCCCTGCAGATGTTTGTAGAAAAAATTTGGGAGCATTATACGGGCGTTGGCTTTTAGACTTACCTGGAACAAAAAAAAATATTGTTGAATAAAGGTTTTAGGGAGAATCAATGAATTGGGCGTATGATGGAGGGTTTGGGTTCAAATTTGGTAATCTACCTTCGTTGAGAATGTTTTTTTCGGGGAATGGAGTAATGGATCTGTAGGTGGCGCGTGGAGTTCAATTTTAATAACTATTAAAATGAATGTGTGTTAGTTTATTTGTTTAAATATAATACAAAAGATAATTTGGTAAATGTTTGGGTTTTTAATACAAAAAATAATATGATTATTTTTCGGTTCACGATTTGGAGGGCAAACCTAATACTATCAATCAAAGGCTAATCATAAAAAAAAACTGACAGAAACCTTCGGTAAATCAATTAAAATCTCATAATAGTACTTTAATGGTTTAAAAATTGTAGTTTGATGAAAAATATGTTCACGTGTTTTTAAATAAGGTTTTATTTAAAAAAAAAATCAAAGTCACCTGATTACGCAATATTTAAATCATAGATATTTTTCATTAATGTTATAATGAACAATATAATGATAATTCTTACTATCTGCGTTTAGTACAAAAAATGTAATATTTTATGTAATATTTATTAAAGTTTCATATTACTAATAAATGCCTCCCCCAATGTGCGCCATTTATTTCCGATCCTCTGCCTTCCGCATTCCGTTTGTTCTAGCCACCTACCTTTCGTTTCAACATTGGGAGAGGCCTATGTCCAGCAGTGGACTGCGGTGGGCTAATTGATTGATTGATTGATTGATTGATTGATTGATTGATTGATTGATTGATTGATTGATTGATTACTGATAAATTTATATATAACCAGTATACGTAGTTCTTAACAAGCGAAATTAATAAATTTCCTAATTTATTAATAATTCATCAAAAGAATTAGACTAAGTGTTATTAAAAAAAAACACACTGAACTATTTAAATCTCAACAAATATTCATCCAAATCCTACGCTGACTGTACCTCTTCATCATCGTGTGAATCCCAATAAATTCTTGATTGCATTTGTGTAAAACTTGTGGAATTTATCCAAAACATGCTGTAAGATATACACAACATTAATTAATATTCTGTTACGTAGTCCAATCATCAATTAAGATGCCAAACAGCCCGATTAATGCAGGGGACGTGTTATCTAACGGTAGACAAAGGGATAGCAATCTATCATCGACATCACCGTTTCTATAGGCCACATGGAAGCGCCTGGTGTACGTAGGAAGGTAATATAATTGTCTAGCTACTGGAAGTTCACTGGAAGCTGTTTGAGTTCAAATTGATTTTCGGGTTGGTTATCAAATTGTTGGTATAGTTTGAAAGTGTACGCCTTGATATCTGTGAAAGGATAGTGTGGTAATACTCAGGTTTCATTCTATATTTTGGAATGTAGTACGCGGCGCTATCTAGATTTAAATTAAGATCACTGGAATATAATAGTTTATAAATAGGCAGGACATGACGGTATTCCCGGTCCCAATTGAGAGCTCTGACTGGGGAAGTACCTCCACCCTACAGAATACCACAAGTATAAAACGTGTAGTGTTCCCGGCGGTGAATAGGGTAGCCAGAGTTCACGGAAGAGTTTTTGTGCTGTAAGTGGGAAGACTAAAAGCTTGTCCTGATTGTGTCTTCTGCACTGACAGCACAGAAACTCTCCGTTCTTACAGGGTGCATAGCACGGGTGTGACTCCTCTAGTATTACTTACGTTCATAGGTCACGGTAACCACTATCCATCAGGTGGGCACGGCTTGTCTGCCACCTAAGTTGTATCAAAATAAATGCTTGAAAAAAAACTGTTTACTCACTTTGTTACTCAAACAAATCAGTGTATTTAGACTACGTAAGCATGCTTGTAAATAGACTAAATAAAGCCCGCTGGGTTTTTTTTTCAAAGTCTTCTTAGTTCGGGGTCACATTTCAAACCAATGCAGCGGTGGTTCACATGCTGAACAAGTAGGTATAGGTACATAAATTATCTTTTATTTATGACGTCTCATAAGTGTCATTTTAATGGTCTATAAAGAATAAATTGTTTTTGACTTTGACTTTGGTAATTAAATGTTTAAAACTGAATGACAGATCAACCATTTTCTATTCGATTTTTAAGCGAAAATGTATTTGATGAAGAACCTATATTTTAAATACCATAAACGCTATGTGTGTTATAGTAATTACAAGGTAATTATGTGTATATTAATGCAATACTGTCAAAGGTAGATTATACATACTTGTAAATAATTGCGTCAATTATTTCTTTTATATTTATAATTAGTTTATAACATTGTTGTTTTAATTACTCTAATTGCAAATATTCGAGCTGGCGCCGTCTAGGACATGAAGTAAAAATGTGTTAGCTGAAGGTTTGCCTGAGGAAACGAACTCACATATTGACATATCTATAAGAAGGACCTTCCAACTTCGAAAGGGAAGCCTGAGTCAGAGTCTCGTCTCTCAATCAGTAGGTGTACTGGCTACAGGTAATGTTAGCTTAGGCCCCGAAGGTCTTGGGGAACCCATGCACCAGAATTGCTACAGTTATAATGGGAAAATAACATACGGTGTCATACAAAGCTACTAAGGGATAGGGTTGTTTAACATCAGACAGATATATACACCCCAGACTCAGCCTCAGATTCATGGGTCGAGTCAAGAATAGTACCTGGAATACGTCAATAGGTCCCCTATTACGTAGAACCGAATACAATGATAGGTGAAATGTGGTTGTTAATTCACTTCTGCCTAACCGTCCGGGGATAAAGGCGTGATTATATGTATGTATGATGAATTATATAATTGTTTCTTATTGACATCAATAATAATTCTACTTAAACTAAGTTTTGCTTCCAATGCACTGATGGAGAAGAAACGGCACAACAAACTTCTCCACTTTACTAGTCCTGTCACGTCATGGTATCTACTCATCAAACTTGTTCTCACAAGAAAATGTGGTCTCTGTTGATAGCACTGATTGGTGCTATTTATCTGTAATGCCGGTTCCTAATCAAAGTTTTGATCAAAGAAATACTTTTGCTTCATCATTTTTGCAATTATGGTTACAAATTAGCGTGCATAATCTTATATTTAGGGTAATTAGCCACATAAAATAAGTAATTAATGTATATATTTATGTGTGAACTAAGTAAATATCGGATATTTTTGTCTGATTAGCTCTTATAACTTTTGGAACCAAAACTTTGGAACGTTATAGATAGCGAGCTAGGTGTGAGATTTTATTGCCAGAATATGACATCATGAGTGTTACGCTCCTGGTGTTGCATACGTCCATAGGCCACAGTTGGTTACTGTCAGGTTTCCATCAGGTTAACCGTGTGCTTGTCTGCCACCTAAGTGGTATGATGATGAACTGATGGCCTGAGGCGGCCGTGTGGTTTAAGTCGGTCGCAACGAGTCCGGCGGGGTGATATCTGAGGAAATTTCCGCACGTTAAGAAAAAATGGCCTTCTTTTCATAAAATTTTGATCTCGTTTTGGCAATCTATGGGAATCTTTTCCAAGGATATAAGTAACCTATGTGTTTATTCCAGACTAAGGTTTATTCCTTTACGAAATTTCAGCCAGATCCTTTTTGTCGTCTGATCGTGATTGAGTAACAAATATACAAACGTCCAAATATTTCAGTCTATTTGACAAAGCATTAGCTTTATTACCTATTTGACAAATATGACCAATACAATATTGACAAGTTATTTAGTTTTTTTTACTTTTTTACGGTCAGTAGGGTACCTTTTAACAGCAGGCAATCAATCAATCAATTAGCCTAAAGGCCCCAACAGTAACAGTAGGAAAAATGTGACAATTCAAATGTGACACCTCTTCGAAATGAATACTTTTTTGTGAAGTAAATATATTTGTCAATATTAAATTTGCATGTTTGCATAAACGTCAAGTGTTTTGCGAAGTCAACAAACACCCAATAGCAAACACAAATAACTATGTGAAGTGCCACTATTAACAAAAATTGTACAACAAGTTATATACAATAGAGAGTACTGTAACTGTAACTGCTTGTAGTATATACAATAGAGATTCATCCTTTTTATTTTGTCAAAATAACTTCTACATACATAAATTCCCGCCAGTAAATCCCTGAAGGGGTAGGCACACATTTCGCCAACTTAAATTTTTGGTCCCACATTGTAGAGTGCGAGCCTATTGCTGTCAAACGGACACTATCATGGGCTGTATGTTAACTGTTGGATGGAGAAGTAGGGTGGCCTTATTCCACTTCACCGGGAACCAACACGGCACTCAAAAACGATGTAGTCCACTTAGACCACCGAATAGCACATGGCCTAGTCTAATCTATAATTTTATTAATAATCCCACTTTGAATAATAATGTCTCTTCGAAACATAACAACAAAATGAAGCCGCCATTTTTTATCCTTGTTATAAAACTACTAGTGTTGTCTATCAATTAATTAGCGATATCTATAATCTAAACTCTAATGTTCATAAACATTTATATTACTATGAATTAATCAGTTGTGTTTCTAGTAAATTAATTATTGTTGTCAACTTATTTTAAAAGCAAAAAATAAAATGAGTGAATTATGCTCACATACTAACTAATATTATAAATATGTGAAAGTTTACAAGTTTGTTTGTTAGTTACTCAATCGCACCATGAGAAAAGTCTATAACATTACATACATCTGTACATATAATCACGCCTTTATACCCAGCAGGTTAGACAGAGGTGAATTAACACCCACATTATAACAATCATATTACGTAGTAGGAGGTGAGCCGTATATAGCCGTATTCCGGGTATTATTGTTGACTCAAACCATGGGCAGTATATATTCGTGTTTTCTGTCTGATGTCAAACAGCCCTATCCCATAACCGCCTTATACGACACCGCATGGGAAATTCTACTCGCCTGGGAACCACGAGGTACTTAATTTTACTTACCTTGTACAATGGGGAAAAGATAAAACTGACTCTGTAGTGTTGCTGGTATCATATAAAAATACAATGTTATATTTGAAGCATCTCATGACTTAAAATACACATCTAAGGTTGAACTTTTCAGGTTCAAAGGGTGCAAACGATAACGAAATTTTATAGGAAAATTACCGTCTTATAAAGTGTTCATTATGTAGTTTTTTCTTTGAACAGGCGATATCACTTACAATTTTTCCCTTTCAATCGTCGATATTATATAATAAATGTCAATAATCATTCATCTTTCCTTTTAAAGGTCGGATGAGGCACATTTTTCCTGATGCCGACCTAACTTTTATTTACTTTTATGAATATAACTCATATAATCGCCGATATTGGATCCTCTTAACCTGCGCTAGTATTGACTTATATAGTTTAAAAGTTTAATGCGAATTAATATACGGCATTCGCGATTGCGTAATCACTCTTAATTTTGTTAATCATCATCTTTCATCACTTAGTAACTTTCAGAACACCGCCAAGACCTGGAATTCATTACCAGCTTACGTGTTTCCTTCTTCCTACAGTCCCGGGTCCTTTAAGCGGGGCGTGAAAAAGCATCGGATGAGGCCGCCAAGCTGTATGCCACGATCGTAACATTATTTAGTGTCTGTAATGTTATAATGTGACCCTCTTCCCTGAAACTTTGCCTTTAGCTTACCATCAGGCGAGGTGAAGTCAAACGAAGAAAATAAGAAATAGTTAATTTGATTTCTTAGCTTTGGTTAATATTTTCGATAAATTTTCAATAGATGGTTTTCTCATCTTTTTTTGTGGTTGTCGTAAGGTTACTTACGAAGAGGGCTGTTATTCATCCAACAGTCCCGAAAGCCCGTGATGAAGTGCCTGCTTGGTAATAATAGGATCAAATGGAACCGAAAATCATAACTGACGTGATTTACAGGCGTGAATAATGTATGCATGTTTGTTTGTTTGGGTACATAATATATGTTAATTTCAAAATATTTAATTATAATTTCTTGCGAGCAAATCCGCTTAACGGAGCTAGCGATTAAACTAACCATGTATTCCAATAACTAACTTGACAGGCTTTAGGAGGAATATTTATTACTTTTGATAATCAATAGATTGGTCATCGCATTAGCTTTATAAAATAAACATTGATCAAGGGAAAGTAGATTCACATAATTTATTGCAAACAGCTGGTGAAGGAGTCACACCTCTACCAGCTGTGACTTAGGACTAAAAGACTATGTTACCAAAGATGCGATTTTGTTATAAAATGAATGATGTCATGAATATTGTAATTTTAAAGCCGTTTGCTAACTTCTGCTAATAGATTTAGATTGGAAAAAGAGATCATATCAATCCGGACTTGGACCTGCAACTCTTCTTTCGTCTTTTAGAGTCACCTCCATTTTTTTTATACCACTAAGGTGGCAGACAAGCACACGGCCCATCTGATGGAAAGTGGTTACCGTGGCCTATGGACGTTTGTAACACCAGAGGAGTCACAGTCGCTCAGCCAATCCTGTAAGTACAGAGTTTCTGTGCCGTCAGTGTAGAAGACAAAGCAGGACAAGCCTTTAGTCTTCCCACTGACAGCACAAATTCTCCAGTGAGCTCTGGCTACCCTACTCACCGCTGGGAACACAACACGAAGTTATTATAGTCGCGGTATTCTGTAGGGCGGTATTCTGAGGTACTTCCCCTGTCGGACTGCTTAATTGGGCGGAAATACCGCCGTGTCCTACCTCCCCATATGAATGTGTAGACGAATTTCAAATATCCAAGATGTTTTCAAGCAGTTCAGTTGCTCAGAGCATTCAAGGAACTGGTCGCGGGTTGAAATCCCGTCTTGGATGTTGTTTCTAAATTCTGTTTGATTAATATACATATTTAGACAATGTCAAAGGTGAATGAGCCCTACCTAGACTTTAAAACAAGCTACATATACGGACGAGGCTCCAGTGCATGCTATCCTCTTGAGGTTGGGAGGCCAGATGGCAGACGGGAAGTTGTCTTAAGATGATGACTCACAACTGAAAATAGCTCTAAATTGATTGATCGTTTTTAGAGCAAACGAATGTTGATTTCCATAATGAAAATGTATTTAAAACAAGTTCTTAATTGATATTTTGTAATGAAGACTAATTCCTACAAGTTTTATAACATCAAATCTCAATAAATTTGGCAATAACTGCTTGTCAATTTGGTGCAAATTAAAATTATATGAACATCCAGCAAAAAGTTCAATAATGTTACATAACTTGGAGTATCATAAAATTTTATTACCCCAATTTTATTACACCAGTTGTAGGCAATAGATAAAGTGATGGCAAGTCCATTACTTATGCAAATTCTGATATTTATACGTTATCTAATAGATGCCGAAATATGATGCAAAGGCTTCATTCGTGAATATCAACAGACGTCTTATTTAGGAGCTTTGCAAAGTTTAGCAATTATTGTGCTGTAATTTAAATAGATTAACAAATTAAATATGGCGTGGTTATTTTAGGCAACATTGAGAAACAAAAGAATTTAGAGTCAACAATTAGTGCCCGGAATACGGCAATAGGCTTATCCCGTATTAAGAGGGACCGAATACAATTATTGGTGAAATGTAGGTGTTAATTCACCTCTACCTAAGCCTCCAGGGATGAAGGCGTGATTATATGTATGTATGTTAAAGAATAATGCTACCTAGCAAAGACAATACTCCCGGTATTGTCTTTGCTAGGTAGCAGTATTTTTGTGATACGAGTATGAGACACGAGATGGCGTCCTGTTTTAGTCGGTTCGAGTCCGATGTAACACCTCATCAGCCTGCCGAAGGGTTGTCTCTTCCCATGGGCGTCATAGAAGGTGACTAAGCGACCATTCGACCGTAAACAAACAGACCATTTGATGACATTAGGCTCGCTATTACGGTGTACCGAAAATGATAATTCGCGAAGTGTGGGTGTTAATACATCTCTGTCTACGTCTACGGGTAGTTACAGCCGTGACGAAATGTAATAAAGAATTATTAAGTAACCTCCAACAGTTCTTTAAGACCACACATGATATTCAGATGACAGATGTAAGTAATTACGTAGTTATATAATTAAATACATTCTCTTATGAGTGTCCGTCAGATAATTGTATTTCCCTTCAATCTTTGTTTATTATTTCAATAAAAAAGTCGAGCTGTGCGGTAGAACTAAAGGTAGGTACTACCTCGATACTTCAGGGCACATAACTTGGACCTTAATTCCAAGAGACAAACAAGGCCCTGGTACGCGCTAATTGTTTTGTAATAATTTATGCTTGGTGACTTTAAGCACGTTCACCGACTTTTTTATACCACTTAGGAGGTACGGCCCACCTGATGGAAAGTGGTCACCGTGGCCTATAGACGAGTATAAAACCAAGGGAGTCACACTCACGCTGCCGCTGCGAATTTGACGAGCACAGAAACTCTCAAAAGTTTCTGTGCCGTCAGTGCAAACGACAAAGCAGGAGAAGCTTTTCATCTTCCCATTGACAGCACAATAACCCTCCAGTGAGCTCTAGCTACCCTACTCACCGCTGGGAACACAACACGAGGTTTTATTATGACTGTGGTATTCTATAGGACGGAGGTATTTCCAAAGTAAGACTGCTCAATTGGACGGATATACCGTCGTGTCCTACCTCCTCGTGCTATCAACAAAAGACACCAAAGAATCGTGTACTGTGCGGAAAGCGCATATTTTGTCAGGTTCAAGATATATGCCCCGATGTATATGTGAGGTACGAAACCAAATAAGTTACATTACGCCGCGGTACCGTGACATTTATAATGAAATAATCTTCGAAATTAATTTATATTTCTTTGTTTTTTATAATTATGTGCATACAGCAATTACTTCTTTAGGCCTACTATGAAACGTACATCCGAAATTGCGGACCGAAGTTTCGGTAAAACGGTACGAATGACTCTACTACTCTCCCTACTACTTGATAAGCTATTTAGAACCAAAAATGTGTCATGGTTCCTGGGTAAAGCAAGAATGAATTTTGTATTACTAATGTAGAACGGGAAGCAAAAATTAGTTGAACTTTATGAATTCAAACCCATTTTCAGAGGTGTTACACGATGGTATTTCCGTCCAATTGAGCAGTCCGACTAGGGAAGTACCTCCAGCCTACTGAATACCGTAGCCACTTCTTGAGGTGTTCCTAGCGGTGACTAGGGTATCCAGAACTCACTGGAGAGTTTGTGCTCTCAATGGGATGACTAAGGGCTTGTTCTTCTGCCCTTAGTCTTCTGCTTGCTTTGTCTTCTACACTGACGGCACAGAAAGTCTCTGTGCTTACAGGATCGGCAGCGCGAGTGTGACTCCTCTGGTGTTACACACGTCCATAGGTCACGGTAACTACTTTATATCAGGTGACCCGTGTACTTATCTGCCACCTAATTAGTATAAAAAATCAAACCCATCGTACAGAGCCTTTTGTAGTGTCATCTAAATCACAGAAACCCAAAGTAGAGTATTGTTATTGGTCAAATAATAATCTTAAAACGATTTCAATTTTTAAACTCCGTATAATAGGTCTAGTTGCATGAAGGGCATTTATTTCATAATCGGATCGAAACATGGCATGCGATAATTCATACAGCTTATATCCTATGAAAAAATCCGAAATAACTTCATGATACCTCCCAAAATGCTACGTCTTACGTTCGTGTCTACGTCTTACACGTCTCATGGTAGCCCTCATAACCCAAGTATATAATATTAATAGAACTACTTAATTTTATCTATTATAATTACCATTTTATTCTAACGATAAAATCTTCATTAATACCCTGTTGTTTCTAATAAGAAAACATAACTTATGAGCAAGAAAATAATTAATAATGTTTATTAATTAGAAATAAAACGACGCCCGCTGAGAGACCATCGCCTGCCATAACAAATGAGTATTACGATATATGTCATTTAATTACGATATAAATATTAGTTATATTAGGTATAAGTAACAGGTAACATACTTGGATTTTTACAACACTATAATTTAGTTGAACTGGTATTTTTAGGGTTCAGTAGTCAAACTGAAATTGTTATAGCTTCTGTCTGTCTGCAGCTGAGCTCCGATAATCTTAGTACTAGAAATATTACTTAATATATATATATGCCGCGTGGTTCCCGGCAGAGTAGAATTTGGACCACCCCATCTCTTCCCATGTGGTGTCGTACAAGGCGACTAAGGGATAGGGCTGTTTAACATCGGACAGATATATATACAGCCCAGACTTAGCATCAGATGCATGGCTCGAGTCAACAATAGTGCCCGAAATACGGCAATAGGCTCACCCCCGATTACGTGGGACCGAATACAACTATTGGTGAAATGTGGGTGATAATTCACCTCAGCCTAACCCCCCGGAGATAAAGGTGTGATTATATGTATGTATGTATATATATAATAATAGAAATATATAAGGATAATAAGTCATGCCAAAAAAGTCGTTGGAGGAATTCTTGAAGAAACAAAGGTGCTTCCTCTACATAATTTTTTTAATGGAGATTTTTTTTCTGGTCTACCTTCTATAATGTGTTTTTGTCAAGTATAGTCAAAGTAATTCCATTGAAAATTAGTAATATAACTTTTATAATTGTGAAAATATAATTTCTTTATGGTATATAGAAATTGTGAAATAAAAAAAATAACATCTTCAATATTAATTATTTATAAATTATATTAAGTGAAATAACAAAATGATCTCTTCACGGAACCCCACATTGTGCGTTACCCGACACAAACTTGGCTGGTATTTATAATTGTCATTTAGAGTTTATCTCATATTATATATGGGCTGATATACAGATTATTTTAATCAATACATTGACAGTAATTGGGATTTGGGAAGAACACCCACATTTTATGAGGAAAATACTGGGTGATTTTAAATTAGTGTCACTATGTCATACAGCTAACTGCCTCTGATATCGTAGGACTTCCCATGAATATGGGGTATCTTTTTTATTTTGCGAAGCGAGGTGGCGAGCTTGAGAACTCTCACTCCCAGGGCCGTCATCAGCTCCCGTCTCGGCGTTTTTCACGCCGGACACTCGGTGAGCGTGTGCGCGTTTATTAATTATTGATAAACAGATACAATATATCAAAACATCGCAATCTAAGTTTTTTTTTTTTTATTTCTCGAACTAAGATCTTCTCCTTTATTTTACTCTAAAATAGTAACTTTGTACTTAATCAAAAAAAGATTGGCTATAAGGTATATCCTATAGACATGCTTTATGGTCTCCTAGATGCAAAACTTTTACCGTTTACTGCGTTTCATGCAAAAACACACAAATATTTAAAAAAAATACCCAAGGGCGTCGTTCATGGGGGCGTCGATAACGGGAGCGTCAATCACTGGGGCGTTGGCCACTAGAGACCTAAGCCTCAACAGTAAGTATTACCACTAGAGCTTCACATTGTGATACGTAACATCTAAAAAGTGGACAAACGTACTCAGATTCATTTAATAGTAGAAGTACATACAATAGGTCATGATGTTGCAGCGCTTTCTTAAATATTTTCATCATTGCGTAAACATAGATAATTTATTGCTTTGGGTTTGGCTTATTTGAAAACTAATTTCCGTCATGTAGCATCCCATCTAATTATTTGAACGCCGTCTATAAAATAGTAAAAAAAACTAGTTTACACGCTTCTCTAAAAGTTAAACCTTTCTCTAGAAGACGGTACAATCCAATAAAATATGCAGATCAATCCAAGTTCCAATTAACCCAAACATCTGTGATTATATGCAATTTTTCACTTTCTATCTGATTGCAGCTCACTAAATGGTCATAAAAGCTTTCTCTAATATACAGAAATATCGTTTCTATAATTGTTAGTTATTACTTACACTTATTTCATAATTAATATCATAAACGAGCATGGGGGGGTTAGAATTATGAGAATATTTCTATAGATGTGATTGGACACACGGTCTGAAATTACTTCCAATTCTGCATTACTATTTTTATTATGTTTTGATTAACCTAACCTAACCTTAGAGCTAACCTGTTCTAACCAGCACCTTAAAGTTCGGGGTCCGCTTTTATGCAATGTGTCTAGATTTTTTTTTTATACCACTTAGTTGGCAGACAAGCACACGGCCCACCTGATGGAAAATGGTTACCGTGACCTATGGACGTCTGTAACACCAGAGGAGTCACAGTCGCGCTGCCAACCCCTGTAAGTACAGAGTTTCTGTGACGTCAGTAGAAGACAAAGCAGGACAAGCCTTTAGCCTTCCCACTGACAGCATAAATTCTCCAGTGAGCTCTGGCTACCCTACTCACCGCTGGTAACACAACACGAAGTTATTATAGCCGCGGTATTCTGTAGGGCGGAGGTACTACCCCAGTCGGACTGCTCAATCGGGCGGAAATACCGCCGTGTCCTACCTCCTTAGAAGATTTTATTGGTTATATTAAAAGAGACTGCCTTCTGACGATCTGACCTCCCAGCCTTAGTTGTGGTTAGTGGTCAACGGTTGACAGAGGTGTTCAGATTGCCTATATAGGTCTTGACTATTGACAGCCGGGACAGATTTGAACGTGCCCTCCGAAACAAATCAGCACTCAAATGTAATACCACTAAACGGTCACATATCCATATGGCAACCACGCACAGGTAGCTTAACCCTACTGATCGCTTATAGAACGGTGAGAGTACCTGTCTGGGAGCGTTTGAGGACTTCGATATTATTTTTACTCATATCCATTGCTATACTAATACAATGTATTGCTAGCCACGGCACGTAATGTGCATAATGTTTACGTGACGCTCTGTGGTATTCTGAGCCCGAGCGAATGCTAACTGAAACCACTTTTTGTGTCGGACACAAAGTAAACTAAGTAATGTACTTTTAAATGAGTATAGTATTTAAAATAAATTACAACGATGTGAAATACTGCAAAAAATATTTTTGTCAATTCACGTTGGCAGCGCGAATATGAAGCTTGCTCACGTCCTTAAGCCTCGGTAACCACTTTCTACTAGGTGAGCCGTGTGCTTGTCAGAGAGTGAGTAAGAGATATAAAAAAAATAACTACCACTAACTGTAATCGTACTGCTAGTGTGCATAATGGAAAGTTAAAATTTACTAGTGTGATGCAAGTTAATGCTATCGTAATAATTACTAAAAATTACCATCACCTTGGGAAATGTACATTTTTTACAAGACGAAACCCCACAGTAAACGAAATATAGTCCAATAAAAAGCGATTGCTAATGGAACTGGTTTCGCTTGCTTTTGAGCAATAACTTTACATAGCTAATTAAAATTATTGAGTACAAGTGACATTTCACATTTTACTAAAAAACTTTACGTAAAATATTTTTATTACCACACTACTCACAAAATTTTCCTGAGCATATCAGACAACATGCTCGTCAATCTACTTAAGAGTATGTCACTATGTAAGCTTATACTTAACCGTGTATTCCCCGCGGTGCCACAGACCTACGACAACACACTATGGTACATTAACATTACGCCTTATTCAGAAGACAGCTAATTTAATATCACGTTTACGAGTACCCTAGCCTCTGTGGCGTTGCGGTAATGAACGAGGCCGCTTTGCAGGAGTTGCAAGTTCGATCCTCGATCTGTGCAAATATTTGTATGCATGCATATGGGTATTTGTATTGGTCTGTTTGTGTCTCGGATAGTAGGTGTTACAGGTAATTGGAGCCCCAAAAAGTCCAACAACTGCTAACTGCAATACTTTAATATCGCCATTGGGTTATGATGGTCATATTTCTGACCTATTTGATATTATGTTTTACCATTTTTTGTTTACGCTTCAACATATCTGATGACAAAGACTTTGACCGGTTCCCTGTCAGCACCGACTTATGTAGTAGCTACGAACTTCTCTGTAGGTACTGTGGAGGTCAGATGGCAATCGCTTCACGGAAAATATTGAAAATTCAGCCAAATCCGCAGTTAGTCTGGTAAATTTTCGGATACGACTAGGATTAACACAAAAATGAAGAATGAAAATGTACGTAATTTTTATGTTTATTTTATTTTAGGGTATTTTAGTAGCTATCTAATAATAGTTTTAGTTTTAATTTCAGTACAGATGTTATAAGAATGAAAAAGTTTAATTTTCCTGTCAGCTGCTTGTCGAGCCCACTGTTACGCAACTTTCTATTGCTATCTAAGCGAAGTTATGAAGACGTAAACAAATATTGGGCTAGGTTTGGTATTGAACTTTATACGTGAGAAAGTGCTTTCTAAGTAATGGTGAAATATATATTTGAACCAGTAATTTTTGTTCCTGATTTTATGTCTCGAGTTCGAATTCTATAATCAATATGAACGTGAACCCACTCCTAATACAGCAAATTAGCTTATTTAGAGAGATTAACAAGAATACTAGTAATACTAGTAATAGTACTGTTATAAAAAACTTACTAATGGAAATGATGACTACAAGCTCTCAAGTAAATAAAGTCGAATGCAAAAACTCGTCCCTTAGTTTGGGGCTTCTTGTTGGCGGACCCATCATACATCACATTAACGTCATATCACATACTAATAGATCCTTACACCTCCAACAACAACATTTTCTTTCATATAAATAATAATAAACCTAAAATATCAATACAAAAATGAACCAACAATAATATCTAATACTGTAAATCCGACCACACGCAACGCGACCGTCTCTCCCGCCGTATGTCGCGTATTTTTATACTCAGACAAGCACATTGAGCATTAATTAAATAAACACACTAATATTTGTGTTTCAAACAAATATACAGAAGGATTAAGATGAGATTTGTTTATAGTGAGCGTAAGATGCACTTTAAGAAAGGAACTGATTGATTTATCTCAAGTTTATGTTTCGTTTCTCTGTTTTTCAAAAGCTCTTAAATTCAGTTACGTTAATTTTTTTTTATACAACATAGGTGGCAGACAAGCACACGGCCCATCTGATGGAAAGTGGTTACCGCGACCTATGAACGTGTGTAACACCAGTGGAGTCACATCCGTGCTGCCGACCCTGTAAGAACAGATTTTATGTGCAGAACACAAAATCAGGACAAACCTTTAGTCTTCCCACTGACAGCACAAAAACTCTCCAGTGATCTCTGGCTACCCTACTCACCACCGGGCACACAACACGAGGTATTTATAGCTGTGGTATTCTGTAGGGTGGAGGTTCTTCCCCAGACGGACTGCTCAATTCGAACGAGAATACCGTCGTGTCCCACCTCCTCGAATGTGTGTGATAAATGGTATTATTGCGTATTTACGATCCAAAACATAATGACAAACTTTCAAAATGTTTAATATTAGAGACAGCTACTACTGGAAAATTGTCCTTGGTTTAGGTCTATATGGAACGCAGAAGTTTAACTAAGCATTCATTTTACGAACACAGTAATTTGAAATTCTAATTTCATTCTGTAAAAATTTGTGTCTTGTGTTTCATAATGCCAAACGCAAATGGAGAACCAAAATACGCTTACTCATTTCTCTGCAGTTAATATTCCTATAAATAAACTCGTGTTTGTCAGTTTTTTGAAGAGAAAACCACCGTACATTAAAACAAAGTAATACAGCAGCTAACAAAGCATTACACTGTGTTCAAACTCGAAGGCCCATGTCTAATTTTTAATCTTTATTAACCATTAGGCTTAGCGGGCATCTCCTTGTGCACAATTATTTACTGTCTAGCTGTCGCATAATACCTGCCTACTGTTTTGTTTACTTTGTGGTTGTGAGTGGTACACAGTTTTGATGTGGTTAATGTTCTTTTAAATTCATGTGTAGACAAAACTTAGCTTATTATAATTAAGACCGTCGTGTTCCTTAAGGTTTTTACGATTTTATTTAGGGTGAACTTTCATGTTTTAAGTCTTTCCATGGTAAGAATGGACTTCGATATTTTCGATTAACTAGAATACGTGCATATAACAAAATATTGATTTTCATATAATAAATTATTAGATATTGATAAATTGATTTCAAATGTCGAAACTAATCATGAGCAAATTACATACCCCGATCAACAAAACAAATTTTCCTGACAGTTGATATTGAAAAAGAAATTCTTACACATAAGGTGTAAGAATTTCTTTTTCAATATCAACTGTAATTTTAACTACAGAAACAGAACTTTTCACATATAAAAAAGGAATAAATGGTTAATTTTTCTTTTAGTGATGAAAATTTCTTTGGACCATTGAATGTCACGAGAAGCTGCTTTAGTGGAAATCGAACTGACTAAAACTAGAAGATTCGGTTACGGTTGTTTGTGTCTCGAGTAGACAGATGAAATACCTTGTTAACTCATCACCATTCGCATCGACTCAAAACCATCAAATTATATTTTAGCAACAAAATTTCTCAACTCTAAAAAAATAACACAAAATTTGAAACACATGGCACTCATACTCTTCAGTAATCAAAGACAACTATTTACTCAAACATTATGAGCAAAACAATTTCTTAGCATTCTCTTAATATTATTACCGAGCATTGTAATTTACTAGTGTATCTCCCCCGGAGAGGCTTTTAAGATAGCCGTAGGGTGTCTTGTACGGTTGCCGGCTGCTAATGCAGGCTAGATTTATTTATTATGTGCACACACGCGAAACTTATTCGATTTAAAGTTGGCGAAATTCTGTGACGAGATGTAGAAGCAAATATTTATTTTGGACACGTGTCGAAATTGGAGTGGACCCTACTGTGTCAAGTGTTGTGTGACGGGAATATGGAAATTTGTGTATTTTTCTGAGTGTATTATGATATAGTGTGTACGTTTATTTGTAACGCAGTAAAAAATCACTAGTGCGGGAATTGAGATTTTATATTTTGGTAAGAAATATATAAATTATGTGCAGGGGGTAACCTATTAAGTAGTGTTTGATATTTGACCTCAGTTTATGGTGAAAATATTGTCAAATTTCCACAAACGTACTTTTAATCTTTTTTAGGCATTCGTTTAAAATTGATAACGTCTTAGCAAATAGCAGACTCTTTTCAGAACATAACATAATATAAACTCACGCCTGTATTCCCGAAGGGGTAGGCAGAGGTGCTAGCACCCACATTTGGCCAGTTTATGTTTAGGTTTTTTTTTTAATATAGAACACGTCAATTAGACTTCGCCTTGCCTGATGGTAAGCTGAAGGCAAAGTCCCAGAAAAGAGGGTCACCATTACGTACACATACCGTGTGACAATGGTGACACTCAGCTTGACGGCCTCATCATATGCTTTTTCACGCCCCGCTTAAAGGACCCGGGACTGTAGGAAGAAGGAAACACGTGAGCTGGTAATGAGTTCCAGGCCTTAATGGTGCGACAGAGGAAAGAGTCTCCGAACCGCTTGGTTCTTGATCGGATGTTCTCCACCGTGTGCGGATGACATCTAAGACCTGCACGTGTTGTCCTGTGTAGGAAAGGGGAGGGTGGGACTAATTGGAAGAGCTCATCAGAACACTCTCCATGGTACAGACGGTAAAATACAGCCATGGACGCAACATCTCTACGCATCTGTAAAGGTTCTAGGGTGTTCGTGACCTCGGGATTCCCAATGATGCGTACCGCACGTCGCTGCAACCTGTCGAGAGCATCTAGTAAGTACTTTGCTGAACCATCCCAGAGATGCGAGCAGTATTCCACACAGGAGCGAATTTGTGTCTTGTATAGAAGACACCGCTGCTCCGGCGTGAAAAATCGTCTCACTCTGTTCAGGACTCCGAGTTTTCGTGAGGCTTTTTTGATGATACTTTCGATGTAATTTTTGTTATTCAGGTTGCAGCGAACATCCATACCTAGGATATTGAGATTGTCCTGCAGTGGCAGTGGCGTGCTCTGAAGAGTGGGGAGGGGAAGGAAAGAAGATACTTTTGCTGTAAACGCACATGCCTGCGTCTTCTTGGCATTGAACTCAACCAGGTTCTCAGAGCCCCATTGAGAAATGTGATTCAGGATCCCGTCAAGCTCAGTGACAAGAAGCTGCCTTTTCTCTGCGATATCTGACCCCAATGTAATAAAGGTGACGAGTCTATTGCCATTAACCGGGCACTTATAAACCTGCGATATTTTCTTTTCTTAACTCTTTTCAACATTATAAGATAATATTTTTAAAATAAGTCATGTTGGAATGAATGATGGAAAAACCACAGCAGGGAGCTGCTGTGGTTTTTTCAAGCAACTACAATTACGGGGTTCTTCTAGAGGAATATCAAAAGAATTTTTCAGGGTCCGCAGCACAAGTGTAACGCCCCTGTTGTAGCACACGTCTATAGGTCAAGGTAACCACTTCACATCGGGTGGACTGTGTTTGTCTACCACCCGAGAGGTATATAAAAAAGTCATCATGTATTCTTCCAATGAATAACATGCAGTACTAGCACGTGGAAGAGTGATTACAGCTACTAAACTAACAACATTAGATACTAGTAACTGGACATTATAACACGATATATGACACTATTAATGGATGAAATATGGTTTATACTAGCAGTAACCATCCAAAGGTTAATTAGTGTAGTTCAATGTAAACTAATTATTCTGTTTATGGCTGTAGTAGCACAATTCATTTAGGCACGTGGGCGGACAACGAAGTTAGAAGATTGTAAGGTCAGCCTAGCTAGTTATGGAATGCTCCGTTATGTTTCTGGGCGCCTGGTATATGTTAAGTGGTAGGTACTTAATTTTATAATTAATTATAATGTACAAATTGCTTGTGGGTGTATAGGGCTCCATAGAGAGTGTTGCTCAACCTGATCTTGCCTGTGAGTTTAGTAACAATGTTATGTTATGCCTGTAAGCCGCGGCTTACAGACAACGGTCTGATGCTGGTCTTGCGGGCTCATGTTTGTGTTTCCGGCGGTGAGCAGGGTAGCCAGAGGTGTCAGAGGGAAGACTACAGGCTTGTACAGATTGTGTCTTCTGCGCTGATGGCACAGAGACTCTCCGTTCTTACAGGGTTGGTAGCATGGGTGTGACTCCTCTGGTTGTTCACACGTTTATAGCTCACGATAACTACTTTCCATTAGGTGAGTCGTGTGCTAAACAAAAATAGATCGAGGCAAAATTATAGGATAAATTTTGATTCCAAAAATGGACTTTTCATTGAAATGCAGATGGAGAAATCTTTTTATAAGGATAATTGGCATGCTGTCTCTACTCTCTACTGTAAAGATATAAGTTATTGCAAATAGAAATAAAACTTTTTCTTTTGTCATACTTCCACTTTGTTACCTTCGTGTTATTTTATAACGTTGTCTTGACGACATATCGGTCGTAATCACTTTCTATAATTAACGCAATAGGTGACAGAGGGGTCAGTTTATTGCAAGTCTCTCCATCTATTCACTGAATCATTTTATTGCTAATTTGCTTTGTCGTTGTTGTCTGCGAAGTTTATCCATTCTACTTTTAGACCGTGATTAATTAATTGCTGTTTTCCACCACTTAGGTGGCAACTGGTAGACCAGCACACGGTGCACCTGATGGGAATCAGTTACCGTAGCTTATGGGAGCGTGCAACACATAAATACCTAACTTCTAATAACCTTATTGTAGTCAAAACTACAGCAGGGAGATCATTCTACAGTCTAAGTCGGCGCCTGATAATCTAGCAGTTAGGATAAAATAGTATCACAGTTTAGGAAGTACTAGAAAGGGCAGAGGGTAAGGGGTCGGCCTTACGTTCGAAAGGTTCCGGGATCAAATCCTGGCCATTATACTACCGACGTGAACCCACTCTTAACACAAGAAAATTTAGCTTAGTTGGAGGGGTTTGAAGGAATATTAGTAATTTTGGTTCTAATATTCTAAAAAAATATATATACTATCGCAATATAAATTGTAAGTACGATCGTTACTCTTTTTGTGTTTGATAAATAAATAAATATTCTACAACGTTATCTAGACCCATAATAAGCATAGCTTATCTAGCTTGTGCTTGAATACGGATAAACATACTTAGATACTGTTTTTTTGTAAGTACATACATATTATACATAGAAACACCCAGACCAATCCAAATATTACATATTCATGCATACAAATATTTGCACTGAGCGGGAATGGAACTCGCGCCTCTTGTGTAAGTACCAGTCGAACGTTCTACTGTCAAAATATCTTGCTACAAAGAAGACCGAACCGTAGATACAACAGTTTAACAATAAATAGCATATAACTAGTATATTATGAACGTAAGTGTAAATACAAGACCGCATTAGTAAACATTAGGAGCCAGCTGCATCCCGTTACAAATCGCCGACATATATGTCCAATCTATTATCAGAATTGAACATAATACCTGTGCTCGTTGCACATTACTGACGCACAGAGGTCAGTTGACAGTCATTTTTCTCGTGTAACTGTGCGTGTCAGCGTATTGTGACGGTGATTTTGTTACCCAATGGGCGAGGCCGATGGACCACTTAAGGTGTTTCACACTGTTTCAAAAACGCAGCGGTTAGTTGTAAGGTTTGGAGAGTAGTGAACATTTAAAATTGTGACGGTCACCTTATCAGACGAGGACTCTTTATGGGTGGCAGTGGCGCTTCGCCTGGGCTGCAAGGTGTGTGAAGTGGTGGGTGAAGGAGGCCGATACGTTATTTGATGTGAGAAATCATACAAAATGGCAATAAAAAAAGAAAAATAAATATGAAAGTACATTTTTAAATTATTTTTTTTTTTTCGTCATATAAATTATATAATATCCTGAAAATAATAAAGTAGATAGCAATATCCGTTGACGATATTAGAATATCATAAAACATATTCTATTGATATACCGGATATTAACTAGCTTGCTAGTCCGGCGTGGGAGACGCCGAGGCGGGAGCTTGTGGCGGCCCTGGGAGTGAGGGTTCTCACGCTCTCCACCTTGCTCGCGGCGATGGTTCGCTGCGCGGATGCGTGGGCGGCCGGCGCCTCCTTCTGCGAGCAAGTAATGCTCGTGAAGGAGGAGGCGGGGCGGGAGCGGCAGCGGGAGCGACGAAGGATCGCTAGACAAGCTGCCCGCGCACGAAGGCAACTCGGGCGTCGGAGGTCGATGAACGACCTCCGCCCCCCATGAGCGCCGGCCTGGGGGTGACAGGTGAAGCCGCCTGTCACCCTTGCAGAAGCAGGCCGCGGCGGCGGCGCGCGTGGCGCGCCTCCCCGTTTCCGGGGACGAGTTGGGGACTCTGTGGTCCCCACACCCGAGAAGAGGGCCAGATCGTGAGAGATGGCCCTGGGTCGGCCGGGGTGCGAGGGATATGCCTGTCAACCTCACCTTCGGCAACCGAAACGACCCACAGGCGGCGTGCGTTTTAGTCGGTTCGAGTCCGACATAACCTCCTCCACCGGCTCCGGTGGGGAGGTATCCGTGGGGATTTTGCGCACGTAAAAAAAAAAAAAAAAAAAACTAGCTTGCTAGTAGGGATAAAATTGTATAGTATCGTGTCAGAACCAAAATGTAAGTAATACCTATTTTGTAATTCATATTTCGTAACAGAAATCGATGTTCTTGTGAATGAAAAATAATATTTTTCTAACATAATTGGAATGGTTTAGTCAGAACATGTTTTTCGTTTTATTTGGTATGGTTGATTACATTATATTACTTCCTTCCCTTTTCTGTAATCTATTCTTTTTATTTTCCCTTCCTATGTAGATGAAAAATATGACCACCTCTAGTAATTGCAAAACTTCATAGGCACAAATTATTGTTTTGGAATTGTTTTATTCGACCACTTTAATATATAAAATAATTTCATGCTCAGAACAAATAACTGCGTAAGATTCTTAAGAATTACACAATCGTGGACACACAATAATGCTCGGCCATCATTACTTTTGCAATGAGCAAATCTATGCAATCCATTCGCAATTTACTTACCACCATTAAAAGAAATCGTTCATAAATAATTCCGGCGTTTTCACAGCGTATCTGTAACACCTTTATCTACTTAACTGGCTAACGGTACATTCCTTTGCGTTACGCAAGTTTTTTTGCCATCAGCTCTATGCATAGCGCTTCTTTGTTTGGTGTACGTCACTCCATTCGCGGTGGATCAAAGCTAACAATGGTATGATATATCTTTGAGCATTAATGTGGTTTAACCG
This sequence comes from Eilema griseolum, assembly GCA_963662185.1. Lineage (NCBI taxonomy): Eukaryota > Metazoa > Arthropoda > Insecta > Lepidoptera > Erebidae > Eilema > Eilema griseolum. The sequence continues at coordinate 5,749,280 of OY759250.1, forward strand.
CTATGCTTCGAGATTTAGGTTTGAGCATTGAGCATTGATGGTTGTTCGAATTTGAAAAGATCATACGAGTGACGCGTGGAACCATTTATTTGATTCTGCCATAGTTTCAAAATAAAAGAACAATGAATTTGAATTTGGAATGCACTGTTCCTATTTTTAAAATAATTTGTATTTTTACTTTTTTTTTCCTTTTAGAAACTATGACCGCAATAGAAATGGTTACATATATACAATCTTACATTGTTGTGTAATTAAGTAACTATTATAATATATTACCCTGCTATATTGTTACATAATTATATTCAATTGAAATAAAATAAATAATAAAGTTTGGGGCTCCTAAAAAATATGATATTTAATGTTACTCTTACCGGTTTTAGTTTTACGGAAGGTAGGATACCCCCAGCCAGATGGACTTACGACCTGAAAATGGTAGCTGGGGCAGGCCTGGATGCCGCAGATTGATTGATTACCACTAGCTTTTATAGCTTGTTTTTTACAGCACTTCATACATTTCATGTGCTAATAGAAAAAAGGGGCATAAAATAAAAATAAAATAAAAAACACGCGTGGTTTTATTAAAGTGCGCTTCAGTTTTATGTACTTAATGTCTAAGTTTCTGACAGGAACATTAAGAACCCGATTATTTGAAAAAGGAACACTAAGAAATTGTATGATGTTCTCTAAATAAAACTTAGTGCCATATTTTCGACTACAAAATTCAATTCAACATAGACAAAGTTTGAATACCGAACGTCATCTGCTTCACATTCTACATCATAAACAAGTCCAAACTACAGTGGAGGTCACAAAAAATGACTCACAAATGCATCATAACAATGTATTGTACACTGCCGACCACTAAAAGTGGATACAAATGCGTGCAACTCAAATCATTGGAATGTCTACGCGCGTGGCGGTTGACAATTGACCTCTTAAGGAGCAGTTGAAATTACAATGTCAATATAACCCTTGGTAATGGGTAGGATTTAAAAAGATTGTCTTAAAATGGTAGGTACATTTTAAAGTTGAAACTGGGAATGAAGGTTTTATCAATTCGTCACTCCTTAAACACCTGTATAACCTTAAGCAAACTAGAGTCGTAACTTGACCATTACAAAAAAAAACTGCTTAGTTTATACCTAGTTTCATTTTTATTGATAAAGCTACAGCTCATGAATAGCTATTAAATAAATAAAAGAAAATGATATGATAAACAGACAAGGAAAAGGTGGAACTGTATTGTTTTAGACGATTTGTTTTATATTATAGATACAGATCTGATACACGGTGCCAACTGGCTTCACATTGGTGTCTCACGCGATGGTTTAAATTCTATCCCCGGTCACGCCCTCTTACTTTTTAAGGTTTATGGCGTTATAAACGGTAGAACTCCACTCTTTTATAACGGTAACGAGAAATATCTTCAGAAAATCAGATTTCTTTAAATCTAAATTTGGGTAAACAAATACAAAAATTGTATATTCGCCGTCAAAAGGTTATCCAATAATATTTAGGTCTATAGTTGTCAAGCTTACAAAGGATCTTTACATTCAAATAAATCAATAAAATAGTATCTATGTATTTTTGTGGTTATCAGAGATTCAGTTTAATTATATTTCAGATTTCTTTGCTGTATTATTTTTCACAACAGGTTTTTGGGTTTAATTGATTTGTAATTTGTAACTTTATTACTAAAACTTATCATTTAAATAAATATAATTTGAATTTGATATTTAATTTTTGACTCCAAATACCTATCCTAAATACAATTACCGCTCATTACATCATTAAATTTCCTTAATTTATTTATTTATAAGTACGAGAAATACTTCTATACTAACATACTGTATATATTTGACATTTTATGTATTCTGTACGATTCGATCAAATTGAATGTATCGTCAAACGTATTCACCTACTAAAATATTTAACGACGATATTTATGCGGGCCCTGTCTCACTGTTTTATAGCCTCTTTACTAAGAACAGAAGCACCGACATTGTGACTTGACCTTAAGGAACGTCAAATTGATATTCAAAACTTGCGCGCAGTCCTTTAAAATAAAAACTTATAGACTAATAGAACCCTAGAATTTAAAAATTAGAATAGAAACTATGAGCGGTGTTCTTTTTTTGAAGTTTAACGGGACTGCTGCTAAATTTGTTGCCTATATGGAAGTTAAATTGATATTCAAAGCTTGAGCGCAGTCCTATAAAACAAAACGTTAGGGACTAATTAGAACCCTAGAATTAGAATAGAAAGCGTAGAGCGGTGTTCTTTTTTTGAAGTTTAAAACGGTACTGTTGCTAAATTTGTTACCGGATGAGTATTTGGCATAATGTTATATCATTTTTATGAGTTCATTTATTAATGCCATAGGCACATGAGGCTTAAAGACATTCCATATAAAGAGTGTGGTTTATGTATGTCAATGAATTATGGGTTAACCGAAAATTATTACGTTTAAAATCAGCAACTGTTGTACCGAGTACAAGTTTCTATATTTGTAAATATTTCGACATTGTTTCATCTTTTTACCATATCAAACTGTATATGATGAGTATGTTGACAAGTTACCCGCACCGCGAATCTACCAACAAAAATTGCATTTTTTTGACAGTTTTTGTGAGTACATTTTTTGAACATGAATACAATCATGTTGCCACGTTCAATATAGACTTTTTTTTAAACTGGACAGGTGTTTGTAAAACCAGCGTGTATGAGTGTTTTAGGCATTTATAAACCGTAGATGTATTTTAATTAACAAATACCATTTTTTATCATTTTTTTTCCATATGAAATAATAGTGTAGTTCACCAGTGAATATCTCTTCAATTAAATGGTCTTTTAAACGCATTTTGTTCAGCTTAATCTCAGTGTCTAAAACTCTTAATATATTATACTAGTATAATTTACTAATGTTACTATTAATGTTTATTTTAAAATGCAAAATATACATACATACATACATACGCCTTAATCCCCGGAGGGTAAGCAGAGGTGAATTAACACCCACATTTCACCAATCATAGAATTTGGTCCCACGTAATAGGGGGTGAGCCTATTGGCGTATTCCGGGCACTACTGTTGACTCAAGCCATGCATCTGAGGCTAGTCTGGGCTGTATATATCTGTCTGCTGTTAAACAGCCATATCCCTTAGTCGCCTTGTACAACTATGACACCGCATGGGAAGAGATGGGGTGGTCCAAATTTTACTCTAAAGAGAACCACGCTACTATAACGCGATGCAAAATACATCTTAACATAATAATTCGCCCTCCTTAAAATTCTAATCGCTATTTATGTAAAGTACGTGACAATATTCAAAAATACAATACGTAGAAAATTACCATCGGCCTTAGAATATTATTTCTACTAACAACACGTCATTATGTACACGCAAGTGTATTCCAGTATTCTTGAACACACGCAACATGTGCGTCATGACGTCAGTAGCGGCCATATTGTTTACGTCACAGTTAGTCTGCCTGTACACTGCGTCATACACTCAACTCATTGTGTGCCGCCCTTTTGGAATATTCAATTTGTTTTCAGTTTGTTTGTTTTAAGACATATTTTTTATTTAGGTATTTAAACTATCATGGTCACTGACATCAGTATCAGAATAAACGGGATATTTACCATGTTTCATTATTTTGAGTTTCCGATATTTCGGCGCTGTTGCAAGCACCATGATCACGGAGGAACTGGATACTCCAGTGAGTGTTACCCTCTTTCGAGTTCTTTTACTACGCGTATCTGCACTACTATTGGTTTCACTCTCACTACAAACTCGAACCCGATCTCGATCACGTTCACGACATACGATGCTCACTGTATCCACTCGCGATTTTGTTTTAGCTTGTTCCCGGCTCAGACGAAAAGGTCTGAGGTTCCCGGTTGTTTTTGCAAAGACGTATACGTAACGTAGACGGTAGATCGATATAATTACTCCTAGAAGAAAAAACTTTTTCTTTGTTCACCGCCAATACTCCAGTTCCTCCGTGATCATGGTGCTTGCAACAGCGCCGAAATATCGGAAACTCAAAATAATGAAACATGGTAAATATCCCGTTTATTCTGATATTTTTTATTGTTCGCTGAAGTTAAATTTTGTTTATTTGAACTTTAACCTATGATACCTTTCCCACAGGTAAAGAAAAAAATTAATTGGGAAAGAAGTTTGAGGAGTTTATTCTTGTTAAAAAAAATAGGCATGACTAACTAGTACTTGTAGTTTGCATATGAGGCTTTTATCTCTGCTGATAACTGAGGCTTTTATCTCTGAAGCTCTGAAGATCTTAGTGGAGCCCAAAATCACTCCTTGGTTTCTTTTCCTATTTTTAGCATAAAAATAAATTTGGATCCCTAATTCAATGCTTCTAGATCTACGTACCAGAAGATGTGACTGAAAATGAATACTCGTATTGTATTTAAAAATAATCTTTATGATAAGAGACATTTATAATTTATGAAATCTTCACTATCATATTATTTATTGTATTGTTGAGGGATTAAATACTTTATCCATTTACTTTGTAAGATCTTTTGTAAGTAAGAAGATAATAGATTTGTGGACATTTTAATATTCTCTTACAGAACATTGAATTTTACTGCATTTTAGGATATATTTCATACAAAATTACCTTGAATTAATTATAATGATATAACATTTCAGATTTCAATGAAGGGTATTTAAGTACTGCACAAGTATGTTATTTTTCATGGTTAATAAGTGTCGCCTATGCCGGTGGACAAGGCGTGCGTCTCTGTGGGATACCTTCTCTAAGGCACATCAGATTCCATGGTCACACAGGTTGATGGGAGGAAACTGAAACAACAGTTCCTCGAACCCACCTCCTCGTTGGCTCTGGTGAGGTGAAAAAATGTTAAAATGCGAAACTAATATAAGAGTTTTAATTCTTGTATCTCTTCGATTAAGATATAGAAAAAATTGAATTGTTTCAGGCGGTTTTCGAGCCCGTGATCTTTACCTTGTTCTCTTGTTCTTGCGTCTTAGGCTAGGCCATATTATTTTTTATATTCTCATTTTTCTTAGATAAATTTTGTACCCAGGTAGAAAGTGACCGGGCGCATGGAATAGGACATGGGCTACTTCTTAAATCGAGTATAATTTTTCCTATAGATAGCAACAACAGGATTAATATCAGCCGAAGATTAGTAATTTTGCCCACTTTTACCTTTGAAACTAATTTTGAAAGATACCAAAAATGTAACAAATTTTAATCTCGATGCTAGACCAAATGTCTTCAATGCCGCGTACGGCCCGCCTTATGTCAATTCTCCATATGGTAGGCAGCACACAAGGTTACAATGTTAGACAAACAATGTTATAGTAATCACGGTTTTGTGTGAATTTCTTTGTTTGAATAGTCCCTATTCATACAGTAATGTTTAATTTTTGACAAATTTGTATGAAATACATTTTAACTATATTCCCAGGTATAAATATTTGCTGTGGAAGTTGATATAAGTAGAACTATTATTTAATGTATTAATGTTTAGTCATATATCATTATGCCTATTATGTGTATTACGATGATGATGATGCTGATGATGATGATGGCATATAACTGTATGTGATGCATGCAGTAAGCAAAATTGTACAGTTTCAGGGCTCTTTTAATGCTGTTGATTGATAGCACTTGGTGGAATTTATTGTTATACATGTTGCACTTTTTCCACAGTACTTATTATTGAACCTAACCGGTTTTGCCTTACTGTCATTGTAAGCCTTTGAGGATACCGGAAGGTACTGCGGAAAAAGTACAAGTGTGTTCTCAATTCATGTTTTATGGTTCTTTCTACAGATACCAAAACCTTCAAATAGTAAAAAAATCTAAATATAATTGCGGCACGCTGTAATGGCCATCGTGTATGAAGTTTATTTTCTTCTGTGCCAGTCTTTCGTCGCCATATTTTTCTTTTGTTATTTGTCTAACAGTTCATTGTCCAATATTAAGCGCACCAAAAAATAGAAAACGGGCCAAATCAGTCGTGTCAAAACGACCATCATAGCGTGCCACTACTATAGTTACTTTTTATTAAACGTGAAAACGGTAAGTTATAAGTAAGTTTGTATGAAATAATTTATTGTGACGTCATAGTATTTCTTAGTTAAATCATTTATTATTATAGATTAGGTAGATAATTAAAAATAAACGCAAAAAAACGCAACTTTTAGCGTTCTTTTTTCATGAGCTCATTTAATTTAATGGGCTCAGTTAATTAAACAATTTATTAATTACAGGAAAATACACAATGGCATCTACAAAATAAAATCAGTTTCAAGTTTCAAATCGAAGTTTTGAAAGAATAATTCGATTTTCAATTGTCTAATATTCTTGTAAAGAAGTTTTGATGGATTTCAATTATATCTGGTATTTTATTACACATGAACAAAGACATTTGGACAAAGAAAAAGGAAGGAGGATTTCGAAGTAGAATCGCAAAGCCAATTTTAGTTTCTGTTGATTAATAATGATATCAAATCTATTGCCACTTAATCCAATGTCTAATAGACAACTTTTATATAAAAAAAAATAATATTATCAATTGATATTTATATAATTATAATCTACGAAACGAATTTCTCATCAACATTTTTACAAAATTAAGATGTTAATACCTACTATAATTATTTTTAAACATACTGTTAATCGATTTGTGTAATAGCTTCTATGAATTACTTTTGTATGTAAACCATCATCCAAAAGCCAATCACTGTAGCTATAATCCCAGCGGGAAAAGCTTTCATTATAATCGATACTCTAGACTGTAGTCGTCGATACACGATATGCTCATAGCCACTGTACTATTCAGACTGAGAAAATTCAGTGTTTTTTTTTTTATAATTTGCACACGATGTACTTAGGTGTGCGGGAAGTTACGCATGAATCCAAAGGATTAGTTCCTTTAGAGCTCTAGTCATGCTCTTTGTGCATATTCACCAAAAGCTTTCCTCACTTTGACCTCGAAAAGGAGAAAACGAGAAAAATTATAGGAAAGTCATAGTTGAACTCAAATGAGAGAGCGATATTTATTCTTTTGTACTGGAGCATTCTTTCTGGGAAACGTAGAACACTACCTAATAAAATTTATAGCTGACACCTGTGTAACAATGTCTATAATTTTGCTGAAACTGGCTGATACCAACGCTTTCAACGAGACTGCTTACCAGTAAAAAAACACGGCCATTTTGAAATTTTTCGCGCCATTATTTTCATAAAAGATATGATGAGTCAACTTTAGAACGACCTTTTTACCTCAATTTGAATTTCGAACAACATTTATTTTATGTCGGTTATGTCTGCATAAGGCTGCCTTTCCACTGAAGATGTGCTATGCTACATTGCTCTATGGATTCGTTTGATATCCACCAATCACATTTGTTGATCCAAATAGCATAGCACTGGTGAAAAGGGATTAAGCAAAGCTACTTTTTTAAATAGAAAGATGCATGCTATGAATGCTGGCTTGTTACGGATGTGCGCTGTGGATGCACATGAGAACAGATTCGAATTTTGAAAATTTTAGGAGTAATAGCTCGAACTGCGCATCTTCTATTGTTTTCTAAAGATCTATTTACTATTTTCGGAACTGGAAATAAACATTTTTATTATTTATTTATTATTTTATTTCATAACACATCTTACTAGCTTAGCTACATAACATAGCATATTGGAAACGATCCCATAGTTTCATAGCTTAGCTCTTACTTATTCATAGCATAGCTACATAGCACATCTCCGGTGGAAAGGCAGCCTATTGCGATCCAATGGAATCGTGCAAGGAAACAGACCGCCGATATTTCACGGAGCCCCGATTTGTGCTCACGATCTCTCATTCAAGTATTCACAAATCGCTTATGGCTATAACTGCATCTGTATTACGGACTGCCAAGGCTGTAATGTTTTTGCTTTGGAGTACAGAGATTCTTGGTTTTCTTTATGGAATGAGAACGATAGATAGCATAAAAGGAAGATTCGAGAATAGGACTATCTTGTCATTGTTAAAACAAAGATGAGCTTCAATCACATTGTTGCTAGGGAACATAGTTCATATATCTCGCAGATTATACACTAACGATAATAGGGCAGGTTATAAGTATTGTAGAGGACTACAATTGATAATGCTAGTAATGTTTGTAAGAACAGGAACAAATATAACTGGACGTTGTCTATGTCTATCCCAGGTTAAGACGTTTTCTTGACTCCAGTCACATCACAGAGTATACATTTTATGCGCTATACGCATTTTTTGGATGCCTCTAGAGGACAACATGATGTGCTATGGTTGCGGAGGATCTTAACACATCAATCATAGATGATATCAAACCAATCCGTACGCGCAAATACTTCATTTCACTCGCAACTTGGGGTCAAGATAAATGCCACTTAGATACATACAAAATATTAACATAAATCTAAATACAGTCTTTTTGTGATTAAAGGAAGTAAGTACTCCAAACTTTTTTATACAACTTATGAGGCAGCAATCAGTGGGTAGAACCAAATTACCGTGACCGTTTACTGTGTGGACTTAAAATTAGACACACAATCATTAACCGACGTAATGGCTAACTGTCCAAACTTGCGACGGGTAAAAATAAGGCGACCATAGTTGCAACACGTTGGTTCTCGTAGGCGGACTGTTTGGCCGCCAGATGGTGAAGTGACGAAACTGCTATTTGTCTCTGGCTGGCTGCATTTTTCGAATGCACTTGCCGACGGATGACGTTAGTTTGACAGCTGTCAACTTGAATTTGATTTTGGAATTGTTTGTCACTTGTTATAATATAATGTTTCAAAATCGTTAGTGGGCTATTATGATGTCATCAGTTTGTAGTTATAGTTTATGAAGTATTTATATAATTTTACTATTCGATTTTGATATTGTTACTATTGTTACTAGCATAAATTTATCGAGTTGGACCCTATTACAAAAACACGAGTACCACCTGCATTTCAAGACCTATCATAGATGGGGTCCAATCCTCCAAACTGTGAGGTCGTATGGGTACGTAACTTAAAATATTTCCAGTACTTCATTGCGGGTTGTTTATGCGTTTATAAGTTATAATAAGTAGTGGATTTGTGGGTGGGACGGATCTGAACGAAGATGAACACACGGACCTTTAAAATATGCAAGTTAAAGTTACAGACAAGTAAGCAGCATTAATTTTTCATAACAAAAAAAGGTTTTGTTGAACATAAACAAAAAATAAATGAACACAGGCGGCAGTCGGTGCAGAACAAAACGAATTTATGCAAGTGGGCAACATACCATTTTTCACGTGTACAAAAATAAAAAACTTTTCAAAAACGTATAACAACGTTGTCGAATATAACATGTTAAACCTTTTCGGCGGTTTTTAATAATATTTAAAAAACTAAAAGAACTAAATGTTCATAAAGCATTTTCTTTTTTTATAATTCTGTATTACAATTTAAATTTAGAATTCAGAATTTAATTCGTTTGAAATGTTGAAATAACTAATTCCATTTACGAAACACTTATTCGATGTTCAATTTGTAAAATATGTAGGTGTTTGTTTAATACCGTTTGCGAACTGAATGGATACTGAATATTTGATGTTCTCATCGAAATTTCAGAGACCTATTATTCCTCATAGCTGCTGTGTATATTATTGGAGATGAATAATAATTGGGTGGTACATGACAGAATGAAGATAAATAGGTTTATAAATTTTGCCACCTCTTTGTACAAGAACAGTGTGCCTTTTTGTAACATTGCCAGCTACAAAAAATAGTCAAGTAGTGCTCTTTTGCGATACTTTAGTATCGTATCGTTGCGATAGTTTAGTTTAGTACTAATCACTTAGAAGTCATTGCCCACAACTTATTGAAAACAAATGCAATATCCTCGTATCAATGGTAGGTACTGGCGCTTTATTTACCTAATACACTGCCAATATTAAGTCCTCCAAATGGCTGTTACGTTCGTTCATCCCACATCAATTACAGAATAGTGTTCCCAGATTTTATTCCCTTCAAAGTAACAACTTTACTTAGAACCGCGCGAAACGATCCAATCAGCACATCAATTGAATTCCAGTAAATGATTCTCAAATTAAAAAAGCCATCAGCGGCAAATCATTCCAACAGCGTTCCATGTTCAAATGATTTAAAAAAAAAACACATGCTGCATAAATCAAAACGTTCTTATTACGAAAACAGACAGTGTGACAATGGGAATGTTGTAATTATTTTTGCATATGACCTACCGTTAGGGTTGCCACAATAAGATCCCAGAATAAACCAAGTAATAAATCACACAGCAATTCCGAGTTGTTGCCATTTGCGAATCATAAAACGTAATTGAATAATACCACGGGTTTGTTAACCGCACGATGTAGTAGTAAAAATTAAAAAGAAAAAGTGAGAATGTGACCTTCGTCTTGAGAATGAAGTGTAAGGACACGATAAAGTTGAAGATGGAAACGTAAACAATATACATACTGCATTTAATATTTAAAATACTTTAAAACTTAAAATTACGGTTGCATCTAAAGATAACACTGAAATAGCGGGAATACATCAACTATTTATCAGTGAATATTCCGTTAAATTGACTCAGAAATTTTGGTACCTACCCGAAACATACAGACAGTAATATAAAAACAGACAAAAAGTCAAATACGAGTCGGACTCGCACTCCGAAGGTTCCGTATAAATTGTAATCAGGTACAAACTTATACTACATAAACTGTAATTATATTTTGTTTGCATTGACTTAGAACTTTGCTTTTTGCACATTTTCAAAACGTAACAGACCCGAGTATGTGGTAAAAATTTCAACTTGATACCTCCACGCATCCTTTAAAAAAGGTCTTGACAGACAGACAGACAGACGGACAACGAAATGACCCTTGTGATTTTGTCCTCTTGAGGTACGAAACCCTAAAATGAATGTTATTGTTATACCTACTACCTTCATATAACATATGTATAACATGTGTAGAATGTTGTAGAATATATATTATTATATATTATAATAAAAGTAAGTATTTATAAAAAAAAACTGTATTTATTTGTATAAACGTTATAAAAAGAACATTCAATTTGAAATTGTAAAATGAATGATAATACATAAATAACAATAATTACACAACATTTTTTGAAAGGAAACTGCTGCTACAAAACACATGATATAATAAGTAATTATTGTACAAAAATTAAATTACTTTTAAATGAGTGGTAGTTAAACAGTTCACAAATTTTAATGAACAAAAAAATTATAGAAGTAATTGCACGAACCAAAAATGTTTTGATTATAATAAATGATAATTTTATAATAATACAAAAATTGCTAAAACCTTTTTTGAAAGGAATATTTGAACACAGTAATACGCCTTAATAAACTAAAAATAATAACAATTCAATTAGTATCAAATTGGATTTAAATTATGATAATAATACTTACAATAGTTGCAAAAAAAAGGAAATGACTGTCAAACAAGTTTAATTAACTAAAAAATAAATAATAACATGTTAGTTTACATAGGTCAAAGTCAAATTAGCTAATGTTTTAAAAATAAACCAACAAACTAATTTTTATTATTTTACTATGTAAAAACGTACAATGTTATGTAGAACGGAAACGTGTCTTAAGTAGAATATCCTAATTTGAATTTTTAATTCTGCAACCCAGTCAAAATTGAGTTTCATAGTTATAATTTGAATAAAGTTATTTTGTGAGTAACCTTAAAATTTGAGAAATATGCGACGACAGGGTGTTTTATTGAGTCGATTTCTCGCTTCGTCGCGTACGCCATAACCTTGTAACAGCGGCGTGCAAGTTACTGCTTTTATAGTACCTAATGTAAGCTTACATTTAAAGAATTTGAATGGTGTAAGAGATTAGGGCTGATATCTAATAATTTTGTAGCTAGTAACAACAAGAGAGCCCCGAGTCGTACTAAATTAGTTTTTTTTTCTGAGGTTGAAGTTTGAAGTGTGGTATCAAAAGTTGCAACCAACATTTTTATTACGTGCACTGCGAGTCGTGGTCGTGATTGTATCGTGATTTAATCATAATAATCTTTGGTATAGTAAATAATTAAATTCATGTCTATTGTACAGTACAATGAAAGCCTAATATTAACTTCTTATTCATTGGCAATATAAAAATAAGAGACAGTAAGATCGACTGATAAAATTCATGCAATTTTGTGACGGCAATTTTGTTTTGTCACGTCTATTTCACGCTTCGTTAACGTTTGCTGTAACCTTGTAAGGACGTGAATAAACCGGTTTTATACTAGGTACATTGGCATTGTTATTAAATTCCAAACTAATTTGAAACACCGTGAGATGAAGTAGTCATTTTATATGGTATTTCTAGCATAGAGTTATATTTATCACATTTTTTTCAAGATTTTATTTGCGTCGTGGTAAATAGTTATGGTTATATTTTTAGAATAGCTTTCTACAATGATAGGAATTAAATACCAACCTAGAACTAAACTACGTCATCAAATATAGTCAGTCTTCGAGGTCCAAGCGGATGTCCTGCTACACGTCCTGTTCCTTTTTCTTTATACAACTTAGGTGGCAGACAAGCACACAGTCCACCTGATAAAAAGTGGTTACAGTGACCTATGAACTTATGTAAGGGAGAGTCACACCCGTGCTGCCTGTAAGAACAGATATTTTCTGTGCCGTCAGTGCAGAACACAAAATCAGGACAAACCTTTGGTCTTCCCACTGACAGCACAAAAACTCTAAGTAAGCTCTGGCCACCATACTCACCGCTGGGAGCACAACACGAGGTTACTATAGCCAAGGTATTCTGTAGGGTGGAGGTACTTACCCAGTCGGACTGCTCAGCGGAAATTCCGTCGTGTCCTACCTCCTATTGAATTCTTTCCTCTAAGAAAGTGGATCATGAGCTACGATGCAAAAATTTCGGATGCAATTGTTATTATCATTAATACGATGATGACCTAAGGAATTCTACAAAAGAAATAAAGAAAAATGTGGTGAATAATTAAATTTCAATTCTCTTAATCTCAGTTACTTACGTGCTTAGTAATCAGTAATAGTTTATTCACATTAAATATAGGTGTTTTACATATACACAACCCACAATAACAATAATTTTAACATTTTCTACACCCATTACTGTGCTATGGTGTCGAACACCATGGTTCTAACCTTGCTCTAGTAACCTTAAATTGGGCGACGTGGGCCCAAACTGGACCCCATGACAGTCTATGAATAAAAATCCAATTTAGTTTATATTTATGATAAAAACATGTGACAACCTTGTTTAGTAAACCATTTTTTTTTATTTCTTTTGTGATTTTTAGGTTATGAACTGTTTTATAGATAGCTTTTATCGCTGATTTATAATAATATACATTGTTTTTGGATGTATTGAGTTGTGGTTAGGACTAAGATCTTCGACAGCCTCTTTGGCCTGGCGACATTGAACGCGGCCGCTACGTAGGAGACGCAGATTCGATCCCCGTTCAGTGCAAATATTTGTATGCATGACTATGGGTATTTACATTGATCTATTCATACCTCGGAGAGCATGTTAAGCCGTCGTTCTCCTTTGTCATACGAACATCTATGGCTGTCGTTACAGGAACTTGGAACCCTAAAAAGTCTAACAATTGGTTTAACTGCAATGCTTCGATATCGCCATTGGGCTGTGGAGGTCAGATGACAGTCGCTTCATAGAAAATATCGAAGTTCAGCCAAATCTGCGGTTAGACTGGCAAAAGTGGACTCCGAGGTAAAAGCTTTGGACGCGACTGGGATTAACCCCTGGGTTTTTTTTTTATACCACTTAGGTGGCAGACAAGCACACGGCCCACCTATGGGCTCGTGCAACACCGGGAGCGTCACACTCGTGCTGCTGACCCTGAAGAAACTTCCTAATGCCCCTTTTGAAGAACCCTATATTGTAGGCGTGTAGGGTGAAGAAGAAGACTAAGGTCTCAGCCTGACAGTCTAATTAGATGCTTTTTCACGCCTTGCTTAAAGGACCCGGGACTATATTTAAAGGAGGTAGGACACGGTGGTATATCCGCCCAATTGAGCAGTCCGACTGGGGAAGTACCTCCGCCCTACAGAATACCGCGGTTATAATAACTTCGTGTTGTGTTCCCAGCGGTGAGTAGGTTAGCCAGAGCTCACTGGAGAATTTGTGCTGTCAGTGGGATGACTAAAGGCTTGTCCTGCTTTGTCCTCTACACTGACGGCACCGAAATTCTGTGCTTACAGGGTCGGCAGCGCGAGTGTGGCTCCTCTGGTGTTACGCACGTCCATAGGCCACGGTAACCACTTTCCATCAGGTGGGCCGTGCGCTTGTCTGCCACCTAAGTGGTATAAAAAATCGTATGCTGGTGAAGATTTCAAAAACTTTATGATGCGCTTGGTTCTCGATGGCAAAACTTGAATATTACTATTGTTATTAGAATATTTATTGTCCACCATGTTGTCGGAAAGATCAAGCTCTTGTCACGTAAGAAAGTGTTTAACGTAAGTAGGTTAACACTATTTGCGCGTACTTAAATATTTTGGAATTGTCTTTTGGTGTTGAGTGTTGGCATGTTTTCTTGCTTTTCGAGTTTGTAAGTCAATATAATGGTTTTCGTTTAAGTTTATTGATCTCGTTCGATGCATTTACTTTTATGAGATTTTTAAATGCGAATGTTCATTTTAAAGGCGTACAATATGTGTGTAGGTAGTGAAGAATCGATATTCAATCTCTTCAGTACGAAAAAAGTGCTTTTGCTATGTAAAAAATGATAGTAAAATAGCATTTGGTTTAACGACTTCAATAGTGTCTGATGAATAAAAAAGAATTAATTTTTTTTGTGTTGTTATAAATTTTAAATTCAAAATCCTTTCCCGTCTCACCTAAAAATGTGACTATTTTTTGTTTCAGTCTATTGATTTCCTTCTGAAAAAAAAATTAAACATTTTAAATTGCGAACACTTAACCCCTCGTTGACACCACGAAACAAGTTGTAAACTTGTTCATAAAAAACTTGTAGAAGACTAATCAAAACACAATACTTGTTTTATACATGTATATCTCAGTTACTTTTTGGTTCACATAGGATGTATAGCCGACAAGTGGTAAACAAGTATAAAACACATTTGCGTTCACTCTGTAGCCTGTGACATATTGCAACTTGTCAAATACGTGTTTTATACTTAAGTGTAAACAAGGAGTAACAAATCTAAAATTTTATGACACAATGTTATAAAATTTTTAAAAACTGTACTTTATTATTGTAATAAATCGATAAAAGTGAGGCAATAATTTATTACAGGGGTATTATTGTGGTTATAAATAAGAGAAATTAACTCCTAAAATTATGTATTAGATATGTGTAATATATTGAGAGCACTTATTTCTGAACTGTTTTAAAGAATTAAAAAGAAAACTTAATGCCTTTTTAGGTTTCTAGGATTAGTCTTCTATTTATCCAGACTGACTAGATTTATTAGCACGTATAAAATTATAAAATTTAGATAAGTAAGTTCTTCAAAGGTTACAATATAATAGGTTAGCAATAAAATAATTTAAGCCTTTTGATATCTAAAACGTCAAAAGAATGAATCAGAGATTTGTTCCCTCTATTGTCCTCTTTCTTCAAACCTTCCATTGTAATACACTCTCTAAATATATCATCAACCTGTCAATAACTCGATAATTGACAACAGATAATTTTACAACGGTTCAAAATGTTTTATCTGTGTCAAATTTGACACGTCCAGTTTGACAGCTCAATACGGTGTGTTACGTAACATATATTATAATATCCACGTTTCGAATTACTAACTTGTTGTGGTTTGTGGCTTTACTTGCTTGATAAAACTGTTATATTGGATATAAAGATATTTTATAGCGCCTTTGGTTTTATCTTATTTCTTCTCACAAAAATAATATGATAAACAGTTGAGCAACCATAGATAAGGAATTTTTTTTTTTGAAGGAAATGGTGTTTGGCGAAGATCTCTATTTTTACTACGTACAAGCTGCTTATAAGATAAATGTGTCATATTTTGCTGATAAAGAGAAGAGTACAGGACCATATTTTCTTGTATTGGAAGTAAAAATCAAGTAAGGAGGTAATCCTTAGATAGGTAAATCAAATTTCAAAGATCCCTTTATCATTCGTTTTGCACAAACGGTAAGTTTCATAAAGTAAGTCTACCTTTAAAAAAATCTCTCCTATCGAAATGATAGCTAAACCAATTTAAAATATGTAATATATATATAAAAGAAACGCACACGCAAGCTGTGGAATGAGCCTACAATATGGGGTTCTTCAAAAGGGGCATTAGAAGATTTCTTTAGGGTCGGCAGCACGAGTGTGACGCCCCTGGTGTTACACACGTCCATAGGCCACGGTAACCACTTCCCATCACGTGGGCCGTGTGCTTGTCTACCACCTAAGTGATATAAAAAATAAACCCACACTCCGAGTAACGCTAGAATGAACAAGAAAAGATTTTCCGAGTACTAGAAAATCACTAATTTCCTATAATGTTTTATTTTTCTACAAAGAATTTAGTATAGCAGACTAATGAGGTGCATTACCAGAACAATTGGCCACTCACTCGTAGTCACGACCAATTTTTTAAACTACAATCATTACACTAGTCTAGTACCAAACATGAAGGCAGAAAGAAGTCATTGACTTCAGTGTACGGGTCACAATAGTCACAAATATTATACAGCTGAAGAGAGTTTTTGTTTGTTTGAATAATCTCAGGACAGGCACGCCAATCTCAGGAAGTACTACTTCCAATAGAAATATTCTAATTGTGTTTAATATTTAATTTAGTTAGAAAGGTTATATATCATACATACATTTAATGACACCTTTATCCCCGTAAAGTTAGGCAGAGGTGAATTAACACCCACATTTCACCAATCCTTGAATTCGGTTTCACGTAATAGAGGGTGAGCCAATTGCCATCTTCCGGGCAATATTGTTGACCTAAGTCATGCATCTGAGGCTGAGTCTGGGCTGTATTTATCTGTTTGATGTTATGATGTCGTGTCGCGATTTTTGCAGTAAAAGTTCTTTGAAACGGCTTGACTGATTCTCATGAAATTTTGTGTGAGGTTTGAGAGTCGGAAAATATCTATTTTTCATCCCCCTAAATGTTAAATGTAGTCGAACACAATTTTTTTTAAATGTTTCGATATTATTATTTTGTTTTTGTTTTTTTTTTATGATTCAACATTAGAAAATACTTACAACTCTGAATTTTCAACCCTCTACAATCAATCCCTATTTTTCAATCGCGATTTTTTTTAAATTATGATTTTTTTCTCAATTCAATTTGATCTTCCGCCTTCACCAGTCCATAACCGATCAACTATGACAAAAAAACCTTTGCCAGGTCAGCTAGTAACTACATAAAATACATCAGAGACATAAAATGAAAACAATATAAATAGCAAAAGGTACTTTAAAATCACTATTGAGAACCACTTTCCTTGAAAGCATATCAAAATAAAATATCCATTTGATGGTAATATCCACGAGTACCTACTACCTCCTACTGAGGAGGCCTTACCTTACTCTCTATGACAATACACTAGATACATAATGTATTAGAAATACAAGTACCCTCTCCAGTTGCAAATATTGTAAGTACGTAATACTGTATACATCGAATTTTATTGCTAACGTTTTAGTAACCTAAGTCGTTTTCTTGTTTACGATTTCGGATGATTGTTATTGGTTTTTTACTAATATTTTAAATAAATAGAGCTGGGTCGCGTGGTTCCCGGCACAGTAGAATTTGGACCACCCCATCTCTTTCCATGTGGTGTCGTACAAGGCGACTAAGGGATAGGGCTGTTTAACATCGAACAGATATATACAGCCCAGACTCAGCCTCAGATGCATGGCTCGAATCAACAATAGTGTCCGAAATACGGCAATAAGCTCACCCCCTATTTCGTGGGACCAAATACAATTATTGGTGAAATGTGGGTGATAATTCACCTCTGCCTAACCCTTCGGGGATAAAGGCGTGATTATATGTATGTATGTATGTATGTATGTATGTAGAGCTGGGTTTCTTCACATGTATCTGGGATAGAATGAATGAGAAAGGTGGAGGATTGAGAGCTATGGTAGTGTGGTAGTACATAATGGGCTAGGCCTATGTCTAGCAGTGGACTGCAATAGGCTAATTGATTGATAACGGAGTTACTTGAGTTTACAAGTCTCAAGAGACATG
The DNA here is from genome assembly GCA_963662185.1 of Eilema griseolum. Taxonomy (NCBI): domain Eukaryota; kingdom Metazoa; phylum Arthropoda; class Insecta; order Lepidoptera; family Erebidae; genus Eilema; species Eilema griseolum. Next base: position 5,767,554 of record OY759250.1, read on the forward strand.
AGTAAGGAAGTCTCCAGGACTCGAGTCAACATCACCTGCTGATTGACACTTGACGTCGAGATTCTGGCACAGTCTTTTGGCACTGGCTTAACCTTGCTATGAGAGATCATTATGAAATCATAGTAGAGATCATAATGTAAGAACCAGTAGTTGTTACATTAACACTTAAATCTAAAACATGCAACCATAATATAAAGTTTAATGCACAACATTTTAAGGTGTCGCAGCTTACTAGTTTTTAGTATAGGTACCTGTTTGGGCAATGGGCAAAGTATTTTTATTTTTGCCCATAAAAATTACCTAATAGAAACAATTTAGCTTGAGTGTAGGTATTAGAAGGAATATTAGTAATATCAGTTACTGATATTCTTTATAATAAAAAAATAATAGTACTAGAAAATTTATTGAAAAATTTCGGCAGCGCGAGTGTTACAACCCTGGTATTGCATACGACAATAGACCACGGTAACCACTTCCCATCAGGTGGGCCGTGTGCTTGTCTGCCAACTAAGTGGTATAAAAAATGAATAAAACTTTTATTTATTAAATTTTTATCGTACCTTTAGATATTTATATATAAAGTAGAGTGATCAAGTAAATACGTGGTAAACTAAAGAAAATTTAAAAAAGAAAGATAATCTAGTTCTAATATAGTTCTCTGAGTTTCTTGCTGGTATCTTCTCAGTAGAACTAACCTACCGAACGAGCGAAAGAATCATTTTTCAACTGTTTATTTTAACATTATTTAATATTTTTGTGTTATTTCTCGACATAATTGTAAAATTTTGACGTTCATATTATGTGCTATTTATGTGCCTAAACTGGCTAAATGAAATTGATTCTTTAATTATTATGTGTCTCAAATAAATCGCTACACTTATAATTGTTAATTATGATATGTAAATTAATCGTTAAGGAACATTTTCGCATGGCATTGTCCTTATTACTTATTCCTTACACCTTTGTCGAATTCTAAAAATAAAATTCTGTAAGTACACTTTCACCAATCACTTTTATATGACCAATTATCCAAAATTGTACCTCGTTTAAAACAAGTCTGTATTATATTTAAGTGACTACATATACAAGCTTTCGATGAAAACTAAAAGGTTCTAAGCGCCATCATACGTACAATGGAAAATATTCTTAAATCTCGTCATAGTGATTTAACATTTGAGTGATTTTCCATTCAACCAATTCTGTTGCTTAAGAACTTTTCACCTGCGAACATCGATGGCGTTATTATGTGCTAAGCAGTACAAGCACTAACTTCGCCTGAGGGTATCCTCAACGCCAGAAGTGTTAAATCGTCGAACACGATACCGACTGTAATTTGCTAACATGTGAATGCATGTAATGGCAAGTCGAAAAGTGATGAGCAATATTTTTTATCTATACTAATATTGTATAGCTGAAAAGTGTTTGTTTGATTAATCGCGCTAATCTCAGGAACTACTAGTTCAAATTGAAAAAAAAATTGTTTTGAATAGTCTGCTTAACGACGAAGGTTATAAGCTATATATCCCCACGCTACTACCTAAGGGAGCGGAGCAAAAGTCATAAATGTCAACAAATCCGGCTGATACCCATACATTTTTTTTTATACCACCTAGGTGACAGACAAGCGCACGGCCCACCTGATGGAAACTGTGCCTTTAGTGCAGAGGACAAAGCAGGACAAGGCTTTAGTCATCCCACTGACAGCACAAATTCTCCAGTGAGCTCTGGCTACCCTACTCACCGCTGGGAACATCTGTGTGTGTGATTTGTTGTTTTCTTAAACTTTGCATGGTCGGAATCACACGAGTGCAAGTACTCACATGACACATATTTCTTTACAATTCTGTTAGTTTCACAACACTATTTAATACCTATAGGTCTCTAAAGACATGCCATTTGCACGAATATGTTGGAGTCCCAGTTTCAATCACTCGTTTCTAAACAATAAACAATTTTCATGTATTATAATAACAATTACGCGCGTGTGATAAAACCGTAAAATAAACATTTATTTTTACCTATAACTTGGTAATGGGTAATAATAAAGTTACCTAATAATTTGTAATTGTTATTAGAAGGAAACTAGGTATATACGGTGTAACAAATCTAAGAACTTTGGGGGGTTAATCAGTATCGATAAATATGCACGAAAAAAAAAAAACAACATGTTAATCATACAATTTTTATTTAATATTACGCTCATGTTTGTATGCTAACACTACGACTGGGCCGCAACTTCGGGGTCTCTCGAATCAAGAAACACGCGCGTCGGCTCATGAAACTTACCTACGAAACACCCACCGGTCATTGACTTCCAAAAATCAGCTGATTACTGCAACTCATATGTTGAACATATCAATGTGGTATGGTTAGCATAGGCATTGACGTAATTTTTTTTGAAATCTTCGCAAGTTAATTTTACAGAATTGGCTCACCCAATATTTTTTGAAATATTTTACCTATACATAATTTCCGATACCAAGTAATTACACATTTTTTTATATACCACTTACGTGGCAGACAAACACACGGCCCACCTGATGGAAAGTGGTCACCGTGGCCTATGGACGTGTGTAACACCAGAGGAGTCACACTCGCGCTGTCGACCCTGTTAGCACAGAGTTTCTGTGCCGTCAGTATAGAAGATAAAGCAGAGCAAGCCTTTAGTATTGGCACTGACAGCACAAACTCTCCAGTGTTAATTTTATTGCGATTTATATTTATGTATGTCCTATCCCCCATGCACTTTGCATGGGAGTTATCATGGACATCCTGCGGCCAAGCAGTCGGATATCGCGGAGAAAAGGCAGCTTCTTGTCACTGAGCTTGACGGGATCCTGAATCACATTTCTCAATGGGGCTCTGAGAACCTAGTTGAGTTCAATGCCAAGAAGACGCAGGCATGTGCGTTTACAGCAAAAGTATCTTCTTTCCTTCCCCTCCCCACTCTTCAGAGCACGCCACTGCCACTGCAGGACAAGCTCAATATCCTAGGTATGGATGTTCGCTGCAACCTGAATAACAAAAACTACATCGAAAGTATCATCAAAACAGCCTCACGAAAACTCGGAGTCCTGAACAGAGTGAGACGGTTTTTCACGCCGGAGCAGCGGTGTCTTCTATACAAGACACAAATTCGCTCCTGTGTGGAGTACTGCTCGCATCTCTGGGATGGTTCAGCAAAGTACTTACTAGATGCTCTCGACAGGTTGCAGCGACGTGCGGTCCGCATCATTGGGAATCCCGACATCACGAACACCCTAGAACCTTTACAGCTGCGTAGAGATGTTGCGTCCATGGCTGTATTTTACCGTTTGTACCATGGGGAGTGTTCTGATGAGCTCTTCCAATTAGTCCCACCCTCCCCTTTCCTACACAGGACAACACGTGCAGGTCTTAGATGTCATCCGCACACGGTGCAAAACATCCGATCAAGAACCAAGCGGTTCGGAGACTCTTTCCTCTGTCGCACCATTAAGGCCTGGAATTCATTACCAGCTCACGTGTTTCCTTCTTCCTACAGTCCCGGGTCCTTTAAGCGGGGCGTGAAAAAGCATATGATGAGGCCGTCAAGCTGAGTGTCACCATTGTCACACGGTATGTGTAAGTAATGGTGACCCTCTTTTCTGGGACTTTGCCTTCAGCTTACCATCAGGCAAGGCGAAGTCCAATTGACGTGCCCTATATAAAAAAAAAAAAAAAAATCAGTTGTTAGTTGTAATCAGAACGATACTGCGATATCAGACAGAATAAAATTGTTTCTATTATAATAATCATTTATATTTGGCAATTAAAATATATAACCAATTCAACCTTCCCTTCAACTATACGCCGACATAATTTTACTGCTATAAACAAAACAAAACAGTATTGTGCTTGAGATAGAATAAAACAGATAATGATTTCGATAAACCAACTGAGATTGAATAACTGCGATTCAATTGTTCTGTGACTTGTATTGCACAAAATGAGCCCTAACAGCGTAATCAGCGGACTAATCAAAGAACAGTTATTACGCAAAACGTTACAATAACCTATTCTAATATCTATAATCACAAATAAGTACGTTATTAAAAAGGTAAGCATTCAGTGAAATCCTGGCTATTTAGTACTAATGTGACCCACTCCTAATACGAGCAATTTGTCACAGTTGCTTAAGCGTTTCGTTTACAAATATTATTTTTGTTCTCGTCCTGTACTGATCCTGTTTCAAACCCTAAAGGAATAATTTCATGAACACTTTGGCTCAGTTTGACCAGGCTTCTGACTTTTCCGAGAACACCTACCGTCTGAAGACCCAACTTATTATATATACAATCACCCCTCCACCCCCAGAGGGATGGTCAGAGGCGAATTAACACCAACATTTCATCAATCATTGTATTCGATCCCACGTAATTGGGGATGAGTTTATTGTTGTATTCCGGGTACTATTGTGGACTCGAGGCATGCTTCTGAGCCTGAGTCTGGGCTATATTATGTCTGTCTGATGTAAAACAGTCCTATACTTTAGTCAACTTGTACGACACCGCATGGGAAGAGATGGGGTGACCCAAATTCTACTCTGTCGGGAACCACGCGGTATAAAGTAGACAGAGCTAAATATAAAAAAATACCTTGTTTCAACATTACATACATACATATAATCACGCCCTTTTCCCCGGAGGGTTAGGCAGAGGTGAATTAACACCCAAATTACACCATAAGTATATTATATAAGGTGTTGAGTGCTAACCATTGTTATCTCGTCCTCGTTACTTCACATCATTCTATTCACAAATGTTTATTTCTATGACAAAATGTTTATCTGTGCACCATCAGTTTACCGTTATACAGTTTAAAGTTATTACGTAATAATTTTTTGACGAAACTAGTTTTTTTTCGCAAACGAATGAATCATCACGCTTCTATCCATGGGAGTGGAGCAGTAATCATAATTGTCATTTTTTCTGACATATTTGACATTATATCATTGCTTACGCTTCAACATATCTGATGACAAGGACTTAGACCGGTTCCCTGTCAGCGCCGGCCTACGAAATAGCTACGGACTCCCCATCTGTCAATAAATCCAGTTGATTATATGGTACATGTTCAAGCGACTACAATATGGGGTATTTAAACTATCTTAGTCACTCACATAAGTATTAAAGTTATCGGGATATTTTACATGTTGTATTGTTCTGAGTTTCCGATATTTCGGCACTGTTGCAAGCACCATGATCACGGCAACTTTAATACTAATACAATATGGGGTTCTTACATACATACATAATATAATCACGCCTTCATCCCCGGAGGGCTAGACAGGGGCGAATTAACACCCACATTTCACCAATCATTGAATTAGGTCCCACGTAATAGGTGGCTCTTTAAGAATAGTATAATTAGTAAGTTTTGTTTCTTTTTTTTAATGTCATTGTCAAATTCACCAGCGGAACTTATTCATAGGAGTAGGAGTGTATTTCTCAAAAACGGCACGAAAACGACCACAGAAATGAAAGTCCAGACTCCATCTTCAGACATGAATACTTTCCGGACCTCTACCTAGCAGATCTTTGTGCAACAGGTGTAGATGGTTATACAGGGGCAGCTGCAGCCCCCACAGCAGCCTCCACAGCATCAGCTGCAACACACTTTTTGGCTAAGAAGTATTGAGAGTACAGGAGCTTTTTAAAGAGAGTCAACTGAACAGAAATTGTAAAGTGAACGGTATTAGAATTCTATGCAGGCTGAGCCACGAGTAGCAGCTAGTATAATATTTCGAGAGACCTTTGACCCATGCTATTATCTCACGCAATGACGTAAAACATTTATCACAAAGTTATATTTTATTTATAGACGACAGACAATCTATAAGAAAAAGTATTATGTCATACGGACGGATGCACAAACAGACATGCGTAGGCTGTGACGGATATAGCGAAGTGTTTCTAACATAACTATAATATTGTTTTTATCTATCTGCCCACTACTGCATAAAGTTTTATACATAAATCGTTTGTTTTTTATCAAGTTTTTAGAAATATCAGCGATATTTTTATAAGAACACTAGATACACACAGTTATGTTTAGCTGTGGTTATTTCTCATTACCGTGGGAAATCCAGGATACAATGAATGACTGCACGTTTAAATTAAAACATTTTCCATAATAATATTTTAAATGCGGATGTAACTCTGTCTGACTGTGTGTCTGTCTGTCTGATGTAACGCTTTCACGTCTAAACTGCAAAACTGATTTTAATGAAATTTAGTAGAAATAATGAAATATCCTACAACGCTATCTAGACTCATGATAAGCATAGCTTAGTTAGTCCGTGTTATGAAATCTAAAATGCAGATAAACTTACTTAGATACTTTTTTGTAAATATATACATATTATACATAGACACCCAGGCCAATGTAAATATACATATTCGCGTATAAAAATATTTGCACTAAGCGGGAATTGATAGGGGTAGATTAGACCTTGAGAAACGTGGGGTATAGAAAATCTGTATGGTATGGTAAAACTTTACCTTGTTACTCGAGGTCCTTTCACTCCATATCCTCCTTATGATTATGAATTATACGGCATATATGGGAAGCAAAGGCCAGGTTAGTCTCCCAAACCTCCAGAAAAAAATCTGCCTCCGAGTCTTTAAGTAGTGCATCTAGAAGCATATGACGAGGCCTTCAAGTTGAGTGTCACCATTGTAACATAATATATGTGTGTAATGGTGACCCTGAGACTTTGCCTTTAACTTATCATCATGCGAGATGAACTTGTATTTATTGCAAAACGTCTCCGTGGGCATACAGAGGGGAAACGCTGCCAGCCTTTAGGCGAGGTGACGTTAACGTGACGTGATCTTCCGGATCAGAAATTTAAATATATGTATTTGAATTTGAAATAAGTATTATTTAAAAATGTAATTTGTATTTAATTGAAATTTGCATGATTGGATGTATAAAATATAAAAAAAATGTTTGTAAATGAGCACGTAAGAGCGCCTTAGGCCTTAAAGATTTTAAGCGGACCCAATAGACCCTTTAACTAAATAAGCCTTATTTTGTTTACGTGCGCATAATCCCCACGGATAACGCAGCCGGTGAGAGAGGTTATGTCGGACTCGAACCGACCAAAACACACGCCGCCTGTGGGTCGCTTTTTGTTGCCGAAGGTGAGGTTACCAGGCATATCTCTCGCACCCCGGCCGACCCAGGGCCATCTCTCTCGATCTGGCACTCTCCTCGGGTGTGGGGACCACAGAGGCCTGCGCTCATGGGGGCGGAGGTCGTACATCGACCTCCAACGCCCGAGTCGCCTTCGTACGCGGGCAGCTTGGCTTACGATCCTTAACTAAATAAGACTTAATTTACGATTATATTATTACTGGTACTGGTAGTGACTATTTTAATAAACCGTACTACAATCTACTACAACTCACAAACTTAAAACCTGTTGAGTGAGTCCATTAACAGGTGTCTAAATCTTGAACACTCGTTCATATTATCTTAGAACTCATCAGCAGTTTGTGACATAACCTAATACTGTCTTTAACGGGGGCACGTGAGCCTAAAGACTTCAATTTATATTTTAACTCGTGCGCATTAACATGGCACTTGGCTTTCCAAACGTAACAATAACAAATCTCAAATATAATCCGATAGCCAATAACTAAGAAATTCAAACTAAGGCAAATCTGCAACGGTCACAGTGCAGTATTGCTGGTTTCGAAGGACGAGAGCGGGACCTCGTGCAGGGATGCAAAAAGAGGTTTGTTTTGAAAAGCCAGGTGCCATGTTAATTCGCACGAGTTGTATTTATATACCTATGTCTAAACTAATAATAAAATTGAGAGTTGGTGTGTTTAAACTGATTACAAACTTCCATAGGCCACGGTAACGGCTTTCCATCAGGTGGGCCGTGTGCTTGTCTGCCACCTAAGTGGTATAAAAAAAAACTCTGAAACTATCAGTATATTTTTTATTTATATTTTATTATATTTATTTGCTGGTCAAGTTTTTAAGAATAATTGAAGGTTATTAAACATCACGCTGTGTTTTTTAGGAGCAGGGTAATAAGAAAAGAAGACAGAAAAATGTAGGCAGGTAACTGGCAGTATGGAACCAAGTACGATGGGTAGAACCGCGTGGTATAGCTAGTATTATTATCCAAAAGTTACCTATGTTCAAAGGATTTTCAAGAAAATATAGTAGCTAATGATTGAGACTGCTGATTAGGAGGTGGTCTTGGATCTGGTTGCAGGTTTGTGCAAAAAGGGATACTTATTGAATTTTCATGCAGTATTTCGACATATTGCTAACAATATTAACATATCTCTTCATATCCCTTATAAGTGTAAGCATGAAATATTAAAAAATAAATCATCACAAAAAATAGTTATCACTTCTCCACTCACCAGTACCACATAAAAATAATGAATAAGCGCATTATGTTAATTTTTATAAAAACTTCTGACACATGTGGCTGTTCCACGCACAGCTCACATCCATCTGCTAAATTATACGAACAAGGGCTATTCAATATGTCGGAAAGAGAAGGGCCTGTCGTATGAATCTCTTGAAGAGTCATTGATAGATAGAGTAGGCCATTGATAACCTTTGTTAGACGGTAGTGGGCAGCTATCGTGATAGTACGAATAGTTATGGTTTAATTATTTTTGGGTTGCATATCTCAAGAACCTAAGAAAACTTTGTATGACGTCTGTCTGTCTTTCAAGAATACGTGAAGGTAGTAAGTTGAAATGTAATAAATAAAAATACATGAATCTCCTGGAGCAGTGATAAAATTAAACTTCTGAGCTAAAGCTATCAAAATATACGGTTGTTTTTATTACGTATTTTGATACTCGTGAGGCAGGACACGGCGGTATTTCTGTCCCAATTGAGTAGCCCGACTGCGGAAGAACCTTCGCTCTACCACTGCTATAATAACCTCGTGTTGTGTTCCCGGCGGTGAGTAGTGTAGCCAGAACTCACAGGAGAGTTTTTATGCTGTCAGTGGGAAGACCAAATCGAAAATTGTCCATCAAACCAGTTTTATTTACGTTAGAAATATTTACACTTCTACATGTTTGTACGGAACCCTTGGTCACGAGTCCGACTGGCACTTGACCGGTTGTGTAATCTATAGACTTATGCAATGCTCTTCTTCTGTAAGTGACAGTGAAGTGGTATTGTCGTAAAGAGTGGTTCTAGGGTGGTCGTGTAGTCACAGATAATAATATTAGTATTATCTAGCTAGGTCATCACACTGAGCTATGTAAACCCAATCAAAGTGATAGCTTATAATATGGGTTTTTGAATACGAATTATAATATGCACTTATTTGTGCTTATTTTTTATTTATTTTATTTTTAACTGTATATTTACAAGGCATTTTTGCAAATAAATGAACGTACAAAGGCGAGCTTAACTCAAAGTTGAGTTCTCTTCCAGCAAGCCCGGGAGTGCACAGAGGAATTGCAATATAATGACAGGCTAATTATAATGTACATTAACGTCAACTTTAATAATGTGCGTTGGTATACAAGTAACCTAACAAAAGGCATTACATACAAATAAAGCCATCATTTTCCTACATGCTCTTTTTGAAATAAATATTCTACTACTACATTCTACACAACGCTATCTAGACCCTTGGTAACCATAGTTTAACTAGCTTGTTTTATGGAATCTAGAATACGGATAAACATACTTAAATACTTTTTTTTTGTAAATACATACATATTATACATAGAAACACCCAGACCAATGCAAATACATAAATAAATTCATGCACACAAATATTTTCACTGAGCAGGGATCGAACCCGCGCCTCCTGCGTAGCAGTCGCGTTCACTACCGCCACGCCACAGAGGCTGTCAAATAATAATAATATATTAACAGTTTCTAAACAGTGCATTCTAGACCCAAAATCAGTTGATTATTGGTTCTAGAACGCTGATAAACGTATCAGTATTTTTTTTTATATATAGGACACGTCAATTAGACTTCGCCTCGTCTGATGGTAAGCTGAAGAGAAAGTTTCAGAAGGGGGGTCACCATTACATTCATATACAATGTTACGATGGTGACACTTAGCTTGAGAGCCTCATCATAATATGCTTTTTCACGTCCTGCTTAAAGGACCCGGGACTGTAGGAATAAGGAAACACGTGAGTACACGTGGTAATGAATACCAGGCCTTAATGATGCGACAAAGGAAATAGTCTCCGAACCGTTTGGTTCTTGATCGGATTCTATGCACGGTATGCATGTGACATCTAAGCCCAGTCCAATTGGAAGAGCTCACCAGAACATTCACCATGGCACATACAGTAAAATACAGCCAAGGAAGCAACATTTCTACGCATCTGCAAAGGCTCGAAGGTGTTCGTGACCTCAGGATTCTCAATAATGCGGTCTTTCGGGCACTATTGATGACTCAAGCCATAAACAGCCCTATCCCTTAGTCGACTTGTACGACACCGCATGGGAAGAGATGGGGTAGTCCAAATTCTACTCTACCGAGAACCACGCGGCTAATATATTTTTTATCAATAGAAAATTCCAGACTAATCCAAATAAACATGTTCATACACACAAATAATATTTACACTGAACAGAATCGAACTCACAACTTCAGACGTAGCTGATAAACATTACCACGCTACACAATCGATAATATGCCATCATTATGATGCAAGATATATTTATTATTGGCATTCTTCGCAAGAGAGGTGAGTATCGGTCACTTAGGTCAGTTTACGTTCATCATAATGGCATTGTTCTCACGACTTATAGTTTTGGTCAAGTGCTGGTCAAGGATCACTTATAGAAGACAATGCAACTAATTTATGAAAATAAAAGAGATTACTACTGCTGGAATTTATTTCATAATCGGAATTGTTGTGAATGTTAGTGCTAAGGTAGTAGGTGATGGAAAGCGGTTACCGTTGTTGTTGAAAGGAGAGGAGAGATTTAGTGGTTGTTATTTGGATTTTTAGACTAGGAAAAATGAAAGGTTGCCAACATGAGAGTGCATTTTGTTTGATTGGGTGCTGGTCTCACAGGCCGTAGATAGAAAATGCATAACATAACATGTGCAATTTATATTTGTTAAGGGAATGAATCGAATTTGGAATGGAAGTTATTGGTTGTCTAGGACCAGTCTCGACTAATTCAACTATCCAGGAGTCATCCTGGATAGTTGATTTTTAACAAAAGCCGAAAATCGGAATAAAATATTTGATTCATAAGTAACTTCAAACTTTTCTGGTACATTGACTAACTTGTAGATAAATCTCTATTTTAAAATATTTGAGAATAGTGACTCATTGGCAAGCAGACGTATCTTAGTTATGTCACAAATTCGTAGGAAACGTGACTATTCGTAACCAAAATGAGTCTTTTCTTTTGACATAACAGAGAATCGTTACAAAACAAATTTTCAACAAAATAACTGGAAATCGAAGCCTATTAAAAAGTTAACAATATCTTTTTATTACTTTCTTATCGACGTTTAACAGAAAAAAATATAATTTACATAATATCATTGGTTCGAAATTCGAACATTCGATGTTCGTCCAAAAACTATCGATGTCATCGACCCAAATACCATGTATTGCAGCACTATAGAACAGTAGGCTGATTGTGAATCAACGAGGAAGCGTGTTTTTCGACGATATGGGTCAACTTTGGCTTTTAGGGAGGGGACAGTCTCGATTACTTTAAACTTTCCTGTTGATTAAAGTCCTAAAATAGTATTCACTAACCCATTGTAGTGCTCTTTTAACTTTTTCATTTGATGAAATACCTACTAACTTAATATGACCATGGTTCCAAAATGACTCTTTTAGATCATAGAGCCTACAGTACCGTGCTGCGAAAGCTGGTCTAAAATGTTAGATTTATCATAGAGAGTAAATGGCCTCCTTTAAATTTAGGTATTTGTGTAAATTAATAAGGTAACAAGCATAAAAGTAGACGTTTTTAAGAACTAAATACTTATCAATCTGTTTGAATTGTGTAGAGTGCTGCTATATTTTTGATAGTTACCTGTAACCAAAATACAACACATTAAAAATTATTCACACTAGAACTAGTTTTATTGATGATCAATAAAAATTGGTCTGTACAATAATCAGTAAAACGACTCATTCATCATACTTACTATAACAGTCAAACTTATAAATTAAAAACGATATAAAACCACGTCTGCATTACTTTAATCAATCAAGTTCATTCGTCGATACCGATGCACGTCACTATGCGCAACGAATTGCATCACTCTAACCATCGACAGAGATTTAGAGCGGAGTTACGTTGGTTTACCTAATTTTTCTTTGTAACATTGCCTCAGCATTCATTGTTTAGTCGAACAATGACGCTTTTGACGGAGTTCGGTGCCGGAAAATTATTAATTGGGGACACGAGGTCGTTGTTTGGTGTTTTTTGTGACCAGACACAGAGTGACTTCCTACTATCTCCGATTTTGAATATCGAATGCATTAAAACCAGAGTAAAATCAAGTTTAGAAATTATTTGAAAATTGAATTCTTTTAATTTTTTTAAGTTGTTGACAGCATGAAGTTTTAGTATCAGATTAAAAATAGAATACATTTATTCTTCTTCTTTAAACTGTTCACGTTTATTCTAGATTCTAGTAATTCATTATTTAATATTTGAAAATAGAATAAATAACTTTTTTTATTTTCTACTTTTCTTGAAAATGTTTTTTGTTAATCATCCATACAATGTTGGTTGAAAATAAAAAATGGCTTCGTTTCATAATGCACGGTTGCCGATATTTTCCAGATACTTTGAAATAAATAAGAGTTTAGTAGGTCATTTGCTGAGTCACGTGAAAATTCTGGGTATTTTGATAAAATGGGCCTTTGTGTTACATCTGGCTAGTAATGTTGTTTTGCTCCAGTTACATATTGAAATGTGTGCATATAATGTGTTGAGTTGTACTCGTTTCAGGTAGTAAAATTATCTAAGGTATTTTAAAAACACGGGACTGGAGCTTAAAAATAGCATTCAAAACGAGACTCATTCGCCTCAGCAAAAGCACGAGTGCAGCAGGATATGCACTATTCAGCGACTTTGGGTGAGAACAAAATTAGTATGTCTTGTTTTATACAATTTTGGCCGTGGCTCTGACTGCGTGGATGTCGGTTATCACAACCAAACATAGCCTATGTCTTCTCCTAAGGTGTAATCTACATCTGTACCAAATTTCATCACAATTAGTGCAGTGGTTTTGGCATATTTTGACGTTTATGAATGTATGTCAATCGCATTAATCGCATTGATCGCATGGATCAATTTATTCTATAAACTCTATGCTTACAGGGTTGGCAGCTCGAGTGTGACTCTTCTGGTGTTGCACACGTCCATAGGCCACAGTAACCACTTTCCTTCAGGTGTGCCGTGTACTTGTCTATAACCTAAGTGGTATAAAAAAACATATTGCCACTTGCCTAGAGGAGCAGGGCTGATTAAGTATGTCTATTTAGACTCTTTTTTTTTACGTGCGCAAAATCTCCACGGATACCTCCCCACCGGGGCCGGTGGAAGAGGTTATGTCGGACTCGAACCGACTAAAACGCACGCCGCCTATGGGTCGTTTTGGTCGCAGGAGGTGAGGTTGACAGGTATATCTCTCGCACCCCGGCCGACCCAGGGCCATCTCTCACGATCTGGCCCTCTCCTCCGGTGTGTGGGGACTACAGAGTCCCCAGCTCTTCCCCGGAAAAAGGGGAGGCGCGCCAGGCACGCCCCCGCCGCGGCCTGTTTCTGCCAGGGTGACAGGCGGCTCCACCATTCACCCCCAGGCCTGCGCTCATGGGGGCCGAGGTCGTTCATCGACTTCCGACGCCCGAGTTGCCTTCGTACGCGGGCAACTTGGCTTGCGATCCTTCATCGCTCCCGCTACTGCACGGTTGACTCCCGCCCCGCCTCCTCCTTCACGAGCATTACTTGCTCGCAGAAGGAGGCGCCGGTGTCTATTTAGACTCAATATTCTAGAGATATTTATATTCTAGATATTACCAGACCACCCAAGTAAAATAAAATAAGCCGACTTTTTTAATTGTACCTATATTGCTTCATGGTAATCTGCTTCAATAGCAATAACAAACTCCTTTGATTGACTCCTAGTCTATTAAGGTGCATAGCAAATGCCAATTTGAAAAGTTCAAGAACTAATTGCCCATCATAGCATAAGTCCCTGAACCTTCACGAATTTCGTAATAACATACGTTGCATAAGAACAGAATATGTAAATGAACATGTTATTTGACTTTAATTAGAGAAGGCCTATGTAGCGTGGTGGAAGAGCGTTCAACTGATATTTCGAAGGTTCTAGGTGCGATTTCCGCACAGTGCAAATTTAATATTTTTATGCATGATTATGTCTGTTGGCGTTAGTCTTGGTGTGCCTACGTATGTATGTATAATACACGAAAGAAAATTTTATAAACATTACTAGGGTTATCTATATCTTATACTATAAGTTATCCGTACTCTAAAACCCATACTGCAAGCTATAGTCAGTTGGGATCTAGATACTGTAATATATCCTTAAATCATCATCACCTGAGCATCAATCCTGATTGCATACTAAGCTATACGTTGGAATACAGGGGCTCTACCTTCTTTAAATTAGTTGGTATTCTTGGCTTTTACGAGAGCGACTGCGGTCTAATATTCAACCCCGAAAGGATGAATGCGCCAAAGCCTGGTCTGTCCGTTGCACTAGCTTATAGGTGTGTCTTGGGCCCCAAAGATTGTGGTTGGATACAATACACTTATAGGTCCAAAAATATGCCAAAAATAAACTCAGAACTCCCTTTTATTTTTATTTTTACGTGCACAAAATCCCCACGTTCCCCTCCCCCCATCGGAGCCGTTACCCCCCACTGGAGCCGGTACCTCCTCACCGGAGTCAACTCACAACTCCCTGAACCTTTACAAAGTACGTAAAATGTAACATTACATCAAAATTAACACACAAAATCCCATTTATTTACCTTTAATTAGAAACCTTTATCGCTTGATATAAAACCTCGACATGAATTATGGCTTCTGTTCAAAGTACCGGCGCTGTCAAATTATATTATTCTTAATATTTAGTTCGTGATTACAATCGGTTTGTTTGCCACCTACGCTGGCGGAGCGGGGATATCTGATTGTATAACATCAGCACAGATTGGTCCGGTTCAATGACCCTGGAACATGCTGAGCCATGAATCTGTAAGGTACTGTGAGAATTCTGCAATAGATGGATGAGTATGAAAGGAATGCACGCTCAAGCTGTGGAATGAACCTGGTGTGGTTTTCGCAAGCGACTACAAGGGATTCTTCAGGAAGCGCATTACAAGGTTTCCTAATGCTGTACACATCCATAAGCCACGGTAACCACTTTCCATCAGGTCAGCCGTATGCTTATCTGCCATAAAAAATGTCTTACTTAACTATAGCCGCGTGGTTCCCGGCAGAGCAGAATTTGGACCGCCCCATTTTTTCCCATGCGGTGTCGTACAAGGCGACTAAGGGATAAGGCTGTTTAACATCAGAAAGATATATACAGCCTAGACTCAGCCGCAGATGAATGGCTCGAGTCAACAATAGTGCCCGGAATACGGCAATAGGCTCACCCCCTATTACGTGGGACCGAATACAATTATTGGTGAAATGTGGATGTTAATTCACCTCTGCCTAACCCTCCGGAGATAAAGGGGTGGTTTATATCTATCTATCTATTACTTAACTAATATCTATTACAAATATCAAAATCATCGTCTCGTATTTTGGAGCGCACAGTCCACTTTCCCACACCTTCTATTGATTTAACTTATTTTGGTTTTTGCTAAAGCGACTGCCATCTGACCTCCCAAACCCGATAGGAATGTCATTAATAGGCAGATGTACAAGTTAGCAGATAAGATTGGTTTACCTTGGACCTACGCGGGCGTAGTGGGAATATCTGATTGTATAACATCAGTGACGAATGTTCTGGGTTCAGTGACCTGTGATAGTTGCATTGTAGTTGACACGCTTGAGTGACAAAGTGCTGAGCCATCTCTGTTGCTACTGAGAGAATTCTGCAACAGATGACTAGCTGTGTACTCCATTTGAGAAGACACTTAACTAAAGGTAAACGATCTTGAAGCGACTTATAATAAAAACACATGTTTAATAAAATAAACTAACTGACTAACTAGTGGTTAGATTTAGGTGAAATATTCTTTAAAGTAAATTTCTAAACATAACATAAACTCATGCCTATATCCCTGAAGGGGTAGGCAGATTTCGCCAGTTTATGTTTAGGTCCCAATGTAATAGGTGGCGAGCCTATTACTACTAACTGGGCACCTATAAACCTGTGATAAATACACACATAACTTCGATAAGCATCGAAAAGTCATTGATGTGTGCCATGGTAAAAGCTGGGATCGAATCCGAAACCTCGTCTCAGCAGTCCATTACACATACTATTAGGCTACTACGGTTTATAAACATAACAATATTAATAAACTGAGTTCTTTAATATAGGTATATTTAAAATATCATAGTCACTAATGTGAGTATATTGTTAGTTGTAAAAATATAATGGTGCTACATTCCTTTTATAAGAATATCCTAATTGTATTATTTCATCATAGCCATTTTCAGGCACAATGTTAAATATTTGTGTTTTACATAAGTTGTTTTTGTGGTATTTTTATTGAACAAATGTCATAAATATTTGGTTTTAATGTTTAATTTCAAACGTACGGTTAATAAATATCGCGTTTAAGTTACGTTATACCGCGGTAGCCTAGTGGTATGGGTAATGGACTGCAGAGACGAGGTCTCGGGTTCGATCCCAGCTTTCACCATGGCACACACCAATGACTTCTCGATGTTTTTCGAAGTTATGTATGTTTATCGCAGGTTTATAAGTGCCCGGTTAATGGAAATAGGCTCGCCACCTATTAAATTGGGACCTAAACATAAACTGGCAATATCTGCCTACCCCTTCGGGGATATAGGCATGAGTTTATGTTATGTAAGTTATATTGTTTGCCAGTTTAGGATATGAATGGTAAGTTTTCATTGTAAAATAAAGTTATTTTTATTAATTACTTCTGTTGAAGTTTTTGATTTCGTTTGTGTTTTGTGGCGCTTCTAGCAATAGTTATATGTGAAAAATGATCGAGATAAAGTAAGTGGGATATTTACCATGTTGTATGGTTCTGAGTCTCAGATATGAATTGAATATTTATACACCACTTGCATATTAATTAGGAAAATTTTAGACAAAACCATCCACACCAATATAACTTTCATAAAGAAATCTATGATAAGTAAACGTAGTCTTCGTCGGCCTAGTCTGCTTGTTTTGCCAAAAATACGGACAAATTATGCAAAAAGGAATATCACCTATGAAGGAGCACAAATATACAATAGTATCCCGTCTGAAATTAAAAATGTAAGCTCGTTTCGCGCTTTCAAATCTCAACTGGCTGGCTACTTAATGGATTAATATCCTATTCAATAAAAAAATAAAAAAAAGCCTCTGAGACTGAAACCGCGAAAAAGAAAAGTAGGTGCGTTCGCTAAATCCTCGTTGCCGTTTACTGTATGTTTAATTATTATTATTTTTTTATGTTCTCATGTAAGTCAACTTATATGTCTTTTTGAGAATAAATTCTTTAAACCAAACCAAGATATTTCGGTGCTGTAGCAAAGTTGCAATGTTCCTCGGTGATCATGGTGCTTGCAACAGCGTCGAAATATCGGAAACTCAGAACATAACAACATAGTAAACATCCCGATTACTCTAATACTACACACAGTGCAGAACATCCGATCAAGAACAAGCGGTTCGGTGACTCTTTCCTCTGTCGCAACTCGCACCATTAAGGAATTGATTACCAGCTCACGTGTTTCCTTCTTCCTACAGTCCCGGGTCCTTTCCTTCGACGACCTCTGTGGCGTAGCGGTAGAGCATTCGACTGCTATGCAGGGGGCGCGGTTTCGATTCCCGCTCAGTGCAAAAATTTGTATGCATGAATATGTATATTTGCATTGGTCTGGGTGTTTCTATGTATAATATGTATGTATTTACAAAAAAAAAAAGTATCTAAGTATGTTTATCCGCATTCTAGATCCCATAACACAAGCTAGTTAAGCTATGCTTACCATGGGTCTAGATAGCGTTGTGCAGAATGTCGTGGAATATTTATTTATTTATTTATTTATTAAGCGGGGCGTGAAAAAGCATATGATGAGGCCGTCAAGCTGAGTGTCACCATTGTCACACGGTATGTGTAGCTAATGGTGACCCTCTTTTCTGAGACTTTGCCTTCAACTTACCATCAGGTATGGCGAAGTCTAATTGACGTGCTCTATATACATATAAAAAAAATACTAATGAGTTCTTTAAATAAAACATTTTAAAAATACACATCAAAATTGTTTTTAGCTACGTTCCTACTTAAGCATATGGAGTATAAATGATCTTAACTAAGCCATTACAATCATCATCACAGGGTTAATCCTAATTCTATCATTATCATCATCTATCACCGAGCCCGCTTACTCTTTCTATAGATTTCTTATGGTTTTTGTGCATGCGACTGCCGTCTAAAATCCCAATCTTGAAAGGAAAGTCTACGCCAGTGCTTCGTCTATTAATCGACAGGTAAGGTTGTTTGGGGCTCCGAAGACTTTGATGGGAGCTCTCATACATCCATGAAACTTACTTTCACATTATAGCGAAAGTAAGTTAATTTATTTGTTTGTTTGCTACGCTTTCCCGCCTAAACTACTAGACCACATACCAAGAAATTTTGGATAGACATTATTAAGGGTAGGGTAGGGCGGGGCTAGTAGAGCAAATTTTTACTCGAACGGATGTAGCTGCTTAATGATACGTCTCAATAAATTGTTATGCGGCTTGATGGATTTGTTGTTTATCGCTTAACAAAAGTGTCAATAGTATTTTTTTGTAATAAGTAAAATTTAAGAGCTACAGCTGTTTTAATGCAGAAAGTCAAGTACGCTCAATGTACCCCATAGGTGGGGTAAGTTGAGCAATGGTATGGGGCAAGTTGAGCACTAAGAAAGTATAATGAAACTATAGGTTCAATGTTGACTAGTGATGAAATAAAATAAGTGTTTAACAATCAGTTCTTTATTTATAGTCTTTTAGTGACAGAGACAACAAAACTTATAGTAATTTTCTTTGAATAATTAACCAAAAGTAGAATCAACAAAACAATAACGTAACGGAGCGAGCAAACGCCCGTGGTTTAATAGGCCTTGCAGAGAAGCTAGAGACCGCAAGCAATCTGCATACAAGGCTTGGGCCTCGGCTCTTACCAATAAGGATCCGAACATCGCTGAAGTGAAGCGGAATTTATTAGCACATTCGTAGGCAAGGCAACCGACATCTTTTGGAGAATATCCGTAGAAGATTGATGCCATTTGTAGCAAGTATTTTTTCAATGAATCTTCCTGTGTAGAAGAAAATACTTGTCTCGGTGCTGCATAGCCCATGGATGAATCGACACCTTCATTTAATTTTTTCAGATATCTTGTCAAAGTCATCCGTTTGATACCGAATTCTGTATCGGTAGCATTAACACTTTTACCTTCATAGTTCACAGCCTTTTACAGCATTTTTTAAATGTTCAGTAGTGTTAGAACATCTTGTAGTTTTTCTCTTGTAAGTCTGCATCCTAACAAAAAATAAAACATTTATTAGTTTAGTTGTTTGAATCATGGGGTAAGTTGAGCAACTATGCTCAACTAACCCCAACCCAGAATTTCAAAATTAAAGTGATGTTATAAAAAAACCGTGAGAATTATACCCAGAACCTCTCTGCATATCAAAAGTACGATAATTATATGGAAGATTAACACTTACCTGAATAAAAACAAATAACATTTGACTAATACAGACGAAAACTTGCGATAAATGACGTTTTTACTTTTTGGTCTTAAAACAAACAAAACGTCCGTGCGCCTCACTCGCTTACCCAGCGGCCACTAGCGATCGCGTGATGTTTACCCCTCCCGCGCCACCTTCTTTCCGCCATACGATGCCAATACGTACGGTGAATAGTTTTCGAGATATTTCGATTGCCCAACTTGCCCCTATGCTCAACAAGCCCCGCTCTACCCTACAGAAGTGCGTTACGAAAAAAAAATACGTTTGAGTAATTAATTCGTAATCATCAGTAGAGATCGATGGGGAGGAATTTTTCGATGCCTAAAATTACAGTCTCCCTCTTTTTCTCTATCCCATTTTTTTATTTATTGTATAGTTAGCATAGTTTTATATAAATTTGTAAGTAATTGTATATTATAATAGCATATTTTATTTAA
Source organism: Eilema griseolum (assembly GCA_963662185.1). Taxonomy (NCBI): domain Eukaryota; kingdom Metazoa; phylum Arthropoda; class Insecta; order Lepidoptera; family Erebidae; genus Eilema; species Eilema griseolum. Next base: position 5,787,927 of record OY759250.1, read on the forward strand.
TGTAATCAATTAAATGTCATTATTTATATAACATACATACATACATACAATCACGCTTTTATCCCTGGAGGATTAGGCAGAGGTGAATTAATACCCTCATTTCACCAATCATTGAATTCGGTCCAACGTAATATGGGATGAATCTATTGCCATCTTTCGAACACTATTGTCGACTCAAGCCTTGCATCTGAGGCTGAGTTTCAGCTGTATAATATACGTCTGTCTAAGATAAACAGCCCTATCCTTTAGTTGCCTTGTACGTCACCGCATGAGAAGAGTGGGGTGGTCCAAATTCTATGCTGCCGGGAACCACACATCACATAATCACGCGCTTCACATAATATTGACGTATTATTAATAAGTAACTATATTTTTGTTATATTTAGTGTTTGCACTATTTTTAAATGCCGCCATGTTTCATCATAACGTGTTTATTAATATAATACGTCATTGATTAAACTAGTCCATTATATCCTCCAAAGTGTTTACCTTAAACTTGTTAAGTATTCTTGAAACTTTCTGAAAGTTAGTGCTATACTTAGTGGAGTTTCCACATTCATTAAGTTACTACACTAACAAATCCTCATCTACTTTAGTTTTTTTTTTATGTTATATATTACTACTTTATTGTTCGAAATTTCAAAATTAATTTAAATAAGTAATAAGTTAAATTCATAATTTTGTTAATATTAAATACAATAAAAATAAAATAACTATTATACAACTTATAGCTAAGAACAATTAAAATGCGTCGTAGAATTCCTCCGCATCGCATGCCTCTTGTGGTAGCGTTCCCAGAAGACTGGCAGCATTGCCACGTTGTATGGCAATGCTTATTCTCTGTCCTAAAAAGAGGCCAGCCTTCTGGTCACGAGAAGCGTCGACCATTCGCTTCACAATCTCACGGAAGAGGTTGCGAGCGCTCGGACCCCATGATCCCAAAGTCTCGACTCCAAACGGCACAAATTCATAATCTCCGATGAGATTGGAGTATTTGCGCCGCTTGAGAGCCTCTGCAGAAGCAGCAGCAGCACCAGCACAGCCAGCCGTGCTAGTTATATGGGTAGGAGCCATGGTATCAACGCATGTGGCGTCCCACACCAGAGTCCTACCCATCTTCCATGGCATTAACGACATGCCATCCGGTCTCTTGCCATCGTCACGCGCCAAACCGTTTGGTTCTAGTACAGCTGGTACACCGGCGGTGACAAGAGCACGGCGGACTATGTCGTTGAGGCTGGCGTGCCGTGGAATTCGCCCAGCGCTCCTGCAGCACGACAGACCATGGTGTCCGAGTCTGTCAACGGCTTCTCCACAACGGCATTGATGCGGAGAAACACACGGCGCACCTAAACGGAGACAAGTTGCGATGCGGAAGGTAGTGTCATCTAACATAGTCCCTACGTTAGATGACGGAAGAGCTTGTAGCCAAAGACCCGATTCCCACACTCCTACCGCCAGTAAACGGGCACGCTCAGCAGCATTGGAACATGTATTTAGTAATTTTTTTCCAACTAAGCTGCAGAGCGGCCCGTCCCACTGACGCTGTGAGAAAAGGTTCCTTGGGAGATCGGTGTTTGGACATGCAATTTTCCAAGCGTTCACTGCATCAGTCTTACACAATACTTCAGAATTAACTAGTGTAGGTGCAAGGATTTTCCTAGTTAATTCTTCCGTACTGTGGACTGAAGACAGGAACGCTGGTAAGCTGACATCTGAAATTTTGCGAATACCGAGCCCACCCAAGCGTATCGGTAGAGTTGCTTGTAGTAAAGCTCGGTCATCCAAGGCCACATTTAAAATTTTGGTGAGGGTATTTTCTATAATTTCATCCATTTTTTTCAAAATTGTTATATGTTTAAAAAATGGCGTCGATCGTAGGGCATGGGTGAATTTTGGAACGAATAGGCAATACCGAAGAATAGTGAAAGCCGAGTGTATATTTATTTTGAGTAGGCGATCCGAAATGTCACTAAAATTTTGAATTTTTTCCTCTATAAATGAGGTGTAGGCATCTTCTAGGATTGGGGACCCGAGGAGACGTAAAGAGTCTTTTTCTAAAATTTTGATGGTGGGAGCTACGGAATTGAATTTAGAAATAGTAGAAATTTTGTCCGAAACGTCGTTTAAAAAAATCTCGCATTTGCTGTCATTTAGTTCTAAACCAATTAATCTAAATTCATTTTTAATAAATACCAAATCTTGTAAAACTGTCTCCACATCTCCCCCTAGAGTCCCATCGTCTAGGTACCATACATTAAATTTAGAATTTAACCGCCGAATAATGGGCTGAATGGCTAAACTGAAAATTACCGGTCCAAGAGGGTCTCCTTGTTGACATCCAACAGCTGATTTCAAAAGGTTGTCCTTGTATAATAGTTTGGAGGGGTATCTGTAACATTGCCAAAGAAAATTATAAATTTTGGGTGTTTCTAATTTAGCTTGGTTCAACAAGGTGTCCCTGTTCACCGAGTTGAAAGCATTCTTCACATCAACCTTGAGAATGACCTCACCTTTACTGGAGCCAAGGTAGGTTGATAAAGCATGTATGGCAGCCTCACAGCCCCCCTTTGAACCAAAACCAATTTGGAGGGGCTGTAACTTCAAAGCTAACTCGGTTTTGTAATATCTACAGCAGAGTTTGGCTGCCATACGTCGGTACGTACATCCCACGGTAATGGGACGAATGCCACCATCTCCCTTGCGTAGGGCACACAAATTAGCCCCATACAAAATGTCTGTGATGGCATCATCCACACTACCGGAGAGCATCAAATTCATGAGAGCCGTTAGCTCCTTCAGAAGTGCCTCACCAGCCTCCCCGGCGCTTGGCCCTAAAAGATCTTTCAAATGTTGTGGGGTTAATGCGTCAAGACCTCCGGCAGAACCACTTCGAAAGGAGACAACGGCTGCCAACACTTCCTTGGCCGTTACGCACAGGCAATCAGGGTCGGGGACAGGTGCCTCAGGAAAAGAAAGGCCACCCGCAGGCGCTGGATGCTTGCTCCGCAGACCAGTAAGGGTCTCCGGAGAGCAGGGCGCCACTACATCGCTACTAAAAAGCAATCTCGATGCCCCACTTATGTCACCATCCCTTAATTTTGATTCAACCAAGTTAAAAATATTGCTTTTCCGAAAAGAAGAGTATGTTGGGTTTAAATTTTTCGTTATGACGCTACAATTATTTCTAATTTGAGACGTCAATGAATTTGTTGTTGTTCGGTGGGCTGTCCGGTCTGTCTTGTCTGTTCTAATATGTAAAATTTTGTATGGGAAGGTGAGCAGTTGCTCCCAAGCCGTTGTAGTATTTTCTCGAAGTACAAGACCTATGCATTTTGTCAAACTTTTTGCAACAATTGGTCTTGCACCGCGAGGAATTCTCTTTAAGATCGAAACAGAGTTTTTTAAGTGAGATAGTCTTTGCCAAAAGGGAATTTCAATAATGTTTTCCGAAACTGTACTGGTAGAGGGTTGAATAACCAGAGGAGGGTTCGGAGATACATGTCGGGGTTTGTGTACTTTGCCGATATGTATCTTCAAACCTCGCTCACTCTTAAAAATACGGGCTTGGGAGCAGTGAGGGCATCGTATCACATTCAATAGCGAAGCAGTAGGTTGACTTACCTCCGCATCACTATCGTGCAACATATGTGTAATAAGATGACTGAAACTGGAGCACTTAAAATACTTAAAACTAAGACATAGTTCCGTAAACACTATATATACAAAAACACTTTATAAATTAAAACCGTCACAATAAAATAGCACTGAAAAGAAAATGTTTGACTTTTGTGGCAGCTGGTTGCCAAGGAGCCCGTTGCCTTGGGAGCGGCGTCTGTGGCGTCCCGTCACAAAAACCAGCACCTTGCTTCTCCATACATTGCTCATACCATCATATAAGCATTAATCAGCAATGCTCTTTGATTCAATGTAGATATACATACTAGCGACCAGCCACGGCTTCGCACGGGTGCAATGCTGATACTAAATACACTACAGCAAACGCTACGTCCCGCAATTTTTAAATCTTTAATATCTTTTTATTCTTTGGCAAGCTCAGCAAATATCAAACAAAAACCATGTGTAGTTTTTTTATTGAAAAAATATTGAGGAAAAAAGAACAGTCTGTCTGTGACAGATACATGTCATCAATTGTCTACTTTAGTCAGATGATGCAATCGCAATCAGCCTACTTATCGAACCTTTTAAATTGTGTGCAGTATCAGTTCATGGCCGCAAGCAATAAACTGTATGATACTCTGCTCTTCGACAAAACCATCGTCTTGTCTGCCATGGCAGTATGTTCAAATTCAAGTTATTTTTTTCTCAAATAACCTCTATTAATAAAAGGAAATTGATAGTGCCAATATACAGATACAGAATATAAAAGTGAATTTGTCTCTTTCTGTGGAAATTATATCAACTTAGGGTCTACGGGGCCTCGAGGCGGTAGACCTATTAATTTCTAGATAAGACTATGAAGCAGGATTTTTTCTGAAAGTTAGACGGTAAGAAAGACAATGTTCCCGTAGAAAAACTGTATACATATAAAAAGTGAACCCAGAACTCCGGACCACATGTAAATAAAATGAGGAGATACTTTGTTGTTAATTATATGTTTGTAAAAAGGAAATTGTGTTAAGAAACAAAATTTAAACACAACTGCTACGACACAGGTGAATTTTTTTAAATGTATTTTTATTAAAAAAACGACAGTGATATACAGTCACTAAAAATCTCAACACGATCACCTAAAAACAAACGCCGAACGCTGCTAAAGCCGTTCGTAAATTACAACTTACTAATGACTTAACACACACATAATTATTCAACATGTTGAACGCAGACCTTCGAGAGCCAACTGTGCCAACATTATGTGACATTGCCGATGTAATGTTAGGGTGGATCCACACTTTGCTCTATGTTAATATCGAAGTTTGAAGGGCCTACTCGTCTATATTTGATTTTTAATGAAATTAAGTTATGGTATGGTAATGTATAACTTGAAATTGATCTAATCATTTTTTTATATACTTATATATAGGGGACGCCAACTTGACTTCACCTCGCCTTATAGTAAGCTAAAGGCAAAGTCTCAGGAAAGAGGGTCGCCATTACAGACACTAAGTAATGTTACTATGGTGGCACTCAGCTTGGCGACCTCATCAGATGCTTTTTCACGGCTTTAAAGGACCCGGGGCTGTAGGAAGAAGGAAACACTAATAGTATAACACTCACCTGTATATATTAACCATGTTTTTTGTATCTAACGCGTGCAGTAAACCCATGCCAATGATGCTTGCAACAACGCCGAAATTTCGGATACTCGATACATACAAAAAACATGGTAAATATACCGGTGAGTGTTATACTATTTATATTAGTATGGTAACTTTTCATTTCGATTAGTGCTATTTAAAGGGTCCATATAACTCACAGAGCACTCCACCTTGTTAGGAACTAATTGTGGGTCCCCGTCCGTCGATATTGACTTTACTTTTTCCAATTTAAATCTATATATTTGGTTTATAGTAAGCGTAAGCGTGAATTGAAAATGCGCGTATCTGTTCACTAGTTTGTTGACACATATCAAAGTACAATAATAAACCGCTATATCAAGACAACATCTAGTAACCCATAATATTTTACAAAATATATTGCAAATGTTTGGTACATTATTCGCTCACCTAACAAATATTTGGGTGAATATAGCTGCATAACAAAAGCACATTAATTAAATGTGGTTCTGCCTTTACAGTTACAGTCAGCATTTGTATATAAAATGTGTGTGTGTATTTATGAGAGGGTGACTGTATATGTGTGTGTGTGTGTGTGTGTGTGTGTATTGAAGAGTCAGAAGTTATGATGATGTTTGTCGTATCTGGTGTGTGGTTTTATGATGACATTACTGTGGAATGTGTTTATTATAAATGTAATGTTGTGTAAATGTTGGTATTAGGGAAGGGAGGGCTATTTTTTTGTATTTGGAATCACATTTGTAAGGAACCAACACTGGCAACTCAATAAAATCTCATAATTCGTAACTTTCATCAATTGAGCAGTTGCATTCGAACGGAGGTGTGCCCGTCCGTTTACTCGTCTTCATTTGATTTGGTTTATACGGTTGACCTCCTAGCCCTGAGAAAAAGACTTGCGAAAGTCTTGTCCGTTAATCAGCAGGTGTACTGGTTTACTGGTGAGGTTGGGTTGACGTGGGCTAGGATTTATTCTTTGGGAGCAGAAGCAGATCAGAGTTCGGCTTCCCCATCTCTTTACATGCGGTGTCGTACAAGGCGACTAATGGATAGGGCTGTTTAACACAAAACAGATATATACTGCTCAAACTTAGACTCAGATGCATGACTCGAGTCAACAATAGTGCTCACGGCCTATTTCATTAGTCTTAGTTGTTAGTATTCCTATCCTGTACCATTTAAACACTGTATTAGAGGATGCAGGGTTTCCCGTCCAAATTCTATTACGTGGGACCAAATTCAATAATTGGTGAAAAGTGTGTGTTAACTCACCTTTACCTAGCCCTCCGGTGTATATTATTAAACCAAATTAATACATAATAATGTAAAAGCATGTCAAAAACCAAAGGACCAAAAGCGTAGCTAATGATCGAATAATTCGTACAAAGTACAGAATGAAAAACAGCAAAATAATTTATTAACAGAAAAAGATACATGGTAATGAGATCGTTGACGTTTCTACTAAGTAATATACCTTTAGACGTTCTGTCTTTCTTTTTTTTTCACCCAAAATATTAATATCGCTTCTTAGAAGAGAAGAGCCTTTTCATTTTTAGGGTTCAGTGTTTGAAGGTTATAGGGAACCTCAGACAACGCGGGCCGTCGATCAATGTGGCATATTTCTTTAGAATCGTAAAAATTGGTCAATTCTTTAAATCAATTTCATTTCATTTTTAATTACAGTACGTAGGTATATTAGTGTTTTTTTTTTATCTAGGACACGTCAACTTGACGTCACCTTGCTGATGGTAAGCTAAACGCAAAGTCTCAGAAAAGAGGGTCACCATTAAAGACACTAAGTAATGTTACAATGGTGGCACTCAGCTTGGCGACCTCATCAGATGCTTTTTCATGCCCCGCTTAAAGGGCCCGGGACTGTAGGAAGAAGGAAACACGTGTGCTGGTAATGAATTCCAGGTCTTGGAGATGCGGCAAAAAAATAAAGAGTCTCCGAACCGCTTGGTTCTTGCTCGTATATTCTGCACAGTGTGAAGGTGATATATTAGCCCTGCACGTGTTGTCTGTATAGGAAAGGAGAGGGTGGGATTAGTTGGAAGAGCTCATCAGAACACTCACCATGGTAGAAACGGTGGTTCAGCAGAGAGGTAAGATCGAGAGGTTTTGGGTTTGAATCCTGGTCATTGCGCTACTGACGTGAACCCATTGTTAATACAAATAAGTTAGCTTAGGATTTAATAGTAATACTATCGGTTACCAGTGCTTTGATTCACAAACAAAAAATAGTTAAGGAAAATGGAAAGCTGGTTAAACACAAGAAACCGATTAGAACTAAACTAATATTCATTTCGTTTGCTAGTCATAGTGGGCTAGCAAAAAAAAAGAACAGAAATCTTCCATAATGGTTGCATTGATATTTTAAGTGATATTGAAGTTTTAAGTTTTATATAATCATTAAGTAAATATAAGTATTATTAAGTATGTATATATTTATAAAACTATGTACTTATTTATGTATGTGTAGAATATAACTATTTAATTAAACGCCAACCACGCTCAAATACTCCAACCAACATACATTTCCATTCAAAGGTTGCCTGGAAGAAATTGCGTAACGCGATAGCCGCACTTTGTACTGCTCTTGTCTTCTCAATTTCTGCATCACGAACATTGTAAATGGCGTACAATGAAGAAGAAATAAATAAATTAATACAATTTTGAATGGGTAAATATAATATGTGAGTATTGCTTAAGTATCATAAATCTCAAGTGAGTCTTTACAGAAAGTCATGCTTTATACAGAAACTCCTGCCTTTAGAAATCCATAATAGCTCACTGATGCAGTACGGAACCATCTTCGTACGAATCGATTTTGCATTTACTTCGTTTTGAATCAAAGAATGTATAAATTTCTAAATTAATTATAATGCTTAACGTTTTCCTTTTGCACACAATATTTGATTTATGCTTTGAGTAATTGTTTAGAGTTGTTTTGTATGTTTTATTATAATAAACGTTCTTTTAGTAAAGGCCTATACTTACCTACATACATATAATCACGCCTTCACGCCACGCGGAAGTGGCCACACGTGGCCCATGTATTCCCATTCGGTGCCGTACAAGGCGACTAGGGAATAGAGCTGTTTAACATCAGACAGATATATACAGCCCAGACTCCGCCTCATATGCATGCCTCGAGTCAAAAATAGTGCAATAGGCTCTACCCCCTACTACATGTGACCGAATACAATGATTGGTGAAATGTGGGTGTTAATTCACCTATGCCCAACCCTCTGGCGATAAAGGCGTAATTATATGTATGTATTAATTAGATGAATAGGATCTCCAAAGATTCTTTAAGTAATCAAGCCTGTGATGAAATATTTATTTTAATCTAGCTAGTCCGCAGGTACGCCGGTATAATTTCTTTGTACCAATTAAACAGCTGGAGTATCTTGGATACTTGGATACTTTATCTTGGATACTTCAGCTTAGCAATCACACTCGCTAAACCTGCAATGCATTTATACATACATATAATCACGCTTTTATCCCCGGAGAGTTAGACAGACACCTGCAATATGAATACCATTTCAGGTTTTTAACCGTTCCATACCAGATTGTTCGTATACTTGTTTACTTCTTCAGTAGTCCAATAATCCCTAAAACACAATACAGTTATCAGGGGTCCATCCGCAAGTACCAATTCATCTGTAAATAATATTGTCTGTGCTTCGTTCAATAGAAATTACGGGATCAAACGAATTTGAAAGGGATTATTATTTAACGTTTTATTTCGTCAGCAGTTCAATGTTCTGCATCAATGATTTTATTGTTAAATATCTTGGAATTTTAATAAAATATATACTATGAGGGTATAACAACCTCGTGTTGTGTTTGCTATGGTGAGTAGTGCAGCCAGAGCTCGCGAGACTAAAGGTTTGTCCTGCTTTGTCTTCAACACTGACGGTACTGAAACTCTCTGTGCTTACAGGGTCGGCAGCGCGAGTGTGACTCTCCTGGTGTTGCACACGTCCATTGGCCACGGTAGCCACTTTCCATCAGGTGGGCCGTGTGATTTTCTGCCACCTAAGTGGTATAAGAAATGCGAATGTAAGTCAATCTGTCTGTATGTCTGTTATGCTTTAAGAATTTACTATTATCATGCGTGCTTAGCACTGCAGCTACGCGCGGTTGGTTCTGAGGCCTATAGTTCGGAGCCCAGGGTCCTCCTACTAGTTATTTCTTATCTTTATGTGATTTTAAGGTAAGCGACTGCCATCTGACCTAACTCGTAGAGGAAATAAAATTTTAGGGTGGCCCCAAAACACCTATTCACACAAATAGGCACAAAGTCCTCATTTAATAATGTAGTTTTGAAGCTGTATTATAACAACAAAACATACATATTAAGTGTCTATTAATAACTGTATTTATGACAAATATGTTTAATAGACACACCGTGACAATAAACAATGAACGAACGCAATTTATACAAGATAAAAATCTGATGAGGAATTTGAAACGTGACAACCATTATTATACGGGCTTAGGGAATAGCGATCGTTGTGTTCAAATTATTGACATACATAGTAAATTAATTTCATTTTATAGATCTAAATAATCTAATGTAATGGATAATTTAAAAAAGTGTCTTTACACTACATAATAATTAATAACGAAATATAGTATTAAGTCATACATACACAACACATATTGATGTTAAGAATTAAATTTAAACGAAAACAAACTTTGAACAATTTTGAACAAACAAAAGGCAATTCGATTTTCAAATTTCTAACAGTTCGAAATTTAAAATATGAGTTTGGAAACATTAAATCATTGTTATTGCAATGACTGGATGTTATTTTAATTTGGAATAAATAGTCACATAATTATTTACTATAATGAAATTCAACTAGACAATTTTATTGCAATAAAATTAATTGAATCCAGATTTATAATGAGAATACATGTAAAGGAGTTAAAAATTACTCCATTTAATCAGAAAGCTCCAAATATTATCAGAACAATAAAGTGTAATTATTGTCCGAGGACTTTAGGTATTCGTTATTTTGAATGTCAGGCCGTTCGCAGCATCATACGTGTGCGGTGTGCACGCAAAGGGTTGCTTCATGCCAATAATATGGTACAAATTTCACGCTAAAAATACAAGCGATTTACGTGAAGTATCTGACTAATTTATGTCAACATAACGAAAAAATAACAGTAAATCAACGTGTGTGGCGCTGTTGATTGATAGCGCGCTATTAAACGTAACGATCAGCATGCTATCTGTCCGTGTACCTCATTAACAAACGAACTTATAATGAACCTTTTCCGGTATATTTGATCAATATTGTGATATCTATTAGCTAATTCTGTAGATAAGCAAAGCAAACGAAAATAGTGGAGTGATAATTCTTTTCACAGAATCTAGTTATTCCTGAGAAAAAAGAATGTATTTATGTATCTGTATGTATGCAATAAGTTTATGTATGTATATATGTATGTATGTGTGTACGTAGGTGTAATATGTATGCTATGTATGTATATTTATGTGTTTATATATGTAGGTACCTGTTTAGGTACCCATCTTTTATCTGAAATTTATTGTACACTTCACATCCCCTTCTTACTTCAACTGCTTCTCTGCTACTCAAAGGTTTGCTGGGAAAGAACTCATATTGAGTTAAGCTCGCCTTTGTACATATTTCTGAAATATATATATTTTGTGTATGACCTCTGTACTGATTTTGTGCAGTAAAGAATTAAATTAAATTAAATGTCAAAATTTACAGGAGTATCATTTAACGTAACTTCTCGTACGGTATATGAGCCACTCTAAGCATCGTGACTGTACAAAAACCCAAAGCTGAAGATTTATCATCATCTAATATGAACATAATCTTCTTTGAAGGTGACAGCCGTCTAACCTCCTAATCTTGCGAAGAAAGTCCGCTCTAGAGCGTATTAAAGACTATAAGATTATGTTCTAGTTTATTGAAGACTCAAACACAAGACCCCAAACACCTTAAATACTATAGTTAAAAATACGGCTCATGAAGAGAGAGTTGCCGGCGATCGCAATCATAATCAGCAACGCGTGGGAACCGACATGACACTGGTCATAACGCGGTGAGTCTTGTACTTATTTGTCACCTTTAGCAGCATAAAAAACCGTTTCGTCGTTTGACCCACGTGAGTAACAAATTAACAGAACGTATAAAATGGAAGTGTTATAAAACAAAAGTGAAAATGTCTACGAGAGAAATAAACAAAGCGTTAAAAAAACAAAAGTCTCTTCGATATTCAAATATGAATAGCAAAATGCAAACACTTCTTAATTTAGAGCCATTACGCACTGTCGACTAGTCACCAGCGACTAAAACATAGGCAAAGTCGCTTGAGCGGCCGGCGACTAAGTTCGTAGACAGTAGACAGGAACGAATGAAAGCAACAGTCGCTGGCGACTAGTCGACAGTAAGTAATAAGCCTAACAGGCCTTAATATTTGACTTAACCAACCACTTATTACAAAAAGCTGGTAAATTAAAAATGTAATGAAAAAATACTGTCATTGGTGGCGCTTGGCCCAACGTGCGCGAGTGGACTGTATTGCGGAGAAGCAGATAACTGTTCTATTGACACTTTACACACAAAACAAGACAGGTGGCCGGGCTGCCGCGGATTCAATCCAGGCAGTGAATGCAGCCCGAGAAATTAGGAGAGGATGCACTAACCTTCACGACCCACGTGTTTTTCATCGCAGCCGGTACACGGATCTTCTCTTCCTTGCTCAGGAGCTGCCGTCAGCGTCACTAGATCCCTTGAGGAACACACGAGAGGCACCATCCGATCGGTAAAGGTCTATGAGGCGGTTAAAATACAACAAATATTATTCATTTCTGAGAGACGCGCGCGCGCGATCGCCTTTACGCTGGCTAGTTCAAAGCGGGACTGAGTGTCTATATTTCACAAATGGCGGACGGAAGCCATATCTATGATTAGTGCGGGAGAGGATACGGGTATAAAAGGAGTGGGTTTCCGTGTCAAAAATACAGTTTCCACTTCGGCGCAACCATTCCCCCCGGCTTGAAGGGTTACCTTCGAAACGACAAATGCGAAACAAATCTAAAGTCTAATCTAAATCTAGGTTTGGGGAATAACAACTAAAATATAAACCTAGATTGGAGCTCGTGCCTACTGCTGGCTAGGCAGCGGGCCGAGGCGAACAAACAACACAACGCAACAGTCTCGACCAAGACGAGACGCGATTAGCCAACAACAAAATAAGGGTCTCTTCACGTGGGACCGATACAACAAGCGAGTGCTTCTTCTCCTCGGGTGGTTCGGAAACCGTAGTGGGATTGAATTGACTAACTGGTCACTTATCTAACGCGGCATGAATCCAGGACGGTCCACTAAACCATAACGGGTGATCTAAAATTTGCGAAGGAAGCAATCCACGAGAGAGACACCCGGCTGGGTTGTCGGTGCCAGCAACGTGAAAGAGATTATGTGGCGCCAATTCAGATTGAATTTTTGCCACTCTATTAGCGACGAATGTGTCCCAACGATGGGGCGAAGAGTGGGCCCAACACAAAGCGACTGTTGAGTCCTAAAAGCTAAAATTCTACTAATATCAATGCGAAAATTTACAATTATGTCAAATAAATTACCCTAAAGATTCCGACCACAATACAAAATGTCACCAAGCGACACGGAAGTGCTAGTCTTAGCACTGCCATCCAAAACTACGCGGAGTTTTAGTAGTAAGCTTATCTTCTCTAATAACTCCGCGGTGCGGGATAATGTACGAAGGCTGGGTCCCGCCAGTGTCCGCAGGCGCAGGTGAGATGTAACCTTTATCTAAATACTCATTAACAACCTCATCATAGGCCCGCTTCGACTTTGGGGACGCCTGCATCTTTCGTTCCAAACAAAGACGTTTTTCAGCGGATACACGGGAGCCACCGAGCGAAAACTTGCGGATGGTAGACTCCAGTGGCGGCTCGACGGTGCAACAGAACGAAGCAGTCGAGTGACTAAAACTATCTATAGAAGCGGGTGCGGAACCAATTATAACAAAACCCAGAACTGTTTCCAGGGCGTGCGGAGCGGGGTACGTCGGTCCCCCTTGAACCTTACGTGATAGCTGGAGGTGCGGGAGAATCGAAGCGCCGATCAATATATCGACGACTCCAGGAACAGCGTAAGTCTCATCTGCTAAAGGCAAATCTTTAAATTTCGTTAATAAAGACGTGTCAACCGGGACGGTAGGCAACTGTTCAGCTATTCTATCTATAACGAGCGAATCCATGTCAAACCAAATATTATTATTAAAACGAGATCTAAACCTTGTTTTAACGGTGCCACGAACAGCTGACTGTAAGCTTCCAAAACCCTTCACCACTGAGCGGGTTGAACGCTTATCAACATTGAAACCAAGACGCCGACAACAATCTTGAGTAATAAAATTACTTTGCGAAGCGCCATCTAACAGCGCTCGAACAATGCGCGGCTTACCTAATGCATCAACAATAACAACGCGAGCGGTCGCAAGACACACAGTAGTGAGTGCAGCACTATCGGAGAACGAACACAAGGTGACGTCATCCGCGGCGGTCACCGGGCGGGCTGGAGCGCGCGCGAGCGCGGGCTGCGGCTGCGGCGCAGGCTGCCGTGTGTCACCGCTCGACGAGCCAACCGTGCTCACATTGGATGCGGCATTACTATTCTCAAAATGAAGCAAAGTGTGGTGTCTCGCTTGACATTTGCGACAACTATTTCTACTATTACATAAAACAACGCGGTGTTTAGTACCGAGACAATTAAAACAAAAATTATTAGCGCGAACAAATTTATAACGATCACTAGGCGACAATTTTAGAAAACCAGGACACCTGTACAGTTGCGAATGATGAGTGCTACACAAAGAGCAAACAGGTGACTGTACACGTGCTGGTGCGGTACTAACATAAGTATGAGTTGACCTCAGTGACTTCGATGACGCATCTACTTTGCGTGCAGAATCAACAACTGTCTTCGCGCCTTCATGTTTCGATGAAGAGCGTTGCAATACCTTTATATGCTCGCGAACAAAACTTTCTAAGTCTTCGAACTTAGGAATCCTATTGCCGCGATGATCCGACTCAAACAAACGAATGGTTTCGGAATCTAATTTCCTTAAACCCATATACAAAAATACGAAGTCGCAGAGGTCATCGACCTTTAGGTTCTTTACGGCGCGAACAGCTGACGCGAAAGTATCTAGAAATTTCTCTAAGTTTTGATCGTTACATGCCGTAATAGATTTCAAATCAAACATCTGATCTAAATAGGCGTTAGCTACCGATCTTTTATCCTCATACCTAGCTTTCAAAGTATTTAAAATTAAATTATAATTCTCGGCACTAAACGTAATTCCAGCGCAAACGGTTATAGCTTTACCAGTCAATTTTTCAACGAGATAATGCAATTTTTCGTGATCTGTCAACGAATCGTTCTTATCTATTGTATTCTCAAAACTATCTATAAATAGACACCAATTGCGAATGTTACCATCAAATTCGGGTATTTGAATTGGTGGCAACTTAGGTCGGTCGCGAGTGGGGTTGGGTAGGTCAGCCGGTTTCTCCAAACTCCTAGCGACGCGTTTGATACGACAATACAAATCGTCAAACGACGACAAGGCCTGATAACTCACTGAGTAATCGGGATTCAAATTCAACTCTAAAACGTTGATGTCATGTACTAAGGTTTCGAAATCCGCGCGTAGACTATCTAAGTTTTCTATAGAACACAAGAACGAATCTCTGATGACCAAATCAGAGGTTTTAAGTGCATTATCATAAATCGATTGTACGCGAGAGTAAATCATTTCTTTTTTAGCGTTTAAAAGTTTCAATTGAACCTTACCGGTCCTATCAACCTTTGGGGACATGTTTACAATTAAATCTCGAACTAAAGTGAGGTAAACAACAAATATGAAATGACTTAATCTTAGCGGCACAGAGCAGCGAGGCGGCGCGAGCGACACTCGGCAGATAGGTAGGTACCTACAACTGTGAATGCACGCTTGAACAAACGCGCATAGCAACAAGGTCGTACGTACCTACGCGATGGTCGCTGTCTAGGTTCAACTATTATTTCCGAGATTAAGTATTGCGTAATATCTATTCAAATTAAAATACTTTCGTATGAATTGGGATGAGATGCGAGCGAGGTAGGCACAGCCACGTGTCTACCCACGCAGGTACTAGGCAAATACGACGTGAGCCGAGAACAACGTAATTGAAAAAAACAAAACAAAGCCAAATGCGTTAGGTATTACACTGTGCCTATGCACTAGGGTGTCTGAGTATACCTAAGATCTAAGCCTAAATATCTGGATGCGGGGTTTTCTACTAAAATAACCAGGTATTTAGGCGCGGTGCGAAAATTGTGAACTACGATTAAGTGTTGATATGATACCTAACCTATTTATGTATTAGGTAGGTACAATGCGAGCCAGCGGCGAACGGACTACAAATTCTAAGCCTAAGTGTCTGGATGCGGGGTTTTCTACTAAAATAACCAGGCACTTAGGTGCGGTGCTCTCATTCCCATTAGAATAATAACAAAATACGAACTACGGCTAAGAATCCGGCTCGATCCGGACCAAAAAATGTTGGCGCATGGGCCAACGTGTGCGAGTGGACTGTATTGCGGGGCTGCAGATAACTGTTCTATTGACACTTTACACACAAAACAAGACAGGTGGCCGGGCTGCCGCGGATTCAATCCAGGCAGTGAATGCAGCCCGAGAAATTAGGAGAGGATGCACTAACCTTCACGACCCACGTGTTTTTCATCGCAGCCGGTACACGGATCTTCTCTTCCTTGCTCAGGAGCTGCCGTCAGCGTCACTAGATCCCTTGAGGAACACACGAGAGGCACCATCCGATCGGTAAAGGTCTATGAGGCGGTTAAAATACAACAAATATTATTCATTTCTGAGAGACGCGCGCGCGCGATCGCCTTTACGCTGGCTAGTTCAAAGCGGGACTGAGTGTCTATATTTCACAAATGGCGGACGGAAGCCATATCTATGATTAGTGCGGGAGAGGATACGGGTATAAAAGGAGTGGGTTTCCGTGTCAAAAATACAGTTTCCACTTCGGCGCAACCAGTCATAATGAACGCAGCATGCGGGAACAGCTGATAAATAATTTGAATTTAAAAAAAGAATCGCTTACATTTACTTGAAATGTTAATACATTAGTGTCTAATTAACCTTATTTTCGTTTTATTATCCGATACTAAATCTTATTTCTAAATGAATAGGGTTCAAAATAAAATGTGCATGTTTTGAAAATGTAAGTTTAATAATTAATGACAATAATTATGAATAGTGGTGTACCCACAGCTCGGCATTGGGACTAGTTTGTGTGAATAAATTTTATGAGCCAAGTGTCAATTGCCATAAGTATTTAGGTCACAACTAGTACGTTACATTTGTAATTTATGACATAATAAAACTGAAATTCATATGTATTACTGCTATAATTTTTTAATGAAGAAGAATTTGTGATTATTTAGGTTGCGACTTCCGGTGTGAAACTTGATTAATTGGTGAACTAAACTGGTGATGTCTTCATCAATCGTCGCTGAACTAAATTTCGACTGAAGTTAAAATTATAGATGTAGAAAACCCCAGAGGGCTAATTTTTGAAATAAAACCTGTTCAAAATTCTGTCTCGGTCTAATCTCAATCTCCGAAATTTCAAAAACCGTATTAGTTAGTTAATCTAATTGGGATTCAGTTAAAAGAGCACAAAAGATAATTTCTTTCCACTTATTTTATGTTTGCATAAATGTATTCTTGAAAATACATAGGCCGAGTTATAATTTGCTTACCAGTATTTGCAGGTACAACCGTTATATTAATTTATTACTTAAATAAACCTATTGAATAAATAGGAAACGGAAATAATATACCATGCAACTGCGTAATCTTTATTATAGAAATACCTGTTTTTACGATTCACTGAAGAAGTGCTGACATAAACATAAATTATGACCAGTGTTCGTTGATTGATCAAGTTTGACTCAGCAGTTGAGCCATCACAATTTATTGACACTCATAAATATAAACATGGTTCAACACGCAATAGAAATAAACGGAAGAAACATAAAGCGTATTCAATGTCATATTTTGAATCTAGTAATCGATATGTCGGAAATGCGAACGAGTATCGTATCGATTTACTCGGAACCGATATGGGTAATTGTTCCGCGTGCATACACTAGTTACTTGTCTTGCATGCACGTTTTGAATTTTGAATTTGGAACGTTTGAATTTGGTTAACTACTGGCTTTGACTGGCCGTTTACAATCAATTTACGAAACAAAATTTGCAATTAGAACAAAATATTGTAAAAGAGTTTTGACTATAATATTTAAATACTAAGGTTATTAATATATTACTTACTGGAAGGTGAATTATTAGAAAAGATGTTTAGTTACGAATGTTTAAACAAACACATAATATGCGTTCTATCCAATGACGTATTTAATATAATTAATATGAAAGTATTTGTGAACACTTTAAAAATGGCGCTTATACTAAGAAGTTTAAAATAATTATGGTTAATTATGAATATAATATTATTAAATTACGTAAATCACATTATAATATATATCAATTAATACTTCTTATTATTATTCAAGGATTTTTTTCTGCGTAGTGCACTGTCGCTTCTTTGATTGGTGCATAAAATGGTGATGAAAATCATCATTTTTATGTCGCCATTTTAGAGCACACATATCATATCTATAGTTTATATATGTTATTAATTTAGTCTGATAGAAGTTATTGTCTTTCTTTACTGTAAGTGTAGGTACCTACTTATTCCGAAAAGGCATAGCTGATATTTAGGTCAATATATAAACACATAGGATTCAATAAAACCACAAAGAGAAAATCCTTTAGTTAAGTTTGCTGTCAGAAAGGCTTCAATAAGTACCAAAGTGTAAGTCATCTCATTCCCACTGTGTGGGTGCTATTGCCGGTACTTGCCACTTAACGCCCACCACCTTCATTACTGCCTATACCCGTAATTGAGAGGTTCATGATATGTTCATGTATAGTTAATATAGCTAAAAGTACTTTCAAACGGTTCTATATTGTAAATAATGGAGGTGAAATTGTTGAAGGATGTTTGTAGGTGTTTGATACAGAGCTGTTTTTTTTTACAGGACTTGACATGTTTTAAATTAAATTAAATATCATTTTATTGATGGCAACAGACCCAATTCGTTAGTAATAATATTTGTCTTACATCTATGGTTAGCATACAAAATGTCAACAGTATAAAATCAGGAAATTATTATCAATTGATATTATATTATTGCATTAGATTTGATGTCAGTTAAAAATTATAATTCACAAAACTAAATAATTCAATTATTAATAAATTTAGTAAAATGTCAATTCATAATAAAATATAAATCAATAAATATACATAAGTCAATTATTTAATGTGACCATGTAGGGTTTCACTCTACTGGTGATATGCTTCATTATGGGTGAGTTTTAGATAATATTAAAAAACTAATGAATATGTGATTCCAGACAGAGTAGAATTTAGACCACCCCATCTCTTCCCATGCGGTGTCGTACAAGGCGGCTAAGGGATAGGGCTGTTTAACATCAAACAAATATATACAGCCCAGACTCAGCCTCAGATGCATGGCTTGAGTCAACAATAGTGCCCGGATAACGGCAATAGGCCACCCCCTATTACGTGGGAGCGAATTCAATAATTGGTGATATGTAGGTGTTAATTCACCTCTGCTCAACCATCAAGGGATAAAGGCGTGATTATATGTATGTATGTATGTATATGAATCAATATTTATAAATTTTATGTTAATTTAATCTAAATAATTTGATGAGATTTTGATATGTAATGTGCTATATTAGACGCTAAGACTATCACTGCGACGCGAGTGAGGACTTGGGGCGTTGTCCGGCGTGGGAGACGTCGAGACGGGAGCTTGTGGCGGCCCTGGGAGTGAGGGTTCTCACGCTCTTCACCTTGCTCGCGGCGATGGTCCGTTGCGTGGATGCGTGGGCGGCCGGCGCCTCCTTCTGCGAGCAAGTAATGCTCGTAAAGGAGGAGGCGGGGCGGGAGCGGCAGCGGGAGCTACGAAGGATCGCAAGCCAAGCTGCCCACGTACGAAGGCAACTCGGGCGTCAGAGGACAATGAACAACCTCCGCCCCCCATGAGCGCAGGCCTGGGGGTGACAGGTGGAACCGCCTGTCACTCTAGCAGAAGCAGGCCGCGGCGGCGGCGAGCCTGCCCGTTTCCGGGGACGAGTTGGGGACTCTGTAGTCCCCACACCCGAGAAGAGGGTCATATCGTAAGAGATGGCCCTGGGTCAGCCGGGGTGCGAGGGATATGTCTGTCAACCTCACCTTCAGCAACTAACAATGACCCACAGGCGCCGTTTGTTTTAGTCGGTTCAAGTCCGACATAACTTCTCTCACCAGCTACGGAGGCGAGGATCCGTGGGGATATTTCGCACGTAAAAAAAGGTACTAAGATTTAAAACAAACATATGATTTATATCCTTAATCTGATTCATTCATAAATATTCAGTATGCAAATTTACACTTAATTAATGTATTTTTTTTAGAATAAACAGGCGATCCTGAAAAAAGTAGCAAAAGACAACTCCCGCATTTTCCCATCCCTTTGTGTGCTCACCCATCCATTTATTGACCACAAAAACCTCCTATAACCCATTTTTTTTCATCATTATTATCACCTACCATTTGAAGAGCACAGAAAAATAGTCTAACCTCTATAATAGCCACAATATGACGTCATAATATAGCCTGTGGGGTTACCTAATTACCATTTGCTATTGAATATATTCACTGAATAATGATAATTAAATCTCGATTAAGAGATACAACGGATAGAAACCCAATTATAAATACGTATGATGTTCAGAGTGTTTACAGTTCTGGGGGGCTACCATGAAACATTCGAAACTTTCGAAAACGAACGAAAACGTATCGTATCAGTATCAGAACGATCTTAATGAATAAAGAATTTGCTCAAAATGACCTTAATGCCATGGTTTTCCCACTTCCTGTTGCCTGATTGTTCTAATATTTGATCCATACCTTTTGTTCGGACAATAATACAATTTAAATCAATAAAATAGTTTGATTTGCTCCTATTACCTTGAAATTAAGATGATATTGAGATTTTGTAGTCAAGATCGTTCTGACGCTGACTGTACCATGATTGAATTTTAGATATTAAACAAGCTTAAAAATGAGCTGTACGCTCAACTGTGCTATTAATTTTTGCATTTAGATTAAAACAGTAAATGGTTGTAAATATACCAAAAAATGCCCACGGATTTCTTGCCGGAGTCTTCTCAGGCCGGGCCAGTCTTTTCGCAGCGGTAGGCCATTAGCTAAACTAGTATTCAATATGTATATTTTTAATTTTGACGTTTCGTAAGTGCTGTTTAAAGGTTTATACAGAATCAATAATTTATTCTGTATAAACCTTTAAACAGCACTTACGAATTTATGGTTTTTACTTTGATATGCCATCTTAGGATCTGATTTCGAGATAAATGTGGGATAAAACCAATTGTCCGAAACTTCAACCGGATGTTTCGTGGTAGACCTCATGGCCTATCATCCTACGATACTAAAACAATACGTACAAGCCCACGCTTGAATTAATACATCAACGTGAACGATGTATGAAAGGTTTCCCTTCCATTATTTCAGCTCTGGCAATAATTTGTAGACTTAATAAGGTACAGTTAGCAGCAGATCAATCTTGACAAATAAAGTACTCAAAATGATCTTAATGCCTTGGTTTTTCCCCCTTCTTGTCCACTTCATTGTTTGATATTTGGTACACACCCTTAGTTCGGATAATAATACAATTTAAATTTACAGAAACGCTGCAGCAAACTTTTCTCCTTTTTCTCAGCTGTTTTTTTTATAACAAAGTTCAACTTTATGAGGCATGATTTTTTTCATAACAACCTGTGAGGAATCGTGTCCTTGATGTTTCGGCCAAAAAGCATCAAGATCCGTCCATAAATAGCGTATCAGTAAATGTTCCCCAATTCTTTCCTATTTTCCCTCTTATCAAAAAAGCTCTCTAAATATTGTGTTTTAAATAAAAGAACATGTGTACCAAGTTTTGGAAAATCCGTTAACAAATGTGTTCTCTAGACTGAAACTGACAAACATACTAACATAGATACGGACAAGAAAAATTGGCCACGTTGTCGAAACGGCAACTCTCGCTCGCTTCGCCTGCTCGTTCAATAAAGTAGCCCCGGCTCCCCTCTCTATTTATTAATATTGCGTTAGAAATTATAGGTTTATGGGATTCTACTAATATTTTAGAAGCCAAAACCACGACCAATTATCAATTAACTGGAACATCTGTCTATACACGAATTAGGTTTTGGTGCAGGCTTCGGGGTGGTCAGTCTCTTCTGTAATAGGCAAAATTTACAAAACATTAAATGTCAAGGTTAATCTTGGACCCAACTGGTATCATCGCCAAAGCGATAGTAAGAAAACATTTTTCTGGCCATAAATAAAGTTAATAAAAGCGACCAAGACAGAAATTTACATAATTGTTTGATGAGCTGCGAACAGCACGTTTCCTTCACCTCCTCCCCTCGTTCTCCCTTGTAAAAGTAAGCGATTCCCCCTCCTTGTATAAGTGCGAACGTATTTTGTGAACTTAACCCGACAAGGCTGGAAGTGACAGATAGATACAACTTTCCTGGTCGAGCCAATATTCATACTTGATCGAAGAATGATCACCGTTAAATTAAACGATGGCGTAAATAGATACATAATTCTTAATTGTACAGACTTTCAGTAGACAAGAGTAGCATGTATCCAGTTTAATGTACAATGGGCGGCCTTATCGCTGGAAGTGATTTCTTCCAAGGAACCTACATAATTTGACGTGTTCTGATCTTACTACGGAGATGATCTCCAAATGTAATTTAAGGCCTAAGTTACGTAGAAATTCGCGGAGTTAGAGACGAGCTAAAGGTAAATGACAGACGAGCTGAAGGTAAGCGTGATCGCAAACCAAAACCAGCTCATTCACAAAACGTCCACTTTAAAGAGTGTTTCTTTCGATTTTACTATACTATACGCCTTACGTCTATTCTGGATAATTGTCGTCTTAGTTCTTCACCTCAAATTGTATATATTTTTTATACTCTATTTAAAAAGCATTAAGTTTTATAAGAAATTATCACTCTCCATTACTATAGGCAATAATATAAAACTTTAAAGCTGTGGTTTATTTCAGTCTCCAACTTAATGTGTGTAAGACTTAACAACCCGCTTCTCACGTTTCCAACTTTGCACACTTCAAAAGCGTGTCTGTGCGCATACTAACCTAAGTAATAATACAGGGTGATTACACAGTGCACGATCGTTTGATAGCAGGTGGAAAGAAAACATCTATTTTAACGGCCCACTTTTGTCCAGGCTTTTGTTTCATACCTCCAGTTAAGTGCCTGGATACCTTATTACGCAATTAGAACAATCTACAGACGGATACTACTGGGCAAGACCAGTAATCTGAATATACCTTTAGTTAGCTGTTCGATATGCGCATGAGCATTTTATGTTGTTTTTAAGCATGGTTCCCGGCGAAATGGAATGATATAGTCACTTTGTAAAATTTAATCTTCTCGTGAATGTCTTTTAAGGTGATAATTAAACTAAAATTTATATCAGGGTGAGAATTCAGTCTCGTTTTAATTTTTGCTGAAATTCAATAACGATATTCCATAACACAATTTATAAACCGTAACATTGACACCTTGATAGTTCGAAGAAGAATTGAGCCTTAGGTCACACAGGGAAGAAAGTGGCCAAACCGAATCCCTTAAAGTAAGTTAAGTAAACATTTGCTGATCTGTCTCTAGAGTGTACCTATTATATTGTAGCTGGTATATTTTTTGCACAAAGACAGATGATCATTAGAGCAAACAAGTGATATAGATAGATGGATAGATAGAAAAGTTTATTGTTGCAAATATAAGCTTATACAATGTTTGTCTGAAAATTAATGTGAATTATTACGTTACAATAATGAAGTACAATTACCTTAATTTTAAAATAATTAGTTAAGAAATTTAATACATATAATACATGTATAAACTGAAGTGGACTTAATATTAAAATAAAATTACACAATTGCATTATTAAACCCTGTCTTTTATACTAGGGGATCATGTATCATAAGAGACAGACTTACTTAATCTAGTAAAAGAAAGGAATTAATGAAATCGATCAACGTGGTAAATTATTTTCACTGAACATACTAGCACTAAATGCATTTCAAAGAATTTCGAACTTCTTTCATTTTTAAAAGCTGGTTCAAAATTCTATTGCCGGTCAATAAATTCCTCGAATATTTTAAACCAGAATGGATCTTTACTCACTGTATTCTCTATAATTACTAAACTTCGTTAATATTCAATGTGTGTTCTATAAGACACAATGGGGCCATTGGTTCGAGATCGCCTTGAGTTGTGCGTGGGCAGCATCCTGCGCCGTGAACCGCCGTCAGTTCTGTATTGACCTTATCGGGGTGAAAGGATTCAAAGAGTATTGAGTAAGCTGCATTTTGATTAAGGAGCTTGATGGGATTGTTGCCATATTAATAAGACTTGCCCGTTTTCTTGTTATGGCAATACCAACTTAAATTGATTACTTACTTCAGTATGGGATGACCATTCTTAAAGTTAAAGTACCTAGTAATTTCTGTTACTAATATTATTAAGCAAGAGGTAAGATACGATGGTATTCCCGTCCCAATTGAGTAGTCCAACTGGGGAAGTACCTCCGCCCTACAAAATACCGCGGCCATATAACATCGTGTTGTGTTCCCGGAGGTGAGTAGGGTAGCAAGAGTTTACTGGAGAGTTGTAGTGCTATCATAGGGAAGACCAAAGGCTTGACCTGCTTTATCTTCTACACTCACGGCACAGAAACTCTCGATTCTTACAGGGATGGCAGCACGAGTATGACTCCCCTGGTGTTGTACACGTCCATAGGCCATGGTAACCACTTTGCATCAGGTGGGCTGTGTGTTTATCTACCACCTAAGTTTTATAAAAAATCATTTCAGATCCATGGTACCCTCGGCTATACCCCTGGTGGTGGTGCCCACACCTTACTACAATTTAACTTTATCAGACCCATCTGATAAAGTTAAATTGTAGTAAGTGACAAAGTGATTTGTTGACCTACTTACCTCTAAAAGAGGACATGTCAGAAGCACTCGAAACCGACTAGCTTACATGAAAGGTTTAAGGATAGTGGAGGAAGACCATGACTGTGTTCTCTATTGCACCCGGACGGGAAATAAGAAGAGGGTATATATGTATGTTAATCAATTCAATCAATGAATCCATAGCAGTCCGCTGCTGAACATAGGCCTCTCCCAATCTTCCAATGTTGGAAAGCTTTGGCCTACTCTTTTTACGCTGGCCAGACGGGTTGGTACAGAGTTTAATTTCGAGTTTTCCTTCTCTCGCAGTGATATCGTTGTGTATTTTTCCGTTAGGCTAAACGAAGACTAGAAACACAATTGTTTAAAGACATATAAATAAAGATATTCATATCTCAAGACTGTTTTAAGACCTTAACGAAACTGTTTTGTTTACTATGAGTGATGATAATCTTGTAGGTATTAGACAGCTTTGTAATTGGAATGTTTAGTTTTAAGTTTCGTAATTTTTTTAAAGTCTGTCTTTAGACTACCGAGTCTATAGTGGTAGTCAGTGTTGTTAGAGGCGATTAAGGCCGGCCGGGGTGCGAGGGATATGCCTGTCAATCTCACCTTCGGCAACCAAAGCGACCCGCAGGCGGCGTGCGTTTTAGTCGGTTCGTGTGCGACATAACCTCCTCCACCGGCTCCGGTGGGGAGGAATCCGTGGGGATTCTGCACACGTAAACAAAAAAAAAGAGGCGATTAAGGCTGAGCTTAATCGCATCTAACGAAACTGAGTTGGGTGGTGATACTTGTGTATATATATATATATATTTCTAAAATGAAGTAATAATAACATATATGTAATAATTAAATAGTATACTGTTCAGTGAAATCTTAAAGACGTTGACGACACTGATCACAGATATACGGTCTTAATAGCCATTATTATTAAGAATTATATTATATTATCTGTGCTAGTATAGCCTAGTATTTAACATTTACATAATTATATTTTACGATATGCATAGAGTTTAACAACTTCATTACTGGTTTAGCTCTCATATCTGCGCACTGGCAACACGATGAAATAATCACATGAACCGGGTCATGGTTTATTATTATTGATACTTGTGATCGTTTAATATTAAAATAGGACTACTAAAAGATCTTGATACGTCTAGTAATGGCGGAAAAAGTACCCGGGTTCGAGGTGAAGGCTTCGGATGTAACAGAGACTGAACAATGAAAGCAGGATGACGACATAAAATATTACGATTATTAATACATACATACATACATATTATCATGCTTATATGTCTATTAAAAACAATAAATGAATGAATGAGGTATGAAAGAAACTTCATCCCACGCACACTCAAGCTGTGGAATGACCTCAATGCTGCGGTTTTCTCAAGCGCCTACAATATGGGGTTCTTCAAGAGGGGCATCAGAAGGTTTCTTCATAGTCGGCAGCGCGAGTGTGGCACCCCTGGTGTTGCATACGTCCATAGGCCACGGTAACCGCTTCCCATCAGGTGGGCCGTATGCTTGTCTGCCAACTAAGTGGTATAAAAAAAAGTGCAAAGTATGGGCTCAAATAGGAACTCGTTAAGAATTAAATGAAGTTTCCATTTAGTATGAAAATTATTGAAATTGATTAAGATATTGGATAGGATTCCAACCCGCTATCTTTCCCTTATAGGGGTAATGCTTTGACCACTTTTTCGTGTTCGAGTTTGATGGCTCAGTGGTCACCATTGTCCCTGTAAGGGAAAGATCGCGGGTTCAAATCCCGCTTGAACCGATTATATTTATCCTACCCTAATCCATTTAAATAAATAATATCGAAAAACCAAAAGAATCGCGGTAGCCTAGTAGTATGGGTAATGGACTGCTGAGACGAGGTCTCGGGTTCGATCCCAGGTTTACCATGGCACACATCAATGACTTTTCGATGCTTTTCGAAGTTATGTGTGTATTTATCGCAGGTTTATAAGTGCCCGGTTAATGGCAATAGGCTCGCCACCTATTACATTGGGACCTAAACATAAACTGGCGAAATGTGGGTGCTAGCACCTCTGCCTACCCCTTCGGGGATATAGGCGTGAGTTTATGTTATGTGATGTTATATCGAAAAACTTTAAAACTGCACAGTTGTTAATACTTATCGTAGTTCAAATAAAAACTTATTCAATTAATAATTATAATATTTCTACATTAATTTTTTATTTTGATTGTTTAATATTAATTACACGTCTTACCAGGCAGGGTACAGTGATACTTGACCGATGCTAATGACGACATCTAATATATGTTGCTTACCTGTAACAAACAAGAAAAAAAATGATTTGATTTATTTATTAATCCTTAAAATAATATTTATGCAGGTTTCAGCGCACCCAAGCCAAAGTTAGACGTTGAGCAACCCACCAAAACGTTAACTGACAATTGACAGTATTTTGGCGGGTAGCCGCATCAGAAATGTCAAAAGTGACAGTTGATCGATTTAAAGTCATAAAGATAGCGTTGGGAAACGTTACAAATGCTAAGCAATTATTTGTTTTTGACAGATGTAAAATCATTTAGAATTGGTAAGTGGAACATGAAATAGTGACATACAAAAGGAGTTCGTGAAAGATATCGATTTAAAAAGAAAACTAAAAATGGAGTGACGTAGGCACTCCATTTTTTACTGGAAGGACTAAGGGCCACCTATCCACCCTCATCAGAGCCACTAATAAGGTGCACATGTTGGACTCAAACCGACTAAAAGACACTCACCAATCGAACACATTTTTATACAAAATAATAATTCGTCTATAAAAATAATAGCTGTTATAAGAATTATGAAACTATACAATGTTGAATGTACATATTATTATTAGATTTAGCAGACTACACGGTCTACTAAATTACTAATTATTAAAAAATGATCAATGTTAACAAACGTATTGCTTAACTAGAATAAGGTCGTATTTAAGCATATACTTGTACAACAATTTAACAAAATAATAAATAAATATTCTACAGCATATTACACAACGCTATCTAGATCCATGGTAACCACAGCTTAACTAGATTGTGTTATGGAATCTAGAGTGGATAAACATACTTAGATACTTTTTTTTTGTAAATACATACATAATATTTTACATAGAAACACCCAGACCAATGTACATATACATATTCATGCACACAAATATTATCGAACCCGCGCCTTCTGCGTAGCAGTCGAACGTACATTAATTATTATGCTACTTAATATTAGTAACAATATAATATATATATCAATGACTTAAGTATGTATTATAACTAGCTGCACACAAATGGGTATAGTACATTTTATCTATCCATAGGATTTATACTAGAGATAGAAAAGATACCTATAAAATCTTGCGCACTTTATACAACACTCTAGGGAAATTATTGTCTGGCGTTATTGGGGTTACATCCACAACATTATATAAATATATTAAAATCTAAAGTGGGTAGGATATGCTTTTGATATATTTTAAAATGTACATCGGAATCCGTCTTTAGCGGAGTCTTGGATGCCCAATAACCCATTTTAGAAAGCAAAAAAACACAAAGAAATGTACACAAAATTTTGTGAATTTTTTTCTTAGAACAAAAATGTCTCTGCGTGAAGCGGGAATGTATTTTCAGTACAGAACGGGAGCCAGAGCCACGTGGAGTTCTTGAAGTAATTAATTTGGATACCTTTCTATCAGTATAGGCATAGCAGCCATATTGTAATGTCATTTATTTGTTTAACAGTAGGCCACAGTAACCATCTTCCATCAGGTGGGTCGTAAGCTTGTTTGCCACCTAAGTGGTATTAAAAAAAAGTGGTTCTATTTAGATGACTCGTCATTAGTGGTCTTATGTGATACCATTTTTGTCGATTGCTAGTCTAACAGGCAGTCTGTTAGCATCACACAAGTCACTGCTAAAGTCATGCAAGTTAATCTGCAAAGATGACAAACAAACGTGTAACTAACTTTTATACCACAACAAAATTACAAGTGAGTCAGACTCATAATGCGTGCGCGCCGCTTTGCAAACTACGGTTCAGTTTCTGTGACACAAAAATGCAGTTTGTTACAGTGTATTTTCTCAATGAGATTTTTTCATAATGAAATTTTTGTACAACGGTTTTTTACTGTTCAATAATACATAATTTGTAAAACTGACACTCAAGCCGGAATATTTGATGACCTAATTTCGAATATAATATATTTCAAAAATAAATTGATTTCTGACCTTGTGAAACGACATTCTCGGGCAAATATTGAACTTTTGTACTATATTGGAGGACAAGTCAAGGACTTTGATCTTGTTGAACAAAACAGGTCATTATGAGTCAATATTCAAATGTTATGATGTGATTATGAGTCATTTGAAGTTGAATACTGATTATAACATCAACAACATGAGACTGAGTGGTATACATTCATCATATTTCAGAAAATTTAGTATAGTCAAAATAAAAGTCGCTTAATAATTTCTAATTTTTTGATCACCTTATCTTTCTTAACAAAATATGAAATCATCATGATCTTAGCGTAGTTCCCGATTGCATCCAAGGAAGTTCACCTTAGAGCCCGGTTCTCCTCCTAAGCTTTTGCTGTGCGAGAGCCATTCCACCTTCAAACTCCAAAAGGAAAACCTGCCCCAAAGTCGGCTTTCAGGCGAGGTTGTCTTTGGTTTAAGGATTTTGGTGCATCTATCAAATTTAGGCTTAATTCGATGTGTTGTAACTTGTACTATGATATTTGGTAAGAAGATTTTTCAGGTTTTTAAACTAGGTGTATGTAATAATTATTCATTTTTATAACTTCCTCATAGCAATTTGTATTCGAGTCAAAGGAGGCCTTTAATTTTTTAGAAAGGTCAGGTCAAAAGGTCTAAAGGCATCAATCTTAGTATTGCAGTGTAAGAAACGATTGAGTCCGCCAATAAAGGATATTTCACATATTCGTCGATTACGCGAGCCTATTGCCGTTAAATTGGCACTTTTTTCTGCTAACAAAAATTACCCAACAGAAAAGCTTGACTTTCTCAATATTTAACTTCGAAATTAAATAATTTTGAAAATGGCGATGAACGGCAGTCTGAATGTACAGTCGCGTTGACTCATGTTAGACTTCATCCTAGCTTCTTAACATTGATAGGTATTTGAATGAGATTTTAAAGCATTTACTATGCTAATTATTCAAATCGATTAAAATAGAAAAAAAAAATAAACGGTCTAGGCGGAATATATTTATAGTAGAATTTGGAGGATTTCAGGAGAAGGTTAGTTGGCTCAGTGGACCGAGCGTTACCCCTGTAAGACAAAGATCGCGGGTTCGAATCCTGCCTGGGCCGTTTAAATATTTTCTACCTTAATCGATTGGATTGATAAGTTTGTCTAAACTTTCAATCAAACTCAAGACCCCTTACATAATTGAAGTTACAAATAATTTAGTATGATCATAAAATAGTTTTTTTTATATAGGACACATCAATTAGACTTCGCCTTGCCTGATGGTAAGCTGAAGGCAAAGTCTCAGAAAAGTGGGTCACCATTATTTACATATACTATGTGAGTAATGGTGACACTCAGTTTGACGCCATCATCATGTTTAGATTTGAAGTCATATTAGATAGCAATAGGAAGTTAAAATACGGGTAGGTACATACATATTCAGTTTATTACAAGAACACATGCAATTCTCTTAACGCCTCCTTACACCGTCCGTTCAGTTAAACAAGTCAATGAGTCAGCGCGTGCGCAGCACCGCGTGCAATTATTACATTCACTGGAATCTTGTCATTTTGAAGACGCGATATTCGTTTATATCCAAAGAGTCAATGACTCGGATCGACGGCCAATTATCATACGATCTTTATATTAAAATACAAGCTGGCGACCGCGGATCTGCTTGCGAGGATGTCGGTTATCGCAATTTTTGAGCATCTCTCCGATTTTAGTCTACCATTTGTGATCAAACTAACGGAATATTTTAAGTCTAATTAAGACCTTTCTAAATATAAAAACTATATCAAAATGATTTTTTGTAGGAGGTAAGACAGGGCGGTATTTCCGCCCGCTTGAGCAGTCCGACTGGGGAAGTACCTCCACCCTACAGAAGACCGCGGTTATAATAACTTCGTATTGTGTTCCCAGCGGTGAGTAGGGTAGCCAGAGCTCACTGGAGAATTTGTACTGTCACTGGGATGACTAAAGGTTTGTCCTGCTTTGTCCTCTACACTGACGGCACAGAAACTCTGTGCTTACAGGGTCAGCAGCGCTAGTGTGGCTTCTCTGGTGTTACACACGTCCATACGTCACGGTAACCACTTTCCATCAGGTGGGCCGTGCGCTTGACTGCCACCTAAGTGGTATAAAAAAATTCCTTGGGTAGATTTTGCGCCTATCGTGGACAAACCAAAAGAATTCTAAATTAATATTTTTGTGTTAAGAATTTTATTACAACCCAAGAATTTTTCAATCTCCAATAAACAGACATGATTAATTTACAATTTTATAATAATATCGATTTTTTTTATTAAATATGAAAGTTTTTTTTTTCGAAGAAGAATTCGTATGTTATGGTGGGTGGTGTGAAGACCATAACACCAAATCTGATCGCAATAATTGGCGACCAACCATGGGGCTTATCTTGTATGATAAATTTTACACGCACCCCATTTTGAACGGTGCGTGCGGTATGGACGTTTTTGACTTATGCAGGCCGATAAACATGTTGCTTGGACATTTTACTTTTCGGAAGGAAGATAATTTATGCAATAACCATGTACCAGTGGGTACAGAGAAAAAGATTAAGTAATAGATATTATAAATAGATAAATAACACATGCAAAAATAAATGATTAAAAAAAATTCTTCGCGGGTTCATGTTCCGTATTGGGTGACTTATTCCGATCTAACATTTTAAAAGCTATTGAAAAAGTTAGCATTCTAATTGCTTTAAAATTTCATTAAAAAAACATCAATCAAATTGAGAACCTCCTCCTTTTTGGAAGTCGGTTAAAAATTGATAGTCCTCCACCGTCGACCACATCGTCACTTACCAATAGATGAGATAGTGGTCAAACGCGTGCCTATCAATAATAATTTTAAAACATCAGTCGTGATTGTCATTGTGAATTTTGTATAATTTTCCACATATTTATTTTGATTATTACATATGATACCAATGTAACCTATTTAAAGTTTAATTATGTATATTTTTTCAGTATATTTATTCAGTATTTTCAATAACTATCTATAATTAATTAAATTAAATTAAAAATTGTCTTTAATTAATAATTAACATTAATTAATTATTTAAATTAAATGCATTATGATTTTTAATTTTAATACATAAAACGAGTGACGACCATCTGAAGGTAAGCAGTTGATTTGGTGAACTACTTACAGGAGGTTCAAAAATTTTGCTTATCGTTGCCACCGTCTAATTGGAGGAACATGGGAAAAGAGAAAGAAATACGCAAATAAATTTTATTTTAGAAGTACCTAACTACAATATTTTTAAGACAACTGTAGAGTAATATATACTACTACTAAAAAAAGTAAAATATAAAATATAAAACTTTACTAAAATATAAAAAGTTTCGTTAAACTTTTACAATCTGCCATACTGCATAGAAGTTTGTTAGCAGATGTAGTTAACATGATTTCAAAATACAATTACATATTTCAAATATTATACATAACTTTTTTTAGCCTTTTCAACCTACCTACCCAATTACTTCGCTGGCATGTAACTGATATTCTGTTGCAGAGTAGGCGTAACTTTGAATAAAACTAATAATATTGAAAATGGACGGTCGGTTTTAATATTAGACAGTCAATTTCAAAGTATATTAATCCTTTTATATACACAGACGTAAACATGTAAGTAAAAGCTATCTTTAGTATTATGAGGTAATACGAATCATTTTAGTGTTATGACGCGTCTTACATTGTAAACTAAATATCCAGCTTTCTACATTGTTTGCTTGTTAGGGAGAATATTATTCTTTATACAGCTCATAATTGAAACAAGAGCTCGTAAAGATGGCTTTTGAACTCCGTGCTAAGTACTGCTCTCATAAATTTTCTATTGTGAACTTTTTAATATTTACAACTATTTGTGATATAATAAGATTTAATTACAAACAAATAGGCCACCCAGTCTTCAGAACTTCACTTATAATTAACCGGATTATGAGTCGAGT
Source organism: Eilema griseolum (assembly GCA_963662185.1). Classification (NCBI taxonomy): domain Eukaryota; kingdom Metazoa; phylum Arthropoda; class Insecta; order Lepidoptera; family Erebidae; genus Eilema; species Eilema griseolum. The sequence goes on from OY759250.1 coordinate 5,820,658, forward strand.
ACTGAGGATGTGAATGAAACTATACAAGGTAAATTCCATTAAATATCTTAAAAGTAAATTGTAATCTGGATGGAAATCTAAAGGTTAAAATACATCAAAGGACACATCTTAATTATTTTTCCATAACTTCCATCAAAATGTCGGATTGTCAAATATTATCTGCTGTTTAAACTAATGTTATAAATTCGACAATGAGTACTCTTACACGCTTAATATCCCTCCTTACTTCCACTCTATAAACAGAAGCAGTATTCTACACAGGATGAACTGCGATATAAACATGAGTGTTATTTGTAAATCAGCTCATACAACTTCCTACAGCATTTTTTTTCTGTAATTTCCTTTTTTGTTTTTGTTTTTTGAATACGACATTAATAAACAAGGTTTGTGAATAACTGTGTTGTCGTTGTTGTACAATAGGGAATGCAATTGGAATGCTGATATTTTGCAAACATTGGCAAGACAAGTCAAACTGTGTTCCCGCGACCACTAAGTATCTCAGCATCTCGTGTTCTGATGCAACATTTACGTATTCCTAAACATTCTTGGGCTTAATATGCGAATCTATTTTTGCGCAAAATCCCCACGGATAATCCTCTCGCCGAAGCCAGTGGGACGGGTTATATCGGACTCAAACCGACTAAAACGCACGCCGTCTGTTGGTCGTTGTTGGGTACCGGAGGTGAGGTTGACAGGCATAACCCTCGTACCCCGGCCGGCCCAGGGTCATCTCTCTCGATCTGGCCCTCCTCGGTAGCACGGAATCCCCAACTCGTTCCCGGGTATAGGAAAGCACGCAACGCGCATCACCGCCAGGCTCGCACTCACGGAGGTCATTCTGCGACCTACGACGCTCAAGTTGCCTCAGTGAGCGGGCACCGCGGTTTGTGTTTCTCCTTCGCTCCCGGTGTCAGTCCCACTCCGTCTCCTCCTTCACGAGCATTACTTGCTCGCAGAAGTAGGAGCCGGCCGCCCACATATCCGCTCAGCGAACCATCGCCACGAGATATGCGAATCTGTTGTCGTCAACCAAGCATCTTTACTCGAACCCTGTAGGGTTCGAGTAAAGATGCTTTATAGTAAGAAATTTCACAGAGATATGTATATCACTGTGAAATTTCTTACTATAAACCCAATAAATATAATTTATTTGCCTAACCTGAGAACAGAATTGAGGAATTCATACACATTATATGAATATGAGATATAGAGAATGAATACTCATTCATACTGTGGTTTATCCTGCATCCAGAATAATTACAAGAACTACGCAATAGAAAATTAAAGTATCCATATAAATCTAAGCACTGTGAGTCAACGTTAAACCACATTTACATTATATATTCTCAGAAGTCTGGGAGGAAAACACATGGACGCGTAATATGGAAAGATTGATCAGAAATGTTAATGACGAAATTAGAATATCAGTAAATGACATTAGTATCAGATTTACTCTGTCACTTAAATTGCACTCCCAAATTAATATTATCAGTGAGCGGAGATAAATTTTATACAAAGGAAAATCTTATTTTACTAGATTAGATTTTCTTAGTTTAGTAAACAAACTAAATCTTAAAATAACGCTAAATGTAGAAAAAAGAAGGTAGGACACGACGATATTTTCGTCCCAATTGAGCAGTCCGACTGGGGAAATACCTACACCCTACAGAATACGGCGGCCATAATGACCTCGTGTTGTGTTCCCGGCGGTGAGTAGGGCAGTCAGAGCTCACTAGATTTTTTTTATGCAGAATCTCTCTTTTTTTTTTTTTTATATAGGGCACGTCAATTGGACTTCGCCTTGCCTGATGGTAAGCTGAAGGCAAAGTCCCAGAAAAGAGGGTCACCAGTACTTACACATACCGTGTGACAATGGTGACACTCAGCTTGACGGCCTCATCATATGCTTTTTCACGCCCCGCTTAAAGGACCCGGGACTGTAGGAAGAAGGAAACACGTGAGTAATGGTAACGAATTCCAGGCCTTAATGGTGCGACAGAGGAAAGAGTCTCCGAACCGCTTGGTTCTTGATCGGATGTTTTGCACCGTGTGCGGATGACATCTAAGACCTGCACGCGTTGTCCTGTGTAGGAAAGGGGAGGGTGGGACTAATTGGAAGAGCTCATCAGAACACTCCCCATGGTACAAACGGTAAAATACAGCCATGGACGCAACATCTCTACGCAGCTGTAAAGGCTCTAGGGTGTTCGTGATCTCGGGATTCCCAATGATGCGGACCGCACGTCGCTGCAACCTGTCGAGAGCATCTAGTAAGTACTTTGCTGAACCATCCCAGAGATGCGAGCAGTACTCCACACAGGAGCGAATTTGTGTCTTGTATAGAAGACCCGCTGCTCCGGCGTGAAAAATCGTCTCACTCTGTTCAGGATTCCGAGTTTTCGTGAGGCTGTTTTGATGATACTTTCGATGTAGTTTTTGTTATTCAGGTTGCAGCGAACATCCATACCTAGGATATTGAGATTGTCCTGCAGTGGCAGTGGCGTGCTCTGAAGAGTGGGGAGGGGAAGGAAAGAAGATACTTTTGCTGTAAACGCACATGCCTGCGTCTTCTTGGCATTGAACTCAACCAGGTTCTCAGAGCCCCATTGAGAAATGTGATTCAGGATCTGTTCTTACAGGGTCATAGTAAGTGTACACGGGTCACGGTAACCACTTTCCTTTAAGTGGGTCGTGTGTTTGTCTGCCAAGTCATATAAAAAAAGCTAAAAGTTGTTTTTATTGCTACCAATTCAAAAATAATCCTAACCGTAATTCTATTACCCTGTGCACTTGAAAAGATAAAGCCATAACCTCATTCAATTTTCCAACCAATACGAAAAGAAAAAAGTAACAACGTAATTCTACGAGGTACTTACATCTCAGGAGGCTGTGGAATCGAAAGCGACAGTCATTATGAAGATGTAAAGACGAACGGACGTAAGTGCAAAACCAAGTAAAGATCTGAAGAGGAAATTAATCAAAATCGTGTTCCTCTTGTTGCAGATCCTTTGTCGAGAAGTCATTGTAAAGTTGGTTACATGCTTTATAACAATAGTGGTTTTTGGAGAATTTAGTTTGACAGATTACACTAGTACCAAAATTGCAAGAACCACAGCTAGGAGATCTGAGTTTCTGAAATAATTGAATAGGCAGCACTTGCTTTTGACTGCAACGATTTGACTCTGTAAAATCACTTTGGGGAAGTTATCAAAGGCCTTATAGCCTCTAGTATTCGTTAACAGGATTTGACTTGAACACTGAACAGAGCACAGAAGTACTCTTAGCTATCAAAGGCTTTATAACCTCTCATCCATTAACAAGATTCGGACCTGAATAGAATACAGGAATACTCTTTGTGTTCTGTCTACCTTTGCACACATTGAGCTTTTGATATCAGGTCGTGTTGTTTAAACATGCTTTTACGAATCATACTAACATCTTAATCAATGCTTCTTTATAAAAAGAAAAGATGACTGCAATGGATCTAAATGACACTTGAAGAGATTTTTCTAACAAAATCGTCAATCAATCATTTAAAAGAACCATTAAAATCGGACAACGCGGTATAGAAACATCACTCACAGCAAAAAAGTATAGAATTGAGAATCTCTTCCTTAGTCCGATAATAATAAAAACAAAATGATCACAACGTGTCACTAGGTAATCCTAAGGTCATACAAAACAGGAAGATAAAAACACATACAGTGCATGACCTTAATCACAAAATATGAAGTGATCCTAATGAATCGCACGCAGATGACCATATAAGTTTGTTCCTAATTCCGTGTGTATGACCATAAGCTTATTGTTTCGTTCCAAAATATTTTTTTGTCCACATCATTACACGCTTCGTTAAATCAAAAAGACAAAAGGACTTTTTGCAAGACTTAAAGGATTTGCAAACATAAGTAGAGAGTCATCAAAATAACTTCTGTGGTGGTTGGTATTCCTATAAAATACTTGTAATTTGCAATTTGATCTCAATTTTGATAGCAATAAAGCATGTATTGCTTCATAATATAATGTCTGTAGATCTTGGTATCAAGATATCAGTTAACAATTGAGTGTATCATGATTGACTTTATAGTCAATAACGGCAATATTAAGTCTCCTTTCAAATTAATTTTCCACGTATTTATTTGTATGTAATTAAGGTTCATTATTAATTTCGTCGTGTATATATTTAAATTGGTATATTAAAACATGAAAGCATTAATACAGTGAATGGTTAATAACGTCTCGATTGACATTAATTCTTTCCCACTGCGCTTCTGATTTGCATAATCTTTGAACTTGTTTCTGATAAAAAAAAGATGGAATGATTAATGTTGTGATTACTTTGATGTAATAAACCAGAACAAGAGCTTTAGTTTGCAACATCGATAGGACTATTCTGTAATGAAACAAACTTGAGTTTTAACCTATTTTTGTCAAAGGATTAGCTAAGTTTTCCTCAGCAGTATTTGTCTCGACTAGGGAAGTTCTATCCTTATATTTGATTTCATCTTTAGATAAAAAGGTTGTTACTACTATATTTTATATAGTTTCCGGTGGATCTTACTTTCTTACCCTCTGATTCCTTTTAAATGTGATGTCTTTGGTATTGCAGAAGTCTATTTGTCACGCACTTGACACAAAGTATTGCTTATGTACGTTATTGTGTGATGTGTGAAAGGACATATGAAGCACATTTAAACACCTACTTTCAAAAAATATCAGCAAGTTGTAGGGGAAGTGTGCTTAAGATGACATAGTCAGATAAGATGACACACCTGTATTATTTTTTGAAATACGCGTGCTAAAGGTCAACCCGTGACGTTTAATAGGGTGCATGTAGGTGGCGCTAGTACCGAAGTTCAATAAGGCGGAGAGTGACATCGCGTTCCAACATAGAGAATATTTTCGTGATTTTATAGTAAGAAAAAATTACCCAATACTTTTGTTTGTTGGTGAAAATACATATAAGGTATGAATATTTATATTTGAACTAATTTTAATTGTAAACAGTGATTAATATATGACTCAAATATTGATAGTCAAATGCTCTAACTTGAAAGATTTGGTCAGGATATTTGAATAAAACTTTTGTTAACCATTTGGTAAGATGACATACTAGACGTCGGTATAAGATGACATACTATGTCATCTTATCTTTATTTGGCGGTAGTATGCCTATCTTATTTTATTGATCACCAACGAAATTTATATTATATTTTTATACCACTTAGGTCACAGATAAGCGCGAAGCCCACCGGATGAAAAGTGGTTACCATGGCGTATGAACGAGTGCAACACCATGGGAGTCACACTCGCTCTGCTGACCCTGGAAGAACATAGAGATTTTGTACCATTTGCGCAGAAGAGAGGCAGGACAAGCCTTTGGTCTACCCACCGACAGCACAAAACCTCTCCATTGAGTTCTGGCTACCCTACTCACCTCCGCCGGGAACACGACACATTTTAGGTTATTTAGCCGCAGTGTTCTGTAGGGCTGAGGTACTTCCCCAGTCGGACTACTCGATTGAGACGGAAATACCGTATAAATTATTATTGTATAAGACGACATACCAAAAAAGTCTAAGATGACATAGTGTGCCATCTTTCACTAGACTTATGTCATCTTACACACTGAGATTTAGGTGCAATTTATATGTATTTTCAAATTTTATATTCAGTTGATTGTTTTAAAACTATAATGACTCTGTTAGTTATTTAGTATTTTAATAAATGCCTAAGATTTTGATCTCATTATGACTTTATTTATTTTGAATATTTGTGTAAAAACAAAAAGTACGAGAACTTTGACCTTTATTTAAACTTGCGCAAAATCGCCATCGGTACTCCTGGAGTTGGCGTGGGCGGTTATTTAGGACTCGAACCAACTAAAACATATATTATCTGAGGGTCATAGGTTGCCTAAGATGAGATTGGCACAGACGCATCTCTCGCGAGGATTTTGAACCTTAATATTAAAATGAACTGTCAACAGTAATTACCACAATCTACCAATAAACAAATCTTAATCATTTTACCCAAGCTAATAACGGCTCCAAACACAAAATTATCTCACCACACTTCGGAATTGCATCCGGAAATTATATGATAACAAAAATATGACACAAGTAAGCTCCTTATCTTGGTGAGAGTGATTCTACGTTAACTATGGGAAACAGGTTATTTGATGGCGTCAACCAGCCACTTAACCAGACACTGTTGTGAACTTATTAAATGAAACTCGACACGCTTTTTTCTTGGCGATGATTGGGGGCAAAGGTAAGGTGTATGTTTTCTTGAATCTGTTTTCGTATGGTGTTTTGTAAGTTGAACGATTGAAGATAGTGTATTTACATGTTTATACAGTATTAGATAATTTACTAATAATAGAAATAGAAAATCGCCCTGTAACCATGGGTGCTGAGAAGTAATCGAAATTTTGAATTTAGTGTCAATAATAAAATTTGTAATTGAAAATTGTTTCATTTCAATGTGTAGCATTCGCGTAAACTTACAATAATATGAAACAAAATTGAAATTGAAATGTCTGAAATATTTTTATACCACTTAGGTGACAGATAAGCACACGACCCACCTGAAGAGAAGTGGTTACCATGGACGTATGAACACCAGGCGCATTAAACTGAAATAGACCTTCTAATGATCCTCTTGAAGAACTTTAAATTTATTTTGTATAGACTTCCACCCAGATCTTTTCGGTCCAACGTAACACCACCTGTTAGCTGGTACATATTTTGATAACGGATGAGATCTGGTGCAAGTTTTCCTATTTGGGCTATGAAGTCAGAGGGTAGAGCAGTCGCTCTCGCAAAGCACATGAGGTAGCCAGAGGTCACAAAAAGTTGTGTGCTGTCAGTGGGAAGACCAAAGGCTTGTCCTGCTTTGTCTTCTACATTGAGGGGACAAAAACTATCTGTGTTTACGGTAATCACTTTCCATCAGACGGACAGTGTGTCATTGTTAGCCACCTAAGTGTTATAAACAAAAAGAAGATAAAGAACCCAAAATAAACCTAGCCAAAAGCACGTGTAAGAGAGGAGACCCCTATATCCAAAGCACAAGATTTAGATGCTACTGGGGCTAAAACTGTGGGTCTGATGATGATGATGGTTATTGATGTGCTTATTGCTGCTGCCTTGGTAGTTTAAAAAATATTTCCATGGACTTCCATCTTCTCACGTCATAGAGCTATTAACAAAATTAATGTGGTGGGTAAACACAAAAAATAATACCTAGGTACCTATTATCACTAATTATAGTAAGTACAAATATGGTTATTCAAGTTTTCAATGTCAAATTTCACAATAGTGTTGTGTTAGTCGTGAGTCGATAATCAAGTATTGTCGTAGTGATGAGAAACCATTTGCTATAAGTCACGTCACGATTAGATAAGTACAGTCAGCAACAGATCGATCTTGATTAGCAAAATGTCTCAAAAGTTTCGTAAATAATCTTCATCCCAAGGTATTATGAACAAAAAATCGAAGGGGCGACCCTTGAAGTTGTTCAAAAATATGTGTACCTGGGGTAGGTTTAGCCAGCTCAGTAAAAACAACTTCCAGATCCAGCTGGGAAGCATTTCGCAAACTACCTGAGGTCTTCTCTTCACCCCTACCGCACTGCCTGAGAACAAAGGTCTTTGAACAGTGCGTCCTACCTGTTATGACTTACGGTGCCAAAACGTGGACACTTTCAGTGGGCTGGTTCATAACTTAAAAGTCACGCAACGGACTATGGAGCGATCTATGCATGAATTCTAGAAGGATATAATTCGGAACGAGGTTATCCGACAGAAAACTAAAGTTAAAGTTAAACCGACATAGGTCGCAGAATAAGCAAGCTGAAGTGGCAACGAGCAAACGAGTCCTAGAGTGGAGACCGCGAGAAGGCAAACAGAATGTAGGATACCCCCTGACCAGATGGACAGACGACCTGAAAAAGGTGACTGGGATAGACTGGATGCGGAAGGCAGAGGATCGGATAAAATGACGCACATTGGGAGAGGAATATGTCGAGCAACGGACTGCGGTAGACTAATTAATTGATTGACGAACAAATCAAACTGTTTTATTGATTGAAATTGTATTATTGTCCAAACCAAAGGCCAACCAAATATCAGGACAATTAGTCAAAAGGAAGGGAAGAAACCAAGGTATCAAGATCACTTTGATATTCTGACTGTACCTACTTACGCGTAATAGGTTGTTAGTAGTTGATGTATTACGGCTATAAGGCCGTGTCCTTGTTGACAGCGGTGACGGATTAACAACGGAGCAGGACGATGACTTCTTACGTAATCTTTTTTAATAAAAGGAAAACTGAAGTCCGTGAATGTTAAGAATGACTTCGATAGAAAGTGTAAGGAATTGGCCCCACGATTTAATTTTTGAGTTAATGTCTGTGATCGTGGTGCTTGCAACTGCGCTGAAATATCGGGAACTCATAACAATACAACAAGGTTAATATCTTACTAACTTTAATACTCATGATAGAGATTTCTCGGGTTCTCGAATCAGTAACGACTACAACTTGAGTTAACTCCAGTCGTATTTTTTCCGAGTTGATCCATCAGTAATTCGAGTGGTTTATGAATTGGTATAACGACTGAGAGGTATCTGATTCGAATCAATACTGACGTGTACCCTCTCGTAACACAAGCAATTTAGCTTAACTAATGGAATAAGGGGAGGGGGGAGGAGGGAGGGGGGGTTGTGTTACAAATACTTGAAGTTATGAAATTTAGAGCATTACCTTAACTTTTTCAATAAAATGCAATTGTATGCTTACATTATACATTAACATTTGCAGACTATTATAATGATACAATTAAATTAATTTTATTAACATAATATTCCGTTTCATTGCCTTACTTTCACACAATTAGTAGCCAAAAATATTGTAATTAGTGGCAATTAAAATAGTGGCCATGAGTTTTTATTGCCTGTCTTTTCTCAGTAGCAACTATTGTGTAGCTAATATGGCAATAAATGTAGAAGCCCGCATTCATGTCATTTATTAGTGTTGTTTTGTAACGTAAGTGAATAAATTAAGACTTTCGATTTCATTTTCGATGCGGGCACTATACCTACTCTATATATACACTATATTATACACTACATACGAAAGGTCCCGGGTTCGAATCCTGGACATTACACTACCGACGTGAATCTACTCCTGACACAAGCAATTTAGCTTAGCTGGAGGGGTTAGAGGGAATATTAGTAACTTAGGATCTAATATTTAAAACACAACTAAATCATTGTTTTTTATATGTATAAAGGACACGCCAACTTGACCTCACCTCGCCTGATGGTAAGCTAAAGCAAAGTCTCAGGAAAGAGGGTCACCATTACAGACACTAAGTGTTACAATGGTGGCACTCAGCTTGGCGGCCTCATCAGATGCTTTTTCACGCTTAAAGGCCCCGGGACTGTAGGAAGAAGGAAACACGTGTGCTGGTAATAAATTCCAGGTCTTGGTGGTGCGGCAAAGAAAAGAGTCTCCGAACCGCTTGGTTCTTGCTCGTATATTCTGCACAGTGTGAGGGTGACATCTAAGGCCTGCACGTGTTGTCCTATGTAGGAAAGGAGATGGTGGGATTAGTTGGAAGAGCTCATCAGAACACTCACCATGGTAGAGACGGTAAAATACAGCCAATAAAAGATCATAATATTGATTTCATATCTTCAAGGCCTGCACGATAGCATAGAAATGAAGACTGATTTAAGTCGGTTCAATTCCGACTCCACGACTAATAGGTGCAACCGTGGTGAGGCTTTTCACATGCAAGTCAATAAAAAAGGCTTCTGCACCGTGCCGGGTTGTGACCTTACAGATGTTTCGTTCGAGTGCTAAGTCAGAGATTTTTTTTTTTTTTATACCACTCAGCCGGCAGACAAGCACACGGCCCACCCGATAGAGAGTGGTCACCGTGACCCATGGACGCCTGCAACATCAGAGGAGTCACAGTCGCGCTGCCAACCCTGTAAGTACAGAGTTTCTGTGCCGTCAGTAGAAGACAAAGCAGGACAAGCCTTTAGTCTTCCCACTGACAGCACAAATTCTCCAGTGAGCTCTGGCTACCCTACTCACCGCTGGGAACACAACACGAAGTTATTATAGCCTTTTATAGATTTTCCATACAGTGAATACATTATATTTAATATACCTAAATGAATGTATATATTTGCATTCGTTTGGGTGTTTCAATATATAGTAAGTGGGTATGTGTAGCCGTGTGGTTCCCGACAGAGTAGAATTAGGGCCACCCCAACTCTTCCCATGCGGTGTCGTACAAGGCGACCAAGGGATAGGGCTGTTTAACATCAGACAGATATAAACAGCCCAGACTCAGCCTCAGATGCATGGCTTGAGTTAACAATAGTGCCCGGAATACGGCCATAGGCTCACCCCCTATTACGTGGGACCGAATTCAATGATTGGTGAAATGTGGGTGTTAATTCACCTCTGCCTAACCCTCCGGGGATAAAGGCGTTATTATATGTATGTATATGTATCAAATATTATAAAATGTTTTTATTCGTTCACCACTATTTGTATTTTAATACCAGCACACGGAAGAGTAAACATTATTGTGGATATTGTCTAAATAAAACAAATAACCGCAAAAGTGTGTTCTAAAGCAAAACATGGCTGTCGTCTATTATATTAATTGTGAATGTGTGTGGCTCTCGTCGCCACACAACACAATACAATGCACAATTGTGTGAGTCTCGAACAATATTCAAAGAACAGTTTTATGTTTAAAATGCTAATACGTCACGTCTTCAGATAAGATGTAATGGACATACGCTCTTTTCTATCGAGTTGGAAAATTACTTTTTACTTAATTGAAATGTCGGGAACACGCATTTTGACATTACAATTAATTGAAACAAAAGATACATTTTGTTCCAAAGCTTTTGAATAAAATTGCATTTGTTATCACATTTTACGTGATGAATTTTATTCAGAATGACGTGAAAACTAAGCTTAGTTGAACGTATTTTTACAGGTGAAATTCAGCATAAGAATAAAAAAAAAATTGGGTACTCATGTCTCAGGCGTCAATAGTACTAATAGGCATAAATAGGCATATAGGTATTTAACTAAATGTAAACAATATTGTGGCGATTTTTTATACAAACTCATACTAAACAAATATTCTAGGCTAACTGAATAACTAGTGGTTCTATTTCGGTATTTAGTATTTTAAAATGAGTTTCTAAAACAGAAAAATATTTATGAACAGAATTTTTAAATATAACATGTCAAAGAGACATCAAGATTTAGTTAACTACCTAACCGACTGGAGTAAAAGTAATTTTTCTCGTAAAATAAAAAGGTGGTAAGCGATAACTTATCATCTTTTTATTTTACGAGAGTCGGCTCGCGAGTTCAACGTCAAAAAATGATAATTCATAACGCACCTTGCACTTGTGAGCCAACTGCCAATTAAGTTACCCCTCAGACTTTTTTTTAAGAAAGTTTCTCGAAAATCTAATGAGTAGTAGAATCAGTCACGTTATTAATATTTATTTTAATAAAAGAAATTCACACGCAAGCTTAAAATTCCACGACAATTTGCACGTCCATAAAACGATATAATTTACACACCTGTTCCTATCGTATCGGGACGATAATAAATGTGACGGCTACGGATTTCTCACTTTCTAATGTTCGCACATAAATATAATTAAATTATGTCCAGTATGTCCGTACTTGCGCTGAGCAAACTTACGATAAGGTTAGGGTTATACTGTTAGCGGAAAAGTTCGCTTGATCAACAAATGTTAGGTAATGCCGATTTGATTTCCAAAATTAAATAAAATTATATAAATATTATTACATGAACGGTCGCATCGCGTCATTTTGACATTTCATTCATCATTTTTAAGGTTCCGTATTTACACTTAAGTTAGATTTTTTTGATAAATTTATTTGACAGAACTTAACTTGTCAGATCAGATCAGAGATAATTAATTACATATTCATACATCCATACATTTAATCATGCCTTTACCCCTAGGTGAATTAACACCCACATTTCACCTATCATTGTATTCGGTCCCACGTAATAGAGGGTGAGCCTATTTCCATCTTCCGGACACTTTTGTTGACTCGAGCCATGCATCTGAGGATGAGTATGGGATGAGGGCTGTTCAACCTAGGCTCAGCCTCAAATGCAGGCAGATATATAGCCATATCCCTTAGTGGCCTTGTAAGACATCGCATGAGGAGAGATGGGGTGGCCCAAATTCTACTCTGCTCTCTGTAATATAATTATACATAAGATAATACCTAAGGTATTATAAGTAACTTTGAGTTGAAGGCAAAAGCAGGTAAAGAATGGATGAAAGCAAGCAAGCCAATGCGAAGTAGAAAAATAAATATGAGTTTATTAAGCAACAAGAAAAAAATTAACATACATTTGAAATGTAAAAATAAATTTCAAATAAATAAAAGTTTATTATCATTATTATCTATTCACGAATGATTTTATAAACACAACCTCGTTTTTGAATTGCAAGTATACATATCGTTTCAACATTGATGGCTTAATCTAAACAACTACCAAACATATATTTTATCTTAGACCATATATTATACTGTGTAGACAATTCTAACAAAAACAGTTTATAAAATGCGTTTTACGTGAGTAATCTAATGTCAATATTGTTCTTTAAACTGTCAATGTGTACATGTTATGTCAACTATATCGAAGTAGTATGTAATGCCTGTGCTGCGTCTATATAGTATATAGTCAAAGTATTTTATATGCTCACTACCTCGCATATATCTAAATGAATATGTGGTTAAGTTAATGTACATATATAATCATAACGGTACCAAATCGTATAGTTCTAAAAAAGTGTACCGTTTTAATAGAGCAGTGTTGCCCGTTGTGATGTCATTCTCCAATTATAATACAAAGGTTATAGAAACAGCTTCGAAATCATGTTCGCACATGACGATTATGTGTACGACTAGTTATGTCCACGACTTGGTTCATGTGGACTTATTAATGTAGTTTAATTTTTGTACGCGCAAATTAGATAATTAAAAAAAAAGAAGCCTAAATTAAGCCAATCAAAATTAAATGGCTGCGTAGTTCCCAGCAGAGTAGAATTTGTACCACCCCATCTTTTGCCATGCGGTGTCGTACAAGGCGACTAAAGGATAGGGCTGTTTAACAACAGTCAGATAAAGCCCAGACTCAGCCTGAGATGCATGGCTTGAGTCAACAATAGTGCCCGGCAGACGGCAATAGGCTCACCCCTATTACCTATTATAAAACTCCGGTTTAAATTCGACCCAGTATTTTAAAGAGTAGCCGAAATAAATACACGACAAGACAAACAGACAGACACAAAAATTACAAAATACATTTATTTTGTTCATTAAATGCATCGCGTACTACATTTACATTATAGAGATGTTATTTAAACCAACAAACACATTAATTTCCTTTCTTTGTATAGATTGTGTTCGACATTGAACCATAACTATAAAGCTGTTGCTTGTACGTTTGACTGTAATTTGTTTTGACCTAAAAAGTAAGGCCGGATAGATTATTTCTATACATGGCATAAACATGGATTCGGATTTTTGAATGTCATGAATATTTTTTTACGATTTCCTTAATAAACTTAGCTTGAGAATATAAAGATAAACTTATAAAGGTAAAAAAAAGTATTAGAATTATTGCTAGGCAACATGGAGTGCAAAATTGTTCGTACGGGCAGTAAGCAGGAAAATGATTTTGCTCTTAGTATTTTGCGATGTTAATCTAATCTAATCTTAACTGCCTAGATTTATGATAACAGTTTTAACAGCTAATTTCAGTACACATAATATGAATTTGAATGGGTACTTTAAAATATTATTGTTTTTAATTTAATTATTTTAAAGATGAATTTATATTAAAATCTCACGAAGAACAGCCTTATTACTCGTTTTTGTACTACACTTATAAGGAACAATGAGAAATTTTAATTGTACCAAGTAACTTTAAAATAATATTAAAGTTATTAATTATAAAAATGCAAATAAAATTCCAATTAAGGTAAATTGAAGATCCCTTTTCAATGTATCATTTTAGTGAACGATTTACACTAACTGAATTCATACTAATGAATTCAGTCAGTAAATCGATCTTTAGACAAAAATGTAACAGGAACAGAAGAGACATAAAACTCTCCGCTCGCTGTAAGACCTCGCCCATACTACAGAACTCAAACATTACATAGAAAACCAAACTGGTGAAATTCTTGGACGTGTGAAAAATGCTTTTCATTTTTATGTTTGTTTAACGCCTACGTTCCTTACTTTTACGTTGTCTCTCTGTTTTGTTTTATGTAATGTCATTGAGTATGGTTTTAAGCAAATATTTGTGCATTTGTTAGTTCTTAACCTATGAGGTTTAACAAAAATATTGAACTATAATCAAAAGGTCATAAGAGTAAGGAGTTTAGTAGATTTTTCAAATTTCAATTATTTTAAACTAACGTTGTTTTATTAAACTTCTAAATACTTCTGTTTTAGTACGTTCCACTGTCTTAAATGTCATACATAATACACATAATGGTAACGTACTGGGTGGGGTACAGTCGTCAAAGGAGATAGGTATACACTTTTTCATATTAAGTTGTATGTAAACTGTTTACGTATATCCTATATACACATACATTGCCCTGGGTCGGCCGGGGTGCGAGGGATATGCCTGTCAACCTCACCTTCGGCAACCAAAACGACCCACAGGCGGCGTGCGTTTTAGTCGGTTCGAGTCCGACATAACCTCCTCCACCGGCTCCGGTGGGGAGGTATCCGTGGGGATTTTGCGCACGTAAAAAAAAAAATATACACATACATAGTTACAAGTACATAGCTATGATATTTATATTTACAGTAAATTCGATACTTTAGAACTGCTTCACATTATGTCAGACTGACAGTTTTACAGAAATGTCAGATGTATATTAGCACATGTTGCTGTTCACATTGCGGCCACTCGACAAAACTATCGATGTTATTAAACTTTTATTTTATTTTATTAAAATTTGTTTTTATGCTGTAAGTTAAAAACTAACATAAGTTAATATAACTACTAATAGGCTCACCCCCTCTAGATAAATGGTAATTGGCCAGCGTATTGTAGAATAGAATGACGAATATATGCGATTTGACATTTATGACACATGATGACGACTGTCAAAAACGTCAAACCCTTTACAATTTTTCATTCTATCCTATTATATGCCGGCCAACTGATTGCCATTTCTCTAGGGGGCAATTAAAGTTATCATTACGACATATTTTGAATCGGCTCAAACTATAACGCTGACGTGTACTATGGCACTTATTTTTTTTATACAAATGGTATTTTTTATAGAGTGGTTACCGTGGCCTATGGACGTGTGTGACAGCAGGGGTGTTACACTCGCTCTGCCGACCCTTAAGAAACCTTCTAATGCAGAGGCCAAGAGGGCTTGAAGAACCCCATATTGTCGACACTTGGGAAAACCACAGCAGGGAGTTCATTCCATAGCTTGAGTGTGCGTGGGATGAAGTTTCTATCGTACCGCACAGTGCACAGTCTCAGGTCGCAATTTATGAGGATGATTTCCTTGCCTATGGCGAGTAGTGCGATAATAGAATGTAGCTGTGGGCATCATGTCAAACAATTCATCTAAGCACAAATCATGTCATTCGATCTATGAGGACATAAGTAAATATTCTATAACATTCCTACGCTACTCGTCTATCGTACTGTCTCGTTCATTTATCATCAGGTGTCCAAGTTTACAGGTGAAGTGGGTCCGAGTCAAAAATATCTTGATGGAGCTCCATACACCCAGTGCATTTTCAATTTTGCTTACCTTGGTTTTCTTGTTTTATTTTACATTTCTAAGCTTAGCGTTAGTTAAGCCGTAGTTATATACGCTATGAGTTCATAGTTTTTATACCTACTATATTATGAGTTCATAGCAAATAAAACAGATATGGTACAACGTAGGATGCTCTTGAGTTGAGTAAGCGAACTAATATTAGACGTAATATGTGCGGTACAATGTAGAACAGCTTGGCTTTATAGGTTCATCGATTTGAATTATGTTTGTGTATATTTATAGAGAAAAAAAATGGTCCACTTGTTTTGTAATGTATTACATGCATTCTACTTATAGATGTAAACTCATGACTATGACTATACCTCTGATATAACAGACAGAGAGTGATAGTACCTACATCATATCGCAAAATAAGTTTTTTCAGTGTCACCTATTACGATGGAGGTAATTTTTCATAAATAGTTTGTATGTTAACTGCCCTTTTAGTCCACCTTATCATAATATTCCCACAAGATTGGGTCGCGGACTTCATGTTCCATCTTTGATGTTAACTTTTCGACCTAATGGTCAATTTACTAAACTAGACTCTCATTATTTACTCTATTTCAACGTGGTCTATATATAATTTTTAAATTTAAATTTGATGATCTAAACCTATAATAAATACAAAGAGTTTTACATGCAAGAGTTAATAAAATATTAAAACTGACTACAGTCAACGTAAATAATGTTAACCCAATTTGCTATTGGGCAGAGAGAGAGAAATATATTGAGAAATAGGCTTTCATGTAGGGAGTATACGTGATAAAAACTATTGCGTTCCAATCTTTTATGTACTAAGAGACAAAACAGTAGCACATTCTATATCTAAAGCTAACAAAACTACGTACATAATGCAAAAGATATTAAATTACACATTGCAGTCTAGACGTTATCGTAGACAAAGCATTACATGGTCCTTGTAGTGTACGTCTGAAGAGTATTTCGTTTATATCATGCGTTTGATTCTGTTGCTCATGTGCCATATAACTGAGACTTCTGCTATCCATTAGCTGTTGCTACGACATCAAACTTTTGTATTTAGTATAAAATATTTGTCTGGGTTCCGTTTAACTCCAAACACGCCTATGATGTTCCCCACGTCCATCGATCAACGATAACCACTTACTGGCCGTGTGCTTGTCTGCCACCTAAGTGCTATAAAAAATGAAAGTGATTCGTTTCGAATCTTCCAATTTCAATACCAATATCAATTAGTCCACCGCAGTCTACCGCTGGCAAAAGGTGTCTCCCAATGTGCGTCATTTCGTTAGATTCTTCACCTTCCGCATCCAGTCTGTCCCAGTCGCAGTATTCTTCAAATTTACTTTTGATTGAATTTGTTGCGGATTTTATGACTGTTCAACTTTCCCTAGGACTCACCGATTATAATCCTTGACGTTCTTGTGAGCCACTGTCAATCAAGATGTATCGACGTTGCAGTAGTGAGATTGTGGTTGGGATTAAGTTTAGACATGCCTTTGTATGACTGTCAGTGTGTTAATAACTTAAGAACTACTGTCACGATATTTCTTGTTGAAGATTAGTCTGTTTGAGTGTCAATGTGCATAAACCTTCAAATATTAGTGACGGCAAAGTTAAAAACAAAAGTGTTTTTGAATTTTCTGCTAAACAATTTATAGTAACCATCACATAATCTGGTGAAGTATTTTGTACAGTACAGTGATGGCAAAAGAATCGTCTTTCAATCCCATGACACCTTATATAAAATAGTTCGTGGAATTAGGGTGCTTATAGAGAATTGCCTATCTTTTCAGATCGAGTGTGGCTCAAAAACTAATATTTTTTTTAATGTATTTGTATTATATACTGGCTAATATTAATTGACAACATTACCTAACAATATGAAATATGCGTATGCGAAAATGGAATAAATTTTATACAAAATAAGCGAGTGAAACCGCGGTCAATAGCTAGTACCTTATGTTATGCAAATTTGTTTATCAGACATGCTATCTATACAATGTCGCTTAACACAAAACTGTGACACACACAGACAAATACAAAACAGAAAAAAATGCACACAACGACACAAATAAGTATTTGCACGCGCGCTCCGGGCAAAGAATTCTCAATTTGAATTGCAAAATTTGCAAATAGTCGCATTCATTATATCGTTTTCCAACTGCATGAAATTGGAGACACAGCGCATGATATCACTTACATTATTTCCATCATAGAACAACACAACTGCGTAATCTATCTCTGAGTTTGCTAATGAAACAGGTTTGAAGGTCAACGCAAGAAAAATATTGCTTAACAGTATATCTAAATTAAAACTTATGCTATAAGTCTCTTGGATAATTCGCTTATAATAAAATATATGGTAGGTGTTTTTACAGTGTCCGTAATGATATTTCCGACTTTGATAAATTGATTTATGCCCTGGGTGCTATTTTCTAGCCGTTCTAATGGATGGACACATCACTCAAAATTGTTTATAATGTGTAATTTATTAAATTAAATGAGTAATAAGAAATATAAAACAAAAATACTAGTAGGATTTCAGGTTATTGAGATAGACTTCAAGTCGAAGTCAAAATATACGAGATTATGTACTTTAGCAAGGTTAAGTTTTTAAAAACAAACTTCAAAGTCAATGGCAATAGTTTAAAAGTTAAGGACTGCGGCACGATTGCAAATGGCTCCGTAACATACTGGTAATGAAGCTTTAAAGCTTAAAATCTAAAAACTGCACGATCATGCATCGCACTTACACTCGTCATTCCATTCCTTCTACATATTTAAATTTCGTCATTATCAGAGCAAGACAAACATATAAAAGGTCACAATCACTAAAAGGCTATAAATCTCACAATCTTTTTTTACACTTCAACCTTCGCAACACTTCGAGCAAACATAATATTATACATTATCTTATTATTAATTACAAAAAAATATTCAAGGATGTTCAATTCACGATATTTTGTAATTTTTATTGCTAAATTATTTCCGTTACATATTATAGATATATCTAATAATAATCAAAGAGTTAACAATGTGAGAGAACGGATCAAGATTGGCAATTGCCCTTAGATTTGTAATGCTTGGTACACACCGTCCAAACTATGGTGGTGAACACAAATAAGTAGAATAATCAGTGTCGATTACTCGTATGCCGTAATGATAATGTGTCTGTCTGCATTTTGAACCCATATTATAATTTGGTTATTTTATGGTTATTTTGTTTCTAGAAAGCGCCTGGCCTTATTTATTGGGAGAAATAATTTGCTTCAGATAGTGTCTTATAATATTATTTCGAGAACCGTGTGCCCAGAATTAGGGAGAAGCTAGAAAACCTCAGTATGTATTTTTTAATTATATTATAATTCCATGGAGCGGGAGCTACATAGTATCAAGCATCACCAATTAGGTCGGTTCTAGATACTAGCTGTTGCCCACAGCTCTGCCCGCGTGGATATTAGTTATCGCGACACAACATAGTCTGTGTACTCTCTCAAGGTTAATCTTTACCGAAGCAGGAAGTGTTACAGACAGACAACCTACTCTCGCATTTACAATATTAAGTATAGATTAATATAAGCAAAGATGTCTACCTTTTTACATTTGTTTTCGTTCGTTGAACGTTGTTTGGTGTATACCTAGCATTAGACTGCCATTATTATATTCTGCTCTGCTGACCGCCTTCAAGGTCATTAGGTTTTAAAAGTTATTTGGCTGGTAACCCAGGTCATCTTATTGTTTATCATAATTTATTATTAGTCATACCATTTACAGTTACTTTTTATTTGGTAACCTGCATAATATAGTTACCGGATTATTTTTTATTTTTATACCACTTAGGTGGCAGACAAGCACACGGTCCACCTGATGGGTTACCTTGGCCTATGGACGTATGCGAAACCAGGGCCGTCACACTCGCGCTGTTGACCTTGAAGAAACCTCCTAATGCCCCTTTTGAAGAACCCCATATTGTAGGCGCATGGGAAAATCGCGTCAGGAAGTTTTTTTTAAATATTTGGTCCATCAATTGACTACACCCCGCTAGATGATAAAAAGCTGTCTAAAAGATATGGACCACCACTTCCGATACTATTGAACTTAAAATGGTGATATCTACCTTGATGGCCTTAATAGATGTTTTTTCACGCCACACTTGAAGAACTCGGGATTTTAAGAAGAGGGAAACATGTGCCCGGGCTGAGCATTCCAGCTCTTTATCGTACGCCAGGGGAAGGAGGCCTTAAACCGTTTGGTATGAATATATCTTGGGACACCAGTGACGTCACAAAATATAGGTACTCTTTATGCGTAGTAAGGGGTTTTAGGGTGTCTTTTGTTGATAAAACGGGGTACTACGGCAAAGGAGCTCAAATGCACAGATCATAGAATATATAAAATCAATCTGCGAGCTAAACCAATTAGTAATTATCTACGTGTGCTTCTGTTCTTTTTAAGAAATCTTTTTTTTTTGACTAAGATAGGATAAACCCGTCGGACCGATTTAATTTTCCTGTGTTGTCTGTACAACCTGAATTTTCCAATATTAATCAATTTGAATAGTTAGCATATACAGAATACCACGGCTATAATAACTTCGTGTTGTGTTCCCAGTGGTGAGTAGGGTAGCCAGAGCTCACTGGAGAATTTGTGCTGTCAGTGGGAAGACTAAAGGCTTGTCCTGCTTTGTCTTCTACTGACGGCACAGAGACTCTGTACTTACAGGGTTGGCAGCGCGACTGTAACTCCACTGGTGTTACAGACGTCCATAGGCCACGGTAACCACTTTCCATCAGGTGGGCTGTGTGCTTGTCTGCCACCTAATTGGTATAAAAAAAATTACTAAATGCTTTAAATTTCCTTCCACTGTTTTTTTAAGTATGTATAACTAAATTCGTATCTACAAGCATCTTTTAGCTACAATGATGTATAAACAATCTCACAAACATATGTTCCTCTGCTTATACCTAAATCCGTAATATTCAAAACCCATTTTGACCGTTCAAATCCCATGTAAGGCTCAGCTGTTCAGGGTAGCGCCTTATACGTCAAACTAATATACTATTCCAAGAAACAGTCAATATGTCAGACGATTTTCTCAATATTTCTTGGTAAAGTATATTTACACTTAAAGTAGGATATACCTGTTACTGTTAGTACTATTTGCCTTCCCTAAAGAAAACTTGCACAAGATAGTATTGGAATATCCAAAATACTAGTATATGTGTAGGCACACACACACAGGCGCGTATAATTATTAAAAAATAAGGAGGTAGGATAGGACGGTATTCCCGTCCGAATTGAGCAGTCCTACTGGGGAAGTACCTCCACCTTTTAGAATACCACGGCTATAATAACCACGTGTTGTGTTCCCAGCGGTGAGTAGTGTAGCCAGAGCTCAATGGAGAGTTTTTGTGCTGTCAATGGGAAGACCAAAGGCTTGTCCTGATTTTGTGTTCTACACTGAAGGCACAGAAAACCTCAGTTCTTACAGTGTTGGCAGCACGGATGTGACTCCACTGGTGTTACTCACGTTCATAGGTCACGGTAACCACTTTCCATCGGGTGGGCCGTGTGCTTGTCTGCCACCTAAGTTGTATAAAAAAAATTGTCGAGATGAAAACTGTCTCTTAAGATACAGGGTTCTCCCTAGTTTAAGAAGCTGAGTTTCAAATGTCCTGAACATAGCTTCCAATGTATCCTGAAGGACTCGATTCCTGGATTAAGGTAAGTTTATTTTTATATCCCTATTAGGAAACTCTCTGTCAAAACGAGTAACTGCCTAGTTGCGGTTAAACATTCCGAGAAAAGTACTATTTTTGTAACCACAATATGTACATATTATAGAGCAAAATTACATTATATTTCCATTTAGCGGAAATCGAACCTGCAGTTCTTGCCTAAATACTCTAATACTCTACCACTACGCCAAAAAGGTTGGCTTTATCAAACCTCTACTACTAATATCTCAAAATGTTAACTCATTTACTTCTCACCGTGAAGTTCCCGTTGTTCTAACAGAAGCACGCCCAAAATGGCAGTGCGACGTGTTCTGCGTGCACCTCTCGAACTGATAGGGGTCAAGACCCCCGCGCCGAGGCGAGACCCCCTGTTGTTCCACCGTCAATTCACATCTGTATATGGGCCGCAGACTCCCGTGACAGGATTGGTTTAAACTGATTCGATTCTGACGTAACCTTCGGTAGTTCACGAGCATTTGAAAAATAGCATTTTTTTTATACAATACTACATATATGGTTTGTTTTTATGTAGGTACCTAATATGCTTAGTTTTTGTCTCCGACTTTGAGTGAACTTCCAAATTGGGTTCAGAGAAGAATTGATAATAATGTTAAGTCTTATAATTTACAGGGATAAAAATAGTTCATTTAGGGATGAGCATGAATACGTGTGATTGCTTGTCTTATGTATATGGACCGTAAAATTCAACTTACATATGTTCACATAACATAACATAGCATAAACTCAAGTCTATATCCCCGAAGGGGTAGGCAGAGGTGCTAGCACCCACATTTCGCCAGTTTATGTTTAGTTCCCAACGTAATAGTTGGCGAGCTTATTGCCATTAACCAGGCACTTATAAAACTGCGATAAATAAATAAATAAGTAAATAAATATTCCACGACATTCTACACAATGCTATCTAGACCCATGGTAAGCATAGCTTAACTAGCTTGTGTTATGGGATCTAGAATGCGGATAAACATACTTAGATACTTTTTTTTTTTTGTAAATACATACATATTATACATAGAAACACCCAGACCAATGCAAATATACATATTCATCCATACAAATATTTGCACTTAGCGGGAATCGAACCCGCGCCCCCTGCATAGCAGTCAAATGCTCTACCGCTACGCCACGGAGGTCGTCAATAAATACACACATAACTTCGAAAAGCATCGAAAAGTAATTTGTGTGTGCCATGATAAAACCTGGGATCGAACAAGAGCCCTCGTCTCAGCAATCCAGTAGTAGTCCAGTAGTACCACTAGGCTACCGCGGTTATGTATATGTTTACTAATCCAAATTAATTAATTTAGATTATATGTTGTGGTAGGTATATAATATTTATTGTACTTTGAGAAAAAAAGAGGGAAAACACAGGATGGAAGATTTTGACCTTACCTGGAGGGAAGTACTCTAAATATTTGATATAACGAAAGCTTCAGGCCCTGACAATATTTCACCGCAGCTCCTCAAAAAATGTTCATCTACAATTTCCTTACCCATATCATCTCTATTTAATAAATCCCTATCTTCTTGTGTTTGTACAATAGCCAAAGTATTTGAAAGGGTAGTATATGACCAAGTCTATTCAGCTGTATCAATGTCATTCAGTCCTTTTCAGCATGGTTTTCTGAGAGGAAGATCTACAGTAACTAATCTCGTGTTATTTAATGATTTTATTACTAAAGCTATGGAAGGAGGGGGGCAGGTCGATGTCGTTTATACTGATTATAGCAAAGCTTTTGACCGTATTCATCATGACACCCTATTACAGAAGTTAATTGACATCGGAATAAGGGGTGATCTACTTCGGTGGTTTACTTCTTATCTTGATAATAGGTCTCAAGCTGTTGTCCTCAATAATTATATATCCAGTTGGGTTCCTGTGCCATCTGGCGTGCCGCAGGGCTCCCTGCTTGGGCCTTTGTTGTTCATTATCTATATAAACGACATCGGCTCTTGCCTCCAATCCTCTCAACTACTCTGTTTTGCGGATGACATGAAGATCTTCCGTACTGTATCATCGATGGCGGATATGGTTGCACTTCAAGGAGATTTAAATAGACTTGAGAGATATTGTCTTGCAAACAAACTTGATCTTAATCCCTTGAAATGCTCAATTATTACATATACAAGGAAATGCAACGCTTTAAATACTACCTATATGTTAGAGGGTCACTCGCTCTCCAGATGCAGAAGTGTACGGGATCTTGGTGTATATCACGACAGTAAACTCCTATTTGACGAGCACATCGATACAGCTATCAAAAAATCACTTGGATTTGTAATGCGCATCTCGAAGTGCTTTACCGAAGCAAAAATGCTTAAAATACTATACTGTACGTATGTAAGATGTCACCTGGAATATGCATCCCAAATATGGAGTCCGTTCTATGGAATATACATTGAGCGCATAGAAAATGTACAAAAGCGTTTTATTAAATATTTATGCTATCACCAAAAAATTCCTTACAAGTCTGAAAACTATTTACAGCTCTGCAAAAAGTTTCACATTCTGCCGCTTGATATACGTCGTCAAATAGCTGATATAATATTTCTACTAAATATTCTTAGTGATAAAATTGATAGTCCTACTCTTTTAGGGAAACTTAATTTTAATGTACCCCCTATATTACTTCGATATAATCCCCCTCTTAGCATACCATCGTCATTAACGAATTATCGGAAAAATAGTTTTATGGTGCGAGTGAGTAGACAATTTAATCAAGTCTGTAGGCAGTACGATATTGATCCTTTTACTTTAAGTGTACCTACAGTTAGGAAGCATCTAAGCCTGGACTTCTTTAAACCAAACAGTTAGTCAAGTTGCTACTTTTACTAGTTGTTTAATAAGTTTATAGTTAGTTAGTATTTTAGTTAGTTTATATTTTTAATTAGTTACCCTTTGTTTTCTATATTTTTTAAAATTGTTATTTGTTTTTAATTTGTTCACAGTATCTATCTGTATTTTATAGTGTCACTACAAGCGAAGACTTGTAACTGGCTCTCTGTCACATATTTTTTAATATATTTGCATATTTACCTGCTCTGTATTATTAGCTGTAAGTCTTCCATACAATAAATAAATAAATAAAAATATTCTAGATAGCGAATTTCACCAACAAGAAAAATTCCTTTATTTTTAACAAAATACAAAATTACATTCAAAGATTTTAAAAAAATATTGTCATATTGTGAATATGGACTAACAAAGGATAAGAACTAACTTATCGATGAAATACGTATGATTACTATTTATTTCTCTTTATATATTCAAAAAGTCAATCTAGTTAATTGTACTAACGCACTTTTATTTAAATTAAGTGCCGCTATAAATATTTATCGGTGAAATCCAGCATTAGATGGCAATAACACATTGACACACAATGTCCTTACCTCATCACGGAAATATAATCACATTTATTACATTTAAAGTATGCCTATCGATAATAATATTGGATAATGAATATGCATAAAATCAGCGAAAATACGTAACCATTTACTTCATTCATTCATAAGGCTGTCACTCCTTCTTGAACTCAGATAACAATATCTATATTCAGGTCAAATGAAGCAATCAGTTCAAAAGCAATATTTAATAAGATCTCTTGTTACTAGATGACTGACTTTTAAGATCTATTTACGTAGACAGTTTACATGTAAAGTACACCTTCTTTGCGGTCCAGGTCAATGTCACCAGCTTTTCGGTGCACCGGTTAAACTATGGGAGAAGCTCTGGCGTATTTTCTCTCTCAGGATTGAGACGTCAGACGGTATCACCTTGTGCAGCTCTGCGGTGACGTCATTACTAAGTTAAAACTAACAAACCAATAAAAAATAATCCAGACATCTGACTCCAGCCTGGACGTCCCCAGAAGATCGCTAAGATAAAAATAATAATCGAGTTTATAGTGTTATCTTTATAAGGATGTTGAACTCAATTTAATTTTCTGTAATATCATGAACAGATTGGTTTTGAGAATAGACAGACCCCTTTTAACAGTGTTCCAAGGTCACGTGATATATATAACCTCCTAGGCCCTGCTCAAATTTTAGCCGTTCATTAATTTAATCATAAATATAATATCTTTGGTATTTTAATTTAATGAAACAAACACTGGCAACCCTAACTTTAATGAAGTAGTAACAATGAACATCAAATTACTTATCTTGTATTGGTTTTAAAAACTGATAGTGATAACATAATTATTTATGGTCAATCAGGAGCCAGGGTGATTGTATAACGACTCGTAAAGTTTATTTTAAATGATACGACACGGTGGCGTCACTACAAGATATACGACTCTCAAATCCTCTCAAATCTTTTCTTGTTTGTCATATCTGGAACTCCGCTCGATCGCTCTCTGTATTTTTTATTTATTTATTTTAACAAAACATTTACATTGATAGGTAATACATAGCACCACAAAATCGTTTTATCGGTTTGTCTGTGGAATCCAGTCTCCACATTTAACTGGTTGTTCTCTGAAACATTATATCATATATTAATACATTGGTTTGTACTCGAGATTAAACAGATGTTAAGGCACAGAATTTAATATTAAATTAAAACATCTCAATTGTAAGACATGTAACTTGTAGTTTTATTGACAGTAACAATAGTTGTTGAAATAAAAAGAAATGTATAAAAATAAGTATATCCATATCTGATAACAAATCGCTGAAAAATCAGGAAACTATCCCCAAACAAATCCGAATTGAATCTGATATAACATAAAATCTTATCGTTACAAATAAAATGCCAAGCATCTTTACAATGAATCTGATGTATAAAAGTACACAATTCACAGTCATATCAAAATCGTGTCGTCTCATTTAAAGAACAATCACCTCAAAAATATTCTGATGTAATGTACATAATTTTTCAATTAGAGTCGTGTCGTCTAATATAAACAGAAAATTCATCTCCAAAATACTGTGATGGAATGTAGTAATACTCAATTAACTGTTATCGGAATCGTATCGTCTCATATAAAGGACAAACATTGTTACATTGGATGTTTTACGACATGTGTTAAGACAATCCTTCAAGAGGACTTAGTTTCGGTTTATGATACATTTTATTGTCCATCCTGCTCAGTTTTATGCTGATACTGTTTACGAACATTCGAGAATGATATAAACTCTTTACACCCTTTTCAATTATCGAACAGGATTTTATGGTTTATCACTTACAATAAGCTAGCCATTAAAATACGCATTCGCTTAAAATGGGACTTTAGTACTTATTTTCATAAAAGAAGAGTATACGTATCATAGAAAAAGTGGGTTATTCGCAATTTCCCCGATATTTTTACTGTAAAAAAAATTATCGTGGTGGAATTAAGAACAGGGGGAATCGCAACCAGTTCTTTCGGAATTTTTTAAACCACTTAGGTAGCAGTCAAGCACACGTCCGACCTGATAGAAAATGGTTACCATGGACTATGGAAGTGTGCAAAAGGGGAGTCACACTCGCGCTGTAAGAGAGAGAGGGTTTCTGTGCCTTCAGACCGTTAGAAGACAAAGCAGAAATAGCCTTTGATCTTCCATTCTCAAACGACACAGCCATGACTTATAAGAATACTACAGGTCCGTGCTCAGTTTGACTAAAACTTTGAAGTTTCAGCACCTATTCCTGCTATGAAAAGTAACATCTATGTCGGTGCGAAATTTCTTTAAGATATGTCCACCTTTTTTTTTTTTTTTTTTTTATATAGGACTGTAGGAAGAAGGAAACACGTGAGCTGGTAATGAATTCCAGGCCTTAATGGTGCGACAGAGGAAAGAGTCTCCGAACCGCTTGGTTCTTGATCGGATGTTTTGCACCGTGTGCGGATGACATCTAAGACCTGCACGTGTTGTCCTGTGTAGGAAAGGGGAGGGTGGGACTAATTGGAAGAGCTCATCAGAACACTCCCCATGGTACAGACGGTAAAATACAGCCATGGACGCAATATCTCTACGCATCTGTAATGGTTCTAGGGTGTTCGTGATCTCGGGATTCCCAATGATGCGGACCGCACGTCGCTGCAACCTGTCGAGAGCATCTAGTAAGTACTTTGCAGAACCATCCCAGAGATGCGAGCAGTATTCCACACAGGAGCGAATTTGTGTCTTGTATAGAAGACACCGCTGCTCCGGCGTGAAAAATCGTCTCACTCTGTTCAGGACTCCGAGTTTTCGTGAGGCTGTTTTTCGCAAGCGTAATTCAGTAACAAACATGCGTAGAAGCTTTGCATACTGTGTAATAGTTTAGTAAGACTATCTTTCCTCTAGAATGACATACTTTTTAATAAACTGGCTCTACCGTATAGTAAGAATATTATATTACATAGTAGCTACATTTGAATGAGTTGAGATAATCTTATTATGAGTGGTTTTCCCCTTCGGTTTCCCTAAGATCTGTGCAAGTATACATTTTACACCTGTGTGGATATTATATGACGTCACCGTCCATAGTCAAAGAACCGTATAATCCTTACTAATATTATAAGTGAGACAGTACCTCTGTCTGTCTGTTACACTTTGACGCCTAAACTACTTAACCGATCTTATTTAATTTGGTGCAGAGATGGACTAGCTAGAGCATAGGAAAGGACTAAGCTATCTTTTATTGTGAGAAAATACTTTAAAGCGTTCAAATAGGGGATGAAAATTTCTATGAAAGTTCGTCAAATTCGTAGATACTCTTCATGCACAGAATAGATTAAAGCTTGGGAAAGAATAAAGGTTATGTTTTTTTTTATACCACTTAGGTGGCAGACGGCCCACCTGATGGGAAGTGGTTACCGTGCCCTATGGATGTGTGCAACACCAGGATTGTCACACTCGCGCTGCCGACCCTGAAAAATGCCCCCTTTAGAGAACCCCATATTGAAAGAAGTTCATTTCACAGCTTAAGTGTGCGTGGGACGAAGTTTCTTTCATACCGCACAGTGCGCACCGTCTCAGGTTGAAATGTGTGGGGATGAATGTTTGGGCTTGATAATTAGCATTAACGCAGCCGCGTGTAGTGACTAGCAAATAACCAGAGAATTTCCAAAGACTATAAGACTTGGTTTAGTAGCTTTTTGTGTTTATAGTGTCTTGAATTTTCTCACGTATATCACGTATGATCGCTATCTTAAGAGTAATATGGTAATCGAGTATGTTCGTGGAGTACATAATTATGTTCGAACAAGTAGTTTACTAGTTCAAATCTTATGACTGAAGTTATTATAAATGGTAGTATTTTGTGCAATCAGGATATCTTCTGTCGCCGCGTGGTCTCCGGCAGAGTTGAATTTTGGGCCACCGCATCTCTTCCCATGCGGTGTCGTACAAGGCGACTAAGGGATAGGGCTTTTCAACATCAGACAGATATATCCAGCCCAGACTCAGCCTCAGATGCATGATTCGAGTCAACAATAGTGCCCGGAATACGGCAATAGGCTCACCCCCTATTACGTGGGACCGAATACAATTATTGATGAAACGTGGGTGTTACTTCACCTCTTCCTAACCCTCCAAGGATAAAGGCGTGATTATATGTATGTATGTAGGATATCTTAATACATGTGGTTTCGATAACCAGTCGTTTTGGTGTCGTAATAATGCCGAGATGTAGTCTATAGGTAGGTATATAGTGACAAGATGCTTTTGTAGGTAGACGACCAGCGGCTCCTTCAGCAAATAAGTAATGCTCGTGAAGGAGGAGGCGGGGCTGGAGCGGCAGTGGGAGCGACGAAGGATCACAAGCTAAGCTGCCCGCCTACTGAGGCAACTCAAGCGTCGGAGGTGGATGAATAACATCCGCCCCCCATGAGTGCAGGCCTGCGGGAGACGAGTGAAGACACAAGTGTCACTCTAGCAGAATCTTGCCGCGTCGGCGGCGTGAGTTGCACGCCTCCCCGATTCCGGGGACGAGTTGGGAAACTGTGGTCTCCACACCCGAGGAGGTCCAGATCGAGATTGATGGCCCTGGGTCGGTCTGAGTGCGAAGGTTATGGCTGTCAACCTCATCTTCGGCAACCAATGACAACCCACACGCGCCGAGGGTTTTATTCGGTTCGAGTCCGACATAACCTCTCCCACTCCGGCTCCGGTGGGGGTATACGCGGGGATTTTTCGCATGTAAAAGTAGAAAGATCCTTTTGTAAACCTTGGTCCTTATGATATCAACCCTTGTAAATACTATACTGCCCAAACTAAAACCAAAGTTAGATACATCTGTCTACCTGTCTGAAGCATCGGTAGTTTAGTGGTTAAGGAGTTGGTCTTGCGGTTGAGAGGTCTCGGGTTCGGACCCTGGCAATTACATCAACATCCTTATCACAATGTTCTAGCAAATAAAGATCTATTCTATTCTATTCTATTCTAAATGTGGTCCCACTCCTAACACAAGCAACTTAGCGTAACTAGAGGGGTTTGAAGGAATATTAGTAATTTTGGGCACTTATATACTTTTTTAAAGTCATCCTAATCCATTAACTGACTTGTAATATGGATTTTAGAATGCAGATAAACAAATCTAAATACATTGATGACCGATGCAGTACTAATCAAACGCATATATGCCCAATTTTTGTCTGTAAGCATCTAGGAACTCTCTTCTACTGCACTTAGTCTGTACTCAGCCTACTAAATCTTGTAGTTAATCATGACTCATACGCTACTTTTTTAATGACTAACCCATGTTAGCGTACTTTGATTCATCTTTGTCAGTACATCCGTGTACACCTATACTAATATTATAAATGCAAAAGACACTCTGTCTGTCTGTATATTTGTCTGTCTAACTGTTACTCTTTCATGTCTAAACTACCAGAAACCTATTAATCGCGATAATCGATATCAACCTAATTTACTTCATATTTATCATCAGACTCTCATTCCCGTATTCCCAACTCTAATTTAAAGTTTACACTCTGTTAAAAGTTACACAACAATCAGATAAGCAATTTCTGAGTAAACACCTCACATACAAACAAACTTTCCTCTTCTACGAGATTACTATATGTAACAAGTCTTGTTTTTATGTCAACTTCCTAAACAGGTTGTACATAAATTCTTTTATTAAACCTGTCCTTTTAGATTCTAGATATAGTATGATTTTTTTATGTATGACTTTGTATGGTAGTGAAATTTTGTGTTGTCATACATTAATGATAATATACGTCAACTTCAAAGAAAATGGACTAAAGTGAGAGTGTTTATTTTTTTTTAATGACTTCTAGACACGCGATCATTAGGTCACTATTTGTAACTGGTTACAATGCTAACCAATAGGATATTCTTTTTACTTCACCAATCCTGATGGGAAGTTGAACACTTAATTTTAGGAAAGAGGGTCACCATTAAAGATGCTTCAAAGATAAAGATAGAAGAGGTAGGACACAACGGTATTTTCGTCCAAATGAGCAGTCCGACTGGGGAAGTACCTCCGTCCGATAGAAAACCGGGGCCATAATAAACTCGAGTTGTGTTCCCGGCGGTGAGTAGGGTAACCAGAGCTCACTGGAGAGTATTGGTGCTGTCAGTGGGAAGACCAAAAGCTTGTCCTGCTTTGTCTTTTATACTGACAGCACTAAAACTCTCTGTGCTTACAGGGTTGGCAGCACGAGTGTGATTCCCTTGGTTTTGCACACGTCCAGAGGCCACGGTTAACACTTTCCATCAGGTGGGCCGTATGCTAATCTGTCACTTAAGTGATATACATTGGTGGTCCACAGTCTGACGGCCTGATGATTTTTCACGCCCCGGTTAAAAGACCCGGTACTTTAGCTAGAAAGAAATTTAAGCATTTGAAATTACATCTATCAAGGCTGCCAAAGCAGACACCGCTGTTTAAAGATCGTCATCAACTGAAATAGTGGCCAAGTATCTTCTGGACTTCACTTTAGTTTCTTAACATTCAGAAGGGTACAGTCAATTAAAGGACCGAATATATAAAAAAATATGCAAGTCTGTATGATTATGAGAATGGATGGATGGATCTTTGTTACTCAATGACGTCAGGATGGTTGACAGATCTGGATTAACTTTTGAACACAGATTACATACATTTACATTTGGCTACTTCATTTCCGGAAAGAAAATCTGTGGGTCCTGGGAATGGGATCAGTACTTCATGCAGGTGGAACTAAGGTCAAAAGCTAGTAAGATATAAAATGCTAAACTGCTGTGAGTCATAGGAGTTCATAAGGTCATGGCTCCCATGAACAATAACCACTCTTGAATTAATTACTACCTATCTATTTTCTAAACCATAAATCGTAACAAAAAACTCGTGCTGTATAATATCATTACGTCACTGCTATATACAGGACGGTTCATAAAGAGTCATGACCCTCAAAAATAATAAATACTCACAGATTAATTAACGGTGTAAACATTTTCCTTAAAACCATAAATCGCAACAAAAAACACACGTCCTATATAATTAATCGTACGTCACTGATATATACAGGTTGATACAAAAAACCTTGAAACCTTTTTTAGAACGTGAGTAGAAATAATTAACCCGTAACATATTTCAATAAAACAAAAAGCTATAAAAAGTGGGGTATCGCTTACATTTTAACAAGTGGAATGAGTTTATCTAATTAATAGAGGTCGACGGTCTGTTAATAAATGAAAGTGTAGTCAGACGGCACTACGTTACGATAAGGGTTAAGTACGAGTACACGCAATACGAATGAATTCTTTGTGAATTTGAATAGTCTTTTTTACCCCACTGCGCCAGCGATTGTAATGTATTACGCACGTATGTATATGTATGTAGTTTTCTTTGTGGTCCTCTACAGGCAATACGCCTAAAAATAAAATAAAGAGATGAAGTGGCCCTATTCTGCTCCACCGGGAATATTTCCTGTGGGTGTCGTTTAAGGCGACTAAGGGATAGGGCTGTTCTCCATCATACAGTAAACATACAGCCCAAGAATAAGTGCCCGGTTGACGGCAATAGACTCGCCCCCTATTGCGTGGGACCAAAGTTATATATGTCGAAATGTAGGTGTTATTGCACCTCTGGATGCCCCTTCAGGGATTTATATATAAATTAATGAATGGGGTCTTAAATGAGAGGTATTCACCTCCTGAGTGTCATAGGGTACATAAAAAATCAACAAAAAATTCTGTGCTTCAGGGAATAAATAGATAATTTATCGTGACGTCACATAATCAATAAACCAGTAGGCAGTTAAGATGTGTACAACGATACCTCATTTATCGAATGCTGATAAGTAATTTAGAAATAATGAGGGAAATGATCGCGTTAATTCCCGTTAACATTATTGTATATCATGGAACGCGAGAGTTTTAAAAGTAAATAATGTGAGGACAGAATATGATTAGCTGAACAGACGAATCTGATCTTTCTGTTTCTTCCTGTAAGAGAAAGATCGCAGGTTCGAATCCCGCCTGAACCCATTGAATTTTATCTATCTTAATTGATAACTCTATCATCCCAGTCCAAATCATAACCCTCTATTTGATACGATATAGTTAGTTGTTTTATTGTCAGGTCTTTTTTCGCAGGCTTAATTTATTGCCTTGCTAATATTGTTGTAAATTTAAGAGCATTGATCTGGATATAAAATATAGTTGGTCAATTTTGATGCTTATACACCTCTGCATATTGTATTCATCTCCAAAGGAGTAGACTTATGGAGATATATTGAGTAAGAGAGAGAGAGAGAGTATGTGCTATCAGTGGAAAAAGTAAAGGCAAGCCCTGCTTTGTCTTCTACACTGACGGCACAGAAACTCTGTGCATACAGGGTCAGCACTTTCCATAAGGTGGGCCGGGTGCTTGTCTGCCGCCTAGCAGACAAGCACCCGGTCTTAGGTAAGTGGTTTAAAAAAAGATCTCGATTTTCATAAATGTTACTTTGTTACCTAAATTTTTATTAAATAATATCTAGATCTAAAATGGACTACCTCGTATGAGGGAGATAGGAATATGAGCAGAGTAAGTATTAGGTGTGGATTATGGAATATGGAATATTTTATAAAAAAATAAAACTTTGATTTTTATTATGTCATATTCCGCAGTCTCAAGATTATAACCAATTACATAAAACATAACTACAACTTGATTGGTTATCATTTTCAATAGTGATTATAAGCCCAAAGGTAAATCAATCAATCAATTAGTTACCAACCAATTTATTGTACACTAGCACCGCGCCGCGGTTTCACCCGCGTATATCCTGATCCCATGGGAATATCGGGATTAAAAGTAGCCTATGTTACTCACGAGGAATGTAGCTTTCTAATGAAAAAAGAATTATTAAAATCGGTCCAGTACTTTTTGAGTTTATTCGTTACATACAAAAATACAAATCTTTCCTCTTTATAATATTATATTATTATTAGTATAGATTACGCTGCACAATCTCAAAATCATTATGGCATATAAACGACAACCGTGATACAATAACACCACAATGTATACTCTTTTATTCGGCACTCATAACTAACAATGAACAATTTAACTATTATAATGTACTATCAAACATACGTTATCTTCCATAGTTTTAACTAATTAGAGCAAGCAGATGCACAGCGGTTACTATCAGCGGTCGCATTCCTCCACTCGCTACTTGATTGATAGCTGTTTATCTAATGTCTGAGTGTAATGCTGCTTCTTCCGTAACACTAAACTTATGTGTGCTTTCTAATAGACATTACATTGAATTTGCTTAAACTTTCAAGATTTATTATGTTGAGCTGATTGCTGAGAAGCTTTGATTCTGACTTTTTTTTCTTTTTCATCATCGTCATTCTAATGTTAATCCCAGTCGCATCCGAAGTTTACAGTTTTTCCAGTCTAAGTCATGTTTTGGCTGCAAATTGATGTTTTCTTTTTTTATACCACTATTATATCCGGGGTCGTTCATTAGTCCTAACAAGACTATAGAGTGTAATTTTATAACGATAGTGTGTATTTCACGATAAAATGACTAAATCAATCTGGGCTTTGATTCCGCTAAAATCCATTTTATTTTAGGCTTAAAAGTATTTTGATAAATGTCCAAAATGAAAAGGCTTTTTCCAGAGCAAATGAAAAAGTGTAAAGAAACTATTTTCATTTAATTTTGGACTTTAAATCTACAGAAATAAAGACCTAAATTTATTGCCATTTTTTGCAGTCTCTGTGGTGTGATAATGGTTTACCTTTAGTAGAAACGAGGTCCTGAATGAAAATTAACACACTGGAATAGCAGAAACTATTTAACAGGGTATTTTCAAAGGAGTCGGCCTTACGAGCGAGAGATCCCGGGTTCGAATCCTGGCCATTACACTACCGATGTTAACCCACTCCCAGCACAAGCCACCATTGTCACCAGTGTCACCATTGTCACACGGTATGTGTAAGAAATGGTGACCCTCTTTTTTGGAACTTTGCCTTCTGCTTACCATCAGGTAAGGCGAAGTCTAATTGACGTGTCCGATATAAAAAAAAAACCAGCAATTTAGATTAGTTGGAGGGGTTAGAGTGATAGTAATTGCGGTTGCTAATATTCTCTTTAAAAAAATGTCTTTTGTCTAAAAGGACAGCTACATTCTATCATTGCACCTCTCGCCACAGGCAGGGAATTCATCCTCATGCATTGCGACCTGAGACGATGCGCATATTGCTGTATAAAAGAAACTTCATCCCACACACACTCGAACTGTTGAATAACCTCCCTGCTGCGGTTTTCCCAAGCACCTACAATATGGGGTTCTTCAAGTGTGAGATCAGAAGGTTTCTTCGTAGTCGGCAGCGTGAGTTTAACACCCCTAGTGTTGCATACGTCCATAGGCCACGGTAACCGCTTCCCATCAAGTGGGCCGTGTGCTTATCTGCCACGTAAGTGGTATAAAAAAAACATAACAAAATATATCAGTTAATAAGGCTATATTAACTATAGAATACTCTAGTCAAGCAAAAAGTGACGTTTAACAATCAGTTCCTAGTTCATAGAATTCTTAGCTAGCAATTATAAGAACGGCTAATTGCTCGTTGCTCATGTTCATGTCAGGATTTGTATGCAGTGGAATTGAAATGTGTATTCAATGTTTTTACTTAATGTAGATAAGTTATGTTAGGTAACTATTAGCGTTAGTTTGTCTCGAGAGTCTCGTAGTTTTGGCATATGAGACAATTTTATGATGAAATTACTGGGAATTTCCAAGAATTCCACATTCTCAGAATAAAATTAGAATCTAGTTAATTTTGGCGATAACTTTAAAATATATTCATATATCCTTTTTTAAATATTTAACTTCGTCGCTTATGTTATGGTATGAAAAAACGGGGGGAATCTAGAATGTGGGAACAAGACTCTCTTTCGCAGATGTTCAAACTGTTAATTTTTTAAAGATTATAGTGCAAGTCTTTTTTTTAAAGAAAAACCTTTGAATTAAATAAATCTAATGAAAGTTAGAGCATATGTAACGCTTTTTTTACGATTAATGGGCCTACGGTTAATACTAACTACAACTAGAAATACTTAGCTAATAATGATATTTTTTATAACTAAGACACGCCAATTTGACTTCACCTCGACTGATGGTAAGCTAAAGGCAAAGTCTCAGTAAAGAGAGTCACCATTACAGACACTAAGTAACGCTACAATGGTGGCACTCAGCTTGGCGGCCTTATCAGATGCTTTTTCACGCCCCGCTTAAAGGACCCGGGACTGTAGGAAGAAGGAAACACGTGAGCTATACGTATTAGCAGAATAATTTTATTTAGGTGCCCAGTTTGGTAAATACGTATAAGTTTTGCAATCTAATAATACTAAACTAAACAATAACCCCTTTCAAACTATACACGCGACACACATTCTTTTAGATGACACAGTAGCGAACCGACCGGCTGCGGTGCTAAAAGGTCACTAGTTCCTGGAACAAATATTTGTATTTGTTCTCAGCCTGTTTGTGTGTTGCACTAACGGGACACAAGTGTGCAGTTACATTAGTGTAAGTGTATGTGAATTTTAAGTAAACAGGGGGGTAACTATGAAACATCCGAAACTTCGGATTGGTACAAAACAGAAACGAGAAAGACGTCATTTAGCTTTGTAGGTATCATGTTCTGGGGAAGGACTGCTATCTGGGGGCGAGGGATATCAGGGGATACACCCGGGCATCCAAAGACTTAAGATGATGTGCGGTTTTAATCGGTTCAAATCCGACAAAACTCCCACTGTATCAGAAACCCTTCACGAAAAATAGGATCCATTAAGGGTAATCTTAGAAGAGTTTACTTTATGATTTAATTTGAACAGAAGTATCGCATATCATCTTTGGATTTGGTCCCTAGAACCGATGGCCCGAAACTTCGATCCGCTGCAGATGTTCATGGTAGCCCTGCCTGTTTTCTTGTATTTTGAAGTAAGAAACTATTTTATTTGTTTACGGTGTATTAGTTTAAGCAATTTACTTACCTATGCTATAAAGTATCGTGTAGTTGTTATTTTTATGTTCCAAACCGACTCTTCAATTTTATTTATTTCTTTTAATAACTAAACCCTAACTCGTTAGAAATAACAGGTCCTACTATGTCCTACTTCCCTCTTATATAAACGCATAACATTATCATTTTATTACAGAATCACAATATCACACGCCAACTGTATGAATTATTTTCTGTCGTATAACTCTAGAACTCCTAAATCGTTTGTTTTATATAATACTTATGAATTATTGTCAATAGTATCATCGGAGCGTGGGGTTCAATGACTTCTCCTTTGGATTAGCTAATACAGCTTTTATGGGAATAACCGTCCTTTGACCTTCTAACACTGAGAGAAAATCCTGCATTAATGCTTCGTTCTTCAATCACTAGGTCTACTGA
Organism: Eilema griseolum; assembly: GCA_963662185.1. Classification (NCBI taxonomy): domain Eukaryota; kingdom Metazoa; phylum Arthropoda; class Insecta; order Lepidoptera; family Erebidae; genus Eilema; species Eilema griseolum. Next base: position 5,858,127 of record OY759250.1, read on the forward strand.
CTTGCAAGTGAGGTCAACTTAGGCCCCAAAGATCTTGGCTAAAAAAAACAACCTGTATAAATTTTTAAATCTTGACATTACCCCATCTCACTCTTTCTTTCGGTTTTTGCAGTCTCAAAAGACATATTCTTCCAAGAATCTAACTTGAATTTCCAGCTTAAATAACAAATTCCTCGAAATCTATCTAGACGTTTTACACGTCGCAAACCCAAGCGAATTCACTACAGTCATTACAAGAAAATAGCCACAAACATAATTTATTGGACCCCACAGCATGCCCTCAAAGAAACTGCGTGTGCGCATAACTACGGAATACTGGCAACATCAAATCGGTCATTATGAGGTATTAACGGAGTAGGCAGTGGTTGAAGCCATATAATTTTTAATAGCAGTAAGTGCTTGTAATTAATTTTGCAACAACAGCCTGTGTTTCTGGTAATCAATTGTGGGGTATTGTCGTTTTATATAAAGGATGTGGCCATGGTTACAGCGGATTGTTTCATTGATTTTTATTGCATTCGGGCGGTTTTTGGACCACACTAAGTCTTAAAGTAAAATTTTATTATTGTGTAAGTATTTGACGAGAATATTATAAGTGGAATTTTTTTTATTTCAATAGTTTTTTTTAAAATATCAACATCTTATTACTATTAGAGCTAGCGGGATATTTATCATGAAGGAATTGGAGTATTGGTGGTAAAAGTTAAAACATTTTTAGGAGGAAATATAGCGATCTACCCTCACATAGTAAAGTGATGTACCATGATAGTTAAATATCAAGAACTAAGCGGTTCGGAGTTTTGGAGACTCTTTCCTTTGTCGCACCATTAAGGCCTGGAATTCATTACTAGCTCACGTGTTTTCTTATTCCTACAGTCTGTACTTTAAGCGGGGCGTGAAAAAGCATATGATGAGGCCGTCAAGCTGAATGTCACCATTGCAACATGGTATATGTAAGTAATGGTGACCAAATGCCTTCAGCTTACCATCAGGCGAGGCGAAATGTAATTAACTACATACATACATATAATCACGCCTTTATCGCTAGAGGGTTAAGCAGAGGTGAAGTAACACCCACACTTCACCAATCATTGAATTCAGTCCCATGTAATAGGGGATGCCGTCTTCCGGGTACTATTGTTGACTCGAGCAATGCATCTAAAGCTGAGTCTGGACTGTATATATCTGTCTGGTGTTAAACAGCCCTATCCCTTAGTCGTCTTGTACGACACCGCATGGGAAGTGATGGGTGGCCCATTCTACTCTACCGGGAACCAAGCGGCGGATGTAATTAACTTGTCCTATATAAAAAAAAAAACAATTTCTCAATTCAGAAACCGGCCAAGCGTTTGTACAGACTGATTTTTTCTTAACCTCTAGTGTTAAAATAAGCATTGATCTATAAGGTTAACGTGAATTTGAATTTAACATTCAACTCACCATTTGAACTTCATCGCAGTTGTTTTGTTTTAACACATTGAGCAAGAAAGATCAAATCATTAAGTCGGACATTAGCGGCAAGATGCGCACAGGTTAGCAGATATTTATAATAATTTCAGTTCGTTCACATTCGCACACACCCGTATTTAATTACCTGGATCTTCATCATAAATGACTTCGCACACTAGGGTGAATATTTTTTACCAACAAGTATTAGATATTATAACTTGTGAGTCTTTCTTCCTAAGTATTTAGTGTTTTGAGAGTTTGAATTTCGATATAATATGAACAAGTTAGTTTAAATAATAGAAATTTACATTTTGAAATAAGGGAGATCATATATGTATAAATAAATGACTGTGTTTATACATATAATCACTCCTCCGGAGGGTTAAGCAGGGGTGATAAACCACCCACATACCACCAATCATTGTATTCGGTCCCACGGAATAGGAGGTGAGCCACAGAAGTTTTCCGGGCACTATTGTTATTGCCTTGAGTCATGCATCTGAGGCTGAGTGTGAGCTGTATATATCTGTCTGATGTAAAACAGCCCTATCCCTTAGTCGCCTTGTACGACAACGCATGGGAAGAGATGGGTTAGTCTAAATTCTACTCTGCCGTAAGCCATGGTGTGCTGTTAAATGCAGTTAAAATTGTTATTAACAGAATATTAAAACAAAACAGACAGACAAGCACACGGCCCACCTGATGAAAGGTGGTTACCGTGGCCTATGGGCGTGTGTAACACCAGAGGAGCCACACTTGCGCTGCCGACCCTGTAAGCACAGATTTTCTGTGCCATCAGTGTATAAGACAAAGCAGGATAAGCCTTTAATCTTCCCACTGACAGCACGAATTCTCCAGTGAGCTCTGGCTACACTACTCACTGCTGACAACACAACACAAAGTTATTATGGGCGCGGTATTCTGTAGGTACTTCCCCAATCGGACTGCTCAATCGGGCGGAAATACCGTCTACCTCCTACACAAAATTAAAGAGCATTTCTATCACATTAAAGACTGGTGGTCAGGTGTATGACGACCCTAACCTGTAAAGCAATACTCGTATGTTCTGAGTAATGAAGCTTTGAGATACATGTGTTTCTATGAGGGTTTAAAAACCATTATTGCTCCTAATGAATGTAGCAGTATAATGAAGCGAGTAAATTACAATTTAATTTTCCAATTACGATTAAAACATGAGAAATGAAAACATAGCAGGGTTGTATTGTATATGATAGACTGACAGCAGAATAAGTTCATACTACACCCCATTCGGTTAGGTATTTAACTAGACATAATCAATTTTGATATGTCTTTTTAGTTTTTATTTTGATTGTTTTTTATACCACTTAGGTGGCAGACAAGCGCACCTATAGACGTATGTAACACCAGAGAAGCCACACTCGCGCTGCCGACCCTGTAAGCACAGAGTTTCTGTGCCGTCAGTGTAGAGGACAAATCAGGACAAGCCTTTAGTCATCCCACTGACAGCACAAATTCTCCAGTGAGCTCTGGCTACCCGACTCACCGCTGGGAACACAACACGAAGTTATTATAACCGCGGTATTCTGTAGGGCGGAGCTACTTTCCCAGTCGGCCTGCTCAATTGGGCGGAAATACCGCCGTGTCCTACCTCTTATAATATTATTTTCTGTTTAGAAACTCATTTCAGAGACTAAATACAAAAATTTAACCACTAGTAAGTCAGTCTAGTGTATTTGTTTTATGTGTGTTTTTTTATAAAAAGTCGCATCAATATTGTTTGTCTTCAGTTAAGTACTTGACCAAATGGAGTTATAACGTTCGCCAATGTTAATTAAACCCTCTCCCTACAATAGAATATTCTCTATAAATATCTTTTAACAATATGATAATGCATAGCCGGTAAACAAATAACTTGCACTCTTTTAGTTAGACACACTTCTGCCTATCTCGTACCACATAAAACAGGTGTGAATATACAAAAAAATAAATATTCTCAAGTCGAGAAGCCTTTAAAATCCTACAACAGAGAGTCTACACTCAAACTATTATTTGTATACATACATAATTAAGTGGGCCGGCCGCAGTAGCTGTACTCGTATTTACATAATTATTGCTTAAATATTCTGCTCAGTTTTGTGTGGTTTGCGTCTGACAAATTATCACGAGCTCTGTTGACTTCACTGGGGCTTAGAAGAGGGGGGAATAATACCTAAGAAATGCGTACCATGAAGTGCTTAAAGAGGTCGCGGTTTGGAATGAAAGGAATGTAGTTAAACAACTTTTATAACTTCATTACTCTCCCTCTGGATCACGGTGTAAAACACGATTGCTTACTGAATGTTGTAGAAGGCCTTTTTTGTGCGCAAAATCCCTCCCCTACGGAAGCCGGTGGGGGAATTATTTTGGGCTTGAACTGACTAAAATGCACGACAACTGTGAGGGCCGCAGTTACGGCAGGTGAGATTATCTGAGACTATCCATCGCATGTTATGGCAGGTCTATAGCTGTTGTATGCTGACTTAATGTTAATAGTCTTAATGGGTCGTTACGGGGGTGTGGACAAACATATCACTCATACGCAGGTTTTTTTTATACTGCTTAGGTGGCAGACAAGCATACGGCCCACTTGAAAGTGGTTACCGTGACTTGTGAACATGTGTAACACCAGGAGAGTCACAGCCGTGCTGTCAACCCTGTAAGAACAGAGATTTTCTTTGCCGTCAGTGCAGAACACAAAATCAGGACAAGCCTTTGGTCTTCCCACTGACAGCACAAAAACTCTCTAGTGAGCTCTGGGTACCTTACGCACCGCCGGGAATTCAACACGAGGTTATTATAGCCGTGGTATTCTGCAGGGTGGAGGTACCTACTTCCCCAGTCAGACTGCTCAATTAGGATGAAAACAGCGTCGTGTCCTACCTCCTACGATAACAGGTTTATATCATGGGAATTCGCAACTGACGAGAAGAACGAGATTGAATTATACTGAGATTCTTGTAAACAAATTCGTATCAATGTGTGTGCGCATATATTCAAGTTGAACTTCTGTACCTCATATGTACCATAAAAAAAAAAGTAAATGTACAGTGGGCTGCAGAAGTCCGTATACAGCTTGATCTATAATCTTTTAAGCAACTTTAATAGAATGAAATACAGATGATTTTACCTCTGTTAAAAAAACAAAAAAGCACCAACTACACACGTTTAGAAAAATAAAGAAATGTATTTATTTACAGTTTATACGTAGGTGGTTGTTATTAGCCATCAATGTATTAATTGATTTGACAACAAGGTCGTCCTATTCTGCCCAATGCTGCTTAATATGTTACTTTGTTATCATAAAATATGCTTTACCAAATAAGATATTGCCTAACTAAACTGCAAGTATGATTTTTCACTATTTTAATTCCCAAAGTAAGTCAAAATATAAACAATTTAACTTTTTAGATTCCACATTTAATTACAAATTACTTTCGGTACGTATGCAATATGAACCAAGATAAATGCGAAATTCCCTTGCACTCCATACATTTATACTACTCGCGATTGGCGTGTGACGTCACTAGCAAGTACAATTATCTATGGAGAGATTTCGAGAGGCGCGAAAAATTGAATTTTTCAAATCAAATTTCTTAAAACTATTTTATATTTCGCTTTAGCAGTTCATTATATTACTATAGAGTGGTCTTTTTTATATTATTAAAAATTATCCAATAGAGTATTGTAGACTGGAGTTAGAATTCTGCAGCTCACTATTATACGTCGCGGTAATATCAAATATGCAGAAGACTAATTTTAACCTTACCTGTCTGCACGTGTTCCAAGCATACATTATATCTAATGATTACTATGCATAGTGTGTAGGTATTCATACAATACTTGTTCATGAATGACATCATCACGCGATGAGGCGTGGTCGTCATTATGTAGGTGAATAGCCAAAATATTTAGGTTTTTTTGTTTGCCTTTTTTTTTCTTTTTGCTTTACATCGTCACGTGGTTATAGACGTATTGATTAATATCCGTTCTTGCGTTTTTTATTGTATATTAATGCTTGTAATATGCTAAGTTGTAGGCAGAACTGGATAAATTACAATCATATTTCACCGGATATACTTTTCGATGCCATAGATAACATGTATGGGGTTCTATCTTTGAGGCCTAATTTTGCCTTATCTGCATCTCGGTACATCTGTTAATTTGTTATTTTATGCATGAGGCTATGGCACAGGCTATCAAACGTTGGGGTCAGCACCCAAATCCTGGCAAGAAGACATAGAAGAGCAATACTCGAACTTCAATATGGATACTAGTTTTATAACCAAGATTGACGCTCAAATACTGATGACTGATGGCCCAAGAACGACGTCATAGAATAGTGAACAAGATGATTATTGTAATAATTTGATTCGCCGCAATATGTTATTCTTTTACATACGTGGTTCCCGGCAGAGTGGAATTTGGACCACCCCATCTCTTCCTATACGGTGTCATAGAAGGCGACTAAGGGATAGCGCTGTTTAACATAAGACAGATATATACAGCCCAGGCTCAGCCTGAGATGCATGGCTCGGTCAACAATAGTGCCCGGAAGACAACTATAGGCTCATCTCCTATTACGTGGTACCGAATTCAATGATTGGTGAAATGTGTGTGTTAATTCACCTCTGCCTAACGCTCCGGGGATAAAGTCGTGATTATATGTATGTATGTATGTGCATCTCCCTGTGAAATGTCATCTCCTCAGTCCTTCCCTTCTTTGTTATATTATCATCTTTTTAAATTCTATCCATCTTTTCTTGTTTTTATAGTTTAGGCTTCTGAAAAGCAAAAAAACGGAATCCTTTTAGGAACACTTCGTTGTCCGTCCCTCTGTTTGTCTGTCAAGACCTTTTTCTAGAATGCGTGGAGGTATCAAGTTGAAACTCATACCACATACGTCTTTTTTTTTATCCCCCCTGATACCTCCCCACCGGAACCGGTGGAAGAGGTTATGTCGGACTCGAACCGACTAAAACGCACGCCGCCTGTGGGTCGTTATGGTTGCCGAAGGTGAGGTTGACAGGCATATCCTTTGCACCCCGGCCGACCCAGAGCCATCTCTCACGATCTGGCCCTCTTCTCGGGTGTAGGGACTACAGAGCCAGACACGCCACCGCTCCACATACGTCTTGAAACTATGCAAAAATCAAACTTCTAAGTCAACGCATTCAAAATATTTTACGGTTTTTTTTAAACTTAAGTTACATAACCCTCGGCGTGCAAATCCAACTCGCACTTGTACGGTTTTTTTTTATAAAACTTTAAATACTTGGCAATGTAATGTTAAAATTGCATTTTAATAGACCTAATATGTTATTAATAAGAAACGCACTGCTCTTAATCAATCAATGTTACTGATATAAATGTCATGGCCATTGGCAAACACGTTTGAAAAATAACATGAGGTAACCATAGATTGCTAATGATGACGTCATCTTACATATAGACATATGAATTAGTTGCATAGACGGATCAAGAATGCTTAGTATAATATTAGCTTAAAAGCCACCGTGTCGTAATAAGTATCTTTTTGTTTGTCTAAGTTTTTTATTGGTCATTTGAGTAGGTGTTATTATAGAATTGATGAGTTGTGAAACATATTTGAGCCATCGGTGTATTATTCTTTTTAAATAAGTGTATAATGCTGATGTTTAATGCCGGGTATTCAAGTGTGCATTTCGTATATACTCGGTTATCGTTCGCGATCGTCCGATGGTGAACGATGGCTAACGATTAAGCTGTATGCAACCCTTCCACTCTATAGGGCATTGACATACAAAAAAACCCTGGTAATGGACCAGGGTTTTTTTGTATGTCAATGCCCTACTCCCTTCCATTATACTTGTTCTACTGTAAATCTGCCAGTGCACAGTAAAAAATATCTATACTCATAGTGCGTTATCAAATGAGTTGTCGATCAAAGAAAACAATTCCCTTGATTTTTGATTAAATATAACAGATACAATATACCTACATAATACATTTCGGCCAATAAAATTAATTAAATAACCTGACCGTATCCGGCGTAAGAGTGCCCATAACACTCGCTGCGTTTCCACGTTGGATTACGATGGCCAGCCTTTGCACCAAGAACGCTCCAGAACGGGATTCACCTGTTGTCTCGTTAAGCCTATTTCCAATATCTTATACAAAGTTTTAGGCCTCCTTGCTCCCGCACTCCAAGGTCTCCACCGCTATCAGCATAAAGTGGTACAGTGGCTTTAAATCGGTATATTTAATAGTTCTTTTAATACCTCTTAGGTAGCAGACAAGCACACGGCCCACCTGTTAGAAGTGGTTACTGTGGCCTATGGACGTGTGGGCGCCAGGGGCACCAGGTACACCAGGGGCGTTACACTCGCGCTGTCGACCCTGAAGAAACCTTCTGATGCCCCTCTTGAAGAACCCCATATTGTAGGCGCTTGGGAAAATCGCAGTTGGGCATTCATTCCACAGCTTGAGTGTGTGGAGATGAAGTTTTTTTCATACCGCACAGTGCGCACCGTCTCAGGTCGCAATATGTGAGGATGAATTCCCTGCCTACGACGAGCGGTGCGGCTATAGATGTAGGTTTTTTTAGCCCGTGTCTTTCACCGCGGCAGACAGAGAGTGACCGGTGCGACTAAGATGGCTGGCGGCATTTTGGAATTGATTTTGAATATAGAAGTGATAAGTTGCTTACTATAGTGTAGGTTTATTTTGTTTTTTTTAGACTTTATGCATTATGTACCGTGCTAGTAATGACACATTTTATAATACCAAAAAAAACCATCATAGAAAGTGAACCCTGTATATTATGTGGGTAGTACACAACTAACTGCGATACTGATATTACAATGAATTCAAAAATAACATCAAAAGCAGTACAGCATTTTGTGAGCAAAGGGTCTGTCAATTGTTAAATTCAGTTCAATTTATAATGATGATAAATGATCACCTCGCCAACTGAAGTGACGTCGGGTCGATCCCTGTAATGGAAAATAATTTGTTTGATTCATAAATAAATTTGCTGAGAGTTGCTGTATTTTATATCCGTTAGTGTTTGTTTGTTACGAATGCATAACGTGTAGATGGAGCCCGAATAGGTCTAACACCTGATTTAGCTGCAATTCTTTGATGTCGCCATTGAGTTGGCGAGGTCAGGTGATAGTCGCTTCACGGAAACTATCGAAGCTCAGTCAAATCTGCAGTTATGTAAAGCTGACCCCATATTCCGAGGTGAAAAGTTAGGATGCAACTGGGATTACCTCTAGGCTGAAAAAGAAGAGTGTGTTTGATTGTGAATTTGCGAGACGTAGAAAAGATTATGAAGAAAATTCGTTTCGAAACGTACCAACAACATAATATATTATTAACACTCAACATAATAATATTTTTGATGCTGTTGAAAGCTTATGCAAATATTACACATCGCAATAATTTATTATTTTCAATGGATTCTATTTATTTTATATAATTTAATTCTATAACACTGTTCCAGACGATTCAGTCGCAGAATGATTGAGTGATATGAATGATTCTATTTATATTTCTATACTAATATTATAAACTATTGAAGATTGTTTATTTGTTCTTTGGTTGAGCGCGCTAATCTTAGGAACTACTTGTTCGAATTGAAAAATTCTTTTTGCGTTGAATAGTGCACTTATCGACAAAGATTTTAGGCTATATATCATCACGATATTACTTAAGGGAGCGAAGTAATGATCATAAATGTACAGATCACACAACAGATCCGGCAGATTTCCATACATTAATTATTATTTCTTTTTTTTTAAAACCACTTAGGTGGCAGACAAGCACACGGCCCATCTGATGGAAAGTGGTTACCGTGGCCTATTGACGTGTGCAACGCCAACCCTGTAAACACAAGAGTTTTTGTGCCGTCAGTGTAAAAGACACAGCAGGACAAGCTTTTGGTCTTCCCACTGACTGTACAAAATCTCTCCAGTGAGCTCTGGCTACCCTACTCACCGCCGGAAACACAACACGAGGTTATTATAGCCGCGGTATTCTGTAGGACGAAGGTAGGTACTTCCCCAGTTGGACTGCTCAATTGAACGGAAATACCGCAGTGTCCTACCTCCTCTGATTGTCTGATCTGATGAATATGGTGATACGAGTCAGCTAGTTAACCATAAAACAGAGGTTAAAAAATTGTCAAGTCACTCTAATAGACCTTGAACGATCGGGTTTTATTGCAAAACCAGTATGTTATCAACTCGCCAGTTAAAAGCTTAAAAGTCGTACTACTGTCGGCGGTCTTCAGACGTCACAATTTTTATAATAAACAGGTTATTTATAACGATACATTCATTACTATTATCTTGATAGAAGTGGGCTATATTTTACAAATGTCATCACAATCCACGTCATCAACTTGACCAGTGGGCGTACGAGTTTTATTCAAAGAATTTATATTACTATGTCACAACACTACTTTAATATATGAATAGAAATAGATAATACAGTTTAAAATGCGTAAAGTATCAAAATATTATGAATTTGATGTGTTTGAGGGGAAAGAAATCTGTGAAGATAGTTATTTAATAAGTTGCAATTTCTTTATTCGACCGCCAATCCTGGTTTAAATTAAAACATGCATTTTATTGCCTGGAATCTGCTGTCCTGTTTCTACTTTCTATAACTTGATATTTGACTTTTACGATAGGGACTGCCATCTGATGTCTAAAACCCGAGAGGAAAATCTGCACCAAAGCTAGCCATGTATGGACATTAAAAAAATTGGTGAGATCCCATTTACCTCCTTCAGTTAGTAAAAACTAAGGTATAAGATAAGTAGGTAAATGAAAGATATGATCTTTATTATGCAGTACCAAAAAATAATTGTGAAATTTATAATAATATTATAAAATATCGATAAACATGCGTGAAGCTCTATAACGTATAAAAAACAGCTTTTATCCCTAAATAAATGGACGTACCCAATATCGTATTAGAACAGATTTATTACATAACAATATGTTTTAAAAAACTATTAGTCGAACCCCAAAACCTTTGTTCACCTATAAAATATATTAGGGGAATGAACTACACCATAGTTTAATCCACCGATGAATGAATTATCTTTTTTTAATCTTCTTTAAATGAAAATGGGACTATAAACTCTCGTATTACTATTATATAAATAAAGTATAGTATTTCTATGCCCGACTGACTCAGTGGTAATGAGGCTGGCATGAGGTCGGGGTTTGATTCCAGAGATAATTAAATTATAATTAGCCTTTCTCAGTACTTTATTAGTTTTTATAGGAAGTAGGACACGGCGGTATTTCTACCCAATTGAGCAGTCCGACTGGGGAAGTACCTCCGCCCTATAAAATACCGCGGTTATAATAACTTCGTGTTGTGTTCCCAGTGGTAAGTAGGGTAGCCAGAGCTTACTGGATAATTTGTACTGTCAGTGGGATGACTAAAGGCTTGTCCTGCTTTGTCCTCTACACTGACGGCACAGAAACTCTGTGCTTACGGGGTCGGCAGCGCGAGTGTGGCTTCTCTGGTGTTACACACGTCCATAGGCCACGGTAACCACTTTCCATCAGGTAGGCTGTGCGCTTATCTGCCACCTAAGTGGTATAAAAAAGGTACCAACATTTAAATAATTAAGTAACAATGCTATATTACGCAGAGGCTCCAGTAACCGCTTACCATAAAGTAAATCATATTCTATTGATCGAGTTTGTTTTCCATATTTTTATAACAACATTCCAATAGATATTATGTTTGCTTGCCATACAATCACACATACAATACAAATATCACAAGTCACTCACACAAATATCACATCGACACACACAAATATCACATCTACACTCACACAAATATCACAATTACACACACGTGCAAAACAAAATCCAATCATAAATTAAAAAAGCATTTATTAGCTTACTAATAGCCCGTTATACTAATTATTACTATACATATACTACTAAGTATATCTTATTATCTTTCATTTTAATATTTGCTTAGTAAAACTATACAATTAAGTATTGAATCGTCTCTGTAATGAAGTGTTTAAAGGCTGAACCAACAGGCAGTCACAAGAATCTTGCTTGCCTTGGCTATTTCCTACTTGTCCGCTACTGCGAGATAGCCTCCTACCAATGTATTCACACACAATATTGAATTACGAAGATTGACGAACGTATCACGATTGTGTTATGAACTTGACAACTGTTAATTGAATTATGACGTCATTATTTTGTAAGTTTTCATGTGATATATCTTTGTATTTAGACAATGTTTAGGATTGTTTTAGTTGTGTATGTAATTGGACATAACTTTAGGTTAATCAGATGAGAAATATATCAAATACAATATAATTCATTGTTTGCGTAAAACTGGGGAGTATAAATATCATTGATAAAAAAATTCAAAATTTGAATAAATTAAAATGAGAGTAATGAAAAGTAGGAACAAAAGGTTTTATCTACAAGTCTTGGAGATACGGGTATAATATCTAATTCTACTGTTATATTTTACAGGACTTGCCGTGATTACAGTATAGGTAACCACTTTTATACTAGGTACTGATGTTTCCGTAATTTTAATTATTAATTAAAGTTGATTAAAATAAACTGAACTGTATATCTGGAAAGGCGAAAGATTAACAGTGAGACTGGATTTTACGGTCATAAATGCATTTATTCAATTACTTTCATTCGGTTAAAAGAGGGAACTGAATTTAACTGATCGAATTTTTAATCGTGGTATCTAGTTTTAGTCATAATTTGTGATCTTTTGGGAGATAAAACAATACGTTTAAAGTTTCATGGTACGGGGTTTTTGGAATTGTGCAGAGGAATTCCGCTTTGAGCTTTTTTCTTGTTTTACAGTGCATCAATGTGTAATAATATTTGAAGTTGTTAAAAGTAAATATATGTAGAATGTTGTAACTTTTATTTATGAACACATGATTAAAATAATTAATCGGTGTGTTAATTGTGTTTAAATCAATTTTTTATACCACTCAAGTGGCAGACAAGCACATGTCCACCTGAAGAAAACTGATTACCGTGGCCTATGGACGTGTGTAACACCAGAGGAGTCACACTCGCGCTGCCGACCCTGTAAGCACAGAGAGTTTCTGTGTCGTCAGTGTAGAAGACAAAGCAGAACAAGGCTTTAGTCTTCCCACCGACACCACAAACTATTCACCGCTCTACTCACCGCTGGAAATACAACGCGAAGTTATTATGGTCACGGTATTCTGAAGGACGGAGGTACTTCCTCAGTCGGACTTCTCAATCGGACGGAAATACTAATAAATAAAGTTGCAGTGTCTGTTTATCATAATAAAAATATAGTTGCTTAATAACATTATCATTGCATAGGAACTTATATGGTGCAAGTCTATCTCATAACAATGTATTTCTGTTTAATCCGAATTTTTTTCAAGGTTTTTACTACCGATGCTGTGATGATCTCCCTGCGACTAAAATTCATCTTCATCATCATTCAAAACATCTATTAGGAGCGAAGTTCACCAATGATAGGTATAGAAATAAATTTGTAATCGTTAGTCAATAAGTTGAAGTTTCATGCAGCTATTTTTACTGATGGAATCTAATTTAAGGTAGTACCTAAAGAAACATTCAGGACAACTCATCAGTTGGTTTGTGGTTATCATGGCATATAAATGCGAAGAAAAATGTTAGGAAGAGAGGTGATTGACGTATGACGTTAAAGGTGGTAGGTACTCAAAAATAAACAAAAGCAACAAAAAAGCATTTTAGTTTTGAGCGCGTTCAATCCGGTCGGTGGTAAACCCGCACCTGTAACGTTGTAACGCTTTTTTTTATTGTGCGCAAAATCCCAGCCGGTGGGGGAGGATATGTATGATAATAATTTCTTGCACCATGGCTGACACAGGGCCAACTCCTTTGAAACGGTCTCGTGAGGACTACGGAGTCCCCGTCCCCGGGTATAGGGAGGCGCGCACGTGCCGCCATCGCGGCCTGCTTCTGCTAGGGTGACAGGCGACTCCACCCGTCAACCCAGACCGCGCAAGTGCAACGCCTGGGAAAACTGTACTCAGTGAGGTTAATTGATTAAGGTGACCGATTTACGTACGTAAGCAACGTAACTTGTAAGTTCGTACGAGTTCAAAAGGTATGATGTGGTGGTTTAAACACGAATTACAAAATCAAGTATATTAGGCAGGTGTGCAAGTCAATCAGGGTCAGCCTCGAACAAGATTCAACCAAGAACACCGCCCAATTGGTCATGCTCTGAAAAAAGGGCAGGTCAGAAGCGCCCAAAACTGACAGACATGTGTGAAAGGTATAATGATAGTAGAGAAAGTTCGTGAGAGGTGTAGGGCCGGAAGTAAATGCATTACTATGTGTCTACTTAGTTCAGAAAAGAAAATTTAAAAATAGCCATTCTAGATCTTGATAATACTAGTCTTCAATGAAAAGGGGTTATATGTGGATCATATTTAAAATAACTAGTAGTTCTGTGAACAGTAGACCTCACAAATACCCTTTGTCACATTTTTCTGGTACCCATAATCAAAAGCGTTCTTAAATAATGAGATAGGACACTTCCTCCGTTTCCTCCACCGTTTTCCCTCCTAGCAATAAAAAGCTATCGAGAAAAGATGAATTTTAAATAAAAGAACATTTGTGCCAGGTTTGGTGATAATTGGTTAAAAAAGCACCCCCTAGGCTGGAACTGACAAACATACTGATATAGATACAAACAAAAGCAAAATCGGCCACCTTCTTGAAATAGAGACTTTCGCTCGCTTTGCTAGCTCGGTCTGTTATAGAAAAGAACAACACGTGGACAAAGTGCACGCTATAGATCGATGGGACAATAAAATCATAGTTGGCGAAATGGGGGTGTTAATACACATCTGTCTACCCATTCAGGGATTTACAGGTGTGAATGTAACAGATAGGAAAGTAACAGAAAATATAACGGAGAGGGCTTTAACGGCACGTTTAAATTATATTACCAAGTAATAATATCACTAAATTTTGTCAGAAATCAATAATAATTAATAATCAGTTTTAGTCAATACCTTGAAAGAAACTTTCTCCACAATGTAAATATATATTAAGTACATATTATGTATGTCTTTTACCTCGTTACAATTTTTATAAAGGTAAGTAGATAGTTACTAGAATTAATTAAATTAAATCGCAGTTACATTACAGTAATTAATTAATAACAATCTTAATTATTACAGTATTATATAAGACAGTGGAAATTAAAAAAAAACGCAAATTAAAAGGTGCTGTTAAAATCATAAAGTAAAAAGGTACAGTTACATAGTAAAATAATAATATGTATGAATGTTTAAATAATAATCTCTTGCGTTGTTACTATTATAATAAATGCAAAAATATGAAGTGCACAGATTGATAGGCTTACGCCGCGCGGTTTCCGGCAAAGCACAAATTCGGACCTCCCCATCTCTTCCCATACGGTGTCGTACAAGGCGACTAAGGGATAGGGCTGTTTAACACCAGACAGATACAGTCCAGACTCAGCTTTAGATGTATTGCTCGAGTCAACTGCAATAGGCTCACTCCCTATTACGTGGGACTGAATTCAATGATTGGTGAAATGTGGGTGTTAATACACGTCTGCCTAACCCTCCGGGGATAAAGGCGTGATTATATGTATGTATGTATGTACAGGTGGAAAGAGGACGTACGTCATGTACTCAGACGTACCAACTCTTTTACGCATAATCGCCCTATACAGAAGATTCCAATCTAATTCAACACAGTGATAGATTATAATCTGGAATAGTATAGGCAAATTTTAAATTCGGTAATAACTTTATGTACCTCATCGGAACGGGTTCAGTATTCAACTCAGGAGAATGACGGTATCTGTGACAAGGTGGTAGTGCATTTGACTGCTGCGTCGGGAGGTGTGGATTTGATTCCCGCATTGTGCAAATATTTGTTAACATTATTATGTTCATTTGCATTGGTTTACGCGCTTCTATTTATAATATGTACCGCTATCCAAAACCCATAACACAAGTTAGTTGAATCTGAAGAGAGCTATGAGTATGGATAGTAAAAAATCTCGAGAGAAGCCGCTCATAGCAGTTATCACACAATCTAAAAAATCCACAGTCTGTTTCTCGAGGATACCCAAAACTGTTTACTCCAAACTTAACACCATAACGTTAATTGAGAGTTCCTTCGTTATCGTTGCTTCCGATTCCGGAAAGGACTTTTTAGAGATTCAAAAATGTTATTAATGTTAATAACTGTTTACTTTGTATCCCCATCTAGATCTTCGGGACCTAAGACGACTTCACGTATAAGTTAGTACACCTGCTACTAATTAACGCGGGTCGACAGTATCGCTCCTGTTAGCCAAGATAAGCCAAAAACGTAGAGTAGTGAGTGAACTCTAGGTGCCAAAGTACGAGCTTTGGATGTAACCAGAATTGACTAACATTTATGTCATTTGGATAAGGTGTTACATTCGTGACTCTTTAGCGAGATCACCTGTTAAATGACAGAATACCTCGTATGCTTACACTCATAGCTGAGATGATGTGAAAAGATTAATTCAAAAATCATTAATACTTGAGTCTAATCATGATTTCCCCGTCTTGATTCCCCTTGATTTATTTACCTTATAATACATACATACATACAATTACGCCGTTGTCCCTGGAGGGTGAGGCAGAGGTGAATTCACCTATATTTCACCAAAAATTGTATTCGGTCAAACATAATATAGGGTGAAGCTATTGCCGTATTCCGGTCACAATTGTTGACTCGAGGCATGCTTCTGAGGCTGAGTCTGGGCTACGTATATCTGTCTGATCTTAAACAACCCCATCACTTAGTCGCCTTGTAGAGATGGGGTGGCCCTAATTCTACTCTGCCGGAAACCACGCGGCAAGGCCTTATAATAAATAGCGTGATAAAACGCTATTTTGAAACCTAAAATATTCGGGTGGAATGGAGAACGGAGGAAAAGAAGACTTGCTCACTAAAAAACATGCTAAGTAATATTCGTCACTCTGTATGAAGAGTACTGTCAGTAATTACTCCTAAGTGTGAATGAAAAATTGATGAATAAAACATTCAGTCAATAAAAAACTTACAATCTGCTGGTCTCTTAGTTAAGTTAATATCATTAAGCACGTACTCGAGTAACATTAAACAGCTGTAGCTTGAACTTATTCATTATGTAATGGATATTTTTAATTCCATTATAAGTAAGGTTCATTTTTATCATTCACAAAAACAGTAGGTAGACACAAAATGATTCTACTTAGACATTAAACCGGTTTCTTACTGACAGAATGCGAATTAAATAGATGATTAAATATTCTATGAAGATTGTTCCGGTGTGTGGTTCCCGGTGAGGTAAAATATCACCACTTATATTTCGTATTTGTTTGACTAGAAGGAAGATGGTTGTAAGAAAGAAAGGAAATATCTTTAAATTAGTACCTCTTAGACAAGAGGCACAACAATAGTAGAATAGAATAAAATAGAATTATCCCTATATATTTTTACGTGCGAAAAATCCTCACGGATACCCCCCGCCGGAGCCGGTGGGAGAGTTCATGTTGGACTCGAACCGACTAAAACACACGGGACCTGTGGGTCGTAGCTGGTTGCCGAAGCTAAGGTTGACAGGCATATCCCTCCCACCCCGGCAGACACAGGGCCATCTTTCTCGATCTGGCCCTCCTCAGGAATTATCAAGGATTGACACATATTTACGACTGTCATATTCTTTATTTTTTTATTTATTTATTCAACTTTATGCACAGTAATTTTGTACAAAGGTGGACTTAATGCCAAATTCATTATCTAACAGTCAACCTTATATTACCTGTCATAGGCGCCGTCATTCTATTCTATTCCACTAGGGACCAATCAATAAGCATATAGCAGTGCACTGCTGGACATAGCTCCAAAAGTTGGGAGGTTTTGGCCTACTGTCTCCACGTGGACCAGACGTGGTACAGGGTTTTATTTCTAGTTTTCCTTCTCTAGCAGTGATATCGTTTGCGTATTTTGCCGTTCGTCGCCTCTTACGACACCGGTCTGATGAGACGGGGTAGTGATTCGTTTATTCTTTCTCCATCACCACAGGGACCAATGGGTACTTATAAAGAAGACGAATCTACAATTTTTATTCCAGGATACGAGCCGAATGGTACCTGATGGTATGAATAGATAACAAAATATTTGCTGCAATGAAATGTATGCTAATGTATGTCACATCCGCTCAAAACTTGACTTAGGGAAAGCATTGTTATCACAGTAAACATATTTATCTGACAGTAAACATCTCTCATCATACGTATTAGAAGCGCTCTTGTCGGCGGAGTAATTACCACTCTTCTCCTCCGCCAATCTTTTGAGGTCCTGATACGATCTAACTTGTATCTTTTCCCATCTGACGGCACAGAAACTCTGTACTTACAGCGCGATTGTGACTCCTCTGGTGTTACAGACGTCCATAGGTCACGGTAAACACTTTCCATCAGGTGGGCCGTGTGCTTGTTTGCCAACTAAGTGGTGTAAAAAAAAAATCTTCTTCATCTTAGTGTTAATCTCAGTCGCATCGGAAGCTTAACTTCGAAGTCTGGGGTCCACTTTACCAGTCTAACTGCGTATTGAACATCGATTCTTTCCGTGAAGTAACTGCCGTCTGACTTCCGCAACCAGAAGGCGATATCGAAGTTTGACCAGTTGTTAGACTTCTTTCCAACTCTCCGTGTGACTGCCGTTGGATATTCGCATGGAAACCGTAACTGACGGCGTAAAGTGTAAAGTTCTCTCCGAAGCACGACTAGACCAGTGCAAATACTCATATTTATGCACACAAATATTTGCACAGAGCGGGGATCGAACCCACACCTCCTGTGTAGCGACCACGTTCACTACCACCACGTCACAGAGTCTGTCACCATTTTTCTTATCTATGCCATACATGTTACTCTCAGCCTAACTCTGCCTATCTTTCCTCCTGCCTTTCCTTTGTATGATATTTTTTAAAGAGAAGTCGTGTCTTATCAGGTGGCCAATCATCTTTCCTCTCCGGTTCTCAATTACTTTCAACGTAGACCTTCTTCCCTGTCCTTTCGTATCTCAATCCTTGCATCACATTTCAAATGCTTTTAATCTCTGTCCCTCTGGGCCATAATCCACGTCCAACATTAACAGTAAACATACAACCTATGAAATATCTGGTGCCGGCAATAAAGTAGATTTAAACTTTTTCATTCAAGAAGCAGGTAAATACAAATTAGGAAAAAAAATGAACATACATGTCGTGACTTGAACCTCTCAAGAGAGGGACCGCCGTGAGTGCAAATACCTTCCTTGACATGGTGTTTACGATATGATACTCATAATTCATCATCACAATTTTTTCCTAACAAGTTCTGGTTATATCTAAAGCTTCTGCACAGACTTCTGCTAGTCTGGGATCCACCACTTACCTACTTTTCTTTTGCAAATCAAGAGCTTATCTTGGTTTATACATGAGAGGAAAACCTGCGTCTCGAACAAAGTTCGAAACATCATAAGTTTATAGTCAAAGTATTTATGACTGATTCCTACAATTTTATAACTTGTATAACTTAGACTTGGGCTTAATCTGTTTTAAGTTGTTACTAAGTACTGAATTTTGGAAGATAGAGTTAAAAGTTTTTGTGTCGAGAGCTCAAGAGTTTAGTAATTTGTTTTGATGCTGGAAAATCGTTTGTGTTTCGGGATTATCGGGATTTCTGAAGTGTCACAGATTATGTACTCACACAACTCTACAAAAAAGTAGAGCTAAGCAAAAAATTTTTACGTATTTATTTTACAATTTCATTCAATTGTTAACTGTATAAAATGTATTAATAACATCAATATGGCTCTACAAAAAGTAGTGCAAGGTGAAAAACAAAAGGAAATAAACAGTTTTATTACATTGTAATACAATTTTTATACTCGCCACATATATTATTATAATAAACCAAACACAAATGACTCTACAAAAAATGTATAGCGAGTTAAAAATACGTGTGTATTTTACATGTGCTAATGTATTTTTTTTACGTTTTTTAACACTACAAGGTTATCTAGAGTCACGGCCATAACATTTCAATGAAGTTTCCAAATTACTATCAAGTAAAAGACTTTGCTTTGTGGAGCGTAACAGCTGATTCGTATCCCGCGTAAAACAACAGTCAAACGAGAAAATCCAACCAAAATACGACGGTGAAACACCCATACAAAATGTATTATACAATAGAACTCCTTAACATGTAAACTGGACATACCGTTTTGCCACGATAGCGCAAACAAATCGTCGCCGTGAAGCCATTGCAGTTCACTTATTATAGTCGACATATCAGCTGCAATCGACATTAAAACATGACAGCATAACTCCACAACACAAGTGATCACATCACTATCACAAAAAACCCGCGAACTTGATCCGATCCCTCCAAAACACAACACTAGTTTTAAAAAAAAGCCACTTGAAAATTCCTATAAAATGTGTACAAATTGAAAAACTTTCGCTTACGCTAAATATCACCAATATCGTGTTACAATTGATATTACGAAACGTCAGCTTGACAGATCGTACGGGGTTAACGAACGGCGTGCGCAGACGCAGCGTACGTGCGGCGCGCGCGATCGAAGCCAACCGACTGGCCCAACGAGTCTTGTTGTAAACAGTGCGCCACAGTATCGATAACCTTCCGAATATCGACAAACACATCACTAGTTCACGAATTGCTACTCGAGAACAAGGCCGGCGATTTTTACGGTTTTCACGGTGTAATTGTGAGGTTAATGTCGGTTCGGAATTTTACCGGTGGCCTGCTTTGTATGATTGATATACCAATCGTCAATGGTAAACCAAAACTTTTTAATGAACTTCCCAGATCGTACTCGAAAAAGACCATGTCGACCTAGGTAACAATTAGTCAAAGAATTACTAATGATTTCATTATATTCGTACATGTCTAAACATGTACGATTCTTGACTAAAATTTGTTAGATAAGAAGGATCTGAGAAGTGACTCGGAGAGCATGTTAAGCAGTCCAGTCCAGTAGGCAACAGTGGCGAAGAGGGAAAATTTTCAAAATAGAAGGTAAAGTTGAAAAACTTAACTCGATCAAGTTTTTCATGCACCATGCGACCCATTGGGATGCCGGTAGGAATTGGAGTCAATCCCTTTACGCTTCATGAAAGTTATCGAAGTCAAGTCTAATAGGTACTTACACAGTTAGACAGGAAAAAGCGGACCCTGAACTGTAAGGCAAAAACTCCGAATGCGGCAAGGATGAGAAAGAAGAAGGATTGCCGAAGAAACTAGTCCACGATAGGCTAAATAAAAAAACATGTAAATAAGAAGGATGTCTGTCAGGACTCTATTAAGGTCAGGGGATACCCTAGCCAACCTCACCAGTTGGCGGTATACCTGTTGATCCACGGAAGAGGCTCTGGCATAGGTTTTCCTATTTTGGCTGGAGGGTCAAACAACAATTGCTTCTTCAAAAGCCAAGATAATCCGATTCCGCCCGATTCAGAGACAGCTGACTGCGGACACCAAAACGCAAGCTTTAGATATAACCAGGATTTACGATGATGAAGAATTTTAATAGTGAAGATGGTGGGAAGTTGGGAAAAAACCCAAGTTAAGATCGTCGGATCTTTTTAAGCTGGGGATTTTCCAACTTCCAACCTATTATCTCACTCAAAAACTAAAAAAGTACAATATGGCTAAAGTTCAAAGCACTTTACGCTCATTCTCCGTAAATATTAACTGTTAAATTTAAAAAAAAACTGCAAGTACCAATAATGACAATTGGAGAATAATTTTGTTTTAAGCTTAGTCTTTCATTAAATAGGTTTTATTTGTAGTATTTCAATTTAAAAACCAAAAAGTTTCAGCCCTCTTAATTAAGTTACTTTAACCTGTAGTGTTCATTGGTTCGACAAATATAAAAACAAATATACCTTCATTTTTATGGCGATGGTCCCACCTTTCTTTATCAAATTATCTACTCTTTGGTGTTTATTTAGATGTGAATAGATTTTTCTTTTTCAAATAAAATTAATTATATTTTTATT
The DNA here is from genome assembly GCA_963662185.1 of Eilema griseolum. NCBI lineage: Eukaryota > Metazoa > Arthropoda > Insecta > Lepidoptera > Erebidae > Eilema > Eilema griseolum. The sequence goes on from OY759250.1 coordinate 5,879,700, forward strand.
CACATGTTTATAACAAGTTTTATTAATGTACATTTCATATGTGTGAAAATAAGTAATAAAATGAGTGTTTGATGTTCTGCCAATTATTTCTTTGAACTGTAGACTAAATAAAAAGGCGCCAAGTGTATGTCGTGCTATGATCTGTAAATGGTTTTTAACGGAAGAACATTAAAAAATGAAAAATATTAATAAATAAAAATAATAATAATTTATTGTAATGGTAGTAATTTAAACTGTTTTCCAGCACGGAAGGGTTTGCTTGATTCCTCGACTGAGGAAGTGGCCATGGCTGAAATGTCAGTCGTTTTATAAATATAAATATTTATTTTTGTCTATTTACTCTTTCATTCATTCTTTTCATTTTAGGCCCTGGTGGGCCTAAATAACCTTACCTAGACCTTAAATTTGGCAAGGGAGTTACAACCCGTTTACTCTAAGTTTGAGCCAAAGGTCCAAACTTAAAATAAACAGTTAAGATAAGAAAAAAATGAATTAGTTCAGTCGGGATCCGAACCCCCGATCTTTCCTTTAAATTCTATCTTAATCGATGTGAATAGTTAGCATACTAAATGTTTTGAAATTTCATTCAATTAAATGAAACGGGTTATAAGAACACATCTTTTCATACAACTTTAAAGAAAAGGTATAGGTACTTATCTCTTTTGCTGACTATAGGCACAACTACTGATTAACGACGAGGTTCTGGTACAAGCTTTCATTTAAAAAAATATTCCACATATTCACATATTGCTTTTGTTGGTACGTATCTCAGCATTTGATTATTTTCTCATGGATCCCATCATCATATTTTAACCAAATTTATAAGTAACCTATATAATATTATTTTTTTATTTAGGCATTTAACAAAAAAATTACAATTCGTACGAATTCGTTGTATTTTTTTGTAAATAAAAAGAATATATCAACATCTTGTTAATAACATTTGTTAATGATACTTTTGCTTTTTACGTTCATCAACTTATTCGAAATTTGAACCAAAATTTGACAACCTCGTTTGCACAAACTTTTTTCAGTCCGAACATTCCGGGTTACATTTATATACAACTACCGACCAAGCGCACCTGGTGATAAGCGTACATAAAGTCAGATTACTCGCCCCTGATTAAATTATTTAATATTATTTTTTTTAATATGGTTTTAACTTTTAACAAAAGAATACATTGAAATCGGACAATCCCACATAAAAATTAAAGAAGAAAATATTACGTGCTTCTGGACGTTTTTAACTTTTCGATAACATTCGAAATTTAAACCCCTTTTTCAGTTTCCATTTTTTTTACAAATACCCAATAAGCGCACGACTTGCACTTGCTAAAAACAAGTACTTTAGTACCTATTTTCTTTGACGTACCATAAGGACAAGGAATTCTATACCAACACATGTGTTACCTACTTTCTACAATCCTGGACCCTTTAAAACAGGTCGTGAAAAGGATCGTCAGTATCTAGCATGTATTTTGAGATTCATCCTAGCTTCTACCATCCAATGGGGCTCAGTCAATTGACAGACTATATAGAAAACCTTTCCAATTTACACAATACAATCCATTGTATAATTTGGATTGACTCGATTTGAATTGATTTTAATTTTTATTGCAAAAATTATTAGTCAATACAAATTTAATATTTTTATCCCGTTTGTTCTATCAGCCAAATCCGAATGCTTTAATCTTACAGTATTATAAGATAAGTTAATCAAAGGGAATGATCTCTTAATAAGAGATTAAGATAAAAATTTTGGATAAGGGCTTAATTGAATTGTACCTACACGGTGGCGGACTTTGCCTGATCCCTTTATGAACTACTTAAAGTCAGTGTCTTACTGATTAAGATCTTAATTATTAGAACACCCACTAAGTTATTAATAATTCACTAGGACAACACTACACAGAGTACACAACACTATAGTCACACGAGCCTCTACCCAACTTAGTTTGGGCTGTTTTTTATATATATTGTTGACACAGCATGAATTTATAAAGGGGCTGACGGGTGGAGCCGCCTGTCACCCTGGCGCACCTGGACGCAGCTCGCGGCGGCGACACGCTTGACTCACTTCCCCGTTTCCGGGGACAAGTTGTAGACTGCATGTTCCCCACAACTGAGGAAGGCCAGATCAAGAGAGAGGGCCCTCGGTCGGCGTGGATGCGAGAGATATACGTGTTAACCTCACCTTCGGCAACCAAAACCGACACACAGGCGACGTGCGTTTTATTCGGTTTGAGTCTGACATAACCTCTCCCACCGGCTCCGATGGGGATATTCGAGGGGACATTTCACATGTTAAAAAAGGGTTCTATACTATTAGAAAATTATAAGTTAGTCGCTAAATAAGGAACTATTATTAAAGCTATCGGGATATTTACCATGTTGTATGGTTCTGAGTTTCCAATATCTCGGTACTGTTGCAAACACTATGATCACGGAGAAACTATTCTTGTAAATTCTTGTATGTTTGTCTCTTTGTTAGCTTCGGACGCAAAAACTTCTGAACTGATTTCGATATAGTTTTTTTTAAGTCTTATTTAGACTCAAAATCTTTCGCTGCGATGGTTTGATCACAATTGGTTGAACACAACTGGAGATAAAGACCAAATCACGATAATCGTCCCACACGCGGGCGGATCCACAGGCAACAGCTAGTATTTTATAAAAACAAATGATGACACAGCATTAAAAAGATATTCATAACAAGCAACGTGTCGCGTGTATCTCATTTTACACTCAAGAAACAAAACAGAGACGGCAATCTAAATATCGTTATCTGTATTTGGTAACACACAGATAAATGAGACAGCGTCTTCTTGAAATGAGGATGCGCGGGAGCAGGTTTTCGTCACAGAGAATTAAATGATAAGAGAAAATTATGAGGCAATTGTGATGTCGTGTAGTTATTTCTTCCATATTTGATAATGTAGGTACAGTCAGCGTCAGTACGATCTTGACGAAAAAAGTACTTGCTACTTGTTACGGCGCGCCTCGCGAGCCCCCCATTTCTCGGGACGAGTTAGGGACTCTGTGGTCCCCACACCTGAGGAGGGAGCCAGATCGAGAGAGATATCCCTGGGTCGGCCAGGATGCGAGGGATATGCCTGTTAACCTCACCTTCGGCAACCAAAAAAATACACACGCACAGGTGGCGTGCATACGATTGGTCTGTTCGAGCCCGACATAACCTCTTCCACCGGCTCCGGTGGGGGGTATTCGTGGGGATTTTGCGCACGTAAAAAAAAAGTTCTTAAAATGATGTTAATGCCTCAGTTTTCCCCCCTTCTTGTTGACTAATTGTTATAATATTTGGTCCACACCTTTGGTTCAGACAATTATACAATTTAAATCAATAAAATAGTTTGATTTGTTCTTAATGCAAGATCGGTCTGACGATGCCGCAAAATCGGTATGTCAATATTTATTCCTTCACCATGCTTCTTTGCCTATTCGTTTATTATTTTAATAATATAGAATCTTCTTTATATTTCTGGAAAAATGAACGCTGGCCATATACTATTTATGTCAAAGTACCGTCAGCGGGCCAGATTAAATGCTTGCGCGGGCCGTACTTTCCCCATCACTGATTTAGACTCTGAAGATCTTTGAAGGGTCTTTCTTTGGGCTTTAAAACACCCACAGCGCTGGATTCTAATATAATTATGAATATTTAATAAAGTAAGCCATTTGGTTCGAAGTTAGTGTTATATATGCAATCTGAACGCTCACTCTGCCGCTGCAAGTGCCAAGCTGCCAGTATTCGGAATCTGATTGTAATTTATATCCGTTCGTAAAGCCGTGTCCTCAACAGCAGCTATAGCGGGGAAGCGACAGCAATAAAAAAAGTAGCTTCTTTGTGTTTATATTTTTTTCACCCTATGCAAATTGCGATGAAACATCCAGGTTTGTTACCTCCTCTGTAGGAGGATTTGGATATTTTTTTGCCATGATCATCAACTTAGCCTTATTTTATGTGGCATCCGAAACTTTCCTGGTTCCGCTTACTCACTGTCCTTATTTTTATTTGGATCATACAGTTCTTGTATGCATGCGATCGTCGTCTGAACTCCCTATATCAAGAGAAAGGTTTGCGCTAGACCCTTCTACATCAGTCAGAAGGTTTACAAGCTTGCACCGCTTGCACGTGAGGTATGAATTTGGCTTGGGCCCAATAATTTTGACAGGCTTCCCTCAGTAAAGCCCAATACAAAATAATTATATAAAATAATAAATTTTAAACATGCGTCGAGTTGCATCGAATTTTTTTAAATTTCACTAGAATCTTTAAAACTCGATCACCCTTCTCCTCGGTTAACGCTATCATTTAGCACACAGCCGTACCTCCGTTCAGAAACCAGACGACCAATAAAACATTACATATAGGTATAATAAAACTGCACCACATCTCTCGCGCTATCCGTACTATTACGATATTTTTTCTTCTTGTTTCTATTATTAAAGAATGCCGCAAGCCCCTGTAATAACCGGCGTGAAGATATACATTATAATAGCCTCGTAACAACCAATTATTTTGCACGGAAGTATGTAATTGGTGTGGTAGCATAGGCGCGCTGGTGGTATAAGGTCTTAAGTGCATGTAGGCAAGATATTGTTAATAGAACCATATCGTAAGATATTAGGTACGCGTTGAGGGTTAGTTTTAAGACTATCTTATATTAACAAATTGATTTAGGTGTTATATAGTTTTTTTTTATATAAGACACGTCAATTAGACTTCGCCTCGACTGATGGTAAGCTAAAGGCAAAGTCTCAGAAAAGAGGTACATATACCATGTTACAATGGTGACACTTAGCTTGACAGTCTCATTATATGCTTTTCACGCCCCGCTTATAGGACCGGGACTGTAGGAAGAAGGAAACACGTGAGTTGGTAATGAATTCCATGCCTAAATGATGCGACAGAGGAAAGAGTCTCCGAATCGCCTGGTTCTTGAACGAATTAGCTCATTAGAACATTCACCATAGTACAGATGTAAAAGTACTGCCATATGCGCAACATCTCTACTCATCTACAAAGGCTCTAGTGTGTTCATGACCACAGAATTCCCAATAATGCGGATCGCACGTCACTGTAACCTGTCGAGAGCATAAAGAAATTACTTTGCAGAGCCATCCCAGAGATGCGAGGAGTATTCCACGAAAGAGCAAATTTGTGTCCTGTAGAGAAAACACCGCTACTCCGGTGTGAAAAAACGTCTCACTCTGTTCAGGACTCCGAATTTACGCGAAGCTGTTTTGATGACGGATATATGTTGTGTATTTTGTTAAATTGGCTATTACCATGTTTACCTTGTCGTTGACATGTCATGAATAGCCGAATTGTAAGTCGCGATTGAAAAAAATCTGTTTACGGTAAGCATTATTAAATACTTAATGACTCGTGTCACGCCTCCGTTACTTTTTCTCTATCATCACCATTGTATATTTGTTCCCAGTTTGCTGAGGGCAAAGTGTCAGAAAAGAGGGTCACCATTACTTACATATACTATGTGACAATGGTGACACGCAGCTTGACGGCTTCATCATATGCTTTTTCACGCCCCGCTTAAAGGACCCGGGACTGTAGGAAGAAGCAAACACGTGAGCTGGTAATGTGCTCCAGGCCTTAATGGTGCGACAAAAGAAAGAGTCACCGAGTGGCACCGGAGGTTACATCTGCTTACTCTGTTCTCTCATTTTTGTTTGACTTATAGGCTAGAAGGTCTAGAGGCAGTCACTCCTATGCGACTGTCTCTAAACCTCCCAACCTCAAAAGCAAAGTCTGTACTAGAGTCCCGTTCATTAATCAGTAGCTGTACCAGATTGGCTCCATGATGAGTCACCGAGTTCTTTAATATTATTTCTGTACTTCAAATCGATATCAGCCATGTACACCTTCACTGTTATGGCACATTATTTCATGTATGTTCTATGCCATAACAGTGGAAACTTCTCCAGAATACCGTTGGTACCTGGTCTCGTTTTATTTTAATTTTCTATTCACCTTTCTGAATTCCGCTATCACAATACTTACTATCTAGTAGAACGTGGGAGTCAAATAAATTAAAAAAAATACAGTTAAAATGGATTTCGTCTAGTTCCGATTCAAACGAGGATTTGAAGACAATTGGCCATATTTACATAATATAAGTTTCTATTGTCAGTTTAGTTACATAAATGGTCCATTGTTAGTTAAAACTATTCACAATTTTACACAGAGAAGCGTTAATACCGAACTTTCTAGTGTAATTATTTGGTTCGCATTGCGAATTTATTGTCATGCTGGTTATATTTCGACAGCTTGTTTTCACCTGTTTGAGAATGTTTGGGAACAAGCGAAGTATGTTCAAGCATGTAATTTGTACATGTGTAATATTGAAAGTTTGGGTGATGGAAGATAATTTGAGTCTAGTTTTAAAGGACTGGAATTCGTATTAAAGCTAAAGCTAAATACTCCCGTTTCCGATATTTCGACGCCGTTGCAAGTACCATGATCACGGAGGAACTGGAGTGTTGGCGCTCAACAGTGAAAAAGTTTTAGGAGTAAATATGTCGATCTATCTTCTTTCGCGTTATTTTACTATGCGTATCAGCACTACTAAACTCGAACTTGATATCGATCACGTTCATGACACGCAATGCTTTCTGTATCCACTCGCGATTTTGTTTTGTCTTGTTCCCGGTTGTTTTTGCAAAGATGGACAACTGGATGTAAAAAACAAAAAAAAAAGACGTTCGACAATTGAAAACCATCCTCACGTATGAAATTTCTATACTTTTGATTTCAATTGTTTCCCTAACCTATCATGATATATAGTGGCGTTCAGTCGACACAATTTAATTTTTTTCCGTTTTCATTTTGAGGTTTAGTATTAAAATTTAACACAGATAGATGGAGTTGTGTAGTTATGGCGTCAATATGAAATAAATAATGATTGTATCATAGGCCACCTTTATCAACGCTCACTATTATCAAGCTTTAAATGGTGGCGTAACCAGTAATCGGACTAGATAAAATGACTCAAATTCCTAAATCTATAAAATTATCATCATTAGCTAAACTAGTTGATCTCCAAGAAAAACATCGAAAGTGTAGTCGAAAGTATGAAATTGTTGTTGAAATGAAAGTAATAACAAAACAATATGAAAGTTTAAATTATAATGCACTACGATTTTGTTCCCACGGCAGTCGGCAGATGATCAAACGAATATTTTGCGATAAAATAAGTAATAAACGTTAAAGAATAAAACATAGAGAAGTGTATAATGATATATTTTAACCACTTAAGCGCTTTGCTGACGGAGTAAGTTAGAGAACACCCAATATTGTTAAGTAAAGAGTGGGTGCGTTCGACAAACATGGTAAATTGAAATAATACATCTCTTTGTATTTGTTAAAAAAAATAATAAAAAAGGTTAGAGAATTAAAGCAACTGGCCTTGTGCCACTGGATAAAGACGCTACTGGATAAAGACTCCCAATGTAGATACGCTAATAACTCAGTCCTCCGAATTCTGCTCCAGAATATCCCATTTCAGCAGGTTTTAAAATAATCATTTCATTTGGCGTTTCTAAGATAAATGATTATTGAATATATCTATGTTTTCGGATATCCTCACAGTTCTATGATAAAAGTCAATCAATTGCGAATCGGTTTCGCGCACTGAGAGCTTACTAAAAACTGAACTGAGGGATGAACTTATACTACATGAATTGCAATATATTTTAACTGCATTGACCTCCTGGTAATCATTCTATTATCTAAGCAAATTAAGAAACGTAGTCCAATCAGAAATATAATGTAAATTCTAATTTCAAACACAACAAAGATCTAAAAGCAAATCTATCCCACAATGTCGTCACGGCTAGTAAATGGCTCGTGTATTTTCTCTTTCCCTGTTTATTTACATAAAGGTGATCTGCGTGTAAACTTAGCATGTGTATAGATCAAATTCACAATATGGCTCGGTATTACACGTGTGTATAAAATGCGTGAATCGCTTAACAAAACTGATCCCATTTACCCGTTGGCTCCGATGTTAATGTTGTTTGGTGATAGTGATAAGTTGCAAGCGAATTTCTCAGTAATATCGAGAACATTGTGGAAAAATGTCGGTACAAAAAGTATTAACATTTTACTTTACATAAGCAATACGTAAGTTTTCCTTTCTGCCTTGCTCTACATTGCTGTTGCACCTACTTTGGTTGTAATATTATACTGTGTGTTATATATATAGAATATATTAAAAAAAATTCCTTTTTAATATTAACAAAATATAAAAAAGATTGCTTGGAAGAAATTGTGTAAATCGATAAGGCCGCCCTTTGTACTGTTCTTGTCTTCTCATTTTCTGTAACATGAATATTGTAATTGGCGTACAATAAAGAATATAAAAAAGGATTTGCCGTAATGGTCCACCTACGTGGTATGCGCGGGTAGACAGTGGAAAAGTAACCCTCAACGATATGGATATCAATAAAGACAATATTGAATAATAGACGAATAAATATCGCCAAACTCAGAACCATTAATTCTAACAATAACGTAAAGTCTTGCTAATTTTTTTATAATTCAATCATCGTCTGCTAGCTATCTACTTCCACGAGTGTCATATAAAGTGGCTGAGACATGAGGCAATTCTCCTTCCGAATATTTACAAAAATATCATAAATGAGGTCACATAAAGTGATTGAGGCGAGGCAACTCAAACGTCGGAGGACGATGAATGACCTCCACTGGGGGTGACGGGTGTCACCCTGGCAGAAGCAGTCCTCATCGGTGGCGCGCGTAGCAACCGACAACGACCGCCAGACATTTTAGTCGATTTTAGACCGACATAACCTCTTCCACTGACTCCGGTGGGGTAAGCAGGGGGAGCCGTGCGACAGCACGTTAAAAAAAAAAGGAAGTAAACCTCCTTAAAGCTCTTGAGCCACAGCAACGTGTATTCACCAGAAAGTTTTTGTGCTGTCAGTGGGAACACCAAAAGCTTGTTCTGCTTCGTTTTTTACACTGATGGCACAGAAACTCTCTGTGCTTACAGGGTTGACAGCGCGAGTGTGACACCCTTGGTTTTGCACACATCCATAGGCCACGGTAACCATTTTTCATCAGGTGGGTCGTGTGCTTGTCTGCCACCTAAGTGGTATAAAAAAAAACGTCATCACCTTAGCATTTGATAGGATTAAGCAGGGTTCAAATAGATAAATCTTAGTTGATAAAGTGAAAATAAGTATAAAATATAAACCTGCTTATACTTTTAACTTGCATCAAACACGAAAACGCCAACTCGAGTACGTTTCAGCAGTTCTTTTGTAAGTTATTTAAGTTGATTGTCGAGTGGTTTGTCCACCGTGCTCATATTAGCGTCGTGTGGGTGTCCACCCTTTGTCGCCGAGACACAAATAGGAGTGCTGTTGCGAACGACCAAGTTTGAATAGAATTTTAGATTAGTACAGAGGTATTATTGGGAAGTTTCTTCAGTTTAATAGTTGATATGAGTATGAGCGCGGGTTCTACTGTCCTTAAATGACTGCCATTTGAGACCCAACCACGGAAAAATAGCGTGCAGGTATAGCGAATCGTACGAGTACTTATTTTTCTTATGAGTAGCTCAGTTCAAGTCTTGTATTGGACATTTTCCCGATCTAAATCTATTAGAACTTATCTTTACTCAGGAGCTCTTTTCGACAAAGAATAATTGTATGACCACTTGCTCTCGGTTCAGTTTATTATAGATTAATAATGTAAAAACTTTCCAAACTCAAACGGGTCAGTGACATCGGTACAAACAGATCAACATTCGATTCCGGGATGTATCACTCGACAGCGGCCATTGGTTCGAGCTGTTTATTGACGCGCATCGTCCTTCTGTGTTTAGAATATTTCCTTCGTTAGATTGTCACTATTTTGGTGTCTGTAACGTAAAAGGATTGGGAGATGCGACGACAGATCAAGTGAAGATTGTAATCTAATTATACATTTATTTAAAACTGAAAGCATGTTAAACCGTCGGTTACCATACGGAAAGTCCGTTAACTGGCTCTTTTAGATAAGTGGCAACTCGTTTTTCAGTATATTGTATTAATTACCTGTATTGACATGTATTTTGACGTTTATGACATACGTTGACAACTGTCAAAAACGTCATAAACTTCAAAATAAGAGTCAATTCCAATTTTGTTTTACCATTTAGGTGGCGGACAAGCACACGGCCAACCTGGTATAATGGTAATCATCATTATATTATACAATTACGCCAAAAACGCTTTTTGCAGAGTAAATGATAAAACTCTTTTTATTTGTGGACTTTAGGTGTGTAGAAAAAGTCTAAAAATTAATGTCATTTTTGAAGTATTTGTGGTATGATAGTTGTTTGCTTTAGTAGAATCGAGAGCCAAAGTGATTGAATTATGAAAAAAGCATAATAAAATAATACAAAAAACATAACATAAATATAAATATTTCTTTGTTGTGCAACTTAATGAAACTTATAAATTGGATGCTACCTTTTGTAGCACATCGATAACTATCCGACCAGAATTAAAACTTACTATAAAATGTTCGAAATTCATATCTGTTCTTATAGGGATGTTATGTCTCTATTTTATGCCTTAAATCACGGAACTCACACGAATCACGTGGCACTAATATTTTCAGAATTGAACAAAAAAATTTTAAGCTGCGCATAATGGAGTGCTTAATATAAAAGCTCTTAATGGAATTACTTCACCTATTATTTAAAAGCAAATAGTCCACATAACCCCAGGGGTTATACTCGTATATTTTGTGAAGAATTAAATTTACGTAAAAGATTATTTTTACAAGCAAGCATCACGATAACCCAAAGAGCTTTCTTGCCTATCTTTTATGTAATGTGGATTAATTTACATAGAGTTAATTACAGTGGATTATTTACGATGCTTGTTTGTATTAAAAACCCATTGTATTTCTAATACTTGTAAAAATAACAGTTCTCAAAGGGTGAATTGATATTCTTTTTTAATTTTCCACCTTATTTATTTTCTTTCATCGAAATTTTGAGCGAATGGATAGAGTACTGATATCTATACTGAGTTCCTGTTGTATCTGTCACTTTCAGTACCATAAAGATTCCCGGGATTGAAAGACAATGTCAATGATTCACATAAATTTAGTTCTCGGGTTCCAGTTTCTTTATGTCTAGTTTGTTATGCGTTCATAAATACATACTCACACCTATTTCCCTCTGCAAATAGGCAGAGACAATATCCCGTTACTTATTTCTATCCTTATATCTTTTGCTTGAGTAAAATTAGAGTAATCTAAACATGGATTATTATGATTATTTCATCAAAAACAAATCAAGTGAACATGCAAAATAACTGTGCGGATACTCATTATAATTCCCTACGGGTGAACCTATTCTTATTAACTGTCCACTTGTTCTAAATTCACTAGCAATGCTTAATCCCGGGACTGACGCCGGGATCTCAAGTACAGCACTAACTACTACTAAAAAATATCATTGAACCGATAAATGTTATTTGAGCCTGTGGTTAATTTAATTAAAACACGTATTCTAAATCATTATTATAGTGACCTTAAATAGGGACAATGTTGAACGCAGTTTGTATTGTATAGTTTAATTTTATGGTGGGTCTACTACAATTTGTCACAGACAACAATGGAATATAATTCTTTTTCAATAGGAATCTGTGGTTGCCATAAACAATTGAAAGTATCTAGGGTGGACGTGTCAGTTCTAAGTCACGTCACGTTTCGAAAATAATATTTTCATCAAAATATAAATTATGGTAATACCTAATAAACTGACTAGCAAATTTTATTAACATTAGAAGCGATAAAATAAAATGATATATATACTAGATATTCGTGTGGAATTAATCAGTTACATGAAGTTAGGGTCACGTTGTCGTAATTTACTAATTACGGATGCTTTCCCGAGAAAAGATAGATGAACTATTAACAAACTAAATCTTCGAACTATTAGCGATATTGAATTATTACAAAATATGTCATTTGAGTTTGAATTTCAATTATGAATAGATATTTTTTTAAATATTTATTCATTATTTATATACAAATGATTTACATGATACATTTTCTCACCAAACTGTGACGTTTGATGGCGAGAGGAGCTCGATTCAAATACATAGTTTCCACTCCACACCTTCACCATTAAACTTAACACAATTATTTAACGTAGATCCTTGACGGCCGCTGCCACTGCAGTATTAATTGCAGCCGCAGGGCTTTTTGTATTTTATCAAAGAATATTTACAAAATACTAAAAAGTACATGAGAGAAGAAATCATTCTGACATTGATGTTCATCAATATTAGGATAATCATAGCTATTTGGACTGTGCTTTTACTAGACTTTTTTAATATTATATTAAACTAAATCCTAGCGCTAAGCATCCATTCATGTTACATTACTTAAGGTATACCCAAAAAAGAATAAGGTTTAAACACCTTGATTGATCAGCAAATATTTTTTAATTTTTTATTTATTTATTTAATTAAATACAAAACATTCGTTTTCGCATTTTCGTACTAATAACAGTAACTTCGAACTTAATACCCGGATGAGTACTGGCACGTTCACCCTATTTCTTCAGCGGATGACAATTTTTTTTTTTATTATAATAACTTCACAGCCGTCATTATTTTCAAATTGCGTTCGAAACTCAAATTCAAACTTATCGCTCCGTGACACCTCATAAACAATTACGAAGTATCACGATGCGTGACGAAGTGTTAACCAATACAGGATGACCTCTTAATTTCCTTTAAATTCTTCTGTAGTATGATAAAGTTATAGCAAAGTTATAGCATAGTCAAAAATGAGAGTCATAGGTAAACTGGTTGTTAGAAACAAGTTCGTAATGACAATTGAATGTTGTTATTCCTACTCATTTTATCACACTTTAGTTAAATGAGGTACATTTTCATGTGATTTGAATTCCTAATAGTGTTTTGTTTCTTAACAAGCCAAGTGTATGAATTGGTAAACAATTGCGAGTATATATATGCCTGTTAAAGTGTTTTCCCCTCAATGGTATACAGAAAAAAGAAACCTTCCATCTACTTTTGTCCTTGCACATTTACGAATATCCTCCATTGCCATTAAGCAAACTCGTCCGGTGTCGAGTGCCTGCCTGCCTTTTTCCGTACAAAATTGAAAATCATTTACACCGCATTTGTGCCATTTTATAGGTAACTAAAAAAGCAGACACACACAGGGAGTGCCGACACTAGTAAAAACTTTATACAATATAATATATAAATAGATTAGCACCATTTAAAAAAAAACACAAAAAGTACCCAATTGTTTTTACCACAAAGGCAAAATCGATTTTCCTAAAACATACATTTTGACGCAATAAATCAAAGAATCAATTTCATTTAAGTTAAAGAGCACATAATGTATGAACGTTAAAATTTCACAATTTTGTAAAGAAATAATATAAAAAAATGAAATAATATAAAAATAAACCATTGAAAAATAATTCTTTCGCTGGTTCGGCAGGTAAGTTTTACTAAGAAGCCCAAATTTAACCTTGAGTAATGTATACTACTGTTGTTTAATGGTTACTAGATCTTAAACGTTAAAATCAATATGTCCACTTAGGAAACGAAAAATTAAAGCTAATAAACACATCGTCTTGGTTATCACAGCCGTAGACAGACTCTTAAGCCACACCTACCAACAAAATGTTACTTAGTCAGCAGCACAACTATTTCTCAAGTTATCCAGGTCTCCCCAAGAGCTCACAGTACCGCAACGTGCGATAATATCTACTAAAACTACTTCTAACAAATTCCAAGAACTACCTACAAAGGACACAAAGGACACAAAGGACAAAGGGCATTCTCCAAACATTCCGAAATGTACGTACGAAAGTCTATAAATATAAGAATTTTACTAGTAACGCTTTTTTTTTTTTTTTTTTACGTGCACAAAATCCCCACGGATACCTCCCCACCGGAGCCGGTGGAGGAGGTTATGTCGGACTCGAACCGACTAAAACGCACGCCGCCTGTGGGTCGTTTCGGTTGCCGAAGGTGAGGTTGACAGGCATATCCCTCGCACCCCGGCCGACCCAGGGCCATCTCTCACGATCTGGCCCTCTTCTCGGGTGTGGGGACCACAGAGTCCCCAACTCGTCCCCGGAAACGGGGAGGCGCGCCACGCGCGCCGCCACCGCGGCCTGCTTCTGCCAGGGTGACAGGCGGCTTCACCTGTCACCCCCAGGCCGGCGCTCATGGGGGGCGGAGGTCGTTCATCGACCTCCGACGCCCGAGTTGCCTTCGTGCGCGGGCAGCTTGTCTAGCGATCCTTCGTCGCTCCCGCTGCCGCTCCCGCCCCGCCTCCTCCTTCCTTGTGAATTACTTGCTCGCAGAAGGAGGCGCCGGCCGCCCACGCATCCGCGCAGCGAACCATCGCCGCGAGCAAGGTGGAGAGCGTGAGAACCCTCACTCCCAAGGCCGCCACAAGCTCCCGCCTCGGCGTCTCCCACGCCGGACACTCGGTGAGCGTGTGCGGACCTGAGTCCTCGCTCGCGTCGCAGTGATGGCACTCGGACGTTGGCTCTTTCTGCATCCGACGCAGATACTTTCCGAAGCATCCGTGCTCGGTGATCATCTGCGTCAGACGGTACGAGAGGCTGCCGTGTGGCCTCTCTAGCCACTCCCCCATGATGGGTCTTACCGCCGTTACTACGGCGTGCCCTGCGCTTGGTTGCCCAAGTCGTCTCTCCCATTCTGCCACCATTTCCCTGTGGAGCCGGGATCTCACGGCCCGAATTTCTTCGGGCTCGGGATCGTGACCCCGCTCCCGCGCCGCCCTTCGGAACCTGTATAGCGCCGAAAGGCATCTCGCTTCCAGGATCCATGGTGGCGATCCGGCGAGGAGACTCGCCGCGTTGAATGATATCGTGCGGTACCCCCTTATGATGCGGCACGCCAACTTCCGCTGCGGACGCTGCAGCAGAAGCATGTGCCGATCACTCAGGGTGTCCGCCCACACGGGACACCCGTATTACTAGTAACGCTGTATAATATGTATATTGAAAGAATATTTCGTTTGTCTCTTCCATTATTATTTTATATCCATTATTATAATGTGCAAAGACGGGCGTTGAGGCTGGTTGACAATCCCATACTCACAGGTAGTGTGGAACCTCTTAGCTCTAGGAGGGACTACGCCACGCTGTGTGTGTTCTACCGCTTGTACAGTGGTTTGCGCTCAGATGAATTGTTAGACATGATGCTCACAGCTACATTCTATTCATCATGGAATTCATCGTCACACATTGCGACCTGAGACTATGCGCACTGTGCAGTATGAAAGAAACTTCATCCGACGCACACTCAAACTGTGGAATGACCTCCCTGCTGCGGTTTACCCAAGCACCTACAATATGGGGTTCTTCAAGAAGGGCATCAGAAGGTTTCTTCGTGGTCGGCAGCGCGAGTTTAACACCCTTGGTGTTGCATACGTCCATTGGCCACGGTAACCACTTCCCACCAGGTCGGCCGTGTGCTTGTCTGTCACCTAAGTGGTATAAAAAAATATAATAATATAGTTGTTGGAATATCTTTGTTTTTACTCAACTAATTGCGATAAAACCTTCTCAAGAGTTTAAGTCTGATCAAGAACTTAGAACTAGGCAAACAGACAAGAACTCCAAAAATATTGTTTTTTTTTTTAATATACAGACATGACCACTTTACAATTTGGTTCATCTCACTATGGTCACCATTTCTACAACGCCGTCTCAAAAATAATTGTAGGGAAAATAGATACATCCAAATTCTTTTGACAAGAATCAATAGGTTATTGACTGAACATTGATGATATTATTTATAATAACATAACATAAACTCACGCCTATATCCCCGAAGGGGTAGGCAGAGGTGCTAGCACCCACATTTCGCCAGTTTATGTTTAGGTCCCAATGTAATAGGTGGCGAGCCTATTGCCATTAACCGGGCACTTGTAAATCTGCGATAAATACACACATAACTTCGAAAAGCATCGAAAAGTCATAGGTGTGTGCCTTGGTAAAACCTGGGATCGAACCCGAGACCTCGTCTCAGCAGTTCATTACCCATACCACTAGGCTACCGCGGTACCGGTAGGTATAATTTAATTAATTATAAAATAGGTAAACTGGGTTGCTGAATACAGTGAATCGAAAAATTGCCTCGAGTAAATTACTCATACAGTCATTCAAAATGTGTTGTAAAAACTTTTTATTCGGAACTATATATCATCATCATCCTCCTGCCCTTATCCCAAGTTTGTTTGGGGTCGGCGCAACATGTGTTATTTTTCCATTCATCTCTTGTTGCAGTCATCTCAACATTCACTCTCTTCTTAATCATATCATTTTTCACACAGTCCATCCACCTCATTTTAGTTGTCACTCTCCCCTTGTAGTATTCCAACTTCGCTCGAAAACATCCAAATTCTTCTAAACATATATCCGTCTTAGGACGACGGTTAAGTGCCATCTTTTTTCCTTTTTTCCTTTATATATAGGACACGTCAATTAGACTTCCCCTTGCCTGATGGTAAGCTGAAGGCAAAGTCCCAAAAAAGAGTACTTACACATACCGTGTGACAATGGTGACCGTCAGCTTGACGGCCTCATCATATGCTTTTTCACGCCCCGCTTAAAGGCCCCGGGACTGTAGGAAGAAGGAAACACGTGAGCTGGTAATGAATTCCGACAATCGTACAAATTATCGGAACCATCATTCATTGATCCCGATAATCCCCCCTGGAAGGGTAAGATCGCGGGTTCGAATTCCGCCTAATTCAATTGTTTCTGTATCTTAATCGATTTGAATAGTTACCACAGTAAATGCTTTAAAATTTTATTCAAAAACGACGCGGCGACGCTTTGTTAGACGCCTTTAAAAAATAAGTAATTATTTCATTAAAGTTTTATATTTCTAATTGTGTTTATTTCGTGTGTTAGTAAACTGACCTTTAAAATGAAGTACTACTAGTACGAGCAATGGACGGAAGTTGAAACATGGCCTATCAAATTTCAGCAGGAAATTGACATAGGCGGCGCGTGCGCGAAAGTAAACCAAACTTGACTCATATGGGCGGATGGTGTAAGGCATCGGCGGCAGCGAGTTAGCAATAAAAATATGTTTTTTTCGTAGATCCTTAAATAGGATCGATGATACTGAAAGAGAAATTCATACAAAGTAAAATATGGCCTAGCAAGTGCAAAATCTGTGATGATGTGATCAAGTGCAAGATAGTTTTGAGTTATTTTTTATAAACATACATACATACATACAAGCATTTATCCCCGGGGGGTAAGGCAAAGGTGAATTAATACCCACATTTCACCAATCATTGAATTCGGTCCCACGTAATAGGGGGTGAGACTATTGCCGTCTTCCGGGCACTTTTGTTGACTCAAACCATGCATCTGAAGCTGAGTCTGAGCTGTTCATACCTGTTTGATGTTAAACAACCGTATCCCTTAGTCCCTTTTACGACACCGCATGGGAAGAGATGGGGTGGTCCAAATTCTACTCTGACGGAAACCACGTGTTTTTAGGTAGTTTAAACTGTTATTAGTCACTCTTTGACTAAAATAGTTTTAGTCACAGAACGAAATCTGCAAAAAAGGCAAGTAAACGACAATTGTTTTCAAATCTATTGGGGGATTGAAAAATATAAATTGAAAACATCCCTACTTACCCCTTCAGGAATATGAACGACGAATATCAATCTGTCAATCAATCAATTAATCTACTCTGAGGCACAGCTGAAAAAGGAAGCTAGGTTTACTACTAGTAACTGGTTCGGGTTCTATGACAAACATTAGTAGAAGCCTAGGCACCCATATGTGAAATACATATGGGGTTCTTCAAGAGGGGCATCTGAAGGTCTCTTCATGGTCGGCAGCGCGAGCGTAACACCCTTCGTGTTGATACGTCCATAGGCCACGGTAACAACTTCCCATCACGTGGGCCGTGTGCTTATCTGCCAGCTAAGTGGTTTTCTTAAGGTGTGGTTAATTGTCACACGGTATGTGTAGGTGTAATGGTGACCCTCTTTTCTGAGACTTTGCCTTCAGCTTACCATCAGGCAAGGCGAAGTCTAATTGACGTGTTCTATATATAAAAAAATAAATAAATAAATAAAATTTTCCCAAGCGCCTACAATATGGGGTTCTTCAAGAGGGGCATCAGAAGGTTTCTTCATGGTCGGCAGCGCGAGTGTAACACCCCTGGTGTTGCATACGTCCATAGGCCACGGTAACCGCTTCCCATCAGGTGGGCCGTTTGCTTGTCTGCCAACTAAGTGGTATAAAAAATAAAAAAAATAAATACATAAACATTCACGCCTGTATATGTTCACGCCTGTTAATAATATGATTTTTGTCCTCACGTTATATGGGGCTAAACCTTCATGTAAGTTTTCTTTATACCACTTAGGTGCCAGACAAGCACACGGCCTACCTGATGGAAAGTGATTACCGTGGAGTATAGACGTGTGCAAAACCAAGGGCGTCACATTCGCGCTGCCAACCCTGTAAGCACAAGAGTTTCTGTGCCGTTAGTGTAAAAGACGAAGCAGGACAAGCTTTTGGTCTTCCCACTGACAGCACAAAAACTCTCTTGTGAGCTCTGGCTACCTTACTCACCGGCAGGAATACAAGGTTATTATGGCCGCAGTATTCTATAGGGCGGAGGTAAAAATAGCGTCGTGTCCTACCTCCTTAAGTTATGTAACGTAACGTAATTATGTACTTAATTTTGAATATCGTGAATTAATCGCCAAAAGCCTTTAAATTAAATCCATTAGTCATTAATGATTTATATTACATGTTACAGTGGCTAGTATTACTGCGAGCGAATAAAAAACGTATGGTTCCGATTAACTTCCTTATTCTGACCAAACGAGTGGTCACTCCATTATATCATATGCCCGTCCCATTTTTATTCAAACATAAAAGGGAGATAGAAGATATATAAATGTAATTACTTTGCACAGAATAGTACTGTGTGATGGTACGTTTATTTTTAAAAAAGTACCCTTGTGGAAATCTGATAGGCTGTGGGGTGTAGGATACGGAAATGTGTGGAGTAGGGTATGATTAATGACTATGGGATGGTAACAACAAAATGGCATAGGTGACAATGACAGTTGAGAGTAAAATCACTTTAGGGTTAAGTGTTTATGATGTCTTTTGAGATCTTTTTTCTTTGAATATTCGACGTCGCTTACATCATTTTCATTAATAACCGTTGATGTTTTATTTTTATTACGTAATTGAAGTCTGTTCAATGTTTCTATATATTAAAAGAGTTTAAGTTCACGTGTTGGTTCCTGGTAAAGTAGAAAGGGGACACCCAATCTCTTCCTGTAGGTATCATAGAGGGAGATCCGACAATAAATTACCGAATTGGCGGCAATAGGCTGCCTATTACGTGGGATCTAAAAACATAGTAGGCAAAGTATAGATATTAATATACTTTGCCTATCCCTTTGACGATTATCATACATGAATATAATGTGTTTTGCTAACGAGATTTTGAGGGCTGTCCCATTCCTGTGCCGCGGTGCTATCAATTAGCTAATGGTCGACAAGGACACAACGCGCGGGTTCAATTCCCACTCAGTGCAAATATTTGTATACATGTATTTTTGCATAGTCTCGGTGTTTCTATGTATAATATGTATGTATTTACTAAAACATGTATTTAAGTATGTTTATCCACATTCTAGATTCCATAACACAAGGTAATCCAGTTATGCTCAGTAGGGGTTCAGATAACGATGTGTAGAATGTTGTAGGGTAATCGGATTAAAAATTGGGAGTACATATGAGGATGCCATAGGACCCTCTTTGGTTTTCATTACAATAGGGATAGGGTTGCTTAACACCAGACAGATATATACAGCCTAGACTCAGCCTCAAAGGCATGGCTTTAGCCAACAATATTGCCTGGAAGACGGCAATATGTTCACCCCCTATCACTTGCGACCGAATTCAATGATTGATGAAATGTGGGTGTTATTTCACCTCTGCCTAACCCTCCGGAGATAAAGGTGTGATTATATGTATGTATGTATAAATATTTTTCAATATTCGTACTTTAATTTCAACTTAACAGTTTATATGTCAAAAGTTACTATTTTTCTAAATCTCCTTGTCAACGATATAACCAAAGCATGCGCACAACATGTACACAACAAAAGCAAAAAATGGCGAACATTTCCATATTAACTTTACCACAGAGCTACAAAGATCTTTTCAAAAAGGTTAAACAAACGCAGCCGGACCTTGGACAGTGAAAATAAAAACATAAAAGCATCTACTACGCATCTGTGCCGATATTGCAAGTTAAACAAGAGTCCATTGTATCTAATTACACATGGAAATAAAGTGAAGACCTTCAACTTGCCTTCTGAATCATACACAGAGAAAAATTCCTTGCAATGATTAATCAGGGTGAACGGATGAAATCAAACACCATCCCTGAGCATTTTTGTGATACTTTTTTATTAACAAAACAGCAATTTAACTTGTGTCAAAAATATTAATTGTATAACCATTAAAAAAAGGCTGAGGTGGAATACATTCTACATTTTACCAATAATTTAATGTAGACCTACATAATTCGAGGTGAGCTTATTGTCGTCTTCCGCGCACTATTGTTGACTCAAGCCATGCTGTGGGCTGTATATATATATACACACATCAACAAAGTCTAGGGAACAAGGACATTTCTAGTTTTTATTTAAAATCCCTTTCTTGTAATAGTGAGTGTTTTATATCAATAGAAGGGTATTTTTATACCGTTTTTAATTTTAATTTTAATAAAAACATTCTCATATAAAATTTTTTTTTTTTTAAGAAAGAATTGAATAGTGCCAATATTGAGTATTACAACCTTCTATGATTAGGCACAAAAATAACGAGGTAGTAAGAAATACAGTAATTAACCGTACTTTAAACGTTTTTAATAATCTGTAGGACCTCCTAAAGCATTAGCAACAGCTCGACAACGGCGTGGCATTACTTAGTATGAGATTGTCAATCATCGTCTGTGGAATATGGCTCCATGCACTGCGAAGGTGTAAAAAAAGTTGTTCTTCAGTGTTCAGATTTTCCAAAGAATCACTGAAAGCTCTTCTCCCAAGCAAATCCCAGGCATGCTCTATGGGATTGAGGTCGGCATACTGAGCAGGCCATTCCAACGTCGTGATATTGTGCTCGCTTAACGCATTGACCACTACCCTCGCGGTGTGTGACCGTGCATTATTTTGCATGAACATAAAATCTTGACCGAACTGCTGTCGATGAGGGATTACCATGGGGTGTATAACCTCCTGAATGTATTGGTTGGCATTCAAATTGCCCCGTATCCAAACGAGGTCGGTCCTTCCACCAAGGCGAATTCCAGCCCATACCATGATTGTTCCACCTTGGTAAGGATGAACTTCTTGCGGATTCTGGAGACGATTCCGACGTCCAGGAACTCGCCATATACGCACTCTTCTCGAATCAGGATGAAAACCGAAGCGAGATTCGTCGGAAAACAGAACCCGTGCCCATTGATGGTCGGTCCACTGTAAATGTGCGTTAGCCAACAATAAGCGACGACCTCGATTTCCACGTCGAAGAGCTGGAACCCTAAGCGGTCTGCGAGCATGAAGATTGGCTTCGTGTAGTCTTCTCCTGACAGTTTGATCCCTAATAACCACTTGATGCTGAGACTGGAGGCCTACGACCAACTGACGAGCAGTAATCGTGGGTTGCCGCCTTGCGGAATTTTGCAAGAAACGATCTTGTCGCGGGGTAGTAACCCTATTTCGTCCCCTGTGACGTTCGGCAACATCCCCTGTAGACCTGTAGCGTGCCCATAATCTGCAAATTACGCTTGGTTGGGTGTTGACAGCATCCGCTACGTCGCGTTGAGTTCGTCCAGCTTGCAGCATACCAACAGCCCTTAACATCTCTTCGCGACTTAAATGACGACGTGACATGATGACTACAGTCACAAAAATGCACAATCCATACGTAAAAGACGTATTATTGATAATAAACGTTATTTACAATCAAAGAAAATAATTTTTATTTTGCCTCAGAGAAACTGCACAATCAAACACTTTTAAAAGTTTTCCCTCCATATTCGAAAATCATTACTTATTTAAATTTATTTTTAAATTTCGAACAACTCTGTAATCTACTTTATTCTATTTTTATTTATTTGCTGCCAGTTATTTGCAAAACAAGATTTACACGAAAAAAAAAATTTAGGGTCATCTTGTTCCCTAGACTTTGTTGAGGTGTTTATATCTCTTCCCATGCGGTGTCGTACAAATCGTCGTGAATGGAGGTAGGACACGACGGTATCTCCCGTCTCAAATTGAGCAGTCCGTCTGGGGAAGTACCTCCGCCCTACAGAATACCGCGGTTATAATAACCTTGTGTTGTGTTCCCGGTGGTGAGTAGGGTAGCCAGAGCTCACTGGAGAGGTTTTGTGCTGTCAGTGGATAGACCGTAGGCTTAAATTGACACCACTGACTTGTAGGGGCGTGAAATGTTGGCGCGGCGGTCAGGGAGACCCGGTGAAACGGTTATCCGCTGGCCGCCCGCAGGTTGTACGGTTCCCGAACCTGGGGATCACTTAATCTCCGCCCCAGGAGGCTGAACCAGCAGCCTGTGTAAAGTGCCCAATGCTGTAGTCGTGCCGGAGGAGGAAACCGGAGTGGACTCGGCTACAGTATTTGGGAGGGGACCGGGGGCCCTTCCGCCCGCCGCGCCAGCCACTCACACAACCCCAGCTTGTCAGTGGTGGTACGAAGTCTAGCTTTGTCTTCTGCACTGGGAGCACAGAAACTCTCTATACCTTCCTCCCCCCCACCCCCCACATAGGTCATGAAAGGAAAAAATAAGAATAAGGTTACTACAGCGGTACCATCATCCACAATACATGTGGATTTCTGTAACATCAGGGGCCTACACACCAACCTCAACGCGGTCCATCTACATTTAGAGACCGCGCAGCCCACCTTGTTTTTTCTGACGGAGACGCAAATATCATGCCCGGCCGATACAGCCTACTTAATGTACCCGGGGTACAAACTCGAGCATAACTTCCTGAGTCGCGCCGGGGTATGCTTGTACGTCCGGGATGATATTTGCTGCCGCCGTCTTCAAGGCCTTGAAGACAGGGACCTGTCAACTCTTTGGGTACGTACGGATCACGGAGGCCACACCCGTATCTTTGCGTGCCTCTACAGGTCTCATAGCGGTGACTTGGGTACAGCTCAATTGTTTGAGCATCTGCAGCGGTCTGCGGACAAGGTAATTGAGCAATACCCTACCGCGGATTTAGTATTCTTGGGGGACTTCAACGCTCACCACGTAGAGTGGCTGGGGTCTCCTAGAACTGATTTTGCGGGAAGGGCTGCTCATGACTTTGCACTGAGCTACGGATTCTCTCAACTGGTGCATTCTATTACTAGAACACCAGAAATAGAGACCCATAGAAGCTCTATACTGGACCTTCTGCTGACTTCACGCCCGGACGAATACTCAGTAACTGTGGAAGCACCACTTGGTACTTCGGACCACAGCCTCGTTCGGGCGCAAGTGACTCTCACGCGGCCTGAACCACCGCGGCCACCTCAATGGCGGCATGTCTGGCACTACAAGTCGGCAGACTGGGATGGACTGCGAGAATTCTTCGCGTCGTACCCGTGGAGGCAGCTTTGCTTCACTTCAAATGATCCCAGCTCCTGTGCAACAGCAGTAGCTGATGCGATCCTAGCGGGTATGGAATGCTATATTCCGAACCGCTGGATCGCAACAGGAGAGAGCAAACGCCCTTGGTTTAATAGGCCCTGCAGAGAAGCAAGAGACCACAAGCAATCTGCATACAGGGCTTGGACCACGGCTTTAGCCAATAAAGATCCTAATATCACTGAAGTGAAGCGAAAGTTGAATGCCGCCTCGAGGTCTAGTAAAAAAGCTACGGCCAGGGCTAAGTTTGAGTTCATCGGCAGAATTGGCGAGCGGCTTGCGCGCTACCCATCTGGCAGTCGTGCATTTTGGTCGCTCGCCAAAGCTGCCGAGGGAAACTTCTGCCAGTCTTGCCTTCCACCGCTGCAAAAATCCGATGGTAGTCTGGCCCATGGCGCTAAGGAGAAAGCCGATCTGTTGGGTAATCTCTTTGCGTCAAACTCGACTATGAACGACGGGGACGCCGAACCACCCATAATTCCCAGCTGTGGTGCTTCCATGTCTGAAGTTAAAATCACGCAACGGGCGGTCCGGCGTGAGCTTAAGTCCCTAGATGTTCGGAAGTCGAGTGGGCCGGATGGGATACCGGCGATGGTGCTTAAACACTGCGCCCCTGAGCTGTGCCCTGTACTTACACGCCTTTTTGAACTCTCCTACTCCGCGCGGCAGGTCCCAGCCTCGTGGAAGACCGCATTCGTGCACCCTGTACCTAAGAAAGGCGACAGGACAGATCCGACCAATTACAGGCCTATCGCTATAACCTCCCTACTCTCGAAGGTTATGGAGCGTGTCATTAACACACACCTCCTGAGATACCTTGAAGGAAACGATCTACTGAGCGACCGACAGTACGGCTTTCGCCACCGTCGCTCAACCGGTGACCTTCTTGTGTATCTCACAAACCGGTGGTCGCAAGCCATCGAGAGTCGGGGTGAGGCACTAGCGGTCAGCCTCGATATAGCAAAGGCCTTCGATCGGGTCTGGCACAAAGGTCTTCTTGCGAAGTTGCCGTACTATGGACTCCCCGAGGGACTTTGCGAATGGATCGCCAGCTTTTTGTCCAACAGAAGCATCCAAGCTGTCGTCGACGGCACCTGCTCGGACCGCATGAACATAAACGCTGGTGTCCCACAAGGCTCCGTGTTGTCTCCGACGCTGTTTCTGCTGCATATCAATGACATGCTGTCTGATGGCTCCATTCATTGTTATGCGGACGACAGTACCGGGGACACGTGTTACACGGGCCGTGCAAATATCCCTCAGTCCGAGGTGGAGAAGAGTCGCGAACAACTTGTGTCTAAAATCGAGACTACTCTCTCTGGAGTATCCGATTGGGGACGACTAAACCTAGTCCAATTCAACCCCACTAAGACACAAGTATGTGTATTCACCGCTAAGAAAACCCCATTCATTGTAGCGCCGCAATTCCTGGGCACACCGCTTACCATCTCCTCGAGTATCGGGATCCTTGGTGTCGATATCTCCAGCGACGTCCAATACCGAAGTCATTTGCAGGACAAGGTTAAGTTGGCATCAAAAAAACTCGGAGTGCTCAACAGGGCGAAGCAGTACTTCACTGCGGGGCAGCAACTCCTTCTTTATAAGGCACAGGTCCGGCCTCACATGGAGTACTGCTGTCACCTTTTTGCTGGAGCACCTGCATACCAGCTTGACCCCTTCGACTCGTTGCAAAGACGGGCATTGAGGCTGGTTGACAATCCCATACTCACAGGTAGAGTGGAACCTCTTAGCCTTAGGAGGGATTTTGCCTCACTGTGTGTGTTCTATCGCCTATACAATGGTTTGTGCTCAGATGAATTGTTTGACATGATGCCCGTAGCTTCATTCTATCATCGCACCTCTCGCCATAGGCAGGGAATTCATCCCCACACATTGCGACCTGAGACGGTACGCACTGTGCGGTATGAAAGAAACTTCATCCCACGCACACTCAAGCTGTGGAATGACCTCCCTGCTGCGGTTTTCCCAAGCGCCTACAATATGGGGTTCTTCAAGAGGGGCATCAGAAGGTTTCTTCATGGTCGGCAGCACGAGTGTGACACCCCTGGTGTTGCATACGTCCATAGGCCACGGTAACCGCTTCCCATCAGGTGGGCCGTGTGCTTGTCTGCCAACTTAGTGGTATAAAAAAAAAAAAAAAAAAAAAAACAAGGCAACTAAGGGATAGGGCTATTTAACATCAGATATATATCTCAGACTCTGCCTTAGGAGCATGGCTTGAGTCAACAACAGAGCCCGGAAGACGGCAATAGGCTCACCCCCTATTACATGGGACTGAATTCAATGATTGGTGAAATGTGGGTGTTAATTCACCTCTGTCTAACCCTCCGGTGATAAAGGCGTGTTTATAGGCGTGTGTGTATGTTGAACAGCCCTATTACTTAGTCGCATGTCGTATGTGTTTAATTTAACATTTGATATGAGTTATATGAATTAGAGTAGGTACTTAAAAATAAACCTCTATTTAGAAAGCAAATATTTGAAAACTTAACGGATTTAATTTAATTTAACTGTGTCCAAATTATAATTATTATTGTACCTACCTAGTTCAATAAAGAAAATATGTGACCTAAATGTTGCAATGCCTGGAAAAGGCGCTAAGTTTTAAGTACTGTCATATAAATTGTAAGATCTATGTACACTTGGTAAGCAATAAATGATTTGATATGAAAAAAAAAACTACTCAGTTAAAAATACTAACGTTGAATAGAATAAAAAACTACGCTAGCACTCACAAAGTTCAACCTTTTGCTAGTTATATATACCGTAGAAGTGGTTGCAAGGATATCCTCCTTTTTCGGGATCGACCAAAATCTTCAAGGTCCTATCGGTCTTCTCATGCAAGCCGGTAGGTACTGCTGATTGTTAGTAGAGACACTGACATAGATGTTGCATTACTTGCAGTCTTTAATGTCAATTGAATACAAAATTAACTAAGCACCTATTTGTGAGGTACTACATCAAAAGCTTAAATACAATCGCACACAAAATACAATTTGTAACTAATTCTATTACAATTTATAACCACATTAGTTCTACCCACATTAGAAAGTACATCATGAGTCTGTGACAGCCTTGGCATATTGGGCTTGGCACTTTATGGACAATAAATAATTATATTCATCGAAAGACTACAATTTTATTGGAAATTTGTTGAGTGGAAAGTGATCGGCTATGTTATGTATCAGTTCTACGGTAGAAAGTCATAGGTGAGGTCTTGTGAATTCGGAAATTATGTTAAAACAGTGTATATTGTCACAGGCACAGTATTTATTCTAGTGAGAAATCAAAATCCTGGAATCGTTTTTAAAGAAAATGGTTGGCTGGAGAAAATTACTAACTGACAAACAAAAATATATTTCGGTGTTTGTTACTCAATCCAATTCAATACAACTCCATGCCTACTTGACACAAAGTAGAGCACAAAGAGTTCGGCCCTTCTTACGTGGGAGTGTAAATAGGCTATTTGAGAAGGTCGTCCGATTTTTCCCAATACTGCTTAATATTTTAGTTTGTTCTGGAAAAATATGCCTTACAGAAAAGATATTTAAAAAAAATCGTCAAAATGTAACAATCAAATTAAATTCAAATTAATAATTTTAATTCCTCATCAAATTTTAAATGAATACTGTTCATATTTTATTTTTACGTCAATATTATTATTAGGTTTCAATCTCAAGTTCAAATTATCTTCTCTTTTAGGTATTATGAATTATACACATGTAAACGCAACGTGGACCAAGATAAACGCGATATTCTCTTGAACTCCATAGACTTGCACTACTCGCAACTGGCGTGTGACATCACTCGCCAGCACAATTTTGTATGGAGTTCGTATGGACTTGTACCCTCAAACTGCTGAATAGATCCAGTTTAAATATGAATTTACATAGACAGATAATATGATAAAGATAAGATAAAGATAATTTTATTTGCGAAAATATGGAGTAGCATAGGCTACTCTTTATCCTTGAAGTACCTACTTCACCAGAAAATTAACCTTCGAGGATGAAGGACAGTAGCCAGAGCTCACTAGAGAGTTCTTGTGCTGTCAGTGGGAAGACCAAAAGCTTGTCCTGCTTCGTCTTTTACACTGACGGAACATAAACTCTCTGTGCTTACAGGGTTGGCATCGCGGATGTAACTTCCTTGGTTTTGCACGCGTCCATGGGCCACGGTAACCACTTTCCATCAGGTGGGCCGTGTGCTTGTCTGCCACCTAAGTGGTATAAAAAAGGTTCCTATGGATTACCGACACCGTTCCATCGTGACCAACTACTAGTATAGAGGACCTGAGCTATTGCGAGAGTATGTTTGTTTTATTTGGCCCGCATTTTACGAAACCTGATAGTATATAGTCATTAATATTCAAGACTAATCTGCTGGTTGTCAAACACGCTGTTTAATTACAAGCTTTTAAACCTTTGATATATATCAATGTGGACTAATAAGGGGCCTGTAATGAATTAGAAATTATATTGAAGATAAAAAAATATATAAATAGAGGATGTCATAATATTGTTAAAAGTGTACCTATGCAATTAATTTACATAATACATACTAGCAAACCCACCCCAACTTCGCCTGTGGCATATTTTGAATCTATATATCTTCCCTTTTATCCTGTATGTTTCTAGTCTTCAAATTCTCCCCTTTCCTACACTGGACAACACGTGCAGGGTGTCCCCTCAGAATATACTGTGCAAAATATATGAACAAGAACTAAGCGGTTTGGCAACTCTTTTCTTTGCCGCACCGCCAAGACCTGGAATTCATTACCAGTACACGTGTTTCCTTCTTCCTACAGTCCCGGGTACTTTAAGCAGGGCATAAAAACGCATCTGATGAGGCCGCCAAGCTGAGTGCCACTATTGTAACATTAATTAGTATCTGTAATGGTGACCCTCTTTCCTGAGACTTTGCCTTTAGCTTACCGTCAGGTGAGGTGAAGTCAAGTTGGCGTGTCTTAGATAAAAAAAATTATCTAAAATTGCCGGATTTGTTGACATTTATGATCACTGCTCCGCTCTCTTAACTAATAGTGTGATGATATATAACCTAAAACCTTTGTCAGTAAATAAATCATCAAATTATTCTTATTCTTATTCTTAAACGGACTATTCAGTACAGAGTTTTTCAATTCGTACTAGTAGTTCCTGAGATTTGAACATTCCAACAAACAAAAAAACACACTCTTTAGTTAGATTAATATGTTCACGTTTATAAACCCCCGAGGAGGTAGATAAACAAGAGAGACCCACATTTCACGAACAATGATTTTCGGTTCCATGGAATAGGGGGCGCGACTATGCCACTAAGAGGACTCTATGCCATGAGCTGTATGTTTACTGTTGGATGAAGAATAGCCCAATCCCTTAATCGCCTTCTACGATGATCACAGGAAGAGATGTGGCGGCAATATTCCACCTCACTGGGTACTAACACGTGGATTCCTCCCTCATACACATTCAAAACTGCCATACAAAATACTCCCGCCTTTGTCACTCCACTGTGGCGGGCTATTTCTGTCCTCATACATTACACGAACCCCATCTACTATCAACTTTTCATACAAGCTCAACAAGTTAATAAACTATAGATAATCAATTTGTAGAAGTTCCGATAATTAATGGGAGTCCATTTCCTATTCATTTATTGCAATGATAACAAATAACCTCTAATTAAGTGTAACATAAATAAATATCTAATAAATTAATTAATTTTGACAAACCAAATGACTCTCTCAGTATGTGAAAGTTGTTCGCAAAAATTAATATTCAATATTTTGTAGCAGTGCGGCTATATTAAGATTTATGTGGCTGGTTTATAGTTAGCTTACGTTAAATAAATGACGTAATAAGTAAGCAAGTTACATATAAGTGCTAGCCTATAAAAACTCGGTAATAAAAAGTGGCAAGTATTTATTTTCTTTCATTTCAATTATATTTTTGTTGTAGTTGCAACTGAATCAGAAGAGGTCTTATAATAAGGCATAATGAAATCGCAACTTTTGAAACTATTTCACCATTTTTATAACTTTAATTCAACACTAAATAATTACTATGTTCAACGCCTTTGCTTAAATTGCTTAAAATATAAAATAATTTCACGTAGTGACTATCAGATATCAAGAAAAACATCATACTTTTGATAGCCTACACGAAAGACCAGACTAAGCTGATTAAGATTATAGGTGGTAAAGTCATGCTAAGCCTCTGCAATGATGGTGAGTAAATGTGTCTAGTGCTACAGAGAGAAAGCCTGTTCCCTTTGTCAACAAAGCGTTTTAGGACACCATTGCGTCGCCGGAACATGCACAACATCAGATTTATCTCTCTAAATAGATGTAAATCATACTTAACATTTACGTCGCCCTAGTGAATTAGATACTTGAATTTCAGTTCAAGCTTATGTCAGTTTATGTTAATGAATTTGGTTTTTAATTATAATAACAATAATTATCTTAGCGATCACAATGTCATATGTATGATGGGTGTATGGGATCTTATCTGTTAGCTCACCTGCTGAGTAACGGAAGAAGTTCTGGCATAGTCTATTCTCTTTACGTTGAACGGTAGTTGCCGATGTAATGACAATTGTACTCCGGGCTCCGAGGTGAAAGCATTGAATGTAGCAAGGGTTGATAACGATAGGTAATAATAATCGTAGTGGCACACGATTATAAGGCTAAATTTTACAATAAGTAGATTTATATCGAGAAAAATGATTTGAACACACAAAAGGCTCTTTCTAGGATTATTAACCTACTGAGCTATCAAGACCCTTTACCAAGATTCTGGTCTACATACATCAGACGACTGTCACGGGTTTAAGTTTTTATAATGATGATTCCCATCTAAAAACATGCACGCTGTTTGTTCAAGTTTGGCGTAACGTATGCTAACTACATTACCATTTAGCCTTTCCCCATACAATTAATTATAGTTATTTTATTGTTACCTATTAGTATTCAACCGGTGTTTTTGAAGTTAAGTAAATTTTGTAGCGAAACTAGAAGTCGATTTGTTATATCCGATTGGAAACTCGGGATTTAACCCTCTTATACTAGTTTCTATAGTGTAACACATTGAACTAATGCACGGTCTATGAGACCTCAAGCCACTATTTGTGTAATCTGTGCCTCAAGTGCTAGTAATGGAGATGATCATTGACACGAACTAGATTCACTGTACCACTAAAGGTTTGTTTAGACCAAACAAACATAGCGCTAGAGCTAGAACAAGAACATTTTTACATAAAATTTGTGTAAACGAAACCTTTGTTTTCAAAGACAGAACAACGAACTAATATTCTGTCACTGTTTAAACTGAAAGGATTTGACGGATAGGGGATAGAATGAGCATTCGCTCGTCTGTTGTAAATCAAACTTGACGTGAAACCCCAACAAAAGTAATTTATCTAACTGTAGATTTTAAGCGGCAGCACTAATAAATTTCAATTACTATGAATAAATATTAAAAATTTATGAGAATGAATAAATATGGATTGATTTGTGATACTTACAGATGTTTGTTTATCCGTCCGAATGCATCAAGTTAATTCGGACATAAAGATAGATTATTCCTCAGTATTATACATGGGTAGCCGGTAATATTCTAGAATTAAAGTTCTTCATTCAAGAAAGCACATACCTCGCACAGCATTTAATTTGAAATTAAAAGGAGTCAATAAGCCAGTATCAATAAACCAGTGTTTTCCATTTACACTAAAACTATGCAAACATTAATATGTATATCGTTGGTCTGACAGACCAATACATGAGTGTTCGAAGGTTAATGCAGATAAAATTCAATTTATAGTTTTATTTATCACATAACGAATGGTTACTCGGCTGTGGAATTGTTTATTAGTAAAATTAATAACTAGTAATTATTTACAAAATAGTATGTATCTATGAAGCGGCTTTTATTTATGGTCGCAATTTGTTTAAAGAAAATAAAACTCTCGAAATAAAAATTCAACTTTTAAGCCTTTACATACTTATAAATCACGCCTGTAAATCCCTGGAGGGGGTAGGCAGAGGTGAAATAACTACCTGTCCACGTGATAGGGGGTGAGCCTATAGCCGTATGTTTACTGTCAGATAGAGAACACACACACGCCTTCTATGATACCCAAGCGAAGAGATGGGTACCTTTTAAAGTAGAAGTGTTTTACATCCACATTTTTACATACGGAACCTAAAAACGGAAACGGAACCTATTAGCGTCCAATTGGCATATATACACACAAATTTCGCTGAAACTTTTCTAACAGAAACCCACAAAACCGCCAGCCTGGTAATCAAACCCGAAACACATAAAATTCAATTTCGCTACCACTACATTTGATCACAAACGCAGTAGTATCTATCATAAATCATAAATCTAATCATATATCTATATAATCATAAATCTGTCGTAAATGAAGTTAGCCCTTTTTTATAATCAGATTATGCACATGATACAAATAATGTTCCTTAAAAGATATATGGCTAATCGGAATACTAAAGGCACCCATCGATCAGCGAACATGTATACTAACACGTTGGACTAAACCGCGGCTAATATCCGAGTGTCGCTTCGTTGAAATACGAAAACAATCGACCCTTCCGCGCTAACGACGCATGCGTGGCAATTACCATACAATGTGTGCGTGCTCTGGCGCATCAATGGCGACGGATAATACAGTGACCATGTTACGCACTAAGAAAATTGTTTTTAGTATGTAACATGGCCAGTTATATTATTATTATTCGTATTTTACTCATTTAGGGGCAAATTGAAAAGATAACATATTTTAACCCTTTAAGGACTTGCGCTATTATTGAAATGTATAGCGGACACACAGAAACTTTCCGTTCTTACAGAGTCAATAGCACGGGTGTGACTCCCCTGGTGTTGCACACGTTTATAGGTCACGGTAATCAGTTTTCATCAGGTTGGCCGTGTGCTTGTGCACATAAGTTGTGTAAAAAAACAAAGATTTTATTTTAACCCACTCCAAAAATAAGAGTTTTTCGAAATTGACTGATTTTTGACTTATCCAATTTATACCTTTATAATAATAGTAATTTTCTTCCTCCCGTTTTCCTTTCCGTTTTCCCTCTTTAGGAGGCGTCTGTTAGGCGCAAGTAATATTAACATGCTACCCACGCATAAATGCAGCTGTAACCGCTTATCATCGACATGGTTGAATGTATGTGCTTTTAGGGTTAAACCTAGGGGCAATATAGGCGCTGGGTCAGCAGAAACTCAAGCTAATTTTATTGAAGAAAAAGAATTTGAGTTACGTGCAAATATTTTAAAACTGTATCCAGTTGGATGATATTTGCGAGTTCAACTAGTATTTCTATAAATTATTTTGCTAGTATTTTCATTACAATTTAATAATAGTGCGACACTAACGGCAGCCCGCAGCTTCACCCGCCAATAGAATAATTATCGATCGTAATAAAATTAATCACCTGTAAGGAATTGCTTTTGCGATAAAATCGCCATTTGCGCATATTTCCGTAATATATTACAAGTAAATATGACTACTATCTTACTAGTTTGAATGCGAAAATGTTGAATAGATGTTTGTTTCTCAAAAATGCCACACGGATGAATGGATCCAGATTAAAGTTTAAATTGACATATATTATACTTTAAAACATCACATACACAACTTTATTTTCCACGAATAGATTCGAATTGTGGGATCTGGTTTAGATTAGCAGGTGAGGAGAGCCACGGGCAATAGCTACACATTACTTAATAGCATAATTGCACCTTTTATTTACGTGCGCAAAATCTTCACGGATACCTCCCCCACCGGCCCCGGTGGGGGAGGTATCCGTGAAGATTTTGCTCGAGTGATATCGGACTCGAACCGACCAAAACGCACGACGTCTGTGGGTTGTTTTTGGTTGCCGAAGGTGAGGTTAACAGACAAATCCCTCGCAACCCGGCCGACCCGGGGCCATCTCTCTCGATGTGGCCCTCTCCTCGGGTGTGGGAACTACAGAGTTCCCAACTTGTCCCCGGAAATGGGGAGGCGCGCGAGACTCGCCGCCGCCGGGCCCTGCTTCTGCCAGGGTGACAGGCGAAGCATAATTGCACTTGTATCACTATCTATCGGGATCGTTGGTGTCGATATCTCCAGCGACGTTCAATAACGAAGTCATTTGCAGGACAAGGTCAAGTTGGCATCAAGAAAACTCGGAGTGCTCAACAGGGCGAAGCAGTACTTCACTGCGGGGCAGCAATTCCTTCTTTATAAAGCACAGGTCCGGCCTCACATGGACTACTGCTGTCACCTTTTTACTGGAGCACTTGCATACCAGCTTGACCCCTTCGACTCGTTGCAAAGACGGGCATTGAGGTTGATTGACAATACTCACAGGTAGAGTGGAACCTCTTAGCCATAGGAGGGATTTTACCTCACTGTGTGTGTTTTACAGCCTATACAATGGTTTGGGCTCAGATGAATTGTTTGACATGATGCCCGTAGCTACATTCTATCATCGCACCTCTCGCCATAGGCAGGGAATTCATCTTCACACATTGCGACCTGAGACGGTGCACACTGTGCGGTATGAAAGAAACTTCATCCCACGCACACTCAAGCTGTGGAATGACATCCCTGCTGCGGTTTTCCCAAGCGCCTACAATATGGGGTTATTCAAGAGGGGCATCAGAAGATTTCTTCATGGTCGTCTGCGTAAGTGTGATACCCCTGGTGTTGCATACGTCCATAGGCCACGGTAACCGCTTCCCATCAGGTGGGCCATGTGCTTGTCCGCCAACTAAGTGGTATAAAATAAAAAAAAACAAACTCTTTTTCTTACATATCTACTACTATTATATTCTGTAAAATTATACTAAAACAGCCAATCTATTAGAAGTCCCTTAGGAGAGTGAAAACGTGATCGATAGACAACAATTAGACATGCCTTTTGAAGTTACTGTTACATAATTTGAAAAATCAAAGAGCTTTAACAGGTTAAGTTATTTTTTTATAAAAAATATTTGACTGAAGATACAAAAAATCCCACTAACACCTCATACTAAGCAAAATTGCTAATTGCTTGGGGTAGGCAGAGGTACAAGCACCCACATTTCGCCAGTTTATGTTTAGGTCCCAATGTAATAGGTGGCGAGCCTATTGCCATTAATCGGGCACTTATAAACCTGCGATAAATACACACATAACTTCGAAAAACATCGAAAAAACATTGGTGTGTGCCATTGTAAAACCGGGGATCGAACCCGAGACCTTGTCTCAGCAGTTCATTACCCATACCACTAGGCACTACTTAATGCATAAACAAAATCATAAATATACATACGAGTACTTCTAGCCTGTTAAAGAATATATTCAGAATATAATATTTGTACAAAAGATAAAATGAAACAAGTACAATTTACTCACAAGGTCATATATATTATCTTTTTCTCATTACATCTTATGTACTGGACCTTGAATACCGTAAAAGGTACGTGCGAAATCGTATTAGTTAATGCTACCACAGCAATATACACTGCTTTTCTTGGGAAAATGAAAGAAATATTACATCATGGCTATTATTTACGTAGTCTAATGAATAGAGATTTTGCAAGGTTATTTGTTATGAATATGTATTAAATATGAATGAAACTAACTTAGAAGATACAATTGATACGATTTTACTTCTAAAGAATATAAACATATAAAATTGCCGGACTGACCACACTACTAACTGATTCAACAATGCAGAGCTAAACCGCTGGAATTTTGGCAGGTGATATTCTTTATGGCGTAAACAAGACTAAGAAGGATTTTTGAACAATTCAATACTAAGGTTTCAAGGTTATCCGGGTGGTGACGGAGAAAGAATACAAGTATCACCATCCCATCTCGTCTGAATGGTGTCGTAAGAGGCGACCAACGGAAAATACGCAGACGATATCACTGCAAGAGAAGGAAAACTTGAAATAAAACCCTGTACCAACCCGTCTGGCCAGCGTAGGAACAGTAGGCCAAAGCCTCCCAATATTGGGAGAGGCCTAGTTCAGCAGTGGACTGCGATGGGCTAGTTGTTGTAATACTAAGGTAGCGATGAATGGTTGTATGGAATGTTTTTATCGAATATTTTTATGAATTTATTCCCGGAGGAAGCCGGGACGGAACCGCAAGTATAGAATATAAATGCCCTAAGGCCCCTCGACCTTGGCGACTTTTTGTAGCGATGTTGTTGACGCGACTGAATCTGGCCGATCCTATAGGCGAGGGGACAGAGCTAGCAACTACCGATGCGGACACACGAGAGCATCGTTACTGCAGTGCGGCAAAAAGTCGCCGTGTGCGAGGGACCTAAGAAATGAATATCACTGGTGATACTGAGTCCTCTAATTTGAAATCACACAGTAGCTACTGACTGTGTCCTACATGTTCCTGAGCCATGGCCACTGCGTCGTAGACAACGATGCACATCGGTCGATCACCCCGCCCTCTGTTTATCCGGCTGAGTGTTCACCTTACGAATGCACATTGCACATTGCTAGGATGTTTATCGGTTTCACATACGTGATTCCGTCCTTCTGAGGACGAAGATTTGTACAGCCGCCATCAGAATTGGCTGAACATTAACTTTGTAAACTATCTGTACGTGTACGTAATATAATAATAAGTAAATCATTTTTTTACAGGATACGTTAATTAGAGTTCGCCTCGCCTGATGGTAAGTTGAAGGCAAAGTCTCAGAAAAGAGTGTCACCATTACATACATTTACCATGTTACAATGGTGATACTCAGCTAGACAGCCTTGTTATATGCTTTTTCATGCCCCATTTAAAGGACCCGGGACTGTAGGAAGAAGGAAACATATGAGCTGGTAATGAATTCCAGGCCTTAATGGTGTGATTAAGGAAAGAGTCCTGTGTATATACATACATACATACATGATAGGATTAACGTTAAATCATTGTGTTACACTTAATGGTGAAGTTGTGGAAACTATGTATTTGAATCGAGCTCCTCTCGCCATTAAACGTCACAGTTTGGCGAGAAAATCTATCATGTAAATCATTTGTATATTAATAATGTATATTAAAAAAATATACATTTAATCACGCTTTTATCTTCGGGGGGTTAGACAGAGTCACCCCTGTCTACCCTCCGAGAGGAATTTACATTAACATCTACATTTCACCAATAATTATATTCAATCCCACGTAATAGGGAGTGAGCCTGTTGCTGTGCCGAGTCAATAAAATGCCTTGCACACAAATATATATAGGTATATAATTTTGTGCAAGACATTTTCCGCCTTCAGATATATAAGATAGTTCATAACCGTGGCCTATGGACGTGTGTATCACCAGAAAAGCCATACTCGCGCTGCCGACCCTGTAAGCACAGAGTTTCTGTGCCGTCAGTGTAGAGGACAAAGCAGGACAAGCCTTTAGTCATCCCACTGACAGCAAAAATTCTCCAGTGAGCTCTGGCTACCCTACTCTCCGCTGGGAACACAACATGAAGTTAATATAACCGCGGTATTCTGTAGAGCGGAGGTACTTCCCCAGTCGGACTGCTCAATTGGGCGGAAATACCGCCGTGTTCTACCTCCTATTAACACTAACCAATAAATGAGTACTTACCTTCATTTCAAGAACTTTCTATTTTTTTATTGATACAAAGCTTGTACATATATTCAATCAAAAGCTATCAATTCCTAATTGAATATATCCACCAATACGTCTCTAGCGCGATGTATTTATTATTAGCTCAGAGTCAGACCACCTAAGTGGTAAATTCTGAGTAAACCCGTCGGAAGCAGACATCAGGTGCCAACATCAGAATGTAAATGTTTTATCAGACTGTGTACCATTGAGCTTCGAGATTATTAAATCCGTCTTGTGCGAATTGATTTGTATGACGGTATTTGAAAAAATATTCTGAAGTGTTGTATCAGTCATGGTTTGTGGTTATAGTTGGATATGAGTGAGATGAAAATATGTTGTTCTTGCTGTTTCACTTTCGTATCTTTTTTATTTATTTTTTATCTAGGACATGCCAACTTGACTTCACCTCGCCTGAAGCTAAAGGCACAGTCTCAGGAAAGAGGGTCACCATTATGGATACTAAGTAATTTTACAATGGTGGCCCCGTTTAAAGGACCCGGGACTGTAGGAAGAAGGAAACACGTGAGCTGCACGTGTTGTCCTGTGTAGGAAAGCAGAGGGTGGGATTAGTTGGAAGAGCTCATCAGAACACTCACCATGAAGGGGAATTCATCTATGTAGGGATAAAAAAGGTAGTCAGTTACATAAGGTTTTTTATAAGTTTCGACATAAAATGATCATGATTTTAACACCGGAACCTTTTTTCACCTTAGAGCTTCATTAGTTACTTTTTCACGCCCCGCTTAAAGGACCCGGGACTGTAGGAAGAAGGAAACACGTGAGCTGCACGCGTTGTCCTGTGTAGGAAAGCAGAGGGTGGGATTAGTCGGAAGAGCTCATCAGAACACTCACCATGAAGGGGAACTTACTCATCTATGAAGGGATAAAAAAGGTAGTGTGTCAGTATTACATAAGGTTTTTTATAAGTTTCGACATAAAATGATCATGATTTTAACACCGGAACCTTTTTTCACCTTATCGTCGCTTTCTCTTTTTTTCTCTTGGTTTTGTTTACTTAGCTTGATTTTATGGAAGTAACTGCTGTCTGAACTCCTAACTTCGAGAGGATTGCATAAGCCAGAACCACGTCTGTTAAACGGTAGGTGTACCAGTTTGCAAGTATGGTTGATTTGGGCTCTTAATGATTTCGGCGGGGTCCTAATACCACTTAGTCTATAATTATTCTATACCTATACATTACCTAAAGGCTGTATACATTAGTAGAAAAAAAAAATATTAAAATAAACATGAAGTGTCATACACGTTACATTTTTAAATGTCATAAAGGGACACGACGGTATTCCCGTCCCAATTGAGCAGTCCGACTGGGCAATTACCTTCATCCTACAGATACTACTCTGGCTACCCTACTCACCGCTGGGAACACAACACGAAGGATGTACGAAGGAGTTTGAAACCCTACTAAAGGCTTTCCTTGTTGAGAGGTGTTTCTATGCGGTTGACGAATTTGTGAAATGACACAGGTATTATCTATTTATATTAATTGTAATTTTGACATCTTTTGGGCTTTTTTCTTTGGACATGCAACTTTGATCCTTTAATTATATTATTTAATCTTTGTCGGTCTCTTATTATATATATATTTACATATTGTTTGGATGATTTTATATTGTTATTAGCTTATATTGTTGTCAGTACAATGTGATATTGTTCGAGAAATAAATAAATATGAATGCAGATGACATTTACTAAAAAAAAAAAAAGAATACCGCGGCCATAATAACTTCGTGTTGTGTTCCCGGTTGTAAGTAGGGTTGCTAGAGCTCACTAGAGAGTTCTTGTGCTGTCAGTGGGAAGACCAAAGCCTTGCCCTGCTTTGTCTTCAGCAGGCACAGAAACTCTCTGTTCTTATAGGGTCAGCAGTTCCATAGGCCACGATAACCACTTTCCATCAGGTGGGTCATATGCTTGTCTGCCACATGAGTTGTATAAAAACTATATTTTACTGTAAAAATAAACGTATTTACATTAAAACAACTATATTAAGTTAGTGTTGCAAACCTTTTGGATACGTACACTGAATTTCAAGTAGCCTGGAGGACGTGTTAAAGGACAAACGTACCATTTTAAAGTATAACAATGGAATATCTAAAATTAGATGATAGGGCTTTTAACCAACTTGAAAGAGAAAAAGGTTATTTTTAGGTACGACCTCACTCTGACTGATGTTTGAAGGTAGAAGGTATGTTTACCATTTTTTAATATTTGTAATATTTTTAATGTATAGTTCACATTCCTTTATTACCATAACTGGTTCTACTACTTCTACTACTCCAAGAATTGCTGGTAGAGAACTCATATTGAGTTAAGCTCGCCTTAGTACATGTTTCTTGTAATTTTGTATATGATCTGATGATGGTTGCCTGGAAGAATGTGTGTAAAGCGATAAGGCCGCCCTTTGCTGCTTGTATTCTCATATTTCTGTAACATGAAAATTGAGAACGATGTGGAGTGATAGAAGATGTAGTGATGAGAATTGAGAGAGGAATGTTGAGATGATTTGGTCATGTTGAGAGAATGAATGAAAGAAGACTAACGAAACAGGTGTATGAGGCGAGTGTGGATGGTACCGTCGAAAGGGGAA
This sequence comes from Eilema griseolum, assembly GCA_963662185.1. Lineage (NCBI taxonomy): Eukaryota > Metazoa > Arthropoda > Insecta > Lepidoptera > Erebidae > Eilema > Eilema griseolum. Next base: position 5,919,780 of record OY759250.1, read on the forward strand.
GACCTAGGCGCACATACCTGGACCAAATCGGGGAAGTTTTAGAAAAAGGGCAGGTCAGAAGTACTCTAAACCGACGAGCATGCATGAAAAATCTAATGAGAGTGAATGAAGCGAGAGTAGTATGTCAGGATCGTAGCAAATGGAGATCCGTGATCTGTCTGATCTGTCCGTGACCGATATGTGCAATAAAGAATTAATAAAGATTAGATAGAAGGAAGATGATCACTTGTGTCGTCCTAAGGAATTGAATTCGATGTTTAATTCTACTTAAACTTGGTCCGAAGTCATCTATGAGTCTCTTTTTATTTCTTTTTTTTGTGCCGTGAGACTTTCTCGGGCGTCATCTCACCAATACTAAAGATTTCCTCGATTTTTTTTTATACCACTTAGGTGGGAGACAAACACACGGCCCACTTGATGGGAAGTGGTTACCGTGGCCTATGGACATCAGTTACACTCGTGCAGCCGACCATTAAGAAACCTTCTGATGCCCCTCTTGAAGAACCCCATATTGTAGGTGCTTGGGAAAACCGCAGCAGGGTCATTCCACAACTTGAGTGTGTGTGGGATGAAGTTTCTTCACACTGCACAGTACGCACCGTCTCAGGTCGCAATGCGTGAGCACGAATTTCCTGCCTATGGCGCTCAATATTTTAACACGCTGATATTTTTAACTTAAACTGAACAGTGTTTTATCAAATCTGACAGTGTTGTAGGAGAATCAAGTACGTATGCCTTAGAGAAGATATCCTTGAGACGTTAGTTGAGCCGTTGTTGAGGATCAAGTTCCCATACAGAGACGCGCACATGGAATCATATCACTTCGGACCTGCTTTTACTGGGGCGACAGCTATCTTGGAAATATTCTTCTTCGGTCTTAAATTAGGTCATACAGCTGTGTTATGTGATAGGATTCAAACAGTCCAGGCCTGTGTTCATGGGGGACGGATCCTCTTTGAACTTGAACTCTAAAGCTTCCTTTCTAACAAAGATGTGTTATGCTACGTTGCTATGGATGCACGAGAATATATCGAATTTTGAATATTTGTAGGCAGTTTCCATTCTGTACGGTAAATAATTCATTGGCGGATTAATATATCGCATAGGTTAAGCTGCGCTTCTTCATGACACATCTCACATACGTTATATAATAGTTTCGTTCTATGACAATGTGACCATTTTCGCTGTGATATAGGTTCTATGTAGCGTAGCGAGTTAGATATGTCAAGAAGAAGTGCAGCTTGAGCTATGCGATGTATCAATTATATGATTAATTAACCGTACAGAATGTAAACTGCCTTCAAATATTCAAATTTGGAATATATTCTCGTGATTTTCCACAGCTTAGCTTTTCCATCTTCGTAGCGGAGCTGCATAGCACATCTTCGGCAGCTTAAAATCCGTGCGTGAAATGCTTAGATACTTTAATTTTCCGAATTTTGAATTTCGAACGAATAAAATAAGTAGCTTTTCGAATACGCAAAGGACGTACGTGACGTTGACGTCACTCCAGTGATTTATTTCAATGTTTATTATTACAGCTTGAGTGAATAATCACGTAGATTATTTACTAAGAATAAAAAATAAACAGAGTGCTGAAATTGGCTAGTTTTATTCACTTGGGAGATAAGAAGTTATGTCATAATAAATAGTCTAGTACCTTTCTGGATTCCTATACATAAATGTGTCTGTAGCCGACAAAATCTAGGGAATCCAAACCATTGACTCGATGAAGAAGAACATTCTTAAGTAAAAAATGCAATGATGAATGATCTGTCAACATGTCAAAACAACCCATGGAGTAGTTATTATTCAAGTTTTGTGACAACAAACTGTATTTTAATGATAAATTTAAAAAATGGCACATAGTATTTTCCGTAAGTAGATACTTTATTATCTTCAAACCCATTTATCAAAATAGAAAAATGGAAGTTTTCTTTTGAAATCATTTTCTTAAAGCAATATGTTGCAAGGCATCATAACTATTACCGTCAATAGGCAATTCTTCGTCGTACCTAACTATATTATAGGTACACATTCATTTATTTCAACCGCCTTTGTTTCGCCAAATGAGTTTAGCTAAGTGACTTTACTTATTCGCGTCTGTAAAGAGCAATAAGAAAGTTGTGCCTGTTTTACTTCGTCGTAAGAAGTTTGGAGTCTCACGAACTTTAAACGGTGGTAAACATTTTGATAACAAAAATTAATTCTAAACGCCGTTTAGTTTTATCATAGCAATGTGCACCAGCTTGATGAACTATTAAAGTGTTAGCAGGCGCTTAAGTACTTAATGGTACTTACAAGTTGTTTTAATTCATTTGAATTGAATCCAAAAGATAAATGAATTGATTCTCACCATTTACGCAAAGGAAGAATTAAATTAAATGTCAATTGGTAAAAGCGAAAATATTCAAGGCAAGTGGGTAACTACATGACGGTATTTAATTATTCGGTACTCATTTTAATGTATATCTATATCTATTTAAGTTTTATTATATAATTTACTCTAATATTTATTTGTAGTATCTACATTATACAAATCGTATTAAATTAAGTTCAGTTAAATTAAGATCTAATCTATAGTATGTAACTAACTAACTACATTTGATACACCATGTTTAATTAAATTCATTAATTATTCTTATTTTAGCTATTCGTACTGAGAAAAGGACTATTAGACTTATGTCTCTCTTAATATGCGCTATAGCTCCCGATCCTCTAACTTCCGCGTCCAGTCTATTTCAGACATTATTTTCAAGTCATCAGTCCATCTGGCTAGGGGACATCTACCTTCCGTTTATTCTTAATTTTCAATCATCCAATCAATTAGCCCTAGACATGCCTAACATCCAATGTATAAAACAGTTTGGTACCGTACCAATGTTCTTGCTAGTGCCTCCTATAAATATTTTTATACAATTAATTAATATCCTAATGGGCTAAGTTAACCAAGTCCCAATCTCATCACAAGCTTGTCTAAAATCAATTATAAATTCCACCGGAACAGACATGCCCAAAGCGTACCAATAAAAACATGAAAAGAGCCACTTGAAGTCGTCCATTTCCTTAGCACCACCATGGGTTGAGTTGGAGTCTTGCCAAGTACAATGGTCTTATTCAATAACAGATCTACTCGCAAGGTCACACGCCTATTGAAAGTAGACCACACGCGAATGATCTTATTGATTATTATAATGTTTATGTTAAATTATTATGTGTTTACAAACTTTTGATCGATAAATTATTTTATAGATACTAGGAATGCTCGATAGATGGCGTTGTACTATGTTTCTGAATACCGTATGTATTTGTTTACGAGCAATGTTTTGGTGACTTGAGAAGTGCACTACAAAAATACACACTATTAGGTGTAAAAGTTCATTATAGGAAGATTTAATTGTTTCTGCGTCCCATCCGACATTCCAAATTCAAAACTCAATGCCCCTGCGAAACAATTTTTGTTCCAAACATCTTATTTAGTAATAGACCCAAGAAATAAAGCATACACTTATACATTTATACCTAAAATAGACAAATTTATGTAAGTGGACATTCATCAACAGGAACATCTACGACAGTCCTAGTTGAAGCCTTAAAATGTCCAAGAATTAATCCAACTGCAACCTTTCGATATTGGGTTGTGGAGGTCATATAGCAGTCCTCTCACGAAATATATCGAAGTTCCGCCAAACACAAAGTTAGACTGAAAAAAGCGAACCCGGAAATTCGAAGTCAAAGATTCGGACGAAACAGACATCAACATAGAGATGTCGAAACAGAAGTAGACAAATTTATATCTTTTAAATGAATTTCAAGAGTATTCAATACGAAGTACTTAGTAATGGTTTCCCTTTTTCACCCGACTGCTAAAAAGGGTTATGTTTTACCAATCCACACGCCCAATTCCGATAAAGCGAATTAACAATCGATCAACATTCCAGTCCGACACATTTTAATTAAAAACGTTACCAAACATGACAAGACTCCCTAATTAACTGCCTACATCACTCCACATTAGTGCCAGCAAACACAAACAGAGGCGAACATGTCGATAATGAAGGGAGCTCCCGCCAAAGGTCAATAAATTATACTCGTAAATTTTACCAATTACGAGCTTACTTACTTACTTTACCTTCTGCCATAGTTTATTCTACGACATTCTACGACATTCTACACATCGCTATCTAGATCCAAAATAAGCTCAGTTTAACTCAGTCACAGTCAATTCCCAGTCAGACACTGAACTGATCCAGCACGATCTCAATAGGATTCACGACTGGTGTCGTAGCAACAGTATGATCCTCAATGCAGATAAGTGTTACCATATAAAATACACCAAAAGAAAACACCCTATCCACTCAACCTACAGCATCGACGGTAAAGCGTTAAAGGAGGTCGATGAAATCAGAGACCTTGGGGTTATATTGGACAGCAAGTTGAGTTTCACCTCCCACGTGGATGCAGTTGATAAAAAGGGAGCTCAAATGCTGGGGTTTATTAGAAGGAATACAAAAGAATTCCGTCATGCCAAGACAAAAATCCTGCTCTACAATGCACTGGTTAGAAGTCATCTGGAGTATGCGTGTGTGGTCTGGAGTCCCATATATGCAGTTCACTCTCAAAGAATAGAAAGTATCCAGCGAGCGTTCACTAGGGAACTGGCATACTTCATGCCTGGCATCTCACATAGGGTCCCTTATGACCAACGACTTGCCTTCCTCAAAATGAAATCACTCCATCTGTGTCGCAAAGTCCATGACCTGGTGTTCCTGCATTAACTCCTTAATGCTGATATAGACTGTGACCAGCTGCTCTCTAGCATCAGACTCAATGTGCCCGGACGAACAGCGAGGTACCCAAACAAGAGAACTTTCCACATTCCGCTCTGCAGAACCAATGTTGGCAAAAATTCCCCCATGGTCCGAGTCTGTTCCGAGTACAACTCCCTATGTGGGAGCTCGGAGAGTTTCGATATATTCGCTGATTCCATTATCAAATTCCAGACCAATGCAAATACATAAATATTCATGCATACAAATATTTGCACTGAGCGGGAATCGAGCCCGGCTCCGCCTTGCGTAGCAGTCGAATGCTCTACAGCTACGCCACACCTACTAACGAGAACTCTGTGGCCACACATTAGGACATAATTATATCTTAGACCTAAAATGTGCTCAAAATGGGCTTCTTACGCGCAGTATACGTTTCTTGGGTGTATTTTGAGGATAGCTCGGGATGCCATGGCAGTGAAATATACGTACATATATATACTAATGTATAATGTATAATCTCGCCTTTATCCCCGGAGGGTTAGGCAGATGTAAATTAACACGTACATTTCCCCAATCATTGTATTCGGTCCCACGTAATATAGGGGTCGGCAGTCGTTTTTGAAGGTGAGGTAAACAGGCATATTCCTCGCCACCCAGTCGACCCAGGGCCATCTCTCTTGATCTGACCTTCCTCTGGTGTGGGGACCACAGAGCCCCAACTCGTCCCCGGAAACGGGGAGGCGCGCTAAACGCACCAACTAAGTTTTAAAAAAAATCTGTAAAGAACATTATACTTATAATAAATGATTTCAGTTATTTTGTTTAAGACTGTCCTTAAATAAATTGATTTAGAGTAGACAAGGTAAACTTTCCTTGTTACCGTCCGAACGAAAATTCAATGAAGGTAGGTTCAATTAAATTTCATCAAAATAATTGGGTTTTACAATAATGCTACGAAAATATCCTTCTTCTTTTCGGAAATGTTTGTAATTACCTATATAAAGGTAATTAAAATTAATTAACGTAGAATTTATGTTACATTTTAAATTTGTGTCTTAAAAATAAAATTGAAACTATTTTCAGCTTGTGTCAGCAAGTTTCGTCCACATGCCCGTCTAATATAAAGTTGCCAGGTCGAGTTGGGGACTCTATGGTCCGAGGAGGGCCAGATCGAGAGAAATGGCCCTGGGTTGGCCGGGGTGTGAGGGATATGCCTGTCAACTATATGTTTCTATGTATAATATGTATGTATTTACAAAAAAAAAAGTATCTAAGTATGTTTATCCGCATTCTAGATCCCATAACACAAGCTAGTCAAGCTATGCTTACCATGGGTCTAGATAGCGTTGTGTAGAATGTCGTGGAATATTTATTATTTTATTAACTACACCTTCGGCAACCAATAATGACCCACAGGTGCCGTGCGTTTAAAAAGAAGATACTTCTTCATGTTAGCGTTAATCCCAGAAGCATCCGAAACTTTCACTTCTGAGTTTGGGGTCTGCTTTTTTATACCAGTTTGGTGGCAGACACGTCCCCTCTGGAAAGTAAGAAAGTAGTTACCGCTTTACCAGTCTAACTGCGAATTTGGCTGAACTTCGATATTTACCATGAAGCGACTGCCATATGACCTCTACAACCCTAAGGCGATATCGAAAACTGCCCTAGATGTTCGTATGGCAACCCAGACTGGCGGCCCAACGTGCTCTTCGAGGCACGGCCAGATACCTATATTCATGCATACACATGTTTTAACTGAGCAGGGATCGAAGATCGAACCCGGGTCTTCTGCGTAGCGGCCGCGTCCACTACCACCACGCCACGGAGACTGTCAAATATGCCAGTTTTACTAGCTCTAACAACATATCCGAATAAATTCAAAACCACTTGTTAATAGGTTATGTGCGTCTTTTTCGTTACGGAAATTCTCTCCCCCCGCCTTTCCAACTAAAGGGGGTTGTTGTGGCGGATTCGCATCGACTTAACCCACACTCCGGGTCCCCCGGGTCCTCCCGGGTCTTCTCTCTCTCTTTCGAGATTCTTGGGTGTAAGGTGGCATAAAGCACTTAGGTATCCCAAGACATATTTTTGTACAATTTTAATGACATTAAAGAAGTTTTAAATACTTTTTCTTGACAGTTTTTACTGTAAAATTAAAAAATATATCGTCCACAAATGTTCAACCAAAATCGGATCCTCAAAACCGCCATCTTGTAAATTTTACAAGCCATTCGTTTAAGTGCGGACATTCCGACTCTTTATCTATGCTTCTATAATAGATTTTATGGCGTTTTTATAGGGGAGCCCTCCAATCTAATCTACTTGAACGTTTTATAAACAAAAAAGACGTAAAAGCAAAACGCGAAAGGGCTCGTCCTTGAACGATGCGACCTTTTGGGAAGTGGGAAGATTACTGGGTGAACATGTGAAGGGTTAGGATTTGAGTTATTTTTATGATGTGGAAAACGAGGGAATGACGTCATAACATGAAAAGTTAATAGAAAGAAAAGATTCATTGTTGACCCATTCAGAAGCTTTGAAAAAGTTAACTGTTGTAGTCTAATGTCAGTTACATCGTATATTTTAGGATATTTGAATTTTTTTAGCCTCAAACGAAGTTCCATACGAGAGAGGTTACCTTAAACTTTAAGGTAACCTCTCACTTACGAGACACTCTTCATCACTACATAGTATAAAACAAAGTCACTTCTCTGTCCATATATCCTTATGTAGGTATGCTTAAATCTTTAAAACAGCGCAACGGATTTCGACGGGGTTTATATACCTATATATAGATAAAGTGATTGAAGAGGAAGTTTTATATAACGCTATCTAGACCCATGGTAAGCATAGTTTAACTAGCTTGTGTTATGGAATCTAGAATACGGATAAACATACTTAAATAGTTTTTTTTTTGTAAATACATACATATTATACATAGAAACACCCAGACCAATGCAAATACCCATATTCATACATACAAATATTTGCACTGAGCGGGGATCGAACCCGCGCCTCCTGCGTAGCAGTCGTGTTCACTACCACCACGCCACAGAGGCTGTATAATAACATCCAAGGGGTTTTTAATGTGATGCCGTAAATAATTACATTTTTTCGCTTACATTGCAAACGCAGGCTGAACCCTACGAGATTTATCAAAAAAAATTACTTAAGTATTGTACACATTGAAGAGTTCTACAGATAACTCCGGGATGGTATAAGTTTATCTCTTATGGATATCCCACAATAACCTTTTTTGTCATTTACTTTTATGACAAATAATAGCTAATTATCGAAGCGATTTTAACTAATACAGCATTAATTCTTATTTATTTAAATACCTTTAATACATTGTTAATTTCATATAGATCTATATGGACCTTTACAGCATAAAATTTAAATGAATATTTTCGAAGATATTACAGATTTAAAAATTGCGCGACGTGGCGTTTGCGGCGGTACCGGCGGATTCAACATTTACAATTTTTCTATAGTGTGTTTAGTATCAGCAGTGCACCCGTGCGAAGTGTAAAATCAGTGTAAAACAAAACTAGGTATAGAAATAAATAGATTTGTTTAGGAAACATTATATACCATTTATTTTCATTATAAAATCTACCTTCAGTGCACTATAATAAGCAGAACGCACACTTGGAAATTCAAGAAAAAGGTTAAACCATTTTTGAACCTTGCTCATATATTCTAACTTCATATAAATTTCCTCAGATCATTTTGACGATAAATTTCAAGACATTGTTTCACCTTGACAGGCAATCAACATACTGCCAAGTTATTTGAAAGCCACTTCAGCATCACTGTCAAATAACCTGCTACGTAATGGTAATAGCAGCCAATGTATGTGACATTTCAAATATGAATAATGGGTATTTAGAAGATGGCATTAGCTTCGAAGAGGAATATCGAGGGAAACGAGATATTTAAGATAACTAACTTGTACTAAAGGCCAACGTTGTCATTCAAAAGACTAATCAACACGAACATTTGCCAAAAAGACTATTGGAGTGACAAATAAGCTTACAAATGAAATGTTTACACCACTATGCTATTCAATCAAAACATTGTAATTTGTCGAACATTTATCTAGCTCGCTGTGTTTCTTGCCGGAGTCTTCATATTTCTTAGTTTCGTTATATCTAATGGTCTGAAAATTAAATGATTTTTTTGCTTTGTCTTTTTACATTAGAGATTTATTTGTTTATTTGGTGGATATACATATGAAAAATATCTATTGTTTGATCCCAATTGGTTGAGTGGAACCGTAGTTTATGACCAAAAGTCATGGACCCGGCATAGGATAACCAGTATGTAAAAGCATCTAAGAAATTTTGCAGGAGGTAGGACACGACGGTAATCCTGTGAATGTGGATGGACGGACGACCTGAAAAAGGTGGCTGGGACAGACTGGATGCGGAAGGCGGAGAATCGGAGAAAATCCAGCAGTGGACTGCGGAGGGCTAATTGTTTGTTGATTGATTGGCACTGAATGTGTGTATTACGCCTAAAGAGTAGTAAAGGTGTATACACACAGTTTGTGTAATATGTTTTTTGGTTACACGTAATAAGGTACAGTAATGCTGCGTCAGAGTCTTGTTCATCAACCAAAAAGTATAAAGGCGCGGCGAGCACCTGAAGGAAAACTCGGGTCTAAAAGACGGTGTTGTTACCCCACACTTACAAGGCCCATACAAAATTGGTTTATCATACCCTTAAATTAACTTCGAAAGTTCATAAAATATAACCTAACTAGGTACCTAATTATTTGCAGACGGCGGTATTTTCCTGGGCGACTTGTGATAAAAAAACTAAAGTACTATCTTTGGAATATAAAGCTTTTCCTGACCTTGGGAACCTGAGAAAAGAATGTTCTAGCAATAAATAATTCCTAGCATTCTTCCCCATTGTTTCTTCATTTATCCACAAGCTGCGGTTCTCCTCAAATTCAATTTCATTTAATGAGTAAATAAAGTATTATTAGAAAGTCTTAGGACAGCCACACGCCTCCGATTTCTATTGTTTGCGTAGTTCTTATTGTCGCAAGTATTTCATATTTGCTCGAGTAAATATCTCAATATTCCTGAAGTATTTACTAAGTTTCTTGAAGTGGGTTGGATTCATTAGTAAGAATACTGAGGTAACTATTGTTTCTATTCGAAGGTTTTGTTGAAGTGATTCGGATCAGTAAATGCAGGTTTCACAGCGGGATATTAGTGTTTGTTATTTACACTATTTTGACACTGAGTGTAAATTTGTTTTGTAAGTAAGGCATTGTCCTACGTGAGTGACAAACGCGACAACGCGATACGTGGAGATGCGTTGCAAAAGTCGTTGTTCTATATGGTGTTCTACCTTGTGTCGCGTGAATATGTCACGTGAAATATGGAAGATGTCACGCATCGCGACGCGTTTCCGCGCTGTCGTGCTTATCGCTCACGTAGGACAATGAGTTTGTCTGTCAAATCCAAGCTTTGCCAAGATGCTGGTTGTGTGTGAGACGTTTTAGTCGTCATCTCTTCAGATATTCGTTTTCCTGTCATATCCTTTTTTATGCAATCATTCTATCTATTCTAAGGTAAACATAATTTGGTGTAGTAGAACATGTAGTAAACCCAAATTAGCCACACCTTTAAAGCCGTTGTTGTTTTAATTAAAATAATAATAATATTAAAACCTCATTTATTCCTTTATAAAAAGAGCATGCAATTTACAATAAATACTAAAAATATTGTTTAATTTTTTTTTTTTTATACCACTTAGTTGGCAGACAAGCACACGGCCCACCTGATGGAAAGTGGTTACCGTGACCTATGGACGTCTGTAACACCAGAGGAGTCACAGTCGCGCTGCCAACACTGTAAGTACAGAGTTTCTGTGCCGTCAGTAGAAGACAAAGCAGGACAAGCCTTTAGTCTTCCCACTGACAGCACAAATTCTCCAGTGAGCTCTGGCTACCCTACTCACCGCTGGGAACACAGCACGAAGTTATTATAGCCGCGGTATTCTGTAGGGCAGAGGTACTACCCCAGTCGGACTGCTCAATCGGGCGGAAAATTATAAAGGACCTCTCTACAGAGTAAAGGCCTCCTCCATTTTTTCCACATGTCTCTGTCTATAGCTTTTTCAATCCAGTTGTTTCCCGCCATCTTTAGGATTTCATCTAGCCACCTTTCCATTGGTCTGCCTCTGTTTCACTTGCCGGATGGGCTTATTTAATATATTTAATTAAAATATGATAGTACTAATACACAGGCAACTTCCAAAGAATGTAGTCATAATTCACGTCTGCAAATCCATGAAGGGGTAGACAGAGGTAATTTTGGCAACTATGATTTTCGCCACCTACTGTCAGCATTTTCAATGGTTTATTAACTGTCACAACTTTCAAATCTCCTCTAATAAACCCTGCTACTATTTACGTCAAACAAACAAATTCTGCAAAGTAAAGCCCTTTCTTCTCTAATTACCCTTTTTAATAAAAACAACATTAGCAATGTTTTCTCGCAACTCACCCTGGGGCGGGCTGGGGACGGCCTGGGGCCTTAAAGTCACGTTCATAAACGTACAGTAGCGAGTACGTGTAAGTACAACGCGGTGAGTTTGCAAGTTCTTAGTGCTCGTTAGTTGAATAAGTTCAACCATGTGGAATAAAGTACTTAGCTCATTTATAGTAGTTTATTAGCATACATGTTATGTTATATTAACTATTCTGAACTAAAGAAAACGATAAGAATATTTTTTCGGAGTTCTGATCTGTCTGCCCGCGATGAATGTAAAAAAATCTCTATTGTTTGATCCCAATTGGTTGAGTGGATTATGACCAAAAGTCATCCACTCGGCATAGGATAACCAGTATGTAAAAGCATCTAAGAAATTTTGCAGGAGGTAGGACACGACGGTAATCCTGTCCCAATTGTGGTGGAATACCACGGCCATAATAACCTCGTCTTGTGTTCCCGGTGGTGAGTAGAGTAGCCAGAGCTTAGGTACTGGAGAGTTTTTGTGGTGCTAGTGGGAATACCTATCTATTCTTACAGGGTCGGTAAAACGAGTGCACACATCCATAGGTCTCGGGAACCACTTTCCATTAGGTACGCTGTCTACTTGTCTGCCATCTGAGTTGGATAAAAAAAAAATTATCATAGTTGTTTACTATTAAAATATCTAATTATAAATTTTCTAGACGCTTTTAATGTTAAAACTTTACAGGGTGTTACCAGACGCTCTGGGGGTTTAAGTGCACAACTAGAGATAATTACTACGTTGTGAACTGAGCACTCTGCTTCAAACAATGTTGATATAAATTTTGCTTGAGTCTGTTTGTCGACCTCGATCTCATCGAGGGACTTGCAATAGTTGGTTAACAGCAAAGTTTTGAATCTTACAGTTTGAACACTTTGTTGACAATTGCAATATCAGATATGTCTTTGTTTGTTTGATAAAAAAGCTAGTATAGCTTTTAAAAAAAAAGCTAGTATAGCTTTTTATCAAACTTTGCTCGCAACTCTATCCGCATGAAATATTTAATAAGTCCCTCAGAAACCCGGGGCAATAGTTTCCTAGGTCATATTCTGCCTGTGTAGGTACAGCGGGTAGCATGAGGGTATGCATGAGGTCCCGATTTAGAAAAATGAAGAGTGTAAAAGTATGTCGTATGTCTTTTTAATCAGAATCCCGTTGGGAATTTTTTAAATTGACTTACAGGTTGAGACTGCAAAACATAGGCGAAAAAAAGTGGATTCTTACCGCTTCAATGATAAACAGTTCGTAATCACGCGAGTCTCTGAATTCTGTTTTCCAAATATACCCATAGCTCTCATAAGTCCTATAAGAATAGAATAGGTCTCTTGAGAGCAATGAGTATGTCCGGAAATTCCATTTACATAGAGCCCATAAGTCTTAAGGATCTAGGGGGTCTCATCTCATGGGCTCTATTCACCGACACACATATATAGTCACACCTTTTACCCATTGGGGTAAGTAGAGACACCGTTTTATAAATTGAAATAAATAAAGAAATAATAATAAAAACACGCTGCGTGGTTCCCGGCAGAGTAGAATTAGGGCCATCCCATCTCTTCCCATGCGGTACCCAGATAGAAATATACAGCCCAGAATCAGCAGCAGATGCATGGTTCGAGTCAATAAGAGTGCCCGGAATACGGCAATAGGCTCACCCCCTATTACGTGGGACCGAATACAATTATTGGTGAAATGTGGGTGTTAATTCACCTCTGCCTAATCCTCCAGGGATAAAGGCGTGATTATATGTTGGTATTATCAAATACATAATCAAATACAATAATCAAAACATAATCAAATGAAATTTCTAAACTCTAAATTTGAAAGCAACTGGCTGCATTCAAAATAAAAGTGGTACAAAAGTACTTATCGATTTAATTTTGTTTACACGCCAAAATGTTCTAAATGACATTGGATATTAAAGGAAACCAAACTTTATTTCCTGTTACAGTACCATTGTAACAGAACGACATTTCTGTAAACCGCGTCTCGATTAAAGCCATTAGGGCTTCCAACAGTTTCGAAGTGGTGGCTTACTGTTCCATTTTCAATTTTAAAATGAAACACCAAGCACTCAGCCATGTACCTAATCCCTTTAGAGGAAACCGCTGTAAACATATCTGCAGTAATTATCTAGAGTAGTATAAAATTAACTCTTTATTTAAAATTAAAGATTTTGATGGCAATTCGTAGTAGTATTAAATTTGGTGTTTATACATAGGTACATTTATTTTACACTAGTGGCTTGAGTCGCGTGAAATTCTGTTCTCGTTTCCTTGACCTGTGGAAGCTTTTTTTAAACGTTCCGTAGAAGTTTAGGAACATACAAGAAAATACTCTAGGTACAGTTATCGTTTCGCTTGGCAAAATTCATTTTTATTAAGTAGAAGATTACATTTACCTACTAAAAATCCTCTAAATTGAGGAAAAATGATAATAGTAAGTACTCAATTCATTCTTAAATAATATTGATGATATTTAAACAAAATTATACAATTATGCAGACAGGGGTGGTGGGTACTTGCGTACGACAAATAATCAATAAGAGATACATTGTTTATCTCAAACAGACTGTCAAAATAAGAATTTGCAACTACATTAAAGAACGTTTCTAATAGGATTTATTAATTCAACAAACATCAAAGAAGATTTTGTTTGAACACAAATGAGTATAAAAGAAGAAAACAAGTTCTAATAACGCTCCAGTGTGAAGGCCGCTTTATACTACGCAGTGATGACGTCAGGGACCAAAATATATTTGACACGCAGAACAAGTTCTGTAATTTCAACATAGTTAGCACCAGCCCGGCTAGCTCAGTCGGTAGAGCATGAGACTCTTAATCTCAGGGTCGTGGGTTCGAGCCCCACGTTGGGCGATATCTTTTTGTTTGATTTTGATAAAGAAATGATATTTTTGGATATAAATATTACTATTTTTAATTTATTTCATGATAGAAAATGAAATATTTATTTGCTTAAACATTTATAATTTATTGTAGATGACTCGGGGTACCGGCCTCTTATTTATTAAGCACGTGTTATTTATTCAAAATATTGGTTTGACATAGTTGATAATAAGATTTTTATACCATTTAGGTAGCAGACAAGCACATGGTCCATCTGATGGAAAATGGTAACCGTATATGAACGTATGCAACACCACGGGTGTCATACTCCAGTTGCAGACGCTCTAGAAACCTTCTAATGTGTCTTCTTGAAGAACCCCATATTGTCGTCACTTGAAAAAGCCATGTAGAGAGATCGTAATAAATTTCCTAACATTTTTGAGGTTTTCTTTTTCTCTTAGTTTTACGGTTAGAAGTTATAGGTAGGTATAATATAACTATTTTAACTTATAACTTACACACTTCACCAGAAAAAAATAATTGCTAATAAATTTTATAAAACTAACCTGCAATTTTTCTTTCCCGCATCTTTCTCCACAGCTGTTCGGCCTTCCTCATAGGCCAGTTCTCCACCTTCGCACTGAAGCTCCTGAAGAACTTGTATTCTTTGAAATGAGACATTCTCCTTTCCATCTTGCTTGGGGCGTGCCCTGGCGGAGGAGAAGGAGCCTTCGGTGTAGACGATGGTGAAGCCATCTTGCCAAGCAAACTTATTCACTGTATTAACTAATCAAAGAATTCAAATTTCAACTATTTAATTCCGATATTTTTTTTTTGGTCCCGAATTCAGAATTTAAATTTCCATTTGATCATCAATTTATTTTTTAATTCTATTGAATTCATTTTTCAAAAATTCAAACTTATTTATTTTCTATTTACATAATATTTGATTATTATTATTATTTTTAAAATATTGATTAAGTAAATATGATTTTGATTAATTAATTAATAATCGACTATTTTTTAACTATTTTTAAACACTGGGATGGGACAGTTTCCAATTTTACCAAGTGTTGTCACTAAATAACCTGGAACAAGAGAGAAAAATATATTAGGTGATGGTTGATTACGGATATTATTAGATTATTCGGATATTGTTACTAAAAATCTTGGTCGATAGGCAGGTTAGTGATTGACACCGTCTAACGGTCAAGAGGTCCCGGGTTTGAATCCTGGCAAATTGTGTTATTAGAATACATAAAATCACGCTTGTCTCCCATAGCGATATGTAGAGATCACGGATCTCCATTTGCTACGATCCTGACATACTACTCTCGCTTCATTCGATCTCATTACATTCTTCATGCATGCTCGTCGGTTTAGGGTACTCCTGACCTGCCCCTTTTCAAAAAATTTCCCCGATTTGGTCCAGGTATGTGGGCCTAGGTCTTCCTTCCCCTTCCGACGGTAACACCCATACTCGCCTCAACTCACTCCTATCATAAGTAATTTAGCCTAGTTAGAGGGGTTAACAGGCATACTAGTAATTTCTATAAATAATCCTATTTTAAAGCGACTTTAAAAAAGGAGATTTTTAGTATTTTAAACCTACCTATCCATCAAATCAAGTTAATAAGATAAAAAATAATTATCACTAATAATAAAAAAAACTATTAATTAAGTGCCTCGGTAGCCTAGTGGTATGGGTAATGAACTGCTGAGACGAGGTCTCGGGTTCGATCCCAGGTTTTACCATAGCACACACCAATGACTTTTGATGCTTTTCGAAGTTATGTGTGTATTTATCGCAGGTTTACAAGTGCCTGGTTAATGGCAATAGGCTGGCCCCCTATTACATTGGGAACTAAACATAAACTGGCGAAATGTGGGTGCTACCACCTGTGCCTACCCCTTCGGATATATAGGCGCGAGTTTATGCATGTTAAATTAGTTTATTCAGAGAATAATTGGTCATATTTTGAATACAAAATGGCTGCTCTGAGCGAAACTAATTAGCAAGCCCTCTTTTATTTACAGCTGAAATTAAATAAGCTCCATTGGTCTCTTGGACTAAAAAAGGTTCTATAATTAACACAGCGTTATTTTAAAAGCTTTCGAATATATTCCTGATTTGACATTGAATTCACGAACCTATACCTTAGTAACCAACAATTCTGTGAACTGAAAAGGAGGCCGCCATTTTTCCTTAAATAATGTCAAATTGTGCTAAATTGTCTTTTATCTATACAAATAAATATTATAAAGCTAGAGTTTGTTTGTTTATTTAAACGCGCTCATCTCAAGAACTACTGGTTCGAATTAAAAAAATATTTTTGTTTTTAATAGCCCGTTTATCGACACAGGTGTTAGGCTATATATCATCCCGTTATTACTTAAGAGAGCGGAGCAGTGATCATAAATGTCAACCAATCCAGCAGATTTCAATACATTTATGTATTTATTTATTGATACACACAAACAATACTAGCTAACAGTGAACACTAAATCACTTATAATGTTATACTACTAAATATTTATAAATTATTTGAAAAATTAAACTTTATTTGAAGACAAAAAAATAACGCCGCGTGGTTCCCGGCAGAGTAGAATTTGGACCACTCCATGTCTTCACATGTGGTGTCGTACAAGGCGACTAAGGGATAGGGCTGTTTAACATCGGACAGATATATACAGCCCAGACTCAGCCTCAGATGCATGGCTCGAGTCAACAATAGTGCCCGAAATACGGCAATAGGCTCACCCCCTATTACGTGGGACCGAATTCAAATATTGGTGAAATGTGGGTGATAGTTCACCTCTGCCTAACTCTCCGGGGATAAAAGCGGGATTACATGTATGTATGTATGTATGTAAAAAAATAACGGACTTAAAGGAGTGATATGAGTTTTTTAAATATGCCACGGGCGAAGCTGGGGCGGGTCAGTAATAAAATAAAGCAGTATACATTTGACAGTGACAAGTAATTTCTGTCACCTCACGATCATGGCTACTGAGAAGTAACCGAAACGTCGGACTATTTTTTTATTCAACTTAGGTACACACAGCGTCAGAGAAAACAGACCCCCTCAATACTTAAAGAATATCGCCGCGGGGGTTCCTTTTCTCTGAAGCTTACCGTACAAGTACACGGCCCACTTGATGGAAAATGGTAACCGTGACCTACAAACGTGTGCAACACCAGGGGAGCTACACCCGTGATACCGACCCTGTAAGAACAGAGAGTTTCTGTGTCAGTGTAGAAGAAACAATCAGGACAAGCCTTTGGTATTCCCACTGGCAGCACAAAAACTCTCTACTAAAATACTAAATTATCGTGATAGAATTCGTTGAAAAATTAATTAACATCTTATTTTCTAATAACTATTTATACTGTTGATTGATGGCACTTGGTGGAATTTGTTGTTACACTTATTGATAACTCACTTGTACTTTTCCACATTACTTTTAATATTTAGTTAGACCTGAACGTCATCCTGAGTCTTTTAGGATGATGTAAGGCGAAACCGGTCAGGTCTAACATATATTGAATATGTGGAAAAGTACAAGTGAGTTATCAATATGTTATTTTCTAATGTTATTCTTAAACTATCGCGGAGTGAATTCATAATTATACAACTTACTATTTCTGCCGACGTTTCGGATACGTTGGAGCAACCGTGGTCACAACTTGACTGGCTTGCCAGCGTCGAGAGGTAGACGGGGACCATTTTTTGTGCGCCTACCCTCCCTTACTTTTATTATGAACGGTTAGGCTGGCGACACACCACACTCACTATGTCAGTTTTTAACGGCACTGTGTTTTTTGGTTTTAGTATCATTAAGATACTAAAACCAACTGGATTCCACGTTCCAGATAGTTTGAATCCATCTTCGCTATTGTCATTTTTATGTTTTTTGATTTCAATGGCTTCACGCACAGTCCGTCAATAGTAATGTCGATCAGTGTAGAGGACTTTGGGTTGATGAAGCTCAATGCAGTGATTGTTACCTGACTTAAGATGTTCTGCTACTGCTGATTTGTTGAACTGACGGTTTTTTACAGCTGCGATATGTTCTCTGGCACTCTCTGCAATGGTTTGCTTGGACTGGCCTATGTTGAAACTACCGCAGCTCAGAGGTTCGATGTAAGCACATATTTCGCTACTTTGGCGAACGGTTTAAAAAGCCAGTCACACCATGGCTGCTGCAACGCATCCGAAACGCAGAAATAGTAAGTTTCATGATTCAATCGCGAAAAGTCCCGAACCGTTGTATAATTATGAATCTTATTTAATATTATCTAATATTATCGGCATTACACTGATCTTATTTAATATTATCGGCATTACACTGATCTTATTTAATATTATCGGCATTACACTGCATCGTTGGTTTTGCTATTTGAATTGAAATAAATGATTTCCGCACGAAAAAAGGGTAGGTAGGTACTAGTTACCGTGGTCAGGTACTGTTACTAACAGTTAATGATGTATTATAAACTATAGAAATGTTGTCCATACTTATGTATGGTGACAAAAATGATCATCATTTTACGCTCCAATCAGAGACACGACAGTGCGCTACGGAAAAAATACGTGTTTAATAATAATTTCGTAATTAAATCTAACATAATTTAAGTATATCAATTAATAATATCGACGTTTTAGTACTTAGTAGCGATAATTTTTTTTTTTATAGGACAGGTCAATTAGAGTTCGCCGCGCCTGATGGTAAACTGAACGCAAAGTCTCAGAAAAGAGAGTCAACAGTGCTTACATATACCATGTTACAATCACACTCAGCAACAAGCAAATGATGAGGCCGTCACCTCATCATTTGCTTTTTCACGCCCCACTTAAAGGACCCGGGACTGTAGGAAGAAGGAAATACGTGAGGTGGTATTGAATTCCAAGCCTTAATGCTGCGACAAAGGAAAGGGTCAGCGATCCGCTTGAGTTTGACCGGATGTTCTCCACCGTGTGCGGGTGAAAAATAAGCCCTGCACGTGTATATACTTAGTGTTTGCACCATTTTGGAAAGTCACCATTTTCTTGTATGACGTATCTATTAATACGTCATTACATAGCTTCTGTAGCTTAGTGATTAAGGAACTAGCCTTACGAACGAGAGGTCCCGGGTTCGAATCCTGGCCATTACACTACCGACGTGAACCTACTCCTAGCACAAGCAATTTAGCTTAGTTGGAGGGGTTAGAGGGAATATTCGCAGTTGTGGTTGCTAATATTGTTTAAAAAAACAGTAATTTTTTCCACGCGGAAATCCCCACAGATTTCGTATTTCCTAGTAAGTATTAACCTAGGTACTTATAATGAAAATATTGAAAGCGATATTGTATTAAATTACGCGCTATGTCAGTTACTAAGTCTCCCAAATCCCCAATAGATACAAATTAAACTTTGTCGGTGGAACCAATTCCGAGAGAGATTGTACCACTCAAATTAATTTTGACAAAGGCCAGAACAAAATACGTCAATGATTTTTATTGTATAAAATATATTTAGTATTTTTATTGTATGACGCGTGTTCTTTAGAAGACTAGTTTTATTTTTAATAAAGTTTATAGATAAATACATAAAAATTCAATGTCAAAAAATGAGATTTATTACTTGACTAGTAATATAGAAATACTGACGGCACTGACTTCAACATAATATAATGTAGAAATAGGGAGTTTTGGCGCCAACACAAAGAAGAGCGCATGGAGGTATATTTATTTTCCAAAATTGGCGTGAATTCGAATTTTTATGTGACATAACGTCTTTGACAAAACACACAAGTGTAGAAAACTGGCATATTACAGTGAAATTGTGACTTTTTTTCGTGTTGGTTCCAAATCTCCCTGGTGAGCTTCTAGTAAAGTCCCCACAACTTTACTCACTTAATTATTTTAAAAACATTTACTTGACATTGGCAAAATTGCAGCGATTCGAAAAATAAAAACAGAATATTTGAAAATAAATATTTTGGTGTATCATACTGACTTAAATAGCCCAAAAATATATTGTGTACTGTTTCAATGAATTTAAAGGATCACTTCATTGTATGTATATCCATCTGTCTATCAAGACCTTTTTCTGGGGAATAAATTGCTCAAGTTTAATTCTAACAGCTGTGAAAAAGTCAAACTGTTAGAGCAAAGCAATAAAAAGATTTCGTCTTTCTGTTCAGTTTTGTTATCGAAGGGTGTTAGTTTGGTGCAAGAGTCCGACTCACACTTGACCAGCTTTTGTAGTTTGTTGTCATGCATAATATATCAGTTTATTTTAAAATTTGTCAAGAGTCGTGAGAACTATTATATTATATTTATTGTTTTATTATTATATTTATTGACTAGTAACGGTATCACAATTTCACGCAGGCGTAATTGCGAGCAACAGGTAGTATTAATGGTAACTTTGATCCTGTCTCCGCAACCCATGGGTACTTATTCCTGGAATAAAAAGTATGATTTATATTAATTCACGCTGTAATCTATATCTCTATCAAAAATATCAACAGATTAGCAGACACATGCTGTAAGAACATTTCGAACAATCGGTGACGTCACGTTGTCGACCATAAATCCACAGTGATTGATGTTTATGCGTGTAACGTCATCAAAACAGCACGCGAAGTTGAAATTTCACCGCAGATTCAGCTGTCGAGTTCATTCGATCGTTCGAAACGGTCTTACAGCATAGTCTGCCTACAGTTCAGCCGTTAGAGCTTGATAGAAGAAAAAACATATCACAATCTTTCACGACTATATTAATAGAAAGATTAGCAGGATAAATACGAGAACAGCAAGCGAGCGGCAACGGTGTTCCGATGTGGCGTGCATTAAGTTCCACGATAGGACTCCTGTCATTGTTGAGATCCGACCTAAGTAAACTATAAAAATCCCTGTTCAGTTCATTTCATTTTCACCAGTGAAAGTGTTCATCATCATACGGAGAGGTAATTTCCTGATTACATCCGACGCCAAGATGAACTTGGAGCTTAGGGTCCGCCTTTCGGCTCCTTGTCATTCACTTTAAACTATCTTGGGCGTTCATGAGTAGACCGTTAGTACATTATCACCCTCCACGACGTCAAGCTAGTACGGCGAAAGCCTTAATCACAAAAATATTTATTGAAAAAAAAAAGGTTTAAAACTAAAACCCGACTACTGTAAAAACAATCTCTAAAACGTATTAAACAAGAAAATATCAAAGTATATCAAAAATACATTCTAGGGAAAAGTGGCATACCGGCTGTATGCCACTTTTCCCTAGAATGTATTGTTTTGTTAGCGTACGACCACGGTTATCCTTATTTTCTTGTTTAATACTTTTAAAAGCGTGATTTTTCTGTAGTCGGGTTTTAGTTTGGAACTTTTTTTTTTGTATTATTTAGGGGCAAGCAACAAGTATAACTTATACATATTTGAAATGTGCTAATTAAGCCCTTTCAGTGCATACCAAACACGACATAATAATCTCAAATTTATTTTTAATAAGTACAGTACTTTATGATCCCTAAAGTGTGCCTCATTAGATTTAGTGATACGTTATATAATAATAAATATATATTCTACAACATTCTACACAACGCTATCTAGACCCATGGTAAGCATAGTTTAACTAGCTTGTGTTATTGAATCTAGAATGCCGATAAACATACTTAGGTACTTTTTTTGTAAATACATACATATTAAACATAAAAACACCTAGACCAATACAAATATACATATTCATGCATACAAATATTTGCACTGAGCAGGAATCGAACCTACGCTTCCTGCGTTGCAGTCGAACATTCTACCGCTACGCCACTGAGGTCGTCGATAACTATACATACATAGCCTGTATAAATCATAATCCTCCTTTTGGTTCGCTGTAGTCGGGTAAAAATACGCTTCAATAACAGCAATTGGTCGTAATGTATGATGTGAGAGCGCTGAATTGAAATACATTTTTTCATTCGACAGAACAGCTTTCGGATTACGAACGCTAAAAATGTCGCGAATGTTCTCGCTTAGCGGAGCCGGATTGCTGAGATTCCAGGTCAGTAATTCTGTTTCCCATTCCAGAGATAATATCTGCGCCCTTTGTTTTATACTTTAATTATGGTATTGTGAGGAAAAAGAAAATATAGTATCAAAATTTTAATACGATATATGAAAATGACGGACTTCGAAATAGTTACACCGGCATAGTTACATCCATGCCGTTTCGTACCAAACGGTTTGAGGTCTCAAACCGTCTGGCTCATTTGGGATTTGTGGCTTAGAACAATGTATTGTTACGATGGACGTCGATATCTCAAAAACTAATAATCGAATCTTCAAGAAATAAAAACGCATTGATAGTGACAAGGTACTCTACCGACTGGCATAGAAAAATCTAGAATCGTCAACACAAAGTCACAACCTATCTACGAGTACCTACTCTTTAGAATAAAAACAAACAATAGGTAAATATCGAGAATGAACTCGAAGGTCAGCGACGGCGGCAAACTTCATAAGAGTGTAGGTAGTTACCGCTCGAGTATCTTCTAGATGATTCGACCCTCCTAATTGAGAGATATAAAAACACGCTCGCATAGCGACACGATTCATTCTGTCTTTGAGATCGATAACGAACACAGCGAGCTTAAGCGACCGAAGAAAATTATACCTGCGACCTGAGCAACGACTGTGGACTACTGTGAACTACTGAGCGACAGGAACTGTTGAAGAGTACTGTGTATACTAGTGATTTAATTGTCTAGTTTGTGGTGAGCTAATAAATATCTTCGTTGAGTTAACGGCATTTGGCATTTAATT
Source organism: Eilema griseolum (assembly GCA_963662185.1). Lineage (NCBI taxonomy): Eukaryota > Metazoa > Arthropoda > Insecta > Lepidoptera > Erebidae > Eilema > Eilema griseolum. The sequence goes on from OY759250.1 coordinate 5,942,741, forward strand.
GTACCCCGTGCACGTAACAGTATTATATAGTCGGCAAAGGAAAAATGTATACACCCTCTCATATGAAGTTTATGTTATGGGGGGTATATTTAAATCTCCTTTGTCGATTGTACATGTTGTGGTTGACGCCCTCAAGTCTTGATTATTATTTTTTGTAATTTGGCTCTAAGTACAGCCATCGACAAAAGTTTTCCACTGTAGTTGGAAGTAAAGAGAGAATATCTATTTATCGCCTTTGATTTCGAATCCCCCCACTCTGTTTAGCTTAAACTGGAGTTTAAACAACACACTGCTTAAAATTTTCTTTCTGTTGAAGTATGTTTTTGAGAACCTGTCTGTTTCAGTTGTTTACTGTATTTTACAATAAATCATTTCGTTATAAAATAGAAATAGGTCAAGATGGGTCGACCCGGAGCGGATTAGCGAACGAATGAAATGAACAAAGCAGGTCAAAAGATGAAGTAGGGTGGAAAATTTTGGTTCACTTTGGTTTTATAGTGTTTACTGACACATTTTTAGCTTTTGGCAACTATATTACGTAATTTTAGGCTTTCATGTCACATAAGGAGAAAAGACAGCTCCCATAGGTATATTTTTTCTCTTGAGAGTATTAAAAAAAATCTACAATTTTACAACAAAATACATCGATTAAGAAGAATAAATTATGAATAAGTTCAGGCTGTTCTGAACTGGTTCAATTTTTCATTTTTTCATTATCAAGTTTATCTTTTTCGATTTGAATAGTTAGCATACTAAATGCCTTAAAATTTCATTCAATAATATTTATTCAATAAGATACATATTTTTATTTATTTATTTTAGTGTATTTAGTATCTAATACTCGTAATAGATTTTAGTTTCAAATTGCATTTAAGTATTAATATTATAATTACGACCATATTTGATCATAAAACCATACATTATTTCATGATTTCTTTCATAATTTTGAGAAGAACTGTTATCTTTGAAGTTTACATTTCATTATTTAATTTTCCGTAAATTATATAATACCAAATAACATCATAAGACATCTTCTATTACCACAGCATCAAATAAGATTATCTCCGGTACATTTATGACGTATTCCACTTTGATCACAATATTTGGTAAAACAGGATATAATGTTCATCAAAATATATTTAATACAGGTAGGTACAAGATATATTTGTTATGTAATTCAATGTCAACGTTGATTATTATTTATAATATTTTTATACTATTTATACTGCTGATTTATGGCTCTTGGTGGAATTCGTTGTTACATATATTGATAACTCACCTGTACTTTTCCAAATTACTTTTAATATATATTAGACCTGACCGGTTTCGCCTAACGGCATCCTTAAAGGTTTACAATGACATTTAAGAACATTGCTTTCTAAACATTGCGACACTCAAACTCAAATTTGTTCAAATGTGGAAAAGTGAGTTATCAATATGTGTAAAATAATTTTAGTTTTTCCTGATTTGAATAAGCTGTGAAATGGTAGGTTGGTGGACTCACACAATGTTTTTTACACTATTAGCTCGGAACCACAGATGATTCCTTCTTAAAATGTAGTAAGTAGTAAGTGTGCAAATCAACACCTATAAAAATGTGATGGTGACTCGCACGCAAATATGTTTGTTATTGATAATTATTTTATTTTATTAGGTATATAGGTATAAATATAGAACGATCCAGCCCTATCCTCTTCGCTCTCCTTGGATTGATGGTTGTGACCTCAATCGACAAGATACAGTAATTGCACTTCGACTTCGGTCCGGACACATTCCAACAAATAAATTTGCGTTCCTAATGCGGCAATCAACATCCCCATACTGTACCACCTGCAATACACTCGATGACCCGTACCATATTTTGATGGAATGTGTGCGGAATGAAACGCACAGGGATCCTCTTTTGAAGAGTAGCCTAATGGTGGGGAGCTGTAACAGTGCCCTGTCTCAGTCATTATTGAATACAGCCCGGGCACTGTACAACTTAGTTAAGTTTAGAGGTTAAACAAATGATAACTGTGCATATGTGTTTTTGTTTGATTTGTGTACTTGTTTTCAATATGGGCAACATAATTGCTCTAGCGACGAAGCCCATTCAATAAAGAGAAAAAAAAAACATGAAATGCTGGATGGAGTTGAAAGTGACGACATAATTTTGTTTGGGCAGTGAGTTCTGATTGATAGTTAACACGAGGAGTATACTCGTTAATCTATCGGTTACATTTCCGTTTGTTTATCCGTCATCAGACGTAATTTGCGTACATCCACGATAGATGGAAACTTGGGAGGGATTCGATTCGACACTCGAAGATTCGATACATGTACAAATAAGAATACAATATCTACGCGTTAAAAGATTATATTGCTATATTTTGCGGGTACGGGATCAGTTTTTCAGGCAACAGATAGTATAATATAATTATGTGAAAAGTCGGCCTGTCAGAAAATCATTTTAGAAGGTAAGAAATATCGAAGCCTCTTGGTATCTTATATCGTAATGAAATTAAGTATTGTTAGGCAAAGTTTTGGCAATATTTGTGTCAGCGTGAGGGAGAAATTATTGAGGAAATTGTCCTTAGAAAATATTGTCTATCAATTTGCAAAACAGAAAGTAGGTAGATACTTCAGAATTCAGATTGTGAGTTCGTGACGTAAGCATATTTTCATTACAGAATGGATTTATAAATAAGTTGTTTGGAACAAAAAAATGTCACGGTCGCAGAATGAGCTGGGAATGAATTTTGGATTTCGAATTTGGAACGGAACTCAGAACTAAATATATCAGTTAGGTAATTCATTTTTACACCTGGGATCTTACATAGGTTACACTAAAAGTTTCCGGAACTGGCCACTAACATAAACAATATTTAAAAATTTATTACAACATTTGAAAATAGAACTCTTTGGCTGTAGAATACAGTTTGTTTCATCTGACTGTCTTTTGTTTTTACCTTGTGGCGCCATTTAAAAAATTGTGTGTCTGCATCAACATGGATTTAACTCGGGAAAATTTTCGTAGTATGATTTTCTACGATTTTAAGTGTAATTTGACGGCTCAACAGAGCATCGCTCGGCTTGAAACAGCTTTTGGCGATGAAGCTCCATGCAAGACGACTGTTTATAGCTGGTTTGCAGAATTCAAGCGTGGTCGTATCAATCTCAGTGACGAATCTCGCGATGGTCGGCCGTCCACCGCTGTGACCAACAAAAACATCGATGCTGTGCACCGTATGATTGAAACAGACAGGCATGTGACCTACCATGAAATTCGCGCATCCTTAGAAATAGGCATGAGTCAAATACAATCAATCCTACACAAACATTTGGGTGTGAGAAAGCTGTGCTCGCGGTGGATCCCACATAACTTGACCGAGGATCAAAAAACGGACCGCGTCATTTGGTGCAGTGCCATGCTTACCAGATTCAACGAAGGTGCGTCAAATTTGGTGTGGGACATAGTAACAGGTGACGAAACATGGATTTATTGCTACGATCCCAAAACAAAGCAGCAATCGAGCGTATGGGTCTTTCAAGATGAGCTGAAACCAACCAAAGTGGCGCGCGTGAAAAGTGCATCTAAGCGGATGATTGCTTCTTTTTTTAATAAAACTGGACACGTGGCTACTGTTGCTTTAGAAAATCGTCGTACTGTGAATAGTGACTGGTACACGACCATTTGTTTGCCGGAAGTTATTGACGAACTCCGTAAAAATAACCGTAAACGCCGTATCATCCTGCACCACGACAATGCTAGTTCTCACACGGCCAGACAGACAAACGACTTTTTGAAGGCGAAAAATGTAGAACTCATGAGTCATCCTGCAAACAGTCCCGACCTGGCACCTTGTGACTTTTATCTGTTCCCAAAAATTAAGAACCAATTACGCGGCCAACGATTTTCATCACCAGAAGAGGCTGTTGAGGAGTATGAAAAACACGTTTCTGAGGTCACCACAGAGGAGTGGCACAAAAGTTTTCAAAACTGGTTTGATCGAATGAAAAAGTGCATAGACGCCAAGGGAGATTATTTTGAAAAACAATAAATTAATTTTGTACCTTTAATAGTATTTTTTCATATTCATTCCGGAAACGTATAGTGCGCCCCACGTATCACCATATCTAGTAGTATTTTAATCTTGCTTTTTGACTTTCAGTGTGAATCGCACCGTCAGCGTCTGTCAGAATACTTTTGTTTTTACCGTACGAAACCGCCCCTCCCCGTCAGAGCCAGTGGGGGTATCCGGAGGTTATATTGGACTCAAACCGTCTAAAACGCACGCTGACTGACGGTCGTAAGTCATCGGAAACGAAGTTGCCGGAGCATATCACTCTTGCCCGGCCGGCCATCTCTTTCGAGCTGACCCTCTTCGGGTGTGGAGACCACAAACTATGATCCCTGGGTATGGGCAGGCACGCAACTCGCGCCGCCGCCATTTGTTATGGTAGCACTTCCGTGGCTAATTGTTTTTGCTATTGGGCGTTTGTTTCCTTTGGGCTAAATATTTGATGTATATGCAAACATGCACAATTTATTTCATAAAAAAGTTTTCACTTCAAAGAGGTGTATCGCGTGAAGAGTGTCACATTTTGTCCACTGTTAAAGGTACTCTACCGAAAAGAATAAAAAAAACTAAATAACTTATCAATTGTACGTATAGTGAAACCAACAATTCTGTGAACTGAAGGAGGCCGCCACTTTCTTTTCAATAATGTCAAATCATGCTAAATTGTCTTTGATTTCTAATAAATCAGTATGCATTTGACAGTAAAAACCGGACAGTAGTTCCTATTTTGTCATTTCACAGAATCGTTGGTTTTGCTGTAATCGATATTGATCATATTTGTCAAATAGGCAATAAGGCAAATGCTTTGTCAAATATACTGTCCACACGAATAGCCATGTGAAACGCCACCTTTAGATTTTACACATGTCTTACAAGTACAGTACACAAACATCGACAGACGACAAGTCGTCCAAATTCGAATCATACTATGAGAGTAAAGGAAGATTGAAATTATATTAAGTACTTTTAAGAGATGGTGGTCAGGTATATATATATATATATATACATACCTGACCACCATCTCTTAAAAGTACTTAATATAACTTAATATAACTTTTATATATATATATATATATATATATATATATATATATATATATATATATATATATATATATATATATATAAATATATATATATATATATGTATATATATACATGTATGTATGTAAAACAATGACTTTTATGTTTTAAGTAATCATTATCCTGAAATCAAAAAACTACTTGATACTTTTTCTAAAAAACGAAAATGGTTTGACACACCGTTCTTTACATCTTCCTTAATATTTATTTAAATATTAAACGAACTCAAATATCACCCTCAAAACAATCTTTGGATTATGTAAATGAAGTACCATAGGTTAGGGTTGTCATTCACTGGCACCTTTCGTTATTTTTAGCATTTGAATCCATTGATTTTTATTGTTAGGAAATTAGACTTCAAGAATATTACGAGTATGTATGTACAGATACGCGTGAGTGAGTGAATGAATTTTATGTATGCAGCTTCAGGTTTAAGGCAACAATATTACAATTAATATTCAGTAATTTTTTATATTAAATTAAATTAAATATAATTTTATTGATGGCAATAGGGCCCAATTTGTTAGTAACAATATTTGTTTTACATCTATGGTTAGCATACAAAATGTCAACAGTTTAAAATCGAATCAGGAAATTATTATCAATTGAAATTATATTATTGCATTAGATTTGATGTCAGTTAAAAATTATAATTCACAAAACTAAAAATGTTACAAATATTAATAAATTAAGTATCACAAGTTAACACAAAATATAACTCAAATATAAGTCCAATAATAAATATAAATCAAATCAAATATTAGTCAATTAATTAAAGTGACCATGTAGGGTTTCACTCTACTGGTGATTTGCTTCCTACCGCGCTGCTATTACTCTCAGAATACTGTTGGAGCTGCCGCGGACACGGCTCAACAATGACGCCGATCTTTTGCGCCAGATGGCATGAAACCCGTCTACTCTCGCCAGCGCGGCAACCTCAACAGCACCATAGGCATTGTTATATTTAACTCGCAAGGCGTTCAGCGACTTAAGTGCAAAGCTCACCCGCAGACTGCCCGTATAGAGGTTCTGGCAGTATGCCTTAAATTAGGTGATTTTAACCTCTTTGTTACAACGAGCAAACCTGCGGGCCAGCATGTTACACCTCACCGCCAACGCCCTGCGTTCCCTATCTATGTCTACATGATCTCTGAGATCCTCGGTAATATTGTGACCAAGATATTTGAAGACACTCACTCTTTTCAATGTAGCACCATATAAAGTTATGGGTGGGACTAAGCAACTTTTTCACCGGGCACCCCAAAGACCATGCATTCACTCTTGTTTACATTATATAACCAACCATGACTTTGCGCATACAACTGACTGGTTTGCAGCAGCTTTATCAATGAACCAACCGTCGGCGCCAGCAGCACCATGTCGTCTGCGTAACTTAAGTTGTTTACACACACACATTATCAATATGGCATCCGATACGCTGACCGCTGAGACCAACAATCAATTCATTGATGTACAGATTAAACAGTTTTCGTGACGTCAGTCCGCCCTGCCTAACCCCGCACTCCAACCTGTACTCTTCTGACATATCATCACCCCATCGAACGCTGTGTGTGTGTATAAATATTTTGTTAAAACTAGGAGGTAGAACATAACCCGTACTAATTGAGCAGTTCGACTGGGAAAGTATCTCGGCCCCACAGAATACCGCGGGTACCTGAATAGGGTAGCCAGATCTCACCGGAGACTTTTTGAGCTGTCAGTGGAAAGATCAAAGGCTTGTCTTATACACTGACGGCACAGAAACTCTGTTCTTACAGGGTCAGCAGCACGTGTGTGACTCTCTAGGTGTCGCACCCGTTCATAGGCCACGGTAACCACTTTCCATCATGTGGGTCGTGTGCTTGGCTGCCGCCTAAGTGGTATATAATATATAAATTACCATCATGAATGAGGTTAGGCAACTCTTTTCTTTGCCGTACCATCATATTTTGGAATTTTTTACCAGCACACATCGTGTTACTTTCTGCCTGCAGTCCGCGACGGTGCGAAAAAGCATGTGATAAAGCTGAAAACTACCATTGTAATATTTTGGTATCTGTATAGCAGTTCTTCTATCCGGATACTTCGCGTTCAGCTCACCATCAGATGAGGTTAAAGCGGATTGGCATGTTGAAAAAAACTATTTAATGTGAAGTTGATGTTGTGCCTTTTATTCGGCATGTTCCGAGGCGAATGTTTCAGAATTGTATAGTTTGACTTTTGATCGAACATTTTTCCACTATCAAAGGGATTGAAAAATGATTTCGTGTCACTTTTTCAGGGAGCTGACACGCGTAGCATTTTCTTAAAACCTGTTAGTATGAGAATTTAATGATATTTATTTTACTGTCTTCTCCTTCCTCTTAGTGTCAATCCCAGTCGCATCCAAAGCTTTCATTTCGGAACCTGGGGTCCGCTTTACCAGTCTAGCTGGCAGATTTGGCTAAACTTCGATATTTCCTGTGAAGCGACTCCATAACCCAAAGGATATAGAAACATTGCAGTTAGAGCAGTTGTTGAACTTTTTAAGGTTCCAACTACCCATAACGAATGCCATAGATGTTGGTATGGCAACCAGGACTGACGACGGCTTAACTTGCTTTCCGAGGAACAACCAGACCAAAGCAAATACCTATATTCCTGCATACAAATAATTTCAATTAGCGGGTATCGTATCGAACCCGCACCTCCTGCGTAGCGGCCATGTTCACTACTGCCACAACGGGGAAGCTGTCAATGTTTATTTTACTGTATTTTACATGATTTGAAACTATATAGGTATTTAAACTATCATGGTCACTCACTCAACTGCCGAACGTCTGGCATCCTGTGGTCCGTCTTTGCAAAAACAACCGGGAACAATCTAAAACACGTGAGTGATAGATGACAAGATACAGTGAGCATCGTATGTCGTGAACGTGATCGAGATCGGGTTCGAGTTTGTAGTGAGAGTGAAACCAATAGTAGTGCAGATACGCGTGGTAAAAGAACTCGAAAGAGGGTAGATCGATATAATTACTCCTAGGAAAAAACTTTTTCTCTGTTCACCGCCACTACTCCAGTTCCTCCGTGATCAAGTTGCTTGTAACAGCGCCGAAATATCGGAAACTCAAAACAATGAGACATGGTAAATATCCCGTTTATTCTGATACTGATGATTTGAAACGCTCTGATTAGCCGGATTATAGATGGTTAAGTAGCTAAAGTCATGAATTCCTTTATCAAGTTTCTATGTCCCTTCCCAAGTTGGGTATTTGACAAATTTCGGAAACCTATCTTAAAAGAAACATTTATTTAATACCTGTTGCAATTCATCGTCATCCCGTAAATCCTTATTAATTGGAAAAAAACACAATTTCACTTTGGTAGCTTAAAAAGTGCTTAAAAATGGTCGGTCTGTGACATTCTGCGCTTGACGTCATTAAATAATATCTACGAAAGTTTCCGTTACCCTAAGTAAAGTTGTTATATTACGTCACACGAACTGTCAACAAATGTTCTGCCTCATGTAAAATACAGATAAAATATCTCAATTTTATTTTGTTAAAATAAAATATATTCATCTTTTTGTGAAATACATTTTATATAGTTATTACCTACGTATAATCTATCGTATCCAATATATTTCATATTTTCTTTGGAGTAGTTGTCAAATACCCTAATCCAAGGATTCTGAGGATTTTATAGATTTGTAAAGTAATCACCATCCATAAGTGATTTTCCAGTTTGTACTATGAAACTCGGTGTTTTAATTGGTTATGGACTTTAATGAGAGGGACTGCAGTCTAACCAATATAAGAGAAATGCTTGCGCCAGAGCCTCTTTATTGCTTTGCAAGTAACCTACTACAATCTAACTACTAAATTGCTCAAATCTTGTTCTATAAACCCAAACAATCTGTTAACGCCTTCGATCTAAAATATTGAAGGAAGGTTTACGCACGTAAACCTTACGTTGTGAGTGATTACACAAGCGGGGCATAACATCAAAGAAAATTGAAGGTCTAAAATATACGGTTTATAAACCGGAAACTTAAAGGAAATTCTGTTTCGGTATGATACAGAAGTGACTGTGACAGGATCGGTTATTCGATTTGCGAACACTATTCCAATAGAGTAGTTGATTGTCAAACCTAATAAGTGTTAAAAAAAACCCTATGGATATTTAACCAGACAATCTGTTAGTACAATTACCGACATAGCTAGTAGTATGAACAAACTGAAGTGGCAAGGGGTTGGCCACATCTGTCGAAGGGCCGATGACCGTAGGAGCAAACCAAGTTCTAGAATGGAGACCGCGAGATGATAAACCTCCGAGTTAGACGGACTGACAACCTGAAATAATAATTAATAATAATAAAACTTTGTTTCAGACCTTGATCCATAAACAATGTTAGTAGTACACACTTAAAAGCTATGTTAGTAACAAAATAACACAAAATCACAAAAGATCAGTTCATATACCGGCCCCGCCCGCCTGACGCACAGGGAACATGCATATGTATACGCACCCAATGCGCCATGATAGCGCAACACGGCTTCTCACTGATGACCTTCAGAATGCCGTTGACGCTCCCACGCACCCTGAGCATCATAGATGCCATCCTCTTTCGCAGGATGGTGCCAAAACAGTCAGTGCGCGCTTCGGTAAACATTCCTGATGCACTGTAGTAACGTGGGAGCCCCAGCAACATCCTGAAGGCATTGTTGTACTGTATTCTAATAGCGTTGTATGCCTTCTGCGTATATCGAACCCACAGGGAACACGTGTACATGGACTGGCAGAAGGCTTTAAAAAGAGTTATTTTAACTGCCAGTGTACAACGCGCGAACCTGCGGGCCAACATATTGCATCTGACAGCCAACGCCCTCCGTTCTCTTTCTATATCAGCGTCATCTTTTAAATCGTCAGTGACTATGTGCGCCAGGTATTTAGGTAACTGAGATGGACTGGATGCGAATGGCAGGAGATCGGAAACAATGACGCATATTGAGAGAAAAACATGTCCAGACTACGATAGACAAAATGATTAAAGCTGTTTAGAACAAAAAAATAGCATCGCGGTGTGAGGGGTGAACGAACAGGATCCAGGGACTAGATATGTAAATGAGTTTAAAATTCTAGTGCCTATTTGTATAGGCATAGTGCATATTTCTCTATTGGCATCACTACTAAAAGTTGAGTGTTAGTTGCTTACAATCAACTTCAAAGTACACAATCATCACACAAAGTAGGTAACCCTATTAGCTAAGTAAATACGACACTCTGGGAATACAAGGTGAATTTTTTAAGGAGAACTTGAATATATAATGCGAGGACTTTTAGTCCCCCCTTCAATACTTAATGTAGATTCAGTTTACTTTTTCGAGTGCCTTGGGAGTTCTCGAAATTAAGTTTCGGTGCGTGTTAGCTTATGCTATGACGTGAACAGACATTTCTAACAGACGTCAGCCATCAAATTCGTAATGATTTCTGAGATGAATTGTCTCACATGTAATTGGAACTAGATATATCTACTTAATTGTCTAGTTACGAGAATGCTTATGATTCATGATTTCAGAATATTTTTTGTGTACCGTTTAGGTGGCAGACAAACAGGTACATATCAAAATACCGAAATTAAAAATCCCGAATTACAAATCCCAAAGTTCAAAGTCCCGAAAATTTAAATCCCAAATGTACGAAATACTGAAGTTCAAAATCTCGAAGCTTAGAATCCTGAAAGTTCAAAATCCCGAAGTATAAATCTCGAAATTTAAATTTTGATACGTTTCTGATGGTAGGCGTTTTGATTTATTTTTTATAGTTACTTTTAACAACGGGGCTAGTTTTAAAATGACTGCTTCGTTTCTCTTAGTCTACATTAGCTCATTTGTTACGTCATGTCGTACGTTAGTACATCCGAGTAGGTAATTTATAATACATAAGTAACAAGAATTTGCTATATGTAAAACCTCCACGTCCTCTACAGTTGAGGCGCGCAGTATCCACCCCGTGCAATCGGACTTGGACAGATTAGGTCATAAAGGTAAGGCGGGATCGAAGCGGAGCGGAGCTCCCACATTAGCCTTCGTAGTTATTTTATTTTTGTAACCACTGCCCAATATGTAATTTTCAGGAATTTGAACTTCGGTATTTCGTACTTCGGGATTTCGTACGTTCGGTATTTTGAACATTCGGTCAAACGAACATTCGGGATTTAGAATGCCAGTCTTCCGTACTATTATGATTTTCGGGATTTTGATATGTAATCACGTAAACATACTGCTTTCTTGATGAGAAGTGGTTACTGTGGTCTCTCTTACGGTGAATCTTACGGATCTTTAGTGGGCTCTAGGCGTTAGGTGTCCGTAAAGACAATGTCGGGAGTCTGTCTCTTGTTATGTATTTTCTAGTCTGCAGACATTGTCTCATTGAATAGAAGGTGGTGTGATACCTGCCAGTGGGTAGACCATGCTAAGGGGAGTGGGCTTAAGACAACCGGTAACCGTTCGGCGGGTGTCAGTAAGTATATTATATTTGTCCTCGAAATGAAATTTGATTGGAATTGAAATTGATTTTGTGGACAAATATTAAATAAATTTGTCAGAAAAACCTTCAAAAGTTTTACATTAGAGGCGGCCTCGTCTTCTAAACTTTTTCAATTCTTAATTGGAACTAATCGTATAAAACTTTTAATGGTTAAAACGAAACTTTTTCAATTAACCCTTTGAGTGGGTTCATTTTATTCAAAAGAGACATTCCTTTATTTTTAAAAGGAAACAAAACTGCATGCAATGATTTCCTAAAACTCGCTTGCTACACCTGGAAAAAAACTCACGCCTATATCCCTGAAGGAGTAGGCAAAAGTGCAAGCACCCACATTTCGCCAGTTTATGTGTAGGTCCCAATGTAATAGGTGGCGAGCCTATTGCCATTAACCGGGTACTTATAAACCTACGATAAATACACACATAACTTCGAAAAGCATCGAAAAGTCATTGGTGTGTGCCATGGTAAAACCTGGGATCGAACCCGAGACCTCGTCTCAGTAGTCAAATTGAACCTACAAAAATTCCAAAATAAAACATCCTTTTTTCATAACATCAATCGATAGTGTCAATTATAAGGACCAATGTCCTCCAGCAAACATGGTAAATTAAATGAAAGGAAGTTTATAAAATTTTGACTTACAAATTCAATGCCATCATACACGACACTTTTGCTCAAGGAGCCATTAGATACATTTTCAACGATAAAGATATTTGTGACGATATTTATTTATTTATTAAAATAAGTACTAAATGACTGAATTTTATTTCCTAACTAACTATCGATAACCTCTACGCGGTAGGTACACCGCATTGCACTCTGGCCAACGGAGATTGCACGAGAATCGTCTTATTGAGATTGAATCACCTTCCATTGAAGAACGCCTCTCCGTCAATTGAGACAGTGTGGAGTGCTTTTATTCGGATCGAGTTCGACATAAATACCTCTCATGGACAGTGGGTACCGCCGCATGACTAGTAATTCAAATATGAAATTTTATTGTTATTATATTATAATATCTGATGGACCTTTGATTAAAAGAGTAAAAGTTCTTTATTTCGTCAAATTGAATTTATAAACTTTGATTTTAGAGATTACCTTTCATTTCATTCTAGGGCACACCAACTTGACTTCACGTCGCCTGATTGTAAGCTAAAGGCAAAGTCTCAGGAAAGAAGGTCACCATTAAATACACTACGTAATGTTACAATGGGGGCACTCAGCTTGGAGGCCTCATCAGATGCTTTTTCACGTCCCGCTTAAAGGACCCGGGACTGTAGGAAGAAGGTAACACGTAAGTCCTTTCTGCGATGCATTTAATAGTAATGTTGTGTCTTTTTTTTTTTATACCACTTTGTTGGCAGACAAGCACACGGCCCACCTGATGGAAAGTAGTTACCGTGGCCTATGGACGTTTGTAACACCAGAGGAGTCACAGTCGCGTTGCCAACCCTGTAAGTACAGAGTTTCTGTGCCGTCAGTAGAAGACGCAGGCATGTGCGTTTACAGCAAAATTATCTTCTTTCCTTCCCCTCCCCACTCTTCAGAGCACGCCACTGCCGCTGCAGGACAATCTCAATATCCTAGGTATGGATGTTCGCTGCAACCTAAATAACAAAAACTACATCGAAAGCATCATCAAAACAGCCTCACGAAAACTCGGAGTCCTGAACAGAGTGAGACGATTTTTCACGCCGGAGCAGCGGTGTCTTCTATACAAGACACAAATTCGCTCCTGTGTGGAGTACTGCTCGCATCTCTGGGATGGTTCAGCAAAGTACTTACTAGATGCTCTCGACAGGTTGCAGCGACGTGCGATCCGCATCATTGGGAATCCCGAGATCACGAACACCCTAGAACCTTTACAGCTGCGTAGAGATGTTGCGTCCATGGCTGTATTTTACCGTCTGTACCATGGGGAGTGTTCTGATGAGCTCTTCCAATTAGTCCCACCCTCCCCTTTCCTACACAGGACAACGCGTGCAGGTCTTAGATGTCATCCGCACACGGTGCAAAACATCCGATCAAGAACCAAGCGGTTCGGAGACTCTTTCCTCTGTCGCACCATTAAGGCCTGGAATTCATTACCAGCTCACGTGTTTCCTTCTTCCTACAGTCCCGGGTCCTTTAAGCGGGGCGTGAAAAAGCATATGATAAGGCCGTCAAGCTGAGTGTCACCATTGTCACACGGTATGTGTAAGTAATGGTGACCCTCTTTTCTGGGATTTTGCCTTCAGCTTACCATCAGGCAAGGCGAAGTCCAATTGACGTGTCCTATATAAAAAAAAAAAAAAAAAAAAAAAGACAAATCAGGACAAGCCTTTAGTCTTCCCACTGACGGCACAAATTCTCCAGTGAGCTCTGGCTACCCTACTTACCGCTGGGAACACAACACGAAGTTATTATATCCGCGGTATTCTGTAGGGCGGAGGTACTTCCCCAGTCGGACTGCTCAATCGGGCGGATATACCGCCGTGTCCTACCTCCTTTGTTGTGTCTATAGAGTATAAAGGTGGTCTAAGCATATAATGCTACTTTTTATCCCGGGAATAATAATAACCCTTTGATCATCTTGTTCACGCTCTCGAAGCATGAACAATAACAAAGAATAGGAAAAAATAGAGAGCCATTATTATATAAATAAATGAGTAAGTAGCCATGTTTATTTTTGCAAAGTAAATGTTGATTGTCTTTCACTCACAGACAACGTATCCCATGTCTTAAATTTCACTAGATATACCGTTTGCTATGCTGTAGGTTGATTGCGAATTTCTTAGTAATCGTGGAAATTGTTTCTACAAGGATTGTGAGTGGGTAACTTGATATTTTGTCTGTTTATTTTCCCTTAATGACTTTTGCAGTTTTATGCCACGCTTTCTGGATTCTAAGGCCTGTTCTTAACCTGTTTTGCTGCTATGGATATTTATGTGTCGCAAAAATAACAATATAATCGTTATATTTGTCGACATATTTCTTATTTTGAGTACCTGCTTATCGACATTCGATGACAAAACAAAGTTAGCTGATAAAAATAAACTTCTTATCTTATTTTTTTATACCACTTAGGTGGTACAAGCACACCGCCCACCTGATGGAAAGTACCGTGGCCTATGGATGTGCGCAACACCAAGGGAGACACACTCGCGCTGCCAACCTTGCAAGTACAAGAGATTCTGTGCCGTCAGTGTAAAAGACAAAGCAGGATTTTGGTCCCTCCACTGACAGCACAGAAACTTTCCAGTGAGCTCTGGCTACCATACTCACCGCCAGGAACACAACACTAGGTTATTATAGCCGCGATATTCTGAAGGGCGGAGGTACTACCCCGGCGGACTGCACAACAGAACGGAAATATCGAGAGTTGGTGAAAAATATACATAGATTTTTAAGTATGTGGCAATGCAGATCTTCATAAATATTGATTCTATTATCATGAGCGAAATATTTATCCAATTTATAAAACATGGAGAAAGACTCCTTATATAAAACTGTCCCAAAGGGAAGTCTTCTGAATGTTTCCAAGAAGTGCAAATCTTCTATGTAATACAGTATTAAATTCGAAATAATAAATGTGTGATTATTAAAAAAAAAATACCGTGTCCTACCTCCTTGTTATTTCGTTCTGTATTTTCCTCATACGGTGTTTATTTAATAATTCCCAATACTAGGTACTTTAATAGATTCTATAAGTATGATTCCCAAACAGTGCGCTCAAGTCCTAAAGCGCTGACGTCACATCATGAGGTGCAAAATTAATTATGCACGATGTTATTATGTGAACTCTGCCGTTTGTTTGCTTAATCCGTAGAGTAACAACTTGGCTGTATAGTCAGCATTACATAACAAGCTAAGGTTAATAATTTTAGTATTCGTTGTTATTTATATACGTACAATACTAGCTGTAGCAAACTGGCTAGAATCTTGTGCCTTTGTGTTCGGACAAGTATGGCTCTACCATTTGAGACCTAGTTTAACATTTGGGTATTTTCAGAAAAAATAAACTATACAAGGTGCAATATTTTGAACTTACCTGGAAAGAAAGTACTCTATATACTGGAGAAAGTGAATCAAAATCAAAGGAAATAATCCTTTATTAATAAAAAGAAACAAAACTGCATTTGAAATTTGCATGAAATCCGATAAATTTGTTAATTTATCGAATTATACTGCCACCACAACATACAGCCATTTTATGAGCAAGTGAGTAAAAAAATATTTTTCAACACATTCATGAAGTGGCTCTAGTTTTGCACATAATGGCACCTATAATCAATCTGTGACATTTTCTTTGCTATAATTCACAAGTTAGTTATAACTTCTTTTTTAAATTTTATAGCCTAAGTTGCTTTGTTGTTATAAAAAGTCTCGATACGAAAAAACGTGTTCAAAATAGTGCAGATAAATTAATAGCTCATTTCATGCAACTTAGTATTTAAATAGATAATTTCTACTTGTTTGTTTATTATACCAGTTTAATAAACAAAACCTTTAACTCAAATATATGATATGTTTTCTCTGTGCAAACTTTTAATTCCCCATTATCTACGTTCCGAAAATAAACCTCATTATTTTAGTCTATGGTTTATGCTAGATGCGCGCGTATTGGAAAACTAATTAATTTTTACCGCTATTGCAAAAATAATTCTCATCTCGTTTTCACTGTTCAAATTATAGTTAATTATTAATTGAATTGTGTGAAAGTACTTGTTATGAAGAAAATGATTTATGCTATTCACCACCCGATATAAGATGTGAAGCCCTTTTCGTTATGGAAAGTCTACTACCAGAAAACTACAAGGGTAAATATATTTGGGTCGGCCGGGGTGCGAGGCATATGCCTGTCAACCTCACCTTCCAACCAAAACGACCCACAGACGGCGTGTGTTTTAGTCGATTCGAGTCCCACATAACCTCTTCCACCGTCTCCGGTGGGGAGGTATCCGTGGGGATTTTGCGCACGTAAAAAAAAAGGGTAAATATATTTTTTTGTATTATTTTCTTCACAAGTGTATTGAAAAACGTCGTATGATACACGTGTGTATTGATGATTACCGTCCTTGGCTCTTTAAGACTATCACATAACGGCTCAGGTCTCAATAGCGCCTCAGCAGTAATCACCAACATTACACACTTGCACCACAATATGCTATTAATTCGTTATTTAGATAGATAGATGATTCTTTATTGTACACCAACAGATTTACAGTAGGACAAGTAGGTAGCATGTATACAGTTCAATGTACAATGGGAGGCCTTATCACAGAAGCGATTTCTTCCAGGCAACCAGGCAATATATTATTCTATGATTATATACACAGAGACTAGAAAAAGCGGAACCCAGATGAAAAGATGCGACTGGAATTAAAACTAGGATGAAAAAGATAGATATTATAACTACCATGGTCACTCCTATTCCTATTAGATAAATCGAGATTAAATATTCTGATACCGAGAACAGCAACAGCACCGAAATATCGACAATTTTACAAACAATAGATGGTAAATATCCCGATATCAATATTTATAATATAAAGATAGTAAATTACTATTCACCCCTCTGATATAGGTAAATATATTTTGAATGATATTTTGCTAAGTTTCACTTAGTGTTGCCAGCCGTGAAAGCCCCGAATAAAGTAGTTGTCATTAAGCAGGTGATAAATAGCCGGTACAAAAGTACATCGTTTACTTAAAAGCTTTAGGGAAAAACACAAGACAATCGTGTTGTAGCCGCGATCTCATCTAGCAACGGGAATTCCCCGGAGAATGTTTTGGATGTGAGAGGTTACATCCTTCTTAAAGGAAAAAACTTGTAAGTTTAACGTTTTACATATAAGTTTAACTACGATTAACACGGAAGGGGTAGGTAGAGTATATTTTTTACTTACACTAGCCCATGGTTCATTAAAGCATAGGAACTTCTAGGTATAAAAGGCCAGTTAGGTACGAGTTGGACTCGTGCACCGAGGGTTCCATTACTTAAGTTACATATTTTTTGCAGTTTTTAGACGTTATAGTACTGAGTGTGGTATGAATTTCATCTTGATACCTTCACGCATTCCTGAGAAAATAGTCTTGACAGACAGACAGATGGACCACGAAGTGATCCTATAAGTTTTAAAAAGTAACCTATATACTACGTCAGACTATACAAATTATCAGCCAGTAACAAACATAGAAACATCTTTACAAATTTTCATATTTATTTATGCCTATACGTAATCTTCTCCTTTGGGGAGTAAATACATATAGCAGCACAGATTTTGTCATTTTATATTGCCGTCAAGCTGGTACATTGTCATGTGCTGTATATTTACTTACGGATAACCACGGTAGCCTAGTGGTATGGGTAATGGACTGCTAAGACGAGGTCTCGGGTTCGATCCCAGGTTTACCATGGCACACACCAATGAGTTTTCGAAGTTATGTGCGTGTTTATCGCAGGTTTATAAGTGCCCGGTTAATGGCAATAGGCTCGCCACCTATTACATTGGGATCGAAACATAAACTGACGAAATGTGGGTGCTAGCATCTCTGCCTACCCCTTCGGGGATATAGGCGTGAGTTTCTGTTATGGAGAATAGCCCTATCTTTTAGTTGTAAATCTACAACATTCACGGTAAAGGATTCTGCTTCACTGGGAACCAATACGACCTGATAAATTGGTTGAAGAAGGTTATTACTGCATTGTCATCATCATCGGGGTCAGCTTTCTTGATGATGATGATGTGACTTCAAACTTCAAATTCTTCCGTGAAACGACTGCCATCTGACCTCCACGACCAATTGGCGATATCAAAGTTATGTAGTTTGACTAGTCGGAATTTTGAGGATTCCAACAACCCATAACGACAACCATAGATGTTCGTATGGCAACCAGGGCCGATGGCTTAACGTGCTCTCTGAAACATGACCAGACCATTGCAAATACATAAATTAATCCATAAAAATATTTGCACTGAGCGTGGATCGAACCTGCGCCTCCTGCCCAGTAGCCACGTTCACTACCAAGGCCACAGATGCTGTGTCACAGTTTTTAGGAGGTAGGACACGGCGGTATTTCCGCCCGATTGAGAAGTCCGACTGGGGTAGTACCTCCGCCCTACAGAATACCGCGGCTATAATAACTTCGTGTTGTCTTCCCAGCGGTGAGTAGGGTAGCCAGAGCTCACTGGAGAATTTGAGCTGTCAGTGGGAAGACTAAGGACTTGTCCTGATTGTGTCTTCTACTGACGGCACAGAAACTCTGTACTTATAGGGTTGGCAGCGCAACTGTGACTCCTCTGGTGTTACAGACGTCCATAGGTGACGGTAACCACTTTCCATCAGGTGGGCCGTGTGCTTGTCTGCCAACTAAGTGGTATAAAATATATATATATATATATATATAAACACCTCAACAAAGTCTAGGGAACAAGATGACCCCAATTATTTTTTTTCGTGTAAATCTTGTTTTGCAAATAACTGGCAGCAAATAAATAAAAATAGAATAAAGTACCTAGATTACAAAGTTGTTCGAAATTTAAAAATTAATTTTAAATAAGTACTGATTTTCGAATATGGAGGGAAAACTTTTAAAAGTGTTTGATTGTGCAGTTTCTCTGAGGCAAAATAAAAATTATTTTTTTTTATTGTAAATAACGTTTATTATCAATAATACGTCTTTTACGTATGGTTTGTGCATTTTTGTGACTGTAGTCATCATGTCACGTCGTCATTTAAGTCGCGAAGAGATGTTAAGGGCTGTTGGTATGCTGCAAGCTGGACGAACTCAACGCGACGTAGCGGATGCTGTCAACACCCAACCAAGCGTAATTTGCAGATTATGGGCACGCTACAGGTCTACAGGGGATGTTGCCGAACGTCACAGGGGACGAAATAGGGTTACTACCCCGCGACAAGATCGTTTCTTGCAAAATTCCGCAAGGCGGCAACCCACGATTACTGCTCGTCAGTTGGTCGCAGGCCTCCAGTCTCAGCATCAAGTGGTTATTAGCGATCAAACTGTCAGAAAAAGACTACACGAAGCCAATCTTTATGCTCGCAGACCGCTTAGGGTTCCAGCTCTTCGACGTGGAAATCGAGGTCGTCGCTTATTGTGGGCTAACGCACATTTACAGTGGACCGACCATCAATGGGCACGGGTTCTGTTTTCCGACGAATCTTGCTTCGGTTTTCATTCTGATTCGAGAAGAGTGCGTATATGGCGAGTTCCTGGACGTCGGAGTCGTCTCCAGAATCCGCAAGAAGTTCATCCTTACCAAGGTGGAACAATCATGGTATGGGCTGGAATTCGCCTTGGTGGAAGGACCGACCTCGTTTGGATACGGGGCAATTTGAATGCAAACCAATACATTCAGGAGGTTATACACCCCATGGTAATCCCTCATCGACAGCAGTTCGGTCAAGATTTTATCTTCATGTAAGATAATGCACGGTCACACACCGCGAGGGTAGTGGTCAATGCGTTAAGCGAGCACAATATGACGACGTTGGAATGGCCTGCTCAGTCTGCTGACCTCAATCCCATAGAGCATGCCTTTTTTTTTTTTTTTTTTTTTTTTTTTTTTTTTTTTTTCGGCGTGCGTTTTAGTCGGTTCGAGTCCCATAGAGCATGCCTGGGATTTGCTTGGGAGAAGAGCTTTCAGTGATTCTTTAGAAAATCTGAACACTGAAGAACAACTTTTTTTACACCTTCGCAGTGTATGGAGCCATATTCCACAGACGATGATTGACAATCTCATACTAAGTATGCCACGCCGTTATCGAGCTGTTGCTAATGCTTTAGGAGGTCCTACAGATTATTAAAAACGTTTAAAGTACGGTTAATTACTGTATTTCTTACTACCTCGTTATTTTTGTGCCTAATCATAGAAGGTTGTTGGTGGCGCGTGGGCCAACGTGTGCGAGTGGACTGTATTGCGGGGAAGCAGATAACTGTTCTATTGACACTTTACACACAAAACAAGACAGGTGGCCGGGCTGCCGCGGATTCGATCCAGGCAGTGAATGCAGCCCGAGAAATTAGGAGAGGATGCACTAACCTTCACGACCCACGTGTTTTTCATCGCAGCCGGTACACGGATCTTCTCTTCCTTGCTCAGGAGCTGCCGTCAGCGTCACTAGATCCCTTGAGGAACACACGAGAGGCACCATCCGATCGGTAAAGGTCTATGAGGCGGTTAAAATACAACAAATATTATTCATTTCTGAGAGACGCGCGCGCGCGATCGCCTTTACGCTGGCTAGTTCAAAGCGAGACTGAGTGTCTATATTTCACAAATGGCGGACGGAAGCCATATCTATGATTAGTGCGGGAGAGGAGACGGGTATAAAAGGAGTGGGTTTCCGTGTCAAAAATACAGTTTCCACTTCGGCGCAACCATTCCCCCCGGCTTGAAGGGTTACCTTCGAAACGACAAATGCGAAACAAATCTAAAGTCTAATCTAAATCTAGGTTTGGGAAATAACAACTAAAATATAAACCTAGATTGGAGCTCGTGCCTACTGCTGGCTAGGCAGCGGGCAGAGGCGAACAAACAACACAACGCAACAGTCTCGACCAAGACGAGACGCGATTAGCCAACAACAAAATAAGGGTCTCTTCACGTGGGACCGATACAACAAGCGAGTGCTTCTTCTCCTCGGGTGGTTCGGAAACCGTAGTGGGATTGAATTGACTAACTGGCCACCCATCTAACGCGGCATGAATCCAGGACGGTCCACCAAACCACAACGGGTGATCCAAAATTTGCGAAGGAAGCAATCCACGAGAGAGACAATCGGCTGGGTTGTCGGTGCCAGCAACGTGAAAGAGATTATGTGGCGCCAATTCAGATTGAATTTTGCCACTCTATTAGCGACGAATGTGTCCCAACGATGGGGCGAAGAGTGGGCCCAACACAAAGCGACTGTTGAGTCCTAAAAGCTAAAATTCTACTAATATTAATGCGAAAATTTACAATTATGTCAAATAAATTACCTTAAAGATTCCGACCACAATACAAAATGTCATTAAGCGACACGGAAGTGCTAGTCTTAGCACTGCCATCCAAAACTACGCGGAGTTTTAGTAGTAAGCTTATCTTCTCTAATAACTCCGCGGTGCGGGATAATGTACGAAGGCTGGGTCCCGCCAGTGTCCGCAGGCGCAGGTGAGATGTAACCTTTATCTAAATATTCGTTAACAACCTCATCATAGGCCCGCTTCGACTTTGGGGACGCCTGCATCTTTCGTTCCAAACAAAGAAAGCGTTTTTCAGCGGATACACGGGAGCCACCGAGCGAAAACTTGCGGATGGTAGACTCCAGTGGCGGCTCGACGGTGCAACAGAACGAAGCAGTCGAGTGACTAAAGCTATCTATAGAAGCGGGTGCGGAACCAATTATAACAAAACCAAGAACTGTTTCCAGTGCGTGCGGAGCGGGGTACGTCGGTCCCCCTTGAACCTTACGTGATAACTGGAGGTGCGGGAGAATCGAAGCGCCGATCAATATATCGACGACTCCAGGAACAGCGTAAGTCTCATCTGCTAAAGGCAAGTCTTTAAATTTCGTTAATAAAGACGTGTCAACCGGGACGGTAGGCAACTGTTCAGCTATTCTATCTATAACGAGCGAATCCATGTCAAACCAAATATTATTATTAAAACGAGATCTAAACCTTGTTTTAACGGTGCCACGAACAGCTGACCGTAAGCTTCCAAAACCCTTCACCACTGAGCGGGTTGAACGCTTATCAACATTGAAACCAAGACGCCGACAACAATCTTGAGTAATAAAATTACTTTGCGAAGCGCCATCTAACAGCGCTCGAACAATGCGCGGCTTACCTAATGCATCAACAATAACAACGCGAGCGGTCGCAAGACACACAGTAGTGAGTGCAGCACTAGCGGAGAACGAACACAAGGTGACGTCATCCGCGGCGGTCACCGGGCGGGCCGGAGCGCGCGCGAGCGCGGGCTGCGGCTGCGGCGCAGGCTGCCGTGTGTCACCGCTCGACGAGCCAACCGTGCTCACATTGGATGCGGCACCACTATTCCCAAAATGAAGCAAAGTGTGGTGTCTCGCTTGACATTTGCGACAACTATTTCTACTATTACACAAAACAACGCGGTGTTTAGTACCGAGACAATTAAAACAAAAATTATTAGCGCGAACAAATCTATAACGATCACTAGGCGACAACTTTAGAAAACCAGGACACCTGTACAGTTGCGAATGATGAGTACTACACAAAGAGCAAACAGGTGATTGTACATGTGCTGGTGCGGTACTAACATAAGTATGAGTTGACCTCAGTGACTTCGATGACGCATCTACTTTGCGTGCAGAATCAGCAACTATCTTCGCGCCTTCATGTTTCGATGAAGAGCGTTGCAATACCTTTATATGCTCGCGAACAAAACTTTCCAAGTCTTCGAACTTAGGAATCCTATTGCCGCGATGATCCGACTCAAACAAACGAATGGTTTCGGAATCTAATTTCCTTAAACCCATATACAAAAATACGAAGTCGCAGAGGTCATCGACCTTTAGGTTCTTTACGGCGCGAACAGCTGACGCGAAAGTATCTAGAAATTTCTCTAAGTTTTGATCGTTACATGCCGTAATAGATTTCAAATCAAACATCTGATCTAAATAGGCGTTAGCTACCGATCTTTTATCCTCATACCTAGCTTTCAAAGTATTTAAAATTAAATTATAATTCTCGGCACTAAACGTAATTCCAGCGCAAACGGTTATAGCTTTACCAGTCAATTTTTCAACGAGATAATGCAACTTTTCGTGATCTGTCAACGAATCGTTCTTATCTATTGTATTCTCAAAACTATCTATAAATAGACACCAATTGCGAATGTTACCATCAAACTCGGGTATTTGAATTGGTGGCAACTTAGGTCGGTCGCGAGTGGGGTTGGGTAGGTCAGCCGGCTTCTCCAAACTCCTAGCGACGCGTTTGATACGACAATACAAATCGTCAAACGACGACAAGGCTTGATAACTCACTGAGTAATCGGGATTCAAATTCAACTCTAAAACATTGATGTCATGTACTAAGGTTTCGAAATCCGCGCGTAGACTATCTAAGTTTTCTATAGAACACAAGAACGAATCTCTGATGACCAAATCAGAGGTTTTAAGTGCATTATCATAAATCGATTGTACGCGAGAGTAAATCATTTCTTTTTTAGCGTATAAAAGTTTCAATTGAACCTTACCGGTCTTATCAACCTTTGGGGACATGTTTACAATTAAATATGAAATGACTTAATCCTAGCGGTACAGAGCAGCGAGGCGGCGCGAGCGTTAACTATGTAGGTAGGTAGGTGCTTACAACTGTGAATGCACGCTTGAACAAACGCGCATAGCAACAAGGTCGCACCTGCGCGATGGTCGCTGTCTAGATTCAACTATTATTTCCGAGATTAAGTATTGCGTAATATCTATTCAAATTAAAATACTTTCGTATGAATTGGGATGAGATGCGAGCGAGGTAGGCACAGCCACGTGTCTACCCACGCAGGTACTAGGCAAATACGACGTGAGCCGAGAACAACGTAATTGAAAAAAACAAAACAAAGCCAAATGCGTTAGGTATTACACTGTGCCTATGCACTAGGGTGTCTGAGTATACCTAAGATCTAAGCCTAAATGTCTGGATGCGGGGTTTTCTACTAAAATAACCAGGCACTTAGGTGCGATGCGAAAATTGTGAACTACGATTAAGTGTTGATATGATACCTAACCTATTTATGTATTAGGTAGGTACAATGCGAGCCAGCGGCGAACGGACAACAAATTCTAAGCCTAAGTGTCTGGATGCGGGGTTTTCTACTAAAATAACCAGGCACTTAGGTGCGGTGCGCTCATTCCCATTAGAATAATAACAAAATACGAACTACGGCTAAGAATCCGGCTCGATCCGGACCAAAAATGGTGGCGCGTGGGCCAACGTGTGCGAGTGGACTGTATTGCGGGGAAGCAGATAACTGTTCTATTGACACTTTACACACAAAACAAGACAGGTGGCCGGGCTGCCGCGGATTCGATCCAGGCAGTGAATGCAGCCCGAGAAATTAGGAGAGGATGCACTAACCTTCACGACCCACGTGTTTTTCATCGCAGCCGGTACACGGATCTTCTCTTCCTTGCTCAGGAGCTGCCGTCAGCGTCACTAGATCCCTTGAGGAACACACGAGAGGCACCATCCGATCGGTAAAGGTCTATGAGGCGGTTAAAATACAACAAATATTATTCATTTCTGAGAGACGCGCGCGCGCGATCGCCTTTACGCTGGCTAGTTCAAAGCGAGACTGAGTGTCTATATTTCACAAATGGCGGACGGAAGCCATATCTATGATTAGTGCGGGAGAGGAGACGGGTATAAAAGGAGTGGATTTCCGTGTCAAAAATACAGTTTCCACTTCGGCGCAACCAGTTGTAATACTCAATTTCGGCACTATTCAATTCTTTCTTAAAAAAAAAAATGGTATGAAAATGTTTTTATTAAAATTAAAATTAAAAACGGTATAAAAATACGCTTTTTTTTTTTTTTTTTACGTGCGCAAAATCCCCACGGATACCTCCCCACCGGAGGTTATGTCGGACTCGAACCGACTAAAACGCACGCCGCCTGTGGGTCGTTTTGGTTGCCGAAGATGAGGTTGACAGGCATATCCCTCGCACCCCGGCCGACCCAGGGCCATCTCTCACGATATGGCCCTCTTCTCGGGTGTGGGGACTACAGAGTCCCCAACTCGTCCCCGGAAACGGGGAGGCGCGCTACGCGCGCCACCGCCGCGGCCTGCTTCTGCCAGGGTGACAGGCGGCTTCACCTGTCACCCCCAGGCCGGCGCTCATGGGGGGCGGAGGTCGTTCATCGACCTCCGACGCCCGAGTTGCCTTCGTGCGCGGGCAGCTTGTCTTGCGATCCTTCATCGCTCCCGCTGCCGCTCCCGCCCCGCCTCCTCCTTCACGAGCATTACTTGCTCGCAGAAGGAGGCGCCGGCCGCCCACGCATCCGCGCAACGAACCATCGCCGCGAGCAAGGTGGAGAGCGTGAGAACCCTCACTCCCAGGGCCGCCACAAGCTCCCGCCTCGGCGTCTCCCACGCCGGACACTCGGTGAGCGTGTGCGGACCTGAGTCCTCGCTCGCGTCGCAGTGATGGCACTCGGACGTTGGCTCTTTCTGCATCCGACGCAGATACTTTCCGAAGCATCCGTGCTCGGTGATCATCTGCGTCAGACGGTACGAGAGGCTGCCGTGTGGCCTCTCTAGCCACTCCCCCATGATGGGTCTTACCGCCGTTACTACGGCGTGCCCTGCGCTTGGTTGCCCAAGTCGTCTCTCCCATTCCGCCACCATTTCCCTGTGGAGCCGGGATCTCACGGCCCGAATTTCTTCGGGCTCGGGATCGTGACCCCGCTCCCGCGCCGCCCTTCGGAACCGGTATAGCGCCGAAAGGCATCTCGCTTCCAGGATCCATGGTGGCGATCCGGCGAGGAGACTCGCCGCGTTGAATGATATCGTGCGGTACCCCCTTATGATGCGGCACGCCAGCTTCCGCTGCGGACGCTGCAGCAGGAGCATGTGCCGATCACTCAGGGTGTCCGCCCACACGGGACACCCGTACAGGGCCATGGACCGCACGACACCCGCGTAGAGTCTCCTGCAGGAGTCATCCGGGCCCCTCAGGTTGGGCAGTAGCCGCGCCAGAGCGTTGGCTGTGCCCGCCAATTTGGGGCCCAGACTTCGGAAGTGCTTCCCGAAGTCCCACCGGCCGTCGAGCACGAGCCCCAGATATTTCATCTGGGGCTTGATGCCGATGAGAGTGCCTCCCACTGTGAGACTGGAACCAGGTGGTGGCGTGCGCCGAGGTCCATGAAAGAACATGGCCTCGGATTTATGCAAAGCCACCTCAAGGCCCAGCCGCCGGATCCGTTCCACGACTTGAGCAACCGCGGTCGTGGCCCTCAGGATTGCTTCGCGGTGTGTAGCTCCGCTCGCCGTCACTAGCGTGTCGTCCGCATAGCACGTGACGGCGGCGCCGTCCGCAAGCTCACCGCGAAGCACCCAGTCGTATCCAATGTTCCACAGTAGCGGCCCGAGAACCGATCCCTGTGGAACACCGCACGACATCTCACGCCGACCGACGCCGGTCGCACTTGGGTAGATGACGGCTCTCTCCGTCAGGTACGCCCCGACTATGCGGCGGAGGTAGAGAGGCACACCGTGGTACACGAGTGCCTCCCTGATGCAACTCCAGGGCAAGGTGTTGAACGCGTTGGAGATGTCCAAGGACACCGCCAACGTCACCTCGCCCCGGGCAACTGCCTCCTCCGCCAAAGTCCTCACGCGCATGATGGCATCCACGGTGGACCGCCACCGGCGGAAGCCATATTGGGCATCCGCCAGGTCCGGCCCCCTACCAGAGAGGTGCTCGACGAGGCGCTTCGCAATAACTCTTTCAAAGAGCTTGCCCACCTCGTCGAGCAACACAATGGGCCGGTAGCCGGACGGTTCGTCCGCCGGGCGACCCTCCTTTCGGATGAGGACCAGTTTCCCCGTCTTCCACATCTTCGGAAACTGGCCCCGAAAATACCCTTCTATTGATATAAAACACTCACTATTACAAGAAAGGGTTTTTAAATAAAAACTAGAAATGTCCTTGTTCCCTAGACTTTGTTGATGTGTGTATTTGTTAAACAGATTATTATTCCTATCATAATTAACCGCACTTATCAAGCTTGTCAAAATGTCACTCACGTAGAGGGCAATTGCAAAATAGTTCAAACTGTATTCGCGAGTGGCCCCAACCGTGACGCGAGTTTCACGTCTCGCCTTGAGATTCACTTTTCCCATTAATATTAAAAGTGGAGTCTTTGTAAACATTCCTGCTTTAATTGCAGCTCTTTTGTGACGTCAAACTTCAATAATTTACGAGGTCAATAAACAAACCAATTCTGAAGATGTAATAGGATGAGATGAAGGAAAACTCAAAATAAAACCCTGTACCAACGCGTCTGTCCAGTGTGGAAACTGTAGGCCAAAGCTTCCCAACATTGGGAGAGGCCTATATCCAGCAATGGACTGCGGTAGGATTATTGATTGAATAGAATGAGAGAATTTAAATGCGGGGTCGCTTCACAGCCTGAGCAGATATTTTGAAAAAGAAGTAGAGGTAATTGTGAGGAGGTAGGACACGGAGGTATTTTCGCCCAATTGAGCAGTTCGACTGGGGAAATATCTCCGCCCTACAGAATACCGCGGTTATAATTACTTCGTGTTGTGTTCCCAGCGGCGAGTAGGGTAGCTAGAGCTCACTGGAGAATTTGTGCTGTCAGTGGGATGACTAAAGGCTTGTCCTGCTTTGTCCTCTACACTGACGGCACAGAAACTCTGTGCTTACAGGGTCGGCAGCGCGAGTGTAGCTATTCTGGTGTTACACACGTCCATAGGCCACGGTAACCACTTTCCATCAGGTGACCCGTGAGCTTGTATGCCACCTAAGTGGTATCAAAAAAAAAGATGAATGTGGAACGTGGATAACAAAGTTTTATAGCACATATTGGAAGAGGCATATGTCCAATAGCGCAATAAAGCGGAATAAAGTGAGCATATGTATGTCTGTAATGGTTTCCATGTTACTCAATCAAAAGATTGTAATTAGATTAACTAAACTTATTTGGACCAAAAATTTGCTGCTATTATTTGAGTATCGAGTATTCTAACTTATTATTTTTGTCATAGCACTTTTTCCGGCGTTTCAGTTGCTTTCAGCAGTGATAGTGACGATAAGACTAAGATGGTGGTCGTTTAAGGCAAAGAGTGCAGTTGAATGCAAAATCTTGTCTTCAAATTATTATAATATACTAGCTGACCCAGCAAACGTTGTTATGCCATGTATTTTTATTTCAACAAAAATAACTTATTTACTAATGTAAGTGTGCGGGGATTTACTAATAATCGAAATATAAAAATCGCGATAGAAGAATAGGGGATGATCGTAGAGGGTTGAAAATTCAGGGTTGTATGTATTTTCTAATGATGTTTTTTTTTTTTTTTTTTTTTTTTTATATAGGACACGTCAATTGGACTTCGCCTTGCCTGATGGTAAGCTGAAGGCAAAATCCCAGAAAAGAGGGTCACCATTACCCACACATACCGTGTGACAATGGTGACACTCAGCTTGACGGCCTTATCATATGCTTTTTCACGCCCCGCTTAAAGGACCCGGGACTGTAGGAAGAAGGAAACACGTGAGCTGGTAATGAATTCCAGGCCTTAATGGTGCGACAGAGGAAAGAGTCTCCGAACCGCTTGGTTCTTGATCGGATGTTTTGCACCGTGTGCGGATGACATCTAAGACCTGCACGCGTTGTCCTGTGTAGGAAAGGGGAGGGTGGGACTAATTGGAAGAGCTCATCAGAACACTCCCCATGGTACAGACGGTAAAATACAGCCATGGACGCAACATCTCTACGCAGCTGTAAAGGTTCTAGGGTGTTCGTGATCTCGGGATTCCCAATGATGCGGATCGCACGTCGCTGCAACCTGTCGAGAGCATCTAGTAAGTACTTTGCTGAACCATCCCAGAGATGCGAGCAGTACTCCACACAGGAGCGAATTTGTGTCTTGTATAGAAGACACCGCTGCTCCGGCGTGAAAAATCATCTCACTCTGTTCAGGACTCCGAGTTTTCGTGAGGCTGTTTTGATGATGCTTTCGATGTAGTTTTTGTTATTCAGGTTGCAGCGAACATCCATACCTAGGATATTGAGATTGTCCTGCAGCGGCAGTGGCGTGCTCTGAAGAGTGGGGAGGGGAAGGAAGGAAGATACTTTTGCTGTAAACGCACATGCCTGCGTCTTCTTGGCATTGAACTCAACCAGGTTCTCAGAGCCCCATTGAGAAATGTGATTCAGGACCCCGTCAAGCTCAGTGACAAGAAGCTGCCTTTTCTCTGCGATATCTGACTGCTTGGCCACTGGATGTCCATGATAACTCCCATGTAAAGTGCTATCGTCTGCATAACAATGAACATTGCCGGTAGACAGCATGTCGTTGATATGCAGAAGAAAGAGAGTGGGTGATAAGACGGACCCCTGGGGCACGCCAGCATTAACCTGCAGAAACTCCGAAGCTCGTCCGTCACAAAGGACGCGAATACGGCGCCCCTGCAGGAAGCTAGCAACCCAGTTGCACAGCCTAGAAGGCAGACCAAAGGCAGGTAGCTTAGAAAGAAGCGATTTGTGCCAGACTCTATCGAAAGCTTTGGCGATGTCAAGACTAATTGCCAGTGACTCGCCGTGCTTGTCCATAGCCTCACCCCAAAGATGGGTAACGTATGCTAGAAGATCACCCGTTGACCGTTTCGGTCTGAAGCCATATTGCCGGTCATTAATTAAGGAGTGATCCTCTAGGTGCCGCATGAGCTGTTTGTTAATTATGTGCTCAAACACTTTGCACAGCACTGAGGTGACGGCTATGGGTCGATAGTTGGCTGGCTCCGAGCGATCCCCCTTCTTGGGAATCGGCTGAACATTCGCCTCTTTCCAAGGCAAAGGCACTGTACCCGAACTGTAGGATAGCCGGTACAGGCGCGTAAGCATTGGAGACAACTCCGCTGCACATTTTTTCAAAACTACCGCTGGAATACCATCCGGACCACTGGCTTTCCGGACATCGAGTGATTGCAGCAATGCACGGACATCGCGTTGCCTGATATGGATATCAGGCATCGCGTGGTCACTGTCGGGTAGTGTTGGTGGCTGCGTACCACAATCATCGATTCGGGAGTTGGCCGCAAAGAGATTAGCCAGCAGATTTGCCTTCTCTTGCGACTCATGGGCCAGGGATCCATCAGGGTTACGCAGCGGAGGCAGCGAAGGCTGACAGAAGTTGGCTTGCACGGCTTTAGCCAGTCGCCAGTAGCCACGGCTTCCCGTGGGATGCATCACTAGCTCTTGACCAAGCCGCGCTATGCGCAGGGCATCCGCTCTGACATAGGCCCTTCTACAGACCTTTGTGGCTCTGTTGTACGCTGCCTTGAAGTGGCCCAGATTGGGATGGCGCGTGGCGCGCGCCCTTACCCAAGCGCGGTACGCAGACTGTTTTTGTTCAACAGCTTCCGCGCACTCGCGCCCGAACCAAGGGCGCACCCCGCGGTCACCGGTGACATCGGTGTATGAGATATAGTATTCCATACCCAGACCGATCTCACCGGCGACAGCAGTAGCACAATCCGATGGGTTCTTACCTTCAAAGCAGCGCTCAACCCACGGGATGGACGCAAAATAGTCACGAAGTCCATCCCAGTCCGCTGACGTGTAGTGCCAGAGACGCCGCTTCCCCTGCACGGGTCGTGGGGGCGCCATAATAGGCACCGTGGAACAGACCAGGCAGTGGTCAGAGTTGCCTAACGCGGCTCGCACCGATACACTGTACCGGTCCGGATCACTCGTCAGCAGAAGGTCTAGCAGAGAAGGTGCTTGGCCCGACCTTCTTGGTATCCTAGTGAAATATGTATATATATATAATGATGTATAATATATATAATGATGTATAATAAAAAGTAATGAAAATATAAAAAAATATCTAAAAATTAAAAAAGAAATTTAAGGTTGGACTGAATTATTATTTAGGAGGATGAAAAATAGATGTTGTCCGATTCTCAGACCTACTCAATATGCTCACAAAATTTCATGAGAATCGGTCAAGCCGTTTCGGAGGAGTTTAACCACAAACACCGCGACACGAGAATTTTATATATAAGATAATACCATCGTAAAATATCTAAGTATATTGAATGAAATTTTAAAGCATCTAGTATGCTAATTATTCAAAACAATTATGATAGGGAAATAATTGAATCAGTCCAGACGGGTCTCGCAGACAATTCCGTCTGAACTGATTGAATTTTTTATCTATCTTAATCTAATTGGGTAATAGAAATTCCTTTGGCAATGTTATAGACACCCGGCGAAATTAGTTTACAAGGATCATCTTTTGGAATCAGCAGTTGGTTGTCAGCAAGGTGACTCTTTGGGACCAGTGATCTTTAGTCTAGCAATACATCCCATCATACAGCGAATATAAGGTAATATAGAATTATGGTGTCATAGTACTTGTCTGCAAACTCCTCCGAAACAGTTTGACCTATTCAAATGAAAAATTATGAACATGGTAGGTCTGAGAATCAATAATAAATTATTTTTAACCTCAAGTTTCAAGGCTGCCCCACTCTGAAGTATTTTTATTTCATTTTTAGCAAAAAAAAATGTAACAATTTTGTATCAAAATAGATACCACCCTACATTTTCAACCTTCTACTATAAATACGCCTGGTTTCCGGCAGAGTAGAATTTGGACCACCCCATCTCTTCCCATGTGGTGTTGTACTACGCGACTAAGGGATAGGGCTGTTTGATATCAGACAGATATATACAGCCCAGACTCAGTCAGATGCATGGCTTGAGTCAACAATAGTGTCCAGATGACGGCAATAGGCTCACCCCCTATTACGTGGGACTGAATTCAATGATTAGTGAAATGTGGGTGTTAATAACCTCTGCCTATCTCCCCGGGGATAAAGGCATGATTGGATGTATGTATGTATGTCTGTATGTACTATAAATCCCCATTTATACAGCAGCATAACGTTTGCAGGGTCAGCGTTAGAATTTTATATAAAATGTACTATTAATAAATAATAATATTTAATAATATTTCATGACATCCTACACAACGCTATCTGGACCCATGGTAAGCATAGCTTAACTAGCTTGTGTTATGGGATCTGGAATGCGGATAAACATACTTAGATACTTTTTTTTGTAAATACATACTTATTATACATAGAAACACCCAGACCAATGCAAATATACATATTCATGCATACAAATATTTGCAATGAGCGGGAATCGAATGCTCTACCGCTACGCCATGGAGGTCGTCACAACATAAAAAAAAACACATAGGTAAGTAGCTCTGTTAATTACAAACATGGGCGATTTATAAAAGAGCTCTTTATAGACCATAAGTAAACAAACCTACATTTTCTTCAAGGAAACAGTTGCTCAGTATAATGGACAATGAAATATGATTGTACGTCTACTCAGGACAACATAATCTCCTCTCTGCATCATTATTTTAAAATATAAACCCGGGGATAAAATTAAACAACCGCAGCAGAATTGGGTATATACTTTTTTATACTTTTGTATTTTATTTTATTAGTTGCACGTTTAAATATATGTCGATTATTCAATTTTAGTTTAGTTTAGCCGCGTGGTTTCCGGCAGAGTAGGATTTGGACCACCCCATCTCTTCCCATGCGGTGTCGTACAAGGCAACTAAGGGATAGGGCTGTTTAACATCAGACAGATATATACAGCTCAGACTCAGCCTCAGATTCATGATTCGAGTCAACAATAGTGCCCGGAAAACGGCAATAGGCTCACCCCCTATTACGTGGGACCGAACCTTATACAATGATGGTGGTAATTCACCTCTGCCTAACCCGATAAAGGCGTGATTATATGTATGTATGTCAATTTTAGTGCAAAAGTGTCAAATCACATATGCGTGTCTTAAATGGGAGACCCTTTTATAAAATCTTACTATTTCAGACCAGTTTGCCTCCTGGCAAAGTTACCTTTAAAACTTTCGCGCCTCATGATACTAAACAATATGTAACGGTAAGTACATAACTAAAAAAATATAGAGAATGTGTGGTTGGATGAAGAACCTACTACCTCATGGACTCGGCAATGGAGGTTGCACACCACTGAGCCAGTCAGGTTGCGGCCACGTATATTACACGTATTTACACGTACACGTATATACATAGCCAAAGGCTAGCAATTAATTAGCCCAAAGCAGTCCACTGCTGAACATAGGCCTCTCCTGATGTGCTCCATATTATCCAATCCTCTGCATTTCGCATCCAGTCTGTCCCCAGAGGCTATGATATCAATAAATTCATGTTGAAATTTTTGTATATCCTGGCTATATATCTATATCTGATAATGTACAATACATATATAACCAGCTAATAAGTACTAAGTAAGTTTGATGGCCTCTATCGCGTAGCAGTAGAACGTAGTCGAACGTTTACAGGAGGCGCGGGTTCGATTCCCGCTCAGTGCAAATATTTGTATGCATGAATATGTATATTTGCATTGGTCTAGGTGTTTCTATGTGTAGTATGTATGTATTTACAAAAACAAAAGTATATAAGTATGTTTATCCACATTCTATATTCCATAACACATGGTAAAGCCGTGCTTACCATGGATCTAGATAGCGTTGTGTGGAATGTTGTGAAATATTTATTTAACGTGTTTGTCATCCCTTGCTCGCCTGCCTTATGAAGGGTGGTCCCAGGAGTAATACGGGATTTTTTTTTAAATGAGGACACATAAAAAATATAAATCATAACACAATGGTGTTAGTTCTGTTATGTATTGATATATTGATCTATTTAATCTGCAAGGCCAATTTGATTATGCATATAAAATGAATTTATTTCATTTTCTTGTCTCATCGTAATTTAAGAATTCTGATAATAATAACTAACTGGATTTCTAACTAAATGATACGAAAACACGGAAAGAAAAACACATTGAACCAAATACTACAAACAAAAACTGTTGTGTACAGAAATTTTCAAGCTAATATCTGGTTCAAAATGTAATTTCTATAATAGTTATAACGAGTTATGTCGTAAAAAATAATCCACTATTTATTATTATGTACGTAAAAATATCATCAAAA
This sequence comes from Eilema griseolum, assembly GCA_963662185.1. NCBI lineage: Eukaryota > Metazoa > Arthropoda > Insecta > Lepidoptera > Erebidae > Eilema > Eilema griseolum. The sequence continues at coordinate 5,977,203 of OY759250.1, forward strand.
CAAAACATTACATCTAAAAAGATATGCCGAATAAAAATACACTTCACCTAAATTAAAAATTATGACACGATATAACTATAACAAGGCCACAACTACAATTATAATAAATCTTTTCGTATATTTCTTTCAATTTCTCTAATAAACAATAAAATATAAAGAAATTTACAACAATATTTACCCACCTCACTATATGTCTTTCACTAACACTATGAATTAAAACACTTACACAACACTTCACTATTCCAAAATATGTGTTATTTTACACTCGAAAACTATTTATTTATAATTGCACTAATATAGTCAATAAAAAGTTAGTACGCGTGTGTTAAAGGGAGCGACTCCGAAAAACCGTCCTGGCTTGTCACGCGAATCCACAGGTCTGCACTGCAATACCACAGAATTTCCCGCTCGAGAAAATAGAACGGGACGAATGGACAACTGTCTCTTTGGTTAGAGCGAGATGGTCGTATTTCGCAAGTTTCGCGTCTGCGGAAAAGCTCTCCAGTTGTTGAATGCGGTGTTCTATGGGAATTTGCGTCGGCACCCACGATCGCTAATGTGGGAAATTAATAATTCATTCAGTATATTTGTTCTAGTTTTATCATACTATGTTAATACCATAATCTTTTATTATTCTTGATTTTATATAACGTTTGGAGTTACATAAATCACCAATTGTTTCGTTGGTTCTGATGTATCATCAATCAATGTTTACGTTATCTAAATTCCAGCGAATACGGGAAAATTTTAGGGTTTATAAATATAACGGGTTTTCCTTTAAAACTATGCGATATTTCTTAGCAGAGGAGTATGTGGGTAAAAGAATGTCGTAATTTATTGCCGTAAAGCCAACCAACATACCCATAAACTAAGTTAGGAAACAAACAATTTTTTTGTCTAAAATTATCATAATATTAGCATTGATTCCATTTGTCTCCAGGGCTTGCACCAAGTCTTTTCAGTTATCTCTCGTAAAGTTTCGTCAAATTACACAAAGGTTAGATGACAGTCACTTCCATAAAAGTGACCACCATCTGACCTCCAAATTCTGAGAAGAACTCCTAAGAATAAGCCTCGTTGGTCAATCAGTAGGTGTTAGCTAGTAGGTGAGGTTATCATGACACCGAGGATCATACGTGAATCCAAGAAACCTTAGTCATTAAAACTAAACTTGGACAGATATGAATTGTACTCTACGTTTCCTTCAAGGCCGTAAAGTTATAAAGGAACGTGGACTTAACATAATTTATTACGAGGCTTTATTGTGTTGGTTTTAAAGTCCTTTCATAATAATTGTGAAGGGACGGAAAGTCTCTTTTGTCTCAACGATTTTCCGTCCAAAACGTTCCTGTTTTGTGTATTGCTTTCTTTCGGTCGACGCATTTTTAAGGAGATCGTTTCGTCTATTGTGAATAACAGTTTGTTGAAGTCTTTGTTTTGTTGTATATTTTGGTTGACTATCCATATTTGAAGAGCTCCAGAATGTTTGAGGGTATCGTTGAAATTAATAAGAATCACCATGAAAATTTTTACGCTAGTGTTTTTTGGAAACACTTCCCAGGAGAAGAATTATTTAAGGGTAGAGGAGTCGTACTAAATTTAGTGTAGCGCTAGAAATAAGTTCAATTCTAAATTCTTTCAGTTCAATTCTAAATTCAATTTCTAATGGATTTTCCTATTGATAGAGATCTAAAAAAATATATTTCTTCAACTTAATAGAATAACTTCAACATAATTACGTACAAACAAAATAAGTGTAGATGCACCGCTATTTTAATTACCATATTTCTCGTTGCGTTCATTATATTGAAAAGGTCAAGAAATGAGAGCAACAAATCCATTTATATATATCCATAGTAGAACTAAAAAAGTTTGTTTGTTTGAATGCATTATTCTCCACCTATGCATGATTATTAAAGTTATTAAACATGATATTCTTCTTCCTCGTGTCAATGGCAACAATTAAAAAATACTAAATGCGTCCAGCCCAAAACCCAGTGATATTGGTCGCACTTTTCGTCGCTTCATTCAGGTCAGCAATTATGCAGGGCACAACGAGCACGTCAGGATGTGGTCCATCGACTGCAGAGGTACACCAAAGTTACTGCCATAACACCCGAGTCTAGGCAACCCCATTTTACCCAGATGGTCATAAAGCAGCCGACTTGAGTCCTCGACCTATTTAGGGACTTCCTGGTGGACTATTTCAGATTATATCTAGGCGGTAGGCTCTCTGCAGGTTGGATGTTATCTAAAGGGGGTGTATTTTCCGTGTACCACCTTTAGCACCGAGAGCTCTCCGGCTGACCCTCGACTGCAGCATTACATCAAAAGAAGCTCCTTCTGCTCTTAAGGCGGGAGCTATTTTTTAAAATTTTATTTGTTGTTCAATCAACCTGTTCTTGTAATTAGAAAATTGATCACCTTTTAAGCAAAGAATGCTTGTCTGAGGTGACCACATTCTTCCATAACAATACAGATTATTACACGGTTTTAACTAGTGCGTGCGTGCGTGGTTATGATATATTGAAATAATGGGTGCCTTGCATTTTGATCTGTTTGATTGTTATTTATAAAGACTACTAGCTGATACCCGCAACATCACCCAGGTATTCTTGACCCGTTCCCGAAATCCTTAATAACTTTTTACGGGGATAAAAGGCCTGTGTTATGCACGACCTTACTTTAACTAGATATCTGTTCAGCCATTACAGCTTGATTGAATAACAAATATCCGAACATCAAAAATAGTAGTAGTCCACCAAACTGCTTCAACTAAGGTAAATTGCTAATGTTAGTGTTCGCATCGCGTTCTTCTTCTATCGTGGTGATGGCGCCTTGACTCTCATATTGTGTTTGCCCAGTGTCAACTGGATGGCGTTATCAGAGGCGTGAGTTCCTTCGGTGCACTTGTGTATGGGCATGTAGCACACGTAAATAGGTGGGCCAAGTGGGCCATTGTCTGTGGAGTAACTCCAAGTCGCGTTAGGACCATGATTCCACCAAGTTATGTCTAAGTATAGTAGCAGTTAGCACTCATTTATTTATTTCATTTACTTCTCATTACAACTGTCATTACAAGCTTTGCCCAATGCAAAAGAGTAGCTGTCTTATAATTATTAACTGTGTTTATATTCTTAGTAAAATGGAACACCATTGAGATTCTATGTGCGATTGGCACGCGTTAAGGGCGAAGGAAGGGTTAAAGAAGGTTGATTCACCAGTAGGTTCACTAATATTATAAGCAGGCGCATTAGGTCTGAATAACGCGGTGGTTTTTAGGTCCTAAAATATTTTTATTACAGAACTTAATAAACCCCGCTAACAGTCATATGACACATCTCTTAAAAGGTAGAAAAATAGATATGACGAACTTAATCGAGATGATCACAAAAGTTTCTAAGTTTGATTACAAAATACAAAGAAGTTGAAAGCAATTCAAAGTTCGCGTATAGTTTGACGTCAGAGTTTGTGTAGGATTAAGATTTGATTGAGTGTAGAATCAATTAATTGTTGAACTTATACTGCTGCGTTGCTCCTGTGACATTAGTATTCACTTACCTTTTAATATTTTAATACTAGAGTTTACGCGAATATAGTATATCGAAATCAAGGATTTCTATGTATAAAGATCTACTATATTGTCTTCTTTAATATATTTTCTACTATATTGTATCTTCGTGCAAACATTATTATGACGTGCATGAAAATCTAAATGACAGATTTATAGAATGACAATGGAATATAATTAATCAAACAAAGATAAATCGCGTTACCCTAGTGGTATGGGTAATGGACTGTTGAGACGAGATCTCGGGTTCGATCCCAGGTTTTACCATGGCACAGACCAATGATTTTTCGATGCTTTTCGAAGGTATGTGTGTATTAATCGCAGGTTTATAAGTGCCCGGTTAATGGCAATAAGCTCGCCATTGGTACCTAAACATAAACTGGCGAAATGTGGATATTAGCACCTCTGGGGATCCCTCTTCAGGGATATAGGCGTGAGTTTATGTTATGAAATCAATAATTTCTATGTATTAAGATCTATATTGTTTCTTAATATATTTTTTACTAAATTGTATCTTCGTGCAAACATTATTATGACGTGCATGCAAATCTAAACGACATATTTATAGAATGACAATGAAATATAATTAATTAAATATAGTTTTAATGTAAATTTAAATTTACAAAATGAATATTTTGCATGCCTTTTGGCCTGCAATATATTTATTAACCTAACTATATTGTAACACCTTCTGTATCCACCCTATTCTTGCAAATAAATTGAATTTGAATTTGACAGTTTGAACAACAATATTGACATTCACTTGCACATAATGCACATATATATACAGTTTTTAGCGGAGCGTTTTGTTAAAAATACTAGGTTTATACATGATATGGTCAAAATAGATAGTCTTGTATATAAATATATAGCGGTCATTGAATATAAGCTTTTATGACGCTCTGAATTAATAAAATAAAAAAGTAATATATAATGGATGCAATAAGAGCAATCCTGAATCACTTTTTTCATATTCAACCTCTTAAAATCGTAGCTAACATTATTATGTAATTCAATATATTATATGAATGAACATATTGGCTAGAGTTCAAATTAGTAACATTGCGATACCGCCATTTGTATTATACCACAGATCATATAAATAAATTGTGTTTATATTAAGAACGATAAAATAACGATAATTTTTGCAGCGGAAACGATGTAGGTACGGATGCGTTTATTACTGTTATGACTTAACATAATAATTGTTATTTGATCTTACATCACTAATTACACCATGTGATGACGGAGAGACAATACAAGTATCACTACCCCGTCATAAGAGGCGACTAACGGAAAAACTCGAAACAAAATCTTGTACCAACCCTTGTGAACAGCGTGGAAACAGTAGGCCAAAGCCTACTGTTTCAAGGCTCGCATGCAACTGGGACTAACGCTGTGTTAATGATGTTGTAGGATCCAACTGAAAACTTTACGAAAAATATTCATAATCAGTAGATAGATTGAAGTATCTCTACAGGATGTGTAAAAATTCTTGAACTAAATACAAACACATACAAACTCACAATAATTCAATCCTTTATTATGAAGTGTACTTCCAATAGGTACGAAATATCTGGATAGATGGCATACGGACAGCCAAATGAACGAGATGAAAGAAACAGGGTTCATCAAACTAAAATAACGTAAAATATTTTTCGTTCATAATATAACCTAGATACAGAGTAATAATTTTGCGATGCTCTAATTTCAACCTGCGTCTTACTTCGGATATGACGTCATTATATTATCAAACCGCTTGTCTTCCCTCATTACTTGGTTGACCGATAAATGACCTGAGGCTACAATAACCCTTCCGAATTAATGACTTTTGAACTTTCAAAATAGTCCCACGAAATTTGAAAAAGAAGCAATTGGGTCCTATAGTTAAAATGAAATTATTTAACTGAGCTTATTAAATTGAGAATGGTAAAAAGGCGGGAAAAGTTGCGTCTGTTCTTATTTATTTTTAATGCCTATTAAAATGCCTACTTAGTTTCTTGTTAAAAATAACGTGATGCATTTACTATAAACCGCAGTGGTTTCTAAATGCACTGTAAATCATTATGTATATATTATGTTTTTTTAAGGTGATAAATAAATAAAATAAATATTATGACGTCACTATAAATTATTACATGAGAGTTTCCTTACAACTTACTTTTGGTAGTCAATAAAATGTAAAAAAATTGAATAGTCAGTCAAATATCCAATTAGTTTGCTAACTATTCGTATAAGTGTCTATCGGAAAAAGTCAACATCCAGAATGAGACTTGACTCGCAACCAATCCCTCCTTCTAGGGGAAATACTTGATTGATTGGAATTTGACTACTAGTAGGTACAATAGATGATAACCGGAACAGATTTTTCAAATATCATTGAACACATCACGAAACAAATCGAGTACACAAACCAACTTATTATTTTACAATCCCTACTTTGTGAGATATGTATATTTTTGCAAAGCGAGTAATAAAAGTGCACTTGAAATTTTTTAGACACTTATTGGAAGTTTGATTTAGGTAACTAACTAATCTTTTACGTGTTTTTTGTATTTCTCACTTCATTACTTCACCCCACATCCCTCTAGTCTTCCCACTGCACTTATATCCTTGACACAATTTTTGTTCTAAATTGCTTATCTAGAAATTTATATAGATATTCTACCGAGTAGTGATGCCCCTAGGGTTGCACTTGTCTGTAGGCCACGGTAACCACTTTCCATGAGGTGGACCATGAGCTTGCCAGCCACCTAAGTGGTATAAAACAGTTCCTCCTAAGGCAGAGGTGCTCCACATCGTCCGCATGTATGGGATTATCAACGAACGCGACGTATGCAGGCGCTCCGGCAAAAAGGTGACAGACGTACTCCGTGGGGGGTAAACCTGTGCCTTATAAAGAAGAAGTTGCTGTCCCACAGTGAAGTACTACTAAGTTTCTTTGATTTCAACTTAACCTGGTCCTTCAAATAACTGCGGTACAGGACGTCGTTGGAGATATCGACACCAAGGATCCTAATACTCGAGGAAATGATAAATGGTGTACCCAGGAATTGGGGTGCTACAATAATCTTTAACTTACTTTAAACTTACTATCACGGTAGCCTAGTGGTATGGGTAATGGACTGCTGAGACGAGGTCTCGGGTTCGATCCCAGGTTTTACCATGGCACACACCAATGACTTTTCGATGTTTTTCGAGGTTATGTGTATATTTATCGCAGGCTTATAAGTGCCCGGTAAATGGCAGTAGGCTCGCCACCTATTACATTGGGACCTAAACATAAACTGTCCTACCCCTTCGGGGATATAGGAGTGAGTTTATGTTAATATTATGTTACTTTGAACTGGCTGCAAATTTTTCAGTTATGTACTAACTGAAAAATTTTAAATGTTAATTTTATATCAGTCATCGCGTGTCATACTAATCTACATCCTAAAAGTAATAATTTACATACCGTATGCGATAGGGTATTAACAAACAAACCAATTTGTACTAAATTATCACATATGCCACACCTTTCGTAGCATATTTTTCCAAGTACCTCCGCCCTACAGAATACCGTGGTTATAATAACTTCGTGTTGTGTTTCCGGCGGTGAATAGTGTAGCCAGAGCTCACTGGAGAGTTTTTGTACTGTCAGTGGGATGACCAAAGGCTTGTCCTGCTTTATCCTCTACACTGACGGCACAAAATCTCTGTTCTTACAGGGTCAGCAGCACGGATGTGACTCCACTGGTGTTACACACGTTCATAGGTCATGGTAACCACTTTCCATAAAAAAATACATGAATATAATTTGATTTGACTCCCATTATTTCATTGATCAAAAGTCCCTGCAATGATCAGTACTTATCTATAGAAGATATAAATAGGGTATATTCATGATGCCACAAGTGGGTTACGTAAACGATCTGCTATGATCGGAATCACTGTTGTTCATTGTATATTAAACAGAGGTATGACGTCACATAATCAAAAGAGGAATCATATAAATCCTTGTTTCTATTTGTTATGGCTTCTACCAAGGGTATTGCGGGTAAATGTATTTAATATCTAAATAACGGGTGTTTTATATAAATATATAATTATATGCATTAACTGTATAATATATATGAATGTGAATAATGGAATAAAGTGAATCATATATATTATGTACACCGGAAACTGCACTATGTCTATCTATTTATCTATCTCACTCCATCCCATGGGTGCCTGATAGACGTTGCCTTGTGCAATAAGGCCGCCACTTGTAATGCCACAAAGATGTACCTGTTGTATTTTTTTCTGTATCCCTTCTTTGTGTACATGCAATAAAGAGATATATTATATATATATATATATATATAGGACACGTTAATTTTTGCCTTCAACTTGCCTGATATTAAGCTAAAGGCAAAGTCTCAGAGGGTCACCATTATAGACATGTAGCTTGCTACAATGGTGGCACTCATCTTGGCGACCTTATCAGATGCTTTTTCACGCCCCGCTTATCGTATCCGGGACTGTACGAAGGTGCGACCTATATAAAAAAAACTGGCATATTGATAGTGATTTAGAGTGTCCAATATTTCGGCGGTGTTTTAATATCACAAATGTAATGACGTCGCGTGAGCAACTTGTTTCTGGACAAATCGTTTAGGTCTACCCACTTCCTCACTCACGCGGAATGTACAATCTCGTTGACTTTTAACAGTTTATTCATATTATAGATAATATATTTTACTGTGGTTGTACAAATTATTTCTATTATATAATAAAATCTACTGTCAATATAAAATAATACATTAAAAATTATTTAAGACGGGGATCTCTTATATACAAAAATGGAAACTGCTGAGTGCGAACTCGAGAACAGTTCTACCAACTTGACAATTTTTTTTATCTTATATTCCAAAAAATATTATTATTGTACCTTATATTATTTTATCTTTTATAAAAAAGAATTCGGGAGTTCCCGTTCAAGTGATTTTTGTTTTCAAGTGACATTTTTTGTTGTTGTATTGGTTTTTTAATAGGATTAATAATACCAATACCCTGTCAACAAAGAAGTGTACTGCTTATGTGAGTGTATGTAATTAATCTATAGTAGTATGTACATGCTGTCGAACAATCTAAAATCGTTTTACCTTATTGAAACTAACTTATCCCTCATTAATATGCGGCTACCTCGTATGTACTATCTCTGCACCACCCAATGGTACACATTTTTTTTATACAACTTATTTGACAGACAAGCACACGGCCCACCTGATGGAAAGTGGTTACCGTGGCCTATGGACGTGTGTGAACCAAAGCGACCCACAGGCGGCGTGCGTTTTAGTCGGTTCGAGTCCGACATAACCTCCTCCACCGGTTCCGGTGGGGAGGTATACGCGGGGATTTTGCGCACGTAAAAAAAAAAGCTTTAAGCACAGAGTGTCAGTGCCGTCAGTGTAAAAGACATAGCAGGACTAGCTTTTGGTCTTCCCACTAACAGCACAAAAACTCTCCACTGAGCTCTGGCTACCCTACTCACCGCTGGGAACACAACACGAGGTTATTATGGCCGCGGTATTCTGTAGGGCGGAGGTACTTCCCCAGTCTGACTGCTCATTTGGACAGAAATATTGTGACTGGTAGAGAATGCCTACGGTACTAAGTCTGTCAATGTTTTTATTTATTATTACGTATTATTTTGTATTATTACGTTACTTGTTTTTTTTTATGTGCCGATAGTGGATTTTTTTTTATGTGTGGTGTAAGTGTGTGTGTGTGTGTATAATAAACGGATCTTTCTTTCTTTCTTATCTTTCTTTCAACTTAGTTGGGAAAATGCGCAGAGGATTATCCTTTTTTACTTCGCAACATCTGTGAAATCCTACAACCTTTAAATTTCCTAACCAAACATTTACGTACAGACAACAAAATATTTGGCAAGATATAGTTTACATTGTTCTCTTGTAAAATAGGAGACGTCTTTGTATGTTTACAATGCAAAATTGTAAACCTCTGTTGACGTAGAAGATTGTTTGCGTATCACTGTTATTATAACCGTGTGCTCCAGTATGAGAGAATAATGGTATGATTTCGTAACCGACCGCAGACCGCAGACCGCAGCAGCAGATACAGCATACCGTATACGGCCAATAGACTTGAATGTGAAAATATTGTTTATTGTTTTAATTCATTACGGCTTCTCAATGTGGCGAGTTATCCGTATCGAAGTTTCACAGGTAACGTATGTGAAGAGACGTCACGTCATCTGACGTTGTTAAGAGTACGCTGTATCTGCTGTATGCGTCTGCTGTTGCGGTCTGCGGTCGACAACGAATTCGTACCTTAAACAGAACAATGTATGAAATGTGGGTACTAGCGTTGCGGTAAAATTTATTATGTCATATTTGTTTTGTTAATCTATTGTTTGGAGATGGAGATTGTTTTGTAGGGAAGAGAAATTGTAAAAAATTGTAGAAAGCCGGGTGGTTTTTCCGGAAAAGTATAATTTGAGTCACGCCATCTCTTCCAATGCAGTACAAGGTGACTGAAGGATAGGGCTGTTTAATATCAGATAGATATAGGTATATAGTCCAGACTCAGCCTCAGATGCATGGCTCGAGTCAATAATATTGCAATAGTGCCGGAAATACGGCAATAGGTTCACCCCCTATTACGTGGGACTGAATACAATTAATTGGAGAAATGTGGGTTTTAATTCACCTCTGCCTAACCCTCCGTGGATAAATGCGTGATTATATGTATGTATGTATAGACGCGATTTCAAGTTCTTTTTAATACCAGTTAGATGGTAGACAAGCACACGCCCCACCTGACGGGAAGTGGTTACCGTGGTCTATAGACGTGTGCAACACCAGGGGCGTTACACTGGAACTGCTGACCCAGAAGAATCCTTCTAATTCCCCTCCTGAAGAACCCCATATTGTAGGCGATTGGGAAAATCGCAGCAGGGAGTTCATTTCACAGCTTGAGTGTGCGGGGGATGAAGTTACTTTCATCACATCACATTCACCGTCTCAGGTCGCAATGTGTGAGGATGAATTCCCTGCCTATGGCGAGCGGTGAGATGGTAGAATGTAGCTGTGGACATCATGTCCAACAATTCATTACAGAACAAACCATTGTAAAGGCGGTGGAACACACATAGCGATAAAATGTAGTAAACTGTCTAAAATATAGGTACCTACTAGATCTAGTAAGACAAAATATTGGTGACAGGATCATCCCCCTTTCGCTCCCTGATAAAGTAATGTTGGTAGGGACCGTAGCTCCCCTGCCCGGGGGAGACAAAGTGCCTCAATTTTTTAATAATTTTATGGTGGTTCTGTCTCCGCTGTACTTGTTTCGTTTTAGTTTTAATACAGACTATATCATAATAGAAAACTAGTACTTTAGTACTAGAATACTACTAAAGTACTAGAGAAGAAAGTATACTCTGCCAAGGGTGTCTAAAGACAGTCCTATGTCTAATCTACGCTCAGCCTTTTTAAGGAGGTAGGACACGGCGGTATTTCCGCCCAATTGAGCAGTCCGAATGGGGAAGTATGTTATAATAACTTCGTGTTGTGTTCCCAGCGGTGAGTAGGGTAGTCAGAGCTCACTGGAGAATTTGTGCTATCAGTGGGATGATTAAAGGCTTGTCCTGCTTTGTCCTCTACACTTACGGCACAGAGACTCTGTGCTTACAGGGTCGGCAGCGCGAGTGTGGCTTCTCTAGTGTTACACACGCCCAAAGGCCACGGTAACCACTTTCCATCAGGTGGGCCGTGTGCTTGTCTGCCACCTAAGTGGTATAAAAAAAAGCCTAATCACTTGTCCAATGTCTGTAAAATCCCTGAATAAATTAGTACGTTCAGGTTTTTACTTACAAAAAGATGAAAATCTTTGAGCATTTATTAAGTAATGAAAACACCCAGCATTATTTAAGCCCACCCTAAGTCCCGTAAACTTTTTATTACCATCAAAATTAAATGGATATGAACTTCGAACAGTAAAAAATGAAATAAAACTATGATATAATATAGTTTTATGGATTAAATAAATAGCTTTAAGTAGAGTGTTATGGTCATTTCAAGATGATAAAACTCAAGATGATATCTCAAGGAGGTAGGACACGGCGGTATTTCCGCCCGATTGAGCAGTCCGACTGGGGTAGTACCTCCGCCCTACAGAATACCGCGGCTATAATAACTTCGTGTTGTGTTCCCAGCGGTGAGTAGGGTAGCCAGAGCTCACTGGAGAATTTGTGCTGTCAGTGGGAAGACTAAAGGCTTTTCCTGCTTTGTCTTCTACTGACGGCACAGAAACTCTGTACTTACAGGGATGGCAGCGCGACTGTGACTCCTCTGGTGTTACAGACGTCCATAGGTCACGGTAACCACTTTCCATCAGGTGGGCCGTGTGCTTGTCTGCTAACTAAGTGGTATAAAAAAAAAAAGTTTCAAAGTGTTATTCAATGTTGTTCAAAGTTATAACTTAGATTTAGGTACTACCTAAGCAATATCCTCCTGACATTGGGAAAGGCCTTTGATCAGTGGGTTGCGATAGGCTAAATTGGTTGATTGAAGCAATATCCTCATTATGGTTGTGATACAGACTAACTATGTCTTCGTAATATTCTGTTTATGCTACTCCCGATAGAAAAAGGGACGGACTCCAAAACATGTTTTCTTCCAAAAATTAATAATAACACACATAGGTACATAGCATTTTCTTGAGACGGGTAACTGACGTTCTTGCAAGGTTATTCATAACTTATTACGATATTCATAACTTATTTTTTGCTAAGAGCTCGCTGGACAGTTTTTGTGCTGTCAATGGGAAGACGAAAATATTGTCCTGCTTCGTCTTTTACGCTGACGGCACAGAAACTCTTGTGCTTACAGGGTTCGCATCGCGAGTCCATAGGCCACGGTAACCGACAAGTTAAGAGCTCACTGGACGAAACTGTCCAGTGAGCTCTTAACAAAAAATAAGTTACGAATATCGTAATAAGTTATGAATAACCTTGCAAGAACGTCAGTTCTGACCACTTTCCATCATGTGGGCACGACTCACATGATGGAAAGTGGTGACCTCATTAGATGCTTTTTCACACTACTTTCCATCAGGTAGACCGTGTGCTTGTCTGCCACCTAAGTGGTATAAAAATGAAAAATTGTCAGAATGAAGAAAAAGAGGCTAATTTGCTGGTATTTTTATTTTTATCCCCTTTTATTTCATTTTGTTAGATACATCTATCTTATTATCAGACGCAGTACAGTTCACGCATCTTAGACAACTCAATCGGCACTTTTTGTTTATTTACTTAACAGCAGAGTAACGTGAATAATAGAGACAATAGTTTCCTCGAATCCTATTAAGGTTAGGCCGAAAACTGACATAAATAATGTTCTGTCTTATTCCCTCAGGACATAGAAAAGTTATTTAAATTTTATTAGCTGAAGTTTGTAGTTATAACCGCATGCTTTCTTTTGTCAAGTAAAAAGCTTTATGTTCCACAAATTGATAACTCACTTGTACTTTTCCACATTACTTTATTGCTTATTACACCTGACCGGTTTCGCCTTACGGCATCCTCAAAGGTTTACATAGATGATTATAAACCTTTGAGGATGCCGTAAGGCAAAATCCCCACGGATACCTCCCTACCGGAACCGGTGGAGGAGGTTATGTCGGACTCGAACCGACTAAAACGCACGCCGCCTGTGGTTCATTTTGGTTACCGAAGGTGAGGTTGACAGGCATATCCCTCGCACCCCGGCCGACCCAGGGCCGTCTCTCACGATCTGGCCCTCTTCTCGGGTGTGGGGACTACAGAGTCCCCAGGGTTCAGTGGCTTAGTGATTAGAGCGTACCCGCTGTAAGGGAAAGATTGTGGGTTCGAAACCCGTTAGCATACTAAATGCTTAAAATTTCATTCAATAAATAAATGTTCCACAACTCTCTACACAACGCTATCTAGATCCATGGTACGCATAAATTAACTAGCTTGTATTATGGAATCTAGAATGCGGATTCTTATTTTTTTTTGTAAATACATACCTACACATCATAATTATAGAAACATCCAGACCAATACAATTATACATTTTCATGCATACAAATATTTGCACTGAACTGAAATCAAACCCACGCCTCCTGCGTAGCAGACGAACGTTCCACCTCTACGCCACATACCTAGTCAGGTACATTTCCGATAGCCCCACATTAGACCTAAGTCTGTCCTACGTAGCTAGGTTCATTTATTATCAACTCAGCATTTGGTTCTATGTGTATCAGCAGTTTTCATCTCGAAACTCAACGTCGCTGACCGGTTTTTCATCCTCCAGTTCGCACGGTTTTCGGCACCTATTTTTCTTTTACTAATGTAGCCTAGGTTTAGTTGTGGCGTTTTCACATATCCGGTGACATCTAGCGACACCAAGCCATATTACTTTCATACAGAGTAAGAATACAAGTATCGCCACACCATTTTATCTGAAGGGTGTCGTTAGAGGCGACTAACAGAAAATTACGAAGACGATATCATTACGAGAGAAGGAAACCTTGAAATAAAACCCTGTAGGTACTAACCCGTTTGGCCAGTGTGGAAACAGTAGGCCAATGCCTAACAACATTGGGAGAGGTCTAGACCGGCTGTGGACCGCGACGGGCTAATTGATTGATGGACATACATAATTATAATCACGTCTTAATCCCCGGAGGGTTAGACAGATAGGAAATTACACCCACATATAATAATAATTGTATTCGGTCCCACGAATTAGGGGGTGAGCCTATTGCCGTATTCCGGGCTCTATTGTTGAACATGCATCTGAGGCTGAGTCTGGGCTGTATAATATCTGTATGATGTTAAATAGCCCTATCCCTTAGTCGTCTTTTACGACACTGTGTGGGAAGAGATGGAGTGACCCAAAGTCTAATCTGCCGGGAACCTTTTCAAAACTACCGATCCTGCTTGCGATAGTGAAGTATTTATGGCGTATTCACAACATTTCAAAGTCATGGTCAAACTACGGTCAGCCAAGTGTAACCATGCCTGGTTGAAGTCCTTCCTTTTTACCCGACTACGGCCAAGAAAAGGAGGGTAAATATTTTGACAGGCTATGTACATACATACATCACGGGGAACACCACCACCACCACCTATTATAACTGGATACATCAGGTATCGTTAGAAGCAGCCTAGTCGTCTGCTGGTGTGTGTGGTGCCCTCTAGCGGTCATAAAGTACGGCGTAAACAAATAAACTTGAGATAAATATGTCGTGTTTGTTATTATCTAAAGGGGCTTAATTCGCACATTTTAAATATGTATAAAATATACCTATTGCTTGCCCCAAAATAATATAAATCAAAAAATAAGTTTAAAACTACTGAAAAAGTATTAAACAAGAACATATCAAGGATAGCCGTGGTCGTATGCCACTTAGTCTGACAAAACAATACATTCTAGAGAAAAGTGGCATACGAAAACGGTTATTCTTGATATTTTCTCGTTTAATACTTTTTCAGCTATCGGGTTTTCGGTAGCCTAGTGGTATGGGTAATGGATTGCTGAGACGAGGTCTCGGGTTCGATCCCAGGTTTTACCATGGCACACACCAATGACTTTACGATGCTTTTCGAAGTTATGTGTGTATTTATCACAGGTTTATAAGTGCCCGGTTAATGGCAATATTCTCGCCACCTATTACATTGGGACCTAAACATAAACTGGCGAAAAATGGGTGCTAGCACCTCTGCCTACCCCTTCGGGGTTATAGGCGTGAGTTTATGTTTAGTTTTAAACTTATTGTAGAATGAGCATCTGACCTCTTACCACTACAGTCCCTATTGAAATAATACACCTGAAATTTGAAGCTCATAACTTTCGCGTACTTCAAACTTGACTAGATCATTTAATTATAAACAATCATACACTCCCACGCGACTTTGTAACCGGACTTCACCCTCTGTGGTCCCATAAAGTACAGTTAGTGCCAACTTTTAGCTCACTGTTAATTACCCTTCGTCCAGTGAACTCCCGGCTCAGTACTGAAACCTTGTAAATTATGGAGATTTATTGTTTGAACTGTACTTATTTGCTTAATTAATTATTTTGGGCATGCTTAAAATAGAATTTTAATTTTGTATAGGGTTGCCTACGTGCTATTCAATTTTAAATTACAATGGTTTATTTACACATTTTTTTTTCTGCAATGTGATGATAAGATACATTTATTATAATACAATATGGCAAAACTACTAATCAAATAACCCGCCCCTGATCGCTCCCGGTGCAAAAGCGCCCATAACACTTGCTGCGTTGCCACGTTGGATGGCAATGGACAGCCTTTGGACCAGGAACGACCCGGAACGAGTGTCACCGGTCGCCTCGATGAGCCTCTGTCCGATTTTTTTAATAAGGCTTTTAGCTTCCTTGCCCCAACTCCCCAGAGTCTCCACCGCTATTGGCACGAACTGGTACAGCAGTTCCAAGTCGGCGTACTTAAGCCTCTTCCTTGAGCCGAATTTTAAATAAATAAATAATTTTAAATTTTAAAATAAAAACGTAGGTGGTTGCTAGGAGGTAGGACACGGCGGTATTTCCCTCCAATTGAGCAGTCCGACTGGGGAAGTGGCTTCTCTGGTGTTATACACGTCCATAGGCCACGGTAACCACTTTCCATCAGGTGAGCCGCGCGCTTGTCTGCCACCTAAGTGGTATAAAAAATTAAGAATATTCTACGCAGCGCTATCTAGACGCAAAATGAGTATAGCTTAAGTAACTTGTGTTATGGGGTCTGAAAAGCGGATAAACATTTTTGCTGTAAATACAATATACTTTACGGTAGTTGCTATCTCAGGGGAGTGCGATTACGATTTCCTCTTACTGAAAATATTTGTGAGCTGCGTGGTTCCTGGCGGAGTAGAATTTGGACCACCCCATATCTTCCCATGCGGTGTAGTACAAGACGACTTAAGGATTGCGCTGTTTTACATCAGATATACACAGCCTAAACTCAGATGCATGGCTTGAGTCAACAATAGTGCCCGGAACACGGCAATAGGCTCACCTCGTGAGACGTGGGACCGAATTCTATGATTGGTGAAATGTGGGTGTTAATTCACCTCTGCCTAACCCTCTGGAGATAGAGGTGTGATTATAGGAATGTATGAATATATTTGTATGCAGAAATATATTTATAATATACAATAAGATACCTAATATGACTTGTTTAACAAGAATTTAAAGTACCTACATGGTAGATGATAAATGTTATTATAATATTAACGATTTTTTAAATGATACAATCTAATTAAACACTAACATCTTAATTTTAAAAATGTACCTATTGCATGTTTTGATATTTAATGAGAAATAATGAAATTCATCAATGTAAGATTTGTACGCCGGAACCGGCAGAATATGAGATCTGAACATTATATAACTAAACACCATTTTGTGCCATATTCGACGAATAAAGACTTTGACTTTGGAACATGAATATAGGCATTGATCTTAGTGTTTGTATGTATGGATGTCATGTTGCGTCAAAAAAAATAGGTAAATAGGTATGTTTGTTCGCATAGCGCTGTGTAAAATGTCGTAGAATATTCGTAGACTTCGACTTTTTAATGTTAAAACTGCGATCCTTAGTTGATCCTTGATCCTTGTTCTCGACTAATACTTTTCAATACCTTCTCAAAAAAAGGCGAGAATCCTACACCCCGTAAGAAACAATAGGTGAAAGATGTTATTTCAGCTACTATTTTCTGTAGAATGTATATGTCAACAAAGCCGGCATCTCCAAATCGAGCGGGGATTCACTCGTACCTCTCGTAATCCCCGTGTTTTGATGGGTTCTCATATATCCAAGAAGGTAGGTAGTAAACATACCTGAGCCTTTAAGACAATATCAAATATCATCTAGTAATGGGCCCTTTTTTATACCACTTAGGTAGCAGATAAGCACACAGCCCCCCAGATGGGAAGTGGTTACCGTGGCCTATGGACGTGAGCAACACTAGGGGCGTCACACTCGCGCTGTCGACCTTGAAGAAACCTTCTAATGTCCCTCTTGAAGCACCCCATATTGAAGGTGCATGAGAAAACCGCAGCAAGGAGTTCATTCCATAGCTTGAGAGTGTATATGATGAAGTTTCTTTCATCATACTCCAAATGGTAATTTAGTGGTGGATAGTGGATGTAAGGCATGGCAATAATCTTATTGAAAGTTTCATATCAAACAAATACAATCTAACAACGTGTTTTGTATAAACTTTTGGATCCATGCTTCAATTATTAATCAATCAATCAATCAATTAGCCCACCGCAGTACACTGCTGGACATAGGCCTCTCCCAATGTGCGCCATTTTCTCCGATCCTCCGCCTTTCGCATCCAATCTGTCCTAGCCACCTTTTACAGTTTGATCAATACATGAAAATTATTGACAGTCTTTATAGCGTCGCGGTAGAGATTGCAGAGCTACGCAGGAGGCGCGGGTTCGGTCCCCGCTCAGTGCCATTATTTGTATGCATGATTATGGGTAAATACCCATAATCCCTCCCATAATCCTCCCATAATGCTCTCCGAGACACGACCAAACCAATGCAAATGCATTGGTTTGGTCGTACCTCGGAGAGCACGTTAAGCCGTCGGTACCGATTGCCATACGAACATCTATGGCAATCACTATGGGTAGTTGGAGCCCTCAAACGTCCGACTAGTACAACTGAAGAAATTCGATATCGCTAATTGTTTGTGGAGGTCAGATGGCAGTCACTTGACAGAGAATATCAACGCCGTCCACCAACACCTAGAGACGGCGAAACCTGCCATGTTTTTTCTAACGGAGACGCAAATACACCGCCCTGACAACACGACCTACTTGCTCTACCCTGGCTATGTTCTTGAGGAAAGTTTTTGTGCAAAAGCCGGGGTGTACGTGTTTGTTAGGGCGGATGTTTGCTGTCGCCGTTTGCGCTGCCTAGAGGACCCATCCTTCTCCATCCTTTGGGTACACGTAGACCATGGCCCTACGAGTGAGATCTATGTGTGCCTCTACCGTTCCCATACAGGAGATGCTGAGACAACTCGACTCTTTGAATATCTGAGTCAGGCGGCAGATGATGCGCAGGAGCGATTTCCGAATGCCGAAATGGTATTTTTGGGGGATTTTAACGCCCACCATGAGATCTGGTTGGGCTCCTCCAAAACAGACCATGCGGGAAGAGCCGCCGACGAATTTGCTCTGGCGCACGGCCTGACCCAATTGGTGCACGAGGTCACTAGGATACCAAGACGGTCGGGCCTAGCACCTACTCTGCTAGACCTTCTGCTGACGAGTAATCCGGACCGGTACAGTGTGTCGATGCGGGCCGCTTTAGGCAACTCCGACCACTGCCTGGCCCCCACGACCCGTGCAGGGGAAGCGGCGTCTCTGGCACTACTCGACAGCGGACTGGGATGGACTTTATTGTCTGACTCTCTGTACGTTGTGTGTTCGTGAATAAATGTTTTTTCTTTCTTTCTTTCTTCTTGACTTCGTGACTATTTTGCGTCCATCCCGTGGGTTGAGCGCTGCTTTGAAGGTAAGAACCCATCGGATTGTGCTACTGCTGTCGCCGGTGAGATCGGTCTGGGTATGGAATACTATATCTCATACACCGATATCACCGGTGACCGTGGGGTGCGCCCTTGGTTCGGGCGCGAGTGCGCGGAAGCTGTTGAACAAAAACAGTCTGCGTACCGCGCTTGGGTAAGGGCGCGCGCCACGCGCCATCCCAATCTGGGCCACTTCAAGGCGGCGTACAACAGAGCCACAAAGGTCTGTAGAAGGGCCTACGTCAGAGCGGATGCCCTGCGCATAGCGCGGCTTGGTCAAGAGCTAGTGATGCATCCCACGGGAAGCCGTGGCTACTGGCGACTGGCTAAAGCCGTGCAAGTCAACTTCTGTCAGCCTTCGCTGCCTCCGCTGCGCAACCCTGATGGATCCCTGGCCCATGAGGGGTGCTGGTCGGGTAACCTCCACGTTGGCTTCCTCGTTTCTTCTCCCTCTGGACCACGGTCCTGGGGATCGGAAGCGGGGGGGCTGGTGCACCCTGGATGGCGGTTAATAGACTCCGACTCCAAGGAGGCAATAATAATAATAAAGCAATAACCCGGCAACCCAAAGCCCTTTTCAGGGCTGGCTGACCCCATTGCACGAGGGGGTCGTGGGATGGCGGGCCTGCAAGGCCCGCGAGGAGGAATCCCTCCATAGGGAGACCGACAAGCCCTTTTCAGGGCTACTCCAACAGCCCTTCTCAGGGCTAGTTGACCCCATGAAGGGGGGTCGTGGTGCGGCGGACCTGCTAGGTCCGCGAGGATCAGGTGACGGGTTGGCCCACTGCTCGCGCGGGGGCTGACAGGCACTCTTGCCACCGTCGGAGATGGGGGGGTTGGCTGCCCTCCCGCGTCGCGTAGCCTCCGAATGATCGACAACGACCTGAGTGCTAGCCACACTCGGGAAGCCGTGATTTCGGAGAACGTGGGGCTTGCCTTAATTGGCCGGCCCGCGACAAGGAAAAGTCTATAAAACCCGACAGCGAAGTCGCTTAAAACCTACGGATACCAGGGGACCTCCGTAGTATGTACCCCGCTTCCCGGAATGGCCGTCACCCGGGGAGTGTAATTTTATCGGTTCTACTCGTGGGATAAGATATGGAATTCAATAACTTAAACCAAGACGTGGAGGAGATGTTAGAGGAGACATTGGAGATCGAGACGGCGGTCGTGAGACCCCCTGGCTCTCTCGCAGAGGCGGTGGTGGTGCTTGAGAGGTTGGAGGCCAACGCTCCGAGCAACACCGCAAGTGTTGGTAGCTCGCGCTCTTCTTCCCCTGGGAGGTTGTGGAGGAAGCGACTACCAGAAAAGGAGTCAGCGGAGGCTTCCAAAAAGCCCCGTGGTCACCCCGCTACAACGGGGGAAAACGTCGGTCAGGCACAAGCCAAGGCCGATGTAAATCCGGCCACAGAACGGGAGCTTAAGCTCCGCGCGGTGAAGGAGCTGGCGGAAGCCATGCAGCGGCAGCGACAGAGGAACCTCTACCAAAGAGATTCCCCTAGTTTGCAACCTGGACCCAGCCAGCAGTCTCAGAGAGGAGTGACATCCACAGCCTCTGAGCCCCTCAGCGCGGAACGCCTGACGGGTGCGATCGAGGCGGCGGTGGCGGTGGTGCAAACCGTCGCCACCAAGTCCTCGAACCTAAAGGGGCAGTACGTGCGGGACCTAAAGCTAGCATGTTCCTCCATCTTGGAGAACGTGCGCGTGCTTCGGTCCCGCACGGAATCAGAGGAGGTGGCCCAGCTCCAGACCGAGCTGGCCGCTGTGCGGGCCGAGATGCGGGCCTGGCAGCAGCAGGCGCAATCTGCGCCTGCCCCGATGAGCCGCGATGAGATCGGTTTTCTCATCGACGCGCGGCTCGCGGGGATCGCGGACCGGCTGTTGCCGGAGACCCGCATCCGTCCGCCTCTCGAGGTGGACAGGAGAAATGCGGCCCGGTCTGCCACCCGGTCTGAGCCTCAGCCACAGCTCACCTCTGAGCTCCCGGCTCTACTGCCGTCGCCTCCCCCCCTCCTCTCTGGACAAGGGAGGGAGGAGAAGAGGAGGAAGCCCAAGAAGCAGTCAGCCGCTGCTAGGGAGGCGGAAGCTGCCCGCAAGAATCGGGAGCCACCCTCCTCGGCGCCTCCGGCAGCGTCGTCGTCGGCTCCACTTGGCGGGTGGAATAAGGTCGCGGCACGGCCCAAGTCCTCGAGGCCGGTTCGGGCCCAGGCGGTTGCTGCCCCGCTGACGGCTGCAGCTCCGGCGACGCCAGCCCCCAAGAAGAGGAAACGTGGTGCCCGCAAGCCTCGAAAACTGCGTGTCCCGCAAACTGCTGCGGTGTGTTTAACTCTGCAGCCGGGCGCGCAGGAGCAGGGCATCACGTATCGTGATGTGATGTCCAAGGCTGAAGGGGTCATTGACCTCAAGGCCTTGGACATCAACAGCCTCCGGTTTCGCACCGCAATTACCGGAGGTCGGATCTTGGAGGTGGCTGGCGACGACCGAGTCCAGAAGGCCGACATTCTCGCTGCCAAGCTCAAGGAGGTACTGGAGGAGGTCCGGGTCGCTAGGCCGGAGAGGTGCGTGGAGCTGCGCATCTCTGGCCTGAGCGACACGGCCTCAAAAGAGAGCGTGGCGGCAGCGCTGGCAGCAGAGGGGGGCTGCTCAGCCGACGCCATCAAGGTGGGCGACATTCATCGCCCACCTAGTCGCCAGGGTACTGCATGGCTGCGGTGCCCGATTGAGGCGGCCAAGCTCCTGACCGACGGCCGACAAATTGCAGTCGGATGGTCGGCGGTCAGGCTAACCACCCTAGAGCCGAGGCAGGCGCGGTGCTTCCGCTGCCTGGAGCCGGGGCACGTCGGGGCCAAGTGCACTGCGGGTGTTGACCGCAGTGCGCTGTGCTTCCGATGTGGGCAGGCGGGCCATAAGTCGGCCACCTGCTCCGCGGAGCCCAGTTGCCCCGTCTGTGCGGCGGAGGGGTTGGCGTCGAGTCACCGGCTGGGATCCGGTGACTGCAGAAAAAGGGGGGCCACCCGAAAAAGTAGAGTTGCGGGTGGTGGGAATCCTACTCCCCCCTCCACCCAGCAACGCGAGGAGGAGATGGACACCGCCCAAGGATAATGGACCATCCCATCTCCATACTGCAGGCCAACGTCAACCACTGCGTCATCGCCCAGGACCTTCTGGCCCAATCCATTGGCGCAGTGGCAGACAACAGTGGCAGTAGTCGCCGAGCCGTACTACGTTCGCGACGGCCCGAACCGGGCCGGCGACCAAAGCGGCTTGGTGGCTATCGTCGCCCAGCTAGCGACCCCACCCTTCGACAGAGTGCGAAGGGGCCGTGGGTGCGTACTCGTTGTGCTGGGTGGTGCTGCAGTGGTTGGGGTGTACTGTCCTCCTAGCAGGAGCCTCGCCGAGTTCGAGCAGTTGCTCACAGAGGTCGGGGCTCTGCTGGCGGAAGTGCACCCCACCCCGGCTGTCGTGGCCGGGGATTTCAATGCTCATTCACGGGCGTGGGGATCTCCGGCTACCGATGCCCGGGGGGAGATGATGGTAGAGTGGGCGGTGTCCCAAGGCTTGGTGCTGCTAAACCGGGGGGCGGTCCACACACTTGTGCGGCCGCAGGGTAGCTCGACTGTTGACCTGTCGTTCGCCAGTTCTGCCCTGGCCCGACACGTCAACAATTGGCGGGTCGTCGAGGGGGTGGAGACCGCGTCGCGATCATCGGTACATCCGGTTCGACGTCGTCCCCGCCGCCTCGGTGGCTCGAGTGGAATTTGACCGACCCTTGGTGGGGCAGGGTCCACGGTGGCGCCTCGGCACTCTGGACCGAGAGCTGGCCAAAGAAGCGGCTATCGTCGAGCGATGGGCTACTGTTGACGGTGGCCTGGACGTGGACGCGAGGTGCGAGCGGCTCGTCGGAGCGCTGACTCGCGTCTGCGACGCGGCGATGCAGAGGGCGGGGCCTGCCCCGCCTCGGAGGCGGGTGTACTGGTGGCGTCCCCATCTAGCCGGGCTGCGTGCCGCAAGTTACGCGGCCCAGAGGCAGTACACCCGCAGCCGAAGGCGGGCTGTCAGAGATCTCGCCCGGGAGGAGCGACTGCACGCTGCGTACAGGGCCGCCCGTGAGGCCCTGAGCTCGGCGATCAAAGCCGCCAAGGAGGAGTCCTGGAGGGAATGGCTCGAGAGCCTCGACCGAGACCCATGGGGGCGCCCGTACAGGGTCGTGAGTCAAAAACTTCGGCCCTGGGCGCCTCCCCTCACCCAAACTCTCGAGCCGAATTTCCTGGACCGAGTGGTCAGCTCCCTCTTCCCGGTGAGGGAAGAGTGGGTCCCGCCGCGGATGGTAGCACCAAGCCAAGTGCCGGCAGACGAAGGGGCGGTACCTCCCGTGTCCGAGGCCGAGTTAGGGGCCGCGATCCTGGCGCTCAAGTCCAGGAACCGCGCTCCGGGCCCGGACGGCATCCCAGGGAAGGTGATTGCCACGGTTATGCCGGCGCTAGAAGAGGAGACGCTGTCCCTCATGTCGGAGTGTGTGGCGTCGGGGAGGTTCCCGCGACGATGGAAGACCGGCAAGCTCGTGCTTCTCAAGAAGCACGGGCGCCCAGCCGAGTCGCCGTCGGCCTACCGCCCCATCATTTTGCTCGACGAGATGTGCAAGCTGTTTGAGCGGGTGCTCGCTGCGCGTCTCGTTGGTCACCTTGAGGAGGCGGGGCCCAACTTGAGTGACGGCCAGTTCGGATTCCGTCGCGGGAGGTCGACCCTCGACGCCATAACCCGGCTGCGGGAC
The DNA here is from genome assembly GCA_963662185.1 of Eilema griseolum. NCBI lineage: Eukaryota > Metazoa > Arthropoda > Insecta > Lepidoptera > Erebidae > Eilema > Eilema griseolum. The sequence continues at coordinate 6,001,134 of OY759250.1, forward strand.
GGCATCAACGAAGCGGTCGCCGGGAGGGAGGTGTTGTTGGCTGTATCGCTTGATATAGCCAACGCCTTCAACACTCTCCCCTGGGCGACAATTGCGGAGGCGCTGAGGTACCACAATGTCCCGTGGTACCTCAGGCGCATCCTGGCGGACTACTTCGTGGACCGGGTTATCATCTACCCGGCCCAATGCGGGGTGGTCCGCCGAACTATGGCGTGCGGCGTTCCGCAGGGGTCGGTCCTTGGGCCGCTTCTGTGGAACGTCGGGTACGATTGGGTCCTGCGCGGTGCTACTCTTCGGGGGGTCGGCGTACTTTGTTACGCCGATGATACCCTAGTTACCGCGCAGGCCCCAACGTTTAGCGACGCCGCCGTTCTCGCCACGGCAGGCGTCGCCCATGTCGTGCGCCGTATCGGGGCGCTGGGACTGAAGGTGGCCCTCGAAAAGTCCGAGGCCCTTTTCTTCTATGGGCCTCGGCGGCCGCCGCCTCGAGATCAAGCGATCGTGGTGGGTGGCACCTCCATCGCTGTCGGGAGCAGCCTGAAATACCTCGGGCTCGTTCTCGACAGTCGGTGGCGTTTCGCGGAGCATTTCCGGCGGCTGGCACCTAAACTGCTAGCGTTTGCCGGAATGCTCTCGCGATTGCTGCCCAACACTGGGGGTCCGGGGTCTGCCTGCCGCCGTCTCTACGACGGTGTGGTGCGCTCCAAGGCGCTCTATGGAGCGCCCATTTGGGAGGAGGCCCTCTGCCGTGCGAATGTTGTGCTGCTGCGGCGTCCACAGCGCGCCATCGCGCAGAGGGCCGCACGGGCGTATCATACCGTCTCTTATGAGGCGGCGTGTTTGATTGCGGGCAGTATCCCCTGGGATCTCGAGGCTGGCGTCCTTAAGAGGGTTTACGAGGAGGGCGCCCTGATGCGGCGTGATGCAGGAGGTCGGCCGCTTCCGGAGGAGATCGATCGCTGGAGACAGGAGGCTCGCTATGTTCTCTTCCGGAAGTGGGCCGATAGGCTGGCTACGACGAGGAGTAGCTTGCTGCTTGTGGGGGCCGTTCGGCCCGTCTTGCGTGAGTGGGTGGAACGGGGTCATGGGGCTCCCACGTATCACCTCACCCAACTTCTCACGGGTCATGGCTGCTTCGCCAAGTACCTGTGGGAGGTGGTGGGGGTGGAAGCGGAGCCCCGGTGTCGAAAGTCCGGAGCTGGGCTCACTCTTCCGCCCCGCAGGCCCCCGGCGAGGGGACGCCAGCGAACCCCGAATGAGAGTGGCCACGGGCAGTGGGTCGGGGGACCCGCTGCCCCTATGCTGATGTGGCGGAATGCGCCCCTGTGTGTTCCTGGGGTGCATTCTTGAGGTGAAAAACCCCCACCATTCCGGCCTGATTGCCGGGATGGTGGGGTCTTAAGTAGCGGGCCTACCAAGGGCGCCCCTAGCCGAGTCGCGGTGAGCAGACTATCCCGCGGCTCGGATTAGGCGAAGGAGGAACACCGTGGTGGTTTAGTGGGTAGTCTGGCCTTTGTCCAAGGCCAGGAGTCCCACACGAAGCGAGCCCCCTGCCCCCGCGGGGGGTGAGCGAAGTGCGTAAATGCATTCCACCACGTATTCCACCACGTATAAAAAAAAAATCCCTGGCCCATGAGCCGCAAGAGAAGGCAAATCTGCTGGCTAATCTCTTTGCGGCCAACTCCCGAATCGATGATTGTGGTACGCAGCCACCGACACTACCCGACAGTGACCACGCGATGCCTGACATCCATATCAGGCAACGCGATGTCCGTGCAGTGCTGCAATCACTCGATGTCCGGAAAGCCAGTGGTCCGGATGGTATTCCAGCGGTAGTTTTGCAAAAATGTGCAGCGGAGTTGTCTCCAATGCTTACGCGCCTGTACCGGCTGTCCTACAGTTCGGGTACAGTGCCTTTGCCTTGGAAAGAGGCGAATGTTCAGCCGATTCCCAAGAAGGGGAATCGCTTGGAGCCAGCCAACTATCGACCCATAGCCGTCACCTCAGTGCTGTGCAAAGTGTTCGAGCACATAATTAACAAACAGCTCATGCGGCACCTAGAGGATCTCTCCTTAATTAATGACCGGCAATATGGCTTCAGGCCGAAACGGTCAACGGGTGATCTTCTAGCATACGTTACCCATCTTTGGGGTGAGGCTATGGACAAGCACGGCGAGTCACTGGCAATTAGTCTTGACATCGCCAAAGCTTTCGATAGAGTCTGGCACAAATCGCTTCTTTCCAAGCTACCTGCCTTTGGTCTGCCTTCTGCGCATTCTTCTGTGCAACTGGGTTGCTAGCTTCCTGCAGGGGCGCCGTATTCGCGTCCTTTGTGACGGACGCGCTTCAGAGTTTCTGCAGGTAAATGTTGGCGTGCCCCAGGGGTCCATCTTATCACCCACTCTCTTTCTTCTGCATATCAACGACATGCTGTCTACCGGCAATGTTCATTGTTTTGCAGACGATAGCACTTTACATGGGAGTTATCATGGACATCCTGCGGCCAAGCAGTCAGATATCGCAGAGAAAAGGCAGCTTCTTGTCACTGAGCTTGACGGGATCCTGAATCACATTTCTCAATGGGGCTCTGAGAACCTGGTTGAGTTCAATGCCAAGAAGACGTAGGCATGTGCGTTTACAGCAAAAGTATCTTCTTTCCTTCCCCTCCCCACTCTTCAGAGCACGCCACTGTCACTGCAGGACAATCTCAATATCCTAGGTATGGATGTTCGCTGCAACCTGAATAACAAAAATGACATCGAAAGTATCATCAAAACAGCCTCACGAAAACTCGGAGTCCTGAACAGAGTGAGACGGTTTTTCACGCCGGAGCAGCGGTGTCTTCTATACATGACACAAATTCGCTCCTGTGTGGAATACTGCTCGCATCTCTGGGATGGTTCAGCAAAGTACTTACTAGATGCTCTCGACAGGTTGCAGCGACGTGCGGTCCGCATCATTGGGAATCCCGAGGTCACGAACACCCTAGAACCTTTACAGATGCGTAGAGATGTTGCGTCCATGGCTGTATTTTACCGTCTGTACCATGGGGAGTGTTCTGATGAGCTCTTCCAATTAGTCCCACCCTCCCCTTTCCTACACAGGACAACACGTGCAGGTCTTAGATGTCATCCGCACACGGTGCAAAACATCCGATCAAGAACCAAGCGGTTCGGAGACTCTTTCCTCTGTCGCACCATTAAGGCCTGGAATTCATTACCAGCTCACGTGTTTCCTTCTTCCTATAGTCCCAGGTCCTTTAAGCGGGGCGTGAAAAAGCATATGATGAGGCCGTCAAGCTGAGTGTCACCATTGTCACACGGTATGTGTAAGTAATGGTGACCCTCTTTTCTGGGACTTTGCCTTCAGCTTACCATCAGGCAAGGCGAAGTCCAATTGACGTGTCCTATATAAAAAAAAACCTACATTTAGTTTAAGTTTTTTTTAATATTGTAAAGTTCAAGTGGATATCTAGTATCTTAATGATGTAAATGCGTGGTCAACATAAGTCTCTTGCTTGCTTGCACAAAATAAATTGTAAACTAAAGCAAATTTAAAAAAGAAAAATAATCTAGTTCTAATATAGTTCGCTGAGTTTCTTGCTGGTATCTTCTCAGTAGAACTAACCTACCGAACTAGCGAAAGAATCATTTTCCAATGGTTTATTTTTACATTATTTAATATTTTGATATTATTTCTTGACATACATAATTGTAAAATTTTGACGTTCATATGTGCTCTTTATGTGCCTAAACTGAATAAATAAAATTGATTTTTTGATTATTTGATTCAACCTATTTTAACTTGTTGAGATCCAACAAGAATTACATTGCAATTTATTTAACATTTTTATTTTAATTAGCTAATAGATTGCATAGGTTGTAAATTTTGCAAAGGTTAATCCTAAAACTGGTATGACGGCACTCTTTTACGCCCTATGCCACATATCTAAGGGCCACAGGACCACAGGTCAATTCAATTTAAAAATATATTAGGTGATTTATCGTATTGATGATTAAACACTCAGTAACGTTGTTATATTTTTAAACAACAATATATATTTAATCGAACTCGTAATTCGACCAAATGGTTAACGTTATTAACATTAAAACAGAACTATTAGTAACGTTTATGCGATTCTGCACAGTAATAGTGTTTGTTTAAGAGATATATTAGTGTGAAACAGATGGTAAGATGGTTTGTAATCTATTGATACTACTGTATTTCACAATATTTAACTTTACTGTTGTAATTTTGAGTATTGCACAGTATGGGATTGGGGTAAATTTGGGTGAAGGGTCTAAATGTAGACTCTACCAAAAATTTCAAGGCCCACGCATGCAAAGCTTTGTACTTTGGAGCCCAGGGTCCACTCTCCTCTGCCAACAACTGCCGGCTGAACCCTGAAAATTAGCGTCAGAACCTCATCTATTGACCAACAGGTAAATCGACTTGCAGGTAATGTTATAGGTACTCCGAAATTTTACCCACTGCTATTATATCCATGTATACACACACACCTGACTACCCCTTTCGAATACAGTCCTGAATATATCACAAGATTAAATAAGAAATACCGTAATATCACATACTTCTAATTCTACGTTCAAAACCATAAAGTTAATAGCAAAATAAACGTCTGCAATGTTCAGTTTATTGTAAGAATGATACAAATATTTACGCACTTGTGATTTATGAGATCTGTGATCTGTGGTACGATTGTCGTAACCGCGAATAACCAACGCCTCAGTGGTGAGACCTATATCAGTATCACAATAAACGGGATATTTACCATGTTTCATTGTTTTGAGTTTCAGTTTATTAATATTTTAACAGTTGCTTCTCAATACATCTATGAAAATATGTTATATGTACGAAAAAACCTAAATATTTTCGAAAAACTATCTGATGTACACAATTTTAATACGAGAAATAAAAATAAACTAGTTGTACCAAAACTTAGGCTTCACAAGGTTGGTGATTCATTTGTAGGCAGCTGCATAAAAATATTTAATAAAATTCCTCAGGACTTGATTAATATGCCAATAAATAAATTTAAAATAGAAGTGAAAAAACTTTAATGAGTAAAGGTTACTATAAAGTGGATGAGTACCTTAATGATGTTAATGCGTGGTCAACATAAGTCTCTTGCTTGCTCGCACAAAATAAATTGTAAACCAAAACAAATTTATAAAAGAAAAATAATCTAGTTCTAATGTAGTTCGCTGAGTTTCTTGCTGGTATCTTCTCAGTAGAACCAATCTACCGAACCAGCGAAAGAATCATTTTCCAATGGTTTATTTTTACATTATTTAATATTTTTATATTATTTCTTGACATACATGATTGTGGAATTTTGACGTTCATATGTGCTCTTTATGTGCCTAAACTGAATAAATGAAATTGATTCTTTGATTCAACCTATTTTTAACTTATTGAGATCCAACAAGAATTACATTGCAATTTATTAAACATTTTTATTTTTATTAGCTAATAGATTGCATAGGTTGTTTATATACGATATTTCGGCGCTGTTGCAAGCACCGTGATCACTGGAGGAACTGGAGTAGTGGCGGTGAACAGAGAAAAAGTTTTTTCCTAGGAGTAATCATATCGATCTACCCTCTTTCGAGTTATTTTACTACGCGTATCTGCACTACTATTGGTTTCACTCTCACTACAAACTCGAACCCGATCTCGATCACGTTCACTACACACGATGCTTACTGTATCCACTAGCAATTTTGTTTTGTGTGTGACTATGATAGTTTAAATACCTATATGGTGATACCTATACTCTCTAGTGATGTTTCACTAGAGAGTATAGGTCTCTCTCTCATGTTTCATTGTCAAGAATTTATTCTTAATGATAAGTAATATTGTTAGATTCCAACAGGAAAATACAACCTTATCACTTAGCGGGAGCGACGAAGGATCGCAAGCCAAGCTGCCCGCGTACGAAGGCAACTCGGGCGTCGGAGGTCGATGAACGACCTCCGCCCCCCATGAGCGCCGGCCTGGGGATGACAGGTGGAGCCGCCTGTCACCCTGGCAGAAGCAGGCCGCGGCGGTGGCGCGCCTGGCGCGCCTCCCCGTTTCCGGGGTCGAGTTGGGGACTGTAGTCCCCACAACCCGAGAAGAGGGCCAGATCGTGAGAGATGGCCCTGGGTCGGCCGGGGTGCGAGGGATATGCCTGTCAACCTCACCTTCGGCAACCAAAACGACCCACAGACGGCGTGCGTTTTAGTCGGTTCGAGTCCGACATAACCTCCTCCACCGACTCCGGTGGGGAGGTATCCGTGGGGATTTTGCGCACGTAAAAAAAAAAAAAAAAGGTTTGTATTGCCGCCAATACAAAAAATAAAATACAGTGAAAAAGATAAAGTGTCTTATTCAATATGCTTATCACTGTTGTCCGTCTGTAAGACTGTCTATCAAGACAACAACGACGACGACAACTTTATCGGATAGAGACTAGGTAAAAAACCAAGTCACATCATACTAAGAGGACTCTGGACTTCGAAGTGCGAGTCTTGAATACCACTGAGGCTTTTTTGGGGACAAAATCGATAAGAGTCAAGCTCATCTTCCAAAATGACAGTAAAAAATAAAGCACCATTAAGACCTGGAATTCATTACCAGCTCACGTGTTTCCTTCTTCCTGCAGTCCCGGGTCCTTTAAACGGGGTGTGTAAAAGCATCTGATGAATCCGTCAAGCTGGGTATCATCATTGTAACATTGTATATGTAAGTAATGGTGACCCTCTTTTCTGAGACTTTGCCTTTAGCTTACCATCAGGCGAGGCGAAGTCTAATTGACGTGTCCTATACAAAAATATAGGTATTTCCATTAGATGTATGACGTAATTGATGTACCTATCTAATAATGATGGCGACTTTTTAGTGTCAGCATAAAATAAAAGTGAGTTGAATTATCAAAATGGAAGTTACTAAATTTATAGTTCCATCTAGTAGTTATATACATTAAGTAATTGATCATAATGTACGCTTACCATGAAACTCACATAAACGGACCGAAGTTACGGGAATATATTATTATGTGTCCCGTAATTTCGGTCCGTTTATGTACCCAAAGACCACACTTGAAACTTTTTTCGGCTGTAAGTAACTTAATGGTGTTCGTTCGTTCGTATTTCGCATAGTTATTAAGTTTCGTATGTACATTTTATGGTAACCCCCCACCTTTTGTTTACCATAACGAGAATTTTAATCAAAGCAACATCAAAATTAACGCCAATCACTTTTAAAATTATGGGTGGTAATATTAAAGAGTCTTTATATCTGGCCATAAATACTTTATTGAAAGAGATTTTAAAAAAGAAAATTTAATTAATAGCCTTCTATTTTTAAAATCTCTTTCATTCGCTCATTTAGTTGCTTATGAAACCTTTTCAGTAACCTTTAGTATAGAGCCCACAGTATAAAAAGAATACAAACCGTTAATGAAAAAAAATAGGGCATACTAGATTTCATACAATTTTGCGCTCACTTTTTTTATAAACACCTAGCAAATACTTTTTGATTGTGTTTTAGGTAAACTATTGTGATATTACTTTCATGTACCTACTTACCATTTGCTAAACAACATTGAAATTTTGTAAGTGCTATTTCAAAGGGTCTAAATATAATAAATTAACCTTACTTGAATTTTATGAAGAATCGTAGCACCATGTGCTACGAGTTTGACCTTCGTACACACTACGGACCGTAGAGGAAGAATAAATAAACGAATGCATTAAAAAAGGTTTCGTTTTGATCCCGCTAGTCGCACAGGTCAATGGCTGCCTGCACCTATTTCGTGCAAATAATATGGCTCGAATTTCATGTAAAAAAGTGTACGACTTGTACCAAACACTACGAAGTGCAACTTTCAAGCGATCGCACGCGTGACATACATTTGAGTGTGTAACAAATCAGCAAGGTATTGAAAAAACAGTCGGATGGAGAGTAGCCCTTAGTCGCTCTAAGGGCTATTCTCCATCCGACTGTTTTCCATTCGACAGTAAGCATTCAGCCTATGACAAAGTGCCCGCTTGACGGCAATAGGATTTAGATAAATTTCCGATGCCACGTAATAGGGGGCGGGCCCCTATTACGTGGCACAGAAAATCATAGTTGGCGAAATGTAGGTATTACACCTCTGCCTACAGCCTCACGGACAACCTCTACGGCGTGGTAGTAGTAAAATCAACTGTTACATAAATAAATTAATATTCTACAACATTCTGCACATCGCTTTCTGGACCCATACTAAGTTATTCCCGTCCTAATTGAGCAGTCCGACTGGGGAAGTACCTTCAACCTACAGAATACATACATGTAATCACGCCTTTATCTCCGGAGGGTTAGACAGAGGTGAATTAACACCCACATTTCACCAATCATTGAATTCGGTCCCACGTAATAGGGGTGAGCCTATTGCCGTCTTCCGGGTACAATAAAATTGTAGACTCAAGCCATGCATGTGAGGCTGAATTTGAGCTGTATATATCTGTCTGATGTTAAATAGCCCTATCCCTTAGTCGCCTTGTACGACACCGTATTGGAAGACATGGGGTGGTCCAAGTTCTACTCTGGCGGGAACCACGCGGCACAGAATACCACGGTTTGCCACCTAAGTGGTATAAAAAATGTTGAAAGCTTCGGTTGCGGCCGGAATTATCGCTAGGATGATCATGAATACCAACTCTGCCTACGGGGGCTAACCTGTATATGGGGATGTAACTATGAAATTAACATATCGAATCATATAGTGTAAAATATTATGTTGAAAAAAACCTTAGGCATATACAAGTACTCCAGAAATAGGTACTACAATCTGACTCATATATCCGTTACTGAGTGAGTATTGGAGTAAGCTGACCTTGATAATGAAATTATACAACCGAATGATATAATAAGAATTTGAACTAATTTCATAGTTTATTTGTTTTGAGTTATGAATTAATTTATTTGATGGATAAAGTTATACCGTTTACCTAAGAAAAAGCCTAGAAAATTCGATCTATCCAGTTTGTCATGGATAGAATAGCATGGGGTAGTACGGTGAACAATCCACGTGCACCACTGCCTCTATTGTCTCGCGATTTACGTCTAAGATACGTGTCCTGAGGTAAAGGTACCCTAATTCTAGGTACAGCATCCTAGGTATACTTCGGACTGCACTATAACTTACCATCAGGCAGCGTACAGTCAATTTGAGGACCTAAATATAACATTGTACTATTATTGGTATCTATATTGGTAACCTTTTCCTGAGACTTTACTTTCAGCTTAACATCAGTCCCGGTGAGAATCCCGGTCTTATTGGCGTGTCCTATATTTAAAATAAAACTCGGTCCTGTATTTGAGTGGTCGTTGCAGTTGCACAGTTCCTACTGTTGCATGTAGCTGCGATTAAAGTGCCAAAATGGTGAGGTATAAAGTGCCCACACAGTTAAGTTAAAAGGATTTTCATTATCACCAATCTTTGACGTTTTTACGTTAACTATCATCCTACAAGTGTCCTTTAAACAAGGCGCGATAGCTGATGGCCAGTATGGCTTCCATTTTGGTATTGCTTACTGCTAGTTTCATAAATAGTTTTTTACTATCTAGCGGAGTAAACGCATATTGACTTGCACTCGAAAATCATAGTACTGGCGAATAAACCACTGCCTCTACGTTAAAAAGTAGACACTAAATTCAAATAGGTTTTCATCCGTGCCCCACCTCTCTTTTCTACAGTAAATATTGACCCTTTCCATCATAGATAGTGAACGCCGACCACTCAAACAGAACATCGATGAAAAGTCTCAAAATAAATGAAGAAAAAACATAAATACAGAAGATATATTTAGATTGTTCATAAATAATGGCGATGTTGAGTATGCAAGCTGGTTCATAGAGGCCGTTCTATTTCGGCGCGATATCATAACATATTTTGTAATATAATCTATAATTATAATGTGTTAGTTGAGAAACAACAAACGAATTGGATTATAGTGATTATAATATCGATATTATTAAGGAGGTGTATGTTTTTTTTTTCAAATTAATTTACGCGACAAGTTTTTAGAACCGCCACGAAAATTGATGAATTTCGTAAAAAAAGAAAATTTTGAATTTCGAATGAGAACTAGGAATTGCGAAATTGTTTTTATAATATAAAAAAAACCGATTGAATTAAGAACGTTTTTGAAGTCAGGGAAAATCAATATTTATTTATTTCTTTCTATTGAATAAAATTCTGAAACAAGCTTTTAATTAACAAAGCAGCAATCGTGTGACTAACGCACTCAAATATTAAATTTTTGTATCTACTTATAGCTTCCATGTGTGTGATTGATTATAGACACAGTATGAGGTTAGACGGCAGTGGCTCCCATAAAAATCTGAAATAAACAAAATATTTTTATAGAGTGGAGACGCGGACTCTGGAAATCAAAATGCAAGTTTTAAATGGAACTTGTATTCCCATGCGGTGTCGTACAAGGCGACTAAGGGATAGGGCTGTTTAACATCAGACAGATATATACAGCCCAGACTCAGCCTCAGATACATACGTGGGACCGAAAACAATTATTGGTGAAATGTGGGTGATAACTCACCTCTGCCTAACCCTCCGAGGATAAAGGCGTGCTTATATGTATGTATGTATGTATATATAAGGAAAATGTAAACGTTGGTGAAGTAGGTTTCGAAAATTTCAGGAAATTTCATGGTTTCATCTCCTGTTACACGGAAACGATCACAAGATTCCAATCTTCAAAAATGTAATTGAAAAACATAGTAAGTCTTCAAATTATTATTTTACTGCATGACGTAACTAATATTACATTATCATCTTGGTACTCTTATTTTTTACTTCTTCTTCATCGGGTGATCCTCCTTTTGACATGGTTTTAATGTCTTTTATGAGAGCGACTGCCGTCTGACCTTTCAACCCGGACAGCACAGCCTGCGCAACCTCGATGATCAACCAGCTGACGTACCGACTTGAAGGTGAGGTTAGCTTGGATGCAAAGGTCTTGGTGGAGCCCCATACAACCAGTAAGGCTTGCTAGAACCGTGCAAAAAAATGCTTCAGGTCTTGCACGCTTTAATTTATCCTCATTTATTACCATAGGTAGCGCAATAATTTAAAAAATGACAGAGTCTGCCCTGTTCAAAAATCGCGATTATAAAAAGTGTAATTGGGGTAGGATGGCAAAGGGTTTGGTACATAAAACCGAAAGCTAAATCATCGAATAACAAATTATTTATTTATTTTTAATTATTTAATTATTTTTTTATTATAAAAATATTATTTAGTACCTAACTGAGGAAACTATCACTACAACACTTCGAGCACCTACTTTTAATATCTCTGCATCACCCTAAGGTTGACTGGTAGAAAATGCCTGTGGCATTAAGTCCGCCTTTGTACATTCTGTCTGTTTGTGCAAAAAGCTTAAATAAATAAATAAATAAAACAATGGGTCGACAACGATTGGTCGAACGATCAAATTGTCGCTGGTACATTAGGTCGAAATATTAATACGTCGAGGTATTATTACGTCGAAAATGCAATAGGTCGACAATGATAGGTCGAAATATTAATACGTCGAGGTATTGTTACGTGGAAAATGATAGGTCGAAAAATCAAATTGTCGCTGGTATATTAGGTCGAAATATTAATACGTCGACGTATTTACGTAAAATACAGACGGTCCATTGTCCCCTCCTTATAAGGTTGAAATTTTCTAAAAGCCTGTCTTTGCGGAATATATCCAATCAAAAACATAAATGTGAAATGAGAGCCAAGTTCAATATTATGATAAATGCCTTGGTTATTGGCTTCAACGACAAAAGAAGTGAGATCTAAATGGGTGCCAAGCTCAATGGTCAGTCCTGAAAGTTATTTATAAGTAACAGTATAACATATCATATCTTCTTATAACATAAGATAATATATTGTAGCCTAAGGTCTCTCTTGGCTAGTTTTTATAAACCTACCAACGAATTATTATGTTCGATCGCTAGTTTCTACCAACAATCCAAATTTTGGGAATTATAAAATAAGAACCGACAAATGCTTGTTTTTTTTTAATCATCAAATTTTAATCATCATTTTCCTTAAAAAAATAGGTAGTTATTATATTTTGATATTCATTGCCAACGCTCTAAGATAATCCAATAAGTCCATGTTTGATTTTTTAGTAACTATCGACATAATTGCATTTTCATGTCTTCTACCTCGCTTCTTTGGAGAAGGTCCTTCAACGCAACTCTTTATTTTTTCCACTTCGTGGTTTGTCGTGGCTTGTTCATTTTGTAAAAGTTTAATGGTTTGGTATAATCCTCGTTTTTGTTTGTGTAACAACTTATTCCACCGTCTGTGCCAACCTTCGACGTGATTTTGTGTTCTCGGGATCATCAACATATTATTTGTTTCAATTGACCACAGTTCTGGTGGAAATAATGGTGGGGTTCGTCGAATTGTCAATCTTTCCGTTGATAATTGAGAGGAATGCATAGTTCCCAATACGTAATATGAATTAAACCACTCAAATATCAGAAAAAAAAGAAGTAAATTCTAAATAGAATAACCCAATATCAACCAGACCGGGACGAACCCGGAACCTCGAGCATGGCAGTCCGTACATAGTACCATTGCGCCACCGAGGCAGTCAAATAAAAAAAAAATCATAAATCTTGTAAAAAAAAATTACTTCACTAGCTTCTTCTGGTATATCCTCATTCAATTTTTGGAATGCCTCGGGAATTTCATTACTGGATAGAAAGGCTAATGCAATGATCTGCCGTATTTTCAGTGCAAATTCTCCGTCTTCGCGATACTTTTTTGATAAGCCGTTTCGTTGGACACTGCGCCACACGCTTTGGCCCAAGTGAAAAAAACAGCATTTGTGTTTTACTTGCGGAAATTCAAAGTCAAAGTCAAAATAAATTGCGGATTCAACTCAATGTTTAATTGATGGGCGTAATTTTTTAATGCTCGGAAGAATTTTACATAAACTTCTTCAGTTTTTCTGGTAAGAAGAGCGTATACCTTGCGATTAGTTTCTGGTTCAATAACTCCGTGTATGGAATAAAGTTGGCAGAATAAACGTGGACAGGTTTGGAAAGTGCCATCCATTATCCAAAACTTTGATTCTTGCAAGAGTTTTAAATTTTGTTCAGTACAGAATATTAAAATGCACTCGTTTTCAAACCTCACATCACAGGCCAAAAATTTTTCACCGTCTACTTCCTTTACATTGTCAGGTATGTTTATATCCTGTAGTGTGGCTGGCTCTTTCAGACAATTTCTTTTGCGTTCACGCCTAATGATCATGCGCATTGCATTTTTATTTGGTAGCGCACAAGCACTCGTCCTCGGTATTTGAGCGATATTTCTTTGTATTATCTGAACGGGGCTGTCGTAACTTTGAACTGCGTCTCGTTTAATTACATTTCTTAACTGAATGTCATGTAACTTGCCTGGATCCGGAGAATGGTTGTGGTGAGTCATCTCACGACGAAGCCGTTGTTTTTCAGTTTCGTTTTGTTCACTTGAGACCGTACTAGTACAATGCTTTTCATTGCGATATACACAGTACCAATAATGTACATTATCATTTTTTTTGTTCAGAGCCATCACATAACCATCAAGGATTAACAACTTTTTACCACGCTGTGACAACAAAGTCTCGTAGTTATAACTCATTTTAAAATTAATATTAACGTTTTTTTTACAGAATACAATAAAAAAGACACAAACTGCACACTTTTTTAATATTTATGAATCATTGGAGGGTACATGTAAAATAATTTCATTGACATGGTATTGGTTGCGTTCACAGAACAGAGAATGTTACTTTCCTTTACAGGATAATAAATGATGATTAAAATTATAGTGTTAATTATAAGGAAGTGTACTGAAATAATAAATAATTTATTTTAATTTTCAATATTTATGACTTGTCTTTAAAATGAACTTATACTAATCACATAGGTTTATTTCATGGATTCTGCAAACACAGGCTTTTTGACAATTTCAACTTTATTGGACCGTCTGTATTTTACGTAGTAAATACGTCGACGTATTAATATTTCGACCTAATATACCAGCGACAATTTGATTTTTCGACCTATCATTTTCCACGTAACAATACCTCGACGTATTAATATTTCGACCTAATAATGTACCAGCGACAATTTGATCGTTCGACCAATCGTTGTCGACCCATTGTTATTCGATGATTTAGCTTTCGGTTTTATGTACCAAACCCGATGGCAAATGCACCCAAATAAAATTTAATAAACTCGGTCAAGTCGCTTCGGAGGAGTTCGTGACACGAGATTTTAAATTTTGAATTAAGAACTTCGAGTAAAATAAAATCAAAAACATTATATTATATTCTAGAAATTAAACTAATATTCTTAGATATAACAGCGGTAGCCTAGTGGTATGGGTAATGGACTGCTGAGACGAGGTATCGTGTTCGATCCCAGGTTTTACCATGGCACACACTAATGACTTTTCGATGCTTTTCGAAGTTATGTGTGTATTTATCGCAGGTTTATAAGTGCCCGGTTAATGGCAATAGGCTCGCCACCTATTACATTGGGACCTAAACATAAACTGGCAAAATGTGGGTGCCAGCACCTCTGCCTAACCCTTCGGGGATTTAGGCGTGAGTTTATGTTATGTTATGTTAAAAAATATCCAAAATAAAACTCAATAAATTCGGTCGAGCCGCTTCGGAGAAGTTCGGGTATCAATATCACGACACGATATTTGAAATATTATCTACATATTGAATTAAGAACTTACAAGTAAAATAAAATTAAAAAATTGAACTATTCTAGAAATTAAACTGATATTCTTAGATATTAACCCTATAACTGGATCGTCTTCGTAGACGAGAGGCAAAAGAATGGCTACCACAGACAAATTCCAGCTTTTATACATATTTTCATTTGAACAATGTGTACCGGTCCGGGAAATAGGTACAGCAATCTTATTACTGGGTAACACATAGGAATTCTTTTAAGGAGAATGGGGATAATAGAACCCTTAAGGCAAATAACACAATATTTATTTGTTTTTTTTTATTTGTTTTTTTTTATTAATTATGGACCCTGGGGTCTATGGATATCAATATATTGATATCCATAGACCCCAGGGTCCATAATTTTTAGAGATTTGTGTTAATTTTTTGTTTTGTAATTAATGCTTTATTATACTATAGCCTTTGACTCGGCTTTATCACAGCGTCGTGATAGTGATAGATGATTTGAATAAAGTGTATAGTAATGCATGTTATTTCATTATATAGTTATTTATTTATTTGATTTTACAATGTAAGGTTATAATGACAGCCTTCGTAGCGTGGCGGGAGTGAACGCGGCTGTTACGCAGGAGGCGTGGGTTCGATCCCTGCTCAGTGCAAATATTTGTATGCTTGAATATAGGTATTTGCATTGGTCTGGACGTGCCTCGGAGAGAACGTTAAGCCGTCAGTCTAGGTTCTTTATACTTCTTAGGTGGCAGACAAGCACACGACCCATCTGATGGAAAGTGGCCTGTGGCCGGTTGCCATACCAACATATTTGTTAGTAGTCCTTATACAGTCGTTATTTCCCTAAAAAGTCCAACAACTGGTCTAAATGCAATGCTTCGATATTGCCTTTGGGTTATGGTGGTCAGTCAGTCGCTTCACGAAAAATATCGAAGTTTAGTCAAATCCGCAGTTAGACTGCTAAAGCGGACCCCAGACTCCGAGGTAAAAGCTTCAGATGCGACTGGGATTATCGCAAAGATGAAGAAAACGTGGTGTTGCATACGTCCATAGGCCACGGTAACCGCTTCCCGTCAGGTGGGCCGTGTACTTGTCTGCCAACTAAGTGGTATAAAAAAAAAGAATGTTAGTTTTTAATAAGAAAATTCTTTATGTGTATACTTTTTTCTAACCATTTGATCTATATCTAAGCCATCTGATAGCTGAAGGTGTAGTTTCAAGAATATAGGTCACTATTATAGGTGCTAATAACAATGAAAGTACTTGTGCACAAATTTCAACATAAAATAATAATAATAAGCGTCGGTAGCATAGTGTTATTAAAAACGTCTCTTGTGATAGAATATCCAAAGTTATTGGGTCACCTAAACCTGTACATAGCAATCTTATTTGTGTCTAACGATATTACTAGGAAACTTAACATCATATGTAACATGATGCATTAGTAAACTTAAAAATACATTGGACGCTTAGCCAATAACAAAGTTTCCCGATTGGTAAAAATTGCGTTCACCACTTAATACTTATTCATGTAATTATATATGGGCAGTTGGGGGTCGGACACGAAGAAGTTGATCGCGGAAATTGGCCGCCGCATCCACGACCAAGGCGGTGACTTCCGATCCGGCTCGTTACCGGGGCAAACGTTGGCTATTGCGATTCAGCGGGGCAACGCGGCCAGCATCATGGGCACCTTTGCGCCGGGAACGATGCGGAGTGGGTTGTTTGACACGACATGATCGCGAGTTTGTTTCGTGTATTTATGTTAATATATTTTGTATGTGATAAATAAATAGGATATTACACAATTAATAATATAATGTACTGGATATTGCATTAAAGTTAGGTATCTTAATTTAACAAAATGTAAATCAAGTGCAAGTAACTTAGTATTTCTTCCGACGTTTCGGATGCCTTGCAGCACCCGTGGTCACGACTTGACTAACTTGCAAGCGTAGACAGGTATGCGGGGTACATTTTTTGTGTGCCTACGCACCATTACATTTATTTTGAATGGTAAGGCTGGCATTAACAGTATTTTGTTTTTTGGTTTTAGTATCTTAATCACTGGATTACGCGGTCCAGATAGTTTGAATTCATATTCCCTATTGAAATTTCAATGGCTTCACGCACAATCCGTGAACAGTAGTGGTTATCAGTGGTGAGGACATTAGGTTAGTAGTAGATGAAGCTCAATGCAGTGATTAGTACCCGACTCAAGATGTTCTGCTACTGTCGATTTGTTAAACTGGCGGTTTTTCACACCTGCGATTTGCTCTCGGACTCTCTCTGCAATGGTTCGTTTGGTTTGGCTTATGTAGGAACTACTGCAGCTGCAATCCACTTTATAAACACTCGATGTTTGTAGAGGTATGACGTCCTTCGATATTCACCCGTCTTTCGCTACTTTGGCGAACGGTTTCAAAATTGTCCTGATGGAAAATTTCCGTAAGCAAGATCCGATCTTGCTCTTGTCCGTTACACCTTTCACATGCGGCATGTATGTGATAGGTGTTGGCGGTCAACACCAGGCAGCATGTTCCTCGGTGCACGTCGCGGCTTTCTAGCATTCGTAACATACCCGTTCACTTCAGTCCCGAAATATTTGTATATTGTATAATTATGAATTCACACCGCTATAGTTTAAAATAACAAGTGCAAGTAATTTAAATTGTGCAATGTTCATTAGAACTACAAGAATGATCGTAACTATTTAGCATTTAAACCCCCGACGCAAAACCTAAGGTTTGATGTGTATTTTTGTATGCGACATGGACAGCCTTAAAATCAAAATATCACTAGGTATATCAAAGTTATAGGGCTAACTAATAAAACTTATTTTCGACTTTTTGAGGGTCGTTTGTT
The DNA here is from genome assembly GCA_963662185.1 of Eilema griseolum. Classification (NCBI taxonomy): domain Eukaryota; kingdom Metazoa; phylum Arthropoda; class Insecta; order Lepidoptera; family Erebidae; genus Eilema; species Eilema griseolum. The sequence continues at coordinate 6,018,785 of OY759250.1, forward strand.
GCAGTTGCACATGCTGCTACGCGGGGAAGTTGGCTGGAGGGGTTAACGCGATTACTAGTCATTTTCAGGACAAGTGCTGGAGGATGATAATATTTTAGCTCTCTCTTAATATTTTTTCAAATATAACATAACGTATACTTATTATTTACGTGAATATAACTTGATGTTGAATTAATAAGTGTAAGTACATTATAAATAATCTAATGTCCACTCGGCTTTTACTATTTTTCAGTACTGCCGACCGAGCTGCCGATTCGCTTAAGTGGGCTCGGTATTCGCAAAATTTCAGATGTCAGCTTACCAGCATTCCTGTCTTCGGTGCACAGTACGGAAGAATTGACTACGAAAATTCTTGCACCTACACTAGTTAATTCTGAAGTATTGTTTAAGACTGATGCAGTAAATGCTTGGAAATGTCCAAAACCCATCTCTCAAGGAACACATTCTCACAGCGTCAACGATCTAATTAAATATGAATAATAATCTAAATTTCACGGTAAAGGCTTAATAGACTAAATTCTGTTAAAATACAACACCTTTCGCATTACCCTGATGAAAATCTGATTGTCTTTTGATATTAAACAGGCCTTTGTCCAATCCAATTATCTGGGATCTGGCCTTATGTCCCGAAAGGTCTACATAGATAAAGGATAATAATTGAGTGAGAACAGTTGGAAAACCGTAGATTATATACTTGACACTACACGTTAAATTAAGATTAATAATAATAAAAATAGGTTCTTTCCTTTTCAAGTCACATTTAGCCCACTCTCCCCGGCCCAGCTGCGCTCGTGTGTTGTAATCAAGCCAACAAAACAAACATGTCTTGACCGTTGAGGGCGAGGTTGTTAAGAGGAAGCCCTCAGTATATTCCCAACTTTTAATTGTTTTTTTACTTTTCACTAGCCTCCAGTACGAAATGGAGAGAAAGCTTAATAGAAATGAACCAACGGCAACGTGGCTTTATAGCTTTTGTTCGCGTGACTGAACACTGTCCGTTGCTTAATTAAATTTTGTTTTGTTTCCTTTGATGTATAACTTTTTCATATCTAACTGCATAGCACAATGTACATGTATGTGCAATGGTTAAAGAATACTTATGTTTTCTGCAAAGCAATCCCGTCGACAAGGTCGAAAGACTCATTTTGGAACAAAGTTGTCGTTGGTGCAACTTTTTGTAGCCATCGCAGACGTCCGCTGGCTTTGATATGTAGACTTCCATCCTGCACTTGTGACTTTTCCCTTCAGGTTATACAGATGTGTCTGCTAGTCTTTTATTAAGGAGTGAATCCTTACACATTAAATTAAAGGAGTCTTTATTATCGTGACGGCCCCGTGGCATTACACAATCTTTCACTAAGTACTGGTACTGTCATTATTGAATATTATTATGAACGTTCTGTGAAACTAGCAGCCTGAATCCCGGTTCGTGGGGAATGAACGCGCAAATTCTGCAACCCGGTTGCAGCGCAACCTACCAGTTATAATCGAAACTATTGTTATTGTATTCTTATTAATGTGTTATATGATTTTTTCAAACTATTTTGAATTACACGAGTAACGATTATAGTCTGACCGTTTCTCAAAATTTAATAATGTTAATCTGTGAACAATAGAGTGGGTTAGGTATATTATGTTTACTAATTTATTAATGTATAGCTAATTTATTGTAATTTTTAATATGTAACTGTTTTTGTTCCTAATAAATAAAATAAAAACTATAAATTTCATGCTTCAAATTTAATAACTTTCAGGTAAATTTTGATTGCGTGCTGGTGGTTCATGAGCTCTCACCCTCTCCTTTTCTACACAGGACAACACGTGCAGGGCTTAGATGTCACTCTCACACTGTGCAAAACATACGAGTAAGAACTCTTTTCTTTGCCAAACCACCAAAACCTGGAATTCATTACCAGCTTACGTGTATTTTTCTTCCTACAGTCCCAGGTCCTTTAAGCGGTGCGTGAAAAAGCATCTGATGGGGCCGCCAAGCTGAGTGCTACCAATGTAACATTACTTAGTGTCTGTAATGGTGACCGTCTTTCCTGAGACTTTACTTTTAGTTTACCATCAGGCGAGGTGAAGTCAAATTGGCGTGACCTAGATAAAAAATAAATGTTTTTGTGCAGCTCACTTGAAAATACAACTTTTTATACAATTAGGTTACACCTACCTTGATAATTGACAAATCTGACAGCCTCCGTGGCGTGGCGGTAGTGAACGCGGGTGCTACGCGGGATGAGCAGGTTCAATCCCCGCTCAGTGCAAATATTTGTATGCATGAAAATAGGTACGGTATGAACTAGCGAAATGTGGGTGCTAGCACCTCTGCCTACCCCTTCCATGTTATGTTATAGGTATTTGCAATGATCTGTTCGTGCCTCGTAGAGCACGTTTCGCCACCGCCCCGGTTGCTATACCAACATCTATGACAGTTCGTTATGGGTAGTTGGAGCTCTAAAAAGTCCAACAACAGTAGCTGCAATGCTTCGATATCGCCTTTGGGCTGTGGAGGTCAGATAGCAGTCGCTTTAAAAAAATGTCGAAGTTTAGTCAAATCCGCAGTTAGACTGTTAAAACGGAACCCAGACTCCTAGGTGAAAAAGCTATGGATGCGACTGAGATTAACGTTAAGAGGAAAATGAAAAACCTTGATAATTATCGCCAGTGGTTTAGGTACTTATCGAAGTTTTGTAGTTAGACCAACTGACAGACTCCAACTACACATAATGACTGCCACAGGACTGACGGCTATCAGAGGCGCGAAGGGGTCTCAATTTGTTAAGAATCACCTATCCTAAGACAGACTGCACCCTCTACAATTTAGAACCAAAAATGTAGCTCACAAAATGTATATGTAATACATATCCTTTTGATGATTTCTGTTTGATGAGAAAAAGTAACTAGGGTTTGGTTTTCGTGCCAATGTAAATGTAATATGGGACAAATTTGAATAAATACATAATTTAATATAAAAACCCTTATGGTCAAGGGCATTTTCGAATACAACGTCACACAAGACAGATAACATATTCATTGAATATTTGTTACTGAACTTGATATTGAAAAAATAGGGTTGGCATAATTCGACAGGTTTTTTTACTACTGAGATAATAAACAAACACTTGATTTACCTAATCGTTGTGTTATAAAAGAATACTCGTACGTTACTCTAGGAACGCTTGCTGTTGGTATCAGCTCATCTGCTGAAAACGAACGTAGACGAAAAAATATATAAGTACTATACTGTCGCACCATTAAGGCCTGGAATTCATTACCAGCTCACGTGTTTCCTTCTTCCTACAGTCCCGGGGCCTTTAAGCGGGGCGTGAAAAAGCATATGATGAGGCCGTCAAGCTGAGTGTCACCATTGTCACATGATATGTGTAAGTAATGGTGACCCTCTTTTCTGGGACTTTGCCTCCAGCTTACCATCAGGCAAGGCGAAGTCTAATTGACGTGTCCTACATAAAAAAAATATATATAAAAGTAATGGCCATATTTGTATCTGCAATTCTTGAGAGGTCCTACATTCTTGAGAGATCACGATGTTTTTTTTAAATAATATTGGTCCCAAAATTACTAATATTCCCTCTAACCCTGGCGGATGCCCAATATGGCTTCCGCCGGTGGCGGTCCACAGTGGATGCCATCATGCGCGTGAGGACTTTGGCGGAGGAGGCAGTTGCCCGGGGTGAGGTGACGTTGGCGGTGTCCTTGGAAATCTCCAACGCGTTCAACACCTTGCCCTGGAGTTGCATCAGGGAGGCACTCGTGTACCACGGTGTGCCTCTCTACCTCCGCCGCATAGTCGGGGCGTACCTGACGGAGAGAGCCGTCATCTACCCAAGTGCGACCGGCGTCGGTCGGCGTGAGATGTCGTGCGGTGTTCCACAGGGATCGGTTCTTGGGCCGCTACTGTGGAACATTGGATACGACTGGGTGCTTCGCGGTGAGCTTGCGGACGGCGCCGCCGTCACGTGCTATGCGGACGACACGCTAGTGACGGCGAGCGGGGCTACATACCGCGAAGCGATCCTGAGGGCCACGACCGCGGTTGCTCAAGTCGTGGAACGGATCCGGCGGCTGGGCCTTGAGGTGGCTTTGCATAAATCCGAGGCCATGTTCTTTCATGGACCTCGGCGCACGCTACCACCTGGTTCCAGTCTCACAGTGGGAGGCACTCTCATCGGCATCAAGCCCCAGATGAAATATCTGGGGCTCGTGCTCCACGGCCGGTGGGACTTCGGGAAGCACTTCCGAAGTCTGGGCCCCAAATTAGTGGGCACAGCCAACGCTCTGGCGCGGCTACTGCCCAACCTGAGGGGCCCGGAGGACTCCTGCAGGAGACTCTACGCGGGTGTCGTGCGGTCCATGGCCCTGTACGGGTGTCCCGTGTGGGCGGACACCCTGAGTGATCGGCACATGCTCCTGCTGCAGCGTCCGCAGCGGAAGTTGGCGTGCCGCATCATAAGGGGGTATCGCACGATATCATTCAACGCGGCGAGTCTCCTCGCCGGATCGCCACCATGGATCCTGGAAGCGAGATGCCTTTCGGCGCTATACCGGTTCCGAAAGGCGGCGCGGGAGCGGGGTCACGATCCCGAGCCCGAAGAAATTCGGGCCGTGAGATCCCGGCTCCACAGGGAAATGGTGGCGGAATGGGAGATACGACTTGGGCGACCAGGCGCAGGGCACGCCGTAGTAACGGCGGTAAGACCCATCATGGGGGAGTGGCTAGAGAGGCCACACGGCAGCATCTCGTACCGTCTGACGCAGATGATCACCGAGCACGGATGCTTCGGAACGTATCTGCGTCGGATGCAGAAACACTGCGACGCGAGCGAGGACTCAGGTCCGCACACGCTCACCGAGTGTCCGGCGTGGGAGACGCCGAGGCGGGAGCTTGTGGCGGCCCTGGGATTGAGGGTTCTCACGCTCTCCACCTTGCTCGCAGCGATGGTTCGCTGCGCGGATGCGTGGGCGGCCGGCGCCTCCTTCTGCGAGCAAGTAATGCTCGTGAAGGAGGAGGCGGGGCGGGAGCGGCAGCGGGAGCGACGAAGGATCGCAAGACAAGCTGCCCGCGTACGAAGGCAACTCGGGCGTCGGAGGTCGATGAACGACCTCCGCCCCCCATGAGCGCCGGCCTGGGGGTGACAGGTGGAGCCGCCTGTCACCCTGGCAGAAGCGGGCCGCGGCGGTGGCGCGCGCGGCGCGCCTCCCCGTTTCTTGGGTCGAGTTGGGGACTCTGTAGTCCCCACACCCGAGAAGAGGGCCAGATCGTGAGAGATGGCCCTGGGTCGGCCGGGGTGCGAGGGATATGCCTGTCAACCTCACCTTCGGCAACCAAAGCGACCCACAGGCGGCGTGCGTTTTAGTCGGTTCGAGTCCGACATAACCTCCTCCACCGGCTCCGGTGGGGAGGTATCCGAGGGGATTTTGCGCACGTAAAAAAAAAAAATATTCCCTCTAACCCCTCCAACTAAGCTAAACTACCTGTGTTAGGAGTGGGTTCACGTCGGTAGTGTAATGGTCAGGATTCGAACCCGGGACCTCTCGATCGGGAGACCGACTCCTTAACCACTAAGCTAAGTCCAGCATTCCTGACAGGTTCTGCATCGATTCAGCTAACTAACAGGTGGGGTGAGGTCATGTTGACGTGTTCTAGTTAAAAATACCTCTATCTAGATACAACTATGGTTTCTTACATCTAACAGAATTTTACTCATCCATTTCCCTCTTAACCGCCCCGGCATACCCGGCCGTAGCCGCCAGGGGCGGTCGGCGGCTGGAGTCCATTATGGACTCCAGCCAGCTCCGGGTGCGGTCCTCCTGCGCCACCCGCCACGCCCACTGCTCCGCCAGCGCCTTCTCAAGGTGCTTCTCCATGGCAGCTATTGCCGCCATGCAGAGCGCCAACGGGTCCGCAGGCTAGTCCGGCCGCAGCACCGGCGACTCCGGCCGAGCTGGTCGGGCCGGCGACTTCGGCGGCTCTGGCCGCAGCGGCTACCTCGACCGCACGGGCAACAGCGGCCGCACCGGCGTGGTGCTTTGCACTTTGATACAGCTATGGTTTCTAACATATACCTAACAGAGTACTATGTCGCTTCCGTAGAAATTTTACTCATCCATTTCTACCACTTTTGGGAGACAAAGGGAAATTTAAAAAAGATATGCAGTTTTCGATGTTTTTTCACACCTCATCTAAAGAACCAAGGATTTTAGAACAGAAATACGTATATAAAAAGAATAATACGAAAGAACTACCCCTTACCAGTTTCCTTAACAGAAAACCAGAGCAATACGCAACAAGCATTGTTTTAATTTAATAACCGTCACGGTGTCCCGCTAGAATTGTACGGGACAAACAAAAAATTGCTTGTGACACCCCTAGAGACTTCGCCTACTCGCTTACCCTTTATAAAAGGCAGAAGCAAAGCATCCTTTCCTCAGAAACGAAGGAGCAGCCCTGAAGCAACTACTGAACTTGGTTCCCAAATTGTGGGAAAATGGTATTAGATTTAATTGGAAAATATATGTGAGTACCTTGTCTCCATTTTTTTTTATTATTCTCATTTTATTTTTTGATTTTAATTCATGTGTGAATGTTGTACTATTTTGTCACGATATGTGTCTAATTGTATTATGTTTCATCTATTCTTTTGGGGTTGAATTGCCTGAAATAAAAATATTTATACGTATATTTTTTATTTTACTTCTATATTAATTATTAAATATTATATTAACTTCTATCAATTACAGTACACTTCTGGATAGAGGCTTCTTCTAATACTATCATACACAATTTTAATTAATCACCATTATTTTCAAAATGATGGTGATACTGCTAAATAGACATAAATTTTTGTAGGAGGTTAGGATACGACGGTATTTCCGTCTAATTGAGCAGTCTGATTAGGGAAGTACCTCCGCCCTACAGAATACCGCGGCAATAATAAATTCGTGTTGTGTTTCCAGCGGTGAGTAGGGTAACCAGAGCTCACTGGAGAGTTTGTGCTGTCAGTATGAAGACTACAGGCTTGTCCTGGTTTGTCTTCTACGCTGACAGCTGACAGCACAGAAACTCTCTGTAGTTACAGGGTCGGCAGCGCGAGTGTGACTCCTTTGGTGTTACACACGTTCATAGGCCACGATAACCACTTTCTATAAGTTAGGTCGTGTGCTTGTCTGCTACCTGTGTACATACATACATACATATAATCACGCCTTTATCTCCGGAAGGTTAGGCAGAGGTGAATTAACATCCACATTTCAACAATCATTAAATTCGGTCCCACGTAATAGGAAGTGAGCATATTGCCGTCTTTCGTGACCGGATAACGCCAATAGCCTATGACGGTTATGTGGTATAAAATAATCATTTACAAATTATAAACCAACTATATGTACACAAAAATAATATTATTCAATAAGGACCACATTTATTTTCACAAACCTTCAATGTAATATTTCTACTTGTTCACCAAATCTACATTTAAAAAAAAAACAATGACTCACTCTCAAGATAGTTGTGATAATATGGCCTACTCAATAAATGTAGCAGAAAACAGCATCAGCAAAATTATTCTCAAGTCAAGAAAAATCTTAAAGTCCAGTTTAACCATTTTATCGTTTTATTTATAAAAATTGTACCTAAGTACTTCTTATTTTATGTTTCTTTAATAAGTTGGTATGAAATTTAATGTAGTTATGATGTTTATGTAATATTATACTTTACAGTAAGCAGTGTAATAATTGTATCAATTTATGTCAAATTGTGTCTTGTGAAATGAAGTAGATAGCTGTTAAACTTTTAATACAGTTAGTCTTTCTTATGAAAACCGAAAATAAACCAAAAAGAGATAGAGGAAACGAACCCTAGGCCCCGAGGTGAAAGCCACTCATACAACCAGGATTAAAGTTTAGATGATGTATGAAAATAATATAACAACATTTTTCATGTCTTTGTTTTTTCCAGCTACATTATGGCAAGCATTAATACATAAAACATAACATAACATACACTCACGCCTATATCCCCGAAGGAGTAGGCAGAGGTGCTAGCACCAACACTTCGCCAGTTTATGTTTAGGTCCCAATGTAATAGGTGGCGAGCCCATTGCCACTAACCGGGCACTTATAAACCTGCGATAAATACACACATAACTTCGAAAAGTATCGAAAAGTCATTGGTGTGTGCCAAGGTAAAACCTGGGATCGAACCCGATACCTCGTCTCAGTAGTCCATTACCCATACCACTAGGCTACCACATAATAATATACAACATATTAAATTATGTTTTCTTTTTCAGATTGTAACAAAATGCCTAAAAAGATACAAACGTTTCTCTTCTTCCTATTAATCATAACAACTGATGTGGCTCTTGGTAATAATAATAAGACAAAATTAACCAAAGGTAGCCATAAGAAACATAGTTCTGTAAAAGAGAAGATCGACAACGTCCGCATGAAAAGGTCTATAAACGATGACGAGGGTCCTTTTTGGTCGAATAAAATAAAAAAACAAGTTGATGACGAACCACCTGATAATTCGAACTTTAATAACCGAGAATACAATCAAAAAGTAACAAAGTCTACAGAAAAGTTCGCCAAAGATCAACCTTTTTGGGGTAACAGAGGCAGACGTGATGGTTCTTCAGAGGGTTTTCTTGATAACGAGTATCCAGACTTCCTAATGAAACACTGTGAGCATTGCATTGAGTTTCCACCTAAGATGAGTGATGTAAAAAATGTTGAAGCCAGAAGGGAAGAATTCATGTCTCCGTTTTGGGCGAATCGAGGTAGACGTAGTTCAATGGAGATTGAAGATATATCTGAGCCTTTTTGGGGAAACAGGGGTAGGAGACAAGAAAAGGAGCCATTTTGGGGTAATAGAGGCCGACGAACTGAAAGTGAACCGTTTTGGGGCACTAGGGGCCGACGGGATGACGAACCATTTTGGGGAACTCGCGGAAGGCGTGAGGATATAGAACCTTTTTGGGGAAACCGTGGCCGAAGACAAGATCCCGAACCATTTTGGGGTAATAGGGGCAGAAGGCAGGACAATGAACCATTCTGGGGTACTCGCGGTAGACGAGATGACCCATTCTGGGGTAATCGTGGTAAGCGAGAAGAGCCATTTTGGGGCAATCGTGGTAGACGAAAAGATTCGGAACAAAGTTTCATTCAAAACAAAAAGGAAGATTTAAAAGAATATATTCTAAGCGCCATTGATGATGTTGAAAGCGACATAGAGAACCTTTCTAGACTGAAGAAGAGTGAGCATCAAAGTCCTTTTTGGTCTAACACAGGAAGGAATAATAAACTATCGCTAATGTTTAATGGACCTTCAAGAACCAGGGCTTTGCTATCACAACCAGATAAAACCTATTTAGGGAAATCTTCAGAACCAGGAACTGTGTTGGATAATAAAATGTACGTTGAAGAACCAAATTATATTTTAGTAGAGAGATCTAGTCGTTCTTCCGGCGAAGAAGATCCTTATTACATATCAAGAGGTAAAAAGTATTATTTCACTTCCAGTTTGCAGCAAGCCGCTCGGGATAGGCGTGGTGCAATCGAAGAAATTGTAAAATCAGTGCGTAACGACCCTTATTATATAGCACGAGGCAAAAAAGACACTGGCTTGAAAAACGATAGTTCATCAGCGCTTAAGGAAGAATATACGAAAGTTAAAGAATTGATTTGTGCTGCCATTAATTTGATAATGGTAAAAAGCGATGGCGGTAAAGTTAAGAGAGAAATCGATGACAATGAGAGAGACAGGCGAACAATCCTGAAAAAACTGGCCGCTCAGCTACAAATGGACCCATATTTCGTCAGCAGGGGTAAAAAGAGTGAAGTTCCCGGCGAAAAGGATTACCTCCAGAAGTTTATTAGTAATGTAGCAGAAAAATGTGACTAATGTTAAAAAATATATTATCATTGTTCTCATATTAAAAATATATTTATGGAATTCGATGCGATGATATTAATACTTTGTAATTTCGTAGTAAGATGTACAATTAATATTATGTCTGAGACCTGATTGAATAAAATATAGATTTGTTCATCATGCCTTTATTTATTTTTAATACTTGTAAGCTGGCTGTCACCTTCTTAGCATTCAAATTAATAAAACATATTAGAACTCCAGAAGATTCATAATTATAAACTAGATATTCATGCAGTACTGATACATTAGATAGGATATTTTGGTTCTGGTCAATCAATTAACCCGAATCCACTTAATCAATTTTGGAAACAAATGTTGTAGGGTATAAACACAAGTTTAAAACTAAAACGCGACTACTGAAAAATCTCGCTTTACAAAGTATTAAACAAGAAAATATCAAAGATAGCCGTGGTGATTATATATTCGTGTAGCCAGCGGACAATCAAGACGCTTGTAATGATACCTCATTTGCCCAGTTCTAATAAGTAGTTCAGGAACTATGAGGGAACAGATAAACCTACATACATACATAGTCTATCAAAATCATAACCCTCCTTTGGCTTCGCCGTAGTCGGGTAAAAATACCTACATAAAAATACCCTAGTTGACAACAGTACATAATACCGCAGCGCATGTAATTTATAGATAGATAGATAATAATTTATTGTAAACAAAACGCAGAGACGAGTAGGTAGGTAGAGTTCAAATACAGGCAACCTTTTCTAGGCAATATTAATAAACTTTGTAACATAGTATCCGTTCAATTTGCTACATATTACACCGGTGATTACACTCTATATAATGCAATGCATAATACATCGCAATCTAACATGGCCTATGTCTTTTCCCAAGTCCAAGTCTAGTCTAGTGCCATTTTTTATAAAAATCAGTTCAGTAGTTCAAGGGAGAAAGTGAAACATATAGACAGACACACAGCCAGAGATCCTTTCGTATAGATTATGATTAGGAATTATGTTGTTGAACATTACACCCGATTTGTTTTTACACTGACATGACAGAATGGTGATTGGACCAGTTTAAATAATTGCAGCTGTCACCTAAAATTACCATAAAGCATAAATCAATAATACAATGATCCACCTCAAACCACACAATCCAGCACCTGGCGAACGACTGAATACAATCTAGTGGCATCTTAAATAGCTTTCAATAATATTGCCATTCGTATGTAAGCCTCTCCTCATTAAATCTTGTTATTTACTGGTTAAAGCTGTTTCTTTCTGCATACCTCGCGGGGGTCTTCTTACCGTCTCTCCCAAACTATAGAAGAGATGTTTCGTCAGTAACCGCTGCACCGCGCCTTTGGCACGTACGCGGAGAGACGGGATAGTATTGTCAGTCACCTGTCCTTCAGATTTATGGCCTGGTTTTCACCAAAGAGGAAAGAGAGGAAATGAGAAGAGATGTGTTTTGAATAATTAAGCAGATTTCGTTATTTCTACTTCTCCTCTCGGCTCAGCTTAGGTGGAAACATATCACGAGGAGATATGTAATTTTTTTATAGAATTTAGTGCCGCGAGCGGGCAAGCGGCGCGGGAGAGCAGAGAAGTATGTAGCCAGACGGCTATCGGAGTCAATGCTCAGCACGCCCGTTCCCCGCTACTCTCTAGAATTAATTGTTTTTCTTCAACCTGTAATTCCTCTTCCTCAAGTCAACTAAAGTATAGCTTTTGTAACGACATGATGTCTACCCCTCGCTCTGGACTTATGCTTTTTCTTTCTCTTTCTTTATCCCTACCACTGACAAGCCACGTGTACCCATGATGCAGTACAGCGGATGCGGTCGGTTTACAGATTTTTATCAGTCGTATTAGCTAAGGAAAGTATTGAGGTCAGGTCTCGTAGTCCTAACATTTCGGGTCTATTGTCTATATAAACTTATCATTAATCACTTTTGTTATGAATTTGTAATATTCCAGAAAATATAACAGATCTCTAATAATTTATGTGGACGTAAATTTTTAGCATACGTAGTTTTTGTTAGATATTAACATAAACATGGCCGATTTATTACATTTGTTATTGTAAATAAAGTGTTATTTATAGTTCTAAAAAGTTTTAAATATTGGATCGTAGGTGAAATAAAAACAGTTATTTTAGTGCGATTTTTTATTACTCTGCAATATTATAAATATAGGATACATCTTTCAAACATCCTATTTTAAAAAATTTTGCTCTCATATAAATTATGTACGGTCAGGTAACATTTCAAAAAGTTTTGAGCAATCACAAAAATAACATTCTTTTATCAGATTTTTCGATGATGTGACAAGGTACATTCGGAATAACATTTGTATACCTATTTTCTAAGCTAAATGAGAAAACATAGATTACGAAATTCGTTTGGATCTTCAGGGATGCGTTTCAAATAACCCACATTTACTCTCTCAACTTCTCCAAGATGAAACATTCAGAAAGAAGAGATTAGATGAGACGTAGTTTTAAAATTACATTTAAGACGATGAAGAGATCAGTCTAGACTTTAAAATAATTTCAGACATCAAAAATCGTTTCACCGATATAAATAGACAAAGTACAAGCTACACAAGCTGAAGGAACATATAAGACGAGTACTAATGATGTGAAAATTGAGTCAGTAAGCATGAGTTCTAAGCTTTAACAATGAAAGTAATGAATAATTTCGAAGACCTAAAGCTTCTTAGGTACACAAATATATCATTATTTCAATATCCTACAACAGTTTACTACTACCAGACAACGATAATAAACGACATTAATGTCTTGATATGGGCTGGATACATGTAAACAGTTCTAAAATATGTGATAGAAACGTCTATAAAGTATTAACAGGACATATAGGTGGTCCAAAATTTATTTAATAATACTGCAACGTTCAAATTAATTTTGATACAATGGGGCAATCGATAAAATTTGACATTTCATGTCCTAACTTTAATAATCTCATATCACGCTCACAAGCGCAAAAACACAAAAAGATTTTATTATATTTTTAACATACATCAACGTTTCCAAATGAAAGCTGGAATTATACTAACATTCATTGACGAAAACATTAAAAAATATAACCTTTAGGCTTCGTCCGTCGCGTGAAACGTACGACAGGTATTCAAATCTTTATTTAATAGTCCTTGACGCGATGCGTCGAAAATTCTAGAACCCTGTAGGCCGCGTAATTCGTTCAAACTCTCCAGAGTAGTAAGTGATTGGTTGAATCTTCTCTGCCTGCATCTTCTGTCATGGTGGAACTTCTGAAGTCCTCATGCCCATCACCACCAGATATAATAAGAGTTTCTTTATTATTCTGGTTGGTTTCAGTTTGTTTCTGCAGCTTCTCTGCGTTCGTCGACCTGCGACTCAATGCTTTCGTCTTCAGTGAAGTCTGCGTCTGCTTGACAGGTTGTTTTGGTGCCACTGGGTTCTCAACAACCGTCAAGAACCTTACGTGGCCGGTATGTCCATAGGTAATTCCTGTAAAGAATAAAAATACTATAACATTTTTCGTTAATGAAATAACTCCGTGGCGTGGCGGTAGTGAACGCAGCCGCTACGCAGAAGGCGCGGATTCGATCCCGTACAAATATTGGTATGTATGAATATAGGTATTTGTATTGATCTGGTCGTGCCTCGGAGAGCACGTAGAGCCGTCGGTCCCCGTTTCCATGCGAACATCTATGGCAGTTGTTACAGGTTATTGGAGTCTTAAAAAGTCCAACAACTCGTCTAGCTACAATACTTCGATATTGCCTTTGGGTTGCATCGCTCTAGGTCAGAAAGCAAACGCTTTACGGAAAATATCGAAGTTTACCCAAATCAGCATTTAGAATGGTAAAATGGACCCCTGACTCTGAAGTGAAAGCTTCGGATGCTAAGCTAACACTAAGAGGAAGAAAAAGATTCGATAAATAGATGTCGAGTCTTTTTTTTTACGTGCGCAAAATCCCCTCGGATACCTCCCAACCGGAGCCGGTGGAAGAGGTTATGTCGGACCTTGTTGTCAAAGGTGAGGTTGACAGACATATCCCTTGCACCCCGGCCGATTCAGGGCCATCTCTAACGATCTGGCCCTCTTCTCGGGTGTGTGGGGACTACAGAGTCCCCAACTCGTCCCCGGAAAACGGGGAGGCGCGCCGCGGCCTGCTTCTGCCAGGGTGACAGGTGGCTCCACCAGCCACCCCCAGGCCTGCGCTCATGGGGGGCGGAGGTAGTTCATCGACCTCCGACGCTCAAGTTGCCTTCGTATGCGGGCAGCTTGGCTTGCGATCCTTCGTCACTCCCGCTGGATGTCGATCCTAGATAACCACTACGTTTTCCCAACTGCCTACAATATGGGGTTCTTCGGGCATTAGAAGGTTTCTACAGGGTCGGCAGCGCCCTGGTGTCGCGCACGTCCATAGGCCACGATAACCACTTCCCATTAAGTGGGTCGTGTGCTTGTCTACCGCCAAGTCGTATAATACATACCGGTGAGGTGCGGCACAGCGAAGGTGCCCGTCCGCGCGTTGGGTGAGTTGTGCAGCGGCGCCGTGAGCAGCACGCCGGCGCTCGTGCCCACCCACAGCGTGTCGCGCTGCGCGAGCAGCGCCGTCACGCGCAGGCACGCCGCCTTGTGCTGGCGGATGATGTCGTCGCAGCCTGCCGGACACAAGTGGAGAATAGCATAGGTCAGTGGTGGGCTAACTTTTTTTATGGGGACTCGAAATGTGTAAGACATTTTAGAGGAGGTCCAGAATTGTATACTCCCACCTCCTCATCGGCGGTTGGTTAAGAATGTGCTATATTGAGCAGATCGGTAAATCTCATCACCACAATCATGACCTACGCTGCTATTAGCTGGCTTCTTTACCTATGCGTTTATTACCTATGCCCATCACTGACATAGGTTATACGATTATTGTAAAGGAAAATACTGCATTATAAGCTGGGTAAATACGGAAAGGAGTTGTGTTATTAAGGCCTGACGATTTGCAGGAGTGAGAATTTCTTTATTTTCTATCTACTAGTCAATAGTAAAACTTTGAAGTATAATTATTTCAATATGCTTATAATTGTAACAAGGACGTATAGAGAGAAAGTGTCGCCATCTAGCATTAAGAAGAATTGTAATTGGAGACTCGGAAGCTTAACAAAGCACCAAAAGTATACTAACTTAGGCCACCCTTACCATCAAGATCTATTTGAGAATTAAAGTTACGTAGACTAACACCCTATCTCCTCTCTGCTCTTTATTGAAATTAAAAAAGAGAAGTAAAATTATATTTTTGAGAAACTCACCATGCAACATTTTAGTAACGTGGGGCGTAATATTGATCTCAGCTAACTGCTCCCGACTGCTCGAGTTGTAGCAGCGAAGTTGTGCCGCATTGTGCAGTGACAGCCATATCGTACCACCTGCCACTGCCATGTGACTTATAGGCTTCGTCTCCGAACTTATTTGGAATGTTTCGTCCACCTGGAATTCATAAAACGAGCTTATACCTAATATTGCTATTGGCCTATTATGATATAGCTATTAACCCCGCCAGAGCTTCATGAGATCCACTCTGACTACAGACAGTCCCCCACAGCGAGCGAGAGAGCAAAGGTGGGAAGACAAGCATCTAGCTCCGGTAGGTTTCATTACACCAAGCGAAGACCTACCACCTGGATTCCATCTCCAGTGGCCAAATTGGGATGTCTTTAAACCGCCTGCGGACCCTAGTTGGCCGCTGCAAGGAAAACATGACAAAATGGGGCTTTATCAACCGGTCGCAAGAGTTCTGCGATTGCGGGGCCCAAACCCAGTTCATGTCACAGTTGCTTTCCAGCTCGCTGCGGAGACCGTTGTTGCTGTGGCCAAGTTTTGGGTAAATGAAAATTAAGTGCCAGACCATAATATGCCAGACATGGCCATTGACTCGAAGAAAAAGTAAAAGAAGAACCATTCTAACGTGCCTAAGAGCAATTGTGTTTTGGCGCAGCGCGGCTGCAGTCCAGAGGGATAAATATTCGAGGACATTCTATACAACGCTTGTTCTTCTTCTTCGAGTCAATGGCCAGGTATATGCACTGAGCATATATATCTTATAAAATTTCTTTTCTCTTCCACAGTTCTTTTTGGTACATGTTATTATATAGTATTTTAATCCACAGTTAAAAATGAACCCTTCAAGGTCAGATTAGATGAAGTCTTACCTGCAACGAATGCGGGTTAATGATCTTGATGGAGGCATGGGTCGCGCACCAGAGCTTTCCTCCTGACAGCAGCATACTGCTTACTGGACTGCTCCCTGTACCCACGGCGATTGTCGATCGCTCTGTCCATGAACCATCTGAAATATAGATGTATTTTTCTATGAAGAAGAATATTATTAAGAAATATTTATAAAAATGGTGGAAAGTAAGAAGAACGAAGAAGAAGAGAGCAGAAGAAAAAAGAGAAAAGAAAGAATACTTTGAAAAAAGTAGCGGATAACTACGGCTAACTTGCGTTTAAGATAATTTAGTTAACACATAAGTCTACAAAAAATCTATAGAAGTCATAATGTCATTAGAAAATAAAATTCTCTTATTGTTTTCTTACCTATATCCCGACAATATACGACTAGATCACCGTTTCCAAGCGCAACAAAGACTTTTCCCTCCATATATCTGTAAAATAAAACATCAATTTACTTGAAAATATGGAAAAGGGCTTTTTGATGAGGGTAATTTATGCAGTGCAGAATATACGTTCAAGAACCGAGCGTTTCGGAGACTCTTTCCTTTATCGCACCATTAAGGTGGAATTGGATGGAATTCATAGCCAGCTCACGTGTTTTCTTCTCCCTACAGTTTAAGTGGGCGTGAAAAAGTATGATCTATGCTTCATCAGCTTCCTCTACAGTATCAGTTACTGATTGACAGAAGACACTCTGGTGTAGACTTTCTTCTCGGGGTTGGAAAGTCAAACGATTCTCACTGCCAAACAAACCGGGATATACCTCGGGACACATATCTTGAACGTAAGTAGCGAGACAAACGAGGTCCTGGTGCGCGCGCATCGTTTTGTAATATTCTATGCTTGAATTTGAACTCGTCCAATGCCATAGAATCCTGTGCTATCCTCAAAAACACCCAAGAAACGTGTTCTGCGCATATAGAGCACATTTTAAGTCCAAGATATACCTATCTTCCAAGGCATCCAAAACAATAAGTGGATCTCGGTCTCCAAACTATGCACGCAACTAGAAAATCGCTACACACATACATACATATAATCATACTTTATCCCCGGAGGGTTAGGTAGAGGTGAATTAACACACACCTTTCACCAATCATTAATTCGGTCCCACATAATAGTCAGTCTATTGCCGTTATTCGGGCACTATTGTTGACTCAAGCCATCTGACACTGAGTCTGGGCTATATATATCTGTCTGATGTTAAACAGGCCTAACCCTAAGTCGCCTTGTACGACACCGCATAGGAAGTGACGGGTCGGTCTAAATTCTACTCTGCCGGGAACCACGCCGCTTCGCTACAAGGATGATGAATACTCACACAATGGAATGAACGCCCGAATTATGTTGCAGTTTGACTTTATTCTTCTTTATCCTAATGTTATCTAAGCAGTTGTACACGTGTATGCAGCCGTCTTCCGTCCCCAGCCACATTGTTGGCTGATTTGCTGTGGTGCCGCTATCTTCAGAAGACTGCCTGCTGGCTGGAGATGAGAGAGTCCCTGGAAGTATACATTCGAGTTTTATAAAAATATTATTGATTTTTTAATGAGAGATTTTACTATAGTTGAACTGTAATCGCTGTACTGCGTCTTGGGTATGTGCGCGGCGAGACGGGGAGAGTATATTGACCAATCGAATGTCTGATTTGGTCAGTTCGCCGCCAACGTTTACTGCGGTAACTCGCTCATTATCGACTTTCTTTACTTCGTCCCCCGCCATGCCATGTGCACCGAGGACAGGGTATAGCGGTTGCAGTTGATCTATAGTTACTATTGTGCGTTTTAATTAATATTAAAGCGAAAACTATGCTAATTTAAACTAAGAATATTAAATTTAAAAATTCCGTTTCCAATATTTACGGAATTGTCGGTCACTCAGTTACGCCATTATTTTAAATTACTGTGGGCTCTGGTTTTCAAAGTTTTGTCTTTATTAAGCTGTGAAATATTTTTTAAGCATTTGTTCTTAACTCTATAGTTAGCTTATCACGAACAACTTATGCGACTAATGACTTAATTTAAGTAAAAGTGTTGTTTGTTTGTGTAAGTAGAAGAATCTATAAATACTTGCGTATGAATTATTTATAAAAGCGCATACACTAATACTAAAAGTTATGAGACAAGCAGGAAAGCATTACGGTAGATGTTAGGAAACTTGAATAAAAATATTATTTTATATTTTTATTCTTAAATGAGCTAACACGATGTCATGTTTTTTAACCCATAATTTTAGCAATAAATTTACCAACTCATAACAACTACCGTACAAAAAATAAATTTTTAGATCTAATTTTTCAATCACCAAAGAAAAAAAAAATGTTTTAAATGATACTATCGATCGATTTCATTACACTTTGTGAACTTCTAACCATGTCATAAAAAATCATTGAATTTTTAAATTATCGCGGTGTGAATTCGTAACCATCAGATTAACAGATAGTAAGTTCCTTGATTTAATCGCGAAAATTCCCGAATCGTTTTATCAATGATGTTTTTATAGATTGTAAAATTAGACCTAACATTTGTAATACTTTCAAAGGCATCTTAATCAAGAGCAAAAGATCAAGCAAAAGTAAATGGATGTTACTATTATTACCCAACATTGCACGTCCTGTTACTAAGTGGCAATGGAATAGGAAACATTTATTAATAAAAATAGAAGAACTACAAACATCAAATAAAATCATTTTAGAATATGATTGAAACACATAACTCCACAGAGTATGATAACACAGAGTCTACCTATATCAGTTGTTTGTTCTACAATACAGATTGAAATTATTGGTGTTGTGAAGAGTATAATGAATACAGATAAATTTTATAAAATAGATAAATAAAAAGGTTTACGAAAGAACTCTATCCATAAACAATTTGTTTAAGTTTACCAGCTTCCTCCTTTCTTTTTAGGGCTAAATATCAATTCTTATGCAGGCTTTTCTCTCAGAGTTTAGAGGCCAGATGTCAGTTGCTTTAGTAATATGTCAAACATAGAATGTAAAACGAGCCCCATCTACGGCCAACACCTCGGAAACACTTTCAAGTCAAGTCAAGACTATTTTTTAAGTTCTCATACTATTTTTATATATTTAACAAGTTTCATCCTTTAATATCATCCGAAAATTAACAATGTAAAAAATATTGTCTTGTTTCTCCTCACTTCATCATCATCACCATCATTTAATCAGGTGAATTAACACCCATATTTCACCAATCATTGTATTTGTATTAATAGGGCTCACCCCCTTGCCGTTTTTCCGGGCGCTATTGTTGATTCGAGCCATGTATTTGAGGCGGAGGCTGGGCTGTATATATATATCTGATAGTAAACAGGCCTATCCCTCACTTCAACACATAAAAAAATTATCCTCACAAATTGCGACTGGAAACTTCATGCTACACACGCTCAAACTGTGGAATGAATTCCCTACTGTGGTTTTCCAAGCGATAACCATAAAAGGCTCTTCAAGAAGTGCATTAAAAGGTTTCAATATTATCTGCAGCACCAGTATGACGTCTGGTGTTGCACACGTCCATAGACTACGGTAAACATTTCCCATCAGGTGGGCATGCTCATCTGCCACCTAAATAGTATAGAAGAAAAATGAACAAAAAGATGTCCACGTACCAGAACTAATTCCCATGGCCTGTTTATCCACAGCTGGGTTCGAACTGGACTTCATCACTGGATGTACTTGTATGCTCTGCCCTGTGTGAGGGGTACTCAGTGACTTGCTATGGTTCGGAGTCAGGGTAGACCGATGGTTACCGAGACTGGCCGTCAGGCTAGAATGCAGGCGGATGGTGGCTGACTCCTGACTTCGTTCCGACTGAGCGTCTTGATTCTCGCTGGTGGATGATCCATCGTCTTCTTCGTCGCTAGATGATGAGCTGGAAATAAGAAAGTTTTCGTATGTAAAGTTAATCTATTTTAAAATATGCTATATCAGAACTTAGAATACATCTTTATAAAATAGTTGCTCTTAGATTATTTTTTAAATACATTTATTACAGAAAGGAAAGTGGAGCATTGGGAGCAACGGCCTACGTTGGGAGAGACCCATGTTCAGCAGTGGACTGCGATGGGTTAATTGATCGAATGATTAAATGCCTAAGTAATGTTCCATCACCTCTGCAAAGTTCTCATATGTAGTTTACATTCAAGAAGTACTGGCTTGTCCGGAGGTCACATGCATGCCAATTTTTTCCCTGCTAGGAATACCCTGTACAAAGAGGAGGTCGAAAATTAAATGGCTAGGCTGCAAGGTAAAGGCCTTGGATAAAGACGGGACACAAAAGTGTGATGATGATGATGAAGATGATGACCGAAAGACGAAGTTCTGACATTTACAAACCTGTCTAATCTTATATTCTTACAGCTGTCATCTGGATCTGATATACTGATGCCTGGCTTCACTGAACTTGTACTGTTCAGCGAACTCGTACTCCTGAAATGTTGCAGAGTAGAAATTAGTAGGCATTATTCGTTGCATTAGTAGGCACCAACAAACCAGACTCGCCCAACTAGAATTACATTTTTACATAACATATTGTAATGTTTTTTTTTTCCAGGACACACCAATCTTTATATAAGGGTGTCATAAGTTGCCCAAGTAAACAATTACACGGAGGTCACTGGAGAATTTGTGCTGTCAGTGGGAAGACTAAAGCTTGTCCTGCTTTGTCTACACTGACGGCACTGAAACTCTGTAGTTACAGGGTTGGCAGCGCGACTGTGACTCCTCTGGTGCTACAAACGTCCATAGGCCACGGTAACCACTTTCCATCAAGTGGACCGTGTGCTTGCCTGCCACTTAAGTGGTATAAAAAAAAAGATCGTTCTGCGACCACTGACGCCCAAATTGCCTCCGCTCGTCTCGGGCCATACAATTTGTATGTTCAATCGAGGAACGTAGGAGAAAGGTGAATAAAATAAGATCGCCTGAAACACCTGTTACTTAACCTTTCGTCACCGCCAAAAAGATTTAGCAGCCATTATTATTATTATCTACTATTATTAAAAAAAGTAAACGCCTAGTACTTCTACTGCAACTTCATACATAGCGAGACGCTTACGGTATATCCAGTGTTTGTTGCCTGGTAAGCGCAGGCGCAGGCGGGACGCACGCCACGCACAGTATGCGCGCATTGCACACGCCATTGCATGACGTCACTTGAGGTTTAGGTGTCAAAGTCAGCACGCAGACTTGACCTACGTAACCATCACTGTTGCATACCTGGTAATGACATAAGAAATTAAAAAAAAAAAATTACATTGGCTCTTTGAAATACGTTGCACTCACTTTCGGATTTCAATCTCGTGGTTTTAAATGACGCTAAATATCTAACACCAGCTAGGGAAAATAAGCTGAACTACTTTGGCGTTACAGATCCTGCATCGCGCTATAAAAGTTTGCACGCTGACTATCAAACACGACATAACAAATAATTTATGTGATCAAGAGATCACTCACCCTAATTTATAAACCCTAAAAAAGAAAGGATCCTTTGCATCTGCGTTGAAAGTCACATAATAATAAATTTTGAAAATATATTTTGCAAAGGATTTGGTTGCGCCGATGTGGAAACTGTATTTTTTGACATGGAAACACACCCTTTCTATACCCATCTCCCCGCCCGCACTAACCATAGTGTAGTTCGTCCGTCCGCCATTTGTGAAATATAGACACTCAGTCTCGCTTTGAACTAGCCAGCGTAAAGGCGATCGCGCGCGCGCGTCTCTCAGAAATGAATAATATTTGTTGTATTTTAACCGCCTCATAGACCTTTACCGATCGGATGGTGCCTCTCGTGTGTTCCTCAAGGGATCTAGTGACGCTGACGGCAGCTCCTGAGCAAGGAAGAGAAGATCCGTGTACCGGCTGCGATGAAAAACACGTGGGTCGTGAAGGTTAGTGCATCCTCTCCTAATTTCTCGGGCTGCATTCACTGCCTGGATCGAATCCGCGGCAGCCCGGCCACCTGTCTTGTTTTGTGTGTAAAGTGTCAATAGAACAGTTATCTGCTTCTCCGCAATACAGTCCACTCGCGCACGTCGGCCATGCGCCACCATTTTTGGTCCGGATCGAGCCGGATTCTTAGCCGTAGTTCGTATTTTGTTATTATTCTAATGGGAATGAGCGCACCGCACCTAAGTGCCTGGTTATTTTAGTAGAAAACCCCGCATCCAGACACTTAGGCTTAGAATTTGTTGTCCGCTCGCCGCTGGCTCGCATTGTACCTACCTAATACATAAATAGGTTAGGTATCATATCAACACTTAATCGTAGTTCACAATTTTCGCATCGCACCTAAGTGCCTGGTTATTTTAGTAGAAAACCCCGCATCCAGACATTTAGGCTTAGATCTTAGGTATACTCAGACACCCTAGTGCATAGGCACAGTGTAATACCTAACGCATTTGGCTTTGTTTTGTTTTTTTCAATTACGTTGTTCTCGGCTCGCGTCGTATTTGCCTAGTACCTGCGTGGGTAGACACGTGGCTGTGCCTACCTCGCTCGCATCTCATCCCAATTCATACGAAAGTATTTTAATTTGAATAGATATTACGCAATACTTAATCTCGGAAATAATAGTTGAATCTAGACAGCGACCATCGCGCAGGTGCGACCTTGTTGCTATGCGCGTTTGTTCAAGCGTGCATTCACAGTTGTAGGTACCTACCTATCTGCCGAGTGTCGCTCGCGCCGCCTCGCTGCTCTGTGCCGCTAAGATTAAGTCATTTCATATTTGTTGTTTACCTCACTTTAGTTCGAGATTTAATTGTAAACATGTCCCCAAAGGTTGATAGGACCGGTAAGGTTCAATTGAAACTTTTAAACGCTAAAAAAGAAATGATTTACTCTCGCGTACAATCGATTTATGATAATGCACTTAAAACCTCTGATTTGGTCATCAGAGATTCGTTCTTGTGTTCTATAGAAAACTTAGATAGTCTACGCGCGGATTTCGAAACCTTAGTACATGACATCAACGTTTTAGAGTTGAATTTGAATCCCGATTACTCAGTGAGTTATCAGGCCTTGTCGTCGTTTGACGATTTGTATTGTCGTATCAAACGCGTCGCTAGGAGTTTGGAGAAAACGGCTGACCTACCCAACCCCACTCGCGACCGACCTAAGTTGCCACCAATTCAAATACCCGAATTTGATGGTAACATTCGCAATTGGTGTCTATTTATAGATAGTTTTGAGAATACAATAGATAAGAACGATTCGTTGACAGATCACGAAAAATTGCATTATCTCGTTGAAAAATTGACTGGTAAAGCTATAACCGTTTGCGCTGGAATTACGTTTAGTGCCGAGAATTATAATTTAATTTTAAATACTTTGAAAGCTAGGTATGAGGATAAAAGATCGGTAGCTAACGCCTATTTAGATCAGATGTTTGATTTGAAATCTATTACGGCATGTAACGATCAAAACTTAGAGAAATTTCTAGATACTTTCGCGTCAGCTGTTCGCGCCGTAAAGAACCTAAAGGTCGATGACCTCTGCGACTTCGTATTTTTGTATATGGGTTTAAGGAAATTAGATTCCGAAACCATTCGTTTGTTTGAGTCGGATCATCGCGGCAATAGGATTCCTAAGTTCGAAGACTTAGAAAGTTTTGTTCGCGAGCATATAAAGGTATTGCAACGCTCTTCATCGAAACATGAAGGCGCGAAGACAGTTGTTGATTCTGCACGCAAAGTAGATGCGTCATCGAAGTCACTGAGGTCAACTCATACTTATGTTAGTACCGCACCAGCACGTGTACAGTCACCTGTTTGCTCTTTGTGTAGCACTCATCATTCGCAACTGTACAGGTGTCCTGGTTTTCTAAAATTGTCGCCTAGTGATCGTTATAAATTTGTTCGCGCTAATAATTTTTGTTTTAATTGTCTCGGTACTAAACACCGCGTTGTTTTATGTAATAGTAGAAATAGTTGTCGCAAATGTCAAGCGAGACACCACACTTTGCTTCATTTTGAGAATAGTAATGCCGCATCCAATGTGAGCACGGTTGGCTCGTCGAGCGGTGACACACGGCAGCCTGCGCCGCAGCCGCAGCCCGCGCTCGCGCGCGCTCCAGCCCGCCCGGTGACCGCCGCGGATGACGTCACCTTGTGTTCGTTCTCCGCTAGTGCTGCACTCACTACTGTGTGTCTTGCGACCGCTCGCGTTGTTATTGTTGATGCATTAGGTAAGCCGCGCATTGTTCGAGCGCTGTTAGATGGCGCTTCGCAAAGTAATTTTATTACTCAAGATTGTTGTCGGCGTCTTGGTTTCAATGTTGATAAGCGTTCAACCCGCTCAGTGGTGAAGGGTTTTGGAAGCTTACAGTCAGCTGTTCGTGGCACCGTTAAAACAAGGTTTAGATCTCGTTTTAATAATAATATTTGGTTTGACATGGATTCGCTCGTTATAGATAGAATAGCTGAACAGTTGCCTACCGTCCCGGTTGACACGTCTTTATTAACGAAATTTAAAGATTTGCCTTTAGCAGATGAGACTTACGCTGTTCCTGGAGTCGTCGATATATTGATCGGCGCTTCGATTCTCCCGCACCTCCAGCTATCACGTAAGGTTCAAGGGGGACCGACGTACCCCGCTCCGCACGCACTGGAAACAGTTCTTGGTTTTGTTATAATTGGTTCCGCACCCGCTTCTATAGATAGTTTTAGTCACTCGACTGCTTCGTTCTGTTGCACCGTCGAGCCGCCACTGGAGTCTACCATCCGCAAGTTTTCACTCGGTGGCTCCCGTGTATCCGCTGAAAAACGCTTTCTTTGTTTGGAACGAAAGATGCAGGCGTCCCCAAAGTCGAAGCGGGCCTATGATGAGGTTGTTAACGAATATTTAGATAAAGGTTACATCTCACCTGCGCCTGCGGACACTGGCGGGACCCAGCCTTCGTACATTATCCCGCACCGCGGAGTTATTAGAGAAGATAAGCTTACTACTAAAACTCCGCGTGGTTTTGGATGGCAGTGCTAAGACTAGCACTTCCGTGTCGCTTAATGACATAATTGTAAATTTTCGCATTAATATTAGTAATTTTTAGCTTTTAGGACTCAACAGTCGCTTTGTGTTGGGCCCACTCTTCGCCCCATCGTTGGGACACATTCGTCGCTAATAGAGTGGCAAAAATTCAATCTGAATTGGCGCCACATAATCTCTTTCACGTTGCTGGCACCGACAACCCAGCCGATTGTCTCTCTCGTGGATTGCTTCCTTCGCAAATTTTAGATCACCCGTTATGGTTTAGTGGACCGTCCTGGATTCATGCCGCGTTAGATGGGTGGCCAGTTAGTCAATTCAATCCCACTACGGTTTCCGAACCACCCGAGGAGAAAAAGCACTCGCTTGTTGTATCGGTCCCGCGTGAAGAGACCCTTATTTGTTGTTGGCTAATCGCGTCTCGTCTTGGTCGAGGCTGTTGCGTTGTGTTGTTCGTTCGCCTCTGCCCGCTGCCTAGCCAGCAGTAGGCACGAGCTCCAATCTAGGTTTATATTTTAGTTGTTATTTCCCAAACCTAGATTTAGATTAGACTTTAGATTTGTTTCGCATTTGTCGTTTCGAAGGTAACCCTTCAAGCCGGGGGGAATGGTTGCGCCGATGTGGAAACTGTATTTTTTGACATGGAAACACACCCTTTCTATACCCATCTCCCCGCCCGCACTAACCATAGTGTAGTTCGTCCGTCCGCCATTTGTGAAATATAGACACTCAGTCTCGCTTTGAACTAGCCAGCGTAAAGGCGATCGCGCGCGCGCGTCTCTCAGAAATGAATAATATTTGTTGTATTTTAACCGCCTCATAGACCTTTACCGATCGGATGGTGCCTCTCGTGTGTTCCTCAAGGGATCTAGTGACGCTGACGGCAGCTCCTGAGCAAGGAAGAGAAGATCCGTGTACCGGCTGCGATGAAAAACACGTGGGTCGTGAAGGTTAGTGCATCCTCTCCTAATTTCTCGGGCTGCATTCACTGCCTGGATCGAATCCGCGGCAGCCCGGCCACCTGTCTTGTTTTGTGTGTAAAGTGTCAATAGAACAGTTATCTGCTTCTCCGCAATACAGTCCACTCGCGCACGTCGGCCATGCGCCACCAGGATTCATGAATCCAATAGAAATAGCTCTTACCCAAACATCGGGTGACTGTCCCTTCGGTGGTAACGTAGGTGCAGCACATGTAAACTGTAGACCTGCCCGAGTTTTGCGAATCGGTACCGGTGACAGGAACTCCGGTGCTGGTCGCTCTTGACCATATACACCTGGGAAAATGTAGCAACAATGAATATAATATTACTTCTTAAAAAATGACTGCTGAGAACATCTCAACTTTGGCATAGAGTTGGAAGTAAATCAGAGCTCATATGTTGATTCCCATTTAGTACAAATATTGAATTATGTGTTTCTATAAATTATAATATATTATGGGTCCAATGGAAGTTGCCTGAATTTGCTTACACAGCTTTAAATAAAGACATTACTTACATAATTTCTGTTTGGTTTCATTTATTAACTCCTCCCAACTGCTTCTCTTCTCTGCTTTAGGATAAATGATTGTTAAGTTCTCAGGCCCGCTCCTGAAAGTATATTAGAATATATTTGTAGTAGAGAGTAGGTAAAGTTTAACCTATATCCAGTTTAGTGATTAAAGTGACAGGGATTTTTATAGGACACACCAATATTAATATGACTTCACCTTGTTTGACAATGAAATTGAGTTTCGGGAATGCATGTCATCATTAGAGATGCCAATAAAGCTGAAGGCCAATGGAGACGTTAGTTTGATGGCAAGCTGTATTCTTTATCAGGCCAACTTAACGGACAAGGGACTGTATGATGAAAGAAACATATATATATATATATATATATATATATATATATATATATATATATATATAAATCGCGAAGGACTTCTTGCGTCTTTACAAACTACCACCCGGCGGCGTCCACTGAATGTAGTGAGATTTTTAATGTTTTCAATGCGTATGTAAGATGTTTTAATCAGTATCATATCAGTAGTCGACGTCAAATTTCATTTAAACGTTAAATGGTGATATTCAAATTAAATATTTCTAGCTGAATTTGTGCGTCCGTTCACTCTTCAATCTTTCTTGCACACTGAATACCTGCGTATACCTACTAAACACTGCATGCACATTCCTGCCTCCATCCGAATGTATGTTTAAATCAATTCCGTATAATGCTCTGCATATATCATAATGATTATAATAACTAAATTACATCCATCTACTATTGAATTGAGATTGGTTCCGTATAACTGAATTAGTTCGTCCGTTCACTCTTAAATCTTTCTTGCACACTGAATATCTCCGTATACGTTCAAAACACTGCATGCACATTCCCGCCTCCATCCAACTGCATGTTGAAATCAATTCCGTATAATGCTCTGCATATATCATAATGATTTAATAACTACATGACATCTATCTACTATTGAATTCAGATTGGTTCCGAATACTGTTTTTGAATTATTGTATCCAGCTTATCAGCCAAGAGGCTTCCATCTATATAAGGGCTTATAAAGACTCCAGGCACAGATATTAAATAACTAATAGTTAGCATACAAAAATGACAATACCTATAATGACATTCGGCGCGTGGAACGTGAGAACGCTTGTTGATCGCGATGGCAACGCCTGCCCTGAACGCAAAACTGCCATAGTAGCTCGGGAACTTCATCGATATAACGTGGATTGCCTTGCCGATGAAGGAGAGCTGATAGAAGAAGGTGGCGGCTATACTTCCTTTGGAAAGGTACCACAGCTTCCGAACCGCGACGTTCAGGCGTAGGGTTTGCCATCAAGAATCACATAGCTAAGCGACTTGAGGAGCACCCTATGCATTCTTCAGACCGCGTTACCACACTGCGCCTTCACGGACAAAGACAATTACCTTAATGTCATCAGTGTCTATGCCCCTACGCTAGACAAGGCTGATGACATCAAAGATAAATTCTACGAGGAACTATCTCAATGCCTTGACAGCATAAACGCCAGAGAGCAGGTTATATTGCTAGGCAATTTCAATGCCAGAGTTGGACGGGACAATGAGGCTTGGCCTGGAGTCTTGGGTAGACACGGAGTCGGCAACATGAACAGCAATGGTCAGTTGCTACTCAGTCTTTGTGCTCATTTTGAGCTTGCAATATCGAACACTATGTTCAGACTTGCCGCTAAGCACAAGACAACGTGGATGCATCCTTGATCCGAAACACTGGCACTTGATTGATTATACTTGTCAGGCAGAGAGATACTGGTCAAGTCCAAGTCCAACGTAGATCGATCATCTGATTTACAAAATGTGAGTCTAATACCTCAACTCCCTCTTTCCATTGAGCTGGATGAGCCCCTGTCATATGATGAGGTTGTCTCTGCTATCAGGCAGCAACAGAAGCGAGCGGTTGGTATTGACCTTATACCGGGAGAGCTGTTATAATACGGCGGCGGGGAGTTGTAGATGTTGGTTTGGAAATGTGTGAGGAATGTGGGAGTAATGGACCGTATGTGGGAGGAAGAGCGAGTCCCGGATGACTTTAAAGTGTCTCGCATTTGTACCTTTATTTGTATTTTTATTTGGAGGAAGGACATGACGGTATCTTCCGTCCAAAATTGAGCAGTCCGTCTGGGTAAGTACCTCCGCCCTACAGAATACCCCGGTTATAATAACCTTGTGTTGTGTTCCCGGCGGTGATTAGGGTAGCCAGAGCCCACTGCAGAGGTTCTGTGCTGTCAGTAGGAAGACCAAAGGCTTAAATTGACCCCACTGACTGGTGGGGGCGTGAAATGTTGGCGCGGTGGTCAGGGAGACTCGGTGAAACGGTTATGCGCTGGCCGCCCGCAGGCTGTACGGTTTCCGAACCTGGGGATTACTTAATCTCCGCCTCAGGAGGCTGAACCAGCAGCCTGTGTAAAGTTCCCGGTGCTGTAGCCATGCCAGAGGAGAAGACCGGAGTGGACCTGGCTTCAGTATATGAGAGGGGACCGGGGGCCCTTCCGCCCATCGCGCCAGCCAGTCACACAACCCCAACTTGTCTGTGGGCTCTGGTTGTATGTGGCTGGGGTCTCCTAGGACTGATTTTGCGGGAAGGGCTGCTCACGACTTCGCTCTAACTTATGGGCTCTCTCAACTGGTGCATTCTATCACTAGAACACCAGAAATTGAGACCCACAGAAGCTCTATACTGGACCTTCTGCTGACTACGCGCCCGGATGAATACCCTTAAGGGTGGAAGCACCTCTCGGTAATTCGGACCACAGCCTCGTCCGGGCGCAAGTGTCACTCGCGCGGCCTGAACCACCGCGGCCACCTCAGTGGCGGCATGTGTGGCACTACAAGTCGGCAGACTGGGACGGACTGCGAGAATTCTTCGCGTCGTACCCGTGGAGGCAGCTTTACTTCTCTTCTGATGATCCAAGCTCCTGTGCAACAGCAGTCGCTGACGCGATTCTAGTGGGTATGGAATGTTACGTCCCCAACCGCTGGGTCGTGACAGGAGCGAGCAAACGCCCGTGGTTTAATAGGCCTTGCAGGGAAGCTAGAGACCGCAAGCAATCTGCATACAAGGCTTGGACCACGGCTCTTGCCAATAAGGATCCGAACATCGCTGAGGTGAAGCGGAAGTTGAATGCTGCTTCAAGGTCCAGTAAAAAGGCAACGTCTAGAGCAAAGTTTGAGTTTTGCTTGCGCGCTACCCATCTGGCAGTCGTGCATTTTGGTCGCTCGCTAAAGCTGCTGAGGGAAACTTCTGCCAGGCTTGCCTTCCGCCGCTGCAAAAATCCGACGGTAGTCTGGCCCATGGCGCTAAGGAGAAGGCCGATCTTTTGGGTAATCTCTTTGCGTCAAACTCGACTATGAACGACGGGAACGCCGAACCACCCATCATCCCCAGCTGTGGTGCTTCGATGACCTAAATTAAAATCACACAACGGGTGGTCCGGCACGAGCTTAAGTCCCTAGATGTTCGGAAGTCGAGTAGGCCGGACGGCATACCGGCGATGGTGCTTAAGCACTGTGCCCCCGAGCTGTGCCCTGTACTTACACGACTTTTCGCACTCTCATACTCCGCAAGGCAGGTCCCGGCCTCGTGGAAGACTGCATTCGTGCACCCTGTACTGAGGTACGGATCTGTCCTGTCACCTTTCTTAGGAAAGGTGACAGGACAGATCCGACCAATTACAGGCCTATCGCTATAACCTCCCTTCTCTCGAAGGTTATGGAGCGTGTTATTAATACACAACTCCTGAGGTACCTTGAAGGAAACGATCTACTGAGCAACAGACAGTACGGTTTTCGCCACCGTCGCTCTACCGGTGACCTTCTTGTGTATCTCACAAACCGGTGGGCGCAAGCCATCGAAAGTCGAGGTGAGGCACTAGCGGTCAGCCTCGATGTAGCGAAGGCCTTCGATCGGGTCTGGCACAAAGGTCTTCTTACGAAGTTGCCATATTATGGACTCCTCGAAGGATTGTGCGAATGGATCTCCAGCTTTTTGTCCAACAGAAGCATCCAAGCCGTCGTCGACGGCAGCTGCTCGGACCGCATGAACATAAACGCTGGTGTCCCACAAGGCTCCGTGTTGTCTCCGACGCTGTTTCTGCTGCATATCAATGACATGCTGTCTGATGGCTCCATTCATTGTTATGCGGGCGACAGTACCGGGGACACGTGTTACACGGGCCGTGCAAATATCCCTCAGTCCGAGGTGGAGAAGAGTCGCGAACAACTTGTGTCTGAAATCGAGACTACTCTCTCTGGAATATCCGATTGGGGACGACTAAACCTAGTCCAAGTCAACCCCACTAAGACACAAGTATGTGTATTCACCGCTAAGAAAACCCCATTCATTGTAGCGCCGCAATTCCTGGGCACACCGCTTACCATCTCCCTGAGTATAGGGATAATTGGTGTCGATATCTCCAGTGACGTCCAATACCGAAGTCATTTGCAGGACAAGGTTAACTTGGCATCAAGAACGCTCGGAGTGCTCAACAGGGCGAAGCAGTATTTCACTGCGGGGCAGCAACTCCTTCTTTATAAAGCACAGGTCCGGCCTCACATGGAGTACTGCTGTCACCTTTTTGCTGGAGCACCTGCATACCAACTTGACCCCTTCGACTCGTTGCAAAGACGGGCATTGAGGCTGGTTGACAATCCCATACTCACAGGTAGAGTGGAACCTCTTAGCCTTAGGAGGGATTTTGCCTCATTGTGTGTGTTCTGCCGCCTATACAATGGTTTGTGCTCAGATGAATTGTTAGACATGATGCCCGTAGCTACATTGTATCATCGCACCTCTCGCCATAGGCAGGGAATTCATCCCCACACATTGCGACCTGAGACGGTGCGCACTGTGCGGTATGAAAGAAACTTCATCCGACGCACACTCAAGCTGTGGAATGACCTCCCTGCTGCGGTTTTCCCAAGTGCCTACAATATGGAGTTCTTCAAGAGGGGCATCAGAAGGTTTCCCTATGGTCGGCAGCGCGAGTGTGACACCCCTGGTGTTGCATACGTCCATAGGCCACGGTAACCGCTTCCCATCAGGTGGGCCGTGTGCTTGTCTGCCAACTAAGTGGTATAAAAAATTTAAAAAAAACCCTCTACAAAAACAAGGGTGACCGTTCCGACTGCAACTCTAACCGCGGTATTTCGCTTTTGTCAGCCCTGGGAAAGGCCTTGGCCAGAGTCCTTTTAAACCGCTTAAAAGCTCTGTCTGAAAAGATACTGCCAGAAACCCAGTTTGGCTTCCGACCTGAACGAACCACCTCTGAAGCAATCTTTTCTGTGCGTCAACTGCAAGAAAATAGCAGAGAACAGGGTCGTCCGCTTTATCTCCGCTGTGTTGACCTGGAGAAGGCATTCGACAGTGTGCCTCGGGAAGCTCTCTGGATGATGCTTGGGAAGCTAGGGTGCAGGGAGAAGTTTGTGAGACTTCTTAGACTCCTGCATAACGACATGCAATGCTGCGTCGGTGTCGATGGTGAACAATCAAATTTCTTACTCGTTACCTGTGGGGTGAAACAAGGGTGTGTTCTAGCGCCCACACTGTTCACCAAGTACTTTGCAGTAATAGTCAGTGATGTTTTACGAACTCTTTCTGAGGGAGTACGCATCCGCTTCCGCACAGATGGCGGAGGATGGTCTTTTCAATTTGGCCAGACTTAAGACACGCACTAAGGTCTCCCCATACAATGATTACAGAAATCATGTATGCTTATGCTTTGTGGCAGAATCCCCTGATGGCCTGCAACAGCTAATGTCCAGTTGTCACCAAGCTTGCTGCAAGTTCGGCCTTAAAATCAGTGTCAAGAAGACGGAGGTGATGTCTCTGGACACACATGGTCACGAGACACTGTATACAGCTAGGTCAGGACATGCTCAAGCAGGCTGACCAGTTTTGCTATCTGGGGAGCACTATAACATCCAAGTGTGACCTTGATGATGAGATCGGCAGCAGGATCTATGCCGCAGCTGCGATATTTGGGAAGCTGCATTCCAAGGTTTTCTGCTCAAATGACCTTAAGCTGGCCACCAAAATATCTGTTTACATGGCAGTTGTGCTGTCAAACCTCTTATATTCCTCTGAGATGTGGTGTGTGTATCGGCACCACAAACGTACTCTGGATCGTTTCCACCTCAAGTGCCTACAGTCTATCTTTAAAGGATAAGTTGGGCTCGCCTAACTGTAGCTTATGTAACGTCAATCAATTACATTTTGCTGAAGTGTGTCCGGAATGAGGCTCAAAGAAAGCAATTATATTATTACGTGCACAGGGTACAAATAAATGCCGTGTACGCAACGAAGGAATTTATTAGCTCACCACAAACTAGACAATTAAATCACTAGTGCACACAGTACTCTTCAACAGTTCCAGTCGCTCGGTAGTTCACAGTAGTCCACAGTCGTTGCTCAGGTCACAGGTATAATCTTCTTCGGTTACTTAAGCTCGCTGTGTTTGTTAGCGATCTCAAAGACAGAATGAATGGTGTCGCTATGCGAGCGTGTTCATATACCTCTCAATTAGGAGGGTCGAATCATCTAGAAAATACGCGAGCGATAACTATCCACTCTCTTTTGAAGTTTGCCGCCGTCACTGAACTTTCGAGTTCATTCTCGATATTCACCTATTGTTTTCATTTATTCAAAAGAGTAGGTACTCGTAGGTAGGTTGTGACTTTGTGTTGACAATTCTAGATTTTTCTATGCCAATCGGTAGAGTACCTCGTCACTAACAATGCGTTTTTATTTCTTGACGATCCGGTTATTAGTTTTCGAGATATCGACGTCTGTCGTAACAATATGGTAACGGTAATAACAATATGGGCCTATGTAACAGTATCCTCGCTAGTCCAACTTCTGAGGAGCCGAAAAAATTGTATTCCTTAGCTAAGATTTGCTGTATAGATCATTGATTGAACACCATGTATTCAACAATTCCAATGAGGACGACATAGTCACGCTATGATTAAGACCTCAATCCTCAATAACAACTGAAGATTAAAAAAAAACTATCTATAGGTAATAATAGATCACATAAATAACCATTGTTAAAGCTTTCACTTTGGTGACAAACTTACATCACGGCCCGCACATGTCTGTTTGTTTAAAAACTTCGGCACGCGAGCGCGCTGAAGCCCGCCGCCCGCCCCGCTGTCCCTCGTGAACCCCGAATAGACCCCTCAGACACCGTACCTAGTGCCCGTTTAAGGATATTTAAGAGACGCAAGATTGTTGTCACGAAAACATGATAAAAACTTTACAAATTAAGTACGATATTCAATGGACACATTAAGATCGGTGAACTGAACTCAAAGTATACGTGGTAAAGTATACGCTGAACACTAGTGCCCTCCAAATTTCAGTCGGGCGACGGCCGAACTATATTATACGCTAAAAGGCGTTGTAGTGATGGAATTACGTCCATGCCAATTTTTCGCCCTAGCATTCTATTGATCATAAGGAACATTTGGGCTGAAAATGAGGGTCGGTTAATCTTGCGTCCGTATTTCGGACGCACAAAGTCAGTCGGACGCGGCATCATCGGTAAATAACGCCATGTAGGACGCAACATGTCCTTCAAGATTTATATATATATATATATATATATATATATATATATATATATATATATATATATATATATATATATATATATATATATATATATATATATATATATATATATATTATGCGGCAATAGATGATTAGTGAGAAGTCAGACGTCATCGGTTCAATAAGAACAAACTTGATATCATCTGATGGAAAGTAAAAGGAAGGAATTTGATACCTATTTTATTTATCATTTCCTTAATGTTTAGTTCAAAATACTCATAAAATCAGTGACATTTACGTTACATCCACTTCCCCTGAATTGCGTTTAAGGTCATGGAATTGTCTTTCAATTCTTATTATTGCTCATAAAAGTGAAGTCTCCAATTTCTTTTCTTAAGTTAAGTTACATACTGCATACATATACATACTTTCTTAAGTTACAAACTTAAAGTAACCGTCGGACTATTCGTGATTAAGTTATTGTATCGAATTTCAAATCACTTCGCCTTTCCGGAAAAGTATAAGTTTTGAGATGATGTTTCTTGTTTTTCGACTGGACTAGCCAATCTCTAACTAAACTTACATTTGTGTTCAAAATAACTACTGGAGAAATAAATTAATAAAACTTCCTTAAATAGAACGCCTGTCGAACTTAGGTGGAAAAGTTCAGAGTTGCGACTCGTAATATTTCCGTTCAGCAAACTACGTAACTTTACCGGTAGCTACAACAACACTTTATAAACGACTGAATTTATTTGGATGAAATTTTGTTTAATGTGAAGTATTATTTGTATACATCTTTCATACATACACAATCAGATCGCGTAGGCGATACTGCAATTCCAACAAAATTATAAGTAACAGAAAAAAATATTTTTAGGTTTGCTCACATAAAGTATGAAAATTTACACTTACGAAGTATTTAAGCTAATTTCCATGTAACACAGTTGTAGATCACTATTCTGCCGCTCCGAGAGCTGCCTGTTCAGCGAGTGTAACATCTCTCTAACAATTTCTTCTAGCTGTATGTGTTGTGTGTGGAGTGCAGCCATGTTTTCCGATATCTGTGTCAGCGTGTTCATGTCTTCAGTCAGAGTCTCCACCTCGTGCATTATCCTCTTTAGGTTCTCGTCTTTAGCTGGAAGAAGATAAAAAAATCATATAATCTACATGTTTATTATATTACTCCATATATGTCCAGTGACAACGGGACTCTGTTTAAAGGACATGAGATGACGAAAGAAACACAACAAAAAATGGAGACTGGAAATTAATTTGAAAAAAAATACTATTTATTTTCACGTTTGGCAACAGGGACTTTTTAAATACCCTATCCATAATTATTTTCGTAACGCCTGCTGGTTGCGGGTACCCGTGAACTAGCCTTTTCATAAAATGATTGAAATCTTGCAGGCAATTTTTAATCATTTCATGAAAAGGTATCAAATATCATACACGACAAATATCTGTTTAGATATGTCAATGACAGTCTCCACTTCTTCAATACATTATTTGCAATTAATGTTGTTAAAAAAGCAGGTTTAAGTGAACGCTCTGAAAACGACACGCATTTTACATAGGTAACGTAACACTTTAATTTTACATAATGTTCAATAGATTTCTTTTAATTTCAAAGTTCGTAAATGTGTTATCGAAGTTCGACTTTATACAGGATGTCCTGCGTTTATACGAGAACGATAAACTTCGGTGCGAATCTCATGGTCACTGTAACAGCTCCTACTAAAACTATATTTATTGCTTTTGAAATATTTAAAAAAAGCAATATTTTAAGAAAGGTGTTTTCCGTCAGATCTTAAGAATTATCAGTTTATGCTCATTAATGACTATCAATTCATTGCGATGATATAATATTTCTTATGTACTGCTCTTTATAATTTCGATCAAATAAAATTCCTGACTCTGCCCGAAGTTCTGAGATATTTTACTAAAAACCCAACCAATAACTTTGCACTTATGTATCCTTGAAGAGGTAGACAGAAGAGTATTAATTCGTTACTTGGTGTATTTTGGCTTTTAACCCTAAACCGTGAAAGAAGAGTCTGCACTAGAGCCTCGTCTGCTCAAGAGCACCAGCTCGAATTCAGATTCAAATTCAACCTAACCTGCAGAAAAATATACCAATATTGATTTGCAAGTTAGGTTGAATTTGACCTCAAAAATCTTGTGGTATTCCACTAGTAGGTCGTGTATAACTTGTGGTCCCATTTTCTAGTGGGACCACAAGTCATGAGTTTTTATATTAGTAGAACCACAAGTATGGTAGGATCACGAGCCAGAAATCCCCATTACCCAGCTACCATATCTCAAATGATGTCGTCACAGACATACGTATACAGTAATCGAAACAATACCTATCCGTATTTCCCGTCAGATGTTTGTTTCCAATGGTTTCCTCTCCAATAACGAATTTGACGTCTAAGTAATTTTCCAATAACTATTATATACGTTTCTTATTTGTTTGTATTCTTGGATGCTTTCGCACGATCTTCTTTCATTTGATGGTTGCTATTTCTTTTTTGGCGTGTGTAATAATGTTTTTGGTAAATTTTTACTTAAAATGCTAATACTTGGGTTTGAAATGAGAAGTATCAGCCTGTCGCTTAAAATCGAATTTACTAATAATAAGAAACATTTTTGTTGGAATGCCATAAAACTTACGTATAGGTATGCCTTTCCTTGTTCGACTTTCCATAGCTAAGCGTAATAGACATGTCGGATTTAGGAAGGGAGGTTTAGGTAAATCTCAGGCTAATAATCAAATTTACATTACTCCGAACAGTTCAAATATTTTTAGTTCTTATAATGTTGCAGACAGACGGCCAGAGTTTCTACATGTTTATAATAAATCCGGAAACCAAAATGAGAGAAGTAACAGATATTCACTATATTTATAAGAGTCATAACATATTATATAAGAAATTTAGTGACCAGACGATTATCACTATTTCAACAACGATAATATTTATTTCTGTGGTTCTCGTAAATATACAAAACACAGAAACTAAAGAGCAGTCATAATATGTCAACATCTATATCATATTTATTGATACGAAGAAAATAAATGGTCTGGTTTCTGGTTTGCAATTTTCTTTTATCTAAGTCCAAAGCTATTTGTTACATCGTAAACACATAAATAAACGCTTTTTTATTTTATCGGTAATTTTATTTTTAACATGCTTGCAATTTGCATTTTAAGAAATGTTTCAATCTTTCTCGAGAAGGTAAACGGAAGGTAGGACGGCCCCTAGTTAGATGTTCGGAAGACCTGAAAAAGGTGGCTGGGACAGACTGGATGCGGAAGGCAGGGGATCGGATAAAATGGTGCACATTGGGAGAGGCCTATGTCCAGCAGTGGACTGCATTGAGCTAATTCATTAATTGATTTCAATCTCAAAACTTTGAAATTGTAATATCACCTGGATGACCTTTTAAAACAATTTTTTGAATAAAACATAAACATACATACATTCGCATAAACTTTTGAAAATATCATGTGAAACTAAACAATCTTAAGTTTAAATTAGGAGGTAGGACACGACGGGAAGTACCCTATAGAATACCATACAATAATTCGTGTTGTGTTCCCGGTGGTGAGTAGGGTAGCCAGTACTCACTGGAGAGTTTTGGTGCTGTCAGTGGGAAGACCAAAAGCTTGTCCAGTTTTGAGTTTTACACTTATGGCACAGAAACTCTCTGTACTTACAGGGTTGGCAGCGGTGTGCGTTTTAGTCGGTTCGAGTCCGACATAACCTCTCCCACCGGCTCCGGTGGGGAGGGATCCGTGGGGATTTTGCGGACGTAAAAAAAAAGTGTGACTCCCTTGGTTTTGCACACGTCTATAGGCCACGGTAACCACTTTCCACCAGGTGGGCCGTGTGCTTATCTACCGCCTAAGTGGTATAAAAAAATACAGGACGTAACGATAGTGAAAAAGGGACTTAAAAATTACCTTTTACAATTTCGAGATCTGCTAGCGAAATCCTCATGAGTAGTTTGTACTTGTTGCCTTCCATCTGGCTTGCAATGTTGCTTTGATATGTCCTGAAATTATTTCAGCATTAAGCATAGGTCGTAAAAAATTTCATAGTATTGAGGTATATTGTCCGGTACTTCGTCTTGATCTTGTTTTTCGTGACTGTAACACACTCAATGTACATCAATACTTACGGAGTAGGTTTCTTTATAGTCCCAGTTCTTCTCTTAACGCTAGTAATCAACAGCGTATCATTAAATAAGAACAGAGCCCTATCTTTAATGGTCCCTTGTGCTGATGGCATCGTTACCGTTTCATGTCTTATAAACACACGGTCTGTTGTCACCAGATTAGATAGACCCTCGATCATCTGCTCCAATTCTCTTAATGTTTGTTGCTGTTGTTCAAATTCTAAACTTTCTCTTTCTGTACAATTTATAAGTTCTAATAATTCATGGATTTCTTTTTGAGCTTCTAGTAGAAGTTTGTGATCTGGATGTGATTGGTCTGCAAAGATAGATATATATTTTTTATATAATTACTGACATATTGCCACATTTTTAATAAAATAATAGCTCTAATCGAACCAAAATCTGTGAATAGTATCTGTTGAAAATTTATCACAACCGTTGCTATTCACCGTTTTAATCAACGTTCAAAATGTTGCAATTAATTAAACGAAGTAATTTATTAGAGCCCCACCTTTATAATAAAACATCCTTCAGAATTGGGCTCTGAGAGGCTTCATTAATAACTTAAGTACACAAAATTTACTTGCCACGTTCTAAGGGTATTGTTATCCAAAATGAGCTGAGTGATTAAGCCTATGCTTATACTGCCACACAAAAGAGAAAATGACAAATTCAGAATTTGCACCTCCGAATTTTGTATAATGTAAAGTTATTAGAAGTATTCTGCAGGTATTTAAATCAACAATAAGACAATTATTATACCGGTTGCTTATATAAAAGTGTCTGAAGATTTTGCTAAGTACTTCAGGTTTTCTTAACAATTAACTGTCAGAAATATGCTTAAATTGTACATAATAAATACCTACACTTTATTTGGAAACTTTTGAACTTCTAAACGAGTACTCCTCACACATAACATTGCTTACCTGTATGTTTGATCAACCTTTGTATCAGCAACTTATAACTCGGAAACTTCTGTACTGGTTTGATGAGTAAATTATCCAATGACAGTTTTCCTTTATGATCCCTTGCCATAGCATCAAGAAATTTGGCAAATACAGGTCTTGATGCTGCAGCAATTTTTATCGTCTCTTTTGCCTTCTTTAAGTTGTTGATAAAGGACATGTATGTGTCCATTACGGTGGGTTTTGTGAACTGAAAATTAACATGTCATCGAGATAAGCAAATAATTTTAATTTATTCGTAGAGAACTTAGTTTTTTTACCTGTACCTAGTACATGTACTATAATATGATGTTGTCAAACTAACTACGGACGTATTCAGACTTCTACTAAACCAATAACATCAAAATACTCAGTCACGGAAAATTGATGATACCAATACGTCAGATCTTGACTAATGATAACTCATATAACCTACTATGACAACAACAAATAATGCTTATCTTGACTACCTACCATTATTATAATGAAATCGACGTTTATTTGCTACTATTGTTAACCTTAGCACACCCATTTTCGATCCATCAATCGCAACAAGAACGTCAAACACAATGCCATTAATGCTAACGCATAAAAATAGACCTCATTGTCATGGAACATAGTGATATTTGCTTGAAGAGTAGAATTTTATTACATGAATAAATAAAGTAATGCGAAAAGCACACAATACTGGTAAATACAACTTTTGTAAACTCGTCATTTTGGGGACGGAAATTGAATTTGAGAATTTGAGATTCTTTTAAATTCAATTATGCTTGTGGTGATGGAGAAAGTATACAGGTATCACCACCTCATCTCATTCGAAGGGTGTCGTAAGAGGCGACCAACGGAAAAATACGCAGATGATATCATTGCGAGAGAAGGAAAACTTGAAATAAAACCCTGTACCAACCCCTCTGGCCAGCGTGGAAACAGTAGGCCAAAGCTTACCAACATTAGGAGAGGCCTAGTGCAGCAATGGCCTGCGATGGGCTAGGCTTTTTTCATATTATTTTCTGCGCAATGTAATCCTTAGCGAATTGAAAGGGACTAGTAACCCACAACACAGGGAATCCTGATGTGGGATCGATGGCTACAATCAATGTATTTGATTTATTTATGAGGCATTAAAATTATTATCAATATTTTCACTTAATGCTTAATTCCAGTCAATTCAAGTGACTTCACCTCGTCGTAAACTATAGCTAAGTCTAAAGAATGAAGGCTACAATTATGAATGCTAACAATGAAAGAATAATGCTAAAATAGTGGTGTTAAGTATAACAGCCCCAATAGACATATTTTCAAACACCTCGCTTTTTCACAAAGATAAAATTGTTACATCATAGTAAGTTTTAATAAATATATTATTTAAAAAATAAAGCGTTTAAGCTAACTAACTTAACATTGAAATATATTTTACTACTTACTACGTCTAAAAATACATCTCCAACTTTTTGTTGCAGGTCCCATTGTTCTAGTCTTCTTCTCAATTGTTCCAAGAACACTTCATGTACGTTCAGAATTCCAGGTACTTGGTAGAATATTTCGTCTACTTGAAAGGCGTCCAGGAGACCAGCATTCTCTGGACTTTTCAATGGTTGGAGGTATTTCTGGGTGAAAAAAAAACTCGATTAAGTATATTTACATTCATTTTTACAGTTGGTGCAAATTATGTAATTATTTGTAAATACGTAAATAATGTAAAAGTTACTTCATGTAGGAAATCCTCAACGCTCTACGAAACTGTGGTTAACAATGTAAATAAACGTAAGGTACAACATATTGATAAGGATAGTGGACGGTGGTCAGATAGGTATAGATTTTATAGATCAACAAGTTTGAATTCAATATATCTGCGCCAATAAATACCACAATACCATCATAATAGGCGGTAGTAACATACTTAATATACATGCCTTCATAAAGAGGCAATTAGGAAATCTATGTATACATCCGAGATTTCAAGTCTTAACAAGCATGAATTCACTGTTGGTTCATTAGGCTTAGGCTGAATAAAGAGTTGCGTTGCGTTGAAAGATGCGTTTTTAGGACTACACTAAATTTGTTTCATGGTACCAATTGTGCAGAGATATGGATATAGATCAGGACTCCTAGTAATTCAGATATTTAGTAATTCAATAAAGGGCTCCTGTATAGTCCAATCCCAGTCAGGTTTACGCGATATACACGTGTCAGTACCATCGTATATGTTTAGTTATAAACAACAACCCACTCGTGAACGATCTACGTCATATTATAAAAACTGAAGCTTTTAGACGTTTTTATGCGCAAGTAGAGCTAAAGAGCTGTCACTCGTGCGTTATTGACCTCACACCCTTTTAAAAGGAGATTAAACCGTCCTCAGTTATAGAAACATAACACTAAGCAGTGATTTAAGGTGTAGAAAAGTAATTTTTGCTAGGGCTGTTGATCAGGTCGATTTATTACTCACCTAAGATTGATAATTTTAGATCGCTACTCCAATTGTGTTGGACTATTCGTGGTGATAAAAGGATGATACTACTACTATCATCATTAGGTCTAACGCCTACAGTAAATTAGGCAACAATAGAATTTAATAATTTAAGAGTTGTCCGAGCGCCCGCAATCTCAGGGAGATTGCGAAGCGTATGGTCAACGCTCCACGTGTCCAGAGGGCTGGCCTTTTCTTAGGTCAGAGAACAAGCATATGGCAATATACAACGTGGCAATGCTGCTAGTTTTCTGGGAACGCTACCACAAGAGGAATGCGTTGTGAAGAAATTCCACGACGCATTTTAACTTTTGTTTTATTTAATTATTATTTTTTATTAATGTAAATATTAGCATAGATTTAATTAATCATCATTTATCAATAGTAATAAATAAA
The DNA here is from genome assembly GCA_963662185.1 of Eilema griseolum. Lineage (NCBI taxonomy): Eukaryota > Metazoa > Arthropoda > Insecta > Lepidoptera > Erebidae > Eilema > Eilema griseolum. The sequence goes on from OY759250.1 coordinate 6,061,026, forward strand.
TGAAATGATGCATTAGAAAAAATAATAATTAGGTATATTCATCGTATGATATAGTAAAAAATATAAGTAACAATGTAATTATTTTCGCAGTTCTCAACCAAACAACAAATGGCGGATTCAGACCAAACAACTTGAAGCCTAAATCTATTAAATAAATTCACAAGCTATAAAGCGTTTTCAACTTTTATAACCAAGGTTCCAAAAACTCTACGAAACTCGTGATCAGCGAGTATCTGTAACAGCCCCCATCCAATAAAGCTTATAAGCACAAATGTTATCAACAAAGAAAAAAACCCCAATATAATTTTATGAATTTTATAACGGTAATAAAAACGTACGGTAAGTAAAGCCTACAACTCGTAAATGTTTCAGTGCCACAAAAACTTGAGTCTCATAAAATTGTAGGCAAAAATTTCTTATCTGGGTTTAGTGAATACATTTTGTGTCAAACATAAAATTGCTTTGATGTAGACTCGCAAGTTTGACAGCTTGGTTACCCTAATCAAACAGGAAAGGATTGCACAAAGATACGAAGGTAACATCGTATCGTTAAACATGGAAATGTATTCGGAAAAGTCGTTAAGATTGGTATTGTGGAGAGGTAAAGCAGAATCTAGATGAGAGAATCTTGTCATATTGTCAGGAAGTTTGAAAACTTGGAGAGATTTAGTTTTATACAGAGTTGGCGGCATATATCTGGAAGTAGGCTAAAGCGTAGTCATATTAATAGAATAGAACTCGTTGCTGTTTCTTGTACATGTAAAGAGGCTAATCGGTACACTAAAAAGCGTTGAAACATTATTGAATTTGTATTTCGTCACAAACCGTATGACAATTAGTAGATATTTTAACATAACTAAATTATAGGTTTAATAAATGCTATTTATTTTTAGAGATAGTAATGTAAGAGCGAAGCTAGTGCAGCTAATCGTTACAAACAATATCACTCTAGTTATTTTTAGAGTAAATACTCAGTACTTTTAAGATGTGAAATCATACTTACACCAACTTACAACTCAGCTACATAACGTCTCATCCACACAAAAATCTTCCAACGACCGCCACAGCCTTGAACTATAAGCGGAACCTTGAAAATGTCTGAAGCAGACCCTAAACTGACCTAGAAAATAATTACTAGTGCCACCCGACACATTTCAACACGGCTCTGTTAGGCTGTCCTTCGGCTGACAAGGTTGAGGTGTCTGAGGGGTGGGGGTGTCTGACTGTGACAATAAGCGCGAATCACAAGGCGGAAAAGTAATGCAGACAATCTACTTGGATAACTGTTGTATTTTAGATGTAGTTTTTCATACGTGTGTAATGATGGTATCTGTAGGTATGATACTAACTAATCTGATTATTGACATACAACTTTTTTTGACGAATAAAAAATACGTGGTAGATTACTCCTTTTTTATTTAATTACAAATCGTATACACAAACACATTCGTCATAAAAATGTCAAATATTAACTCTAGAGTTTTTCCGTGCATTAGTGCCACCAATGGTCAAATGGATCAAAATAACAGTTTTTATACACAAGGTGAAAATGTAATTACTTAGGAGATATAATACTGCGGTGGCGGAGCGTCTCGCGCGCCTCCCCATTTCCGGGGACGAGTTGGGGACTCTGTGGTTCCCACACCCGAGGAGAGGACTAGATCGAGAGAAATGGCCCTGTGTCGGCCGGGGTACGAGGGATATGCCTGTTAACCTCACCTTCGGCAACCAAAAACGACCCACAGTCTTTGTGCGTTTTGGTTGGTTCGAGTCCGACATAACCTCTCCCACCGGCTCCGGTACCGGGGGGATTTGCGCACGGAAAAAAAAGGAGATATAATACAAAAATGAGTTGACACGTCACGGTGGCCACACCGCCCGGTCCGTATTTGATGTTATTTTTACCCGACTGTGAAGAAGGGTTATGTTTTATATATATTTGTAATATTCTTTATTACCTCATATCTTCCAAACTACTTCTAGTTCTTCAATTAATAATATCGTCTCGGTAACCCAAGTGTTCTTAGATAGGTGATGCGTAAAATAAACCAACATGGCCGCTGTAATACTTACGTTATAGATTAAAGGAAAAAATAATTAAATTGGGTAATTGCAAATTAAAGGGCTTATCGCGAGGATTTGAAAATGGTATATCATGATCCAAACAAATTTGATAGCAGGCGGTACTCATTAATTTTCTTTCGGTCTATACCTAATTGGCAAATGGGCACCGCCTACTATCAAAATTGTTTCGATCTTTTCAGCTTCAGGCGAGTTTTTTGGTTTTATTACTATTTAACTACATTAATCCCGACGTTTCAGCACTTAGTGTCATTGTGATTGTGGCTGCTGAAAAGCAACCGAAATGTCTGAGCTGCAGTCAGGTTATATATCGAGTGTAGGTACGTATTTTTTTTCCTGTATTGTTTACATTTATATTCATGTTTTAAGATTCTTAGTAATTATTTTTGGCTTAAATCATTACTAAAACATCTACTCGAGTAGATAACGTTGGATAGGAACAGTGTCTGCCAGGTCCACTAGTGAGATTATTATCTTGAGTTATCGTTCAAAATTAAATCTTTTGTTTCAAATTGACAAAGTTCTTTTTCTCTTTTCAAAAAAAATAAGGTTTAGGTATACAATGGGATTGTAAATGCAGAGACTATAAAAGGCTTGGTTTTTATATTTACTTGCTGCCTACGTATCATAACAATAAAAGAGAGATACTAAAATATGGATATAAGCTTTGCGAACCCATAAAAATGTTCAGCACGATGTTTTACAACGAACCCACGAAAGTTTGAATTTGCAATATACTCTTTCTTTTTAGTGCTTTAGTACTTATAGGAAAAAAGGAAGATAGGAGGTAGGACACGGCGGTATTTGGGGGCATTGAGGCTGGTTGACAATCCCATACTCGCAGGTAGAGTGGAACCTCTTAGCCTTAGGAGGGATTTTGCCTCACTGTGTGTGTTCTACCGCCTATACAATGGTTTGTGCTCAGATGAATTGCTTGACATGATGCCCGTAGCTACATTCTATCATCGCACCTCTCGCCATAGGCAGGGAATTCATCCCCACACATTGCGACCTGAGCCGGTGCGCACTGTGCGGTATGAAAGAATCTTCATCCCACGCACACTCAAGCTGTGGAATGACCTCCCTGATGCGGTTTTCCCAAGCGCCTACAATATGGGGTTCTTCAAGAGGGGCATCAGAAGGTTTCTTCATGGTCGGCAGCACGAGTGTGACACCCCTGGTGTTTCATACGTCCATAGGCCACGGTAACCGCTTCCCATCAGGTGGGCCGTGTGCTTGTCTGCCAACTTAGTGGTATAAAAAAAAAAAAATCCGCCCAATTGAGTAGTCCGACTGGGGAAGTACCTCCGCCCTACAGAATACCGCGGCTATAACAACTTCGTGTTGTGTTCCCAGCGGTGAGTAGGGTAGCCAGAGCTCAGTGAAGAATTTGTGCTGTCAGTGGGAAGACTAAAGGCTTGTCCTGCATTATCTTCTGCACTGACGGCACAGAAACTCTGTACTTACAGGGTTGGCAGCGCGACTGTGACTCCTCTGGTGTTACAAACGTCCATAGGCCACGGTAACCATTTTCCATCAGGTGGGCCGTGTGCTTGTCTGCCACCTAAGTAGTATAAATAAAAATAAAAAAATCTATGGATCAAAGGGGGAATAGAAATAAAATGGTCAGTTCTTTCAACACACGTCAATTAGACTTCGCCTCGCCTGGTAATAAGCTGAAGGATAAATCTCAGAAAAGATGGTCATTATTAATCACTTTTTTTTTAATTTTTACTTTTCTTACTTTTCTCTTAAGTGAAATAGTATGGATTAAATTCTATGTAATGATAAACAGTATTATCAAAAATTTGGTTGTATAGGTACTTGTTTAGTAAAAGAAATTGTTTAATAAAATCCCCTCTTTCAGTAGGTATATTATACCAACATTGAAGACCCCTTGGTTTCCATTATTCTGTGGTATTTGTAATGGACTTAAAGAGGTTTTATGTTCGTCAGTATGTATTTCTGTCGTTTAAGTCTGTAATAACGCACCCGTGTGGTTGTGGGTGTGGTAATGAACTGATTTATAAAAGTTCGGGATCATAAAAAATAATGATATTTGAGATTAGATCGATATACACTATACAGCCCAGACAGCATCTGTGGTGTGGTGGTACTGAACACGGCCGCTAAGTAGGAGGTGCGGGTTCGATTCACAGAGTTTCAGAGCAATTATTTGTATGCATAAATATGGGTCTTTGTATTGGTCTAGTTGTGCCTAGGAGCCTAGGACCCACTTTAAGCCGTCGGTCCCGGTTGCCAAACGAATATCTATTGCAGTCGTTACGGGTTGTTGGAGTCCTAAAAAGTCCAACAGCTGGTCTAGCTGCAATGCTTCGATATCGCTTTAAGGTTTCCAGGTCATATGGCAGTCGCTTCACAGAAAATATCGAAGTTCAGCCAAATCTGGTAAAACAGACACAGCCCCCCAGGTGAAAGATGTTTGTTATTCAATCACGCTCTACAGGCTGAAAGGTACAGATAAGGTCATGAGTTATGCTTAGTTAACACATGGCGCTGTGTAATATGTCCTCTAGAATATTTTTCTGTTAGTGATCAAAGCGTCAACACCAGGCATTGAAGGTATGTGAGGAGTATCATTTGTAAATTCAGCCTTTATATTTTTAGATGACACCATGAATTACTCAAAAGAGCAACGCTCGATTAGCGGGCACGCATATTTCGAAAACAATCGAACGCATAATCGGTTTGGCGACTATTTCCATTTCATTACGTATTGGGCAATATTGGCGTAATCCACAGATTTGCTGTGGGCTGGATAACACAAGGTTTTCGTGCCTTTTCTAGGTTCTATTCTAGTCTAACAGTACTAGGAAGCCTGTGAGCGCCGAGAGCAGTGAAAGCTCTCCCAATATATGTAAGTACAGAGGTGTCACATGTCACAGGTGGATTGTTACAATTTGTCAAAAAAGATTTCAGTAACGGTGTAATAAGTTATGTTCAACGTCCTTAACTAGGTTTTCACTTCACATATGTGTCGACAACGCATTCGCATTTTCGACATTCTACACAACTATCTAGACCCATACTAAGCATAGCTTAACTAGTTTGTGTCATGGAATCCAGAATGCGGATAAACATAGGTACTTAGATATTTTTTTTAAATACATACATATTGACGTTTTATAAGTTCCGATTTAATGGTCTATGCAGAATTTTTGTCTTTGACTTTGATTTTATTATACATAGAAACACATGCAGATAGACATATTCAAGCATACAAATATTTGCACTGAGTGGAAATCAAACTTGGGCCCCCTGCGTAGCAGTCGAATATTCTACCTCTACACCACAGCTGAGGTAGTTGTAATTTTTGACGTTTAGCAGATTGAGATTAGATCGAGATTGAATTGTGAACACATTTTTATTATGAGCATTGGTCTGATTGCAATTCAGATGCTCTTACCCTACAGCCACATAGTAATTTCCACATTCCTCTCACGTAATCCATCATTCAATACGTAAATTATTGAATCGGCTTTTCGCCAGCACATTAACTTCTAACAAAGAAAGCAATGACAAGTGGAAGATTGATCGCCATCTGCGACATCCCTGAACTGCCTTTGAGTCCATTAATATAGCGAATTTGTCACTCCGCAGTTCATTCCGACGCGATTCTCTGAGTTATTATAATAATTTTATGACTAACATTTCATCTGATTTTAGAATTTGTGGAAAATATTATAGGGATATTGAGGAAGAATTTGCGATTAACTATCTACTGCATAAAATATTTACAGCTTTCGTTGGTTTGGCAGTACAATACAGTAAGTATGCGGTTTTAATTTTGATATCCAAATTTGAGATCAGTATTTACCATGACGTGTTATTAAGGTTTGTTTTCGGAGTGAGAAATGGGGATGGAGTTTTACACTTTTTATGTAGGACACGTGAATTAATTCACCACGACTGATAGTAAGCTCAAAGCAATGTCTCAAGAAAGAGGATCATTATTGCACACACCAACAAGGTTACAACGGTGACTCTCAGCTTGATGGCCTCACCTGATGCTTTATCAGACCCCGCTTAAAGGACTGTGAGAAGAAGAAAACACATGCTGGTAAAAAATTAACAGCTCCATTTCTCTTCCTCGCCCAAAATACTAAATTTTATATCATATTAGAGTAGGCAAATAGATCTTCTTGACAAGTTGAGTAAGTCGACACGAGTAAAGGTGGAAGGATGGTGGAAGGTGAACACCAGAAAACACCAGAGGTGTCGGTACTTGCTAGACTAAGTCTGATAACATTATTTCTGTATTAGGGAAACAGTTCTCTCGCCTTGCTCACAGCTTTGTTGGGATGCGTAAACGCGTGGGTTACCACCGCCTCCTTCTGCGAGCAAGCAATGTTCGAGAAGGAGGCAACGGAGAGGGTCCAGGGAGACTGTGATGATCTATCTTCCGACCATACAAGTAGAAGATTCTTACCTTAACTAATATCTCCAGAGCCTCGACATAAGACTTCTCCGTCTCGTACAACTCCACAACGACATGTGTTCGTGTGTCCTGCAACAAGGAGAAAGGAAATTAAGAGGTGACTCAATACGTGGACCTATGTGGATACTTCAATAACGAAGGTTACGGTACGAACACAAATTATGTCCTTATTCTGATTTGCTCACTACTAAAGGTCTAGTGGTCTGATGGATACATAATAAAAATTAAATACACTTGCACTCCGGGAGTGCCGGCAAAAGTAAAAGAACCTCTACTCTCGTGGCAACAAATCAGAATGGTTTCGATAACGGTAACAGTGTCGCGAACTCAATGATTTTTTCACAATTTCAAAATGCAAATGTCCATGTCAAAATGACAAACGAGTTTAAGAAATTTTCAATTAAAAAGAACCCGACTGCTGTCTAAAAGATTGACATAAGTTTGATAGCAGGCGGTACCCATTTACCAATTATAAACTGAAAGAAAATTTACGGGTAACCGCTGCTATCAAATTTGTTTCGATCTTTTAGACGGCATGGCAGTCGGGTTTTATTTTTTATTAATAATTTATTTTATTTTAAACTTTTTAGCTATGGTTATATATTTTTGAAATTTCCTTTGAATTCCTTTCATTTTGATACCCTACTCGATAATTTGAGAAAAGTTTTAGTTTCTCGTCTGTCATTTTAGCACTAAAGATCCACTGGATAGATTTTGTTGACATATTATGTACCAAATGATACTCGGGAGACGAATACCTTTCATTTCAGACCCAGATCTAGGGGAACCATACAATCTACATACATATGCGTGTAAAACAGAACACTTGCTGGCGCAGTTGCGTATAAATAAATAATAGTTAATTTTATTACCTGCAAACTTTCAGCATTTTTTAATAACATGACAAAGACTTCGCACAGATAAAATCATTTAAATATAAGCCATTTAATTTACATAAAAATACAGAAGGGATATAAAGCACGCACCTAAACGGTACAGTTAGCAACATAAATATTCATAATAAGAGTGTTCCTATTATAAGGCAAATATCGGGTACGAATATCAGTACGAAATATCTTCACGTGGTATAGGTATTTGGAATAATAATGTTCAGTATATACTCGTACATGTAGAATGTTTTTGCACATTATGATATTCATAAACTCCAAGCCTCTCCGCGCCCCGGGGAGCATGAAATATGATAAGATAGATGATATTTTATACATTTTTGAAAGGTCAGAGTTTATCCAGTACGTGTGCCTACGCCAGGAAAGTTAAGTAGGTGGTATGCTCTATTTTACAGTAAGAAACTTGACATGATGCCCACAGCAACATTCTATCATCGCACCGCTCGCCGTAGGCAGGGAGTTCATCCTCACACATTGCAACCTGAGACGGTACGCACTGTGCGGTATGAAAGAAACTTCATCCCACGCACACTCAAGTTGTGGAATGAACTCCCTGCTGCTGTCTTTCCATGCGCCTACAATATGGGGTTCTTCAAAAGGGGCATTAGGAGGTTTCTTCAGGGTCGGCAGCGCGAGTGTGACGCTCCTGGTGTTGCACGAGTCCATAGGCCACAGTAACCACTTCCCATCAGGTGGGCCGAGTGCTTGTCTGCCACCTAAGTGGTATAAAAAAAAAGAAAGGCCGATAGAAACTTTTACTCCCTTAATATTTTTCATTTCTTTTACCCAACGAAAATTCCTCAGCAGCTGATGCCCGCGACTTTGCAATGGAACTTATTTTAAGGATAAAAGTTGACAAATATTATTCCTAACTCTATCCCTGTGCCAGATCCGTTCTGACAATTGAGCATGATTGAATAATAAACATACAAACATCTCATTTAAATTTATATTATTAGTAAGTTACAATTACATATTAATTCCTTTTTTCACATCCCTTTTCGACTGTGAAGCTAAGCGATGAACGAATCCCGGGTTTGACTACCGATGTGAACCCACTGCTAACATCCCCACTGTTAATAAGATTAATAATAATTTCGGTAAGTATCATTTCCAAGCTCAAATTTATAAATTATCATTCATTGTAAAAAAAAAAAAAATCTTAAAACAAAACCTCTTTAAAGAAGTCATTCCTAAAACTTTCCTAAATGCAAGGAACACTCGTAGATTTAGAACAGCAAAATTGTTTTTAATTAGACCAACCTGTGTACTTAGGAAATAAGTTTGGAATTGCTGTGAAATTTTTATGGTAAAGTTTTCGCTACAAAAGGCCCTCTGCGAATTTCGGAAGATTTTGTTTTTATACCACTTAGGTGTGTTTGTAGGGAAGTGGTTACCGTGGCCTATGGACGTATGCAACACCAGGGGTGTTACACTCGCGCTGCCGACCACGAAGAAACCTTCTGATGCCCCTCTTGAAGATATTTAGGCAGGTCGAAGTCTTTGAAGTCATGTTAACTTAGTTAATTGTACAGCATGAAATGGCTCTTGATAAAACCATATATTGACATTATTATTATGACAGGCGTGGCGTGCAGATCCCCGATTCTACTAACGCATAACCACTGTCATACTGTCAGACACTGCAAAAAAAAGACAGAAAATTTTAGCCTTTATTGTTATACGTTAAAGTCCAAAATGATATGAAAAGCGTTTCATTACACTTTTGCATTTGCTCTGCAAAAAGCCTTGTAGTTTTGGACTTTAACGCCATTGCTTTAAAGTCTAAAATGAAATCGATATTTTAAGTGCCATGACAGTGGTTTTGCTGTAGCAAAATCGAGGCCCAGGCCGCTTTTCTAAATTATTTAAAGTGGATTCACGTATAAAAGTTTACTCTATATTTAATTTGGTTAGGTTGTTAACCAAACGTAAACAATCTTGGTGTGTCTTTTATATATGTTTTATTTATTCAAAAACTCAGTTTATTAATATTTTTCTATTTTGAAACTATGAAACCCTAAGAAACATTAAGAACCACTAGTTAGTCAGCCTAGTGTACATGTTTAAATATTCTTTAAATAGTTCCTTGACATATTTTTTATTTTTAATTTTTTTATTGTTGACATGTATCTTCTGACTTCTTTGAGATCTTTGTTGACACTGATATATAACTGACATATTTGTATTTGTATTGAATTGGTTGTTTTATATTTTTTATTAGCATTTGATAATTCTATTCAATACATACATTTGATAATTTTTAAAGTTTTTACAATTTGATAATTTGATAATTTTATTTAATAATACTTAAGAAAATATATTATATTCTTGCATGCCAACAAGGTAGGCCGAAGAGGACTTTTAAAATGTACTTAATACCTTTGTAATACCTTTGGTCAGCAATAAATGATTTTGATTTGATTTGATTTGATTTGAGATCGATAACGAACACAGAAAAAAAAATGTGTTTTCACAAAAATTCACTACAAGATTGTTTTCGTTTACTTATAAATACGTAATTGAATGAAATATACAAAGAATACAAAATAGATGCTTTTGTCCAGAAATTGGGCACCAAGCACGCATCAGTTACCTTTTTCAGGTCAACCCTATATCTTGCTAGGTGGCTTTCCTCTTGCGTTCTATGCCGTATGCCGTGATTAAATACATTGAGTTATTAATATTAAGGTAATATTTTCGCGTTCAGTAAAAATACTGATTGTGCATCTAATTAAGTTCAGAATGATCACCACCCACCCCGAAATGGATAGGTAATTTTTTTTATAATTGGTTTGTTGTTTGGTTGCTAACTAACTACTTACTTGCAGTAGTTTGTTGGTGCTCAATCAGTATTTTTGATGTGAATTTGGATTATTTTGTCGTACAAAATGTACTCTTTTTGATATACGTTTAAATACCATCCTTAATATTAACATTAATAACCCAAGGGTAATATGTTTTTCGCGTGTTCTCCTCTACAGGCCTAAAGACTGTATGGATTTCGATGAATGGAGTCTCAAATAATAGGTATTTATCTCCCGAGTGCCATAGGGCCCAATTGAGCAGTCCGGCTTGGGAAGTACCTCCGCCCTACAGAATACCGCAATTATAATAACTTTGTGTTGTGTTCCCAGAGGCGAGTGGAGTAGCTAGAGCTCACTGGAGAATTTGTGCTGTCAGTGGGATGACTAAAGGCTTGTCTTGTTTTATCCTCTACGCTGACGGTACAGAAACTCTGTGCTTAAAGGGTCGGCAGCGCGAGTGTAGCTTCTCTGGTGTTACACACGTCCATAGGCCACGGTAACCACTTTCCATCAGGGGGGCCGTGTGCTTGTCTGCCACCTAAGTGGTATAAAAAAAATGTCAACAAAAACTATGCGGTGGATTTATGATGCTAAAAAGCGTGTTATCGAAAAAATATTGCATTCAAATTTATCGCGTAGGGTAACAAAATGCCGAGGGATATGCCTGTCAACCTCACCTTCGGCAACCAAAACGACCCACAGGCGGCGTGCGTTTTAGTCGGTTCGTGTCCGACATAACCTCCTCCACCGGCTCCGGTAGGGAGGTATCCGTGGGGATTAAAAAAAAAGGGTAACAAAATGAAGAGAACTAGGAGATATATAATAATATTTCAGTTTATCATTGGCAAATGGGTACTACCCGCTATCAATGTTGTGTCGATCTTTTCGACAGCAGTGTGGGATTTTACTTTTTAATTATTTATTCATTAAAGTACACCTAATAGTGCGATAGAACAATTAATACGTTATGATATTTACGATATAATATCCAAAGTAATATACCTACACATCTGTTTACCTGTGAAAAGTGTAGGCGTTTCATTCTCGGTACAATCCTAAACAAATATACATTCTAGCGTATCGCCGAGTGTACCTGGGGACTTGGACAATGAATATCACGTTTTTATTTACGGCCCTTATCCCTAAAGGGAAAGCCAAATTCTTGATAACAAAGAAAATTCTTGTTTGACTTGAATGGTCAAATTTGTACAGACGGAGTCAAAAGTTCAAGAGTTTTATAGCTGATTGCACTGACACGGTTTCGAACTGTCATTTTATTTTATAACGCGCAATAATTTCATAAACAGAACTGTAATATCGCACTATAACGTAGAAATTGTTGCGAACAATTTCAATTCAGGCAACTGTTGTTATGTAAATTGAAGTAATATATATATACAACTCGTGCGTGTCAGGTGCCACGATTAACATGGCACCTGACTAGGAAACAACCCTTCTCTCGCAGCCCCGCACGGTGGCTATTGCACGTTTGGTATAGTTTGAGTTTATTTGAGATTTGTTATTGTTACGTTTGGGAAGCCAGCCACCATGTTAATGCGCACGACTTACAAAACTTAGGAAATTTGTACATTTGGTGTTTGTGGAAGTAACTGCCGTCTGACCAGAACCTCATCCGTAAAAAACAGCAGGTGTACTGTCAAGCAGGAGAGTTTTGTTCAGGTGCTAAAGAGTTTGATGGGATCCCCATACACCTCCATACTGCTCCAATGGAGCAAGCCATGGAGTGTGGGATCAAATATCTTTTTTTTTTATACCACTTAGGTGGCAGACAAGTTCACGGCCCACCTGATGGAAAGTGGTTACCGTGGCCTATGGACGTATACAACACCAGGGGTGTTACACTCGCGCTGCCGACCATGAAGAAACCTTCTGATGCCCATCTTGAAGGACCTATATTGTAGGTGCTTGGGAAAACCGCAGCAGGTCATTCTACATCTTAAGTGTGCGTGGGATGAAGTTTCTTTCATACCGCATAGTGCGCACCGTTTCATTCAAATCCCTGCCTATGGCAAGAGGTGCCATCCCTGGTAACTCTTAGTAGTAGCTTCATTTACATATAAAATATGACAGCTTCAAAGATATAAAACTCCTCTATTTCTTACTATACTCTCAACAAAGAACAAACAAAAGTTTGGACTTGAAAGGCTTTTACAAACTTATACAAAGCAACACTTCTCCACCGCACAACGCTGTATATGACATGTTATGTAAATTTTCTAACGTAGTACATAGGGCTATATCACACCACATGATTTATTCTACTTATAATCATAATTTCAGCTTTATGCCCGGTTGCAAAGCCTCCTTTGCTTACTCTTTCTCTTCCTTCTGGTTTAACTAATAATGCTTTTATGAGAGCGACCGTTATTGCATCTTGCAACCCTGAGAAGACAGACTACCTCAGATCTTCATTCGTCAGCTAGTGGCTAGCACCTGACTTTGACTTGGTCTCGAAGGTTTCAGTGTTTTAATATAAATTATTTGTAATCCGTGGAAATTATTGGCAAGTTCAAGTCATTTAATAGCTGACCAAAGATATTTCATATTATAAAGCTGTAGAATATAGATGATTAAAAGTATATGATTACTCTGATTAAGTAAATTTTAATTAATTAAGTTAAAATTTTCAAAACAAAAACGCTGCCTTATAACTATGTAATATAGCCCATTAGTCTTGTGTATAACACGGTATATGACACTTTCACCGGCAACGAGCTAGGATATAATTAAGTGCGACACAAGTTGCAGCTAATGGCGTGTTTAATGACGTAAATCTGTTACGTCATTATATTGTTAGTATTGCAGATTTGCACAAGATTATACTGATTTACTCGAAGGTTTGGTTAATTTGGATTAGGCCATTTTTCAAGCATAGTTTACCTAATATTATAAACGCAATAATAATTTTGTTTGCCTCAATATCTTTTTACGCCTACGCCGAAAGAATAGATTCTTGGAATTCTAACTTTCTATTTATTTATAACGTTTCATGGGGGTTGAGCCACAGGTAATAGTCAGTAATCCCTATGTATGCGAGAAATTGTAAAATAAATCCTAATTCGATTATAGCTAGTTATACCGGGACCAACAAAATTGATCCAGTTGAAAAAGTGTTTTCGCAATAGAAGTATCATCTTTTTTTATGCCACTTAGATAAGCACACAGCCCTTACCTTATGGAAAGTGGTTACCGTGGCCTATGGACGTGTTTAAAACCAAGGCAGTCACACTCGCGCTGCCAACCCAGTAAGCACAGAGAGTTTCTTTGCCGTCAGTGTAAAAGACAAAACAGGACAAGCTTTTGATCTTCCTACTGACATCACAAAAACTTTCCAGTGAGCTCTGGCTACCGCCGTGAACACAACACGATGTTATTATAGCCGTGGTATTCTGTAGGGTACTTCCCCAGTCGGACTACTTGATTGGACGGGAATACCGTCGTGTCCTGCCTCCTCGAATAAAAAGTCTAAGTCGGTATATACTTATAACTAGTTCGGTATACATATATGTGATTGATGTTGGTTGACCCTATAGGTTATATAACTTTTTTTTTATATAGGACACGCCAACTTGACTTCACTTCGCCTGATAAAGGCTAAGTCTGCTAAAGGCAAAGTCTTAGGAAAGAGGGTCACCATTACAGACACTAAGTAATGTTACAATGGTGGCACTCAGCTTGGCGGCCTCATTAGATGCTTTTTCACGCCCCGCTTAAAGGCCCCGGGACTGTAGGTAGAAGGAAACAGGTGTGCTGGTAATGAATTCCAGGTCTTGATGGTGCGGCAAAGAAAAGAGTCTCCGAACCGCTAGGTTCTTGGTCGTATATTCTGCACAGTGTGAGGGTGACATCTAAGGTCTGCACGTGTTGTACTATGTAAGAAAGGAGGTGGTAGGAAGACTTGGAAGAGCTCATCAGAACTCTCACCATGGTAGAGACGGACAAACTATATTTTTGATTCATATTAAAATATCTATTTGAAATGCCTTCTATATAAACAACATCGATTATTTAGCTCAACTGCACTCGATATGTGGGTATTCCCGTTCCGAGATATTCGAAAATACCAAGCAGGAAAACGTTGGATTAACCCTCTTGTGGCATTTTAAACCTATCAACGGGACTTCAGATGGAGCTCGCACTCAAAACAGGTTAATCGTTTCACTAAAATGAGTGGATTGTCTTTCTGACGTGTAGATACTTTGTTCGAAATAACTGATTTAATACAAATGGTCTATCGCCGTCCAATGCTGGACATAGACCACCCTCACGGTTGGGAGGCTTTGGTCTACTGAATCAACACTGCCCAGACGGGTTGGTATAGCGTTTTATTTCGAATTTTCCTTCTCTCGCAGTGATATTGTTTGCGTATTTTTCCGTTAGTCGCCTCTTACGACGCTCTTCGGATGAAATGGAGTGGTGATACTTGTATTCTTTCTCTATTACCACAAGCATTACATCTAGACATCCAGGGTTGTTTAAATAAGAGGACAGTAGTATTGCTTTTAAAAAATAAATCATTTATTTGTAAAGAAAATCAAACTTGATGAAGGGTACTTACCAGAAAAATATGGCAAAGTGTGCTACCGAAGTCTACTGTTCACAGAATGACTAATATTTAATTAATTGTAGATATATGTGCTAGATGGGATTATTTACTTTCTATTCTATCTCTTTCTAGAGTTGAAACGGTTTGTTGTCGGGTAAAAATACGGCTAAAATTCTTTGCAAAATATTCTACAAAATTACTGCTAAAATATTTATGTAATGAAGAAATGTGAAAAAAAAATGGCAGATAACTTAGCAAAATATCTCGGGTGACTTCCCGTTGGTGCTCGGTGCCTAGTTCAACGATAATGAAAAATCGATAACTCAATGACCCAGCAAGATCAAAACATCGCCTCACTAAATATACTGACACGAGGGAGACTTTTATGGTGACAGGCTGGTATACAGCATTATTTTTTTGAAGAATATTGGTAGATACATATCGAGCCGAAATAATTACATTAATTTTAATATACGATTGTAGCTTAGATTTACCTAATATTCTGATCATTATTACATGGCAGATAGGTACATTTCTATTTACACCTATGAGTCGTTTAAGCCGGTGTTCCAACTGAAAAGGGCGTGGACGTCTGTGTCTGCACCATCAAAGACGAGCCTCATTCCAAAGCGCGTAGTCCGCGCTGTGCGAATGAGGGCTTTATAGTTGTAAATATTAATTGCTAAATGCGTAAATCACATCAGTACGATATTTTTCTAGGCACGTTGCAATGCCATCTGTGAGCGATTGCCGGAATTGTCAGAGCTGGGGTGATACTAGATTCGAGACGTAGAGGGGTTAATAAAGGTTTTATTGTACAGGGGGGGAAGGCTAGGTGTGTAAGACAGTTTGCGTGCATTTGAAGCAAACTCTGGCGCCGAGTAGTGTAAGATGGGATTCTCGAAACGTGATTGGTTGAAGAAAGTTCTCGTTCAAAAAGCATATATAAGCCGGAAGCCAAGGGTAACGAGGTCATTCGATATACTTCTTTAAGACACTGTTACGCTGTCTGTTATGCTTTATTGCAGCAGCGTTATATTATTTGCTTCGACCCTATTGCTGCCTGACGACTCAACAAAAGACTAGATAAATAATTATCCGCTGTTTGAGAAGCTAGGTATTGTATTGTACGGACTCAAATATCGGGTCCTTTACGGCTACAGACATTGACACCACCCACAACTGCCGCAACACCTGGCCGCTGAGGAGAAACAGGAGGCCGTTCCCCAGTCCGAGCCGAAGACGAAGTGCAAGCCCAGGGACCGGATAGCTTTTACGAGAGCGCCCGTCGCCATCTACATTTTCAGATAAGTGGCTAGCCTACTCTCTGGTGGCAGTAGTCCAAAGCACTGACGTCTACGTATATGAAAACTCACCATTTATTTTATATTTTTACTTCCAGAATATACCCACGGTTCCCCCCCCAAAACGCAGGACGCCTATGGGTCGCTTTGGTTGCCGAAGGTGAGGTTTTTTTTATATAGGACACGTCAATTAGACTTCGCCTTGCCTGATGGTAAGCTGATGGCAAAGTCCCAGAAAAGAAGGTCACCATTACTTACACATACCGTGTGACAATGGTGACACTCAGCTTGACGGCCTCACCATATGCTTTTTCACGCCCCGCTTAAAGGACCCGGGACTGTAGGAAGAAGGAAACACGTGAGCTGGTAATGAATTCCAGGCCTTAATGGTGCGGCATATAAACGAGGAGGCGCGCAAGTACCCGTGCTTGGTGATCATCTGCGTCTGACGATACGAGAGGCTGCCGTGTGGCCTCTCTAGTCAATCCCCCATGATGGAGTCTTACCGCCGCTACTACAGTGCGCCCTGCGCTTGGTCGCTCAAGTCGCTGTGGAGCCGGGATATTCTTCTTCAGGCTCGGGATCGTGACCCCATGAAAACTCACCCCTGAGACTAATTGTCGGCCACGAAATAAACAATAGTCTACATACCTTCTTTTATTTATTGGTTACAATAAGTCTGGATTAAGAGCAACAAAATTAAAGTGAGAAAAAATACATAAGCTAGTTTTAGACCCGAGAAGCAAGTTTTTACCGAAAGAAATTTAAATTTAAAGTAAATAAATGATACTTTATTGCTACGTTTTTCATTATTGTTTTGCGTGGACCCGAAGTTTTGTTTGGTTAGTTATAAAATATGCGTGTTATATTATGCTGTATGAAATTTCCACCGCGCCATCGCTGAGGCTCACCCACCGATGTCAAGGGCGCATGATAACATGTAATAAGGTGAGATCGTTTCGGTGCCGAGTGCGTGTTCCATAAAAAAAGTTAGAGAATTCACCAGCACGATGCCGTGTAATATGTCAATAGAACAAAACGTTTAACATGTTCACTGCCAGATGGGATTGGGCTAGTATTAGAATCACAGTTTATATGCTTACTAACACAACCAGACATTGTTCGGGTACGTTGAAATAACTTTGCAGGTAAAGACATAAGACAATCACCAGATTAGTCTCAATTAAAATCAACACAACAACACTTTATTTATAGAATAATAATTTCAGTGTTATTCAAAATTCGAGTCCCAGATCAAACTGAGTGTAATTTTACATTAGAAAATGTCTCAGTAGCAGTCTCTCCTTTATTTCAGACTAAACCATTTGCAAAAAGTGGCTGTTAATACGCTTTCTGCCTACTCTTTCAGGTCTAAACAGGCGTGAGAGTAAAATCAAATTAGATTTCCAGGGTTAACAACCTCGTCTATTATCTCGACTGTTCTACATTTTATCCTAAAACAGAACGTCTAAATCAGTTCTAATCTAGACAATATTTTGAGAATTTTCCCATTGCCCTCCAGGAATTTTCCTATTGACCTTTTAGTTGAGGCGGGCTATCCAGTTACGAGGAAAATCCCTGAGAAACGGGTCAGCCGATATTAGCTCGGAAAATTTTACTTGTAGCGAACATCGATATTCTTGAAGGTTATACAATATTGTTTACTACCTAGATGTTTTTATCCTTAAAAATAAAAATGTTATCTTTTTATTGTAATTTTTGTAAATGTTATTTATTTAAAAAGGGTGGTTTGTAAATGTTATTTACGCGGTAGCCTAGTGGTATGGGAGGTCTCGAGTTCGATCCCAGGTTTTACCATGGTACACACCAATGATGCTTTTCGAAGTTATGTGTGTATTTATTGAAGGTTATAAGTGCCCGGTTAATGTCAATACGCTCGCCACCTATTACATTGGGACATAGAATAGCTAAATGTGGGTGCTAGCACCTCTGCCTACCCCTTCGGGTTTATAGCCGTGAGTTTATGTTATGTTATTTTTACACTATCGCGGTGTGAATTCATGATTATACAATGCATCTGAAACGTCGGCAGAAATAGTAAGTTCCATGATTTAATCGAAAACTCCCGAACCATTGTATAATTTTGTAAATGTCTTAAGTGATAGTTTTTTTTAAACTTGCTATCTAATTGGTATGAAGAAAAGGATTCCTAAATGGTGGTTTCTAATAAATCCTATCCCACTTCCTACTAATTGTGTGGTTTTCCCAAGCGCCTACAATATGGGGTTCTTTAAGAGGGGCATCAGAAGGTTTCTTCATGGTCGGCAGCGCGAGTGTGACACCCCTGGTGTTGCATACGTCCATATGCCACGGTAACCGCTTCCCATCAGGTGGGCCGTGTGCTTGTCTGCCAACTAAGTGGTATAAAAAAAAATTAAAAATTTTGTAAATGTGGAAGATTGTGAAGATGTTTATAACATGCAGCAATCACATTTAAATGGTTATACGCATCTTAAACCAACTAACTCACTAAATAAACAGTAGGTACTATTATAATAAGCTGGTACTCGATAGACCACTGATATTTGACCTTTGCAGCCTAACTAGTGTCCATATCGATTACTTAAGCTTCTGATATTTTGTTAGTATTTTTCTGGCTTCGTATTGCCAACATCTCTAGATATATTACAAAAGTGACATGACTTTTATTTCAGCACTAGTTAAACCTTGTTGACTTCAAAGTTACAATAAAAAAATCAACTGACTTCAAAAACCGAAAACTCACTTAAAATTATGTTTTGACATTTTTGTATCGGTAATTGCCTAGAGTAGTAGATAATTGCCTGATATGCGATAGCAGCAATGGCAGTAGAGAAAAGTTCTGTTGTCTGTCTCTGAAAATTATCAGATCTTTAGACTATTTAAATAGGATCATGTTGGAATAAACCTTTTTCGAACAAAGAGAAAACTTTTTTCGAATCCATCAATTTACGACGGAGTTATACCAAAACCCCCAGTTCTATAGATACATATTTAGACCCTAAAAAAAGAAAAGCTTGCAAATTATGGTTGTCTTTCAGAGACACGTGGAAACGAAGTATTATTGTAACGTTATCAGTCCGACGACCTCGTTCCACTCGATCGATAAGTACTATCATTAATTATGTCTACTGTCCGACGGTGACCGCTACTGGACACATCGTAATATTCTGTTTAACATAAGCTTTCGTGGTTCCTCTTAAAAGTGACTGTGTCTGGACAAAGGATGGCCAGATATTGGAGGAGATTAATTGTGAAAACGAATTGAACACATTTTTGGAAGAACAATTTGGTAATAATCGCATGGACGATTGAAGAACGTGTGCCTCAAATTGAATCAATTCTACAATTAGCCTATTGCCGTTCATTGCTGGACATAAGTCTCTCTCAATGGATACAATTGTTACTGATCCTGGACCTTAAGCATCCAGCCTCTCCCAGTCAATCTACCTTAAACTGAATGCAGATTCGAAAAGGTTATGAAAAACCCGTGTGGGTTTCAAGGCATTGCTTGCAGCATTGCCTATTATACACAGAAAGGTAAATACGCCACTCAAATCCTGCGAAAATTTTCACCGAAACAAAGCAGCTCATTGTGTCGGTATTTGCCCATAAATGCAAACACAATGTTATTATTTAAATATTCATAAGGCATTATACGTAAAAGAAATCCACCGTCTATGTAATCTTTTCAAATTTCAGTGTATTACTGAAACGGATCATTTAAGATTCATGACTTCGTGGAAGACACTAATCTCATCCAGCGCATTTGAATTTCATAAGTGAATTCTTAGAAGTTGACAAACTTGCGCAACCTTAATGTTAAAGAGACATTTAAGGACACATGGTGTGTTTATACCTGTAAGCCAATTAAGAATACATTTTATTTAAAACTAGGTTTTGACCGAGGCGTTGACCACGTGGAATTTAGTTCCCGTTCCCACTACCGTTGGGAATATATTCCCGAGATTAAAAGTAGCCTATATCTTATTCCCGATTATCATCTATCCCTGTGCAGTATTTCAGCCAGATCCTTTCAGCAGATCGTTGAGGGTGATTGAAGTACAAGCATCCACACATCTTAAGAAACCTTTCACATTAAGGTGCAAAACTTTTTAGCAGGATTTTACTTCATCTGACTAGATTTTTGCACGCACATAATACCTTATGTGTAATAATAATTGAACAAGCAAACCGATACACCTAATGATTGGCGGATGAGGCTCCCACCCAGGCTATCCTCTCTGGGTTGCGAGGTTAGATGGCAGTAGCTCCCGTAAAGGTTATACGATCTTAAAAATTAACCATTACGGTCGGCAGGTTTGCTAATTCAAATTTAAATAGATGCCTATTTACCCCATCAATCAATTAGCCTATCACAGTTTATTGCTGGTCATCTGCACATAAGATCTGGCCTACTGTTTCCACGCTGTCCAGACGGGTTGGTACAGGGTTTTATTTCGAGATTCCCTTCTAACGCAGTGATATCGTCTACGTATTTTTCCGTTAATCGCCTCTTACGACACCCGTCAGATGAGATGTTTACCCTACACAGATTGTTTACCCCATAACACTCACTAATTTTTTCAAGCATAAGTGTGGCCATACCCTGAAATGTTCTTGTAAGTGTATGTTTATAACGTTTCTTTTACGCAAAAAGGTTGAACAAAAAGCCTTTTTATTTATAATAATGTTGCTCGCGAATCTTCAATAAAAGCTTCGGTATTCACATTGTGGTTATCGAGTTTGGTGCTTGTTTGATTGAATTGAAAACGGTTAGATTTCAGAACCAAATCTATGAAAGTGCCAATAGTATTGAAAAAAAAAGATCTATCGCTGGACCGAATTTCATATAAATTGGATCAGTGGTTTAGGCGTGAAAGTATAACAGACAGACAGAGTTACTTCCGCATTTTGTAATACTTTTTTTACGTGCGCCAAATCCCCGCGGATACGTCCCCACCGGAGCCGGTGGACTCGAACCGACCAAAACGCACCTGTGGGTCGTTTTTGGTTGCCGAAGGTGAGGTTGACAGGCATATCCCTCGCACCCCGGCTGACCCATGGCCATCTCTTACTCGATCTGGCCCTCTCCTCGGGTATGGGTACCGCAGAGTCCCCAACTTGTCCCCGGAAATGGGGAGGCGTGCCAGGCGCGCCGTCGTCGCGGCCTGCTTCTGCCAGGGTGACAAGCGGCTCCAACCGTCACCCCCAGGCCTGCACTCATGGGGGGCGCAGGTCAGTCAGGCCTTTTGGAAGACTGCCTTTGTGCATCCTGTGCCTAAGAAAGGTGACAGGACAGATCCGTCCAATTACAGGCCTATTGCTATTACTTCCCTTCTCTCGAAGGTGATGGAGCGTGTTTTCAATACACAGCTGCTGAGATACCTTGAAGGAAACGATCTATTGAGCGACCGACAGTACGGCTTTCGCCACCGTCGCTCTACTGGTGACCTTCTTGTGTATCTCACAAACCGTTGGGCACAAGCCATCGAGAGTCGGGGTGAGGAACTAGCAGTCAGCCTCGATATAGCCTTCTTACGAAGTTGCCATACTATGGACTCCCCGAGGGACTATGCGAATGGATCACCAGCTTTTTGTCCAACAGAAGTATCCAAGCCGTCGTCGACGGCAGCTGCTCGGACCGCATGGACATAAACGCTGGTGTCCCACAAAGCTCCGTGTTGTCTCCGATCCTGTTTCTGCTGCACATCAATGACATGCTGTCTGATGGCTCCATACATTGTTATGCGGACGACAGTACCGGGGACACGTATTACACGGGCCGTGCAAATATCCCTCGGTCCGAGGTGTTAGAGTGTCGCGAACAACTTGTGTCCGAAATCGAGACTACTCTCTCTGGAGTATCCGATTGGGGACGGCTAAACCTAGTCCAATTCAACCCCACTAAGACACAAGTGTGTGTATTCACTGCTGAGAAAATCCCAGTCATTGTGGCGCCACAATTCCTGGGCTCACCGCTTACCATTGCCTCGAGTATCGGGATCCTTGGTGTCGATATCTCCAGGGATGTCCAGTTTCGCATTCATTTGGAGGGCAAGGTTAAGTTGGCATCAAAGAAACTTGGTGTGGTAAACGGGCGAGGCAGTACTTCACTGCGGGGCAGAGACTCCTTCTTTATAAGGCACAGGTCCGGCCCCACATGGAGTACTGCTGTCACCTTTTTGCTGGAGCGCCTGCTTACCAGCTTGACCCATTCGACTCGGTGCAAAGACGGGCGTTGAGGCTGGTTGACAATCCCATACTCGCAGGTGATGTGGAATCTGTCGGCTTTAGGAGGGACTTTTCTTCGCTGTGTGTGTTCTACCGCCTGTACAACGGTTTGTGCTCAGATGAATTGTTTGACATGATGCCCACAGCAACATTCTATCATCGCACCGCTCGCCGTAGGTAGGGAGTTCATCCCCACACATTGCAACCTGAGACGGTACGCACTGTGCGGTATGAAAAAAAACTTCATCCCACGCACACTCAAGTTGTGGAATGAGCTCCCTGCTGCGGTCTTCCCATGCGCCTACAATATGGGGTTCTTCAAAAGGGGCATTAGGAGGTTTCTTCAGGGTCGGCAGCGCGAGTGTGACGCTCCTAAAAAAAGGTCATTCATCGACCTCCGCATTTGTATTACTTACACTATTATTAAAAAGAGGTAAAGTTTAGTAAATCTCGCGCACATTGGGAGAGGTCTATGTCCAGCAGTGAACTGCGGTGGGCTAATTGATTGATTGATTGAAAGTTTGTGGATTGTGACGTTGCAGAAGTTAATCAATGGTTTTACAGAATGGATTTTGAAAATTATTTTACCAATAAGCTACATATCATCACATCATAGGCTTATATCTTCACGCTATCGCGGAGGGTCAGCCGAACGTCAACAGCATTAATATTATGAATTGTTATGTTATACAAGATTGTCAATACATTCTCTATTTATAACACAAGCACTTACTACAATGTATTCATTTCTAGCTCGACCTTGACCTTGAACTATCAAAGATGACGTCACGGAAGCAAATCATGAACACTAACGACCAATATAAAAGTCCGTCAGTTCGATATAACTGCCAACTGAAGTGGCTGTTGTAGAGGCATTAGATTAAAATTAATGTGGAATTTGGCGCTACAGAATTTACATTAAATACATTTGTTAGTCTTGTGATATTTGATTTAGAAGTATATTATATGGTTACTACAGTATCAAAAATAGTCGGGATATTTACCATGTTGCATTGTTTTGAGTTTCCGATATTTCGGCGCTGTTGTAAGCACCATGATCACGGAGGAGCAACAGCCCCAAAATATCGGAATATCAAAACAATGCAACATGGTAAATATCCCGATTATTTTGATACAGGTGTGAGTAACCATGATAGTTTAAATACCTATATGGTTACTACTATTATTTAACACTGACTAAGGCCCCAAATTCACCCGTGGCATATTTTGAGGTGTTATATGAGGTTATTGTTTTTAGTATTGGTTGTTATAGTGGCAACAGAAGTACATCCTTTGTAAAAAACATCGTCTAACCTTACGGTGTCATGCAGTTCATGAGATATAGCTAGATGACAAACAGTGGAGTCTAATAAAAAAGATTCCGTCTTTAACCATTAGTTCACAGAACCTTAAGAAAGAATGATACAGTTCATTAACACATGATAATTTTATTCTATGCATAGGTCAAATATTTTATTAAGTCATCGAATCAAGGCGCCATCCGTGCGTCGTCTGCGCATCTAGTTTGTAATAAAATAGTGCACGTTTTCACGTTCATACGTCACGGTGTGCGTAAATTAGATAATTTGTTATGTACTTGTAACATCCCTAGCGGATCTCTACATTCTTAAATAACTGATGTACCGACATGTTATTATAATCAGCTTGGAATTCATAACATGAATTAACCATTTGTAACATCTATATCTATTTTGCTGCCGGATATTACCATCGTTTTTTTATATAATCCCCACGAAAAACCCCCGCCGGTGTCGGTGGGGGAGATTATGGTCGATTTGAACCGACTAAAAAGAGCATATAACCCGGAGGCATATACCTCGCTCCGCGGCCGATAGATATTTTTATATACATACATACAACCGCGGTAGCCTAGTGGAATGGGTAATGGACTGCTGAGACGAAGTATCGGGTTCGATCCCAGGTTTTACCATGGCACACACCAATGACTTTTCGATGCTATTCGAAGTTATGTGTGTATTTATCGCAGGTTTGTAAGTGCCCGGTTAATGGCAATAGGCTTGCCACCTATTACATTGGGACCTAAACATAAACTGGCGAAATGTGGGTGCTATCACATCTGCCTACCCCTCCGGGGATATAGTCGTGAGTTTATGTTATGTTACATACATATAATAACGTCTTTATCCCCGGGGGTTAGGCAGAGGTGAATTAAAACTTACATTTCATCATTCATTGTGTTCGGTCCCACGCAATAGGGTGAGCCTATTGCTGTCTTCCGGGCACTATTGTTGACTGGAGCCATGTATATGAGCCTGACTCAATATCTGTCTGAAATTAAACAGCCTTTGGTAACTTTGTACGACAGCGCATGGGCCATCCCATGTTCCAAATTCTACTTTGCCGGGAACCACTCGGGTAGACATATAATGGGCAATATTACCATAAATCCGATTAGTACATTAGCAATCGGCATGGCTACTAAGAACGCCGCTAGCAGAATCAACATCCTTGTTATGAAATTACACAATACCGGGAATTGTGCTTAAGCTTTGCAAGTTTGGTAATCGTGGCCACTAAGAAAGTTTTGAATATCCTGTTATGCCAACCTTTTCAAATAGGATATCAAGCTTAGTGATTAGTGAATCGGGCTTACAATCGAAAGGTTTTGGGTTCGAATCTTCACCATTATACTGCCGACGTGAACCCACTCCTAACACAAGCAATTTAACTTAGCTGTAGGAGTTAGAGAGAATATTAGTAATTTCGGTTCTAATATTCTTTTTTAAAAAGTAAAAAAAAATGTGTTGATCAAATTGACTCTATCGCAATTTAATTACAGTTTTTTTATTATTTACACTGATCTGGTCGTTTCAGATACTTTTCAGATTCATAGTCATTTAACTTTCTGAACACGTCAAATTAGTTGATATGTAATTATAATAATTATTGTTGTTTATGTAAATCAAATTGAATGTACAATTACACCCAAGATAAACCTATACGGGTTTAATGGGCAAACTTTGGACATTACTAGGATATCGCGAAATAAGGTTTAATATATTTAAAAAATGTTTATAGTACAAAAACTAAAAAGCTATTCATGAACTATTTAGTTTTCATTGTTTCATAACATGTGTGTTTCACGCTATAACTGAGTATAATGTACACTTACAACAAAAACACAATTCATACAACACAACAACAACGAAAGTTAAAATTTTGTTCCAAATTCAAATAATACAAGCGGCTGAAGTCGTCACATAAACGGGAGTACATATTTAATTAGAAAAGGACTCAGGGGTACCAACACGTGGCAACCTTCGCATTATATGGCCACGTTTTGTGAACAATGGACGCGCGATACTGGACCTTATGACCATTTAATTAAATACTTTTTTCGTTACTTGTTAGCTTTTCAGGCGTAATATTCGCAGAAATATGGCATTGAGTTTTTACTGAATTCTAAATTAAACTATAGCGAAATAAAGTTTGATAAACCGTAATATTATTATATTAATTGGCGGCTGAACTGGGCATAGTCATTCATGTGGTGATGATTTTATAAAAAGAAAGTGATACGACTGTATTGGTTGGGCTCCTCCAAAACAGACCATGCGGGAAGAGCCGCCCACGCATTTGCTCTGGCGCACGGCCTGACCCAATTGGTGCACGAGGTCACTAGGATACCAAGAAGGTCGGGCCAAGCACCTTCTCTGCTAGACCTTCTGCTGACGAGTGATCCGGACCGGTACAGTGTATCGGTGCGAGCCGCGTTAGGCAACTCTGACCACTGCCTGGTCTGTTCCACGGTGCCTATTATGGCGCCCCCACGACCCGTGCAGGGGAAGCGGCGTCTCTGGCACTACTCGTCAGCGGACTGGGATGGACTTCGTGACTATTTTGCGTCCATCCCGTGGGTTGAGCGCTGCTTTGAAGGTAAGAACCCATCGGATTGTGCTACTGCTGTCGCCGGTGAGATCGGTCTGGGTATGGAATACTATATCTCATACACCGATGTCACCGGTGACCGCGGGGTGCGCCCTTGGTTCGGGCGCGAGTGCGCGGAAGCTGTTGAACAAAAACAGTCTGCGTACCGCGCTTGGGTAAGGGCGCGCGCCACGCGCCATCCCAATCTGGGCCACTTCAAGGCAGCGTACAACAGAGCCACAAAGGTCTGTAGAAGGGCCTATGTCAGAGCGGATGCCCTGCGCATAGCGCGGCTTGGTCAAGAGCTAGTGATGCATCCCACGGGAAGCCGTGGCTACTGGCGACTGGCTAAAGCCGTGCAAGCCAACTTCTGTCAGCCTTCGCTGCCTCCGCTGCGTAACCCTGATGGATCCCTGGCCCATGAGTCGCAAGAGAAGGCAAATCTGCTGGCTAATCTCTTTGCGGCCAACTCCCGAATCGATGATTGTGGTACGCAGCCACCAACACTACCCGACAGTGACCACGCGATGCCTGATATCCATATCAGGCAACGCGATGTCCGTGCAGTGCTGCAATCACTCGATGTCCGGAAAGCCAGTGGTCCGGATGGTATTCCAGCGGTAGTTTTGAAAAAATGTGCAGCGGAGTTGTCTCCAATGCTTACGCGCCTGTACCGGCTATCCTACAGTTCGGGTACAGTGCCTTTGCCTTGGAAAGAGGCGAATGTTCAGCCGATTCCCAAGAAGGGGGATCGCTCGGAGCCAGCCAACTATCGACCCATAGCCGTCACCTCAGTGCTGTGCAAAGTGTTTGAGCACATAATTAACAAACAGCTCATGCGGCACCTAGAGGATCACTCCTTAATTAATGACCGGCAATATGGCTTCAGACCGAAACGGTCAACGGGTGATCTTCTAGCATACGTTACCCATCTTTGGGGTGAGGCTATGGACAAGCACGGCGAGTCACTGGCAATTAGTCTTGACATCGCCAAAGCTTTCGATAGAGTCTGGCACAAATCGCTTCTTTCTAAGCTACCTGCCTTTGGTCTGCCTTCTAGGCTGTGCAACTGGGTTGCTAGCTTCCTGCAGGGGCGCCGTATTCGCGTCCTTTGTGACGGACGAGCTTCAGAGTTTCTGCAGGTTAATGCTGGCGTGCCCCAGGGGTCCGTCTTATCACCCACTCTCTTTCTTCTGCATATCAACGACATGCTGTCTACCGGCAATGTTCATTGTTATGCAGACGATAGCACTTTACATGGGAGTTATCATGGACATCCAGCGGCCAAGCAGTCAGATATCGCAGAGAAAAGGCAGCTTCTTGTCACTGAGCTTGACGGGGTCCTGAATCACATTTCTCAATGGGGCTCTGAGAACCTGGTTGAGTTCAATGCCAAGAAGACGCAGGCATGTGCGTTTACAGCAAAAGTATCTTCTTTCCTTCCCCTCCCCACTCTTCAGAGCACGCCACTGCCGCTGCAGGACAATCTCAATATCCTAGGTATGGATGTTCGCTGCAACCTAAATAACAAAAACTACATCGAAAGCATCATCAAAACAGCCTCACGAAAACTCGGAGTCCTGAACAGAGTGAGACGATTTTTCACGCCGGAGCAGCGGTGTCTTCTATACAAGACACAAATTCGCTCCTGTGTGGAGTACTGCTCGCATCTCTGGGATGGTTCAGCAAATTACTTACTAGATGCTCTCGACAGGTTGCAGCGACGTGCGATCCGCATCATTGGGAATCCCGAGATCACGAACACCCTAGAACCTTTACAGCTGCGTAGAGATGTTGCGTCCATGGCTGTATTTTACCGTCTGTACCATGGGGAGTGTTCTGATGAGCTCTTCCAATTAGTCCCACCCTCCCCTTTCCTACACAGGACAACGCGTGCAGGTCTTAGATGTCATCCGCACACGGTGCAAAACATCCGATCAAGAACCAAGCGGTTCGGAGACTCTTTCCTCTGTCGCACCATTAAGGCCTGGAATTCATTACCAGCTCACGTGTTTCCTTCTTCCTACAGTCCCGGGTCCTTTAAGCGGGGCGTGAAAAAGCATATGATAAGGCCGTCAAGCTGAGTGTCACCATTGTCACACGGTATGTGTAAGTAATGGTGACCCTCTTTTCTGGGATTTTGCCTTCAGCTTACCATCAGGCAAGGCGAAGTCCAATTGACGTGTCCTATATAAAAAAAAAAAAAAAAAAAAAAAAAAATTTTTGTGTGTGTCGACTGTGTTTTTATTGTAACAACCCTGGATGTCTAGATATAATGGGTGTGGTGATGGAGAAAGAATAGAAATATCACCACCCCATTTCATTTGAAAGGCGTCGTAAGAGGTGACGAGTGGTGAAGAGAAAGAAATCTCGAAAATCAAAATATGTAGCAATCTGTCTGGCTAGCCTAGTAATGGTAGCCCAAAGCCTCGCAAAATTGGAAGAGACCTATGTCCAGTAGTGCACTGCGCTAGGCTGATTGATTGATTGACTGGGTACTAACTAAGTCTTTTGAGTCCAAGTCCACCTCACCGTCTAGTCGGTGCAACTGTTTAACAGCAGACGAGACTCAGGCAAAGACCTCTTGGTATTGAGAGATTAGATGATAATAATTCCTAGAAAATCTGACATTCCAAACAAAAACTATAAGCGGACTTCTGGCACTAAAGTTCAAATTTTGGATGCACAAGGAAATCGATTTGAATATAATTGATTATTTTCCTATAGTTCAAATTATTCTGTCCAATTGAGGAGTCCGTCTTGGGAAGTACCTTCGCCCTATAGAATACCGCGGTCATAATAACCTCGTGTTGTGTTCCCGGCGGTGAGTAGGGTAGCCAGAGCTCACTGGAGAGTTTTTGTACTGTTTGTGGGAAGACTAAAAGCTTGTCCTGCTTTGTCTTTTACACTGAAGGCACAGCAACTCTTGTGCTTACATAGTTAGCAGCGCGAGTGTGACTCTCTTGGTATTGCACATTACCATAGGCCACGGTACTACTTTCCATCAAGCCGTGTGCTTGTATGCCAACCAAGTGGTATAAAAAAAATTAAGACTGGTAAAAAGCGGGTAAAATTGCGTCTGTTCTTATTTTATTGTTTTTTTTAATCGTTTACCCAACCTATAATAGTTTGTAAATAGTATAATAACAGACTATTTATACTGTAGATTGATGGCACTTGGTGGAATTTGTAGTTACACATATTGATAACTCACTTGTACTTTTCCACATTACTTTATTGCTTATTACACCTGACCGGTTTCGCCTTACGGCATCCTCAAAGGTTTATAATGACATTTAAGAGCATTCCTATTAGAAACATTGCGACACTGGATGGATTGGATGCCGTAAGGCGAAACCGGTCAGGTGTAATAAGCAATAAAGTAATGTGGAAAAGTACAAGTGAGTTATCAATATGAGTATAACACTTAATTAATTGACAGTAAAAATATGACATCATAATTGTTTATTTTATACTTTTCTTAGAATTTACCGTTTAGAGACATTCAGTAAAAATTACCTAACTAATTTAACTAGAGAGTTAGGTACCCGATTATTGAACTTGGACAAGACTAATAAGCATTATAAAATCCTTCCTCCTTTGTTTGCAGTCAGATAAATATGGATTCTGTGCTTGATCCCGGCTTAAACCACCGCAGTGATTCACTGGGAAATCCTAGTTGAGCAGTAAATATTTACGATCTGTTATCAAGTACCTACTTTATTTCCATCCATTTCACGAGACTATTATAATGTGGCGATGCCACATGTACCCAGCGCCGCGTACGTACGTAACTACGAATCCTACATCGCGCATGTAAAGTTCTCGCGCTGGGAGAACATATGTACATCGTCCCAACGACAATCGTTGGGCCGCGGCCCGCCAGGCGTGATCACCTTGCCTGGTCGGAGGATCCTCCCTTTGTGTTGTAGGAACATATCACCTCGTTCCTCCACAGTGGTGACCCCGACGTGATCTGATCACGTAACCTTCGCTGAGCATATCATCAGCATTCTCATCGTCACATCCCATTCACTTCTCCCGCATGAGCGGTAATCAAGTCTTCGCCATCCAGCACTTTCGGCCCTTACAAGGACACCATAGCATGCAGCGACCGCTGCAGCCTGGTTACCCTTCGGCCTCACCTGCATCTAAGGCATACAGTGCACGTACATACGGTCCACGTAAGAAGAGGACATCTCTCCCGTCTACGTGGCACTCGGCCATTACGCAGCATTCGCCCCAATACACGGGGGACTTACCTCGCTTCATCGAGGATTCGCCCCGTCACTGCCGAGGACTCACCTCGCCCCACTGGCGGCTCGCCGAGGATTCATCTCGACGCATCGAGCCCCAACTCAAGGCGTTTCACAGCAGGACCGCAGCACCGCAGCACCGCACTTGTCCCGCGTCTTCGGGACCAGCGGTAGTCCCGACTCACTGGGACTAGCGAGGAAGACTGTTCCACTAACGGAATAAGCGGCGTCCAGTTCTGACGAAACGGAACTACCCAAGACTGGAAATGGCATGCTCATCAAGAGAGCTTAGACAGCCGACTCATCGCGAATCAACCTCCGGTCTGGAGGGGAGTGATGTGGCGATGCCACATGTACCCAGCGCCGCGTACGTACGTAACTACGAATCCTACATCGCGCATGTAAAGTTCTCGCGCTGGGAGAACATATGTACATCGTCCCAACGACAATCGTTGGGCCGCGGCCCGCCAGGCGTGATCACCTTGCCTGGTCGGAGGATCCTCCCTTTGTGTTGGAGGAACATCACACCTCGTTCCTCCACAATAATAAAAAACAAATCTGAAATGTCTAGTGGCTATATATATTTGCTTTGAAGTTGTGACCTTCTTTTAATACTGTTAAACTCGAAATAGGCATGCTGTCCACCTAATGGTTAACGGTTTATCATCGGGACCTATACATGTTTGATATTGTGTCCTAGATAAAAAAAAACCATAGGCCTTTAGGCTTTGTATTAACCGTAGTAGCACAGGCTAGCTCTATCATATTGTAAGGTTTAGTAATCAGACTATATACGACCTTTATAAATACTGCATGGTTATTACCACATAGCATTAAAAATTGCCACAATTTTAGCCGCGACCGCCCGTAACGCATATATATACGCATCGACCCGTTTTATCTCCTTAGGAGCGTAGTTTCGCAAAATCCGTTGTAAGCAGATGTTTACATCCTATAAGGAACCTATCTACCAAATTTTAAGTTTGTAGGTGGTAGGATTTCTGAAATTGAGTGATTAGTAGTGAATTAATAGTGATTAATAGTAAACCGTGTTAGCCTAGTGGTATGGGTAATGGACTGCTGAGACGAGGTCTCGGGTTCGATGCCAGGTTTTACCATGGCACACACCAATGACTTTTCGATGCTTTTCGAAGTTATGTGTGTATTTATCGCAGGTTTACAAATGCCCGGTTAATGGCAATAGGCTCGCATTGGGACCTAATCATAAAATGGCGAAATGTGGGTGCTAGCACCTCTGCCTACCCCTTCGGGGATATAGGCGTGAGTACTCTATTTTCCTCAATTACTCTTTGATTTGCTGAAAAAAAAACTCAACATTGAGTTAAACTTGCCTTTTTGCAGAAATATCGTTTTGTATTTTATATATCGAGTAAAATAGAATAGAATTTTTTTTTTACATTTGTTATATGTAAACTCCTAAACGATTTCAGAACATCTTTTAAGAGGTTAGGTAATTAATTTGCACTATTTGACTTAAAATTTAATTCATTGAGCTTTATAAGGTAGCTAGGAATTTAGCGGTCGATGATGAAGGAATACCTAGCACCGTTTGTGTTTTGTTAAGGAATTCTGATAATGTCAGATATTCTAGTACCCGGCCGGGGTGCGAGGTATATGTCTCAGATAATCTCACCTGCGGCCCACACAATAGGCGTGTGTTTTAGTCGGTTAAAGTCCGACATAACCTCCCACACCGGCCCCGGTAGTGGAGTATCCGTGAGGATTTTGCGCACATTAAAAAAAGATATTCTAGTACCTTGCCTAACTGTGGTCTAACCTTTTCTGATGCCTGATGGTAAGTTGAAGGCAAAGTCCCAGAAAAGAGGGTCACCATTACTTACACATACCGTGTGACAATGGTGACACTCAGCTTGACGGCCTCATCAAGGACCCGGGACTGTAGGAAGAAGGAAACACGTGAGCTGGTAATGAATTCCAGGCCTTAATGGTGCGACAGAGAAAAGAGTCTCCGAACCGCTTGGTTCTTGATCGGATGTTCTGCACCGTGTGCGGATGACATCTAAGACCTGCACGTGTTGTCCTGTGTAGGAAAGGGGAGGGTGGGACATCAGTCTCTCTTCTAAATTTTTTAGGATAAGAATGTTGATATTGTTTATGGCATATTAGTGCCATAATATACATTAATGTTACGGGAAATAACGCGATCATAGTATAGGTACATGTACATACATACCTTTGGTTTGCCTGACATTGTGACCTGGTTAAACCGGCCGTGGTTACGCACACTGATGAAGAATATTGTATTCCCAAACTTTACTATACTATAAACCAATTATCTCATCTCTCGTCGTCTCCCTATTGTGATCCACTACGAGTTTCTTAAACCCTCTTAGCGCATTAACGGTACCCGAGAAGAGGGCCAGATCGTGAGAGATGGCCCTGGGTCGGCCGGAGTGCGAGAAATATGCCTGTCAACCTCACCTTCGGCAACCAAAGCGACCCAAAGGCGGCGTGCGTTTTAGTCGGTTCAAGTCCGACATAACCTCCTCCACCGGTTCCGGTGGGGAGGTATCCGTGGGGATTTTGCGCACGTAAAAAAAAACGGTAGATACGGAAAAAAATTGATGTGCTTTGTGGAGTAGCATCGAATAGTGGTGGTAACGAACCTGCACGCCCTGCGTAGCAGTCGAACCAGTCTACCGTTCAACTGGTACACATGGTGCGCTGCTTCGATTCCCGCAACTTGTCTAGGTATTTTTTTTTTGTAAAGGTTAGAACATTTCTGAGTAATAAACCTTTCAAAGAAAAAAAGATAAATACAAATCCGTTCAGCCGTTCAGGAGCTATGATGCCTCTGTGGCACACACATACACGTTAAACTTCGTCGTTTTTGCATCCGGGGTTAAACATAATAATATATCAATGTCAACATAATACAAAAGTAACTAGTATTGTTCAGTGCAACAACATGGGCGCGAGCGTTCCCGTTGAGCTAAAAGGAACATATCTCTCTTGATCATGAATGAGTATGATTGATGCATCTTAGTAGTAGTACCACAAAACTTACAATAATGATCTATAATGGAATGAGTTTTCTTCCAGAATATTGTTTCGGGGGCATCGACAATGGGGGCGTCAGCCACTGGAGGCATAAGGCACGACCGCCCGATGTCACCGCTTCCCTGCTATTAACATATAATACATATAATTCTGCTCTACATTTTCATAAAAATTAAAAATAGAATTTACGGTACAAAAATAACTAACAGATTTACTCCATTCCTTTATTTGAAATATATTCCGTAAGCGGATTTGTGAACATCCGGGGCTGTTTTGTTGGCAACACACACGGCAAACAGCGATCTGCTGGAAAACTGTTTTATTTAGTCTCGATTTTTGCTAATCGATAATCGTAGTAGTAATACATATGCGGTTTATGTTTTACCCGTTTAATGACTTCACCTGTATGTACGTTATATTAGAAACGAATTTAATATATTAAACTCAACATTATAATCGATAGATCTCTTTGATATAATCTCAATTTAAAATGAATATAAACTTGATAAATCTGTGATCCATAAGAATAAAATATAGTCCCCCTTCTCATTATTACCTACTCATTATTATTATTACTATAATAGCAAAACTGAATCAATTTTAAGGTCTCTTAGTAATCACTGATGGTACAATTCAGCCACAGTATACAGAGGGAAGAAATAAGTAGGTATGTACATGTTTGTTAAAGAGATTGTATCCTTATGATTTACCCTATCGATTGAGGGTATAAAAATACAGGATGTTCGAGTCTCGGGTGAGCCAAGCCAATTTTCGAAAATCTTAGAATGCAGCTTTGTTTTTTTATAAAAATAAAGGAATATCTCCAGTATGCGTAGTACAAAAGTGAGTTTGCATTACTATGAAAATTACCGTGTGTAATCGGCCTAAGTTGTAATGGGAATTTAATGTCTCCAGTGGTGAACGAGCTCTTAACTTGAGCTATAGCTTTTAGAGGGATAAACACTATTTAAATGACATGCGACGACCATTATTCGGAAGTTAAAAGTAATGTAGTTAGGAAATACGATAGAATGTTACAATAAAACACGTTTACAGTGGGGATTTTCACCCTTTATAGGTGTCCTTTCTTCACAGTTTTAGACTACATCTTCTTTTTCTATTTTTAGACTACTTAGGTGGCGGACAATCACACGGCCCACCTGATGGAAAGTGGTTACCGTGGCCTATGGACATGTGTAGCACTAGAGGAGCCAAACTCGCGCTGCCGACCCTGTGAGCACAGAGTTTCTGTGCCGTCTACGTAGAAGTCAAAGCTGGACAAACCTTTAGTCTTTCCACCGACAGCGCGAATTCTCCAGTGAGCTCTGGCTACCCTACTCACCGCTGGGAACACAACACGAAGTTATTATGGCCGCGGTATTCTGGAGGGCGTGGGTACTTCCCCAGTCGGACTGCTCAATTGGGCGGAAATACCGCCGTGTCCTACCTCCTTTATGTCAAAGCGATGGTTTGGTAGTACAGGTAGCCTTAGACCATGGTGCGAGGGATTTGATTTATAAAGTCACTTTAAAGCTTGTATTGGTATAACTCTGCCCCTGGTGTTGCACACGTGCATAGGCAAAGGTAACAACTTCCCATTAGGTCGGCCATATGCTTATTTTAGTCGGCTAGTGTTTGACAAAACCGCCCCCGCTTTAGGTGACTATATATATATGAGAATAGGGAAATTGCTTGTCAAATTTGGTCTTTCAAAACAACACTTTTTATTGTAAAATTAGATGAAATATTAGGTCCTTACATCATATGAAATTGCCGAAATTATCTTACAGATTTGTGAGTACGTTATTACTGTAATTTAATAGCTATTTCTATAATTTATATTTTGTTTGAAAGTTGATTTTAAGATTTTACAACTCTGTATTAAATTTTGTTTTTATTGGCCGCTTCATAAATTAAATTCGATCTTCAAAATGATTCAAAATTTTGATAATATATTTCGTATTACTTTTTTACAGGTGTCACTTTTCAAAAATGTAATAATCGTGTTTGTTAGCTTAATGTTGTCTCATTCATACATCAGAAAAAATCATAAAATTTGGATTTGTCATTCCTAAAAAAATGCAAAAATGTTAGTACTGAAAAATTGGGTTCCTTCTAATGATATTACATAAAAAAGAGGCAGATATGTTACTAGAGCGCGCCTGGTGAAGACGTGAAAACGTCCCAATTGGGACGTATCGCATTCAGTGCTCTCTTTGTTCAGTGCATGTCTTGCCAACGCCGAGTTGTCACGTATGTAAGCGCTTAATAAAATTGCTATAAAATGCCATCGTGTGCTTTTAAAAAATGTACAAATTACGACACTAAGATTAATAAAACACAAGGGATCTCCTATCACATGTAAATACATAAAATATTACCGATTTATTAGTGTTTTCTAATAAAATTAGTTTAATAATATTCTTAAAATAATGGCGGCAGAAAAACGAGACAAAAATCTTTTTGACATGAGTACGACAAGGACACAATAACACTGCACGCATAGATTATCAGTACAGATGGGACATTTTCACTTTACTGCCTACTAAAGTAATAATTGACCTGCTGTTCAGTTTCATTTGTTATTTAAATGTTTGTAATCACAAGTATTAATCACCATCACCAGTATTAAGGTATATCGCGACATATCGATTAAGTCAGGACCATATTGAAATTATTTTTGGTATCATTCGATACATTGGTAAATTTAATTAAAACATTAATTGACAAATATACTGCTGTTCGGCTTCATTCTGCTCATAAAAATAATCCCGAAATAAAAAAACTTTCTAAGAGGCAGAAAAGAAATAAATTAAATTTATTCGAAGGCGTTTATTTTTTTCTTAATTATCGTTTTGTTACTTAATTATCATTTTGAATTTTATATTATCATTTTCCGAAATAAATAAATACGTATATTTTTTTCATCGAATTTTATTTCTTACCTACCAACGAAATACCCCTTCTGTTCAACAAAACTAATCTATGCTTCGAAGCTATACTAGAAGCGCAATCGTCCGAGTTATAGCTATCTTTTTTACTCACGTGCTTATCCCATCTTTCGCACTACTTTAACGCTAATTGTCAACTGTTGTGCACTGTTTAAAGTAGGGACAAGATAATAGGTCACTTTTGACAGATGTCAGTTTTATATTCATAGTGAGGTGACCTGCTTAAAAACATCGATTAAATGAATGAATCGAATGAATCGATACAGACTTGAAACATATGTGAATTTTAAAAATGATCATGCGAATCCCTGTCCCATTATTATTTTTTCTTTCATAAATTAAAGGAGCAAAATAAGACAAGTACCTACGTAATTTAACAAAAAAATTGCTTTTATTCACTTGAACTATCGGAACTGCTATCTTCATCACTGCTGTCAGCACTCAGAGATATTATTAATTCATTTTCAATAATATTGTCTATTCTCACATCTCGTTCAAAATCTTGTAAAATTATTTTCTTTGTCTTCTCCACGACTTTTCGCCAGTCTTCTGTAGTGACTTCTGCACATGCAGTTTGTAGCAGAGTCATCATTTTAGCAGTACTGAAGGGTGGTTCAGTATTGTTCCGCGCTGCATGACCCTTTATTTGTGCCCAAATAAGCTCGATGGCGTTATACTGGCAATGGTAGGGAGGCAATCGAATAACTTCGTGTCCATGCTCTAGGGCTAGTTCATCGATTA
Source organism: Eilema griseolum (assembly GCA_963662185.1). NCBI lineage: Eukaryota > Metazoa > Arthropoda > Insecta > Lepidoptera > Erebidae > Eilema > Eilema griseolum. The sequence goes on from OY759250.1 coordinate 6,098,286, forward strand.
CATAGCGGAGCTTGGACGGCTTAGTTGCTTTTACCAGATTTAACAACTCAACTTTTAATAAAGTTGGACTTGCCTCCACACCATTTCTTACCAGCCACGAGACAATTTCTTGCTTTTTATTTGCTTGAGTTGGTGGTTTATCAACTTGTACAGAATGATACGGAGCATTGTCCATTAAAATTTTCGATGGGTTTTCTAAGCTGACTAGCAGCTTCTCAAACCACTTTTTAAAAACATCAAAGTTCATTTCCTCATGGTAATCTGTTGTAGTTTTAGAGGCGAATGCGAGGATGCAGTCTGGAATAAAACCTTGAGAAGCTGATCCCGCGTGACATATAATAAGTCGGGCTCGTTTTCCCGATGGAACTTTTGAGGTGGAGGCCGCTGTATCATCGGTCCATGTCCGCGCAACCGTATGGTTCGCATTCAACCATGTTTCGTCAATAAACACGACATTGTCCCAATCCGTAATTTTATTTACCTGACGTAAGAATGTTATTCTCTTCAAAATAATATCGTAGCGTTCTAGCAGGATTTTCCGCTTGTCGGATTTTTTAAATCTAAAGCCAATCGATTTCAAAACCTTTGATAGAGACAATTTGCCTCCAAAAAATAAGCCTGCGCCTTTTAACGAACTCAATAGCTTTTCCCGTGTAGGATATTCTTTTCTCGAGTAATATCCATAAATGTGGTTGCGAATTGCAGCAGCATCAAAATTATCAACGTCAACAATTTTCTTGTCCCTCTTTCGTTTTTTCGGTGTACGTAAAGTATTATCTTCTGAGCCTGATGGTCCGTATTTCTCTTTCAGAATTTGAGTTACTGTCTTCTTCCCTATTCCCAATGCTTCGGCAACGCGTTCTCTCGGTGGTTTCAATGGTAAAAGAGGCCCATCGTTAACTGATTCACGTCCAAAATAATTGTACAATTTCAGCACTAGTTCGCGAGATTGACTGTTTAGAGTTTTCCCCCGTTTCGACATAGTAAGACTGTAATGTTTTTCTTGTTTAATAATCGTTAAGCAATCGGAGTCCAATTTATAGCCAGGTAAACGTAGTCAGTAAGATCAGTTCAATGAAAAAGCCGGATCAGAAGAAAATAACAGAGAGCACACCAAAAACGCACAGTCACTTCGCACAATAACAAAAGACTGCGTCATCATCATGTTATGGCGACATGACATGCGTCATCGACAGGCACTGGTGTTGCCAGCAACATCCACCTAAATTGCACCCAACATCAATGACCTTTCTATTTAGTTATTTTTTTGTATTTTTATAGTTAGTTAAAAGAATAATAAATATGTATAATTAGGTTTTATTATAATCACAACGTGGTTATAAATTTATGGTGATTTTTCTTCACAAGTAATCATTGCATTCGATTCAACTTACAATCCTATCAGCTTTCGATTTTTAGAGTAACATCCCTAGTGTTTAAAAAGAAAAAGGGTTGACTGACGCAACATTGTAACGACGTTCAGTTCTTTAGATCAGAAATTGTTTATTATGTTTAGAATGGTTTATTAGTGAAAGCAAATCGTAAAATTACTCGTATCGGTCATTATTACAATAAATATGTAAACGTAATTGAAAAAAGTTAAGCAATTGTGCAGTTCTTATTTTATGCCCGCCGTTACAAGGTTACGTTGTTGAATTTTGATGAAATGTCAAAAGTGACCTATTATCTTGTCCCTACTTTAGGTATTTTTAGTCTGCTGGATCAGATTTGACGAGTCAGTTACTATGAACGTAACATATCTTGTATATAATATCATTGGTTCCCTCCAATTTCTTCAAAATACGGCATTTTCATATGTAACGATCTATTATAAATGGACGACTGAATAAAAACTTTCTGTACAAGCCTTTACCTAGAAATGCTTGCGTGTAGGTAAACGTGATGGATAGCTTAAAATGTAATTCGTGGAAATACGAAAAAGATCGAGAATGATTGAACATTATTTCATAAAGGGTATATTTTATGGTCGTGTGTCGTGTTATACGTTCGCCTCGAAAATAAACCCTATTGTATAAAACATTGAATGGATGTTTCGCATATCGTTCAAGAAAACTCTCAATTGGCACAAAATACGAACCTAATTCTTAATTCTTTGATATATTATTTTTTTAAATAATCTTGCTAGAGTCTGGCTAATTAAAGTAGGCCCTGGAATTATTTGCGAACTTTTTATATAGCAATTCTGTATGAACGTCAACGTCAATTTGACAAGGTTGTCGTTCGGTATCTCTGTTTACAAATTGTATGCGTTTGTGTAAATTGTGATTCTAATTACGGCTTAAAATGAACAAATCTATCAAAAGTGGTGTACGAAAGATGTTGTTTTGCATGATTGGCAAGTTCAACGAAATACAACAACAGCGTGATGCCGCGTTTAAACAAGAACAAGATTGTCTACGTGTGGTGTTGAATTTCATAGGTTAGTAGACAATATTATTTTGATACTTTAAAGACCTACCTATCCAGTCGTTCTAATAAAATTTTGATTTATAATTTACGTATCCTTCCAAATAAGTTACCTACGCTTCTCTATGTATTGAATAAAACTAATTATATTCATTCGTATATCGCATCAGTCAACCAATAATTCATTTTAATAACATCACCTATGTTTTACGTATACTCATAATGAATTTTAATTTTAAAACGATTACCTTTCTTTAACAGAGAATCTGCAAGATGTCGAAGGAGTTAATGAAATAGTAAGAACTATTGAAAATCTCACTGAATTAGAGCAGAAAGATAGGATAATAACCCAGAATCAGTACTTAGAAGAAATAGCTTCAATGACTGGTAAGTTTTTACTATACACTGATGTTTTGAAATTATGCCGAAAAAAACCTTTGCATTTTTACTTACTAATACCAAGAATTAATTACATATTTCGTATTTCTTCTATGCAGAAGTGAGTGTCAGAACACTAAAAAGAGTAAAAAGGGAAGGTGCAGTAAATGAAGGTGTCTGGAGTACCCCGGGGAAGAAACGTCCACGGAAACCTACTGTGTCTAACCTAGATAACTTTGACATAGATGCTATGCGTAACAAGATAAACGAATTTTATATAGTTAAAAAACAAGTTCCGACACTGAGGACACTGTTGGTGGAGTTAAAAGAAAGTATTGATTTTAACGGATGCAGAGAAACTCTGCGCCGCTTGTTATTAGCCAATGGCTATGAATTTAAAAAGAATAAAAATGAGCGTTCTGTATTAATAGAACGCTATGACATATCTGCTTGGAGACATAGATTTTTAAGAACTATAGCAGGAAAACGTGCAGAAGGCAAGCCGATCGTTTATGTAGATGAGACTTATGTCCATAGAAACTACAAGCCTAAGAAGTCATGGCAAGGTCCTTCAACTAGTGGTGCAATTGAAAATGTTTCGACCGGGAAAAGGTACATTATAGTTCATGCAGGATCAGAGAAAGGCCCCGTACCAAACTCTTTCTTAGTGTTTAGTACTAAATCAAAAAATGCTGATTATCACCATGACATGAATGCTGAAAATTTTAATAAATGGCTTAAAGAAAAACTTATACCAAATTTGGAAGAACCAAGTGTAATTATAATGGATAATGCTAGTTACCATTCGGTAATTATAAATAAGGTTCCTAACACACAAACGCGTAAAAGTAATATAAGAGAATGGCTTCGTGATAATGGAATTCAATATGAGGACTACCACACGAAAGCAGAGCTGTTGTGTATTGTAAAACGAAATACGCTTGATCCAAAATATGAAGCTGATGAAATTTTAAATCAATGTGGTCATGAGGTGTTGAGACTTCCACCCTACCATTGTGATCTAAATGCGATTGAGCTTGTGTGGAGTTTGGCAAAACGTAAAGTGGCTAGCAAAAATATTGCAGTTACTACAGCTGCATTAGAAGAGATAATTAAAGATTCATTTGAAAACGTAAGTTCTCAGGATTGGAAGAAAATGACTGATCATGTGATACATATTGAAAATAAATATAAAGAACGTGATAAAATAACAGAAGAAAATTTAGAAAGTTTTATTATAAATGTTAGAGACAGCGAAACTAGTGACAGTGATGAATCTTTTGGCATTGAAATGTTAGAATCTGATTTTGATTATGATGAATAAAACTAAGTTATTATGTGTGGAATATTATCGTATTTTATTTCCCTATTTATTTTCGGATTCTGCCCATATTTACCTCATATACCAACACCTATATATTCCCTAACATAATTTTCTTATACAGTCTATATATATGATATTTTTAATAATGAATTGCCAGGTATCAAAGTAGGTTATTCCAATTCTCATAGTATGATTTTAGTGTTGTCATGCATGTATTTTTTAAATTTGCCGCCAATATTCTGGGGCCAGCTTTCGTTAGCCAGACTCTAATGAATAATATTTTATCTTTATTAAGATGTATAAATAATATTGATGTGTCTTTGAAAATATGCTGTTAGACTTACACTTTCGAGAAACTTACTTTGAGATATTTTATAATAGAATTTGAAATTACTGATGAGTCAACTAGAGTATTTTGGTTCAGGGTAAACATGTTAGTCTAGAGTATGCAGGAGAAATCATTAGCACTCACTCAACATATATAAAAAGTAAGTTAGCTCTATGAGAATAAGATGAAAGAGGAACTGAACAAATTCGTGACATAAATCTTGAGGCTACTGTCAATGGTTTCAGTAGCTTCATATTTTTGTAATTCTTTACCACGCGTTATAGGTACAATACGCTCCAAGGTAACGTGACATCAATAATTCTCGAATACGGACAAAATGTTGAAAGCTTGATGGATTAATCATGAAATTTTTTTGTTTGTAAAATAAAGTTTTATCAAGCTTTTATGAAACAAAAAATTTCAGGGCGAATTGGGAACGGGGGAATTATAACTTACCCCATATATGAACATCAAAATTATTCCTAATGCATAAGTATATATACATAACATTTTACATTTACTGCAACAAAATTGGACGGCTCATTTCAATAGTTAACTTTTAAACGGTCTCGTTCAATAACCAGTAAGTAACAGTTACGAAAAAAGAAAAAAATAACTCTTCCTTTTAGTTGGTTATGAAAACGACAGTTTAATTCTTCTTTCGTAACTAGTTATGGAAGCAGAACAAAATTCTACGTTCGTAGTTTTTTTTATACCAACTAGGTAGCAGACAAGCACACGGCCCACCTGATGGAATGTGGTTACCATGGCCTATGGACGTGTGTGTGAAAACCAAGGGAGTCACACTCGCGCTGCCAACCCTGGAATCACAGAGAGTTTCTGTGCCGTCAGTGTTAAATCTGGTTATAAAATCAGTTATGAAAATGAACTAAGTCGTCTAGTTTCCATATAAAACTTAAAAATAGTACCAAACATACCTGAGCAGCCGACACCGCAGTCAGCAAAGTGTGTGTATCTTCAATTCCACTCCTGGAACTCCGACTTCCTCTATCAGAGCTTTCCTCTTCAGAATCAGAGGCGTGAAACGAGAGACTCCCAGACCCAGGGCTCGGGTCACTCAGCCTCAGTTTAAGGCAATCTCGACGCATTTTGCCTTTGTTAACTTAACTTTATATTTTTCACATTTAGACGTCTTTGGTTTTATCTTTGGGAATGTTTAGTTTGATTTTGTTTATTTCGTAACTTTCTTTTGTTCACATTTTTGTTTCTTTGGTTATGTTTTTTTTTATGTTGTGTGCAGAACGGCTAGGCAGTTTCCTTAGATTTCAAAAATGAAAATGTACTTAGATTTTTTAAATGTTTAATTTTGGTGATAGAAAACTTGGAACAGCATGTGTCTGGCGGATTTCAACGATGTCATTTACTAGTAACAATACAAACGTATAATTAAGCTGTAAAGAGGGATGGTGGAAAAATCCCATTAAATTTGAAGAGGAAATTCAGTTCTATTACATATAGTCATAAATACATACATTTAATCACGCCTTTATCCTCAGAGGGTTAGGTAGAAATTAATTAACACCCACATTTTACCAATCGTTATATTCGGTTCCACGTAATAGGGGTAAGCATATTGCCGTTTTCCGGGCACTATTGTTGACTAGAGCCATGCATCTGTGGCGGAGTCAAGGCTGTATATATCTGTCTGATGGTAAACAGCCCCATCCCTTAGTCGCCTTGTATGACACCGGTAAGAGATGGGGTAGCCCACATTCTTCCACCACCAACCAACGCGGTTAGCCGGAAACCACAAATTACAAGGCAGCTAAAATGGAAAATAACATGCTTTGGATTGGACATACTTAGAAAATGACTACTACGCTGTGTAAAAAAGAAGATTGTAAAAATTACAGCCTTTGTGTCCTTCGCCTTATCTCCTAAGTAGTAACTCAACACGGCCTCGTAAGGGCCCCGTGACTTCTATTGTCGCACTTGTATAACCGGCTTTACTACGTCTGTTTCGTGTTTATTTACTTAAACCATTTGCTGCACTAAACTGCATGAACATGTTCAGTGTAACTTGTTAATATGGTTTAAATAAACCATGTCAATATTTTGAATGTGCTAAAAAATGCATCCTTGTGTCGATTTAATGTACGACATTAGAACGACACAAGGATAAGGCCCTCCAAAAAAAGAAATTCAAAGAGTTACTTTATACAAACATAAATACATATAATCACACCTTTATTCCCGGAGGGTAAGGCAGAGGCGAATTAACACCCACATTTCACCAATTATTGAATTCGGTCCCACGTAATAGGGGGTGAGCCTAGTGTCGTCTTCTGAGCACTATTGTTGACTCAAGCCATAGGAATAAACATATGCCAATGACCCAGTCATTGTGGGAATCGAATCTCGCTCCCGTGATGCTACTGGTTTAGTGGGAGATGTATAAACATTGTGGGTTTAATTTTTACCATAGTAGTATGAAAATATGTGGGTGAGGTCAAATTTTACATGTCAATGTCTAGTTCACAGTGCAACAGGTAGCACCTGTGGAAAAAGACCTGGCAATAAATATAATTTTTAGATCTTACATACAACTATGAACCTACGCAAATCGGAATACGGATTATAGTCGTTTACAATACAATTCAGTTTGCATTCTGTGCATCTGAAGCCATTGCAGTACCAACAAACTGTTAAAATTGAAAAGAATACAAGTGACAATGAGAATTGATAGGAAAATCACTGTTATATGTTTCGTTCATCGTTCGGTCTTACGTCTAAAGTCATAGCATGGCAATATCACATTTTTACGTTACCTAGCCTAAATCTAGTCGAAATCTATACCCATATTATTTGATTAGAACAGGTAGTGAACAGCTGTAGCTTTAGTACAACCCCACTGTAAATTGTACTAACCTCAAAGCAAATTGAAATCCAGGATTGCGCGTAATTACCTATCGGTTATTACCTTTGCCTACTTCTATGTTTACTAGCCACGCTGTATAGAACCAAAATACTGATGTGGTTCCTAAATAAATGTTGAATTTCGATTTAAATAAAACAGATTCTGTCGCGATGTATTTGGTTAATATATTTATAAGGTAATTTTACACTTGACAGTTCAAGTGTAAAATTACCTTATAAATATATTAAAAAAAATATTTGCTGAAAAACTGCTGAAACATCAAAAAAAATATTTGCTGAAAATTAAATATTTGCTGAAAAACTGCTGAAACATCAGTATGTTTTAGCAGTTTTTCAGCAAATACCAAAACTATAGCTGTCACATAGTTAAAAATCCTAAGTTATCCAACAGTATAATTTCGAATCCTACATTTTTTTGTACCACTTAGGTGGCAGACAAGCACACGGCCCTTGGGCTATGATCGTGTGCAACACCAAGTGCATTATACTCACGCTGTCGACCCTGAAGAAACCTTCCAATAAGCCTCTCTAGAAGAAACTCATATTGTAGGCGCTTGGGAAAACCGCAGTAGAGAGTTCATCATTCAGTTCACAACTTGAGTATGCATGGTATGAAGTTTCTTTCATAGCGCACAGTGCGCAACGTCTCAGGTCGCAATGTGTGATGATGAATTTCCTGCCTATGGATCTAATACCTAGTATGCAGCCTTAAGGCATTACGCGCCTTTTTTAATATCAATCTTGCAGTGAATGCTCCCTATAACGCCGCGATCACTACAAACATTTTTTTTTAATTTTCACTATTTGTCACTGGAAGCCTGACTCCGTGACTTCTATTGTCAGCTTCTTTTCTTACTGTAGTTTCCAACAAGTACTATTTAGTTGTCAAACGGTTACGCGATACTACACACGCCGCCGCATTTGGTACGTTACACTATTACGGAGGAATGCAAGCGTCCAGGCCGTACGAGGCCAGTCACTGGATGACTCATCAATGTTTACATATTGGCTGCCGCTAAATCTGCGAGATCGTTAAGCCGGTTGTTTGCAAACATTATATGACACTCATAATGTGAAAATGGTAAAATTTTATGACAATTGCTCTTGGATGAAGGGCAGAAAGTATTATTGTTACATTTTTGTTTGCTGAGTTATGGCACAGATTACTCTATTTGCCCACGCATCACCGATGGAACTCAGTGACTCTGATGCTGGGTTTCCACATTGCGAGGTTTCACCGACGTGTACGCAGACACAGACGAGCGCTTTTCCATGGTGCATAATCCCTAAAATCACGCACGTGTCTATAAAACCTTGGATTGTGAAAGGCAGCCTTGAGAATGATATCAAGGTTGCATATTCGGCAAGCAAATTTAACCAATGATAATTGCCGTCGACACGACAGAAGTGGGCTTGGATAATTTCTGCTTGATTGGATTATCCCCGGGAACGGATTCGAAGGAACTTATCCTATGTATTGAGCGATCGGGATTAGAACTCTTCGGGTAACATTTGTCTTGAAATAAGAAGTTAGTTTAACGGAAAACAAGATTGGATAGACACCATGAAAGCATCCTGTTCAATATGATTTCGGATGAATGAAATTTTAAAGCACTTAGTGTGCTAACTATTCAAATCGATTAAGAAATAGAAAAAAATTAAGCTGTTCAGGTGGGATTCGAACCCGCGATCTTTCCCTTACAGGAGAACGCCACTGACCACTAAGCCACGGAACCTTCCTCCGGAACCAATTTCCCCTGATCAGATTCAATTTTTTCTAATTCTTAATCATTGATTTCGGTTTCTTGATGTGGTTATCTGATCGTACATAATATACGATATCTGTAACCTTCACATGCATGCCATTTCACCAATCCAAGATTATTTGTAGACATATCCTGGTTTATCTCAACTTGTATACAAAAGGAAACATGCACAGACACATTTACTAATCTTAGTTTACACATTGGTATCTATGTTTACGAATCTTAATTGATCTCCAAGTATTTCATTGAACTGAGGTGATCCAGTTCATTCAAGTCTATTAGTATCGAATATTTGAACTACGTTTTATTATAAATTAAATAATTTACAGGACACCTAAGTATGGTACGGGAATATTTATAAAAACTAAAACTGCAAATAGAAGAAACGCCCATCAATAGACAATAAAAGAACGTATGCTCGACTGTATTTTCAGTGTCTATAGTCTGCAGCGGTCTACATTTACGCCGGTTTATCTCCTGATTGACGAGGTTCTGCTTTAGGCTATCCCCTCGGGGCAGGGAGATCACGATTACGCATGCATATCAATTATTTTCTCATACATGCAACTGGAACTACTATCAAGATTATTTGCAGTTACAGGTGGCAGTAATAATAACGCGATAATATTTTTCGCGTTTAAAACGATATTTTCTACCATTTTGAAATAACAACCTGTTGCCTACTCTATCGTATCTTATTCCGATAGTTTTTTTGCAGATTTAATACTAAATATAAAAACGAAATGGCAAAGGTCATGGAAAGAATTTCTCAGAAATATGACGGTACAAGTTCCCAAGGGATTTTCAGGCTATATCTGTCCGTAATAACTGTCATAGATGTTCTCGTTACCAGACCCAGGGCTTAACGTGTTTTCTGGAGCTTAGTGTAAGTGTTGTGACCCGCATAAGTCAGCCTGGCCGACAGAGATGGGCGCGATTGCTAGTTTTTAGTTAAGACAGGCGGAGTTAAACGAAAGTAGTCCACTATTTGTTTATTTTTATGATGTTTGATATATTTTATACATTAATAGATGAGGTGAAACGAAACAGGAGATGGCCTAAGGTCAGCCGGGATCCGAGGGAAATGCCTTGTTGAGCCACATCAAGGAATTTGGTTCCCGAGAAGGACATAAATACCCTGCACGAAAAAAAAGGTACTAGTAGGAGTATGCGATATAAAAATAAATGGTTTGTGAGTGTGAATGACGATTGTGTTATATCTTAGGATTATTTCGTACCCTTTCAAGAGGGCCGCGCGTGCTACTGAAAAAATCTGCTACGCTACAGTCGGTTAACTTAAAATTGAGAAGACGCTGTAACATTTATAATTTATTTTCTTATTAATTCTTCTTTATTACCTTCAAAGTTTTTATGCCGCGTGGTTCCCGGCAGAGTAGAATTTGAGCCACCCCATCTCCTCCCATGCAGTGTCATACAAGGCGACAAAGGGATAGGGCTGTTTAACATCGGACAGATATATACAGCTCAGACTTAGGCACAGATACAAGGCTTGAGTCAACAATAGTGCCCGGAAGACGGCAATAGGCTCACCCCATATTACGTGGGCCGAATTCAATGATTGGTGAAATGTGGGTGTTAATTCACCTCTCCCTAATGGATAAAGGCGTGATTATATGTATGTATGTCGAAGATTTTTAACGTACTATCTAAGTAATATTAGTTAGTGTATAATAGTTATATTTTCTTGTAAATCTTGGTGGAGTTGGTTTTGACAGGCTTTCTGTATACGCTATTTCATAGTCTGTAATGAAGCGTAGGTTCTGTGTATTCACATTTACGATTTAAATATCGAAATATCGTAAAGCACATTACACATTCACATACCTAACTTTTTAGTGCCAATGGCATGTCATTCATCAAATTTTATTTGCTTGGGTTGGCAAATATTGTCATTTACGATTTATCACACATTTTAAAAATCGCAACGACCAAATTATTCGCAATGAGAAATAATCGACGCGAAAAAATATCTATAGTCTGTCTCACTACAATTCGCGCACTGTGAAAATAGATCGTTTGCAATTATTGTGTTTGGAAATAATTTGTCGTCTGCAATTTCGTACTCTAGGCCCGTATTCTAAAATGGTATTCAGTTTTTGAAATCTGTGTATACAATCAGTGGGCTTATCATCAAGTCTTAAAACAGATAAATAATTGAACGACTGTTATTTACTAAATGCATATATAACTTTGTAATTCCATAAAAATATATATAGAACTATACAGTTACATTTGAATGTATGAATGAATGAATATAATTTTATTGTACACCGATAATCAACACAAAATAAATATCAACAGAGTTCACAATAGTACGTACAAATGGGCGGTCTTATCGCGGACTTAGATTTGCAGGTAGTAAGACAGCAGTTCAATTATTGATCTGTTTATAAGCGTTCATGGTATAAACGCATTTGGCGTGGGAGACGCCGAGATGGGAGCTCATGGCGGCCCTGGGATGGAGATTTTGCACACGTAATAAAAAAATGGTATAAACGCATTCTAGATTCCATAACACAAGCTAGTTAAGCTATGCTTACCATGGGTCTAGATAGCGTTCTGTAGAATGTCGTGGAATATTTATTTATTACCCAGTTCTCACATAAATTATAAAGCAGGAGGTAGGACACGGCGGTATTTCCGCCCAATTAAGCAGTCCGACTGGGGAAGTACCTCCGCCCTACAGAATACCGCGGTTATAATAACTTCGTGTTGTGTTCCTAGCGGTGAGTAGGGTAGCCAGAGCTCACTGGAGAGTTTTTGTGCTGTCAGTGGGATGACCAAAGGCTTGACCTGCTTTGTCCTTTACACTGACGGCACAAAATCTCTGTTCTTACAGGGTCGGCAGCACGGTGTTACACTCGTTCATAGGTCATGGTAACCACTTTCCATCAGGTGGGCCGTGTGCTTGTCTGCCACCTAAGTTGTATAAAAAAAAAATCTACGTTCAAGACTGGGTGTCGAAATCGGTCCTCTAAAATCGCAACTACTAAATTCGTAGCGCACGTTTACTCTTATTCTTGACCGCAGAAAACTTTCGTATGTACTGCTCCAATCGATTTGCGCAGTATTCTTAAGTAAGGAACACCTGGCAGTGGCCTAATAATTCACTGTTTAGTTAGCTAGCCCTCAAACGTGAATATTTATTTATGAACCACCTGCGCCAGTGTTATTGTATTTAGATACTTATTCGTTGGCCTTGTTTTCTATAAATTGAGTTGTGGATTTTTACCCGACTACTGTGAAGCTGCGGTTATGTGTTTCACCTTTATGTTCGGTATGTACATATAACTATACGGCCTTGTTATTTTTGTAAGCTCTCTGGCTCTCGTAGCTACCTGGACTAATTTAGTTGTTAATTTTGTGTGATATATTCTTATGAAAATTGCTCAGGAAATAAATGTGTTCCATCTGTACACGAATATGCAAATAAAAAAAATAGACACTAATTCAAATACGCCTATCTGCCATTAGTAGAGTAATATGTGGTCAGATGAGTCTATTTGACGCGATTATCATTTTTTTTTTTTTTTTTTTTTTTTTATATAGGACACGCCAACTTGACCTCACCTCGCCTGATGGTAAGCTAAAGGCAAAGTCTCAGGAAAGAGGGTCTAGGTACATTGAAATTATAAAAGAAAATGCATGTCTGTAGTTTTTTTTGTAGGCGGTTTTATAACATTTTATTTAGGTGTGCCTCGTGTAAACCTTTTTATGTACCAAACAATATTTAAACTATATTTCCTATAGGATTCTATATACACATTTCCATCTCATTAGCAGAGACGATATTTTACGCTACGATGCTTCGATTCTGGCATACCTACTCCTCCTACCTTTCTACTTCATAATTATTTTTATACATTCTCACCACTTGCCCCGAATTTGGCGTTTACGTAAAACTTTCTCAATTCAATCGACAAACGTACGCTTAGTTCGACCCTTACCGCATTGCCTATTCACCCTCGCTTCATAAATGTTTTGCCAATCTTCTTTCGTTCATCCTATTAACGTTAACGAGTTCTTCAAACAGGGTATAAAAAAGTTTATACAAGTTCAGGAATTCACATAATGATCCCATGATGTTGTATGCCTGTACGGGGTAACCAATATTAGAAAATAACAATTATAAACACTTCTTGGGGGTTTTTTTTTTTAATTCAAATCGGTTCATTCGCTCAGATGCTACGATACCACAAACAGACAGACACGCAAACACACACATGCACAAACAGACACGTCAAACTTATAACACCCGTCGTTTTTGCGTCGAGGGTTAAAAACAAACAGATTCGCAAGACAGAGCTTATAAGAAAATAACTGACAATAAAGACTCGAAAGAAACTGAGAGACGGTAAGTTCACGATTATATCTCAAACAGCAAACTATAAGTACGTACTATAGATTACTGAATAATAATTTCTTGTTCTCAGTTCTACCTATGAGTAATATAGAAAGGAATATGAAATAATAATATATAATAATAATAATAACCAACGTTGTAAAGGAACCAAATAATAAAATTCGCCAAAATGATACTTCAAAGTAACACAACAATGATGCTACAAGGATATTCTAAATATAATAGTAGCAGTATCGTAAAACTGAAGCTGTAGCGTGTTATTGAGATGGTACACGCTCATCAAGTGGTCTCGGTGAATTACTAAGCAATATATCACAAGGTAGATTAGATTTGAAGCCAGGTGGGGACGCCAATGTCAGTGATGCCTGCATTTGGAATTACCTTGGAGAAAATTATACAGGCAATGAAAAGGAATACAAGCTGTCGGCATTGTGTTGTTTCTAATTTTTACAGAGTGGACTTTATGACCTGTATCCCAAAACGATGCTCAGGTGATTCAAAAATCGACATTCACAATGCCATCTGAACTGTCATCTATAATATTATCTGTACTCATATCTAGTTATAAATCAAGATTCATGACTTCACATGACAAGATTCTAGAATACGAGCCGATTAAATATAGTAAAAAAGTGAAGATTTGTTTTCCTACTCTATTAATAGGAGGTAGGACACCACGCTGTTTCCGCGCAATTAAGCAGTCCGACTGGGGAAGTACCTCCGCCCTACAGAATACCGCGGTTATAATAACGTCATGTTGTGTTCCCAGATTTGTGCTCTCAGTGGGATGACTAAAGGCTTGTCCTGCTTTGTCCTTTACAGGGTCGGCAGCGCGAGTGTGGCTTCTCTGGTGTTACACACGTCCATAGGCCATGGTAACCACTTTCCATCAGGTGGGCCGTGCGCTTGTCTGCCTCTTAAGTGGTATAAAAAAAATACTATAAATGCTTTTAACATTTAATTTAGCTATAAATTTTGTTCTTTTACCGGCTTTCCAAAGAAAGTAGGTGCTACGGGGACGTGTTTGGGACTCTGTTGTGTGGGGACAACAGAGTCCCAAACACGTCCCCGTAGCACCCAAAGAGAGGGCCAGATCGAGGGAGATGGTCCTGGGTCATTCGAGGTGCGAGGGATATGCCTGTCAACCTCACCTTCGGCAACCAAAATGACCCACAGGCGTCGTGCGTTTTAGTCGGTTCAAGTCCGATATAACCTTTCCCACCGGATCGCACGTCAAAAAAGGAAGTAGCACAATTCATAGGAAACTTTAAACTTTAAAAACTACCTGATACGACCTACGATATTGTCAATTTTTATCGTAAGTAGTAGTAACGCTAATGCCGATTTATACTCACGTACATTTTTTTTTATACCACTTAGTTGGCAGACAAGCACACGGCCCACCTGATGGAAAGTAGTTACCGTGGCCTATGGACGTCTGTAACACCAGAGGAGTCACAGTCGCGCTGCCAACCCTGTAAGTACAGAGTTTCTGTGCCGTCAGTAGAAGACAAATCAGGACAAGCCTTTAGTCTTCCCACTGACGGCACAAATTCTCCAGTGAGCTCTGGCTACCCTACTCACCGCTGGGAACACAACACGAAGTTATTATAACCACGGTATTCTGTAGGGCGGAGGTACTTCCCCAGTCGGACTGCTCAATCGGGCGGAAATACCGCCGTGTCCTACCTACTACATATTACTGCTTTAAGCTAAGCTCAGCTATAGCGTGAAGTTATGCCCACAGTTGAGTCGCTGTAAATTCCACTAAAATTTTTCAACTAAATCATATAAACACCTTCACTACCGCCCTTCTACCTAAATCGAAAGAGATATTTACAACAGCTGTTTAAAAAGTAATGTTTCTAGTCTTCATGTCATGTTTACCTTAAAAACAAAACGGTGTACTTAAAAAAGATATTATCAGCTGTTGATCTAATTTACATAAACTAGTTGAGCACTTACGTGAATGAGGAAGAACCACAAAACAAAATGATTTACTGTTTGTGTGTATGAGTAACAATGTTATTCATTTGCCGCAATCACAATTTGTAGATTTTTCTTCCTCCATTTCCAATATTACTTAGGATTTTGCGATAAAAATATTTAACAAACGTGTTGATATATATCTATCATACTCACACACACACGTGGACACACATAAACGTAGGTCTCCTTACCATTTACTTCACAAGGTTCCTTTACAACATCATTAATCTTCTCATATAAACCCGACAAATTTAGGTGTGGAGAGTGTCGGATCGGGTCTGTCCTTCTTTCAAAATATTATCAATTTATTTAGATACATTTTCTATCCCCTTACAACAAAATTAAAACAAACTCTCTATTCTACAATTTTAAAATTAAGAACTTCTATTTTCAATAAATAGAAGCAGGTAAAAACAATCCCTCTATTGTACGATTTAAAAAAATCACTTCTATTTTATTTCTTTTATACCACTTAGGTGGCAGACAAGCACACGGCCCACCTGATGGAAAGTGGTTACCGTAGCCTATGGACGTGTGTAACACCAGAGAAGCCACACTCGCGCTGCCGACCCTGTAAGCACAGAGTCTCTGTGCTGTCAGTGTAAAGGACAAGCCTTTGGTCATTCCACCGACAGCACAAATTCTCCAGTGAGCTCTGGCTACCCTAATCACCGCTGGGTACACAACACGAAGTTATTATAACCGCGGTATTCTGTAGGTATTTTTACCTACTTCAATAAATAGAAGTAGGTAAAAACCAACTCTCTAATGCACGATTTAAAAAAAACGCACTTCCATTTTCAATTATTAGAAGTAGGTAAAAACCAACTCACCAACAAACAAATAAAGCACTTCTATTTTCAATAAATAAAAAATTAGGTAGGTTAAAAATAGAATCCTATATTATATGATTCCAAGAAAACTAAGCACTTCTTTTTTTCAAAAAATAAAAGTAGGTATCCATCAAAACTTTCTGTAGCTTTTTCTGGATTGTCGCAATAATGTAACTGCGTCACTATTCCATTGAATGAGTGACGTAGTTCTAAGGGCTACGCATTGGGGCTACGCGAATTATAAAGAGCTACGGAACAATATCCTTTTTGCTGTAGGTACTAACAAAACGTTATACAAAAGTTAATCGATGTCCCAAAGCGTAGATGCGTCACTGTTCTATTGTTGACGTAGTTGTATGCGATAAACTACCTACTAGGATACCTATTAATATACTATAATAACGTAATAATTTATTTAAATATATCAGCCATATTAAAAAAAAAACAACGTGTTTAATAGAGCCACCCCTTCTCTTCCCATAGGTGTCGTAAAAGGCGACCCGATAATGGGTTTTAATGTGTCTGATATATATTATTTGATAAAATTATAATTATATTTTCAATTATGTTTTCCATCCAACACTAAACATACAGCTCATGATAAAGTGTCTACTTGGCGGTAATAGGCTCACCCCTTATTAGAAGCTGCGTTATCAAATACACTCGAGAGCAATGAATCCGGGTCACTTAAAGAATGTTAAAAATCTCGGAAACTAAAAATGATAGGTTAATGCAATAAATTGTATTTAATAGACAATGTAATACTCCTTAAATGAAAGTAAAAAAAATATGAGTCACCATACATTTTATTAACACAAAATTACATAAAGAAAAAAACTGCTGATCTCTCCTTAAAACAAAAATAGGAAACATGAAATTTTTGAACTTTATTACGATTTTCTTGAATTTTAATACTTCGTATTGCCTCGTCGTGCTTCCATTACTGCGTTTACGCGGTTTGGCATGCTGTACACCAAGTTCCTTATACGATTTTGGGGAATATTCTCCCATTCCTCTGTGAGAGCAATTTTGAGCTCACGAAGCGTGATTGGGGGAGGGTTTCGTTGTTTTACGCATCTGCCTAGCTCGTCCCAAGCATGCTCGATCGGGTTGATATCCGGGCTGCGCGCTGGCCACTCCATACGAGTAATGTTCATCTCTTGAAGGTAGTCATTCACAATCCTACCTGTATGAGGTCTGGCATTGTCATGCATAAATATAGCATCCTCACCTAAATTGACCATAAATGGACCAACGTGATCATTGAGGATTTCTTCCACATATCTTACGCTAGTTAAAGAGCCGTTTTCTATGATCACCAGCTCTGTGCGACTTTCAGAAGAAATTCCGGCCCACACAAGTACAGACCCACCACCGTAGGCTACTTTTTCTTCGATGCATGCTTGCTTGAATCTTTCCCCTGGTCTTCGATACACTCTGTGTCTTCCATCGTGCTTGTAGAGCATAAATTTTGATTCGTCGGAGAACATAACTTTTGACCAATCTTCAATACTCCAATTTACGTGGCTCTGGGCATAACTTAGTCTCGAAATACGATGCCCACGCTCCAGTTTAGGGCCGTTTGCAGGTCTAAGGGGTTTTAAGTTAGATTCAGCAAGCCGACGTCTTACTGTCCATGCACTTGGGTTACTTCCTCCGAGGCGTCGAAACTGATTGGTGAGTTCAGTTCCTGTGAGAAAGCGATTTCGAAGCATGGTGTTCACCAAGTATCGGTCTTCTCGTGCTGTGGTACACCTGGTTCTGCCCGTTCCTGGTCTGCGTAGGTTAGAACCAGTTTCTTCGTAACGTCGGAGAACTCTTTGTACTGTTGACAGCGACACACCGACAGTCCTGGCTGTATCGCGCTGACTCCGGCCGGTTTCCAGCATTGTAAGTATTCTGGTGCATTCTTCAGGCGTAAGCGACATAATTTCAGCTTGATTAATGAATATAGAGCACTATCAACATGGTTTATGTACCCACATAAATGACAGATTACAAACAAAAGCAACACCAAATGCTGTAATTTCGTAGTTCCATCTTCGAAAGTGGCCCTTTTTCAAATTTGATTTTTTTATGATATAACTTTACAATAACTAAGAAGTTTTAATACCTTCATTTAAGGAGTATTACATTGTCTATTAAATACAATTTATTGCATTAACCTAGCATTTTTAGTTTCCGAGATTTTTAGGATTCTTTAAGTGACCCGGATTCATTGCTCTCGAGTGTATTAGAAGTTTGTATTTAGATTAGACAAGTATTAAAGAGCAAAGTATTCTAATTACTACAAACGTCATATTTTTATACAATTCGTAAAGTTCAATGCCTAATTTGAAGCCACATAATAATAATAGCAAATATTATACCTACATTATGTAGTCTAACCTTTAAGGTCCTCTCTACTAAATAATTCTGAACCCCTACAACCCCAAGAGGGAAAAAGTTAAATTTCAAGTGAATTTTTTCACGAAGGAAGCGTTCGAGAAGAAATTGAATCGGAAGAAACTTTAAATTGTGTTAAATGATTTCGTTTTCGATGAAATAGATTAATTGAGAGAGCATAGTTGCTTTGCAAGAGGTAGCGAGTTCGACTCCTATTGCGTATTACCTTCTTCCTATAGTCCCGGGTCTTTTAAGCGGGGCGTAAAAAAGCATCTGATGAGGCCGCCAAGCTGAGTGCCACCAATGTAACATTACTTAGTGTATGTAATGGTGACCCTCTTTCCTGAGACTTTGCCTTTAGCTTACCATCAGGGGAGGTGAAGTCAAATTGGCGTGTCCTAGATAAAAATAACTGAGATAGTAAAAATTATCCTAACAGTGGTTTGAAAAAGTAGGTACTCAATTAGGTCGAACTAAAAAAAATAAGTGGCATTGGTGTTCATACATCTCTGCCTTCCTCTTTGATTTATTGTACTAAGTCAGTACTAATATGCTATTATTGATTAGTAATAACTTAAGCAACAAATGTAATGTTATACTTACAAAAGCTTGCATGAACAAAATTGTAATTTGGTCCATCATATTTTCTGTATTTTTAATGATCTATGAAACATTCCCAAAAAGCGCAATACATACATACATATAATCACGCCTTTACCTCAGAAGGTTAGGCAAAGGTGAATTAACATCAACATTTCACCAATCATTGGATTCGGTCCCACGTAATAGGGGGTGAGCCTGTTGCCATTCTCCGGGTACTATTGTTGACTCGAGCCATGCATCTGAGGCTGAATCTGGGCTGTATAAATCTGTCTGATGTTAAACAGTCCTATCTCTTAGTCGCCTTGTACGACACCGCATGGGAAGAGATGGGGTGGTCCAAATTCTACTCTGCCGGGAACAACACGGCGCAATAGCTTTGTGTAATGTAACCTAATTAATTTGTTGACATCTAGGATTTAATTTATACTGGAGTTATTACTTGTTATGTTTATTTTCATACAATAAAGACATTGAAAAATCAAAATCAATCATCTTTGAGAAGTTATTCCACGTCATAGTCTATCCCTGTAGGTACCAAATTTTTGCCATTAAAGTGTGATTGAATAACAATTTTTTTTTATACCAGCTAGTCAACACACGTCCCCTCTGGGATGGGAAGCGGTTACTGTTCACAATCTTTCACTTTTTTTAAATTAATAAGATTAGTAAGATAATGAAAAGAAATGAATGTTCATCTGCGTAAAGCTTATTATGTAGAATTTTCTCCCTAAAATTGTTTTTAGCCCCGTGGTTACTGGCATAATCAAATTGGGGCCACCCCATCTCTTTCCATGCGGTGTCGTACAAGGTGACTAAGGGATAGGGCTGTTTAGCATCAGACAGATATGTATAGCTCTAACTCAGGCACAGAAACAAGGCTCAAGTCAACAATAGTGTCCGTAAGACGGCAATAGGCTCTCTCCCCATTACATACAATGATTGGTGAAATGTGGGTGTTCATTCACCTCTGCCCAACGCTTCGGGGATAAAGGCGTGATTATATGTATGTGTATAAAAATGTTTTTACTCTAATAAGTAGACATAACTATGTACATTACAGCTAGACTAAATTAAATTAATTCAAATGAAGGCGCGCAATACCCAAGAAAACAAAATAAAATCAGTAATCTCGTATTCCATTAAACCTAGCTTGTTTTTCTCCGAAACAAAAACAGTAAGCCTCGAACGCCATAAATTTTCCCGAAGACAGAGCAAAAAAAGGTACAGGGGCGCCAAAATTGCATTTTTACGAGAAACTTAGGCACCGAATTCCCGTTTCATTTATTAAGGTTTTAATATTTCAACGTTCAATTCTTTCTGACGGCCTCCGTGATGTAGCGGCGCGGGTTCGATTCCCGCTCAGTGCAAATATTTGTATGCATGAATATGTAATATTTGCATTGGTCTGGGTGTTTCTATGTATAAAATGAATGTATTTACCAAAAAAATATCTAAGTAGGTTTATCTGCATTCTAGATTCCATAACACAAGATAGTTAAGCTATGCTTACCATGGGTCTAGGTAACGTTGTGTAGAATATTGTACAATATTTATTATCCGTGGTTTCCAGCAGAGTAGAATTTGGACCACCCCGTCTCTTCCCATGCGGTGTCGTACAAGTTGACAAAGGAATAGAGCTGTTTGACATCAGACAGATAGGTATATACAGCTTAGACATGGCCACAGATGAATGGCTTCAGTCAACAATAGTGCCCGGAAGACAGCAATAAGCTCACCCCCTATTATGTAGGACCGAATTTAAATATTGGTGAAATGTGGGTGTTAATTTACCTCTGCCTAACCCTCCGGGGATGATGATGATGATGATATTTATTATTTATTATTATTATTTATTTTGTGTGCGCGTTCTCACTTTGTGTATTCCGTTATGTACAAAGCGAGATTTTTTTCTTTGCCATGATGAAAATTCTCCTTTTGGCTTCTGAATTATTCGCATTCATAATATTTCTCGCGGTAACCTTTGACATTTGGGCTTTGGATGCTGGTATTTAGTTAATAGCTACCCACGTATTTTCTACCGCAATTATTTGATAACAGACAAGTACCTACATAATTGTTTTGTACTCAGTAGAATAGCGACCAAATAAGGATTCTTCTTTTTTAGATGTAAAAATACTCATCGAATTGAGAATATTCTCCTTTTTTAAAGTCGGTTAAAAAGCGGAGTTATTTTGTTTAGAAATATTGATCTTATTGCTGTGAAATAATGTTAGTTATATAATGTACGTTACGTCTCGTTTGTCGCGCAATGGGGTAAGCAGAGACCACTCGCAACGCCAGTATCGTTACGAGTCGAAATAGTTACCTTCTATGACTTTAAATTTACATTTAAAATATAAACATAGAACCTACCTAAAAAAACAACATGCAGAACGATATCTAGACCCAAAATAAGCATAGTGTAGCATCATCACATAAATACTTACACACATATTGAACGTAGAAACAGTCAGAACAATGCAAATATATACGTCTTCTAATATACAATTTTGGGGCTAAGCAGGAATCGAACCCCGCAACCTTGACAATATAAACAGAGCTATACCTATTTCAAATTATAAAGTACAATGGTTTAATAACAGAACAAGATCGTAGGATGTTGACTCTACCTACCCAAAGAATGAAAGGCGTGAGTATATGTATAGAAATTGCAATAAAATAAAATAATATTTTTTTACGTTACTACGCTAAGTAATCACTACAAACACAAATTTACAATATATCAAAGTAATTGATGCGTAAAGAAATAAAGTAGAGAAAATACGCATACAATAAGAGAATATATCATATTATTATCGCTAACAAATTAACATATTCATGTGGCTCTGATTCATAAAACACAAACAAACAAAAAGCTATCGATAGCATCGTATATCAACAGACACAAATTCAATAATGTTTACATCCAGAACAAAACGGGAACGTATTCTCAATCAAATTAGGTTTATATGACAACCAATTACGGGAAAATTCCGCTGGAATAAAAACATATAAAAACGCATTACGCACTTGTCCGATGTAGCGAAATAATTGGTCTATTCGGTGAAAATACACGCAATATTCAGTACACGACCGCCATGCCGATCTGCACCGTAAAATGCGTATAAACACTATTTTTGTATCGTATTTTGTAAACGATAAAATCGATTACAAATGCTACACAGATAAAAAAAAACGTTTGTTTTTAGATTCACTTTCTGAATATTTAATTTGTATTCGATTTTCAAACTCGAGTGTTCTTTTTTTTAATAATTTTATCGCTATGCGAAAATAAAAAGCGCGGGTTTATGTCGGGAGAGCGTAGCGACGCCCACCTTCAACAGTGGCGCCGCGCGCGGCACTGGCTGGAAATCAACTGGCTTCGGGCAACAGGAACGTTCCATTTCACCAGCAAAATTACATTTTCAGTATACAACGCCTTTGTTGTCATAAGCATAGAGTCATATTTCGCATGTTTCATAAGTTAAAAACTAATAATATGTGTATCTATATAGGCATCAGGATGTCCCTTTTGTTCGAAGCGCTCTTGTTCCGCTCATTCGAGTGTATTCCGTTTCGTTTGGGCGGTATATAATCGTTACAATAATTTCTATCGTTATTTTCGGTATTGTCTGAACATATTTGTTTAATGATTGTGATTGTGTTATTCATAGTCCGTTAGTTTCTTTATATTATGAATAGAGTTGTGATCAATGGAGTGAAGTGTCGTTGTTTATAAATAAAGATACGTGTACATTTACGTATTTGTTTATTTGATAAAATAATTAAGATTGACAGAAATTAATTTAGAGTATTTTTTTTTGCACACAGCAACATATGGAGCAAGTTATTTCTTTGTTTACCTACATATGTAGAACCAAATCATTAACCCGTGGGAGAGACTTTATTCATGCCTAGTCAAGAACCCAAGAACCTACTTGCATTTTTTTCTCAAGAAAATTCTTACAATCCACGTTGGGCCAATGTAAGCCAATGTTTGCCATACTTTTCTTAACTACTCATCAGAACATTGAACTACCGTCATTTACGTAAACTTTTCGTTGTAATGTGTGAAAAATATCGGCACATGTTGGATCAATGTGCACAGTCGGTTTTATTACTAGGTAGGTACATAATATCTTTTAAACTTTCGCGTTCCATGATATACAATAATGTTTACGGGAATTAACGCGATTATGGTATAGGCGCGGTAGCCTAGTGATATGGGTAGTGGCCAGTGGGTCTCGATTTCGATCCCAGGTTTTTCCATGGCACACACCAATGACTTTTCGATGCTTTTCGAAGTTCTGTAAAAATGGAAAAAAAATAAAAATGCGCGCCAAAATCTCCAAGCACAAAAGGCAGGCTATATTGGTGTCGTACCTATACGAAACCTATAGGAAACCCCATAAAGTTGCAAACTATTTAAACTAAAAGTAAAACATTGGGGCCTAAGCCAAACTCATCTTCACGCTGGTACTCCTGTCAACTAACGAGATTCCGGTGTAGGCTTTCTTTTTGGTATAGTTAGGTTATACAGCAGTCAGCAGCAACATAGAGTTGCGGTATCTACCTATTGTACATCTAAAATCTAGGGTACGTAAAAATGTCACCATCCTTTATTTTATTCAACTAAGGTGGCAGACAAGCAAACAGCCCACCTGATTGAAAATAGTTATCGTGACCTATGAACATGTGTAACACCAGGGAAGTCACACTCGTGCTGCCGACCCTGTAAAGACAGAGAGTTTCTGTGCCGTCAGTGTAGAAGAAACAATCATTATATGCCTTTGGTCTTCCCACAGACAGCGCAAAAACTCTCCGTGAGCTCTGGCTACCCTACTATCCGCCAGGAACGAAATACGAGGTTATTTTAGCCGTGATATTCTGTTGGGTAGGTGTATTAGGGACGGGAATACTGTTGTGTCCGTCGTATACATTATGATACCATATTTCAACGAACAAGGATTCGTTCTACTCTGATGGTCTTACGATTTAAATCGGCAACTGAATAAATCCTCAAGACAAAATTGTGTACGTGTACATTTTAACCTTTAAGTCCACTTAGTAAAGTGCTAATTAGATATATGAGACCAAGATTCGCGAACGTTGGTTGCGTAGATGACTCAACAGGCGACCACTTGTTAAGTTACATCTAAATTGCACGTTATGTAGAGGCGATAAAGATCAAATTTTTTTAAACAATTTTGTTCTTGAAAGCTGTTTAGCTTCGCTTCAGTGACAATATCAATTGACCCTATATATTAATGACATCTTATGTGTGATTCAATGTCAATGCCTGATTTTAAATACTGGATAGTGACAATTTAGACATGATAACTCCGTGTCGTGTAGGAGAAAGAATACAAGTATAACCACCCCATCTTATTGAAGAATATAAAAGGCGACTAACGGAAAAATACGTAAACGATATCATTTCGAGAGAAGGAAAACTCGATATAAAACCCTGTACCCACCCGTCTGGCCAGTGTGGAAACAGTACGTCAAAGCTTCCCAATATTTGGAGAGGCCTATATCCAGTAGTGAACTGCGATAGGCTATTTGATAGATTTATTAAGATATGATCAAATAGCTAGAGCAGACTAATCATGCGGTGAAAGTAAATACTTACAAAATCCTTATAAGCCTCATGAAAGGTCTTTCTCTCGTAGTTTATGCGAAGAAAAAGCTAACCTTCGTCACAATTTCAGACTTCAATAATTCGTATCGCAATCGTTCCATAAAAATTGCGTGGCTAGAATCCAACTAAAAACACTAATCTGCAAATAAGTTTTGATATTGAGCTTTTACACCTGATCATCATCTTTGGGTTAATAGCATCCTAGTTGTCACCTCTGTATTCCACTTTTCAGCTTTTACTTCGCACAAGTATTCATAATAGTGAGACCATTGGCACGCATGTAATTCTCTACGATACCAAGAGAGTGGAAGGAGCATGGTTAGATGTTTTCTAATTTAACCTACTCAAACAATATCATGAAATTTTGTATAGGCAAGAGCAATAAAAGAACGTAGAATTCCTTTCATACGGACAAAAGTAATGTGCCTTAGAAATAGAAAAACCACTTTCAATTGTTTTTTAGGTGTCTAATCGAGCCAATGATTACGTGAACTGAAGGATACCGCCACGGTTCCTTCAAATCGCGCTAAATTGTCTTTGATTTACTATAAATTAAGACTCATTTGACAAAAATAACTATAGTTCTAATTTTAGCCACTTCACAGAATCGTTGTTATCACTGCAGGTTTTATATTTCAAGTAGTTTAATGACAATACAGTCGATAGTCTATAATAAACATGTATTGATTTTCCCTTTTTACAACGAGCCAAGCTGGCGCGGGAACTCGACCACATGGTAGTACTTCACGTCTTGTGTTTAGGTTTATTTCTAGTATTTCCATTTAACCGAATAAATTTATGATTCTAGGAATTTTGCTCACTTGCTTTCATATAGCAACGATTCTGAGATTTAATAAATCCCGATGTCAAATCCAAAAGATAATCCAAAAAATTGGTAAAGGTACCACGTAAGTCTTCTGGAGCAATTATATCAAAAGAACATGAGGTTCTAGTGCAGGGTTACTGCTCGGGTTAGGGTTAGTTCAAGCTCTGGATGCAACTATAACTACTGCTGTGATGATAAAAATACCATGTCAACAACACAATAGAAATAATCTAGTTTAATTCCTGGTTGCATCCAAGGTTTTCGGCTCGAACTGCGGTTCACTTACACATTCTGTGCCTTATGATTTTGTTTACGGCTTTTATGGCAGCTACGGTACTGGCATCTGACAAGTACAACATAATTTCAATCTTTTTCTCTCTGGTCTTGTTAACCTTGGTTATCTCCTGATTGCCTTATCAGAGAAATATTGAACACGTTGAAAACAAAGTGGAAGAGAAAAGGTTTGTAAGTGGCCACTGAGCATCTAAGTGGAAGTCTTGGCAGCAACTGGGAATAACGCCAGGATAATGATGGAAGACAATACAATATAAATGACAATGTATTCGGTTATAAATATTTATATGTTATGTTACGGTTACGATAATGTATGCGTATACAGAATGTTGTTTTATTAGAATATTTTAGAGTAAGTGGGAGGGAGTGGGGGTTATATGACTACACATCAATAAATCCACATATTGGCAATATTGCCAGAACAATAAACAAATTCCACTGTCATTTCCGCTATGAATGACTGCAGTTTACGTGTTCAGACTCCTCTAAGTCTCATGAGAACACGCCAAACTGTCTCTTACAGTACTAGAGTAAGCTTTTGTCTATGACTTCGTCTGTATGGAAATCATTAATAGCAGATGCGGATGCAACCACGGGTATCAATCCTTCATTGATGCCTATCTATTCAATTATATCCTGCTTGTATTATAAATGTGAAAGTAAGTGAAGATATTTGTATATTTGTTATTCAATTACGTTCTAACGGCTCAACGTATCTGGTTGAAATTTGGTACAGAGATAGATACACTACTATCTATAATAACACATATCTTATTAGTCCAGGAATAGGCTCCGATGGAGTGCAGGAACTGGATCCAAATTCCACAAGGGCTATGCCACGGGCATCAGCTAGTGGACAGATACTTCCATGATTCAAATATTTTATCATAGGCAATGAAACAATATAGTAATCACGTCAAACAAGTTAAATACCTTCATTATTCAGTTTCGTGCGTTGAAATTTCAATGGCTTAATTAACAGCAAAATGACCTTCAATTAGCTTAACATCCTATAGCTGCCATAATTAATTCAAGCCTTTAAATTACACGCGAATACATAATCCCTACAGAAATTACTCGTTGTTTAAGGGGAATAACTTGAGCTCAGTGAGTTTGCAAAGCACTTACTCATGTAAACGAAATCCCATCGTAAATATGGGTTACTTGTCTGAAAAAGTAACTTCATCTAACAGAGTGGGAAAAATGATTTTAGTTTATTAATAAGTTTAATACTACATACAGTTTAAATAACTTAGGGAGGCTTGGCTTATGATTTTAAAACTTCGGAAAAGCCGATTGGAAGAATTTATGACGTATTCCATTTTCAAAATGTCACAATTTTGATCAAAATTTTAAATATTCAATGCTACGTTCGGACTCCGTATACATTTTCAAAATGCGATTGAATCGCAAATCGCAACTTTAACAGTAGCAGGCAAATCAAAAGTATATTATGTACTTTACCATGATCGCGTTAATTCTCGTTAACATTGTTGTAAAATCATGGAACGCAATAGTTTAAAAGTAGCATAAGTGTCTTAATCCTTTTTTTTACGTACGACAAATCCCCACAAATACCTCCACCACCAGAGCCGGTGGAGAGGTTATGTTAGACTCGAACCAACTAAAACGCACAACGCCTGTGGGTCGTTTTTGGTTGGAGGTCAACAGGCATATCCCTCGCACCCCGGCCAATCTCTCTCGATCTGGCCCTCTCCTCGGATGTGGGGACCACAGAGTCCGCAACTCATCCCCAGAAACGGGGAGGCGCGCTGCTTCTGCCACGGTGACAGGTGGCTCCACCCGTCATCCCTAGGCCTGCGCTCATGGGGGCGGAGGTCATTCATCGACCTCCGACGCTCGAGTTGCCTCAGTACGGCAGTTTGGCTTACGATCCTTCTTCGCTCCCGTTGCCGCTCCCGCCTCCTAGTGTCTTAACCTTAACTCGTAAAGTAAGACATCTTTATCTCCTACATAAAATTAACCCTTTGAACGATTATGCCAATTCCGGTTATGTCAATGCCGCGTGGTTCACGGCAGAGTAGAATTTAGGCCACCCCATCTATTCCCATGTGGTGTCGTACAATGTGACCAAGGGATCAGGCTGTTTAACATTAGATAGATATAACCAGCTCAGATTCAGGCACAGAAACAAGGCTCGAGTCAATAATAGTGCCCGGAAGACGGCAATAGTATCACCCCCTATTTCGGTGGTCGCAGAATTATTGGTGAAATGTTGGTGTTAATTCACCTCTGCCTAACCCTTCGGGGACAAAGGCGTGGTTATATGTATGTATGTATACATGTCAATTACTGTAGTAGTGATAGCTCAATGACTATTACTGTAGCTTCGTCTTCTTAATATGATTATTGTAGTTGGCGTACAATAAAGTATATAATAAATAAATACATAAATATGCTAAAAGGTATTATTATATACTTCACACTTCGCAGATGTTTTACCTGTTAGCAACTATGTATAGTAAGGAGCGTCAGTTTTACTAGTACTTACTTGTTACTGCCTAACTCATACCTGTTACTGCTGTGATAATTGAGATGAGAGTGCCTACTTAAATCAGAAAACCGCTTTCAAGAAAAAGAAAGCTTTATTTTCATTTTAGACACTTTTTCGTAATATTTTGCCCATGTGCGAATATATTGCGATATATCGAAAATCCAACACGATACCTCAGACCGAAAATGTGGCATGGCTGCCACCTGTCAGATTTTCAGACTGCCAGGTCTATCCTCGCTCTGTGCAAGCGTAATAGTTTGCTCCATGCATGAATATAGGTATTTGCATTGGCCTGTTCGTGCCTCGGAGGGCATGTTAAGCCATCGATCCCGGATGTCATACGAATATTTATGGCAATCGTTTCAGGTACTTGGACCTCTTGAAAATCCATCTACTTAGTGTCTATGCCAATTGGTTGTGAAGGTCAGGCAGTCGCTTCAGGGACAAAAGCCGACCCCAACTAAGTTGGGAAAAGGCTCATAGAAAATACGTGAGACCAAAAATCATAGTAGGTGAAATGTGTTTTGTGTACTACACATACATACAAGATAAGCATATTTTTGTACTATATATTCCCAAATGTTCATAACTATATCTGCTTGGCATAAACCTTTAGTCCTTTTTATTACCGCAATCAGTTAGCTTTAGAACTTTAGCAATGCAATTCAGGATCACTTTTGATTTGATAATTAGTGTCACGTATACTTACTAGATGGCGTTGTTCTATTACTCATTTTACCACAAAAAATAAAGACCTCTTTCTGAAAGCCCCTCTCTAAAGAATAGATATAAAAAAAGGTATTATCTTTTTAATTGGAACAATGTTGTCCCTACAAAGTAACTTCTGCGGTTTCAAATTTCGTTCCGAATATTTACTTTTTTAAGTTAACCCTATAAACGCTGTGTTCAATTTCAAATTTCGAATACTTATTTATAAATATTAACGACGTATCATATCAAAATATATTCCTTTCACCATTAACAAGTACGTACACAAATCAGTAAACTCAACTCGTAAATATTACTAACTATCCACACGCAATTAACTCTGCTAAAATAATTTATTGCATCCATATCGCACGATCCTTTATCCTTTACAAAGACATTCACGTCCAAAAGTTTTGACAGATACAAATCATCACAGTAATTAATAACAGAACGAAAATAAACTTTGGTCACTTCATCATTAGTTTTGCGGATGTTGTGGCCGAGCGATGGTGAAAGGGTTATGTAAGATGCATCTATCACTTTTTCTATAAAGAACATTTTATAATTATATTTTAAAAAGAAGTAATATGTTTCCATAGGTCACATGACATAAGATTAAGCTAATTGCAATCGAAAGGTTCCCTTTTTTACATGAGAAATGCCACATGGGTAACTACTTCACTGGACCGATCAGTGACCTGGCTGGGTTGGAATATAATCGACTACATACGATACACGTCATAGGAGGATCCCCTGGATTTACTGTAGCATCCAGGATCCAAGAAAACAAAGCAGTCTGCACTGCAAGCACGTTAGCGAGCTAATATGTTCGGGACAACAATAAGATAGAAAGATGTGGTGCATAGGTCACAAAGATCGACACTATGGAAACTAATTTCAATTGCAACATCACTCGTTGACGAATAATGAGGGATTGGGCGTTCAGACACCAAACAAAATTCCAGAAAAGCAAAAATAAACTAAATAATTGGGTTTTAAGAGCATACCCACTATTCCACGCTTTGGGTTTTTTTATATACCACTTAGGTGGCAGACAAGCACACGGACCACCTGATGGAAAGTGGTTACTGTGGCCAATGGACATGTGTAACACCAGTGGAGCCACACTCGCGCTGCCGGCCCTGTAAGCACAGTTTCTGTGCCGTCAGTGTAGAAGACAAAGCAGGACAAGGCCTTTAGTCTTGTCCTGTTTGTCTCGGTCTTGCCGAGATTGGCATTCAGATGATAAAGAGATACCATAAGACGGAAAAGTGTTTACTAACAACACTGAATCAGTACCACAAATAAATTTAAAAGCTGCATTCCTTTAATTTTTTAAATTTATTTGACACGGAAGGACACACAAATTTATTTTGTATCTTTGTATTTATTTGCAGAGCTATTAAAATGGTATGCAATGATACATTAATCTTTTTAATAGATTCAGGCAGCAGTCGAGTACAAACAGCGTTTACGAAAAAACTGCAATAATTGGAGGACCTTGACAGTTTTATATGACAATAAAAGATATTTATTTTTTTAGTTCCGGAAGTCTGGTTGTTGGCAGGGTTATCTTGTCATTTGGTCTGAGGAGACTAATTGAAGCGGAAAGGAATACTGTCTCGCAAAAGACGAAACGGATACTGAAAATTGCTAAACGAATTACACGTCATGATAATATCTGGTAGGGTTGCCCAATGTCGGAGTAGAAGAAAAGTGATGATTTTTTGTACGTGAAAATAATGTAGCAAACAAGTTTAAATCCTAACAAATTAAACGGAATATTAGTCTAAAAGTTTTATTTTTTATACCACTTGGTTGGCAGACAAGCACACGGTCCACCTGATGGTAAGTGGTTACCGTAGGCTATGGACGTGTGCAACACCAAAGGAGTCACACTAGCGCTACCAACCCTGTAAACATAAGAGTTTCTGTGCCGTCAGTGTAAAAGACAAAGCAGGTCATGCTTTTGGTCTTCCCACTGACAGCACAAAAACTCTCCAGTGAGCTCTGGCTACCATACTCACCGCCGAGATCACAACACGAGGTTATTATGGCCGTGGTATTCTATAGGGCAGAGATACTTCCGCAGTCGGACTGCTCAATTGGACAGAAATCTAAAAGTCCAATTAGTCTATGAACGATACTTGCAACACCCGAAGATTCAAAGGAAGAAAATATAACAAGTAACAATTGCAAAATGTAATAAAGAACGCCGTAATTCAGCAGAACCTGTCTCTTGTGCTGTCTCTGCTAATACTGCATTAAGTTAGAAATCCTAAGTTCTTCAACATTTATTTTGCAACTCGTAATTTGCAAACGCAAAATACTATTCCCAAAGAATAGCATGGCAATGATTCTTTACCGTAGTTTTCTTAAGCCAATTCTCATCAAACCCCGAATATCTTACCACCAATGAGTGAGATCCATACAGAAATGTACACAGGTGCAAATATTCAGAAATGCATCTGTCTAAATAGCCATTAATTGAACAGAAACATGGCGTACATTAGAAGCTATCACACTGGACATTTTGTACGGGAGGCGAAAATGCATCTTGTAAATATTAGTTGAAAGGTAATTTAGTTAAACAGCTTCTAAAAATAGTTCATGAATATGAATATATTCTACTATTAATTGTAGAATAGCATTACTTAAGTTAAGTTATGATTTAAGTTAAGTTGTAGCTATGATTATTATCAGAATCGCCATCTTCGTAACGATATCTCAGTTTGTAAACATGTCCTTCTGAAAGAATACCGAAATAACGGCAATAGACTCGCCCTCTGTTATGTGGTACCGATATTCCAGTTAAAAGACTTCTACCTACCCCACCAGGGGTTTAAGACCGTAAGTGTATGTAATTACCGTTGGTGTAACCCACGTAACTTGCACATTACGTGGGCAACGCATTGCTAGCACGTCATCGTCGCCTACGTGTTTCGTTGTTATTATCCAACAGTTCGTCAATAGCCAAATTATTCATGAATATTTATCTCCTAACACCTGCCAGATAAGCATCTTCTGAAATTTAGATAACTAGTGTAGTACAGCGTTATTATCAAAACAAATATCTTCATTCATGCAGGTAACAGACATGTGCTGCCGAAGGCTAGAGTTACACCTGGTATAGTTAATCATTTAAGTAATCATTTTTTTGTTGAAAATCTTTTGAGTAGAGTTAGTGGCTATAATGCGGAATCACACGAAATTCATAGAAATATAAACATGAATGAAAGAATCAAAGAATCAATTTCATTTATTCAGTTTAGGCACATAAAGAGCACATATGAACGTCAAAATTTTACAATTATGTATGTCAAGAAATAATATAAAAATATTAAATAATGTAAAAATAAACCATTGGAAAATGATTCTTTCGCTGGTTCGGTAGATTAGTTCTACTGAGAAGATACCAGCAAGAAACTCAGCGAACTACATTAGAACTAGATTATTTTTCTTTTTTAAATTTGTTTTGGTTTACAATTTATTTTGTGCGAGCAAGCAAGAGACTTATGTTGACCACGCATATGTAAGTAATGGTGACCCTCTTTTCTCAGACTTTGCCTTCTGCTTACCATCAGGTAAGGTGAAGTTTAATTGATATGTCCTATATAAAAAAATAACATTAACTTTTAGTAGGTAGGGTAGCCAGAGCTCACTGGAGAGTTTTTGTGCTATCAGTGCGAAGACCAAAAACTTGTCCTGCTTGGTCTTTTACACTGACGGCACAGAAACTCTCTGTGCTTACAGGGTTGGCAGCGCGCAAGGGAGTCACCCTTGGTGTTAAACACGTCCATAGGCCACGATAACCACTTTCCGTCAGGGGGGCAGTGCTTATCTGCGTCCCAAGTGGTATAAAAAAAGCTCCATTAAAATCGCTGCGGCAGTTTTTGAAGCTTTCCTAAACAATTTCATAGCAGAACTAGGCCGCACAAACTTTTTTTTAATTTCCCAAACAATAGCAACATTCCTCTCTGTAATATTTTATCACCTTCAACAATATTCCATCTATACGAGGTATCGTTAAACTTTTAGTTATACTTAACCGGGCGTACGTTCATGACCCAAAAATGTTGGCAGTCACTCAAACGGTCCGTTGTATAAACACCCGCTGATATCGAAGACTCATCTCGTTCAGGGCTCGATGGAAATTTCGCGGTAATTAGGTGCTTTAGGTGGTGTACTTATTTATAGGTATACAAACTATCATGGTCACTCATATTAGTATCAATGTAATCGGGATATTTACCATGTTGTATTGTTTTGAGTTTCCATCAGGGTAGTCAAAAACAATGAACCGCATAAATCTGCAATTGCTCAACATTTATTGGAGTCCGGTACTGACCACTGGATCGAGATATATAACTCTCAGATGCTTTTGACATAACGCCACTATATACCATGACTGGTTAGGGAAGCAATTAAAATCAAAACGTATAAAAAATTCAAGCGTGAGAATGGGTTTCTACTGCAGAACGTCTGGCATCCAGTGGTCCGTCTTTGCAAAAACAACCAGGAACAAGCCAAAACAAAATCGCAAGTTGTAACAGTTAGCATTGTATGTCATGAACATGATCGAGATTGGATTTGAGTTTGTAATCTAGTGAAAACAGTGGTAATGCAGATAAGCGTAGTAGAACTCGAAAGAGAGTAGATAGATATATATACCTCTAAAAATCTTTTTTCACTCTTCAACGCCAATACTCCAGTTCCTTCGTGATCATGGTGCTTGCAACAGCGCCGAAATATCGGAAACTCAAAACAATACAACATGGTAAATATCCCGATTACTTTGCTACTAAGGTGTACTTATCTTATTTGTTAAAATAACTATCTCCAACTATCTCTAGACATGGTGGTTAGAACAATTGTATGAAGTGGGATTGGGGGAGCAGTAGGATATCTGTCCAGGAATTACATAGTTATAATGCGTCAACCATCAGAATATCTATCTGTAGTATCCGCAGCCTCTGTGGCGTGGCGGTAGTGAACGCGAGTAGTATACAGGGGGCGTGGGTTCGATTCCCGCTCAGTGCAAGTATTTGTATTCTAGAATATAGGTATTCGCATTAGTCTGGTCGTGCCTAGGAGAGCATGTTAATCCGTTGGTCCCGGTTGCCAAACGCACATCCATGGCAGTCGTTACGTGCCGTTGAAGCCCTCAAAAGTTCGACTCGTCTAACTACAGGTCTTTGATATCGACAACTGATTGTGGAGGTTAGTAACAGTCGCTTCATGAAAATATCGAAGTACAGCTTTATCACAATTAGGCTGGAAAGTTGACCTGGGAAATGGTCAAGGCATTGCAAATGGTGCTTGTAACAGCGCCGAAATATGGAAACTCAGAACAATACAACATGATAAATATCCCGATAACTTTAATACTAATGTGAGTGATCATACCGACCATGATAGTTTAAATACCTATATTGTGTCAGTATTTCTTCTCATAGCAACCACAAGCCCTCTATATTACATTTTTATTAGTTTGTACATTAAATTTGTTGGTAATATAAACGTAAAATTACTTTATTAGGGCGTCATAAATAATTTCGGAGCGATAATTTGCGTCAGGTTACGGCTGACAGCGTAGTACCCGCAATGAGATCATGCTCGGGTTAATTATACGAGCGTGATATGATGACATGACATGTATGTAGATATTAATAAAATACATTATTATACAAGACTGTTATAGATCTTACATACATATTACACAAGCGATAATCTAACACATAAAGCTAAACTAGCCAATTAATCTAATACAGAACTTCCTTATCGCTAGTGGGTTGCGAAGATAGTTTGTCGTTTCATGGAAAATATAAAAGTATTGCCATTTCATCCCTGGTTAGACTGAAATGCCAACGTCAATTGAGTTGGTAAAAAGGGAATGAAGACCACCTTCGTAAATTCGCAAAATATGATAAATAAATAATAAATAAATACATACATACATACATACATAAAATCACGCCTGTCTCCCATAGGGGTAGGCAGAGATCACGGATCTCCATTTGCTACGATCCTGACATATTACTCTCGCTTCATTCACTCGGGGAGATGGGCCTCGTCAGCATTGGGCTGCAACCCGTCTAAGAGAAGGAAAACTCTGAAATCAAAACCGGGGAGATGGGCCTCGTCAGTATTGGTCTGCAACCATCTAGGAGAAGGTCACTCCGAAATAAAACCAACTCTCAGGGAGCATACCCGAGAAAAAACCCCGATCCAAGGTGTTAGCCGACCCGTGCCAAGGATTCGTGACCAGAGGGCAAGCTGGTGTAACGGAGGGTGTCTGTGTTGGCGGTCACAGGACACACTTGAGATTCCGCCTTACCTCCGTAAAGGGCTCTGCGGGGGTGGACCATATTTTCCCTATGACTCGTGGGAACGCAATGATGATTCCAAAAATTTATCATCCGCATGGCGGCGACGCGGTACGCCACCCGTCACGTCTCGTTTCCAGTGGGGGCGAAAAGTGGCTCACGGAGAGCCGTTTTGCTACGTTGAATGTTGGAGGAGGAATGGAAGAAAAAATGAATGATGTTTGTAAGATGATGGATGAAAGAAGGATTGATGTGCTTTGTGTGAATGAGACGAAGAGGAAAGGATGTGACACCACCAAGCACGGACCCTACACCGCGTACTGGTCGGGAGTACCCAATACCGACAGAGCTTGCCAGGGAGTTGGTGTCATCCTATCTGCTAGAATGGCTGAGTGTGTGAATATATTCGAATGTGTGAATGCTAGACTGATGTGGATGAGAATGAAAGTGGGACTCACTCGTATTTTTGTCGTAGGGGTTTATGCTCCTGTAGACTCCGGTACGAATACGTCCCAGGAAGTCCAAGAAGAAAGAGAACAGTTTTGGGAGAGTTTAAGAGATGTATTAAGAGAATGTAAGGATAATGAAAGAATAATAATGCTAGGTGATTTTAATGGATGGGTAGGACTGAAACGAGATGGATTTGAAAGGGTTCTTGGCAAGTACGGAGATGAACGAGTGAACGAAAATGGTAAAGGTTTGCTTGAAGTATGTTTGGAATGGAACCTTTGTGTGTCAAACACGATGTTTCGACATAAAAGGATTCATATGTATACAAGAGAAGCGAAGAATGTCAGTAAAAGTATGATTGATTTTGTAATAGTGGATGAAAGATTGAGAAAAAATATTCTAGACGCTAGGGTATATCGCGGTGTGGGTATCCATACAGATCACTTTTTGGTTATGTGCCGTATAAGTGATCTCTTTAAAGGATGGAGACGTAGAAGGCGTGAGCCCATAAGTGTTCTAGAAAGAATAAAAGTAGAAAATTTGCAATAAGATTTTTATTTTTATTTTTTTTTTATTTTTATTTATTCGGGAAAACAAACAGTTACACAATGTCCTTAATATAAAGTCTTAATATAACATAGTTGTAATTATGTAACCTACAGCGTTATCCACATATTATTACAGTAGTATTACGGTTATCTAAAAAGCAACATTCATTTTTACAGTTTTAGTCCAAATCAGTTAATTTTTTTAACAGAGCATTTCTAAATTCATTATGCGACAAAGTGAATACATCCAAATCTATAAACAATTTATTATAATTATTTACAATGCGATTTAGAGGCGCACGTACTCCAGCATTCGTGCGACTAGTGAAAACGGCGAACAGTGGGCGCGAGCGCACTTCACGTCTGATGACTGTCCTAGGCACAATGTAGCACAAACTATTTGTTAAATAAGTGCAGTCGAATCTGTTATTGCATAAGTCATACAGAAACATGGTTTCTAGAAAGATACGCCTGGATTCCAAGTCCAGTAAGTTCAAGTTCTCCCTGGTACGATGGCAACGGTACCGCACTGCTTGAAGGAACTTATTTTGTACTCTCTGCAAACTATCTTTGTATTTTTGGTACAGTGGGTTCCATATCAATATAGCATACTCCAGCTGTGACCTGACCAAAGATTTATAAAGGTGAACGTATGTATCAGTATGTCTAAAACCTATGGTGGACCTCATAACAAAGCCATACATGCGATAAGCATTATTAACTATTTTATCAATATGTTGATCAAGGTGGAGCTTTGAATCCAGTAGCACCCCGAGATCCTTTACCGTAGCAACATTACTTAAAGTGGCATGAAATAATGAGTATGTATTCGGGACTACTATTTTCTTTTTTGTAAATGTAATTGCAATGCACTTTGATATGTTCAGTTTTAATTTATTTGCACTACAGTAATCAGAAAGGCGGTGCAAGTCCTCTTGCAACAAATTACAATCATTGTTTTCGGAAATAGATCTATAAATTTTAAGATCATCTGCGTAAAGCAGAAAATTTGCATTTCGAAAACAAGATGAAATGTCATTAATGAATAGAACAAAGAGTAAAGGGCCCAGGATGGAGCCCTGTGGTACACCAGAGGTTACATTAATTGGATAAGATTCATGACCCCTGATCACAACTTTCTGAGATCTATTTGTTACATAAGATATGAACCACCGTAGCAGATCACCGCGAATACCATTATACGCAAGTTTGTTTAGAAGGAGTTCGTGATCCACCTTGTCAAAGGCCTTACAGAAGTCCGTATAAACGGCGTCAACTTGCACTTGTTTATCCATATTGATAAACAAAAAGTCTGTGAAGCTCAATAAATTGGTAATAGTAGATCTTCTTTGGACGAAACCGTGTTGTTGTTTTATGATAACATTATGAATATAGGGATAAATTGCTCTATGTACAAGTCTCTCGAAAACCTTCGACAAGGTGGACAGGATAGAGATGGGGCGATAATTTTCGACATTATTCTTAGAACCTGCTTTATGTACTGGTGTTATATTGGCTCGCTTCCATCTTTCAGGAAAAGTGCCCTCAACAATACATTTATTATATATAATATGTAAGGGTACACATATACTATCTGCTGTTTTTTTAAAGAAATAAGCAGGTACTCCATCAGGTCCCGATCCCTTCGTTCCGTCCAATGAGCTTAGCACCTTTCGAACCTGTTCCAGAGTAAAATTAATACCGCTTATCATAGTACTATTATCTGCATAAGTATCGGGGGGTAACCAGTTCCCGCTGCTGTAAGATGAGGTTTCATAAACGGATTCAAAAAAATTCGAGAACAAATTACATATGGTACCAGGATCGCCAGATGTTTGATTCCTATAGTAAACAGTGGCAGGTATACCTGCTTTAGTTTTACGGTTGGAGATGTAACTAAAAAGATATTTTACATTTTTCTTTATATTATCTTCTATAGTATCAATATAGTTTTTATAGTTTATTTTACACTCAGTATGAAATCTACGCCTAAGAAAAGAAAATTGCTCATAATCCGATACATTGTTGTACGATTTCCATTTTAGCCACGCTTTTTTCTTATTGTTAAAAATATGTTTGAGTGATTTAGAGAACCAGATGGGAAATTTAGTTGATTTGACACGGGACATGGGAGTGTGATTCTTAATAGATTTGTAAATAGTATCGTAAAAAATGTGCACGCAGTTCTCAGCGTCTGTACCATTTAAAATGTCGGTCCAGTGAACATTAGACAAATCATGATTAATTTCTCCGTAGTCAGCTCTATAGTAATTAAATTTTGGAGATTTCAATTGAGGAAGAGTCATATATGTGCCTTTATACGTAATAGTGGCACAGAATGGAGGATGAAAGGCACTTATCTTAGATAGTACGTCCGCTGGGGCATGCGTGGTACAATCTGTGTTGCTAAGTAATAGGTCTAAAATGTGTTTTTTAGCGTTGATAAAACTGTTGTATTGCAAAGCATTCACAAGTGACATAAAATTACATAAGTGCCGACTAGCTCTCGAACTAACACTACAGTGCAGTCCCGAACCCACACTGGGTACCCAGCTTACCTCTGGTAGATTATAATCTCCAAATAAATAGTAGAACGTGGGATTAATTTTATCTATGACGTCACTCACCAGATTGAAGTGATCAGAGTAAACATTATGAACAGTGCCTGGCGGAATGTATACAGCACTGATCATGTGCTTCTCATTATTTATTCCTGGTAACTGTATAAGAACGTGCTCAATGTGAGGTGACAAAGGTAGAAAAGGTATTATAAGAGTAGATCTAAGTGATTTAAGAACAGCTACAAGAACTCCCCCACCATCCTTCCTATTTGAGGCTATTCGATTTCGGTCAGTTCTATACACTATATAGCGGTTATCAATGAACTCACCGTCACTCACTTGGGGGATGAGCCAAGTCTCAGTAATTATTATAACATCATAGCAATTTGATAATATTTTCATATACAAAACATTTAACTTAGTGCGTATACCACTACAGTTTTGATAATACATGGTCAGCTTATTCATTATTGAGGAATAGGTAACATTGAGAAGTAATAGTGCAAAAATATCTAGGAATCGCAACATATAAATAGTAGCATAGAATATAATTAGTAATACTTAATGCAGTTAAAATCAGCATGACATTATGTTCCAACAGACCCGACTGAACACCGTGGACTAGAAGACTGTAGTCACCATGTATACATTCAACGTATGATAACTCTATGGAGTTAAATAAAAGAAAAAAAGAGTACATAACATAATTAATATGACCAATTATTGCCAAGCTATTTGAGATATTATTAACTAGAAAGGTGGTTAAATTTAAGTTGAAGATGAATAGGTAAATAATGAAGCGTAAACTTTGTTCACGTATGCGTTGATGGCTTAATTCTGGATACATCTTGATGGGTTCGAATAGCCATAGCTGGTGAGTTGTCACTCTCTCGCACAAGGATCGTTGCATGCTTAATCCACACATACTTGAACTTATTTTTTTTGGCAGCTTCCCGGCACTCGCGAAACAACTGCTTGTTCTTAAGCGTAAGATGTTCGTTCATGTATACCTGTAGTGGTGCACTGCCTGATATTCCCAGGTCATCAGTTTTTAAGCCTTTGGACAAGCGGAATGCACTAAGAAGGTTATCTCTTAATATACGAGAGCTAAGCTTCACAATAATATTTTTAGGCTGCTTGTTATGAGACTGCGCGTGTGGTACGCGGTGTATCGCAATAATATCCTTTTGTGTAAGTGTGCAATTTATTTTAGAACTTATAGTATTTACAAGGGTGATCAAGTTTTCAGTTCGTTTTTCCGGTATATTACACAATTCTATATTGCACTGCCGGGCCTGCTGCTCAAGCATATCAATTTTCGAGTCCAACCCAGATATCACATCTTTCAGCGCCTCCGTGTTGCAAACCTGTTTAGTAAGGGTATTAATCGTCTTTTTCAGATCGTCCTGACATTCAGAAGAGTGCTGTATGGAAGTTTGCAGAGAGGTTATGTCTTCTCGCATAATCACCTGCCTATGTTCGAGATCCGTAATATACTTCTCAAATCCTGCCTGCTCAGATCTTATAGAATTAAGTTCAATTTTTATATCCGCTGTCGTTTGCGTGACGGTGGCAAGATCCAATTTAAGGTCCTTTACATTATTTGACAAGCCTATTATCGCACAGTCAAGGTAACCCCTAAGGTCCTCAAATTTTTTATTCATTTCCTGAGTAAGAGTCATTATAGCATTTGTTAACTCACACTCCGGCTGTTTCCGCTTCCTTCCTTCATTCCAGTTCTCATCAGGTTTTGCTTGAGTATCTGATATATTTGGCGACGAAGATGATATACGTGTATGTATCATTATGTATTACAAAAAAAGCTTGAATCAAACGAAAAACAAATAAGAAATGCCGGTAGGTATGCAATCAGTGAAGATAAAGTGAGAGAGGAGTATGGAAGCAAATTAACTGAAAGGTTTCATGATCTTGATAGTATTTGTGAGATTGAGGAGTTATGGAAGGTATTCAAAGATGAGATTGTGAGTGTGGCTTCCCAAGTATGTGGTATAAGTAAAAGAAGTAAAGTGCAAAAGGTGAAGCATGCATGGTGGGATAAAGAAGTGCAAAAGTTGGTATGTGAGAAAAAGAAAGCGTGGCTTGACTGGCTCTCAGTCAGAGCTAATGAGAGAATGCAGCAAGCTACAATTGAGAATGTGGATGAAGCGAAAGATAAATATAGAAGACTGAAAGGGATAGTGAAAGGAGTGATTGCTAGAAAGAAAAAGGAACAAAAAGACGTGTTTGATGAAAGGTTATCTGGGGATTTCCAGACGAACATTAAGTTCTTTTGGAAGTCCATTCGTTTAGCCAGAGGAGAAACACAGAGCTCCGAGCTGAACGCTATTAGAGACCAGAATGGAAGTATTGTAAAAGGTGAGGAACGTGTGTTAAAAAGATGGCAGGACTATTTTGAAAGTTTGTTTGAAAGAGAGGATGGTGTACATGCACTAACCTTGGTGATGGATGACTATGTTGATGCTGATAAAAGTGGTATTAGTATGAATGAAGTTGTGAGTGCATTAAGAAGTATGAAAGCTGGTAAAGCAGCGGGATATGATAAGGTGACAGTCGAGATGCTGAAGGCTGGACAGGGCCTTGTAGCAAGTCAGTTGTGCCGCCTTTTCAACATATGTTGGGTTAGCGGTCGTGTACCAAGTGATTGGTGTAAGGCCGTTATAGTTCCACTTTACAAAGGAAAGGGCTCGCATCAAGACTGCAAAAACTACAGGGGCATTAGCCTACTCAGCGTCGTCGGCAAACTGTATGCGAAAGTGTTGATTGAGAGAGTTATGAAAGAAACCGATGAGAAAATATGGGATGCACAAGCGGGTTTTAGAAAGGGAATGGGATGTACGGATCAGGTCTTTTCATTGCGAAGCATAGCCGAGAAATTTTTGGCCAAGAGTCAAAAGGTCTATTGCGCATTTGTGGATTTGGAAAAGGCCTATGACAAAGTGGTGAGGAATGAACTTTGGTCGGTGCTGTCTATGTATGGGGTGAGCAGCAACCTTATTCGAGCTGTGAAGTCTCTCTATGAGGACTCCAGAGCTTGCGTGAGGATACATGGGTCACACACTGAATGGTTTAGTATCCAAAAGGGGGTTAGACAGGGATGTGTAGCGTCACCATGGCTGTTTAACTTATTCATGGACAGTTGTTTGCAAGATTTGAAAGATAAAGAATGTGGTTTAAAAATGAAGAATTTACTCGTCAAATGTCTTCTTTATGCTGATGATCAGGTTTTACTGGCGTCATCGGCAGATGAGTTGCAGGAGATGGTAACAACTATGCATGAAGCTTTTGAGAGGAAAGGAATGAAAGTGAATGTTAGTAAGACAAAAGTTATGGTTTTTGAAAGAGATGAATGCGTGACAGAGTGTAGGATTTGTATAGATGGAGAAAAAGTGGAACAAGTGAATGAGTTCATATATTTGGGAACATTGTTTACGAGAGATGGAAAGCATGAAGAAGATGTTGAAAGGAGAGTGATGGCTGGAAATAGAGTGAATGGGGCACTACACAACTTTATGAGCAGCCGGAAAGTGTCCGAAAAGGCACGACTGGCTGTACATGGAGGAGTATTGGTGCCGACTCTTATGTATGGTAGTGAAAGTTGGGTGTGGCAGAAAAAGCATCAGAGTAGAGTGAATGCAGTAGAAATGCGTGCGTTGCGAAGTATGTGTGGCTTGACCTTGAAAGATAGAGTGAGAAATAGCGTGATAAGAGAACGATGTGGAGTGATAGAAGATGTAGTGATGAGAATTGAGAGAGGAATGTTGAGATGGTTTGGTCATGTTGAGAGAATGAATGAAAGAAGACTAACGAAACAGGTGTATGAGGCGAGTGTGGATGGTACCGTCGGAAGGGGAAGACCTAGGCGCACATACCTGGACCAAATCGGGGAAGTTTTAGAAAAGGGGCAGGTCAGGAGTACTCTAAACCGACGAGCATGCATGAAGAATGTAATGAGAGAATAAATAAATAATAAATAATAAATATTCTACAACATTCTACACAACGCTATCTAGACCCATGGTAAGCATACCTTAACTAGCTTGTGTTATGGAATCTAGAATGCGGTTAAACATACTTAGATACATTTTTTTTTTGTAAATCATATCAGCAATAAATACGTAAAATTCTTATGACAATGTATGATTTGAGATTGACATGGTCATTCACATTACTAACGTAATACTCTCCGGGAT
This sequence comes from Eilema griseolum, assembly GCA_963662185.1. Classification (NCBI taxonomy): domain Eukaryota; kingdom Metazoa; phylum Arthropoda; class Insecta; order Lepidoptera; family Erebidae; genus Eilema; species Eilema griseolum. The sequence continues at coordinate 6,141,681 of OY759250.1, forward strand.
ATTTACCATGTTTATTATTTTTGTTGAGCACCCGATATTTCGGTGCTGTTACAAGCGCCATGAGCACGGTGCTCATGGCGCTTGTAACAGTGCTGAAATATCGGGTGCTTTACAAAAATGGTAAATATCCCGGCGAGTATAACAATAGTAATTCTTATGACATCTTATTCTTAGAATATGGTCTTCTTAGGAAGAGAAAAGTCAAACCACTTACCGTCAAAAGAAACTGTATGCTTGTTTGCTACCTCAGTAGTATAAAAATAAAAATACTTATATAATCTTGATATCTCGGAAGGTCGTGAAATATGTAAGGGCCGAGACAAATGGCGGGATGTTGTCTCTCCCTACTATGGAGCGAAATAGATGAAATATGCCTACCTACTTCTGAATATCTATCTGTACGTCATATCAAACTAAACCAAAGCAGATCGCCGCTGAGTATGGAAGTATTTCTTATAAATATCACTGAAACCAACATCATTGATGAAACTGCTTACAATAATTATATTGACACTTAAACAAAACAAAAAGAAATACGTTTATTATTCTGCAATCGCTTTCGCTCAGTAACACCATTACTCTTCAACGTCTTATTACGTAAACTAAACGTATCTTACACAAAACATGACTCACTAGAATACCGGTAGACATTATAATCATTGAAAAATATTTTTCCCGCGTTTTAGCAATTCACTAGAGTTGCGCAATTCTCAAATACTTTGGCAATGGCATTCGAATACTAAAATATATAGTGCATACTCAGCTATTATCGGTTAGTAAAATTTCCACGTAAATTCTAAAATATCGATCTTACGAATTGATGGAACTAAAATATTATTATTATTAGCTGTGGTGATTCGATTTATAAATTCTGTTTATGTTTATCAATATGTTCTGGCGCCAAATTTGTTTTTTTTTTATTTTATTATTTAGGCGAAGGGACTTTTTTGTAGAGTCTAGATATAATAAAAGGATTTATAATAATAATTATTTCTTATTGAAGTGGTGGATGAAATAGTTATTGTATTTTTAATAATAGGTATATATGTGCTTTTTTCTTCTCTAAAATTCCAGGGTGCCGCAACCGCAGTGGCAGTTCAAATTCAACAGAATCCTATTTCTTTGCGGTTAATAATGAGCCATTTTCATTGGGATACTATTGCCTGTGCTATTGCTTTGCCTAAAACTTTTCCGCACTGTAATGTCATTAAAACATTATTGGTGTTTACGACATCTCTGTAAACGCACTCACACTATCACACATACTATTGCTTCATTGAAATAAATATTGTTAAATCTTTATGTGAATAAGAAACTATTCTGTAGAATATTTTTAAAACCGCTCAACAGGAACATTCGATAACAATTATTTTTTATTTCTGTATTCATGGCTCACACTGGCATTGCATAACCTATTTATAAAAACTGACCCATAAAACATTATTTTTAAACATTTGATTTAGATAACCCTTCAAATAACAACATGAACTCACATTTAAAATTCTCACATCCACTCATTCGGTTCTTAAAAATAGATTGTAGAAATAAATACGGCTGCCATATAATCTATTTCTGGTATCCGGTATATTTTTGACGTAAATCCACAGACAACATATCGCCGTCAGCTGATTTTGACAATTCGCTGACAAGTAGACAAATCTAGTAGGCATTAGATGAAAGAAAGTATTATAATAAAGCATATGAGTTCCACTGGGGGTATTTAGTACACAAATATGTGACGGCAAATACATGATAAATAATAAAAATAATAGTATATTTTATGAGGAACAGAAGAGAGTAATCTGTGTATGGTATTTTTGTATGATGAAATAAATATTGTTGAAAAAAAATACATATAACCACTCCTTTATCCCCGGAGGGGTAAACAGAAGTGAATTAACACCTACATTTCACCAATCATTGAATTCGATCCCACGTAGTAGGGGGTGAGCCTGTTGCCGTCTTCTGGGCACTATTTAATTGTTGACTCAAGCCATGCATCTGAGGCGGAGTCTGGGCTGTATATATTTGTCTGATGTTAAACAGCCCTAACCCTTAGTCGCTTTGTACGACACCGCATGGAAAGAGATGGGGTGGTCCAAATTCTACTCTGCTGGGTATGGCATTCAGACCTCTCAAAATTTGTCAACATATTGATATTTTAGAAGTATTGTTATATAATACAGCTATTTGGGACATTTTTTGGTACGCATATTTGTTTATTTTTTTCTGTTGATGTTTGTGTGCCAACTATGATAACTTTGCATAACAAATATATAATATACATAATAAATTCAAATACAACACATGATTTCTAATACTCGTAGGTGTTGTTCAAAGCGACTGAGAAATATTTTTATTTACTTCTTGAAAGTATTACTATCATGACATAGACAGTAATAGGCTTGACAGGATCCGTGGCGTGGCAGTAGTGAACGCGGTTATTACATAGGAGGAGCAAAAGTATTTTGTATCCATGAATATAGGTATTTGCATTGGTTTGGTCGTGCCTCGGAGGGCATGTTAAGCCATCGGTACCGTTTGCTATACCAACATTAATGAGAGTCATTAAGGGTTGTTGGAGCCCTAAAAAATCTAACAACTGGTCAAGCTGCATTTCTTCGATATCACCTTTTGGTAGTGAAGTATAAAATAAATAAATAAAAATAAAAAAAGCCTTTTATTTCATGCCTTAGGTACATTACATTAAACGTTATAAACTAAATAAAGAAAAAAGTTTGAGAAAATTAATGACATTAATCAAAAATAAAAAATAAAAAATGCATGAACCCCTCATGTTGTGAGGGTGAAGGCCTCCTCCAGAGAACACCAGTGGTCTCGATCTTTGGCTTCAGTTAGCCAGTCTTTGCCTGCTATTTGTGTGATGTCGTCCGCCCACCTGGTTATAGGTCTTCCTCTTTTACGGGTACCCTTTGGGCCTGGCCATGACGTAGTGCGGATTGTCCAGCGATCGTCGCTCATTCTCGCTATGTGTCCTGCCCATCTCCATTTTAATTTTAGAGCGTGAGAGCATCAGTGTGAAGTATATTAGTCGTATGTTGCAGTCGCTTAACACAAAATATAGAAGTTCAGTCAAATCTACAGTTATACTGGTAAAGCGGACCCCAGACCTCGAGGTGAAAGCTTCGAATGCGACTGGAATTAACGTTAAGATGAAGAAAGCTTTTTTTACATGCGAAATAGTACCGCGGTAGCCTAGTGGTATGGGTAATGGACTGCTGAGACGAGGTCTCGGGTTCGATCCCAGGTTTTACCATGGCACACACCAATGACTTTTCGACGCTTTTCGAAGTTATGTGTGTATTTATCGCAGGTTTATAAGTGCCCGGTTAATGGCAATAGGCTCGCCACCTATTACATTGGGACCTAAACATAAACTGGCGAAATGTGGGTGCTAGCACCTTTGCATACCCCTTCGGGGATATAGGCGTGAGTTTATGTGAGTTTTTAAATATCCCCACTGATACCCCTCCGCCAGAGGTGGTGGGAGAGGTTATGTCGGACTCGAACAGACTAAAACGAACTACACCTGTGGGACGTTGTTGGGTCCGAAGTTGAGGTTGACAGGTATATTCCTCCCGACCGACTCAGGGCCATTTCTCTTGATATGGCCATCCTCGGGTATGGGGACCATAGAGTCCGCGGAACGCGCGCCGTCGCCGCGGCCTGCTTCTGTAAGGGTGACAAGCGGCTCCACTTGTTACCCTCAGGCTAGCGCATGGGGGGCGGAGGTCATAAGATGAAGAAGGCTCGTCCTCTTATGGACTGAAATAATTTGTAAGCGTAAGTCGCTAGTCTTACAAATGTACTTTACATCTTCACACATGAAATTGTACATAAAGATGTAGACCTATCTCATAATTATACTAAGTATCGGGACTTCTCGCGAATTATATTTTGGAACTTACTATTTCTGCCGACGTTTCGGATGCGTTGCAGCACCCGTGGTCACTCAGTCAAGTCGTGACCACGGGTGCTGCAACGCATCCGAAACGTCGGCAGAAATAGTAAGTTCCAAAATATAATTCGCGAGAAGTCCCGATACTTAGTATAATTATGAATTCACACCGCGAAAGTTTAAAAATAACATTAGACCTATCTCCTTGGTTATCTAAGTATATATCTTAAATGTTTGTTTACTGCTTAGTAACATAAAAAAACTTTCAGTATTACTCTCAAAACCGTGACCTACATACCCAGTAGCACGATAAAACCTGTATTTGACCCCTTACTGACATTTAAGTTTAATAAAAATGACATTTTACGATACTTAAGAGCACCCAGTACCGATTATGTAATCGTTAAGATTGTTACGGTATGCAGAGGGTTGAGTTTAAATTATGTTATTTGATGGGTTTTTTTTCAGATGCTTTTTTTATTAGCTATACTTTTAATTTAAACAATTTAACCGTTTATTTGCTGCCGTATTAGTTTGAAACTTTTTGTAGCAACCGGATTACCGGTTATTTTCTGTTTATTAGACGTGTTCTCTGTGGTGATGGAGAAAGAATACAAGTATCGCCACCCTATCTCATCCATTCGAAGGGTGCCTTAGAGGCGATTAACGAAAAAAACCTCAAAATAAAAACCTGTTCCAACCCGCCTGGCTAGCGTGGAAATAGTAAGCCAAAGTCTTCCTACATTGGGAGAGGCATATGTGAGTGAACTGCGATATGACTGAATTTTGATGATTGCACTCTGGGGTTAACTCTCTCACTCCTTCTTCCAATAGTTTGGTGTATTTTGGCTTTTACAGGAGCAACTCCAGACAAGCTTGCGTCTAAGCCTCATCCCACAGTTAACAGTTGCATTGAGTTGCTGGTGAGACTGGTTTTAGAGCCAGAAAATCTTACCGCAACTCATTTTTATTTTTTTATTCTTTATTTATTTACCGGAATTTAATCGTAAGATATGTCAGTCCTATTGTAACAAATTACATTATTTACATTTACCAAATATTTGTACACATCTCATAAACACATTTAGCAGCGTCAGAATGAGGTGCAGATAAAATACTATGAAATGAACCTACATTTTATATTCTAATGTTAAAATCTAAAACTAGTTGTTCCCTAGCACTACGATTTCGTTCACACTCCAAGAGCAAATATTGGACACCGTCTATTGTCTAACATGTGGTACCACATGTTAGACAGTTAGGTGAATCAACTACCTCCATTACGTGACCAAATTTCTGTGTACTGCAACTCTATTTTTTTTATCTAGGACTCAGCAACTTGACTTCACCCCGCCTGATAGTAAGCTAAAGGCAAAGTATCAGGAAAGAGGCAAAGTCTCATCATTACAGACACTAAGTAATGTTACAGTGGTGGTATTCAGCTTGACGGATCATTAGATGCTTTTTCACGCCCCGCTTAAAGGACCCGGGACTGTAGGAAGAAGGAAACACTTGAGCTGGTAATGAATTAAAGGTCTTGGTGGTGCGGTAATGAAAAGAGTCTCCGAACTCCGAACGCTTCTCTATACTCCTACTCTCAGCAGTACTCAGTAATATGCTTGTAGCTTGTGGCGACAGCCTCTGTGGAGTCTGTGGCGTGGCGGTAGTGAATGCGGCCACTACGCAAGAGGCCCGGATTCGATCCCCACCCAGTGCAAATATTTGTATGCATGAATATAGGTTGGCATTGATCTGGTTGTGCCTCAGAGAGCACGTTAATCTGTCGTTCCCGGTTGCCATACGAACATCTATCATGGCAGTCGTTTTGGGTAGTTGGAGTCCTAAAAAGTTCAACAACTAGTCTAGCTGCTTTGGTATCGCCTTTGGGTTACATGGAAGTTCAGCCAAATTGGTAGAGAAAGCTTCTGATGTGACTGGGATTAACATTAAGATAAAGATGCTTGTAAGTTGTGATAATAAAATGAAAGCATTTAGCTTTAAGTTTTATGTATTTATCGTCTCGCAGTTAATATAAAATATCTTAAAAGCATTCATGTTCTGTTTCTTCTGTATTTACGATTTTACGAGCCGCCATAAACACATAAATGCGCATTAAAGAAAAAGTGAAAAACCACTATAAAGGGCAGCAAATCGACGATTAATAGACAAAACGTCTTAAGTAACATCGAATTTTCTATGAAAAATCGGCCCAAACGACATCAGAAAGTTTATCAGCTAAGTAATTTTCGTATCAACTGTCATTGTCGCTTAAACCATTTTGACGTTCGACCAGCGATATTAAAATAATAAGTCGTAATATTTATTTATGTTCCTTTTAACTCGTTTAGCATTTTTATTTTTGGCGTAATAATGTGTTTAAATATAATATGTTTTTAATTTTTTATTACTTTTAGGGCCAGACTATCACAATAGGTATTTTGCCACTGATTCTTTGCGGACGCTTAAGTGAAATTTCACTCTCTGCTGCAATGACTTCTACTCCATTTTTGATTTAACTGCCTGTATGTTTAACTCGGCTAATAGCAGGAAGCGACGTTAGCTTAGTGGTTAAGGAGTCGGCTTTACGACAGAGGTATCGTGTTTGAATTCTGATGAAGATTAACTATGTGAACCCACTTCTAATGCAAGCAATTTAGCTTAGCTGGAGGGGTTAACGGGTTAATAGTAGTAATTTCAGTTGCAAATCAATCAATCAATTAGCCCACCGCAGCCCACTGCTGGACATAGACTTTTTTTTTTTTTATATAGGACACGTCAATTGGACTTCGCCTTGCCTGATGGTAAGCTGAAGGCAAAGTCCCAGAGAAGAGGGTCACCATTACTCACACATACCGTGTGACAATGGTGACACTCAGCTTGACGGCCTCATCATATGCTTTTTCACGCCCCGCTTAAAGGACCCGGGACTGTAGGAAGAAGGAAACATTTGAGCTGGTAACGAGTTCCAGGCCTTAATGGTGCGACAGAGGAAAGAGTCTCCGAACCGCTTGGTTCTTGATCGGATGATTCTTGATCCTCTTTCAATATGTGCCATTTCATTCGATCCTCTGCCTTCCTGGCGGTGTTCTACCTTCCGATTGCCTTCTCGCGGTCTCCACTCTAGAACTCGTTTGCTCCAACGGCTATCGGTCCTTCGACAAACGTGTCCAGTCCGTGTCCGTGTAACGTGTCCCACTGCCATTCTTTTTAAATAAAATTAAAAATAGCTTAGCCGATTTTGACGGGACTTTCACTGCCAAATAGCTGACGTTATAAGATGTAATTCAGTCAAGTTTCATTTCAGAAACAATAATTTGAGTTTATAACCGCGTGGAATTAGATAGGAATTAAAACCCCATATCCAAATCAACTCGAACAATACCGCGGGATCAGCTGGAAAAAAGCGTGTTAATTAATTCTGACAAGACTATCCTAAAGTATGGCGTAGATATGAACCTAATTCAAAGGTTTTATAAAAAGGGAGCTGTTTCTGACATCACAAAAGCGGCTTACCAGAGAAGGCTCTAGCGAGATTTTCTTGCATAAAGCGAATTAAGTTTGTTGTTAATTTACATAGAGTATAGTACATAGAGTGTTGACAGCCCTTCTTCTTCGAGTCAATGGTTACGTCTGATATATAATGGTCTGGTATTTAATTTTTTTTTACCTAGAACTTGGCCACAGCAACAGCGCTCTCTGTCGTCAGGTCATCGGTAGTTCAAGTGAAGGGGCACATCGAACAGGTAAGCAAATGTGACATGGACTGAGATTGGTCCCCGCAGTCGCAGGATTCTTGCGACCGGTTGATAAAGTTCCATTTTGCCATGTTTTTTTTTTTTTACGGACCACACTATTGTATTAGGTTAGCCTGTAAAGATAGTGATGTAGTGAAAAAAAAATAAACAAATAAATAAATAAAAATGTTTTCTTTACAGCGTTCAACAGCCCTTAAATTCTGGCATAGACGAATATGCTACATACCTGTAAAACTTCTGGGTCAGATCGTGAGAGATGGCCCTGGGTCGGTCGGGGTGCGAGGGATATGCCTGCCAACCTCACCTTCGGCAACAACCAAAACGACCCACAGGCGGCGTGCGTTTTAGTCGGTTCGAGTCCGACATAACCTCTCCCACCAGTTCTGGTGGGGAGGTATCCGTGGGGATTTTGCGCACGTAAAAAAAAAAACCTGTATAACTTCTAAATTTGAACCTCAACAATATCTTTCTCTCTCTAAATTGAGGTCTGTTTTTGTAATGCAATATAACGTGGTTTTTGGAAGCGACTACAATATGGAGTTCTTTAATGAGAGCATTAGAAAGTTCTTATAGGGTCGGCAGTATGAGTATAACACCTCTGGTGCTGCACACGTCCATGTGCTACGGGAACTACAAGTGTAATTACTCTAACTCCATCAAGTGCAACGTCTACAAGACTAAATAGTATAAAAAAGGTTTTTTAAGCTATTGCATAGCTTTTATCGCGGGCCTTGAGCGTGGGTACCGAATCCAGAAATTCCGTAACGAAAAAAACCTAACACCCCCCACTCCGAGCTCGCACGAATCGAGCCGAGCTGCTCCGAAGTAGCTCCGCTTAACGTAAGTAATTATAATTGCATAAGTTGTTAGTTTTCAAATTCAAATTCAGACTCAGAGTCAAACTCAGACTCAGACTCAGGCTCAGGCTCAGGCTCAGGCTCAGGCTCAGGCTCAGGCTCAGGCTCAGACTCAGGCTCAGACTCAGGCTCAGGCTCAGGCTCAGGCTCAGGCTCAGGCTCAGGCTCAGACTCAGGCTCAGACTCAGGCTCAGACTCAGGCTCAGGCTCAGGCTCAGGCTCAGGCTCAGGCTCAGGCTCAGGCTCAGACTCAGGCTCAGACTCAGGCTCAGGCTCAGGCTCAGGCTCAGGCTCAGGCTCAGGCTCAGACTCAGGCTCAGACTCAGGCTCAGGCTCAGGCTCAGGCTCAGGCTCAGGCTCAGGCTCAGACTCAGGCTCAGACTCAGGCTCAGGCTCAGGCTCAGGCTCAGGCTCAGGCTCAGGCTCAGACTCAGGCTCAGACTCAGGCTCAGGCTCAGGCTCAGGCTCAGGCTCAGGCTCAGGCTCAGGCTCAGGCTCAGGCTCAGGCTCAGGCTCAGGCTCAGACTCAGATTCAAATTCAAATGATATTATTATTTATTATAATTGCATAAGTCCATAAAAATGCTATGCAATAGCTTTACCGCGGCAGTCCCCGAGTGCCACACGTCTTTTTTTATACAACTTAGGTGGCAGACAAGCACACGGCCACTGTGGGCATCATGTCAAACAATTCATTTCAGCACAAACTATGTATTATATAGGCGGTAGAACACACATAGTGAGGCAAAGTCCCTCCTAAGGTCAAAAGATTCCACACTACCTGTAAGTATAGGATTGTCAACCAACCTCAACTCCCGTCTCTGCACTGAGTTGAAGGTCAAACATAGACGAATACACCACGTCTGTTAACATCACATATACGTCAACCGATACCCAACAAATGTTAGTGAAACACAAAGTTTAAACAAAATCATTGAACTCGTTAACATTAACTTAGTTCTATTGACGCACATTTAGTATTGAAACTTAACTAAGGTTCGAGAAACCTGAAAGTTTCAGAGTGACCTGTTTAGTTCCACAGTAATATATAATTTTGCAGAAACTATAACATAAGTTAAGGGTGAACACCGACTTCAGCGTAACAGAATATTTAAGATGGAGTCGGAGCTATGAATTCCTTGTGTGCGGTACTACACAGAATAAATAAAATCGTGGTCGCATACGCACCACTAAATAAAAATGTCACTGCAAAAAAGCATGCTATGTCAATACAGCTAGGCGTCAAATATCTAATCTATGTGTGTGTAATCTAAATATTCACGGCTCAATCCCGGAATGTGGGGCATTTTTTATTCTAAACAGCTTATTTTGTGTTATAGAAATTCTTGAGTTAAACTGTTAGAGTGTTTTTATTTGCAGACGATCTAACGTGCCTTATTTCGAAAAATGACAAATGTTATAGTTTTAATTCTTTACGCCAACCTTTCTGTAAAGCATTCCTTGGTAAATAAAGTCCAAAGTATTAAAATGAAATTATAGCTAGTGTCATTGGGGAGGATTTAAAAGTTCTAACGACCAATAGAGATGTTAACAATATGACGAATCTCATTTTGGTGTTGATCGATCGATTTTATCTGAATTGTGTATTCGATATTTGAGTACGATGAAATGTGAGCGAACCTTTATTCGCAAGTCTATCCCGTGACGTCATCATGACGTCAGAGACGTAAGTATGTCGCTGATGTATTTGTTCGAACTTTTTGAATGTCGAATGTCAATCGACCGTTTGAGTTATGGAATGACATTCAAATGTTTGGACATTTTGTATGTAGCACACCTGCTTCTTACAAATGTCCATAATATTTGTACCTATATGCTGGTGTTTACGTTTTGGGGCTTTTACGTTTTGGGGTGCTCTTTCTTCTGCATATCAAAGACACGCTGTCTGCTGGTAAGATACATAGGTACATCGCCATGTAAATGATAGTATACTGCAAAATTTTCAACGGAGAAGCGATGCAATTTATACATTTCTTAACGTTTAATAGACGCTATCCGCGACCGGAGAGAGCTTGTTTATTCCTTGCGCAAAGGATTGGTATTGCCATTCAAAGCGGCAATGCCGCCAGCCTACTGGCCACCCCACCAGTTGACATCGACGGGGAGGAATTCTTTGATGCCTGAACCTGCAAGTATATTCTGTTTTGTTTTTTTATTTTAATTTAGATAAATCCCATGTACATTTTGTAAATAATTGAATATTATAAATAATTGTATGAATAGGCTGCACATAGACAAGGGAATGATGGGCAGTGTTGCCGTTACATTATTTATTATAACAGTTGGATTATATTATGTACAATATTGTAATTTAACCTCTCTTATATGCTGCAGCTATGCAAAATGAACGCATTTTCCTTTCTTTTCTTTCTTTTTTTCCTTCTATATTTGCAGTATTTTAATACAATAGTTAGGTACCCCACGTCTTGACTTTACACGACTTACGTATTTTATACAGAATAAAGAACATTCCAAATTCAAAATTATACCTAATAATTTTATTATTACAGTTCCAAATTCAAACTATAATCAATCCATTAGCTTCTCTGTTCATCTAAATAAACGTCACCTAAATAGACCAGCCGCGAGCTATTAATATCAAAATCATAATCGATTTAATAGCAACCGTCGGAACGTCGCATCTCACAAATGAATCAACAGGTGCTTCAACCATTTATGTTATCTGCGAAACATTTGTGGCTGTTTGTAAATACGCTTCTTTTTATTATTTCTTAAAAAAAAAGAAACAAAATTTGAAATATTGTTCGTTGAAAAATTATCTACGATCAATATTTCATATTTTTTCAAGAATTTGATACTTTTAAACGATTTGTAGAATTAGTGACAATCAATAAATTTCAAATTAGAATATATAAGAATACTATTCTTAGATGATAGATTTATTGAGATGCTTTTGTTCACTAAATACTTTTACAACCTTGCAGTAATTCCTTCTAAGGTAAAGTAAGTATAGAAAAAATATTTTTAAGAAATTGCGTATCGATTTAAACTGTGAATACGTAGGTACCATGGTGAATGTTCTGATGAGCTTTTCCAATTATTCGCACCCTCCTCTTTCCCACACTGGACAACACGTGCCGGGCTCCCGCATACGGTGCAGAATATCCGATCAAGGACCAAGCGGTTCGGACTCTTTCCTTTGTCGCACCATTAAGCGGGGCGTGAAAAAGCATATGATGGGGACGACTGACATCATTGTAGCATGGCATATGTATATAATGGTGATCCCCTTTTTTGAGACTTTGCTTTCAGCTTACCATCAGGCAAGGCGAATTCTAATTGACGTGTCCTATATAAATAAATACATTCAGTGACACTAGACACTACATTAATATGAAAATATCAAGCTGATAGAGGAAGTTTAACATAGCTGAAGACAAGCCTATTGTATTCAGTTTAGTCATTTTTCAAAGCTATAAGTGTATTGTCAGATACTAAACAACCCTGAGATACAATCAATGATGGTGCGAAAAAAATATATAATATAAATAAACAAATATGCGAAGAAATAGCTCAAGTAATAAATCTTCCAACTAATTTCGTTGTAAAATATTTTCGTACTTGTGTTCAATTATAGACTGAAATTAATTGTTTTCTAAATATAAATTGTCTATACAATGAACTTTGCGAAATAATAAATACACGTCGCTCAACAATGACGTAATTGGCGAGATTTTCCCTTTGAAGTTTTAAATTTCCTTAGCGGATGTTTTGCCTAATTAAATATTCTATGAATCATATTTTCGATATTATCTAATATATAAAATTCTCGTGTCGCGGTGTTTGTGGTTAAACTCCTGCGAAACGGCTTTCCCGATTCTCATGAAGTTTTGTGTGCATATTGAGTAGGTCTGAGAATCGGCCAACATCTATTTTTCATCCCCCTAAACGTTAAGGGTAGTCCACCCTATTTTTTTTTAACATGGCAAAACAACGTTTACCGGGACAGCTAGTTATACATAATTATAATAATGCCGACAGTCTGTAAAGCTCTACCAAGCGCCTTTAAGGTAAGTAAACCTCACCGGTAAGCTGATTCCCTGCTGATTTCCTTACAGAATTGTAAGGTTCGTTTGGTGACGGAGAAAGAATATAAGCATCACCATCCCATCTCATCTGAACTCATCACTGCGAGAGGAGGAAAACTCAAAATAAAACCCTGTACCAACCCGTCTGGCCAGCTTGGAAACAGTAGACCAAAGTCATCCAACTTTTTTTTTTGGGATAGGCATAGGCCTATCCCAAAAAAAAAAGTTTAAGACATAGGTCTAGTAGTGGACTGCAATAGGCTCATTGGGAGGTCAGAAAAATCTAGTAATTTATTTGCGATAATATATGATACAAGAGGTGTTCCATTGCTTTATGTTTTTGATATTTTGTCACGAGAGCATTTTCTTCTAAACTTAGTCTTTTTCTGCTATATTTCCCACCAAATTCTGGAAATATATATGAGTACTGTTTTTTATTTAGCCTATGTTGTCCCACGCTGGATAACAATTTGGAAGAGGTCAAATCTTTCAATGGACAAACCCTGGATACCAGAAAATGGGATGAAACATGGTCGGCCGATGAACAGTTGGAACTTTGAATCCATTTTCCCAGTAACAGACTGGCAGAAATTGTGTAATGCTGTAAAGTCGCCCCTCGTTTAATGCTCTTGTTTTCTTAATTTCTGTCTCAAAAATATATAAATTATTATCATTATTCACTTTCTACCCTTCTCCCTCTGATAATTTTAAAAGAAAATTCTTAAATAAATTCTAGTTTACAATTATAATTCATGTGCTTTCAGTTATTGCTCTCGTATATTAAGATTTGAAATAGAACACTATCAGAACAGCGTGAGTATAAAAAAATAAACTAGAGAAGGACATAAAAATGGCTTTCCACGACAAAACCGCGAGCGATAACTAGTGTAAAGATGAGGTAAAATGTTCGGTGTATCCGCACTTGGGACTGTGCCAACTTGTCTTCCGTCTAGCTGAATACAGACCGACCAATAGTCGGGTGGTCGCCGCTACACGCATGGAGCTTGAAGATGCTTTTTAATTTAATATTTGTGATTTTGAATGTAATTGGTAGGAACAATTATTATAATTACTAGCTGTTGTCCACGGATCCGTCCGCGTGGATGTCGTTTATCACGACAAAGCATAGCCTAGGTCCTTTCTCAAGGTCTAATCTACGCCTATACCAAATTTCATCGAAATCGGTTCGGTGGTTTAGGCGTGAAAGCGTAACGTACTGACAGACAGAGTAATTTTCTTATGTATAATATTGTAATGGATTTTCCAGTCAAACTCGCAGTTAAAATGTAAAAAGCAGACCCGGGACTCTGAGTTGAAAACTCTAGGATGAAGAAAAATTATTATAATTATTGGAGGTTGGTTAATCAGTAAAGCGGACAAAAAAATCTTCTTGGAATAGGTGCCCATGGGCTGTGGGAACAGAAAGTTCAGGACTTAATTCAGAGAATTACCTCCACAGGAAACTCCTATACAGTTTATTCAGGGAGGTAGCAGCAATATCACTAAACCGTACAAAATACTGCAGCCTGTTATAATCTTTTTATTTAAAATCAGTACTTTTCTAATTGTACCAGCTTATTCCCCTCCTTCGTTCGAGTTTCCGTCCTCCTAAAAGAATCCAGTAAATGACACCGGAATACGTTCTCCTACTTCTTAAATTAATATTCATTATTGTCCTTCTCTTTCCATCCCTATCTTCTTTCCATTACCTGGTTTATTTCTCCATCCTCATTTCTATCTCCTTTCCATTACATGGTTTATTTGCCCACTCTTATTCAAATTTACTTTCTTTTATTTAGTTTATTTTGTCGTCGTATCAATCCCCAGAGAAAAGTCTACGAGGAGCCTTTTCTTTTTCATCATAGCATTAATCCCAATCGCACCCAAAGTTTTCACCTCGGAGTCTGGGGTCCGCTTTACCAGTCTAACTGCAGATTTGACTGTACTTCGATATTTACCGTGAAGCAACTGCCATCTGACCTCCACAACTCAAAAGCGATATCAAAACATTCCAGTTAGACCAGTGGTAGTAATTTTTAGGGTTCCTGCGAAGAGCCTCTGTTAGTCGGTTTATTCATAAGAGGAAAAGCCTTCCAGCAAAACATGTACTTAGTTGGTAAAATTACTCCTTAATTACATCTGAACTGTCAACGCACAACATGAATTATTAACCCATAAATAAAACCATAACGACAGTGTTCACATTACCATAAACGGGGTAACATTAGGCTATGATTCCGAAGCCGACAGCATACGACAACTGCTGACGCATGCAGTATATACGCTAATGAATTATGTACTTTTTTTTCTCTATGATTATTATGGTAATTTCGTGACACTACAGTTATGGTCATTGTTTAATTTAAATATTTTTATATTGTCCTAGTATTGCATACCTAATTTGGTAGAGTTTGTATTTTTGAGCCGCGTGGTTTCCTGCAGAGTAGAATTTGGGCCACCCCATCTCTACCCATGCGGTGTCTTAGAAGGCAACTAAGGGATATGGCTGTTTAACATCAGACAGATATATATAGCCCTTACATACACCTTAGATGTATATATTACGTGCTCAGTAATAAAATGATTTGATTTCATTTTGATTTGGCTTCTCCATGATCCCCTTTATCTGTATATACATATGTATATGGTCCGTTTTATCTGTATCCGTAAGTATAACAAGTAAAGTATGTAATGAATGTGCTGCATGTGTCTGCAGTTGTCGTATGCGGTCCGCTTCAGAATCATACCTTTACTGTTAAGTTAGAAGCAACAATGTTATAAGCAACAATGTTTTAAACAGTAATCATGCAACAATGTCATAATATGTTATTTTGCAGAATAAGATTTAGATGTGATCATAAATCTGGTTAACACACCAGTATTAGTATAGTTCCTGACATATATCTAGACCTCAAGTTGCGGGAGAAACGAGTCCTTGACACGCAGATTGATTTGATATAATCAATAATAGGTGAATTTGAATTCCTCCGCTACCGTAGCACCCCGTAGTATCCTCAAAAGACATCTAAAAACACGTACAACGCATAAAAAGTAAATTTTGGGACTTGTTAGGGGTCAAGTTAAATGCTAATAACTATGACAGTTTTCTTTTTGTCCTGCAACGCATCCGAAGCTTCGGTAAAACTCCATAATTTAGTCGCGAAAAGTCCCGAACCATAATGTAAATTGACAAGTTTGAATAGGAATATAAATTTGACAAACCTCAAAATGATCTTTATATCAAGCTATTAAGATTAAGAGTAAATAAAATTGTTTTATTGATTTAAATTGAATGATTTTCCGAACTAAAGGTGTGCACCAAGCATTAGAACAATCGATCAACAGGAATGGGGTAAACAAAACATTACAATGATTTTGAGGTCTAATTGATGATTCATAAAGATTTAAAAAATTTGAATTTGATTTTAGTCAAGATCGATCTGATTCTAAGTGTACAACAATGTGCAACCTGCTCCCATAGGTGCTCATTCTCACGGCAGTCAATTTTACAAGCCTGTTATATCATATTATACGTTTTTATTCAGCAATGGCGCATGCATTTCTATGTTCGAATTCACAGACATGAAAGTATTCTACACATATATAATCATGCCTTCATCCCCAGAGGGTTAGGCAGAGGTGAATAAACACCCACATTTCACAAATCTTTGAATTCGGTCCCACGTAATAGGGGGTGAGCCTATTGCCTTCTTCCGGGCACGGTAATTGTTGATTCAAGCCATGTACCTGAGGCTGAGACTGGGCTGTATATATCTGTCTGATGATAAACAGCCCTATCCCTTAGCCGCCTTGTACGACACCGCAGGGGAAGAGAAGAAAAGATGGGGTGGTCCAAATTCTACTCTGCCGGGAACCACGCGGCTGTGAAAAATTATCTGTAAAAATTGTCGATAGTCTACACCAGATTCCTGCCAGGTGTTTAGCAGGCACCCTGTTTACTAAGTACACTGACTAGCTGCAGGTGAAGGGGACTCGGACCCCAATGATGTGGGTATGGCCCTACACACGCTATACCTACCGTGATCGCGTCCCAATTTTGTTCTTCTGTTTATGTTGTGGCTCGCGTCTGGCGGCATATTTTTTATGTAAACAACCATTTTTACTACGCTTTTATTAGCTTCACCTGTAACTAACTAACTACACTCGAGAGCAATGAATCCGGGTCACTTAAAGAATGTTAAAAATCTCGGAAACTAAAAATGATAGGTTAATGCAATAAATTGTATTTAATAGACAATGTAATACTCCTTAAATGAAAGTAAAAAAAATATGAGTCACCATACATTTTATTAACACAAAATTACATAAAGAAAAAAACTGCTGATCTCTCCTTAAAACAAAAATAGGAAACATGAAATTTTTGAACTTTATTACGATTTTCTTGAATTTTAATACTTCGTATTGCCTCCTCGTGCTTCCATTACTGCGTTTACGCGGTTTGGCATGCTGTACACCAAGTTCCTTATACGATTTTGGGGAATATTCTCCCATTCCTCTGTGAGAGCAATTTTGAGCTCACGAAGCGTGATTGGGGGAGGGTTTCGTTGTTTTACGCATCTGCCTAGCTCGTCCCAAGCATGCTCGATCGGGTTGATATCCGGGCTGCGCGCTGGCCACTCCATACGAGTAATGTTCATCTCTTGAAGGTAGTCATTCACAATCCTACCTGTATGAGGTCTGGCATTGTCATGCATAAATATAGCATCCTCACCTAAATTGACCATAAATGGACCAACGTGATCATTGAGGATTTCTTCCACATATCTTACGCTAGTTAAAGAGCCGTTTTCTATGATCACCAGCTCTGTGCGACTTTCAGAAGAAATTCCGGCCCACACAAGTACAGACCCACCACCGTAGGCTACTTTTTCTTCGATGCATGCTTGCTTGAATCTTTCCCCTGGTCTTCGATACACTCTGTGTCTTCCATCGTGCTTGTAGAGCATAAATTTTGATTCGTCGGAGAACATAACTTTTGACCAATCTTCAATACTCCAATTTACGTGGCTCTGGGCATAACTTAGTCTCGAAATACGATGCCCACGCTCCAGTTTAGGGCCGTTTGCAGGTCTAAGGGGTTTTAAGTTAGATTCAGCAAGCCGACGTCTTACT
The DNA here is from genome assembly GCA_963662185.1 of Eilema griseolum. NCBI lineage: Eukaryota > Metazoa > Arthropoda > Insecta > Lepidoptera > Erebidae > Eilema > Eilema griseolum. The sequence goes on from OY759250.1 coordinate 6,159,415, forward strand.
GTCCATGCACTTGGGTTACTTCCTCCGAGGCGTCGAAACTGATTGGTGAGTTCAGTTCCTGTGAGAAAGCGATTTCGAAGCATGGTGTTCACCAAGTATCGGTCTTCTCGTGCTGTGGTACACCTGGTTCTGCCCGTTCCTGGTCTGCGTAGGTTAGAACCAGTTTCTTCGTAACGTTGGAGAACTCTTTGTACTGTTGACAGCGACACACCGACAGTCCTGGCTGTATCGCGCTGACTCCGGCCGGTTTCCAGCATTGTAAGTATTCTGGTGCATTCTTCAGGCGTAAGCGACATAATTTCAGCTTGATTAATGAATATAGAGCACTATCAACATGGTTTATGTACCCACATAAATGACAGATTACAAACAAAAGCAACACCAAATGCTGTAATTTCGTAGTTCCATCTTCGAAAGTGGCCCTTTTTCAAATTTGATTTTTTTATGATATAACTTTACAATAACTAAGAAGTTTTAATACCTTCATTTAAGGAGTATTACATTGTCTATTAAATACAATTTATTGCATTAACCTAGCATTTTTAGTTTCCGAGATTTTTAGGATTCTTTAAGTGACCCGGATTCATTGCTCTCGAGTGTATGTATGTAAACAAATCATTAAAGACGAATTTAACCAACATCCAAATTATGTTATATGGATAAATTTGAAGATTTCTGCCTCCGTACCTCCGGATATCTTTTTGTACGGAATTCCAGTTATCATCCAGGTCATAATATATAGTGTGTATAGGACCCTACCGAGAGTTTTAACACCTACCTAAGTCAATTTCATCTGAAAGTCGATGCTTCTGCTAAACTTAGATTCCAGCACAAGCAAGGGCTAGGAGATCAGCCTCTTAGACAAGTGGCAATTCTTTGGCCGGTGTATTATAGAATAGAATGACAAATGTATGGGATTTGACGTATATGACAGTCGCCAACGTATGACATATACATAATTATACAAAATTTCGGACGTTGCAGCACCCGTGGTCACGACTTGATTATGAATTCACACTGCGATAGTTTAATAATAACATATGGAGGTAGGACACGGCGGTATTTCCGCCCAATTGAGCAGTCCGACTGGGGAAGTACCTCCACCCTACAGAATACCATACATACATACATAAAATCACGCCTGTCTCCCATAGGGGTAGGTAGAGATCACGGATCACAGAATACCGCGGCTATAATAACTTTGTGTTGTGTTTCCAGCGGTGAGTAGGGTAGCCAGAGCTCACTGGAGAATTTGTGCTGTCAGTGGGAAGACTAAGGGCTTGTCCTGCTTTGTCTTCTACACTGACGGTACAGAAACTCTAAGTAGGGTTGGCAGCACGACTGTGACTCCTCTGGTGTTACAAACGTCCATATGTCACGGTAACCACTTTCCATCAGGTGGGCCGTGTGCTTGTCTGCCAACTAAGTGGTATAAAAAAAACTCAAATCCTAAATGTCGTCATTCTGTTCTACGATCCGTCGGCCAACAAATTGCCACTTGTCTTGAGGGCGGAAACACCCAAAACTGATTGTACATTCAAAAACAATAAGTGAATCTCCAATTCAAAGAGCAAACTTTGGATTGGACACTAATCTGTTCACAAAATTTTGACTCCATCAAAACATCAAATGATGAAACCAGAATACTTTTTTGATACGGCATTTTTTAATACAGCTTCAAGATTCTTCCTCAAACTAGGCATTTTTATTTTTACGACTCTCATTCAAAACTGTAAGTTCCTAACAAGCGTGTTTTGAATTTTTAAACTACACTAATTATTAAGATAATAATATAACCCCGGAGCACGAAATGTGCTATAACCTCTTCACCATCAAAGCCCTCACAAAATTTAAATAGGTGTTGCCAATTATTTTTATTACACACCACCCTATTATAAACATTGATACGTTAGAGTAATGAAATATAAAAATAAAAATTCCTCTGCACCATATTATTATATATCACATAAATAATAACATCAAAAAAACTGAATTCTATTTTAGTAATGTCCTCGTTTATGAAATTACGAAAGAGTAGGTAATAGACGAATGACGGAATTACGTACTGAGTTAGGGACACCGCACACTGGCAATAAAATTGTTCGCGTGCGTATTATGGAGTGATAAACACAGCATTTTTGGGATTATTTACCTATTTTGTGAACAATTGTTATATTGACAAGTGTGTATGGTTAACCTTATGCCCACTCTAAATGTTGCACGTTTTCTAACATAGAGGCGAACGCGTTGGCCAACAGGCCTTGCCACCGCGACACTCCACCACATATCAAGAATGGTATAAATCCCCGCTCTACACGTTCCCCAACATGTGTTGGCCAACTTGTTTGCCAGCGTGAAGAACATTAGAGAAATGTCAAACGGAATCGAAATGTTTATTCCATTCACAAATCCCGGTTGCTGTCATAGTTTTTACTTGGCACGTTACTCCTCCCTCCCGTTAATGATTTGTGTATATTATTTTTACAGAAGCCATTGTCATCACTGGCTCTGGCTACCCTACTCACCGCCGGAAACACAACACGAAAATATTCTGTCACGGTATTCTGTTCAGAGGTTCTTCCCCAGTCGGTCTGCTTAATTGGACGGGAAGGCCGCCGTGTCCTACCTCCTTTCTACCCCCTTTGGTACAACATGGTACATATCCCGAATACTTTAATACTAATGTGAGTGACCATAATAGTTTAAATACCTATATTAGTGAAAACATGTCGAAATAGGTTCTCGAGATACTCAATGAATGTCCTTGACAAAATTGGATAACGCAGTTTAGTTCAACTTGGTGGTCATTCCTATAATTGGTGAAATCCGCTCTAAGACTCGCAATTAACCATGCAACTACGGAAGCCAATCCAATGAATGATCAATTTCCTTATTCTGTTTCAATTTGTCGACGTCGCGCATCGTGAAACGGTTCCGTTCCAATGACAGATGACTTAAATGGAAGCAAACAGACAGTAACAGATGACATTTTACTCGTATATATCTACCTATATAAAAGCAGGTAGATATATAATAGATATGTTGGTATTGGTAATGACAAACATTGAAGAAATTGTCAGTTCAATGGAAAAATTTTGTGCCGTTAGTGGCAAGACTAAAGGCTTGTCCTGATTGTATCTTCAGCACTGACGGCAGAGAAACACTCTGTTATTACAGGGTCGGTAGCACACGGGTGTGACTCCCCTGGTATTGCACATGTTCATAAGTCACGGTAACCATTTTCCATCATGTGGGCCGTGTGCTTGTCTGCCACCTAAGTTGTATATAAAAATCAAGGCTGTACCAAAAAGGGAAACATGGAATCGTGTATCTTTTCTGTACAGTATGTGACTATCTAATAGAAAAAGTATATATAGATGTTATTGCTAGCATCCACTTAGGAATTTGGAAGGGTAAAAATATCTTGATTTTCTCGCCATCAGAATGTTCATACAGAATCGGTAGCACGAGCATGACACCCTTGGTGTTCCACACCATAGGCCACGGTATTATTCACTTCCCACCAGGTGGACCATTTACTGGTGTACCACCTAACTGATATAAAAAACAACCGGGAACAAGCCCAAATAAAATCGCGAGTTGATACAGTAAGCATCGTGCGTCGTGAATTTCATGTGTTCGATTGAATTTGAGTCTGTAGTGAGTGTGAAACCAGTGATAGTGCAGATACCCGTAATTAGAGAACTCGAAAGAGGGTAGATCGATATATTTACACCTAAAAACTTTTTCACAGTGTACCGCCAATAACCCAGTTCCTCCGTGATCATGGTGCTTGCAACAGCGCTGAAATATCGGAAACTTGGAACAATACAACATGGTAAACATCCAGATAGTTTTAATACTAACAGTATTTTATCTTTCGCTTTCCAGTTTTTAAACAAAGATAGCTTTTATTGGCAAAAACTTTCAAGAAACTCAATCCTAATTGGTTTATCTTCCTCGTTTTAAACCTTCTAAGAATCGAAGTGGCTCGTGAGCAGGGCATTGAATCTAAACACAATTAGCTCAATGGCTGTAATAATAAACATAGAAAAGCAGTACACTAGATCACAACTTGCGTAGGACGGAGTGAAGCGTTTGATATTATTTTTCATTCGAATCCAGCACAGAAACAGTTTTATAGCGGGCTAGATATGAAACTGGGAGATTTGACGGTGTGCAGTCTTAGCTTAACATATGCTCACCTACCATACCTATAGTGATTGACTAATTGCTTGCTATTAAAAAATAACTGCTAGCAATACATTTTAAAATTTATTCACAGTAATTTTTCGATGCCCAAAGTTGTCTGCAGTCTCCCTCTTTTTCTCTTTTTTATTTTTGTATTTATTGTATAGTTAGCATAGTTTTGTATATATAAATTTTATAAGTAATTGCATATAGTTTTCTGTTTTCTATTTATAATAACCATTTTTTTACCACTAACGTGGCCAATTAGCACACGGCCTGCCTGTTGGAAAGTGGTTATCATTGCCTATGGTATACAAAGATTTTAGGTTATATATCATCACGCTACCACTTCTTATACATTATTTGAAAACTATAGAAATACGGGTTCCATTCTATAGATGATATGAGGTTCTAAAATATGCCACGAACGAACCTGGGCCAGGTCACCTAGTTATATAATATATTTGCTCCATTAGTAAGTTGAAGGAAAGTCCTTGATTCAACATACTCAGTATCAAATCAAAGCACTTTAAATTCTAGGAATGCATTCGTCGAAACGTGTATGCGATATGTAACTCACAAACAAACACACACTCGAGTACATGATCACAGTGTTCGCCTGTGTTTACGTGCAAATGTACAAGCGCAGCGGTACATGACCTATTTCAACTGTGAATCATACATAAGGGTGGTGGTGCATTAGACTGCAAGCATTATAATGTCTTACTTTCGCCGAATGTTGGCCCTAATCTCACCTGTAAGAGGCTGTAAATCAGTACACCTGCTGATTGAACGTAAAGGTTCTGATTGGGTTTTAAGAACGAGGTTGGGTTATCATCAGACGGCAGTCGCTCCCGAAGAAACCGTATAAGCCATTCTTCTCTTTTTTATATGGCTTATACGGTTTCAATAGCAGCGCAGGCGTAGTCTGCTGTCCCTGGAAGATGTGAAGGCGCAAGGGTGTCAATACATGCCAAATGCCTTGCCGTTTGACTCTGGTCATCGTCGCGCGCTGAGCTAGTAGGTTCTAATACGACTGGAAGACCGGTGGTGACAAGAGCCCAATGAATTATGTCATTGATATACCCGCCAAATGTCTTGCCGTTTGGCCTCTTGTCATCGTCGCGCTCCAAGCTAGTAGGTTCTAATACGGCCGGAACGCCGGCGGTGACAAGAGCTCAATGGATTATGTCATTTATATACCCACCAAATGCCTTCCCATCTGGCCTTTTGTCATCGTTGCGCGCCAAGTTAGTAGGTTCTAATACGATTGGAACGTTGGCGGTGACAAAAGCCCGACGGATTATATCATTAATATAGCCGTCCTGCGCTCTTGCTGCATTAGAGGTCATGCAGCAGGAGCAGTGTCAACTTCTACCAACTTCTTCTCCACAGCGACATCGATGCAGAGAAACGCAAGAAACGCGTAAACGATATTACAAACTATGATTTATCGTATTGCTTTCGGAAGCCTAAGGTTTTTTAAACTTCTAATGGAACTTCTTGTAATTGTTATATATTTAAGAAAATCTCAATTCGAAAAACTGATGGACGAGATTCCGAGATTGTTGTCAATAATGTGGCTATGGTTTTCTTTAATTGAAGTTAATTATATTAATTTCAAGCTAGTCAACCAGCACCCTTAGACCGATCTACGAGAATTAACCGAGTAACCTACAGTGTTTTACGTGAAGCAATATTCAAAATAATTTACTTTTTTCTTAGTCGTCGTCAAGTGATTTCTATTCTTTCTTAAGTTGTAAGCGTTGGTGGCTTAGTGGTTAAGGAGTCAGTCTTCCGCTCAGGAATTTCGGGTTTCGAATCCTGTTTTTTACATTACCGACGTACACCCCATCCAAATACAAGCAATTTACCTTAACCAGATGGATTGAAGGAAATACTAATCATTTTGTTAACTATTTCTTTATACCATTTAGGTGGCAGATAATCTCACGGCCAACCTAATAGACCTTTTAAAGTTCTAATGCCGTTCTTGAAGAACCCTATTTTGAATTCGCTTAGAAAAAGCACATTCTTCAAATAAGTCAACCGAAACTGTTCTTATAGAATCACTTCGTTGTCTGTCTGTCCGTCCGTCTGTCTGTCTGTCTGTCTTTCAAGACATTTTTCTCAGGAATGCGTGGAGGTATCAATTTGAAATTCATACCACATATTCAAGTCTATAACGTCTTGAAACTGTGCAAAAATCGAACTTTTAAGTCAACGCATTCAGAATATATTACGGTTTATATAGTTATATAATTTATAAGTTACGGAACCCTCGGTGAGCGAGCCCGACTCACACTTAACCGGCTTTTTTCGATAGTTATTAAGTCTACAATCGATTAATTTCTACTAGTCTAGTCCCTTTCTAGTTTACAATACAATACCAGCGAATGAGTTTCTCGTCATTCGTGTAACAGAGTCAGTAGCTGCATTGTAGCTTGTGGTGTTGTTCAATTGTACTTACGCCTTTGTTCCTTAACCACAAATTTGCAGTTTTATAGTTTATTGCGGCTTTTAAACTACAGCAGCACAAAATGTTATTACAAACTCGGCAATGTATACTAATATTATTATGTGGTAAAGTTTGTGCTTATTTTTGCGTGCGGTTTTGTCGAATTTTTGTTGTAGCTGCGTGAATTTTAAAAAAATGCCCGATGGACGATGTAGAGAATTTAATTTGTTACAAAATTATATGAGAAAATTTCTGTCTAGCTAATAGTTTGCTCGTAAAAACAAACTATTCGCACTCTTTTTTGCTCTATAGACATAGCGTAAAAACCATTCGCACCCCTTTTTACAAGATGGCACGATCGACCGCGTGACAAGGGTTGCAGCCCAACAAACTTGAATTTATACTAACGTCCTCTTAATATAAAAAAAACGTTTTCCGGCTTTGGCATAACTTTTGAATAACAATTATTATTATTTATTTATTCATAATCTTAAAGTACATTCACTCAATTGATCTTACATACGTATCTTTTATTAATTGCATGCATTACAAGATTGTTGCTTCGTCACCTGAACTAAGTTTATCACAAACTTGTATTTCAGGGTTAATACCTTTCCGGCAGAGTAGAATTTGGACCACCCCATCTCTTCCCATGCGGTGTCGTACAAAGCGACTAAAAGATAGGGCTGCTTAACATCAGACAGATATATACAACCCAGCTTCCACCTTGGATGCATAACTTGAGTCAGAAATAGTGCCCGGAAAACGGCAAAAGGCTTACCCCTTACGTGGTACCGAATACAATGATTGGTGAAATGTAGGTGTAAATTTACCTCTGCCTAACCCTCAGTGTATAAAGGCGTGATTATAAATATACATGTAGGAAAATTTAAACAATTTTCTTGTGTTCGATATTTAATTGCCTAGGAACTGCAGACTGCAGACTATTACATTTCTTTTTTAAACTATATATTTCTTTAATTATTTTCATAATCTCAAATCTGCACACTCATCCCGTTCCTAGAACTTAGATACTACTAAACAAGCAACCGATATCTGACGGTAACCAGCTCTTTCTCCCTCTCCATCTCTCTATTTATTATCTATTACGTTCTTTTTTCAAAATTAATAAACAAACTATAAGATTACGTCGAACAAAGTTCAATATTGTTCATCTACGTATATACTTGTATAACCTAAATTCAACAAATTTTTCAACGCTTTCTTGACAAGTAAACATACTACGTTTTGTTTGAATCTTAGCCAGTTAATATTAATTTACGTTTACAATAATAATATCAAAATCTTTCATGACTTTTGGGTAAAAAATGCAAAATAAATTGATAATTAGAGACAGTCTGTGTGCTACTTCACTTTATAAAAGCACAGTTAAAATGATACATTCAGTGAAAGACAATTATTTTTGTAACAAACGTCCATGAAGTATCTTACCGCACAATCAATCAATTTCTTATAAATATATATTTTATTTTATTAGCATTTTTATTATCCGCAGTAACTTTGGTTTTTACTCTGAGCTTTAAGCTGGGTGCAAATCATTGTACCCTTACTCTTTTTTTATTAAATTTGACCGGGCTATAAATAAAAGGATTAGATTAATACTGGGTGGCAGCAGGAGCGAAGGAGGATAGCAAGCCAAGCTGCCCACGTACTGAGGCAACTCTAGCGTCGGAGATCGATGAATGACCTCTGCCCCCCATGAGTGCAGGCCTGGGGGTGACGGTCATAGCCGCCTGTTACCCTGGCGCGCCTCTTCGTTTTCGGGGACCAGTTAGGGACTCTGTGGTCCGCACACCCGGGGAAGACCAGATCGAGAGAGATAGCCCTCGGCAATCAAATCGACCCACAGGCGCGTGCGTTTTAGACGGTTCAAGTCCAATATAACCTCTTCCACCGGCTTCGATGGGAAGGTATCCGTGGCGATTTATCGCACGTAAAATAAGATTAATATTGGGTATAGCATGTTTGAGAAATTAATGTTGTTAAATTGACTGTGGTTCAAGAGATATGTCTCAGACAATATCACCTTCGGCATCCTACGACCCAGGGTATGCGTTTTAGTCGGTTCAAGTCCGATATTACCACCCCCGCCAGCTCCGGCTGTTCCGAAGGGAGTTTGCGCACGATACAAAAAATAAGTTCTATTATTTCTGACTCAACATATGCAAAATCAATGTATCAATCAGCTAAATATATTACATTCTAATGACGAACGTTAACAAAGGAATAATTCATTCGAGTACCTACATAGGCATCTCTTGTAAACAAATGTAAACAATTCAATAGCGTTGCTACCATTTATGTTATTTATGTATCTCTGTCACAACACTAAAAGGTTGTGTTACTAAATATATGGCGGGGAATGAAGACGTAAATTAGATTATCCTGTACAAGCTGAATTATGTCTTGGTCCAATGAAATAAGGTTAGTATTGTCCTAATGCGAAGGCGCTTTTTAAAATTATTGTTATAGTAATTTTGCACGGGTTGTGCAGCGATTGCTACTGTATTGACGGTTCGAGGTTGAGTTATTCATAAATCTATAAAAATAAAGCTAAGTGTCTGTTTGTTATGTTGAAATAACAGCGTTTTAATAAATACTTTCGAGTGTATGATACTTATACAACAAAAAAACAATTGTATAACAGAATTCGGTTCCACGTAATAGGGGGTGAGTCTATTACCGTCTTCCGGGCACTATTGTTGAATAAGTCATGCATCTGAGGCTGAGTCTGGGCTGTGTATAATGGCTGTTGTAAGTACCGTAGACTCGTGTTTCTTGCGTCTTTATGCAATGAAATAACTCATTATGATATTCCTATTCATGCCACTGGATGTGCCACTAAAGTTGCGGTACGCTACGTTGGCCGTTTTGACACGACTGGTTTTGCTCGTTTTTTCTTTGTTGGTGTGTGAAGTTTATTTTCCTCTGTGTTAGTCTCGCCATCTTTTTCTTTAGTTATTCGTCTAATAGTTCGTTGTCCAAAATTAAGCGCACCAAAAAAGAGAAAACGCTCAATACCAGTCATGTCAAAACGGCCAGTATAGCATGCCACAGCGCAGCTTTAGTGGTACCTAAAGGAAAATATTTCCTCTTTGTGCACTTGTCACTATCAGTGACACAGAATGGAATTATACACGTGGCAGATTGTTTTGCATTGTGTGTATACCGTTTTAGAGATAGCTCTCAGCGACAAGACCACCCAATCTTCTATTACACTCTCATTACAACCTTTCAATATCTATTGAACAATTGTTTTAATTGAAGTACAATAAAGACCTTATCAATAGGTACTATCAGCCGTTAGGTATTCAAAACAGAAATCAATAACGTTCTACAGTTAGCCCCTACTGGGTGCCAACCAAAAGCTTTTAGTACATACAGAAGTAATTACAAAGTACCACTAGCTAATTATCTAATCGATGGTACCACACGAAATGTCGGCACGCTATGTTTCTACGCACCGTTAGACTATAATCACGAATTAGTACTTATATAAAACAGCCGCGGTAGCCTAGTGTTATGGGTAATGGACTGCTGAGACGAGGTCTCGGGTTCGACCCCAGGTTTTACCATGGCACACACCAATTGACTTTTCAATGCTTTTCGAAGTTATATGTGTATTTATCGCAGGTTTAAAAGTGCCCGGTTAATGGCAATAGGCTCGCCACCTTTTTTTTTTTTTACGTGCGCAAAATCCCCTCGGATACCTCCCCACCGGAGCCGGTGGAGGAGGTTATGTCGGACTCGAACCGACTAAAACGCACGCCGCCTGTGGGTCGCTTTGGTTGCCGAAGGTGAGGTTAACAGGCATATCCCTCGCACCCCGGCCGACCCAGGGCCATCTCTCACGATCTGGCCCTCTTCTCGGGTGTGGGGACTACAGAGTCCCCAACACGTCCCCGGATACATAGAGACCTAAACATAAACTGGCGAAATGTGGGTACTGGCGCAATTTCACGTTAGAGTTGATAGAATAAGGGTGTCGTCAGGTGTCATTACTAGTCATTAGTTTATAGTTCCGTGCTTCAAGCAAGGGAAGCTCAATATATGTATATATATAACATAACATAAACTCACGCCTTTAAGGAGGGTTTTTTTTTTTATACCACTTAGTTGTCAGACAAGCACACGGCCCACCTGATGGAAAGTGGTTACCGTGGCCTATGGACGTTTGTAACACCAGAGGAGTCACAGTCGCGCTGCCAACCCTGTAAGTACAGAGTTTCTGTACCGTCAGTAGAAGACAAAGCAGGACAAGCCTATAGTCTTCCACTGACAGTACAAATTCTCCAGTGAGCTCTGGCTACCCTACTCACCGCTGGGAACACAACACGAAGTTATTATAGCCGCGGTATTCTGTAGGGCGGAGGTACTTCCCCAGTCGGACTGCTCAATTGGGCGAAAATACCGCCGTGTCCTACCTCCTTGAGTTGCTTGAGTTAGGCAGAGGTGAATAAACACCCACATTTCACCAATCATTGAATTCCCGCGTAATAGGAGGTGAGCCTATTGCCGTATTTAAACCATTTATTTAACTACAGTGTATCATTTGTCAAAAGTATAACTAGGTACGATAAGTTTTCTGAACTATGATTTTGACCAAGGTCATTTCAAAAATGTCACAATGACGCATGTCAAATTGACAGACACTCTTCAAAACTCATACGGAAGTGCGTCTGGACAATATTTTATGTTTAAAAACATTGAAAATGTGGTGTAATATGTAGTTAGAGTAGATTATTTACACCGCAATTGACTCATACTGAAATGTTATTTTTAAACTTTCGCGGTGTGAATTCATTATTATACAAGGTATCGGCACTTCTCGCAAGTCAAGTCGTGACCACGGGTGCTGCAACACATTCGAAGCGTCGGCAGAAATAGTAAGTTCTAAGATATAATTCGCGAAAAGTCTCGATACCTTGTATAATCATACTGAAATCTTTTTATATATACCTCCGCCTTCTTAGAATACTAATCGTATTTCCAGTATAAAATTTAGCATACTGTTTTTTTTTGTTTACGCATAAATCTTAAAATAAAATAAAAATATTGATTAATTTGATTTTTCAGTAGTCGGGTTTTATTTTTTACTCGACTTCGGCAAAACAAAAAGGGGGTTATGATTTTGACAGGTTATGTATGTATGTAGGTATGTATTTAGGTTCATCTGTTCCCTCATAGCTCCTCAGCCACTTATTAGAACTGGACAAATAAGATATCATTAGAAGCGTCTTAGTCATCCGCTGGTTATAAGCTATATGATGTGTCACTGAATCTAATATAGCGCCTTCTAGTGCTCATAAAGTACTGTGTTAAAAAATAAATTTTAGATAAATGTTGATTTTAGTATCAACTGAATATGTATAAATTTCAAATATGTATAAATTATACCTATTGCTTGCCCCGAAATAATATAAATAATAATTTAAGTTCATACCTACATACAACATACAACATACAACATAGTTCATACAACATAGCTGTTCAACGGGGCAATGCCACCAGTGTCATGGGTACCTTTGCACCAGGTACGATGAGGGGCGGGTTAATAGATTAGACTGTCACTCTGACTGTACAAAAAAGTGGACAATATTTTAAATGTATAATGTAATAATTAATTTTTATATATTGGCGTACTCTAATTTCTAAATTATTGTAAATCTAATTTTAAGTGAACTTTATGTTTTTATGAGATTTAAGTATTAAAACTAAAACTCGACCACTAAAAAGTGTTAAACAAGACAATATCAAGGATAGTCATGTGTCACTTTTCCCTAAAATGTATTTAAATGTTTTGTTAGACTTAAGGGATTTGGTTTTAATACTTATTATTTATTAATGTACCAAATGTACTATTTTTTCATCAAATTAATGTTATGGTTTTTTTTGTGTACGCATAAATCTTAAAATATGTAAGTGGTAGAATGTCGGCCGGCGCCGCCTTCTGCGAGCAAGTAATGCTCGTGAAGGCGGGGCGGGAGCGGCAGCGGGAGCGACGAAGGATCGCAAGCCAAGCTGCCTGCGTACGAAGGCAACTCGGGCGTCGGAGGTCGATGAACGACCTCCGCCCCCCATGAGCGCCGGTCTGAGGGTGACAGGTGGAGGCGCCTGTCACCCTGGCAGAAGCACGCCGCAGGCGCGCGCCTCCTCGTTTTCCGGGAACGAGTTCGGGACTCTGTAGTCCCCACACACCCGAGGAGAGGGCCAGATCGTGAGAGATGGCCCTGGGTCGGCCGGGGTGCGAGGAATATGCCTGTCAACCTCACCTTCGGGAACCAAAGCGACCCACAAGCGGCGTGCGTTTTAGTGGGTTCGAGTCCGACATAACCTCCTCTACCGGCTCCGGTGGGGAGCTATCCGTGGGGATTTTGCGCACGTAAAAAAAAAAAGTGGTAGAATGTACAAGGAAACATTATTTTAATTATAAGACCACACTTATTGTATTCACACTTCTGCGTTCTGTGAATAAATAAATGAATATGAATATGAATAAAATAAATACTGATTGGTGCAGTAACAATATGCCTTGTTACTGCACCAATCAGTATTTTTATTTTATTTTAAGATTTATGCGTACACAATAAAAAACAGAGTATGCTAAGTTTTATACTGGAAATACGATTAGTATTCTAAGAAGGCGGAGGCATATAAAAAGATTTCAGTATGATTATACAAGGTATCGGGACTTCTCGCGAATTATATCTTAGCACTTACTATTTCTGCCGACGTTTCGGATGCGTTGCAGCACCCGTGGTCACGACTTGACTTACTGGAGAATTTGTGCTGTCAGTGGGAAGACTAAAGGCTTGTTCTGCTTTGTCTTCTACACTGACGGCACAGAAACTCTGTAATTACAGAGTTGGCAGCGCGACTGTGACTCCTTTTGTGTTACAAACGTCCATAGGCCACGGTAACCACTTTACACCACTTAAGTGATATAAAAAAAAATTAAGCTCCAAAAAGTATTAAACAAGAAAGTATCAAGAATAGCCGTGGTAGTTATGCCACTTACTCTAACAAAATAATACATTCGAGTATTTTCTTTAAACCACTTAGGTGGCAGACAAGCACACGGCCCACCTGATGGGAAGTGGTTACCGTGGCCTATGGACTTGTGCAACACCAGGGGCGTCACACTCGCCGCTGTCGACCCTGAATAAACCTCCTAATGCCCATTTTGAAGAACCCATATTGTAGGTGCATGGGAAAACCGCAGCAGTCTGATTTGTGTTGTGATTACTGGATTACCACTGACAGAATTGTTCAGGTCACACGCACAAATAGGCCTCTATTCTTGATATGACGACTTTTTTTTTACAGCACATATACAACACCAGGGGTGTCACACTCGCGCTGCCGACCATGAATCACACTCGGAATCGGGGACTCGGGGGGGAATCGGGACTGACTATAACGTGCCTTTCGTAGCACGGAAGCGCTCAAATGCAAAACTCCTAAACATGACTAAGTACTGAGCCTAGGCAGCTTAACCCACTGACGGTCAAACGAACTTTTTGCATATTCTTCTTAGAAAAACTTACATAAACATCCGTCATCCAATGCGTTGCTTCAAATATTGCAAAGACCGTGAAACTAAAACAGTTCCGAGCAGGTAAACACTATCCAATTGTGGTGATATGTTTAGTATGACAGAGGCCAGCTGATTAGTGACGTCACCGTCATCGATAGGCAGATTTATGGTCAGTCTGGAGTGAACACTGTGGTATATACCAGCCTTTCGTAGCATAGAAGCGCTCAAATTAAAAACTCCTAATCAGACCTTGGTACTGAGGCAAGGCAGCTTAACCCACTGACCGTCTATCGAATTCTTTACTTATTTTTCTTAGAAAAACTTACAAAAACTTCCGTCATCCAATGCGTTGCTTCAAATATTGCAAAGACCGTGAAACTAAAACAGGTCCGAGCAGGTAAACACCATCCAATTGTGGCGATAAGTTTAGTATGACAGAGACCAGCTGATTAGTAACGTCACCGTCATCGATAGCCAGATTTATGGTCAGTCTCGAGTGAACGCTGTGGTAAATACCTGAGTCTGATGGTAAAAAATACAGTTTTATTTTGGTCATTCGTTTAGAAACGATTTATTTTGGCGGTGATAATTATTACTAAGGTTTGTTTATATGCATCCTATTTTTTATTTTTCTTCTGCTTCTTTATTATAGCGTTAATCCCAGTCGCATCTGAAACTATCACCTCGGAGTCTGGTGTCCACTTTACCAGTCTAACTGCAGATTTGGCTGAACTTCGATATTTACCGTGAAGCGACTACTGGATATATTAGGGCTTCGAGTACCCATAACGACTGCCATAGATATTTGTATGGCAATTGGATCTCTGAGGCACGACCAGGTTAATTCAAATACCCATATTCATGCATACAAATATTTGCACTAGCGGGGATCGAACCCACGCCTCCTGCGTAGTGGCCGCGTTCTCTACTGCCAGGATACAGAGGCTGTCATTATAATTCTTCAACTCTTTATACAACTCAGTTAGGGTTGGCTTTTCAGTCTTACTGCAAAACTGCTGATCTTCAATATTTTCCATGAAGCAATGCCATCTGACCTTCTAAACATACTGGCAATATCAAAGTTCTGTCGAAAGGCCAGATATGGAACTTTTTGGGCTCTATATATCCATGGCGACTGCCACAGATGTCCGACACCCAACCTCATCACGTGAGTCTCCAACTCGTCCCCGGAAACAGACAAGTTGGGGACGCGTCTGCTTCTGCCAGGATGACAGACGGCTCCACTCGTCACCCCCAGGCTTCCTATACCAGATTATTCTAAAATGGTGAAGTAAAAACTTGATTTAATTTTAAAATACCTTACTCAACTATTATTTTGACTTGTGACTATTTTTATAAATTGAGTATCACGATTCGCAAACACGCGTACCTATTCGAAATACCCGATATGAGTAATAAGGTTCTTAGAAATGCTCCTTTGACTGTGACATACGTACAAACGGAATGATATAATGAGTAATTGTTTCTTCTGCTCAACAGTTACATTTAAACACGAAAATATATATTTTTAGTGTTACTAATTGAGTTATACTTGTGGCACCTGTCTGTATAAATATGTGGTACTACTAAGGTAGCGAACAAGGATCGCTGGCATGAGTACAAGAGAAAGAGAGAAGAGATAAAAATTTACTTACATTTAATATGAGCTCCATTTGCTCGCACTTGTATATCCCTGAACCCTTGAGTTGCAGTACTTCGGTTGTCAAAAAGTATCGATGGTTGCGCCGATGTGGAAACTGTATTTTTTGACATGGAAACACACTCCTTTTAGATCCGTCTTCCCCTCCGCACTAACCATAGAGTAGGGCTAGCTGTAGCTTCCGTCCGCCATTGTGTGAGATGTGGTCGGGCAGTGCCGCTTTGAACTAGCCAGCGTAAAGGCGATCGCGCGCGCGCGTCTCTCAGAAATGAATAATATTTGTTGTATTTTAACCGCTTCATAGACCTTTACCGATCGGATGGTGCCTCTCGTGTGTTCCTCAAGGGATCTAGTGACGCTGACGGCGGCTCCTGAGCAAGGAAGAGAAGATCCGTGTACCGGCTGCGATGAAAAACACGTGGGTCGTGAAGGTTAGTGCATCCTCTCCTAATTTCTCGGGCTGCATTCACTGCCTGGATCGAATCCGCGGCAGCCCGGCCACCTGTCTTGTTTTGTGTGTAAAGTGTCAATAGAACAGTTATCTGCTTCCCCGCAATACAGTCCACTCGCATACGTTGGCCCACGCGCCACCATTTTTGGTCCTTCGAGCCGGATTCTTAGCCGTAGTTCGTATTTTGTTATTATTCTAATGGGAATGAGCGCACCGCACCTAAGTGCCTGGTTATTTTAGTAGAAAACCCCGCATCCAGACACTTAGGCTTAGAATTTGTTGTCCGTTCGCCGCTGGCTCGCATTGTACCTACCTAATACATAAATAGGTTAGGTATCATATCAACACTTAATCGTAGTTCACAATTTTCGCATCGCACCTAAGTGCCTGGTTATTTTAGTAGAAAACCCCGCATCCAGACATTTAGGCTTAGATCTTAGGTATACTCAGACACCCTAGTGCATAGGCACAGTGTAATACCTAACGCATTTGGCTTTGTTTTGTTTTTTTCAATTACGTTGTTCTCGGCTCACGTCGTATTTGCCTAGTACCTGCGTGGGTAGACACGTGGCTGTGCCTACCTCGCTCGCATCTCATCCCAATTCATACGAAAGTATTTTAATTTGAATAGATATTACGCAATACTTAATCTCGGAAATAATAGTTGAATCTAGACAGCGACCATCGCGCAGGTGCGACCTTGTTGCTATGCGCGTTTGTTCAAGCGTGCATTCACAGTTGTAAGCACCTACCTACCTACATAGTTAACGCTCGCGCCGCCTCGCTGCTCTGTACCGCTAGGATTAAGTCATTTCATATTTAATTGTAAACATGTCCCCAAAGGTTGATAAGACCGGTAAGGTTCAATTGAAACTTTTATACGCTAAAAAGGAAATGATTTACTCTCGCGTACAATCGATTTATGATAGTGCACTTAAAACCTCTGATTTGGTCATCAGAGATTCGTTCTTGTGTTCTATAGAAAACTTAGATAGTCTACGCGCGGATTTCGAAACCTTAGTGCATGACATCAACGTTTTAGAGTTGAATTTGGATCCCGATTACTCAGTGAGTTATCAAGCCTTGTCGTCGTTTGACGATTTGTATTGTCGTATCAAGCGCGTCGCGAGGAGTTTGGAGAAGCCGTCTGACCGACCCAACCCCACTCGCGACCGACCTAAGTTGCCACCAATTCAAATACCCGAGTTTGATGGTAACATTCGCAATTGGTGTCGATTTATAGATAGTTTTGAGAATACAATAGATAAGAACGATTCGTTGACAGATCACGAAAAATTGCATTATCTCGTTGAAAAATTGACTGGTAAAGCTATAACCGCTTGCGCTGGAATTACGTTTAGTGCCGGGAATTATAATTTAATTTTAAATACTTTGAAAGCTAAGTATGAGGATAAAAGATCGGTAGCTAACGCCTATTTAGATCAGATGTCTGATTTGAAATCTATTACGGCATGTAACGATCAAAACTTAGAGAAATTTCTAGATACTTTCGCGTCAGCTGTTCGCGCCGTAAAGAACTTGAAGATCGATGACCTCTGCGACTTCGTATTTTTGTATATGGGTTTAAAGAAATTAGATTCCGAAACCATTCGTTTGTTTGAGTCGGATCATCGCGGCAGTAAAATTCCTAAGTTCGAAGACTTAGAAAGTTTTGTTCGCGAGCATATAAAGGTATTGCAACGCTCTTCATCGAAACATGAAGGCGCGAAGAAGGTTGTTACTTCTGAACGCAAAATAGATGCGTCATCGAAGTCACTGAGGTCAACCCATACTTATGTTAATACCGCACCAGCACGTGTACAATCACCTGTTTGCTCTTTGGTGGCGCGTGGGCCAACGTGTGCGAGTGGACTGTATTGCGGGGAAGCAGATAACTGTTCTATTGACACTTTACACACAAAACAAGACAGGTGGCCGGGCTGCCGCGGATTCGATCCAGGCAGTGAATGCAGCCCGAGAAATTAGGAGAGGATGCACTAACCTTCACGACCCACGTGTTTTTCATCGCAGCCGGTACACGGATCTTCTCTTCCTTGCTCAGGAGCTGCCGTCAGCGTCACTAGATCCCTTGAGGAACACACGAGAGGCACCATCCGATCGGTAAAGGTCTATGAGGCGGTTAAAATACAACAAATATTATTCATTTCTGAGAGACGCGCGCGCGAGATCGCCTTTACGCTGGCTAGTTCAAAGCGAGACTGAGTGTCTATATTTCACAAATGGCGGACGGAAGCCATATCTATGATTAGTGCGGGAGAGGAGACGGGTATAAAAGGAGTGGGTTTCCGTGTCAAAAATACAGTTTCCACTTCGGCGCAACCATTCCCCCCGGCTTGAAGGGTTACCTTCGAAACGACAAATGCGAAACAAATCTAAAGTCTAATCTAAATCTAGGTTTGGGAAATAACAACTAAAATATAAACCTAGATTGGAGCTCGTGCCTACTGCTGGCTAGGCAGCGGGCAGAGGCGAACAAACAACACAACGCAACAGTCTCGACCAAGACGAGACGCGATTAGCCAACAACAAATAAGGGTCTCTTCACGTGGGACCGATACAACAAGCGAGTGCTTCTTCTCCTCGGGTGGTTCGGAAACCGTAGTGGGATTGAATTGACTAACTGGCCACCCATCTAACGCGGCATGAATCCAGGACGGTCCACCAAACCACAACGGGTGATCCAAAATTTGCGAAGGAAGCAATCCACGAGAGAGACAATCGGCTGGGTTGTCGGTGCCAGCAACGTGAAAGAGATTATGTGGCGCCAATTCAGATTGAATTTTGCCACTCTATTAGCGACGAATGTGTCCCAACGATGGGGCGAAGAGTGGGCCCAACACAAAGCGACTGTTGAGTCCTAAAAGCTAAAATTCTACTAATATTAATGCGAAAATTTACAATTATGTCAAATAAATTACCTTAAAGATTCCGACCACAATACAAAATGTCATTAAGCGACACGGAAGTGCTAGTCTTAGCACTGCCATCCAAAACTACGCGGAGTTTTAGTAGTAAGCTTATCTTCTCTAATAACTCCGCGGTGCGGGATAATGTACGAAGGCTGGGTCCCGCCAGTGTCCGTAGGCGCAGGTGAGATGTAACCTTTATCTAAATATTCATTAACAACCTCATCATAGGCCCGCTTCGACTTTGGGGACGCCTGCATCTTTCGTTCCAAACAAAGACGTTTTTCAGCGGATACACGGGAGCCACCGAGCGAAAACTTGCGGATGGTAGACTCCAGTGGCGGCTCGACGGTGCAACAGAACGAAGCAGTCGAGTGACTAAAACTATCTATAGAAGCGGGTGCGGAACCAATTATAACAAAACCCAGAACTGTTTCCAGGGCGTGCGGAGCGGGGTACGTCGGTCCCCCTTGAACCTTACGTGATAGCTGGAGGTGCGGGAGAATCGAAGCGCCGATCAATATATCGACGACTCCAGGAACAGCGTAAGTCTCATCTGCTAAAGGCAAATCTTTAAATTTCGTTAATAAAGACGTGTCAACCGGGACGGTAGGCAACTGTTCAGCTATTCTATCTATAACGAGCGAATCCATGTCAAACCAAATATTATTATTAAAACGAGATCTAAACCTTGTTTTAACGGTGCCACGAACAGCTGACTGTAAGCTTCCAAAACCCTTCACCACTGAGCGGGTTGAACGCTTATCAACATTGAAACCAAGACGCCGACAACAATCTTGAGTAATAAAATTACTTTGCGAAGCGCCATCTAACAGCGCTCGAACAATGCGCGGCTTACCTAATGCATCAACAATAACAACGCGAGCGGTCGCAAGACACACAGTAGTGAGTGCAGCACTAGCGGAGAACGAACACAAGGTGACGTCATCCGCGGCGGTCACCGGGCGGGCTGGAGCGCGCGCGAGCGCGGGCTGCGGCTGCGGCGCAGGCTGCCGTGTGTCACCGCTCGACGAGCCAACCGTGCTCACATTGGATGCGGCATTACTATTCTCAAAATGAAGCAAAGTGTGGTGTCTCGCTTGACATTTGCGACAACTATTTCTACTATTACATAAAACAACGCGGTGTTTAGTACCGAGACAATTAAAACAAAAATTATTAGCGCGAACAAATTTATAACGATCACTAGGCGACAATTTTAGAAAACCAGGACACCTGTACAGTTGCGAATGATGAGTGCTACACAAAGAGCAAACAGGTGACTGTACACGTGCTGGTGCGGTACTAACATAAGTATGAGTTGACCTCAGTGACTTCGATGACGCATCTACTTTGCGTGCAGAATCAACAACTGTCTTCGCGCCTTCATGTTTCGATGAAGAGCGTTGCAATACCTTTATATGCTCGCGAACAAAACTTTCTAAGTCTTCGAACTTAGGAATCCTATTGCCGCGATGATCCGGCTCGAAGGACCAAAAATGGTGGCGCATGGGCCAGCGTGCGCGAGTGGACTGTATTGCGGGTAGGTAGGTGCTTACAACTGTGAATGCACGCTTGAACAAACGCGCATAGCAACAAGGTCGCACCTGCGCGATGGTCGCTGTCTAGATTCAACTATTATTTCCGAGATTAAGTATTGCGTAATATCTATTCAAATTAAAATACTTTCGTATGAATTGGGATGAGATGCGAGCGAGGTAGGCACAGCCACGTGTCTACCCACGCAGGTACTAGGCAAATACGACGTGAGCCGAGAACAACGTAATTGAAAAAAACAAAACAAAGCCAAATGCGTTAGGTATTACACTGTGCCTATGCACTAGGGTGTCTGAGTATACCTAAGATCTAAGCCTAAATGTCTGGATGCGGGGTTTTCTACTAAAATAACCAGGCACTTAGGTGCGATGCGAAAATTGTGAACTACGATTAAGTGTTGATATGATACCTAACCTATTTATGTATTAGGTAGGTACAATGCGAGCCAGCGGCGAACGGACAACAAATTCTAAGCCTAAGTGTCTGGATGCGGGGTTTTCTACTAAAATAACCAGGCACTTAGGTGCGGTGCGCTCATTCCCATTAGAATAATAACAAAATACGAACTACGGCCAAGAATCCGGCTCGATCCGGACCAAAAAATGGTGGCGCGTGGGCCAACGTGTGCGAGTGGACTGTATTGCGGGGAAGCAGATAACTGTTCTATTGACACTTTACACACAAAACAAGACAGGTGGCCGGGCTGCCGCGGATTCGATCCAGGCAGTGAATGCAGCCCGAGAAATTAGGAGAGGATGCACTAACCTTCACGACCCACGTGTTTTTCATCGCAGCCGGTACACGGATCTTCTCTTCCTTGCTCAGGAGCTGCCGTCAGCGTCACTAGATCCCTTGAGGAACACACGAGAGGCACCATCCGATCGGTAAAGGTCTATGAGGCGGTTAAAATACAACAAATATTATTCATTTCTGAGAGACGCGCGCGCGAGATCGCCTTTACGCTGGCTAGTTCAAAGCGAGACTGAGTGTCTATATTTCACAAATGGCGGACGGAAGCCATATCTATGATTAGTGCGGGAGAGGAGACGGGTATAAAAGGAGTGGGTTTCCGTGTCAAAAATACAGTTTCCACTTCGGCGCAACCACTCTTTGTGTAGTACTCATCACTCGCAACTGTACAAGTGTCCTGGTTTCCTAAAATTGTCGCCTAGTGATCGTTATAAATTTGTTCGCGCTAATAATCTTTGTTTTAATTGTCTCGGTACTAAACACCGCGTGGGTTTATGTAATAGTGGAAATGGTTGTCGCAAATGTCAAGCGAGACACCACACTTTGCTTCATTTTGAAAATAGTAATGCCGCATCCAAGGTGAGCACAGTTGGTTCGTCGAGCGGTGACGCGCGGCAGCCTGCGCCGCAGCCGCAGCCCGAGCTCGCACGCGCTCCGGCCTGCCCGGGGACCGCTACGAATGACGTCACCTTGTGTTCGTTCTCCGCTAGTGCTGCCCTCACTACGGTTTGTCTTGCGACCGCTCGCGTGGTTATTGTTGATGCATTAGGTAAACCGCACATTGTTCGAGCGCTATTAGATGGCGCTTCGCAAAGTAATTTTATTACTCAAGATTGTTGTCAACGTCTTGGTTTCAATGTTGATAGGCGTTCAACCTACTCAGTGGTGACGGGTTTTGGAGGTTTACGGTCAGCTGTTCATGGCACAGTTAAAACGAGGTTTGGATCTCGTTTTAATAATAAAATTTGGTTTGACATGGATTCGCTCGTTACAGATAAAATAACTGAACAGTTGCCTACCGTCCCAGTTGACACGTCTTTATTAACGAAATTTAAAGACTTGCCTTTAGCTGATGAGACTTACGCTGTTCCTGGAGTCGTCGATATATTGATCGGCGCTTCGATTCTCCCGCACCTCCAGTTATCACGTAAGGTCAAAGGGGGACCGACGTACCCCGCTCCGCACGCCCTGGAAACAGTTCTGGGTTTTGTTATAATTGGTTCCGCACCCGCTTCTATAGATAGTTTTAGTCACTCGACTGCCTCGTTCTGTTGCACCGTCGAGCCGCCACTGGAGTCTACCATCCGCAAGTTTTGGGAGATTGAAGAGGTCAATGTCCCACCAATCCTAAGCCCCGATGACAAGATGGCTGAGGAGATTTATTGTCGCACGACTACTCGTGATGAGCAGGGTCGTTATGTGGTCGCGCTCCCTTTCAAGGGAGATATTTTTTCGCTCGGGGACTCCCGTGCATCCGCTGAAAGACGCTTTCTTTGTTTAGAACGAAAGATGCAGGCGTCTCCAAAGTTAAAGCAAGCCTATGATGAGGTTGTTAACGAATATTTAGATAAAGGTTACATCTCACCTGCGCCTGCGGACACTGACGAGACCCAGCCTTCGTACGTTATCCCGCACCACGGAGTTATTAGAGAAGATAAGCTTACTACTAAACTCCGCGTAGTTTTAGATGGCAGTGCTAAGACTAGCACTTCCGTGTCGCTTAATGACATTTTGTATTGTGGTCAAAATCTTCAAGGTAATTTATTTGACATAATTGTAAATTTTCGTTTATTCGCTGTGGCACTCTCTGCAGATATTCGACAAATGTTTTTGTGCCTTGAAGTGCGCGAACCCGATCGTAGGTTTCAACGATTTTTGTATAGATTTTCACCGCAAGAACCTTTAATGGTTTACGAGTTTAATCGTGTTTGCTTCGGGCTTAAATCTAGCCCTTTTCACGCACTTCGCACCGTCAAGCAGTTGGCCGCTGACGAGGGCGATGCATTTCCTAAAGCGAGAGCCACCATTGAGACTGGCTTATACATGGACGACTTCGTGTATAGTGTAGATAGCGAGGCCGAGGCTGTCGAGACGGCCGCTCAGGTTATAAGTCTCATGAAGGCGGGTCAATTTGATCTCGTGAAATGGACGAGCAACTCGCAAACAGCGTTAGAGTCGATTCCACCGTCGCACCGATTGTCTTCGGTTAAGGAGTTCGATGAAAGTGATACGCACAAGGTGCTTGGTTTAAGCTGGTCGCCCGCATCTGATACGTTTAGTTTGAAAAGTAGTTCGACCCCGCAAACTTGTACTAAACGCATTATCCTGTCGTGTGTGGCACGGATATGGGACGTAATGGGATTCGTAGCTCCTGTCGTTCTGTACGCCAAACTACTTATAAAAGAGCTTTGGCTTTCGAATTGTGATTGGGACGACACCGCGCCCGACAACATTGCTAAGTTGTGGGCTCGCTTTAGAAAAGAACTCTCTGTGCTTGACCAAGTACAAATTCCGCGTCATGTAGGTATATCGCAACCTAGTGTTGTTACGGTAGTAGGCTTCGCGGACGCTAGTGAGAGGGCGTATGGAGGAGTAGTCTATTTTCATGTCTCGAATGTAGGTAAGGTTTCAATTAGCCTTATAAGCGCGAAATCGAAGGTCTCTCCCCGTAAGGTCGTCTCTCTGGCACGCCTCGAGCTATGCGCTTTACTATTGTTGGTTAGATTGATCACCTCTATCGCCAATGCTTGTAGTAGTCGCATTAATATTAATAGAATTTTAGCTTTTTCGGACTCAACAGTCGCTTTGTGTTGGGCCCACTCTTCGCCCCATCGTTGGGACACCTTCGTCGCTAATAGAGTGGCAAAAATTCAATCGGAATTAGCGCCAAAAAATCTCTTTCACGTTGCTGGCACCGACAACCCAGCCGATTGTCTCTCTCGTGGACTGCTTCCTTCGCAAATATTAGATCACCCGTTATGGTTTAGTGGACCGTCCTGGATTCATGCCGCGTTAGATAAGTGGCCAGTTAGTCAATTCAATCCCACTACGGTTTCCGAACCACCCGAGGAAAAGAAGCACTCGCTTGTGGTGTCGGTCCCGCGTGAAGAGTCCCTGGTTTTGTTGTTGGCTAATCGCGTCTCGTCTTGGTCGAGACTGTTGCGTTGTGTTGTTTATGTAGGCCGATTTTTGAGAATTTTATCTACACGCGGTCATATAACCGCCGCTGATTTAGATAAGGCTGAATTGATCATACTTCGCGAATTGCAGAAGTGTTATTTTGCTTCTGAATTTAAAAATTTAGAATTTAACAAACCTTGTAGTCGTTCTTTCCGACACTTGAAACCATTTTTGGAAGATGGACTCATTCGAGTAGGTGGTCGTTTGAGAAATTCAGGTTTAGGATTTGAACAAAGGCACCCAGTAATTCTCCCGCGTAAGGACCACGTATTAGATTTGTTAGTAGATTATCATCACAAGGTGAATTGTCACGCTGGTCCCGATTTGTTAATGTCTATTTTGAGACAGAAATACTGGATAATTTCCGCTCGTAATTTGATTCGCGCTAGAGTACACAGATGTGTACCTTGTTTTAAACTCCGCCCGCGTTTTATCGCGCCTGAAATGGCCGATCATCGCTCTTGTCGTGTTGTTCAATCCGCAAAACCTTTCGTACACACCGGCACAGACTTTGCTGGGCCTTTCAAGGTCACCATTGCTCGTGGTCGTGGCATTCGCTCCACGAAAGCTTATGTTTGTTTGTTCATTTGTATGACAACTCGCGCGGTTCATATAGAGTTGACCGGTGATTTAAGTACGCCAAATTTTATGTCCGCTTTTAAACGTTTTTTGTCGCGTCGGGGTCCGGTTAAGCGCATGTATTCGGACAACGGTACAAACTATGTAGGGGCCCGACGTAGTATTTCGGAATTGCACACATTCTTACGGTCTAAGTACTACCAAAGTGAATTCGCTCACATCTTAGCCGAAAATCGCATTGAATGGTACTTTAACACGCCTGCAGCTAGTCATTTTGGTGGTAATTGGGAAGCGAATATTAAAAGCCTTAAGTCGCATCTGTTTCGCGTCATAGGCGAACAGATTCTCTCGTTCGAGGAGTTGAGTACCGTACTCGCGCAAGTAGAGGCGGTGATGAACACGCGTCCGCTGTGTCGGACTCTATCTAGCGATCCGTCAGAGCCGTTAGCGCTGACGCCAGCTCACTTCTTAAATATGACTCCTTTAAAATATTTGCCCGCAATAGATGTTGATGACGATAGAATGCACCTCCTAACTCGTCACGCTCTTTTAGATAAGATGGTCCAATCGTTTTGGAATCGTTGGAGAACCGATTATTTGCACACGCTGCAGTCACGTCAAAAATGGAATACTCCATCCAACCCAATTACTGTAGGTACGGTGGTAGTCCTTATGACTGAGAATGCGCCTCCTTTACATTGGCCTCTAGGAGTAGTAGAGGAAATTTTTCCCGATGCCCGCGGGATAACTCGTGTTGTACGGGTTAAAACTGCAACCGGATCGTATCTGCGCCCGGTTGTTCGCCTCTGCCCTCTGCCTAGCCAGCAGTAGGCACGAGTTCCAATCTATGTTTATATTTTAGTTGTTATTTCGCAAACCTAGATTTAGATTAGACATTAGTTTTGTTCCACATTTTTCGTTTCGAAGGTAACCCTTCAAGCCGGGGGGAATGGTTGCGCCGATGTGGAAACTGTATTTTTTGACATGGAAACACACTCCTTTTAGATCCGTCTTCCCCTCCGCACTAACCATAGAGTAGGGCTAGCTGTAGCTTCCGTCCGCCATTGTGTGAGATGTGGTCGGGCAGTGCCGCTTTGAACTAGCCAGCGTAAAGGCGATCGCGCGCGCGCGTCTCTCAGAAATGAATAATATTTGTTGTATTTTAACCGCTTCATAGACCTTTACCGATCGGATGGTGCCTCTCGTGTGTTCCTCAAGGGATCTAGTGACGCTGACGGCGGCTCCTGAGCAAGGAAGAGAAGATCCGTGTACCGGCTGCGATGAAAAACACGTGGGTCGTGAAGGTTAGTGCATCCTCTCCTAATTTCTCGGGCTGCATTCACTGCCTGGATCGAATCCGCGGCAGCCCGGCCACCTGTCTTGTTTTGTGTGTAAAGTGTCAATAGAACAGTTATCTGCTTCCCCGCAATACAGTCCACTCGCATACGTTGGCCCACGCGCCACCAATCGAAGTATTACTATTTTAGTTTGATAGAAAGAAAGAAAGAAAATACATCATAAATAGATAGACAACTGTAACTCTGCATAACTTTTAGGCAAAGAGTACCTAAGAGAGCAGATCTGGGCTGCAAAATTCAATAACAGGTACAAAAATAAGATCTTTACAAAATATTTACGTCATCAATTTCTCATTAGCACTAGGTATGCATCGATAAGTCGCAAATCATGCATTACCTATACATAACACCTACATAATTCAGATACAAAGCAAATACTGACATTGGCAGGTTATCTAGTGATTCACCTGTTGGTCTAGGAAGGGAGCCAACGGCTGGTAAATTAATTTCACAAAAATATGTACATATCGTTTGTCCACTTGAATAATGTAATAAACCTTTCATAGCCTCAAAAGAGTAAATAAAAATAATTGATCGTATTACATAAGTTTTCATTTGCTTACAATCGTGATGTCCTAAGCTCAATTCCTGACTATGACGAAGTATTATTTTTAAATTAGGAACTCTGAGCACAAGCAAATAAAATTGACGGCAATATGCTTGATTCTAATATGGAGCACGGAAATATATCAATACATACTTGTTACGTCTGCTTAATACTTTGGAGATTTACAGATCTGAGCAAATTCAAATACCTCACATATTATAACATTTCATCTGGGCATGCCAGGCCACCAAAAGGATTCTAGAAAAACTCTTACATCGTTGTTGGTTAGACCAACATCGTTATATTATAATTATGAGATCAAACCAGCATATTCGGGTCTACTACTCACACTAAGGCCCAGTGGAATTACCATATCCATGTATTTCTTTGCCACGTAAGCTACACTAACAGCTGACTACTGGCTTCAGGACTATATTGCAAATATTCGAAATGCATTAACTGTCAGAATTCCTGAGCAAATTATCCAAGTTTTCCGGACAAGGTATTTGACGTGCAATAAACATGTCGAAATCACGAGCTATCACGCACAAAACTTCGTCTTACGTAGGATTGAGGTATTCAAATCTAAAACAGCATCTAAATCTGTTTTAAACATGTTATAGTGCGGTTTGATATCTTTAGTTAGTTGCTGTGTTAAGATGACGCTTGCAGCAAATCATATAATTAGATTTATGTAAGAAGTTGCAAACAAACGTAGTGTGCGCATTATGTTAAACGCTTGCTGTGCTGTTGCTGGATCATAAGATTAGGATAACCTTTCTCCAAATTGGAACTGTAGAATATACATACCACGCACAAATTTTAATGTTTATGTATCAGCGTCCTTTACGATTAATCTCGAGTTTAGTGACAGTGATTTAAAATAAACACGATTGCCCTTAAGATTTTTAATGGCCCTGGAACAGCTGTTTCGTGATTCACTCGACATTGGCCCCACAAACGACGGGGAACTCGAGAAATATATTTAAAGACAACGGCCCTGAATATGATCGCGGATTAACTAAAACCACCACCGAAGCAGTATATTCCGCTAGCGATGTGCGATGTGAATACAACTGACAAAAATCTCAGCGTATAAACTCGAATAAACTTTGGCAATAACACAAGATCGTTTGTTCTTAAGCTATTTTCTGCTAAAATAAACATCATAACAGAATTTGCAGCGTTTTACTTTGTTGCTCTTTTTGCGGATGTAATCGGGGTCAATAGTAACCTACAAAGGATGTTATGAATGTACTCACATTGTGCTGATGGAGCGTCAGGACGACATTGTCGAAGGTAGACGAATTCGATAGAGCTTCTGAGCTGCCTCGGAGTAACTCGGCCAGCAAGTCCGCACCAGGCTTGACCCCTACCAACTTTGAAGGCGATGATGTGGCTCTGACGTGTGTAGGTCCACGACTAGATCGTGTCGATGACATTGCTCCAACGCTAGTTTTACGACTAGGCACTGTTGCGTCTGAAAAACTCCTTCTGCCGACCTCTACCGAACGACATGCTGGTGCCTCTAAGTTTTTACCGAACGGTCCCCTGCCAGTAAAGTGCTGCCGTCTTGGTTCCACGTCTGAATTATCTGACGGACTAAATGGAGAAGGTGAGGCGGTTCTGTCTCTGGAACACGTGTCACTGTCGGCCTCAGAAGGCGAGTCGCCATATTTCCTTCTCGCTCGAAATGAGTCATCATCCCTCTCATCTGAGCTTTGTTGATAAAACCGTGCACGTCTCGCTTTTAACTCCTCAGACCTGGGCCACATTGGAATAGTAGAATCTGAAGGACTTGGTGGTCCATTAGTACATGAGTCGTCTGATTTATCACCGAGTAAAGAAGAAGTTCGTGTTTCGGCTGATAGACGCATCTCTTGGAGAGATGCTTCACTACTCTCACGTTTGCACCCGTTTACTGACGGGGGACCTTCTTCTTCCCCTCCATCATCGCTTGGAGTTGTAATATATATTCCCTTTCGTCTCTTAGTCTTATCTAACGGTCTACGTCTTTCTCTTGCACCAATCGGAGCCGGACCGGCCGGTCCCGTGCAAGGATTCTGCACCGCAGCAAGAAGACTGGCAACTTGCTCGCTAGTTATCGTCTCATCCTCTTTATCTCGATCTAATGATCCATCGGATGCTGCATCCGACCGCTGTGGTTCTTCTAGCGGTAGCTCTTTTGACCACTGTTTCACTATACACTCATACACAGGCACAGGGATAAAATTCTCAACTTCGTTCACTTCCTCAATAGTACTAGGAAAATTAGAACAATCACAGTCCACATTAGCACACGCGTTCGTGGGGGGCGCTGGAAGTGGCGGAAATGCAAAAGGTTGGGGCTCGAGTGGCGAAGTACCTTCACTATGAGCTTGTGCACTGTCAGCTTGTGAACCGTCACTTTCTTCGCGGAGTTCGTGTAAAACGCGCGGGGCCATCAACGCCGGTAGACTACCTCCACCGTCGGCCTGACCCTCCTCCCGCACTGGAGGTATTCGTCGCGGCAGCGGGTGCGTCAGCGAACGCGCACCTAGCTGCTTATGTGGAGCATCTGGTGGTGGTGATCGTGGTGCAGGAGATGCATGCGCTAATAACCCTTCGTCTGATCCTACCGCGGAATCAACCGACGCAATCGAACCCCCCTCAGTTGTATTCCCATCAGTCACGAGGCTCACTGTCTCGGCATCACGACGTTTAATAGTTGTGGACTCCACCCCAGATTTAGCAGGGCGTTTTCCGAAGTCAAAAATCGATTGATGCCGAGGACCACGATAATATTTATCTTGTGCGAAATCACCCTGGGAAAACGACGCGCTACGATAAGGAATAGTCTTTTGCGCGTAGGAGCCAACGATCGACCGAGGCTCTACGCGCACCAGCGTAATGTTATCAGTATCGAAGTCATCGCAACGGTCGACAGAGACTCCGCGCGGTGGGCTGTGCCTGTGTCGGGACCTAGGCGGTGGCACCGGTGGCAGCACAGGTGCCGAGTGCGGCGGTGGCGGCGGGGGTGGAGGTGGCGGTGGCGTAGTGTGGGCTCGCGGCAGGAGGCGCTCGGTGAGAGCCTGCAGGCCCTGCAGGCGCTGCTGGCGCGACGGGGGCCGCTCGTCGCGCGCGCCGCGGCCCAGGCGGCGTTGGATGCGCTCCAGCGTGCGTCGATCGGGCTTGGCGCGGCCGAGGCACGCCGCCACCGCCTCCTCAGAGCAGCAGCGGCAGGGGCAGGCCCGCGGCGGCGGAGCGCGGCGGACAGCGTACCGCACCGCACCCAGCGTCACGTACGGGGACCTGCGCACACGACGCCGATATATTTAGATGCGAGAACGAACACGCGCGCGGCTCGCCGAAAAGCTTGGCGGCAAGTGCGACGGATTTAGAGCGTCCGAGCTTCCCCCGCAACTCGCCGCCGAATTCCGGGAGGATTCCCCGCGACCCATTCCGCTACTGTTCAACGGTTATATCGGACCAGATGACTCGTGTCCGAAGATGTCCTCTCGCTTTGAAGAGCGTTATAATTGACATTCGGATGCTAAAACATCCACATACTAACTGTGTGGTGCAAACATTACTAAGCGTCTGGGTAACAGCAGGTGTCGGACAGACAGACGGAAGACGCGTCGTCTATAAATAGTGAAACGTTGGCGATTTGGTGACACGTCGACCTCGTAGCAATGTTTACAATTTTCATACTTGGTTACAATTTTATTTTGGACGATATTTTAGAATGTCTCATATCCATATCTGTATTCCTACTTAAAATTACCTATAGATAGATGCATGCTCCTTATACATATTTAAGATAATAAAAAAATAGGAAAATATACTTAAGTATTGGACCTGGAGTACTCGCGCCTCCTTCTCGCGCCATCTGGCGGGGAGCGCGGGCGCGCGTCGGACGCCATGGGCAAGTCACGTGACTCCGCGCATGCTGCGCTGGCGCCGCCTACACGCACTGCAACAATAACAATACATAGTTTAGATACGAAGCTTAGGTATGAACTTTGGCACTGAGATAAGTACGTGTTTACGGTGGCTTTTTAGACCCTAACATCCACGTGTATGTTGATGGTTTTTTGACGCAGACAAAGTCCAAGGTTGAAAACAGTCTTATTCATAATTCTAAGAAGCAAACGAGCTTACGGCCTAACTGATAGTAAGTGGTTATCGCAAGCTATAGGCACTGAAAACACTAAAAGTGACATTTGCACGTTATTAGCTGCATAGCAGAAGCAAGCTGGACACGGAAAGAAAGGGAGTGAAAGTAGTAGTTGTCTATTAAACCATGATGACACTGGTGAGGAATTATCAAATTTTTATGGTACCTTAGTAAACGCGATTACCCGATCTCGGTGAGCACGCCTTAGCCGACGATCCTGGTTATCATACGTTATGGCATATATCTCGCACCCCGGCCGACCCAGGGCCATCTCTCACGATCTGGCACTCTCATCGTGTGTAGGGACCACAGAGTCCCCAACTCGTCCCCGGAAACGGGGAGTCACGCAAAGCGCACCGCCGCCGCAGCCAACTTCTGACAGATAGCTAAACACGTCACCCCTAAGCCTGCGCTCATGGGGGGGGGGGGGGGGACCTCCTACGCTCGAGTTGCCTCAGTACGTGGGCAGCTTGACTTGGGATCATCCTTCGTCCCCGCTGCCGCTCCCTCCCCGCCTCCTCCTTCACGAGCATAATTTGCTTGCAGAAGGAGGTGAACGATGTTACTTGAAGAAATCCGTCCCGTAGTTTGAAAGATATGAGGTAGAAAATATTACAAACATACGCGCGAAAAACATAACTCTTCTTGGCAGTTGAATAAAAAAGAGAAATTCACCCGTATTAAGCCAGGGCGCATGAGTTGTATATTAATATTAGTCTGAATATTACTAAGAATGTAATAATAGTGTACGAGAGTATTCTAATAATAAACCCTAAAATATACTTTCAGTCATTGGTTTGTTTGTCACATCGATGTTTAAAAACAGTCTTCTAAAATAAAATAACACGTCAACGGATCATTCTTTTGTTCATAATATCTTCTTCATTCGAGTGCCAACCCCGGGTTTCGAAGCTTGCACTTTAGAGCCTGGAGTCCGCTCTCCTATTTCTGCTTATCATACTTTGATTTATTTTTGGTATTACGGGAACGAGGCTGTCTGACTCACCAGAGAGAAAAAGTCTAGGCTAGAGTCTCAGGTCAGACTAGAGACTAAGGCAGAGGATCGAAAAAAATGGCGTACATTGGGAGAGGCCTATGTCCAGCTGTGGACTGCGGTGGGCTAATTAATTGATTGATTGATTGACAGCCTCAGGAGGACCCAATGTGTGTTTGGCCCGAACTTTTGACCCAAACTTTGCCTGTACGATGGTTTGTGTTGATTTGTTGTTGATTGATTGACAGCCTCAGGAGGACCCAATGTGTGTTTGGCCCGAACTTTTGACCCAAACTTTGCCTGTACGATGGTTTGTGTTGATGTGTTGTTGATTGATTGACAGCCTCAGGAGGACCCAATGTGTGTTTGGCCCGAACTTTTGACCCAAACTTTGCCTGTACGATGGTTTGTGTTGATGTGTTGTTGATTGATTGACAGCCTCAGGAGGACCCAATGTGTGTTTGGCCCGAACTTTTGACCCAAACTTTGCCTGTACGATGGTTTGTGTTGATGTGTTGTTGATTGATTGACAGCCTCAGGAGGACCCAATGTGTGTTTGGCCCGAACTTTTGACCCAAACTTTGCCTGTACGATGGTTTGTGTTGATGTGTTGTTGATTGATTGACAGCCTCAGGAGGACCCAATGTGTGTTTGGCCCGAACTTTTGACCCAAACTTTGCCTGTACGATGGTTTGTGTTGATGTGTTGTTGATTGATTGACAGCCTCAGGAGGACCCAATGTGTGTTTGGCCCGAACTTTTGACCCAAACTTTGCCTTTACGATGGTTTGTGTTTAGAGGAATTGTTCGACATGCATAACCCACGATTACATTCTATCATCGCGCTTCTCACCACAGACAGGGAATTTATCCTCACAACACGTTGGGACCGAAAAAAGTGCGCACTATTCGGTATGAAAGGAAATTCATCCCACGCATGCTGAAGCTGTGAATGAACTCCCTGCTGTGGTTTTACTACCAACTACAATAAGCGGTTCTTCAAGGTCATTAGAAGGTTCCTACAGGGTCACAGTAAGACGACTCTAGTGTCGCACACGTTCATAGGATACGGTAACCACTTTGCTTCAGGTAGGCAGTCTGCTTGTCTGTCGGTGGTATAAAAAGAGCCTTATCTACATGGGATAGGCATCATTTTCATTTGAAATGGTATAGAGTAGTGTTTCATTTATGTAACGTTAGTCCTGGGATTCATACAAAGTCAAGATATGTATACCTACTTTGGAGCAACGGACTCGCGCTCCCATATTTTTCTCTTGATTATTTATTGATGAGGGTTGATTAAGTCGGTCTCATAAAAGCTAAGATAAGCTCCAAGAGGAAAAGACCAGGATCTCATCTATACGTCAGCAGGTGCATCGGCTATCATATTATTGTAGGAGGTAGGACACGACGGTATCTGTAGGAGGTAGGACACGACGAAATCTCCCGTCCCAATTGAGCAGTCCGACTGGGGAAGCACCTCCACCCTACAGAATGCCGCGACTATAACAACCTTGTGTTGTGTTCCCGACGGTGAGTAGGGTAGCCAGAGCTCACTGGGGAGGTTTTGTGTTGTCAGTGGGAAGACCAAAGGCTTAAGCTGACACTGCTTACTTGTGCGGGCGTGAAATGATGGCGCGGTGGTCAGGGAGACCCGGTGAAACGGTTGAACGCTGGCCACCCGCAGGCTGTACGGTTCCCGAACCTGGGGATCACTTAATCTCCGCCCCAGGAGGCTGAACCAGCTGCCTGTGTAAAATTCCTGGTGATGTAGTCGTGCCGGAGGAGGAAACCGGAGTGGACTCGACTACAGTATCTGGGAGGGGACCGGGGGCACACAACCTATAACCTAGAGGGATCCTCATATTTCCCCTCATGGAAATAAGTTCTATTAATAATTAATAAACAAATGTGTAGTTCCTTTTTTATGCCACTTAGGTGGCAGGCAGGCAAATGACCCACCTGATCGTAAGTGGTTACCGTGGCATATGGCCGTGTGCAATACCAGGGGAATCACACTCGCGCTGTCGACCCTTTGAGCACAAAGAGTTACTGTGCCGTCAGTGTAGATGACAAAGCAGGACAAGGCTTTGGTCTTCCCACTGACAGCACAAAATCTCTCCGGTAAGCTCTGTTCAGTTCTATATTAAATAGATCATTACATACGTATGAATACTTGTTATTATCTAACATTGAAAACTTTTATGGTGGCAACACGACATCTCTCGGCCACGATGTGAACTACGCAACAAGACTGTGAAGATAGACTGGTTGTTTATTTTCATGGTATTCAGTGGGCGGGCGGGCTAAAAACTTCCCCGTTACTACAATAGAGGGCTCTAATCTAAACTTCACTTCTGAATAAAAAAATGAAAAGTCGTACTTACGTATTTCAATAAATATCAGAAATATTTAATTTTGTTTTAACATTAACATATTAACTCAAAGTAATGGAAAATGAAAATTAGAGTTTTATGTTTGTCAAGTGTCTTTGACAAGAGTGCTAGATATTTCAAATTAAATAAATGCATATTATATTACTGATATTACTGTTAAATACTTGTACATTCCTAATACCCATATCTGATAGAATATTTGATTAATTTATTACATAGCGTTTCGGACACGAACATCCAAAGTAACACGTTCAAAGACTTCTAAAGTCAACTACAAACAAACGCTGGGTTCGAAGGCGAATAATTCGGATAGGTACAATTAGAATACAACATTGCAGTCAACCACCTCCCAACCGCCCCCAACCGCCCCTACTACCGAAAATAATTATAGGAATCCGTCAGTAAAAAAAGGACAGAATAGATAATAGTACTACTGTAAAAGTGAGTAAGAGTGAAAGCGGCAGTGAGTAGGGTAGGCAGAGCTCACTAGAGAGTTTTAGTGCTGTCAGTGGGAAGACCCGAAGACCAAAGATTTGTCCTGTTTTGTCTTTTGCGCTAACGGCACAAAAACTTTCTATTCTTACAGGGTCGCTCGGCAGCACGCATGCGACCCCTGTTACATACGGTCATAGACCACGGCAAGCACTTTCCATAAGGTATGCTTATCTGCCACCTAACTTGTTTAAAAAGAAGGACATTTACGACTAATTCAGACCCCTAGAACTAGTAAGAACCTGACTCTCTTCGATTTCTCTGTACATTAATATCTCACATAGTAAATTAAAGTTTATGTACCCATCGCACACGTATATGGGAAATAAAGACATTTACAAGGGCACCGGCAAGGAAGCCATTACTTTCCTTAAATATGGAAGTTTAATGTTGTCATATATCCTTTTATTTTATTTTATTTTAATGGCAATATATTCATTAAAGTGTTTACACTTGTGAAATTCAGCGGACAAATCCTACTTTGTTGCTTTGATGTGGCGATAAATTCGATGTCAAAGTTAATTTTGATTTATGCGTTGTGTTTTATTTTCCGGTGTTTGATTTTAGATTTTGTACACGTTACTACGCAAAAGGGTTGATTATTAGATAGACACTTATTTTCAATCCATGTAAAAAAATATTCCAGAAGAGTAGAATTAGGGCCACCCCATCTCTTCCCATGCGGTGTCGTACAAGGCGACTAAGGGATAGGGCTGTTTAACATCAGACAGATATATAGATACAGCCCAGACTCAGCCTCAGATGCATGGCTCGAGTCAACAATAGTGCCCGGAATACGGCAATAGGCTCACCCCCTATTACGTGGAACCAAATTCAATGATTGGTGAAATGTGGGTGTTAATTCACCTCTGCCTAACCATCCAGGGATATTTATATGTGTAAAAAATTTCAAACAGAAACAACTTGCAGTTTTTGACTGTTGGCAATTTCATTCTCCGGGCCTTTGTCCAATTCATTTAGGATCTTTTCATACTAGCGGTTTGCGAGCGGTTTGCGAGCGGTTTCGGAGCGGTTTGGCGCAAAACGCATGCGATGCGAACACGCCGTGGTTGCGCAGCGGAGACGTCACGGACTCATGGCAAACAGGCAACGTATTTGTCGTGGGTTTGTAGTGAGCTGTGCAATTCTTTGAACATACCTAGAGCGTCGAGCAAAGCGCTGCGACAGGCTTAATAAAGATTGCTATTGGTCGGACTTAGTGACGTCACTGGAGATCGACCAATAAATTAAGACATAGGAGGTAGGACACGGCGGTATTTTCGCCCAATTGAGCAGTCCGACTGGGGAAGTGCCTCCGCCCTTCAGAATACCGTGGTTATAATAACTTCGTGTTATGTTGCCACCGGTGAGTAGGGCAGCCAGTGCTCACTGGAGAATTCGGTCGGATGTCGGCAGCGCGAGTGTGGCTTCTCTGGTGTTACACACGTCCATAGGCCACGGTAACCACTTTCCATCAGGTGGGTCGTTGCCACCTAAGTGGCATAAAAAAATAATTATTTTTTTCTACCACTTAGGAGGAAGACAAGCACACGGCCCACCTGATGAAAGTAGTCACCTATGGACGTGTGCAAAACCAAGAGAGTTACACTCGCGCTGCCGATCCTACAAGCATTGAGAGATTCTGTGCCGTCAGTGCAAAAGATAAAACAAGACAAGCTTTTGGTCTTACCATAGTAATTTGGGGACTCTGTAGTCCCCACACCCCCGAGAAGAGGGCCAGATCGTGAGAGATGGGGTCCCTGGGTCGGCCGGGGTGCGAAGGATATGCCTGTCAACCTCACCGGCGGCGTGCGTTTTAGTCGGTTCGATTCCGACATAACCTCATCCACCGGCTCCGGTAAAAACCATGGTAATTTAAGTTACATATCATTAAATTAATATAAACAATGTGGGAACTGGTTTTTGCATTACAAAACTATATTTGATATGTCGAATGTTGACAGCCGGACTAGTTAAAACTGAGTGACGTGTGTTAGAACTCTTATCAATACCACCGCAGCAGACCTTTACCAAGACCTTCGGGGGCTTTCAGTCACATACACGAGACAGGTATATTTATAGTCCAGTGACACTAGTTTCTACACTGAGAAGACTATATAATATACTCTGCTTTACACCTTTCAGAAACAAGCGTAATGATTCACCTGCATTTATCGGTGTGTAAGATAACACTGTACATTGAACCGCTGGCCTTGGGTTACGACTGCGCAAGCGCTAAACCGCAAATAAAGCTGCTGGCACACCAAGGTTTGTAAAATATATACGGTTCTACGCCTTTTTATTTATTTATTTGCACATGGAAAACTTGCAGCTAATACAGTCAAGTTAAAGGCAGATTAAAATTCTGGAAGCCAATTACAAGTTTTCCCTTCTAGATTTTGGTACAGTTACTTACTTGTAAGCAAAAGTTAGCAAAATAAATTAAAAAACGACAAAACAGTTAAATCACACAACACATTACTTAAGAGCCTAAAATAACCATATACTGAGGTAAAGTGCAGGCACATGCTGCTTAATACACAATTAAAAAAGCTGCAATTTAGAAGTCTTCGCAATATCACAGAGTTTGAACTTGAACATGGACCGGTTTTAAACCTGGAGTCTCTCTTAACCACAACACATAAACTGAGGAAGTTATTTTAACTGTACTTTAATTTTTTTTTGGCAGAAAAGAGAATCAGAAAAGAGATCTCTTTCGCTTCTTTTCTTGTCAAATCTTCTTTCACATATCCTTATCTATTGGGGCCTCTCTCTGCTCCTAAAGCCCATCGTTCATTCTTTGAACCTTTTTAAATCATACTAATATTTTTATTCTCTTCTAACCAATGTATATTTAGCTATGTCCTCATTGTAAACTTCTGGGAATAATCTGAATAATCTGAATACAAATAAAAGTTAAGCATAAATGTATTCATCCAGCAATCTTGACTTGATTAAGTGATATATTTTCTTTTTAACGTTTGCTCATTAAATTTAGAACTAAAATGTTTAGATTTGGATGCAACCTGGACTAAAGCTGTGATGATGAGTAAACGAGCACTACAGAGGATACTGCGAGAAGGCAAATGAAAGGTGGTAAACCAACTAGCTATATGAACAGCTATCGGCTTCACAAAGGTTTGGGATAGTCTGCATGCGGAACACGGAGGATGGCATATATTGGGCTCTCCCAATTCAGGCATCTGTACATGTCCAGCAATGGACTGCATAATGCTTATTGATTGATTAATCGATTAAATAATATTACTAATATTGTGTACGATATGATGTGTGACACTGTCCTAATCAAACCACCAGCGCAAGATGAAGCGATAATTTATATAGCATACAATATTAGCTCGATTTATCATATTGACGGCTCCGACAATGGGCAATACATCGCCTCGTCCTCCGATCTTCTCGTTTTGTTATGACTTAGTACTTGTATTAAAAAGAAATTTGCATCCCTTCTATTCGAAAAGTGTCACTTTGTTCCTCTATAAGCCGGAACGAAATAACTCTTTTCTGTTAAGGATTTCTTAGCGGGCGGAAAAAAAATGATTTGAATTTGGAACATATTATTTCATAGAAATCTTCTATACGAAAAGTGTCACTTTGTTCCACTATAAGCGGGAACGAAATAACTTTTTTCTGTTAAGGACTTTTTAGCGGGCGGAAAAAAAATGATTTGAATTTGGAACATATTATTTCAAAGAAATCTTCTATACGAAAAGTGTCACTTTGTTCCACTATAAGCGGGAACGAAATAACTTTTTTCTGTTAAGTACTTTTTAGCGGGCGGAAAAAAAATGATTTGAATTTGGAACATATTATTTCATAGAAATCTTCTATACGAAAAGTGTCACTTTGTTCCTCTAAAAGCGGGAACGAAATAACTCTTTTCTGTTAAGGACTTTTTAGCGGGCGGAAAAAAAATGATTTGAATTCGGAACATATTATTTCAAAGAAATCTTCTATACGAAAAGTGTCACTTTGTTCCACTATAAGCGGGAACGAAATAACTTTTTTCTGTTAAGTACTTTTTAGCGGGCGGAAAAAAAATGATTTGAATTTGGAACATATTATTTCATAGAAATCTTCTATACGAAAAGTGTCACTTTGTTCCTCTAAAAGCGGGAACGAAATAACTCTTTTCTGTTAAGGACTTTTTAGCGGGCGGAAAAAAAATGATTTGAATTTGGAACATATTATTTCATAGAAATCTTCTATACGAAAAGTGTCACTTTGTTCCACTATAAGCGGGAACGAAATAACTTTTTTCTGTTAAGGACTTTTTGGCGGGCGGAAAAGTGATTTGAATTTCGAACATATATAATTCATAGAAATCAAACGCAAATTATATGCTTTAATGGCTGGTTGTAAATGCACGGTTGCAGTCGTAGTTCCCACGACAGCTCGCTAAAAAAACGCGCGTATTACTTATGTCTCTGGCTGTTTATACTTTTTTTTTTTTTTTTTTACGTGCGCAAAATCCCCACGCATACCTCCCCACCGGAGCCGGTGGAGGAGGTTATGTCGGACTCGAACCGACTAAAACGCACGCCGCCTGTGGGTCGTTTCGGTTGCCGAAGGTGAGGTTGACAGGCATATCCCTCGCACCCCGGCCGACCCAGGGCCATCTCTCACGATATGGCCCTCTTCTCGGGTGTGGGGACTACAGAGTCCCCAACTCGTCCCCGGAAACGGGGAGGCGCGCCACGCGCGCCACCGCCGCGGCCTGCTTCTGCCAGGGTGACAGGCGGCTTCACCTGTCACCCCCAGGCCGGCGCTCATGGGGGGCGGAGGTCGTTCATCGACCTCCTACGCCCGAGTTGCCTTCGTGCGCGGGCAGCTTGTCTTGCGATCCTTCGTCGCTCCCGCTGCCGCTCCCGCCCCGCCTCCTCCTTCACGAGCATTACTTGCTCGCAGAAGGAGGCGCGGGCCGCCCACGCATCCGCGCAGCGAACCATCGCCGCGAGCAAGGTGGAGAGCGTGAGAACCCTCACTCCCAGGGCCGCCACAAGCTCCCGCCTCGGCGTCTCCCACGCCGGACACTCGGTGAGCGTGTGCGGACCTGAGTCCTCGCTCGCGTCGCAGTGATGGCACTCGGACGTTGGCTCTTTCTGCATCCGACGCAGATACTTTCCGAAGCATCCGTGCTCGGTGATCATCTGCGTCAGACGGTACGAGAGGCTGCCGTGTGGCCTCTCTAGCCACTCCCCCATGATGGGTCTTACCGCCGTTACTACGGCGTGCCCTGCGCTTGGTTGCCCAAGTCGTAGCTCCCATTCCGCCACCATTTCCCTGTGGAGCCGGGATCTCACGGCCCGAATTTCTTCGGGCTCGGGATCGTGACCCCGCTCCCGCGCCGCCCTTCGGAACCGGTATAGCGCCGAAAGGCATCTCGCTTCCAGGATCCATGGTGGGGATCCGGCGAGGAGACTCGCCGCGTTGAAGAATATCGTGCGGTACCCCCTTATGATGCGGCACGCCAACTTCCGCTGCGGACGCTGCAGCAGAAGCATGTGCCGATCACTCAGGGTGTCCGCCCACACGGGACACCCGTACAGGGCCATGGACCGCACGACACCCGCGTAGAGTCTCCTGCAGGAGTCATCCGGGCCCCTCAGGTTGGGCAGTAGCCGCGCCAGAGCGTTGGCTGTGCCCGCCAATTTGGGGCCCAGACTTCGGAAGTGCTTCCCGAAGTCCCACAGGCCGTCGAGCACGAGCCCCAGATATTTCATCTGGGGCTTGATGCCGATGAGAGTGCCTCCCACTGTGAGACTGGAACCAGGTGGTGGCGTGCGCCGAGGTCCATGAAAGAACATGGCCTCGGATTTATGCAAAGCCACCTCAAGGCCCAGCCGCCGGATCCGTTCCACGACTTGAGCAACCGCGGTCGTGGCCCTCAGGATCGCTTCGCGGTGTGTAGCCCCGCTCGCCGTCACTAGCGTGTCGTCCGCATAGCACTTGACGGCGGCGCCGTCCGCAAGCTCACCGCGAAGCACCCAGTCGTATCCAATGTTCCACAGTAGCGGCCCGAGAACCGATCCCTGTGGAACACCGCACGACATCTCACGCCGACCGACGCCGGTCGCACTTGGGTAGATGACGGCTCTCTCCGTCAGGTACGCCCCGACTATGCGGCGGAGGTAGAGAGGCACACCGTGGTACACGAGTGCCTCCCTGATGCAACTCCAGGGCAAGGTGTTGAACGCGTTGGAGATGTCCAAGGACACCGCCAACGTCACCTCACCCCGGGCAACTGCCTCCTCCGCCAAAGTCCTCACGCGCATGATGGCATCCACGGTGGACCGCCACCGGCGGAAGCCATATTGGGCATCCGCCAGGTCCGGCCCCCTACCAGAGAGGTGCTCGACGAGGCGCTTTGCAATAACTCTTTCAAAGAGCTTGCCCACCTCGTCGAGCAACACAATGGGCCGGTAGCCGGACGGTTCGTCCGCCGGGCGACCCTCCTTTCGGATGAGGACCAGTTTCCCCGTCTTCCACATCTTCGGAAACTGGCCCCGCTCCAAGCATGCGCTGAGGAACCCTCTCAGTCGGGGTTCGAGACCGTCTTCTCCCAGAGCTAGGACCCACGCGCGGCCTGGAATGCCGTCGGGTCCCGGGACGGTGCTCTTCTTGGCTCTAAGCCTTCGCACCGCCAGCTCCAGTTCTACCCAAGTGACCTCGGGGACTTCGTCGTCAACTACCACACTGGGCGCCACAGGCGACCGAGGTGGCGGAGTCATCTGCGGCGGAACGTGTTCCGCTCGCGCCGGGAACAGGGACTCGACCACTCCACCGAGCAGAGCTGGCTGGAGAACCCGGGTCAACGGCGGGGCCCGGGGGCGCAGCTTTCCTCTTACCATAAGGTAAGGCCGCCCCCATGGGTCCCGCTCCAGCGTCTCCATGAGCTCCTTGTAAGCCGCGGCTTTCGCCCGCTTAATCTCCTCGGAGGGCATCTCTGGCCTCCCTGTATCCCACACGAAGCTCCGCCACTCGGGGCTCCGTATCTGCGGTTCGGCTACGCCTCCTACGGAGTCTGGTCCACCGGCGGTGCGCGATCACGCAGGCTTGCCGTAGCCTCGCGATCTCCGCAGACCACCAGTAGACCCGACGCCTCGGACTATAGGGTGGTGCCCTAGGCATACCCGCATCGCAGACACGAGTCATGGCCTCCCGGAACCACGCCGCCTCATCGTCGATATCGACAGG
The DNA here is from genome assembly GCA_963662185.1 of Eilema griseolum. NCBI lineage: Eukaryota > Metazoa > Arthropoda > Insecta > Lepidoptera > Erebidae > Eilema > Eilema griseolum. The sequence goes on from OY759250.1 coordinate 6,201,889, forward strand.
CCTGTCCGGCGCAATGGCCCAGGCCTGTACGATGGCGGCCTCCAGGAGGACCTCCCGATTCAGTCTCCCAAGCACCCAGCGTGGCTCGCGTGGGGCCAGTATGACCGGCGCATCACCCGCGGGGGGGGGGAGACATCAAACCGAACGTATCGGTGATCCGCCAGTGTCTCCACCCCCACAACAACACGCCAGTCCCGCACACGGTGCGACAGCGAAGCGCCTGCGAACGATAGGTCGATAATCGAACTGCGCTCCGCGGTCACGAACGTGGCTTCGGCCCCGCGATTCTGGAGAACTAGACCGTGATTAGCGGCCCAGCTCTCCAGTGCCCTACCTCGTGGGTTCGTGTGCCGGGACCCCCAGGTCACTGACCAGGCGTTGAAGTCCCCGAGCACAAGAACCGGATGAGGATGACAGGCGTTGACGACGTCGGTCAGTCGCTCCAGCGACTGCCGGTACTCCCCTATGCGTCGGTGTAGGCTCGGCGTGAAATAGACGGCCACGACCGCAATCTCCCCCACACGCGCCGCTACGATGCCATGCTCCCTTGCCACGACAACAGGGGGGGGGCACCCATAGCGGCGTTGTACACCAGTGCCGCCGACCCGTCCAGGTCGACCACCCAGGCAGGCCCAAGGGGCCGGTGAGTGTACGGATCGGCGACAGCGGCGACGTGTACGGACCACTGTGCCATGCTCTGGAGCAGAAGACCCTGAGCATCGGCACCGTGGCCCACGTTCGCCTGCAGGATGCGGAGCTGGGGATCCATTATGGAACCATCTCCGCATCCCGCCGCGAACTTTGGGTGGAGCCCCCGCCTGGCGGCTGCGGCTCCCCCCCGGTGCAGGCCTTGCTGCCAACCCTATGGTCGGCCGGTTTGCCCCCCGCTGCACACCTGAAACAGTGCAGCGGAGCTTCGCATCCACCGGCCGTATGGCCGGGTTGGCCACAGCGGAAGCAGCGGTCACCGACCGTCACCGCCGCCGTGCACTGCACCCCCACGTGGCCGACCGACAGGCACCTAAAGCACCTGGTCGGTCGAGCCTGCAGGAGCCGGACCTGCACCCGCACCACGCCTCCAACGGCGAGGAACCCCCGGTCGGCAGCCTTTTTGGCTGCTGCGATGGGGCAGCCGACAACTGCTGCCCCCAGTCCACGGCGGCCGAAGCGGATTGCTCCGACCTTCACCGCCTCTAGGGGGCAGCCCCCGGCCTCCGCCACGGTGAGGCGGATTTGCTCCGCCGTGATGGAGTCGTCCAAGTCCGATATGCGCATTTCTGCGCATTTGTTGGGCCTGGACACCCGGACGTCGGCTGCGTCTAGCGTGTCCCGAAGCCTAGCCGCTAGGGCATCGGCCTGGGGACCGCTTGATGCGCCGGGGATCTCGAGTAACCGAGCACCCGTCCGAGTGGGTTTCACCCGGATGGGGCCCGGCATGTCGAGAGCCCTCATGTCGACGCAGGCTCTCGCCTGCGTGACAATCTGGGCGTACTGCACGCCCCTCTCCGCCGCCTCCGCCGTCATCGTTAGGACGACGGCGGTTGAGCGGGGAACGCGCAGCCTCCCCGGCACTCCCCTCGCAGCAGCCTCGGCCTTCCTGGCCTTTTTGGCTGCCTTCCGGAGCGCCTTGCGCCGCTTCTTGGAGGCTCCGGCCACCTCCCAGCCTCCCTCCGGCGGGGAACTTGAGGAGGCAATCCCCGCCGGGGTCCGGGCCTGCGCTGGGGCTGAGGCTAGGGCTGGGGACTTCTTCCCCTTGCCCTTCCCCTTCCCCTTGCCATTGGCCCGGGCACCCTGGGAGCTCCCAGCTCCCACTTCGAGAGCGACAGCGGCTCGAGCGACCGGAGCGGCAGGAGCGGCAGGCGCAGCGGATGGGCTGCAGGCCGGCTCCTGCGGGGCCGCCACCGCCGGACCGGTGGGACCGCTTCTCACCGCTCCGGCGTACCCCGTCGGCGGCGCCAAGGGCGGGCGGCGGCTGGAGTCCATGACCGCCTCCATGAACCTCCGGGTGCGCTCCTCCTGCGTCACCTGCCACCTTCGCTGCTCAGCCAGCGCCGCCTCCTGCCGCTTTTCCATGGCGGCCATTGCCGCCATGCATGCCGCCAGTGGGTCTGCGGGCCTAGCCGGCTGCAGCACCGGCGACTCCAGCCGAGCGGGCTGTGCCAGTGACACCGGCCGCACCGGTGTCTCCGGCCGCACCGGTCGCACCGTCGGCCTTGACCGCACCGGTGTCTCCGGCCGTACCGGTGCCTCCGGCCGCACCGGCGACCTCGACCGCACTGGTGACAGCTGTGGCGCCGATGGCACCGGCCGCTCCGGCTGCACCGCTAGTCGTCGCCGCGCCGACCGCGTCACGCGCTCCGCGGGCAACCCGGCGACGACCTGACGGAGGTTCGCCACTTCGGCCGCCATCCTCTCCATCTCTTTGCGGTGCTCAGCCGCCGTTCGCTCTACGCTGTTGAGGAGCTCAACTTGCCTCCTGCCAAGTTGAGCTCGCTCGTTCCGGGACTCGGCCAGCTCCGCCTTGAGCAGCTCAAACTGCTCGACGAGGCGCGTCGCAGCCAGCCGAACCCGGTCCTCCTCTGGCGTTAGAGGTCCAGAGCGGGCCCCGGCCAGTCTCTCCAGGGCCTCCATCACGTCCCTGGACGTGGAGCCGTCGGTACGAAGCGCCTGCGCCGCCGAGACGGAGGGACTCGGCGGCGCCCCCACATCTTCCCTGGCTGAGGCCCGTGAGGAGGCGGCTTTGGTGACCCCACCCTGCAGCTTTCGGCGGCTAACCGCAACCTGCTTGGGTGGGGGGGACGCATCATCTCATCCCCACCAGAACTGCTGGAAGACGAGTCGGTCAGGGTCAAGTCGAGATCCGACTCAGTCTTATCTGGGGGGATGATTTTTTTTCGGCGGTTGCGCTTCCGCCGTGCAGATTTCCGGGTCTGCAGACCCACCGGGCTGTTCGCCCTGCTCCTCTCAGTGGCGGTGTCGAAGTCTTCCGACACCGTCCCTGCTTGGGACGCGACCTCCGCGTCTTGGTGCTGCGCGACCTCCGCGCAGACTGTTTCGCTTGGTGATGGTGTTTTAGTTTTCATTTTTAAATTTTTAGTGTCCATTTCAATCCCACGAGTAGAGACGATCTAAGATACACTTCCCGGGTGACGCTCATTCCGAGAAGCGGGGTAAATACTGTGGATTTCCCCAGGTTTCCACAGGTTTTAATCGACTTCGCTGTCGGGTTTTTCAGACTTTTCCTTGTCGCGGGCCGGCCAATTAAGGCAAGCCCCGCGGCCTTCAAGATACCGGCTTCCCAAGTGTGGCTAGCACTCAGGTCGTTGTCGATATCCTGAAGGTTACGCGACGCAGGAGAGCAGCCAACTCTCCCAACACCGACGGTGGCACGAATGCCTGCCAGCCCCTGCGCGAGCAGTAGGCCGGCCCGTCACTGGATCCCATGGATCCCTTTGTCACCCCCATGTCCCCTCTGAAAGCAGAGGGATACCGGGAGCGACAGGCTAGCCCTAAAAAGGGCTGTTTGGGATGGAAGGGATTCTACGAATCCCTTCCCGCGGGCCTTGCAGGTCCGCCATACCACGACCCCCTCAGGGTCAGCTAGCCCTAAAAAGGGCTTGTCGGGTTATTGGTCGACGGCTAGCAGAGCTCCTTCTCCTTGGAGTCAGAGTCTACTAACCGTCGTCCAGGGTGCACCAGCCTCCCCGCTTCCGTTCCCCAGGACCGCGGTCCAGAGGGAAAAGAAACAGGTAAGCCAACGTGGAGGTTACCCAACCCGCACCCCGGCTGTTTATACTAGAGATTGATGGCGCTAGGTGGGAACTTGTTACATATATTTAAATAGGCATTCGTACTTTTCTACAGCTTATTGATGTTACTTTATTTTTGAAAATAAGAAAACTGGTAGCGTGCAAGTGCCTTATTAAATAATTATTCTGTCTCTGTTCTTGTTAGTAATCAGCAAATATCTGTTTTCTCATGGGGATGAAAAGTAACTTATCCTTTAATATAATAATGTGCCCTTGAGTCTTACACAATGACTCAAGAGCAAATTATTTTTCTCTTGGGCATGGACTTTGAATCACGAGCGTAGTGAAGGATTCTAGCGGAGAATTCTGATAATCCTCCCAACCACTTTGCTCCCTTGTCATATTGTTTACTATATTCTTCTTCATCAGAGCACCAATTTACACTGGTTTTTTTTTTTAATAAAAACAATTTTTATTTCTCACCAACAACCAAATTCCAAAATATAGTGTTTGCACAAATTTAGGTAAACACAGTCTGGTTGCGGATCGCTGGTGCCTGTTGTAGGTAATAAATTACCTGTCCCGATTCAGAAAGGCCAGGTTTTCACTTGTGACTTGAAGTTACTCTATTATACAGAAAAACTTTCGAACATCTTTTGTAAATTGATCTTCAAAGTCAACCTCACTTGCGCTGTAAGCCGTTGCCCTCTCGGAGTTGGTAACACGTAATATAGCAGTCGCCCCAGTAAAAACAAATATAAACTTTTTTGAATGAAATTGTATTATTTTTTTTTATACCACTTAGTTGGCAGACAAGCACACGTGGCCTATGGACGTATGCAACACCAGGGGTGTCACACTCGCGCTGCCGACCATGAAGAAACCTTCTGATGCGCCTCTTGAAGAACCCCATATTGTAGGCGCTTGGGAAAACCGCAGCAGGGAGGTCATTCCACAGCTTGAGTGTGCGTGGGATGAAGTTTCTTTCATACCGCACAGTGCGCACCGTCTCAGGTCGCAATGTGTGGGGATGAATTCCCTGCCTATGGCGAGAGGTGCGATGATAGAATGTAGCTACGGGCATCATCATTGTAAAGTATTTAGTATGCTAACTTAAGTTAAGTAAGACTGATATATACATATAGGAAGTTTTGGATGACTTCAGGCGAGGTTCTGTGGTTCAGTGGTCAGAACATTCCCCTTGTAAGGAGAAGATTGCGGGTTCGAATCCCGCCTGAAATGATTAATGTATTTTATTGTCTTAATCGATTCAATATAAACTCTATCATCAAAAGTAGTAGTAGGAGATACTGGAGGGGCTGCAAGCTGCAATGTGATTGGTGCTATTATGCAGAAGAAGACAGGTAATAAATATAATAAATAATAAATATTCTACAACATTCTACACAACGCTATCTAGACCCATGGTAAGCATAGCTTAACTAGCTTGTGTTATGGAATCTAGAATACGGATAAACATACTTAAATAATTTTTTTTTTGTAAATACATATATATTGTACATAGAAATACCCAGACCAATGCAAATACCCATATTCATGCATACAAATATTTGCACTGAGCGGGGATCGAACCCGCGCCTCCTGTCAAGTCCATTTCTTCTAAATCATTATCGTGAAACTGTTCGAATTCATTTAAGTATCTACATTAAACAAATAACTCTGTAATACATATGTTAACAGTACAATAACAACTTAAATAGACACAACACAGCCACATTGGACACTGAAAACCATAAACTACAAGCTATTAACACCAAAAACTTATACAAAATAACTTGAGGCTATTTCAAACACTTTCTTTCATAATAAATTGTAATGCGGAACCATTGCAAGTCTGACGTTTTGCTAGGATGACCATCTTCCGGGGACGAGTTGGGGACTCTGTGGTCCCCACACCCGAGGAGAGGGCCAGATCGAGATGGCTCTGGGTCGGCCAGGGTGCGAAGGACATGCCTGTTTACCTCACCTACGGCAACAAAAACGCCCCACAGGCGTCGTGCGTTTTGGTCGGTTCGAGTCCGACATAACCTCTTCCACCGGCTCCGGTGGGGGGTATCAGTGGAGATTATGCGCACGTAAAAAAAAAATGTGTGACCCTCCTAAGAGAATTAAAAACTAGTCAGAATTATCTCTACAAAAACAGTGGTTGGAGCGCAAGAGCCAGAAAATCTCTTCGTGCGCCCTCAAAGGTGTGAATGCAACCTTTTTCATAGAGATTTGTTGGTGTTTTCGACTTATGATCTATGGAGTAATTCACGTTTTAGCATATGGTCGGTCTGTCTAGGTAACAACAGGTAAATTTATAGTAAGCAACGACGTGTGCTGCTCTTAAGATTCTCTTCTCAATCGTGAAATTTATAGTGAACAGAGGTACAAGATAATCGGCTATATAGGAAGGTAAATTTCAATGTTTATGAACTCATACAAAAACAACAATATATGTCTCCAAAATACCTACATTTATATGCCAATGCCAACCAACAGCTTCGCCTTTAGGGCTGTGAGAAAGAAAGCCTCCATAAACAAGAATTTCAAGTCCATTAAAACGTCGCAATACTAAAAACATTTAACAGCAATCAAATAAAACCCATTGTCAATTAAGTTCGACACGCCTTTGTCCTAACGATTTCAAATCTCTGGTCACCCTACCCAAGAATAATTATATAAAGCGGAGTTCTGAAATAGTGATCACTTTCGAGTTCTTTTTTCAAAGGGAACGCCGATAATGGCGGACATGTTAAAAGAGTGATTTAAACGAGTGATTCCGATTGGTTACGTGCTGAAAGAAAATATCGATTGAGTTCACTTTCGATCTTTAAATATTTTTATATTGCTTTCATGAGAGTAGCATGCAGGAGAATTTATTGTTGTTATGGATATTATACATACGTATAATCCCGTCTGTAAATCCCCGAAGGGGTAGGCAGAGGTGTATCGACACCCTTTCGCCATCTTTCCGCGTAATAGGGAGCAAGCTTATTGTAGTCAAGCGGACACTTTTTAAAGGACTGTATGCTTAGTTTACGATCGTATGGAGTACAGCCCTATCTCTTAGTCGCCTTATCCGACCTTATACGATATAGCGGCCCCTATTCTACTCCACCGAGAATAGTTAACACTAGGTTATTAAGCCGTGGTATTCTGTAGAGTGGAGGTACTTCCCCAGTCCTACTACTACTTCCCTCCTGTTCAATTGAGACCATTGGTATACAAAAAAGGTTTTTTGTATTTCAATGATTGAGACGGGAATACCGTCGTGTCCTGCCTCCTACTAATACTACTGATACTTGAATTCGCGCATACATAAGTAGGTACTAAGAAATATTTCTGTGTGTAGGTATCTACTATTGCAATATGAACCATGCGATCAGCACATATATCAAGTTACCGTTCTCATTAAGCGAGTAGCCTTATCATAGTTTAAAAGCATAATAGCCAAGCCTATTTTTTATTTAAGACTCCTTAAGAAGGTTGACTAGTGGTACAGGTAATGGACTGCTGAGACGAGTTCTCGGATTCGATACCAGGTTTTACCATGGCACACACCAATGACTTTTCAATGCTTTTCGAAGTTATAAGTGTATTTATCGCAGGTTTATAAGTGCCCGGTTAATGGCAATAGGCTCGCCACCTATTACATTGGGACCTAAACATAAACTGGTGCAATGTGGGTGCTAGCACCTCTGCCTACCCCTTCAGGGATATAGGCGTGAGTTTATGTATGTTTATGTCCTTTACAGATGAGGTCCGAACTTTGAGGTCGTACAGATACAGATACAGCTGTGCAATTCTGTAGCCTAAATAGATAATCTCATTGGTCGAACTGGGTGACGTCACGGGAGATCGACCAGTGACAATCTCCATCTAGGATATCGCAGTGCTGTGCTCGACACTGGGTGGTTAAAGAATTGAATTAAGGAGGTAGGACACGGTATTTCCGCTCAAATGAGCAGTCCGACTGGGGAAGTACCTCCGCCCTACAGAATACCGCGGCTATAATAACTTCGTGTTATGTTCCCAGCGGTGAGTAGGGTAGCCAGAGCTCACTGGAGAATTTGTGCTGTCAGTGGGAAGACTAAATGCTTGTCCTGCTTTGTCTTCTACACTGACGGCACAGAAACTCTGTACTTACAGGGTTAGCAGCGCGATTGTGATTCATCTGGTATTACAAACGTCCGTAGGCCACGGTAACCACTTTGCATCAGGTGGGCCGTGTGCTTGTCTGCCACCTAAGTGGTTTAAAAAAAATTGCACAGCAGATCACAGGTACAGATCACTCGTTTTCATTTGTATATCTGATAAACTTTGATGCTTTAATCACCAAAAGGTCAGGGTTTATTGCCAAACTATCAAATAACTCAAGGTTTAGGAGCAGAATACTACACATTTTTTTAAACAATAGAGTACTTGAGCAATATATTAATTACACGCACAATTGGTACAATTATCTAGGCTTTAAAACCAAACTCTTGCGCAACTTTATTGCAATTTATTTTAGAGTTTATTTCGCCGTCACACTGTATGTGGCAAAAATACTACATGATATTTTTGACGATTATTTTTGATACAAGTAGATATTATGTTTATCAGACAGACAGACTAACTCTCTAGAACCGATATTCCAAAATGGAAATGCAGCACCGCCACCTATATTTGTTATTTTGAATAATATTTATTATTATAATTATTTTACAAGTATCACCATACCATCTCATCTGAATGGTGTCGTAAGAGGCGACTAACGGAAAAATATGCAGGTTATATCACTGCGAGAGAAGGAAATCTTGAAATAAAACCCTGTACCAACCCATCTGGCCAGAGTGGATACAGTAGGCCATAGCCTCCCAATATTGGGAGAGGTCTAGTCCAGCAGTGGACTGCGATGGGCTAATTGATTGATTGATTGATTATTATTCGTGTAGAAGAATCTTTCTCTTCCTGGTGTAATACGACCGCTGGTGTACCGCAGGGTGGCGTTCTCTCTCCGTTACTTTTTGCCATTTTTATAAATACAATCTCCGAAAAATTACTGTCATCCTACTACCTTTATGCTGATGATCTACAAATTTACACCCAAGCTCCACTAAACAACTATTCAGAAGCATTTACTGTGCTCAACGAGGACTTGGATCGGATATGCGAATGAAGCAAGAACCTGGACTCACCCAAATTCATCCAAGACACAATTAATTGTTATCGGTAGTCCCAGGTTGACTTCAAAATTAGATTGGACCCAACTTCCACAGATAACTATGGGTGGAGCCGTCGTGTCGGTTAGTGACAATGTCAAGAACTTGAGTATCTACATGGATAATTAATTTTCTTGGAATATCCAGTTGCAGGAAACCAGTCGAAAACTTTTCGCCTCAGCGGGTGCCTTACGAAGGCTCCGAAAATTCCTTCCAATTGCCACTAAAACTGCGCTCACATAATCGCTTCTTCTTCCTGTACTCGTTTACGCCTATGTCAGCTATCCCGATCTCACAGAGGAGCAACTAGATAAACTTGAGTGACTTCAAAATAAGATTCATATTTGGTCTACGCAAGTATGATCACGTTTCAGATTTTCGTAAACAACTCAAGTGGCTCCCAATTCGGCTTCGCAGGAACGCCCATATTTTAACATTGCTATATAATGTAATATTTAATCCCACCACTCCCTCCTAGCTCAAAGAACGATTCCAGTTCCTTCATGACACACATAGGAGATGCCTGAGATCATCTGAGAATTTGAAGCTGATAATGCCAATGCATGCCACTGACTGCGCTTGTGGAATGCATTGCCATTAAACATCAGACGGGCAAGAACCCTTAACATCTCTAAAGGAATGGTTAAGAACCATTACTTATCGTCGTGTACGCTGTGATAGTTCGCAATTATATGTTCACATTGCTACTTATTGTTTTCCTTTCATATTGGTCTGTATTGCTTATTTTATATTTTATTATATCTACTACTTAGTTTATTTTATATATCTATTGGTGTTGTGGTTGTGCGATTAAGTTTGTAATACTTAACGTAAAGCTGTATATTTTATTTTATTTTCCTTTATCTGTGCTTTTCTCTGTCTTTCTTTTGGTTTTAGTTCACGTTTTATTTAGTTTTATATGATAACTACACCACATATCTTTTGTCTTGTCACATTACTGTCCATCCCAAGGTTGCCTGGAAGAAGTCGCTTCAGCGATAAGGCCGCCCATTGTACATTAAACTGTATATGCATGTTACCTACTTGTCTCAGTTGTAAATGTATTGGTGTACAATAAAGTACTATCTATCTATCTATCTATCTAGGTATCTATTTTATAAATCCTAACGATTTCTACCGCCGTGTGGTATCTGGCAGAGTAGAATTTAAAAAACCCCATTTCTTCCCATGTGTCGGTGTCGTACAAGGTGACCAAGGGATAGGGCTGTTTAACATCAAACAGATATATACAGTCCAGACTCACCCTCAGATGAAAGATTGAGTCAACAATAGCGACCGAAAGACGACAATAGGCTCACCCCTATTACGTGGGACCGAATTCAATGATTGGTGAAATGTGGGTGTTAATTCACTTCTGCCTAACCCTCCGGGGATAAAATCGTGATTACATGTATGTATTTTATGGATTATAAAGAGATCATTAAGTTGATTGATAAAATGAGCATTCGCGGAATGTCTTGGCGTGATTCCATGAATCGCTTACTAGTTCAGTTGAAAATTATTTAGTCAACAGGTATCCAAAGCTTCCGACATCGTGAGATATCGGTCTCAGCGATCGAATCTGTTAAAAGCTTCACGGAAATAGAAGTAGATGCATATAACTGCGGTTTGTTTTACAATACCGATTCTGAAAATTGCTTCTTAACTATAAACACAATTCCTTTTTAACTAAGTGTGGACCTGTCGCTCGATCGATTGCAGAAAGTCGCTGACAGGCAAAAAGACCAGTTTTAATAGCATTATTGACATTTTTGATTGAGGTATACAGGACCCTACGAACCTCCTTGAGGTCTAAATCAACCTAATTTGCAAGTTGGTAGTAAGGTTGACTTCCCTCCCTATCGTTTCTAACGATAAAATGATATTTTACTTAAAGCCTGACGCCGGGTCCCTTAGAGAACCCTAAAAAGATTTTAACATATGCAGCTTCGTTTCGAACAATAAAACACAGTTATAAAGGAGATAGGACACGACGGTATTTCCGTCCAATTGAGCAGTCCAACTGGGGTAGTACCTCCACCCTACAGAATACCGCGGTCATAATAACCTCGTGTTATGTTCCCGGCGGTGAGTAGGGTAGTCAGAGCTCACTGGAGGGTGTTTGTGCTGTCAGTGGAAAGAGCTTGTCCTGCTTTGTCTTTTACACTGACGGCACAGAAACTCTTAATGCTTGCAGGGATGGCAGCGCGAGTGTGACTCTTTTGGTTGTGACCACGTTCCATCAGGTGGGCCAAGTTTGCTTGTCTGCCATCTAAGTGGTATAAAAAGCACGGTGCAGTCACGAAACCATCAGTAGCTCTTGTTAAAAGATTTTTAGACGTAGGAAAGATCGTATGCTCAAAATTCTTGAAATAACAGACGAAATAATATATTATTCTAGTTGACATTTGCAACTTTAGCAGAAGCTATAGTTGAAAATGTCAACTAAAGCTATTTCTGATAATACTGAGTACATCTCTAGTGCTTCTTGAATCTGCGTTACGAACGAATCTTTGTTCCAAATCTATAGATTTTCTCATGCCAGGTACACACTGAGTTTATGAAGGTTTACGGAAGTTATAGAATGAATGCGACTGGATAATACGTTCGCGTTCATTCTTTATCTTTGATTTGATTATTTTTGACAACTTTTATCTCGATTAATATGAATAATTTAAACGTTAAAGTCATCTCCACGTTCAAATTCATATAAATCGAGACAAACACTGTGAGATTTACACAGATGTGCAAATAATAAGAGACCACAAAATCAACCGTGATAGGATCCATTTCAAAATGGTTTTATTTCAATTTTATGTTAAATGTAATTCTCACTTGAATAGACCATATCATATATCGACCAAAACAATTTTCTAATGAAGAAATATCAATCGATTTTAATGGATTATGCTAATTTAGACCCTTGTTTGTGCCATAAATTATATGCTTCCGTTAACAATTCGATCCAAATCTGTTCTGGTATTTCATTATAAGTGTTGGTAAATTAGAGATTATTGCTTCATTAATATAAAGCGAAAAAGAAATAGCTATGATAACTGTTTTTAGTAAAGTTTAGTACACACCAACGGAATAAGGGCGAACAAACTCAGTAATATTGTTCATGCCAAAACGATCGACCAATCCTCTAAAAGGCTCTATTTTGACATGACGAGTGTATGGGACTCCAATAGGGTCTTTGGAGCCCACGTCAATCTCATCTACAAACCGATACACCTGCTTGTTAACGGACTAGATTCTAACTCAGGTTTTCCTCTCAGAGTTGGAGGGTTAGACCAAAGAATTAAAAGAGCGGATTCCGGGCTCCGAAGTGGAAACTGGGATTAGCTTTCAGGTGAAAAGAGGGAGGTTTATGTGAATATCAGATAAGTAGATAGATAGTTCTTTACTGTACACCAATAGATTACAGGAAACCTTGTAGGTAGCATGCATACAGTTTAATGTACAATGGGCGGCCTTATAGCTGGAAGCGATTTCTTCCAGGCAACCTCAGTAACAGCAACAATCTAATTACGCGGGCGGTTTCGCGGGCAACAGACTTTAGGTGGTTTCAAACATACGGAAACGACAATTCACGGACAAAGTTCGGCTGTAGTTATAATGGCGCATCGTACTATGTTCTTACCATCTTAATTTTATTTCTTATTTTTAAATTAAAATTAGAATGTAGATAACTAAATTAAAAAAAAAACAATTGTTATTATACAAGCAATCGTGTACATCTGCATTTTCTTTTTGTACATTTTTTTTCACGACTAATGCCAGAGCCGGTGGGAGAGGTTATGTCGGACTCGAACCGACTAAAACGCATGGCGCCTATGGGTTGATTTTGGTTGCCGAAGGTGGGCTTGAGAGGAATATCCCTCGCTTTTGTAGTGTGTGTTTGTTCTGATGCAATAAACGATATTCTTATACGGAAGACAATAGCTCACCCCCTATTACATGGGACTGAAAACAATGATTGGTAAAATGTGGGAAATTAATTCACCTCTGTTTAATCTGACCAATCGCATCCGTGCCTTATCCGTGCTGTTTCATTAGCTGCCGTATAATTTCACACCTAAGGTATTAGTTCCAATTTAAAGATGTCCTCAATATTAGTCCACTTCTAGATATCCGTACCCATTGCTTGTTTTGTATATAAATAAGATATCATCGCCTACATTATACCGTTCGTCACTTGATTGCAATTTGCGTAGGCGTACCAGCTTCTAAAACATTATGTATATTTTATTGCCCAATCACCTGTCCAAAACATGATATATTGCTTACTAATAAAGGTTATTTACAACCACTAATCCATTGTCACTTTCCAGATGATTAGCGCACAGTGGTAAAAATTAACAGATTACCGGACAAAAACGGTGGCGTTTCGTCCTACGCCCGTCCGTGATAATGGGATGAATCGCAATATTTTGAGAAAAACAATTCTTCCAATAACTCAGTGATTGCTTCATTGTATTGTTTTCTTCGTTTATTAACAATCTAGTATTAAGTGCCTACTAGTATTAAAAAACATAAGATGTTTACTTATCCGAATTGATAAAGTTAAGTAACGTATTATAAAACTATTTTATATCATCTTTGAGATGGTTTTATATCATCTTTGAGATGGGCTTGTAGCCGAATAATAACCGAGTAGGTTAAGTAATACTAGCTATCTCAGTCTTAGGATGGGTGACCATTTATATCACATTGAGATCCTTCTGTGCCATAGAGATCACATTAAGCCGCCGGTCATGGCAGCCATATACCAACATCTGTGGTAGTTCGTACAGGTTCATACTATTGTAGCTTTTAAAGTCCAAAGACCTTTTTTTATACCACTTAGGTGGCAGGCAAGCACATGGCCCACCTGATGGAAAGTGGTTAGCCTGTGGGCGTGGGCAACACTAGAGGAGTCACACCCGCGCTGCCGACCCTGTAAACACAGAGTTTCTGTGCCGTCAGTGTAGAAGACAAAGCAGGACAAGCCTTTGGTTTCCCACGGGATTATTATGAGCGTGGTATTCTGTAGGGCAGAGGGAGGTACTACCCCAGTCGGACTGCTCAATTGGACGGAAATACCGTCGCGTTCTACCTCCTTGAGGTACCTGGTAGAACTCCAAAACTTCAATATCTTTCTCGGGTACTAGATCGGATCTGGCAGTCTCTTCGGCCAACCTAAATGAGTTGCTTAAAAAGCTGTAAGGACCTTATATTAATTTTTACTAGTAAATGAAAAAAAAACAACAAGACAAATCACCAAAGGAAAAATAATATTTTTTTTCCCAAAATTCGACGATTCGTCTCATTGGGACCAACGGGCGTGGGCCGAATCACTGAAGCACCCGCGATTATTACCGAACATGGCGTGATCATGTTCACTTACTCTTCAAACCGTTATTTTTATACATAGTAAACTGTTCACAATCTAATATTGGACACGTAAGACGTGGGCGACGATGCAGTGCTTTTCTTTACGAGAATAAAAAAAGAAATTTTCAGTTGCTGCTATTTTACAATGAAATGTCAACCTTGTCACAATGTGTTGGGGTTGATATTATCTTTCGTTTAGATATCCGTCAACGACCTACAAAATTTTTTAGACGCATTTAAAACATTTTGTTAGTATTTTAATGTACCTACTGAAATAAACGTATCAGGAATATCGTTTTTTGTACCTGCAGATAACCGTTTCGTAATGAAGTTATTAAATAACTATTTATGTAGGAAGTAAATTCCTACATAAATATTTATGTAAATACCTACTCTAAAACATGTAATTTTTCGTTTTCAATCATAGCTGATTCGACTACTGCTAAAACAACTACGATTAAGTGAAATTAATTATCACGCTTTACTTTATAAATATTGTTGATTAGTTTCCTTTTTTTAAGTAGAGTACTAGATACTGAAATTACTTGCCTTCCCGCTCACCCATCCAGTAGATGAAGAAGTAGAGAATTTCTTACCTGTAACAAAGAGTAAACAAATGAATATTGTTATAATAATAACGGCGGTTAAAAGGCAAAAGGGAACAAGCGATATCGACTATTCAAAGAAAAATTGTTTTAAACAACATAATTATCAATTGAAAGGACAACAATCTTTCAATCAACTGTCTGTGTCGCTTACACCCTTTGACTGAGTGTCGTACCGAATTTCAAAGTTCAAATTTCAACCGTCGGCGTCGCGTCCATTTGAAACTTTTAAAATACTTACATCTCCAATCTGATTAGTTACAAATATCAACGATATTAAATTAACAGAATAGTAATAAAGTAATAAATAGTTTTTATTTACTACTTTACGACCTTCATTATAATAAGTTTCGTCTAAAATTTACAGATTGAAGATAACACAAGTTTAGTTTATAATTTATAGACGTCAAATATACTTTTTTGAACGAAGCTTATAATTTTATATTTTATTTATAAGTGGACATAAAATTGATATCTATTATCTAATTTATGATTAAACAGACAGCAATCACTAATAGCTTAGATGAATTAAAAAAGGGATGAAAGATGAATTAATTTTTTTTAATTCATCTAAGACTAATAGTCATTTTCTGTGTAGAGTCAAAGAAGCTTATTTAGTGAATTTATTTTAACAATACCATTGTGTTACTTCATTGTGCAAAGCTCAGCACAAAAAAACAACTAAATTTAAAAACTAAGTTTTCACGTAACGTTTTAGCATTCTTAAGCAATCATTAAAATTCTAACTGCAACAAGATATCTTTACTACATATTAATTAGTACCATCTTAGAAAACCTTATCATACTTCAGAAAAAATACATACATATAATCACGCTTTTATCCCCGGACGGCTAGACAGAGGTGAATTAATACCCACATTTCACCAGTCATTGTCCGGGCACTATTGATGACTCGAGCCATACATCTGAGGTGGAGTTTGGGCTGTATATATCTGTCTGATGTTAAACTGCACTATCCCTTAGTCGCCTTGTACGACACCGCATGGGAAGATATGGGGTGGTCCAAATTCTACTCTGCCGAAAACCACGCGGCTTCAGACAAATGAATAATAAATATTCTACAACTTTCTACACAACGCTATCTAGACCTATGGTAAGCATAGCTTGTATTATGGAATCTAGAAAAGCGGATATACACAGATATTGCATTAAAACAACACTTTTATCAGCTGTTATTACCATTGGCAATACACATCTATTGTAATCTATTTCCGTCGAAAGCTTATTAACAAGAACGTCTAGCAAATGAGTTATTACCGTTCGCCTAGACAGCGCGTCTACGTATCGACGGGACGGGCAAATACGTCATACTCATGACAAAGTGTCTATTTATCTCACGGGTTACGAGTTCAAACCCCGTGTGAAGTTACCTCATAACAATTGATTTACAGCAAATATGTTTTCATAATTTTATTAGTTCCAGAGCGCTAAAATAATGTTTATTATCTAGTTTCCGTACTAAAATAGAATTGCTTGTTAGGTTTGAATTATACAGAAAAAGTTAAAAGGTATTGGTTTTAGTTGATTTAAAACTTTTAATTAGTATTAAATCACTTAACTTAAAGATATGATGATACGCTTTATAATAGTATTTTTTTTTTTCAATTGTGTTTCTGAAAATTTATGAACCCAGTTTAGTGGTGAATTCCAATTTTAAAATCAAATTCTAGACGACTATTTAAATCTATAGGGCTGTTGAACATCAGACAGAAATATACAGCCCAGACTCAGCCTCAGATGCATGGCTTGAGTGAACAATAGTGCCCGGTAGACGTCAATAGGCTCACCCACTATTACGTGGGATCGAATTCAGTAACTTTTGAAATGTGGTTATTAATTCACCTCTGTCTAACCCTCCGGGAAAAAGGCGTGATTATTTAACTCAAGTGGTCAATAGGTACATACTTCCTAAGTTACCAATACACCAAATTCCAATAACAATCCCGTTAAACTCGTATCCTACCTCCTCATCGTAACTATATAATAATATCTTAATTACATCAGTACACCGTCAATAGAGGCGTTCATTTAATTTTCTTTTTGATGTAGCGAGTGACACCGGATATCCTCTAAAGCGTCAGACAATATAATACTAATATTATTTAGTTCAGTGAAACCAAAACCAATTACCTACTGTTATATATGACAGCACGACAAAAAAATATACAGAACTCAAGCTCTCTACAACACGTTCAATCAACGCACACATAGACATCACTCATGTACACGAATTTCGGGACGCGCGGGAGCAATACAATTTTGAATGCCGCACAAAAAACCACGCGGTAGCCTGGTGGCATGGGTAATGGACTGCTGAGACGAAGTCTCGGGTTCGATCCCAAGTATACCATGGCACACACCAATGACTTTTCGATGCTATGATGAATATATAAATGATTTTCGAAGTTATGTGTGTATTTATTGCCGGTTTATAAGTGCCCTGTTAATGCCAATATGCTCGGCCCCTATTACATTGGGACCTAAACATAAACGGGCGAAATTTGGGTACTGGTACCTCCACCTACCCCTACGGGGATATAGGCGTGAGTTTATGTTATGTTACAAAAAACCACGATAGTGCGTAAGTACGAGGCTCGTGTGTTAATCTTAAGCGTTATTACGCAAAACTGCACAATATACAATTCGACCCTCAATCCCTGTCTCACAATGAGTCTAGGTGGTAATCTTGTGCCCTGTTTTATTGGGTTTTCTATTATGTGTAATGTTTCTTTACATTAGACATTATCCGTGTGACGAAGAAAGAATTCAAGTATCACTACCCCATCTCATCCGAAGGGTGTCACAAGAGGCGACTAACGGAAAAATACGTAGACGATATCACTGCGAGAGAAGGAAAACTCGAAATAAAACCCTGTACCAACCCGTCTCGTCAGATTGGACACAGTAGGCCAAATGTCGGGCTCCGGTGGGGAGGTATCCGTGGGGATTTTGGGCACGTAAAAAAAAAGCCTCCCGACATCCAGAGAGGCTTATATCCAGCAGTAGAATGCGATAGGGTAATTGATTGAGACATTACATAAACTTAGTTTTTGCATGCACCTATTCCACCCATCATCATAGTGTTATTATTTATATTGGCTTTTAAGGGAATGAATGCCGTCGTCCTTCCCAACCCAGAGAAAGAAATCCTTGATCATTCATCAACAAATGGGTAAACCTGCTTGGTCTAGCGTCGAACCCATATACCCCACTTCAACTTCTGTATACTCAATATTCTGTGAAATAACTGTTTCTACCCACATTAACACACCGACTGTTTTATTGTTTTACGATACTTGTGATTAATGATATTTTGGCCAGACATCCTACAATCCGCCCACTGTGCGTCAGGTCTATGTTGAACCGTGAGTTATAGAGTTGAACTACAATAAAACAGATATAGGTATCCAGATTGATAGATTTTTCTTTAAATCGGTTAATGTAACGTAAACTGTTTGTTTCAGGGAAAACGAATTTGAGGAATAACGGTTGGTGAGTTTTAAACCCCCGACGTAAAAACAACGGGGTGTTATAAGTTTGACGTGTTTGTGTGGTGAGTGTGTGTGTCTGTCTGTGGTATCATAGCTCTTGAACGGATGAACCGACTTAAATCTATTTTTATTTTATTTGAAAGGTATATTAGTCGGGAGTGTTCTTAGCTAGATGGCCACCGCCACAAAATGACGGAGAGCATATTTTTTTGCAACTCCCTCAATATGGGTATGACTAGTAAAATATCATACGGTATGATACCTAAATTTCAAATTAAAGATGGTCGCCACCACAAAATTCTGAATTACATTTTTTTTTCACAACTTACTCAATATGAGTATCAAATCAAAGAGCTAGAGTAGTAAATCAAATTTCAAAAGTGTGAAATAAAAATTTTAAATATCCCCGTCACCAAAAACAACCTCCAAAAAATTTACAATAAATTGTGCCCTTTAACTTTGATAAACCTAGCAATCTTTTTATTCGAGCGTTGCCATGTCGGGGGACCTAGTAAGGGGGATCTTGTAAAGCAATGCCTTAGCTGTGCCAAATGTCTACCGGCATATAGGTGAGGTTCTTAAACAGTGTCATCCGTAGTGGAGCCTAATACAGCCGAACGGAGTCGTGTATACACTTATTATATACCCGACTCCAATATTATATATATTACTACAAATGTTAATGACATCATATAATCACGTTCGTTCGACTCAAAGATGGCTATCAGGCCGTCGCGATGCTCCGTCGCGTCTACTTTGGCGGCTATTCAACCGCCTATACAATAGACCCATATAATTTCTCGATCACCTTCCATGGCTTCAAAACGAAATGATAAATCACTACATAGTATAAAACAAAGTCGCTTTCTCTGTCCCTATATCCCTATGTATGCTTAAATCTTTAAAACTACGCAACGGATTTTGGTGCGGTTTTTTAAATAGATAGAGTGATTGAAGTGATTGAAGAGTCCGGACAGTAGAGAGATCCTTTTGGCAGGTAACATCGAACCTGACGGGTGGATTCTGTTTGGGTTGGATTACTGAAAGATAGTACAATAACGAGCAGTAGACGAGGAGATGAGTAGATAACGAGGCATACCAAGGCGAGAGTGACTCATGCTTTGGGTCACCCGAAACAGCATATATCTGCTGTGTCAGACCGTAGGTGGCGGTTAAACCACAAACAATAGCATTCCCAACGAGTTTTGACGTCAGGCAGGCGGCCGGTCAGTAAAAAGATATAGCCAAATCTTTTGCAGTAACATGAATGTTATGAGTAATAGTGAGTGCAACAGGACTAGGGCGTACCCCCAAGGCGACGTGCAGGGGCAGCACCCGGTCCCTGTGAGAAATGGACAAGGGTTGTTGCACCAACACGGGCGGGTGCAACGTAAGAAGCTAGTCCAGGAAGCAAGGAAAGAGTGTCTTAGGTTTGGAAGTTGGAATATTGGTTCAATGACTGGAAGAGGAAGACAGATAGCTGATGTTTTGAAAAGACGACGAATTAGAGTAGCGTGTTTACAGGAAACTAAGTGGAAGGGAGCAAAAGCCAGGGAGATTGGAGAGGGTTATAAGTTATATTATAGTGGAGGAGATGGGAAAACAAATGGTGTAGGAACTGTGCTAGATGATGGATTGAAAAAATGCGTGATGGATGTAAAACGACTAATTGATAGGATAATAGCTGTTATAATTATACTTGAGAACCGAATAATGAATGTGATTAGTGTATATGCACCCCAAATAGGGCAGAAGGACAAAGTAAAAAATAAGTTTTAGGAGGAATTTGATGCATTGATGATGGATATTCCGGATAGTGAAGAGGTATATGTCGGAGGTGATTTTAATGGACACGTTGGAGAAAAAGTGAATTATGAAAGTATTCATGGAGGTTGGGCACATGGGAGTCGAAACAAAGACGGGGAAGCTTTACTTCAAGCTGCCTTTGCTTTTGACTTAGCTATTGTGAACACGTGGTTCAAAAAGAAAAGGGAACATCTCATCATGGCCCCCACGCGACTCAAATAGAATTTTTCTTGACTAGGAGGGATAAACTTAGCAGTGTAAAAAACTGTAAAGTAGTGCCAGGGAAAGACTTAGTGACCCAAAATTGATTGCTACTAATGTAAATTAAAATCAAAATTGAGCCAATTAATAACAAGCGAAGGCCCTCACCTCGGACCAGATGGAGTATGATAGAAAATAAGGAGTATGCAAGTAGATTTAAGAAAGAAGTGGTTGACAAGATGATAGATATGAAATGTATGGAAGATAAAACAGTAAATGAGTGTTGGGAAGAAATGGCGCATTGCATAAGGGCAAAAGCAAAAGATATCTTCAGTGAAACAAAAGGCAAAGGTGTGATAGAAGGGGATACATGGTGGTGGAATGATGAGGTCCAAAAGATGCTGAAAGAAAAGAAAAAGGCGTTCAAAGAGTGGCAAAAAGTTGCCGTTGAAAATGTGGGTATAAGAGAAGAAAAAAGATGATTTACAAGAATTGTAAAAATAGAGCAAAAAAGGCAGTAGCAATATCCAAGGCAAGCGCACAAGATAAAATATACATTCGGCTTGATGAACCGGGCGGCCAAAAGGAACTCTTTCGAATGGCAAAGATGAGAGAAGAAAGAACGAAAGATATTAAACATGTTAAATGTATTAAAGACGAACGAGGACAGATTTTGTTGTAAGAGGATGATGTAAAATAACAATGGAAGACATATTTTGAGAAACTATTGAATGAAGAAAATGTATGGAATAGAGTGCTAAAAGATAAGTCTGGGAATATTGGTTTGGAAAAAGAAATCGGTGTGGATGAAGTAAGAAGAGCGGTAAAAAGTATGAAAAATGGCAAAGCTGTAGGGGCAGATGAGATACCAGTGGAAGTATGGAAGTTATTGAGAGAAGATGGATGTCGATGGCTGACTTTATTCTTCAATAAGTTGTTGCAGGAAGTGGTGATCCCTAGCGAATGGTGCAGTAGTGAACTAGTGCCCATTTTCAAAAACAAAAGTGATGTACATGACTGCAATAGCCATCGAGGAATAAATCATGTCTCATGTCACATAGTATGAAACTGTGGGAGAAAGTAATAGAGAAACGCTTGCCAGAGGAGAGTGAGATCACCCAAAACCAGTTTGGTTTTATGCCAGGGCGGGGTACCACAGATGCCGTATTCGCATTACGCCAACTATGTGAAAATATAGACGTGCCCATAAAAACCTGCACATGGTGTTTGTGGATCTCGAAAAGGCGTACGATAAAGTAGCACAAACGGTCTTGTGGTGGGCCCTGAAGGAGAAAGGTGTGCCAGTGAAGTATGTAGAGTTAATCCGTGCTATGTACCAGCAATCTCATACGCATGTCCGCTCGGCCGCGGGTAACACCGATGAGTTTAGTGTGGCTGTTGACTTACACCAAGGGACGGCTTTAAGCCCGTACCTCTTCCTATTCGTAATGAATGTTCTGACATCGGATATACAGAATGAGGCACCCTGGTATATGCTTTTTGCCGACGACATTGTCCTTGTTGGTGAGGATGGAACCGATGTCCAGAGTAGATTGGTGAAATGGCAACAAAAGCTAGAGAATGTTGGCCTGAAAATTAGCAGAACCAAAACATATTTTTTTTTAATAATTATTCTGCGATTTTGGCGGTCTCTCTAGTCCCACAGTCATAGCGCTTGATGGTGCCCCTATACCAATCTGCTCTGATTTTAGGTACCTCGGTTCACTACTGCAAGCGATGGACAATTAGATCGAGCCGTAAAGCACCGGATTAACGTTGGTTGGACAAACTAAAATCGGCCACCTTGATGAAACAAAGACTCTCTCGCTCGCTTCACTCATTGGGTCAATTAAATATCACAAATCTTATAGAAAACGCGAACTTAGTTAGATTTTATTTTGATATACAATACTGAATGAATACCAAACTATCTCTTTTTTAGTATTTTTAACCGACGATGTTTTCTAAATTCAAGCATTTAGAACACGTGACGATACTGAATAGGCCCTAATTTCCATCTACAAACTGACACAATTTTGTGTGTGTGTGTACCTACTTAATCAAAAAACTAACTATTTATAAGCCAATAACTAATCCCGTTCATTGTAGGTATTACCGAATGTATAAACATGTCAAAACATAGCCGTATTTGGTTCAATAAACGATCAATATTTTATCTAAGTAAATGGAATCTATTCATGAAAAAATTTTGTGTTATTTATTATAGAAGTTATTATATAATAATCATTTACCTATTTATTAGTTTGAGGTTAGTTTTTTTGTATGTAGGTGTTCTCATTTCAATTAATGGAGGTCAACATTTTGATCGTTTTGATTAATGTAAGATTTAATAATTACAAAAAAGTAATGTCAATTTTAAAATTACAAAATTTAAAAAATTATGTGTGATCCTGAAGGTTAATAACATCACAAAAGCATAGGCAAGCAGATACATTATGTTTTGACCACAACTTGGACACACAACAGAGGCTCATTGAGGCGACCGGTGACACTCGTTCCGGGTCGTCCCTGGTTCAAAGGCCATCCAACATGGCAACGCAGCAAGTGTTATGGGCACTTTTGCACCGGAAGTGATCAGGGGCGGGTTATCTATTAGTACATGGACTAAGCATTGCTCTGACCACTAAGCCACAGAACCTTCACCCGAAACCATCCAAATTCTTCTATACACATATCCGTCTTACGGCGACGACCAATTTTTTCTATTTCTTAATCGATTTCAATAGTTAGCACTTAATGCTTTCAGATTTAATTCAATTAGCATTGCTTGTTGTACAATTTTGACATGTTGTATTAATTTGACAAATATTATGTATGTATATCTAAAATATTGCCATATAAACGGTTAATATAATAAAATTGCACACCTAAACTGAGTGTGGTACACTTCTCAGCCGATTGGGGAGAACATTGTGAGCAAGTCACTTGTTACTTCTGAGAAATCATATGGAATTCGTACAAATTTTTTTTCACGTTTTTCTTCCTAATCTTAAGTATAGCGTTTTCAAAAGTTGGTGTTACAGAATGGCCCAAGAGGGAATCAGTTCTTACCTGCGTAGGACTAATGCTGTAATGATGTTGGTGAATATGGAAATGAAACACTTTTTATAACCAAAGGTGACAAAAATTATAACTGTGTTTACACGCACTATGTAATTACTATGTAACACTCTGTCTGTTTGTCTAAAAAAAACGTTTTAGTAATATTACACGCTCTACAATAACATGCAAATGAGAAACGAAAAGTACGTAAACAATATTCTGATAATAATCTACATTGATAAGTTTAGTTATAGTATATTATACCTATGTACTATGTTATCAATATTATTATAGTAGATAACCATGAATTGGGATAACCGGAAAATAATCATCAGGTTAGTAATAAAAATAACCGTAATTACGGTATTCAAAAGTTTAAATAGAAAATGAAGAGGTATGGAGCCGCTTCCTTCATTTCCTGTTTTTTTTTCGGGAGTTTTTATGGAAGCAACTGATTTTCCAACCTTGAGAGGAAAATCTGTGCCACATCCGTGTCCGCCTATAAGCAGATGTATATACTTGTAGCTGATGTAGACTTGCGCCTCGAAGATATCAGTAGAGCCCTAAATAGACCATCACCTTATCAAACCGCACTGTGCGGTATGAAAGGAAAGCGACTACAATATAGGGTTCTTTAAGAAGGGTATTAGAAGGGTCGGCAACGCGAGTGTAACACCCTGGTGTTGCATAAGTCCATAGGCCACGGTAACCGCTTCCTATCAGGTGGGCCGTGTACTTGTCTCCCACCTAAAAGCATATTTACTAAAATTGTAAAATGTTAGGTACAAAAAATATTATTCCTATGAAAAAAATGCATGTCATTGCCAAGAACACGTACTACATACCTTCATATTTTGAGTTATTCCTTTGTGTAAAATTGTTGGAAATAGGCCAAAAATTGGCCAAGATAAAACAAAATATAATTAACAAAGAAAACTCATAATGCTTGCGTCAGACATTAGACTAAACGATTATTAAGACATAGGCTGAATTTCTGTGTAAAAATAATTGTCAACTATTATTAATTTATACCATCTCTTAGGTGACAGACAAGCAGATGGTCCACTTAATGGAAAGTGGTTATCGCGGGCGTGTGTAATACCTACTAGGGGAATCACGTCACACTTGTGCTGCCGACCCTATTTTTTTTTTTACGTGCGCAAAATCCCCACGGATACCTCCCCACCGGAGCCGGTGGAGGAGGTTATGTCGGATTCGAACCGACTAAAACGCACGCCGCCTGTGGGTCGCTTTGGTTGCCGAAGGTGAGGTTGACAGGCATATCCCTCGCACCCCGGCCGACCCAGGGCCATCTCTCACGATCTGGCCCTCTTCTCGGGTGTGGGGGACTACAGAGTCCCCAACTCGTCCCCGAAAACGGGGAGGCGCGCCACACGCGCCACCGCCGCGAGTGCTGCCGACCCTGTAATAACAGAGAGTTTCTGTGCCGACACTCTAGAAGACAAAGCAGGATAAGCCTTTGGTCTTCTCACTGATAGCACAAAACACTCCAGTGAGCTCTAGCTACCCTACTCACTCCCGGAAACACAACACGACGTTATTATGCCCGCGGTATTCTGTAAGGCGAAAGTACTTCCCGAGTCGGAACACCGTCGTGTCCTACCTTCTATTTCAATGTCGCTATGTAATGAATGACACTAATAACTAAATATACACACAAAACATTGGCATATATCTTTCCATATCAGTGGCAGAATACGTGGGTTGAAAACTGTTTTCGTATTCAAAACACAACATGTTAAACGTAATGATAGTGAAACATAATGGTTTTGACAAAAAGTTTTATAATAAAAAGAATCATAGGTACTTGAAAACCCTTTCTTTATATTGAATTAATTATAAATAAACTTGTCTAGGTATTGAAAAATACCTAGTCAAATTGTTTTTTTAGTTTTAGTTTATTTGACTAGTTTCAAGCTTCATAATCTGCCAAAGTTTGTTAGCTCAGTAGTATCATTTAAAGTAGGTGCTTCTTATGCAAGTTCCAAGTCACTGTATTCGACTTGAAGTGACTAAATTACAAAAAATGTTCTTCTCTTAGAAAGAAAGAAAATGCTTTTTTTTTTTTTATACCACTTAGTTGGCAGACAAGCACACGGCCCACCTGATGGAAAGTAGTTACCGTGGCCTATGGACGTCTGTAACACCAGAGGAGTCACAGTCGCGCTGCCAACCCTGTAAGTACAGAGTTTCTGTGCCGTCAGTAGAAGACAAATCAGGACAAGCCTTTAGTCTTCCCACTGACGGCACAAATTCTCCAGTGAGCTCTGGCTACCCTACTCACCGCTGGAAACACAACACGAAGTTATTATAACCGCGGTATTCTGTAGGGCGGAGGTACTTCCCCAGTCGGACTGCTCAATCGGGCGGATATACCGCCGTGTCCTACCTCCTACAATACATACACACATACACACACACACACACACATCAATATGAAATAACACCCACGAAAATAAATATAAAACATACATAATAATATACAAAATAATTGAAAAGTAGAACAACAACAAACAATGCATATAACAGTCTACACTTACATAAACAGGTGTGTCATTTACATAAATGTCGGCCGGTGTGGAGTGTGTATCTAAATGGCCACTGTTCAGCTAAATGCTATAGATGGGGTACAATCTGCAGCACTGGTTTGCATTTTTTTTAAATTATGTTTGTCATAGCGATATGTCACAATTAATGTTATTGTCTAAGCGGATTGAAAGAGAATACCACGATATAGGGAATCTTAGTGTGGAATCCAGGGTAATAGTAGGAAGTAGGTAGTAATAGTAAGAAAATTTATATGTATAAATTTTTAAAGTCAAAAAATTGCATAAGTGTGTAACCGGCCTTATATACGTCGGTATATACGTCAAATAATTTAACAAAACCGTTGACAAATTTAACGTTAAAATAATAATATTCACAAGATTTACGACAGTTTTGAGAAATAACGTACAACTCACGTATAAATCATTTTTATTTGTTCACATTATTTTAGATGTTTATGTTAATTTCATTGTTAATGTGCTGCTAAATTATGAATGTGAGGTACGTTACCATGTCATTAGTAATTATGGAAAGTGTTACAGCTGTTCTTTATTATGGTGATCATTTTGAAGTAAAAATACACACATACTTATAATCACGCCTTTATCCCTGGAGGGTTAGGCATAGATGAATTAACACCCACATTTCACCAATAATTGTATTCGGTCCTACTTCATAGGGGGTGAGCCTATTACCGTATCCCGGGCACTATTGTTGACTCGAGCCATGCATCTGAGGCTGAGTCTGGGCTGTATATGTCTGATGTTAAACAAAATAAACCCTATTTTTATTATCTTTAAGACAAAGACAAGACCAAAGGCTTCTCCTGCTTTGTTCTACTACACTGACGGGTTCAAAAATTATCTGTTCTTAAAGGGTCGACTGTGCAACTGTGACGCTACTGGTGTTACACACGTCCATAAGCCACGTTAACTACTTTCCATCAGATGAATCGTGTGCTTGTCTGCCACCTAAGTGGCATAAAAAGCCAAATTTTCACCTACTCTTTGTTTAAGCGAAATTCCCAGTTCATCTGCCTCCTAGACAAGTGGATCGTATTGTAGATTACAAGGATGAGTATGTGATTGTATTTTTTTTTATATAAGACACGTCAATTAGTAATATTATCTTCGCCGATAGTAAGCGGATAGCAAAGTCTCAGAAAAGAGGGTCACCATTACTTACATATACCATGTTACAATGGTGACACGTAGTTTGACAGCCCCATCAAATGCTTTTTCGCGACCCGCTTAAAGGACCTAGGACTGTTGGAAGAAGAAAATACATGAGCTGGTAATTAATTCCAGGTATTAATGGTGCGACAAAGTAAAGATTCTCCGAACCGCTTGTTTCTTGATCGGATATTCTGCACCGTATGCGGTTGACATCAAAACCCTGCACGTGGTGTCCTCTGTAGGAAAGGGGAGGGTGGGAGTAATTGTGTCCTTAAATGTCATAAACGTCGAAATGCGTGTTAATCCCATACAAACGTATTGCCACTTGTCTAGGGGGATGGGTCAAGTCTCCTTTACATGTACAAGTCTTTGTACCCCCATCTCGCTATCTCCTTAATTGTGGAATTTAGGAGAGAGCGAAAGAGAGAGGAGAAGAGAGCGAGATGGTAGGGTACAAATTCTTAAAACTATAAAAGCACTTTCGATTTCCACGCTTGGTGACAGACCGGTGCCGTAGTACCGCTTACTAGGAGATCAAGCATTGTACCGCTTACTAGAAGATCAAGCATCTAAATGGAAAACGAACTAATCTACACAGCGATCTCGTTTAAGTGGTTTCTATTAATAGCTGATATCTGATATCACATGGGCAATGGGATACTGCTATGCGCTATTTAAAAACAAAATATTACGATAAAGTTATTTTATTTATATTAAGCTCAAGATACAAAAGTGGACACCGAGTTCCTAAATAGGATGTATTTTTAACCCCCGACGCAAACGCAACGACGGGTTGTTATAATGTTAGAATTTTTTTCCGCGTCTAAACATTAGATCCCGTCTCAAAAACACTACTCCATTTGACTACTACAGTCATTTAATTGTTATTTAAATATTCAGTTTATTATCCTTTTTGGTTTCTTTGATAAAAAAGTCAGTTTCAAAATAAAAAGTGAGTAAAACCCAAAATGGAACCACTAGCACGTATTACAATTATTTATTCTGTGTCACTAGTTTCAGCAGTAGCTTATTTATTAACCCCCTACGCAAAAACGACGGGGTGTTATAAATTTGACGTGTCTGTCTGTCTGTTTACGGCACCGTAGCTCCTGAAGAGATGATCCAATTTGATTTTTTTTTAAACGTTTATTAGGCGGCAATGAAAATTAAATTAAATATTTTAAAAAACCCCGTCACAAAAAAACGATTTCCAAATATTTTAAAAAAATTGTGGTGGTTAGCCCTTTAACTTTGAATATGTACCGTGTAATATTTTGAATAAAGCGTTATTATGTCCGGGGACATTGGATCGTTACAATAATATGACGGAGTGATTTACCTGTGAGGGTCTCCCTACATGCCAATGCTTGATTAAAAATATTACTAGTTTGTCAAAGTTAAAGAGCTAATCAACAAAATTTATTTTCAACTTTTTGGAGTTTGTTTTTGTGACGGGGATTTTTTAATTTAATATGTGTATTGGGTAAAAAGTCACTTCGAGACCTTTAGTTAAGTACCTACCTAATCGAACAGCGTATAGGACGATTGATAACTCACTTGTACTTTTCCATACATAACATAACATAAACTCACGCCTATATCCCCGAAGGGGTAGGCAGAGGTGCTAGCACCCACATTTCGCCAGTTTATGTTTAGGTCCCAATGTAATAGGTGGCGAGCCTATTGCCATTAACCGGGCACTTATAAACCTGCGATAAATACACACATAACTTCGAAAAGCATCGAAAAGTCATTGGTGTGTGCCATGGTGAAACCTGGGATCGAACCCGAGACCTCGTCTCAGCAGTCCATTACCCAAACCACTAGGCTACCGCGGTTGTACTTTTCCACATTGCTTTATTACTTATTACACCTGACAGGTTTCGCCTTACGGCATCCTCAAAGGTTTGAGGATGCCGTAAGGCGAAACCTTTGAGGACGCCGTAAGGCGAAACCGGTCAGGTGTAATAAGTAATAAAGTAATGTGGAAAAGTACAAGTGAGTTATCAATATGTGTAACAACAAATTCCACCAAGTGCCATCAATCTACAGTATAAATAGCGTATTATATTATTTATTCTGCAGTATAGGTAAAGCAACAGTACTTAAATTATAAGTCGAAGTCAAAAAACCATGATACTACCGACATAAACAATAGATATGGCTGTTCCTACATCCGTATGCGGCATCGTCTAGGGTTTACGACTAACAAACCATAAACATTTATCATCAATCATAGTAATGTAAAGCAATGAACATTTGACATTCAACTTGTGTAACAGGGTGGCCATGTATCAGGTATCTTTTAAACTTCCGGAAACTAATTTATAAACACAGGTTATATTATATTTATATTTATTTGTGGTGTTAATTCACGTCTGCCTAACCGTTCGGGGATAAAGGCGTGATTATATGTATGTATGTATGTATTTATTTATACTTTATTGTACACACAAATGACATTTATGCAAAAAGATGACATGTAACGTACGAAGGTGAGCTTAACTCAAAGCTGAGTTCTCTTCCAGCAAACCCGGGACCGCACAGAAGAATTTGCAATACGAGAGGCAAAGTCTCGTGTACATGAAAATGTATCTTCTACTATCACAATTAATATTTGGTAACTAGCTGTACGCCACAGCTTCTACGCATTCATCATAATTCTCTGACCTTTTCTCAACTTACATGGCAATCCCATGTGGCTAAATAAGATGTGACTAAACTTTGATAAGTTCTGTATTAGGATTACTAAGACTTTTAAGGGCTCTGCTACTTACCCGTAACGATTGACATAGATGTTCGTATGACAGCTGAGATCGACGGCTTAACGTGCCCTCCGAAGCACAGATCAGATCAGACACAAATATTAACACTGAGCGGGGATCGAATCCGCGCCCCCTGCGTAGCGGTTGTGTTCACTACGGTTACGCGACACAGAGGCTGTGAAAGGTTTCTACGCAGTATTTAGTTCTATTCTACGGCGACTCATCATTGCCTGCCAGCGTCTTTGTCTACTTTTTTATTGTTTAGAGTGATGTTATTAGCCTCTGCTAAAACCTGGGCTATCAATTGATAGAAGAAGTTTTCAAAACGCACGAATCATTCCAGAGATAAGTCTTTCATTTCCTTAGCCCGCGGCCCTATGGGCACTGCGGAGTGACTTTGTCAAGGTCAAACCGAATAAACTACTGTCCCTCACATCATAGTAGCCTGTTACCTCGCCGGCCTGGGGGTGACAGGTGGAGCCGCCTGTCACCCTAGCAGAAGCAGGCCGCGGCGGCGGCGCGCCTGGCGCGCCTCCCCGTTTACCGGGAACGAGTTGGGGACTCTGTAGTCACCACACACCCGAGAAGAGGGCCAGATCGTGAGAGATGGCCCTGAGCGACATAACCTCTCCCACCGGCTCCGGTGGGGAGGTATCCGTGGGGATTTAGCGCACGTAAAAAAAAAAAAGTAGCCTGTTACCTTAAACTACACATGCTTATGAGAATAGGATTATCTGGAACATTAAATATCGATATTCATTTCTTTATTTTTATATATATATATATATATATATATATATATATATATATATATATATATATAGAGTCACACGTTCCCGAGCGAAATAGAATTTGGACCACCTCAGGTCTTCTCATGCGATGTCGATGCACTAAGGGATCGAGCTATTTAACTCTAACTAGTTCTAACTCGAGATGCATAACTCGAGTCGCCAATAGTGCTCGGAATACGGCAATAGGCTCACTTACTATTGCGTCAGACTGATTAAACTGATTGGTGAACTGTGGGTATTAATTCACCTCTGCCTAACCCTCCGGGGATAAAGACTTTATTATATATATGTATGTATGTATTTTTTGTTAAGTTTCCGCCGCTCTGTCCTGATTTTTCAACCAGTACATGGCAATCCCACAGGGGCTAGAGGCGGACATAAAATTTCATGATTATTGACAATTCGAACAGCCAGAGGCGATCCGTAACGGACATATCAGGTTAAAATTAGCCGGTTATAAGTTTAACATTTAACGAGCTTGTTCACTGGTCGTTAATAATAGGTCTACAGTTATATAACATGTTTAAGTTCTGACTATAAAATTTGTGCAAACTCCTTAAAGATGTCTCTTCGTATGTCGCGGGACTTTTTTTCTTATTCTTTTTTTAAATATTATTCTCGATTATTACTAGTATTCTCACTAACTGGTCTCCTAAAAGTCAACCCAGAATAAAAAGCCGGTCAAGTGCAAGTTGAACTCGTGTACCGAAGGTTCCCTAACTTAAGCTACATAAACCGTAATATGTTTTGAATTTCGTTTGTGCTCAGATGAATTCTTTGATATGATGCCCACAGCTGCATTGTATTATCGCACCTCTCGCCATAAGCAGGGAATTCACCCTCACACATTGCTAACTGAGACGGTACGCACCGTGCGGTATGAAAGGAATTTCATCCCACTCACACTTAAGCTGTGGAATGACCTCCCTACTGCGGTATTCCCAAGCACCTACAACATGGGGTTCTTCAAGAGGAGCATCAGAAGGTTTCTTCATGTTCGGCAGCGCGAGTGTAACACCCCTGGTGTTACGTACGTCCATTGGTCACGGTAACCAATTAGTATAGTATACAAGTAAGTGTAGTATACAATTATTTTTGCAAGCAACGAACAATATAAATGGATAGAGTCTTCCCCTATATAGGCACCCATTGGTCCCCTGGTAGGAGACCAATTAATGATCTTTAGAGATCAAATTTTACATGTTTAAATTTTTGTTTATTATACTATGTATATATATATTTGCCGACGGACCGATGGCCGTTGGAGCAAACGAGTCCTAGAGTGGAGACCGCGAGAAGGTAAACGAAAGGTAGGACGCCCCCTAGCCAGATGGACGGACGACCTGAAAAAGGTGGCTGGGACAGACTGGATGCGAAAGGCGGAGGATCGGAGAAAATGGCGCACATTGGGAGAGGCCTATGTCCAGCAGTGTACTGCAGTGGGCTGATTGTTTGATTGATTGATATACTATGTAGTTTTAGACCTACAGTAATTTGAAATGTATTTGATTTTATTTTATTCTTTCAGAAAAGCTTACAGCTAGAACACAGATTAAAAAGTATGGCAAAATAAAAATGCCCAATTACAAGTTTTTGCAAATAGCAGTTATTATGAAATGTACGAGACGGTAGATAGCATTGCAATAGTAATAATGGCATATATTTAATAAAATATACCTAGCAAAGAACAGAAGAAAAGTTATTTCGATAATCACATTACAAGTGTAATGCGATTATTGAAATAACTTGACTTAAAGCCAAGTTGAGCAAGACATTTTTTGACAACTTTGTCAAAATAATTCTTTCTCAACTTGACTTAAAGTTAAGTTATGACGTAAAACACTGATTTTAAATCGAAGAAGTGATCTTTAAATAAATATTTAATTAATTAAATCGAAAGACGTTGATATCTCAACCAATTAATTTTATTCGATTCGCGAAATTTGTATCAATAAACATAAATTTTACGTGTAGAATAATATCCACTATTTCGGCTAGCAAAGAAAACAAAAGTTCTAACACATTTACCCGACACGGTAGGAGTTTGCAAATTGTATTCATACAAATACCCACATTTACTCAAAGAGATTTCTGGGTACGCGATCCCAAGATACTGTATATGATAAACTTTTTTGTTAATCGTTTTATAAGGGTACCTGGGACCGTGGGACCGCAGTCCCAGGTCCCCTTATAAAACGATTAACAAAAAAGTCTCGAAAGACTCCCTACCCATCGAAACTACATATTTCGAATAAGGGTGAAGCTAGTTCAGATATCATATTTGTCAACTATACTCTTTTTTTTCAAGATACTAATGTTTTTACCATTGTACTTAATGGTAGTAGATTTTCCGTCAGAAAAATCGAAAATACCCATCCCGGAATCCAGATCCAGAGCCTCAACACTATTGCTCATTGCTTCGTTCATGAGTAGGTGTTACGCGACTAACATTGATCATACTAATTATTTTGTAATTCAAAACGTGAGCGGAAGAAAGAAGGGACTATGAGACAATTGCAAAATATTGAAATCTTAATATTTTGAGGTTGTCAGATAGGCCCTTCATTCACTCACGTCTTCAATTATTTTCTATGTGTAATATTTCAGCCAAATCCCTACAGCCGTTTTTACGTAATTCAAACAACAAACAATAAAAACTTTCTCACGAGTTGACACTTTCTATGCATAATCTGGTAGCAAATTATAGGAATGTTGGCATTTAAATGGTATCATATATTTAAACCAGTATGTTAATCCTTTAAAACAGAAAAAGCGATAAATTTATTATAGACCATTGCATTTTATTGACATAATGGTGTGAAAATCGATAAAATAATATATTGTTTATTCGATAGCAAAACGATTATTTAATTCGGAATAGATTATCGCCATTTTAACATATAAATATAAATTCTATGTAAAATATTTCTCGATCAAGATACTCGATACAAATTTGATTAAAATACTATGGGAGGTCCATGCTAATTGATTTATTTTTTATATTACCTTTCAAGTTAGTGGCCATAATGATTAATTTTTATTTTTTTTATTAATTTTTAATTTCCGCTACACCATATTTAATTAGCGATTAAATTGAAAGTAGCAGCTTTCAATTTGGCTACTAAATGAAGTGTGATATTTGAATATGGAATTTGTGTGACTGCTGTTTGATAAATGAGTATACAGTCAGACTCAGATCGATCTTCCGGAACAAAGTACTGAATATGATCTTAATGCCTTGTTTTTCACTCCTTCCTGTTGATTGAATGTTCTGATATTTGAAACAGCTTTTGTTTTGACAATAATGATATTTAAATTAATAAAACAGTTTGATTTGCTCTTTTGGTTAGAGACTTTGTGGTATTTTTGACGCTGACTGTACTACATTGTAGAAATTGATTATTGAAACACAGCCGGAATGTCTCTTTGAAGAAACAATCCGAATTTATATTACATATAAATTCAGAAATCATATAATGTAATTAGGGCCCACACTCATTGTGAATAAATCGGATTATTAATTTCTCAGATCAATCAGTAAGCATGATAATCTGGCGAGTCTTTAAAATTCTGGATCAGAATATTTAAGATTATGATTCATAAAGGGCGTAATTCCAAACATTTGAATAGATGGTATACATATTTTGGAATTAGATAGGTAATAATTTTTGTAACGTAGAGTAAACCGACCATTCTGAATTTTTATATATGAAAAATAATTCACATAAAAATAAATGTACAATTTTTTATATGAATTTGGATTATTAATGCTGACAAACATTCTGGATTGCGACTGTGTGAGGCCATACCCTAAAGTATTCATCACACGTACCGAGTAAAGTGGCAAGGTAGTCCAGACAGTACACTCGGCCGAGTGCAATCTCTCGCCACTCCACTGGGTGTAAGTAATCAAGACATAAGAGCATTGATCAATGCATAAGAGTCTATTTACTTTAAGCCAAGGAAGGCAGGTTAAGCCTTGATCACACGCAGTGGAGTGACGAGACAGCGCACTCGACCGGTGCTGAACCTAGCCCCGAGTACTTTGCACGTACATCGTACTCGGCCAAATGCACTGTCTCGCCAGTCCACTCGGCGCGTGTAATCAAGGCATTATTAGTTCAGTGTAGTGTGAACTCCATTTAACCGCCACCGCTCCTAGTGTCGCGCGGTATGCGGATTTGGTTCATTTTTTCTTGCTAGATCAATAAAAAAAGGATCCGGTAACATGTGAATGACACCTTTGGTGTTGCAAGCGTCACACTCATTATCACACTCACTGCTTATTTGAAGCAAACGGTGAGCTTATAGTTGTAAAGCATTCTCATTGTAACTTGTCCGTTCCGTTAACCTTTGAAAATCATTAAAACGAGACTTGAACCTGGGCCCGGATGCTAGGGTCCCATTCTGGTATACACCCAGCCGGTACGCACCCACCGTAATCCAAAATGCTCCCGACCGATGACAACCGGGGGCGCCCCCGTTCGTTCACCGTTGTTGTTTTTTTGCAGTGTTATTTGAGGGCTAAAAGTTTCATCATATCCAGAATCGATATTTTCTGTGAAGTAACTGTCTATTGTCTGCCTTTTTACCCGACTGCCAAGATGGGTTATGTTTTTCGCACGTATCTTGTATGTAGGTATGTATGTTTGTAATATTTTTTATTACCTCATATCCTCCGCAGGTTCGGTTTATGATTGGCAAATAGGCACCGCCTGCTATCAAACCTGTTTTGATCTTTTCAGCATCAGTTAGGTTTTTATTTTTAATATTTTTAGAGCTTTTAACTACATGTAACGAAAGCCACAAATGTTCGTTGGACAGAAGGGACCGTAGGCTTGACGTGCTCTTTGAGGCACGGAGGAGTCTCAACATGTGAAGAATGATCACCCACCCTAAGACCTATCTAATAAAGCTTGAACTAACAAAGTAATACTACTCGGTCCATTTTTCTACCCCTCTCTAGATTGTTGATATCAGATAGATCGAAAATGTTAGCCGTGTGGTTTACGGCAGAGTAGAATTTGGACCACTCCATCTCTTCCCATACGGTGTCATACAAGGCTACCAAGGGATAGAGCTGTTTAACATCAGACAGAAATATACAGCCCAGACTCAGCCTCAGATGCATGGCTCGAGTCAACAATAGAGCCCAGAAGATGGCAATAGGCTTACCCCCTATTACGTGGAACCGATTTCAATGACTGGTGAAATGTGGATGTTAATTTTTTTTTATTATTTCACTTAGGTGACCGACCACCTGATGGAAAGTGGTTACCGTGGCCAATGGACGTGTGTAACACCAGAGGAGCCACACTCGCGTTGCCCACCCTGTAAGCACAGAGTTTCTGTGTCGTCAGTGTAGAGGACAAAGCAGGATAATTAAGCCTTTACTCATCCCACTGACAGCACAAATTCTCCAGTGAGCTCTGGCTATCCTACTCACCGCTTTGAACACATCACGAAGTTATTATAACCGCGGTATTCTGTAGAGCGTTTTAGTTCACCTCTGCTTAACCCTCAAGGGATAAAGGCGTGATTATATGTATGCATCTATGCAGAAAGATAGTAAGGAAGCTATCTCGGATAATTCAATCGCCAATAATAGACTTGTCAATAACAGTGCAGACGCCCATATGATTAATATAAGAAACCTGTGTATTTTACTATCACGAGCGATAATTACTTCCAAGCCAGTCGTTATTCAATCAACTGTGGATATTTAGAATCCGGTATAATGATACCGTGATAATGCCTGGTGGTCCAGTTTGTGTTTAGCGTTATATTTCAATTAGTTAGCAGTAACTGGTTGTGTAGGTGAGTAATATTATAATAAATCAAATAGCCCATCGCAGTCCACTGCTGGATATAGACCTCTCCCAAAGTTGAGAGATTTTGACCTACTGTTTCCACGCTGGCCAGATGGCCGACCCATCTGGCCAGAGTGGAAACAGTAGGTCAAAGTCTACAGGGTTTTATTTCGAGATTTCCTTCTCTTGCAATGATATCGTCAGCGTATTTATCCGTTAGTCGCCTCTTACGAGTCCCTTCGGATGAGACGGGGTGGTGATATTCTTTCTCCGTCACCACAAGATAATAAATGAATATTCTTATATGTTTAGTCCAAAAAAAATGTTTAACTTTTTAGTGTTTGATAAAAATATCAAACACTAAAAAGCGATCAGACCAATACAAATATCCACATTCATGCGTGCAAATATTTGCACTGAACGGGGATCGAACCCGCGCCTCCTACGCAGTGGCCTCGTTCACTATCCCCACACCACAGAGGTAATCTTGATTTCTTTATAACTGTCATTTTGCTGATAAGAAACTAGAATGAAGTCGAATATACTTATTGCGGGTTCGATTTCTCACTCAGACCATATGTAGTTGTAGTCTCAGCTATAGGTAAACAATCAACCAATCAATTACCCCAGCGCAGTTCACTTCTGGACATAGGCCCAAAGTGCGCCATTTTATCCGATTCTCTGCCTTCCGCATCCAGTCTGTCCCAGCCACCTTTTGCAGGTAGTCCGTCCGTCCATCTGGGTAGGGGATACCAAACTAAGTACACTCCTAATGACGAAATTCTAGTCCTGTATACCTACAATACAATTCTTAACTCTTTGTGGACATGTAACCGTGATTATAAAAATACAAAACAGACATTAGATTAGCCTTTTATAAAAATAACATAATTCTTTTTTTGAAGTTTAAATTAATGCCCAGTAGCCAAACTGTCATCCGCAACATTATCACTTACGATCAAAACAAAACGATTTAATAAGTTTTTTATACACCTATTCTATCACATTAATATAATGTTCACACAATCACTGTATTTAAACTCTATTTTAAAAGCAATAAAGTCCATAATGTTATGTACATAATAACCTAAAAAATAACAGACAGTCATAAGTCCGAAGCCGTCAAATCTAATTGCAAATGTAATCCCTTCTGATTAAGCGTATTATCGTTAAGCTAATACGTCTTCAGAGTTGTCAAATATGTTGTTTAGAACTGTTTAAAGGCAAAGACACGAATCGTACGGCCTCAAGAGTTAAATGAACTTACAGAATGACCTTTAAATTTGCTCAATGTATGATGTACGATTTGTTTTTTACTTATGCCGATGTGAAGTGAACGGAAGAGAATTTATTTGTTTGCAAGTGAGTATCTGCGTAATAGATTCGAAATTTATTGAGCGGTGTCTTTTTTTATCGCCATTTTGACTTCCCCTGATGGTAAGCTAAAGGCAAAGTCTCAGGAAAGAGGGTCACCATTACAGATACTTAGTAATGTTACAATGGTGGCACTCAGCTTGTTGGCCTCATTAGATTCTTTTTCACGCCCCGTTTAAAGGACCCAGAACTGTAGGAAGAAGGAAACACGTGAGCTGATAATGAGTCTTGGTGATGCGGCAAAGAAAATAGTCTCCGAACCGTTTGGTTCTTACTCGTATATTTTGCACAGTGTGAGGGTGACATTTAAACCCTGCACGTGTTGTCCTGTGTAGGAAAGGAGAGTATGGGATTAGTTGAAAGAGCTCATCAGAACACTCACCATGGTAGAGACAGTAAAATACAGTCAAGGAAGCAACATCTCTACGCATCTGCAAAGACACGAGGGTGTTCGTGACCTCAGGATTCCCAATAATGCGGACCGCGCGTCGCTGCAACCTATCGAGAGCATCTAGTAGATATTTCGCTGAGCTATTCTTGAGGTATGACGAGTGAAAACAAGTCTTTTACCATCATGCAGGCTTTGTCATAGTCTGCATGTTTACTGTTGAATGGAAAACAGCCCTATCCCTTAATTGCCTCCTACGACATTCCCGGGAAGAGGTGGGGAAGACCACGTGGCCCTATTCCACTCTACCGGGATTACCGGGAACCAACACGGCAAAAACTTGAGGTTAGTATTAAAATAATAACTTCAGTTTAAACTACTCCTAAAAGATATGAAGCTGCAGATATACACTGTCCGAAATATAGAATGAACACTAGCTACAATGCCGAACACTCACTCTCTTACAAAAATTCATTCGAACCCTAGTTATATACAAGCCTTTATTTAAGATTTGTGATCCCTGCCTACCTTGAAGGGAAATAGGTGTGGACATTTGTATGTATACATGATTCAAAAATTAAAGATATAGCTAATGACTTAGCTAAATAGTTGTCGTCGCTTTGAAGTAATGCGCGGATAAAAATTAGCAGTAATTGATTTTTATTTTTATTAGTACCGCGTCCTGCCTTCGATGGATACGTTTCGTAAAAACCTATAACCCAATTACAGCACCACGGGTTCATAACCTTTACAATATTAGATAGAAAGAGATAGATCTGCATATTAATTATTCTCTCATAATTATACAAGGTATCTATCGGGACTTCTCGCGAATTATATCTTGGAACTTACTATTTCCCGACACCTTGTATAATTATGAAAGTACACCGCGAAAGTTTAAAAATAACATTAATTATGCTCTCTCTATAACACATACATCGGACTGGCAGAATGACACCTTTATAGAGTGATTAAAACCAATTATGTTATTAAAATATTTCAATCAAATCAATCAATCAGCCCACTGCAGTACACTGCTGGACATAGGCCTCTCCCAATGTGCGCCATTTTCTTCGATCCTCCGCCTTCCGCATCCAGTTAAAATATAACATAACATAAACTCACGCTTATATCCCCGACGGTGTTAGCGCCCACATTTCGCCAGTTTAGGTTTAGGTCCCAACGTAATAGGTGGCGAGCCTATTGCCATTAACCGGGCACTTATTAACCTGCGATAAATACACACATAACTTCGAAAAGCATCGAAAAGTCATTGGTGTGTGCCATGGTAAAACATGGGATCGTACCCTCGTCTCAGCAGTCCATTACCCATACCACTAGGCTACCGCGGTTTTATGTATGTAATATTAAAAATATGAGCAATAAATAATTTCTTTCTTCCTTTCCAAATTTTAACTATCCTGAAAATATATCAAGCTAAAGTTAAAAGTTGTGCAAAAGATAAAAAAAGGTTTACAAAACCGAGAATATCTCATTATAACACCTTTCTGCTCACAATTATCTTACAAATAGAAATTGACTACCGGAATTGTAATGCAATAAAATCGATTATATTGACCCATTCCGTATTATCTTAATGATAATGATATGGTAATGACATTATTTAAACTACTAATGATTTTATACAATTCTATGAGAAAAAAAAGTAATTTCTTTATCAGAAAAGCACTGGCCAGTCCGATTTAAATACAGGTTACATCGGATACATTTGTATCGAATGATAAATCGACTTTTTAGAATCGATTTTGTTGATGAAACTGTACTTAATGTTATACTCGTAGTATGGGTTTATGGGTTCTTGGCAAATGATAAATTTATTGCTTTTAAGAGAATATATTTTATGTCGAGAGAAAACCGCATGTCGGGTATTATTAATCTTCGAGATATTAAAACCAACTTATATATATTTACTGTGTCACAGCTAGGTCCCATGATATATTATATTATTTCTACTACGTATTATATTATTATGAAACCAGAACGCTTCTACCAATGTGAAAACTAATTCTGTTATAACTTGGGACCATTATATTTTAGACCATTCTATCATCGCACCGCTCACCATAGGCAGGGATTTCATCCTCACACATTGCGACCTGAGACAGTGCGCACTGTGCGGTATGAAAGAAACTTCATCCCACGCACACTCAAGCTGTGGAATGACCTCCCTGCTGCGGTTTTCTCAAGCGCCTACAATATGGGGTTCTTCAAGAGGGGCATCAGAAGGTTTCTTCATGGTCGGCAGCGCGAATGTGACACTTCTGGTGTTGCATACGTCCACGGGCCACGGTATCCACTTCCCATCAGGTGGGCCGTGTGTTTGTCTGCCAACTAAGTGGTATAAAAAAAAATGAAGTTTTTTTTTGGGTCGACAGCGCAAGTGTAACACAATATGGAGGCCTATGGACGTGTGCAACACCAGGTGTTGCACACGTCCATAGGCCACAGTAATCACTTCCCATCAGGTGGGCCGTGTGCTTGTCTACCACCTAAGTGGTATAAAAATAAATCCTACAATGTGCTTAATACGCGCAGCACACGTTTCTTGTATTTTGATGATAACACGGGGTAAGAATTCACGAGCACCAGGGCCTTGCTTGTCTCGCAATTTAGGTCGGGGATATATTATGTCCTCGGGACATATATACTGCGACTCATAGAAACCCATTTGCGGGGGAAAAGTAGCCTGTATGATGTTGCAGACTTATAAGCTATATTTATGCTAAATTTAGTTCAACTGAGTATCAATCATCCATTAAGGCATCCATTCAAACTTTCGTATTTATAATTTTCCATTGAAAAATTTAATGTTTTTCCCGTCACGTGGTTCCCGGCAGAGTAGAATTTAGGCCACCCCATCTCTTCCTATGCGGTGTCGTACAAAGCTTCAGATCAGACTTAGCCTCAGATGCATGGCTCGAGTCAACAATATACGTATATTACGTGGGACCGAATTTACTGACTAACTAACCTAACCTATGCCTAACCCTCCTGGAATAAAGCCGTGATTGTATGTATGTATAGCCAGCACTTGTCAGAGAATGAAATTTTTTTTCAGGTATCAAACTAACACCAGTTTAAATTTAAATTCAAATTTCTAATGATTCCTCCCTTGCCATACAGCCGTCATCTTGGAAAAAAGGTTCAAGTGGATTTTTTTCGATCTGTTCTTGCATAGAACTAATGCATGCTGGAGACTTCCATGGAAGTCTCAGAGTCAAGTCAAACTCAATAGTCAAGTCAAACTCAATAATGTATAGTAAAGTAAAACTAACAATTCCGTGAACTGGAGGAGACAGCCACCGTACTTTTAATGATGCCAAATCGTGCCAAATAGTCTTTAATTTGCAAAAAAAAAAAAATCAACGTATAAAAATCACGAAGCCAAACTTCATTAAAATTAAAAATAAATCTCCAGAACTCGCTAGCGTGATCATCACGAAAATTGATTGATCACGAATCGATAAAATTCTCTAAGAAATTTTAAACTATTCTAAATTTAAAAAAGAAGTCTTAACCTCACACGAATGACAATTAACCTCTAAAGAGGCTACTTTAAAAGACAGATTAGATGAATTAAAAATTCACATAGTAAGCTTTTATGTTAAACAAGTACGTTTGAGAGCTAAGTCGATAATTATTGAGAGGCAGACATATTGATTTATACACACAGATATCAGTGATTTAGGACTTAATCTCATTACACCTATCGAGGAAATGAGCTCTGTTCAACCGATATAAAGGTAATTTCAAACGGTTTATTCATTTAGAATGGGAGTTGTGTGGTCTTTGAATTAATATTGCTCCTACCTAGAGGAAAATAAATATGAAGAGCAGGTTTGACATCGTTGAGGAGGATCTGGACATGATTCCTTAGGTTTTCCCTAAGAGATCGTTAATTAATCGTTGATTCTCCTTAGTAACTCAACTCCGTAACTTTTTTTATCAAGGACACGCAAATTTGACTTCACCTCGCCTAATGGTAAGCTAAAGGCAAAGTCTCAGGAAAGACAGTCGCCATTACAGATATTAAGTAATGTTACAATGGCGAAACTCAGCTTGGTGGCCTCATCAGATGCTTTTTCACGCCCCACTTAAAGGACCCGGGGCTGTAGGAAGAAAGAAACACATGAGCTGGTAATCAATTCCAGGTCTTGGTGGTGCTGGCAAAGAAAAGAGTCTCGGAACCGCTTGGTTCTTGCTCATATATTCTGCACAGTGCGAGAATGGTATCTAAGCCCTGCACATGTTGTCCTATGTTGAAAAGGTGAGGGTGGGATTAGTTGGAAGAGCTCATCAGAACACTCACCATGGTAGAGACGGTAAAATACAGTCAAAGAAGCAACATCTCTACTCATCTGCAAAGGCTCGAGGGTGTTTGTGACCTCAGGATACCCAATAATGCGAACCG
Organism: Eilema griseolum; assembly: GCA_963662185.1. NCBI lineage: Eukaryota > Metazoa > Arthropoda > Insecta > Lepidoptera > Erebidae > Eilema > Eilema griseolum. The sequence continues at coordinate 6,244,714 of OY759250.1, forward strand.
CAGGTCGCTGCACACGTTAGAATCATCATAACCTTGAGCAACAAATGGTCCAATATCGAAATACGCAGACAATGTCTATGTCTGCGTATTGCGTTGCGTATACTCTTTATTCCGATAATAATTTCTTAAAAATGCAATGTATTGTAAATCTAACAGATTGTATCTATTTCATTTTCTAAACCTCAAATATTTGAACTAATTCTAAATTCTATTCATTTATTCAATGCCTAATGAACACTAAATAACAAAACACAAAGAATTATGGCTTTATATCAAATTAATCTTCTAAACAAATGTTTCCTTACGATATCCATAAAAAAATTAATATCTACATCTAATAGAGTTTCATTGAATAAAAATATATATAAATAACAAATGTCAAACTCATTTAGAAAGCAGAGTACATTAAAAATCAACATAATATAAAAAATAACATTGATTTACATTTGACAGTCATCTCGCCAAATAAATAATTCAGCGTTGTCGGATTATTTATGAGATTAATTTAAATATAATGTGAATTTTAAGTGACTGTGATAATCTTTAAGTGAAATAAATGTAACCATGAGACAGTTTTTTCAACATATACGTCTCTCGCTTCTCTTCAACCAATGATACAGCAGTAACTTCTGTCACGTGATGATAACAATGACTTCTGGTATCAAACTATGTTTATATCTGTTTTAGTAGGAGGTAGGACACGACGATATTTTCATCGTGTACGACTGGGGAAGTACCTTCGCACTACAGAATACCGCGGCCATAATAACTTCGAGGAGAGTTTGTGTTTATTAGGAAGATTAAAGGCTTGTCCTGCTTTGTCTTCTACACTGACGGCACAGAAGCTCTGTACTTACAGGGTCGGCAGCGCGAGTGTGACTCCTCTGGTGTTACACACGTCCACAGGCCATGGCAACCACTTTCCTTTAGTCCCACCTAAACCTGTGTGCTTGTCTACAACCAAAGTTTCGGTTTTATCTACTCTTGAAGATTCTATAGACATGCTTTATTCAAGAGTTAGGGGCTGCATTTCTATCTCCGGGATTAAGCGTGATTATATATATGTATGTAAGATCTTCATAAACTTTTAGATTAATAATGTAACTAGCTGTTGCCTGTGTCTCCGCCCGCGTGGATGCCGGTCATCGCGACCAAACATAGCCCATGTCCTTAGTCTAGGTCTAATCTACCCCTATTTTTTATACCACTTAGGTGGCAGACATGCACTTGATGGCAAGTGGTTACCGTGGCCTATGGACGTATACAACACCAGGAGCGTTACACTTGCGCTGCCGACCCTGAAGAATCCTTCTAATACCCCTCTTAAAGAACCCATGAAATATACAAAGCTCATATTTTCATCAAAATTGGTGCAGTGGTTTAGGCGTGAAAGACAAGAAAACAGACACACAGTAACGTTCATAATGTTAGTATGTATCATCAGTAAAATTAGTAGGATATTTGCTAGTAGTCTATGAAAAACAAACAATGACACACTGTGACCGTAACTCAATTGAAAAAAAAAACACAAGAGTGTTTATGACCCGACTGCGAATCTGTTTTGTATGAGATACAGTTATATCACCTTTCTTTTATAGCTAGTGGGTGTTGAAAATTGGTACAGTCTCACGGTGATCATATTTCTGCGATAATGTATAGTTGTGACTATATTAAGACATAATTATAATGGTGAGGTTTATTAACGCTGGCCAGTAACGTAGGTAGTGTTATATACACGTGGCAAAATTTTATTGATATAAGGCCAACAGTAAACAAAGCCCACTTATCGATAAGTCTTTTTAGGGTTCCGTAACTAAAAAGGAAAAAAGCGGAACCCTTATAGGATAGCTTCGTTTTCCGTCTGTCTATCAAAACCTGTCATCAAGGCAAACCCGGTTTCAAGTTAAAATTCATACCAAATACTCAAGTCTGTAACGTTTTGAACACTTCTAAGACAATGCATTTAAAATATATTACGATTTATGTAGCTTAAGTTCCTTGGTGCGCGAGTCCGACTCGCTTTTGATCGGCTTTTTTTAAAGACTGCTATCAGTAACCATAAAATTCCTAATAATCCCGTTCGTATATCCAGGTAAGCTAAGTTTCTCGGTGCGCGAGTCCGACTCGCACTTGACCGGCTTTTTTTAAAGATAGATCATCAACCATAAAATTCCTAATAATCCCGTTCGTATCTCCAGGTAAGCTAAATTTCTTGTGTTAGCAGTGGGTCCACGGTCACACGTCGATAGTATAAATAGCCATGATTCGAACCCGGAACTTTTCGATTGTAGGGCTGAATATTTCACCACTCAGCTATCATATTTTATTTATTTATATACACTTTATTATACGCCATTTAAAATACATCATGCATGATTACAAAATATAGCTCATTTGTGTGGCCGCGAGAAAAACAAGACTCTGACTTGTGCCTTTGGTCGATTTCGATTGGTGGCGTGAGAATCTATCAAGATTTGAGCTCGCCAACCGCAATAGTATCTCGTGCTATCCTCAATGGACACCACATTCTAGGTTCAAAATATAAAATTTATGTCTCGAGGTATAACTCCTGAAGGAATAACTTCGCATTTTCGCATCGTCTGAGCTCTAATCCTGGTTGTATTGCATCCAAAGCTTGCACTATGAATCTCGGGAACTGCTCTTATATCCCGTTCCATGACTTTTCTTTCGGCATTTCTAGTGAAAAAAACCATTCTTTCACTAGAAATGCCGAAAGAAAAGCCTGTGTTAGAAACACAACCGTCAATCAGTACGTGTACTGATATGCAGGCGTAGCCTTGGGCATCAAAGCCCTCAGTAGACCCCAAACAATCATATATCTACAGGCGTAAATATTTATAAAAATATTGGCCCATCCCACGACGCTGTCAACCATACCAAATAAGAATAGAAAATTAATGTATTCTTTTGATAAAAGAAACATAATGAAATGTCAAGATTGTTTCAATAAAATACCAAGATAATTATTTTCTTCCTATACATAAATTTAACTCGTTAGAGACTGATAATTTATGACTCTATCCGAGATCAGAGTTATTTAATTAATAGAGGCTTTTTATGACGTACAAAATACACAAATATGGCTATTTGTATAACAAGCGGGACTTTTTTGGTTTAGGTGCAGATTATATAGGGGGACTTTTAAAATGTTTGATATCTTCAAAGAACGTGGCCCATTCCACCGCTGCCGTTAGAAGCAGAACACCCTATTATTAATGCGTAGGGAGTAACTAAGTTCAAGGGGCAGGTTAATTGAAACAAGATCGAAGAGATATATTACTTCAAGCATTGGTTTCTACTCGTATCTTTCTCTCGATTTCTGGGTATGAAGGAGTTCCTGCATCAGAACCTCTTTTGCCTAATACTGTAACATATTTTCATCCTTCTAACGTTAACCACGGTTGCTTCCAAAGAAATCTAGAAGTATTATAATACCTATATTAAATTGAAAACTAGTTTTGACAAATCCTATCGCGATTTTGTTGTGTTCTTTTATTGTTGTAATTACCTTCCGCTTAAACTTTCGATACTATGTATCAAGTATACATAGAATTCATTAGTTATTAACAGAAACTCACTAAATTAGCGTCATGCAGGTTTATGGTATAATCTCACTAAATTACCATTTTACAGGTCTTTAGACATTTGATATTAGTTAGTCTAGTGGTTCGAATTAATTACTATATTATTATAGTCTAGTGGCTCGAATTTAATACCCCATCAACCCGTATTTTTAATTTGCAGGTGTGATTATAGCACGTTATTAAAACAAACTAATAAAATAGAAGTATCAAGATTATGTCATCCAAATGGAGGTATCAACTTTTACAGCGCTGTATCTTTTGAAATACGTTAAAGACCGCTTCGATTTATAGTAGATTGTAATTTCAAAATAAAAATAAAATAGTTTATTACTCACTAGTAACACCTACAGGATGTGTTTTATGTGGTTTTATTTAATTACAATCTATCCGTTTCACAGCTACGAAATCATTAACAGGCAGATCAGGACTGTGGATCAGGACATGAATGTAGGAGGTTGGCACATCAGGATCTGACTGTTTGACGGAAGAGTCAATAGCGTTGCTTTTACTTCCGTGATTGAGGGATTGGACCTCGTGTGATTTCAAGATTCCTGTGACTTCCGTGAACAATACGTGTAAAGTATTGTGATAAGGACAAGGGTTTAGACCTCCTCTAATACACGAACGATTTTACCTTATTCTAAATTCAAGCAACTTAGATTACTTAATATTGATGTGAGATTTACATCACCTTTCCGTAAAAAGTTGTGGATTGCCTTTTAACGGAAATTTCCAGCTATTAATACCATAAAACGGATTTTTTGAGTAATAGGGCCAGAAGACATTCAGCTTAAACCCTACCACTAATCTATAGTACCTAACTTCATTCTAGGTGTTCGGGCTAATGACCGGACATTCTATGTTTGTAGATACTAAATTTGTAGATGCGGTGTCAAATTTCAGGATGTACGGTTCATGGCAGATACTCCGAAAAAATACAGTAACTAAATATCATCCTGTGTTATTAAATAACACTAATAAAATAGAAAAGTATCAAAATCATGTCCTTTATAAAAATTAAAGATAAATATCCTGTCTAATCTAGTTTTTTATGCACATAAATTTAATGAATATTCAATATGCCTATTTTTTTTTCAAAGCTTTTTTGGTTTGCATATCAAGTCTCTCCAACTCAATAAAAAAACTTTATTGAGGTGACTTCATAAATTTAAGTATTAGTATTAACTAGGGACGTCTTACGTCTCCCGCCAGATGAAATACGACCTGAAAGAGGTATCTGGGAAAGACTAGAAGTGAGGGCGGAGGATGGGTGCTATAGAGCACTTTGGAAGAGGCCTATGCCCAGCATAGGACTGTAGGGCAGATGCTTACGTACGCATAAACACCTTGACTTGGCTAAATAAATCTTGCCTGCAAGTACAGAACTCTTGCCGCGTGGTTTCCGACAGAGTAGAATTAGGGCCACCATATCTCTTCCCATGCGGTGTCGTACAAGGCGACTAAGGGATAGGGCTGTTAACATCAGATAGATATATATATATACAGCCCAGACTCAGCCTCAGATGCATGGCTCGAGTCAACAATAGTGCCCGGAATACGACAATAGGCTCACCCACTATTACGTGGAACCGAATACAATTATTGGTGAAATTCAGGTGTTAATTCACCTCTGCCTAACCCTGCAGGGATAAAGGTGTGATTACATGTATGTATGCAAGTACAGAAAGATAAAGGAGAATTTTGTCTCTATTTTTAAGGGTTCCGTACGCATAGGGTAAAGACGGAACACTATTACTAAGGCTTCGCTGTCTATCTGTCTGTCACCAGTTTGTATCTTGTGAACTGTGATAGTAAGACAGTTGAAATTTCTGTTACTGTAACAACACCCGTGTGGTGACGGAGAAAAAACACAAATATCACCACTCATCTCATCCGAAGGGTGTCGTAAGAGGCGACTAACGGAAAAATATCCAGATGATTTCACTGCGAGAGAAGGAAAACTCGAAATAAAACCCTCGAAAAAAAATATAAAACCAATCTTTCTGGACAGCGTGGAAACAGTAGGCTAAAGCCTCGCAACATCTGGCGAAGTCTATGTCCAACAAAGCTTGCGATAGGTAATTACGTGAACCGATGCTCAATTATTTTTATTTGAAAGAAAGTAGGTACCTAATAAAGTTAACGGGAATTAATGCGATCATGGTATATATATACATTACCTTTGATTTGCCTGACGTTTTGACCAGGTTACACCAGCCGTGGTCACAGGCTGACAGGTATGTACCTATAATATCATGATCACGTTAATTCTCATAAACATTATATGTGTATCATATAACGCGAAAGTTACACCCTACACCTTATAGAATACCGCGGCTATAATAACTTCGTGTTATGTTCCCAGCGGTGAGTAGGGTAGCCAGAGCTCACTGGAGAATTTGTACTGTCAGTGGGAAGACTAAAGGCTTGTCGTGCTTTGTCTTCTACACTGACGGCACAGAAACTCTGTACTTACAGGGTTGGCAGCGCGACTGTGACTCCTCTGGTGTTACAAACGTCCATAGGCCACGGTAACCACTTTCCATCAGGTGGGTCGTGTGCCTGTCTGCCACCTAAGTGGTATAAAAAAGAAGTTTAAAAGTACTGCCGAGGTGGTCTCATTGCCATCAAATCGAGATCTAATAATGTAAAAAACCCTGATTGAAATTTGAAATTTACGCTGTTTATTTTTTTCGTTCATATTCCATGTGTGGCAAGATATTTTGAAATGAGTTATGACGCAGCATAAAAAATTGTCTTGATGAAGCTACTTCGACTCAAAAAGCGTATAAGTGTGACCGATATCACACGTCTAAATGCGAGTCGATTTATATTTCTTTAAGTTGCTTTTCGTGCCAATGAAATATTTACCTTAATTTTTCAACAAAATTAATGTTTCAAATAACAACAAAAAAATCACAAAATGTTTTCGTTAAAAATTGCAGGATATTCGGACAGTAGCTCGTATTTCTTTCATCGTTTTTCATGCTAAGGATTAGGGTGATTACAACGACCGACTTCGTTTTCGAGCCGTTTTTTCTCAGTTCGAATCCCGGTTGAATCCAAAACTTGTACTTCAGAGGCCAGGATCCACTCTCCCACGCTCCCCTCTTGATGTGGCCCTCTGATCTCTTAATCTTGAGAGGAAAGCCTTCATCAAAGCCTCGTCAATTAATCATCAGGTGTACCAGCAAACAAGTCAGGTGGAGACCCATACACCCTCATTAAACTGCTAAAGGCTAAACTGCTATTATCGTATGCCATTAATAATGGATGATGAGAAAATATAAAAGTGAGATAAGTATACCTATTCACAACCTTGTTTTAGATAAAATTGATGAGTTTAAATTATCTAAAAGTATGTTGTTAATAGCACCAATTTGTCAACTTTTTACTTTTTAACCTAAAAAAGGAGGTTTGACTTAACGTTTTTTTTAATGTTTTAAAGGTGTGTGTTTATTAAGATAAGGGATTAGGTATATAACATTAGAAATTCAAGCTTACTTTTGGAATTGGCCAGGAATTTATCATCATAGCGATTTACCAGCGGTACTATGTAGCCCAACTTGCCGTTTTTTTTAAATGTCAGCTTTCCACTAAGTGTCGTCCATTGCATCGCTTAGCAAGCACCGACTTTGGAGTATGGCTTGGCCCTCAAAGATGTTCGTAAGATCTCGTATAGTGTACACCCTGGTATATAAGTCCCGTGCAGAACTCGACCGGGGTGCGAGGGAAATGTCTCAGATAATCTCTGGAAACCTGTGGCCCACACAGTCGGCGTGCGTTTTAGTTGGTTCAAGTCCGACATAACCTCCCGCACCGCCTGCGGGGTGCAGGTATCCGTGGGAATATTGCGACGAACTCTGCCCTGCTCTAGTTAATTTTTAGTCATACAGCAGGTCTAGTAGATGTACAAGTCTTTATAGGCAGACCATTACTGAGTATGATTCATAATACCATAATGGCCACGCTTTGTATAGCCCTCTATAATTATACAATAATAATTTGTACTGTCTGAACAAGAATGCGGTTAGCAGTTATTGCCAAGAACTTGTCGTGTGGTGTATAATGTTTGTCAAACTTGCAATTTGTCACTAAACTCACTAAGTAATATTAATAGAGGTTGCGCGCCAAAATTGGAACGAAATTAATTACATACATATAATCACGCCTTAATCCCCGGAGGGTTAGGCAGAGGTGAATTAATACCAAAACAGGTTCATAGAAACAAAAGGTGACTCCCGTTTTGCTGGCCATTGCGATCCAGTGTGGAAACGCAGCGAGTGTGATAGGCACTTTTGCGCCGGGAACGGTCAGGGGTGGGTTATTTGATTAATTTTACTGACTAAATTGTATTATGTATTAACACCCACATTTCACCAATCATTAAATTCGTCACAAATAATAGAGAGTAAGCCTATTGCCGACTTCCGGGCACTATTGTTGACTCGAGCCAAGGCTGAGTCCGGGCTGTATGTATCTGTCTGATGTTAAACAACCCTATCCCTTAGTCGACTTGTACGACACCGCGTGGGAAGAGATGGGATGTTCCAAATTCTACTCTGCCGGGAACCACGATATGTCACCTGCGATAATGTCTTGTACTGGTTAAATAATAACTTACTTGTTCAGACTGACAGACTGATTCGTGACGACAGATTTTACGAGAACTGTCATAATTTCAAGTTTAGTTTAAGTTTTTAAGATTATTTGTATAAGACTTTATCATGTAACTGTTTTTGTTCTCAATAAATAAATAAATAAATTTCAAGTTTGTAGTTTCAGGCTACCAATTAGATTTTTTATGCTTGAAACATTCACTAAGGATTTTTTTTCTTTTTACAAGGTCGAAAAGGGAGCTATTTTTTAGAAAAAGGAAGTAGCAGATGAAATTTCATGTTCTTAGTGCTCCTGCACTGTTCGATATTCAAGCTAATCAGGTTTGGTGTGAACGTTTTGATAGATCCCACGACTGTTATTATGTTTAGATTTTTGGAGCCCTACTTTGAATAGTTCACAGTCTGTTAGTTATTGTGTAATACAAGCACACATAATATATTATGATAATTTAAAACAAATATCGATTTGTTATATCGATAGATAATCGATCTATCTTCAACTATTTCTAGAGGAAATCAGTTTTCGTAAAAATCAAATAATTATAACGATTTAATTATATTAGCCTACCGTTCCAATTCATACATATTATTTTAATATATTTAATTTTATAATTATGCTATTGTTACATGCTTATATTATAAATTTAATCGATTTAACGATGAATTAAAGATAATTAACGGTTTTCACACAAAATAAATCAGCTAAAAAGTCAAGGAGATTTAACAAGATAATGAACCAACCGGTTTGGAGATATTTCTTCATCACTTGACACAATAATCACAATTAATAATTAAGAATTACAAATTGGAACACTTTTTCTAATAGATTTTTTAACACTTACATACATATAATCACGCCTTTATCCCCGAAGGGTTATGCAGAGGTGAATTAACACCCACATTTCACCACCACCATCATATAATACTTAAACCATATAAATCTGTTAGCACATAATGTTATTTATAAATTGGAAATAGTGTAGCCAATATCATTACTTGGATAAATTGGAGTAAACATTTATTTTGAAATGTATACAAATTCGAGGTTAAAATTTCGAAATATACAAACTGCTACATACATTACGGTGAAACAAAAGTGAATTAAGTTGATTATTAAGTTTCAATGGTGTCTGAAATTGTTTTTAAATAAGTATTTCAAAATACAGCTTACACGAATCAGAATTAATAAATAATTCTGGTTAGTGTTCTATCTTTAATATAGGGTGGGTTTTTGATTTCCCTTTCAACATATTACAGAAAAGTTTATATATTTAGTTAAGGGTAAATTGTTCTTTTTTATAAGCCTTATATGCAAACGACAAAAGTATTAGATTTTTTTTATAAAAGAAAATTAGAACTGAAATTACTAATATTCCTTCTAACCCCTCCAGCTGCTTGTGTTAGAAGTGGGTTCACGTTATTAGTAGTGTAATGGCCAGGGTTCGATTACGGGACCCCTCGATCGTAAGGCTGACTCCTTAACCACCATCATTGTGAGGTATAAGAAGTTTACTGGGTAAAAGACAGTGGTAGTGAAGACAAAAGTGATCCTTGTACCATTTTTTTAATTAAAATACAATCACAAATATAAATAGAATCGATAATAAAGACTCATTGTATATATGTTATAAGAAAAATAATAATCTTTAGCATTTACCATTGTGTCCCGATTACGTTATAAGACATATAGTCTGGATACTTTTAATGTATTGAGAATGTTTAATCTTATCTATCATCTAAAGATTTCAAGAATGATGTTTATACATTAAAATATAGAAAAACATATACAAATAGAAATAGCAAGGGAATACGGTTGCATCACTGTGGGTAGTTGGGTAAATCGTATAGTTCTGGTTGATGCCAATACACATACAATATATCTACTTTGTTGTGTACTCTCATAGGTACAAGACTCAAATAACCGTAGTTTTAGTCGGTTCGAGTTCGACATATCCGCCTCATTGAGGGGAGGAGAAGGGGAGAGGGTTATCAGAAAAAGATTTTTGCACGAAAAAAAGCTTGGTATCTATTACTTACATTATCATTATGATATGCCTGGGTACACCTGATGGAAAGTGGTTACCATGGCCTATAGACGTTTGTAACACCAGAGTAGTCACAGTCGTTCTGCCAACCCTGTAAATACAGAGTTTCTGTGCCGTCAGTGAAGAAGACAAAGCAGGACAAGCTTTTAGTCTTCCCACTAACAGCACAAATTCTCCAGTGAGCTCTGGCTACCGTACTCACCGCTTTATAGTAATTAAAAATATGCATTTTATAGAGTTCTAACAATAGAAACCCATATAGACCATATAAGCGACACTTGGAAAACGCCAATGAAAAAAAAACTACACATTTTGCAAAGAAATAGTTCAAGAAATATTATCTATAATTTCCTGTTGAATTTTGAAATTTTAAACAAATAATAAAAAAACTTGAAAGTAATTTTAATTGAAAAAAAAAACAAAAAAAAACAAAAAAACAGAAAGCCAGAAACACCCAAACAAAAAATAACATGTGATTACCAAACTTAAATCTATTATCAATCACCATTATATTCCAATCTATTATCAAAGAATAGTTAAGTTAGTACAGTTAGTTAGTAGGTACATATAAAATAACATAAACTCACGCCTAAAACCTGAAGGAGTAGGCAGAGGTGCTAGCACCCACATTTCGCCAGTTTATGTTTAGGTCCCAATGTAATAGGTGGCGAGCCTATTGCCATTAACCGGGCACTTATAAACCTGCGATAAATACACACAAAACTTCGAAAAGCATCGTAAAGTCATTGGTGTGTGCCATGGTAAAACCTGGGATCGAACCCGAGACCTCGTCTCAGTAGTCAATAACCCATACCACTAAGCTGCCGCGGTTGTGTACAGGTACATATAATTAGTAGATATACAAGAATTTCACAATTCTCTCTACAATTTCGCCTTACACACATCAAAATAACTTTCTCATACAAACTTCAATTACAACCAGTCATATTTAATTTTCCATTCATACAAAAGACATGTAATTAAGCGCCATTCATTGCGCACGCGACGGCGCTGACTGCGCAAATGTGCGCGCGCGCATATAATAATAATTAGACACAACATTCATTCACGTCCCTTTGTATCTATTATATCTTTTGATAATGATAAATATCTATTATTAATATAGTGACTATGTAAGATGAGTTCTTTTTGCTTTGTACATGTTTCGAACTTAACAAGTTGTACCCGTGACTCTGTATAAGTTATAGGAAAATTTCAATTTTCTGATGCTCTAGACGTGACTCAGTGGCTAGCTAGCTAGCAGGTTAAAGTCTCGTCTGACCGTTCGCTTTTTTCAATCTAAATTGATTTTTGAATATGTTATTCGATTTTTATACTCTCGAAAAATGACCACTGTATAATAATATAATGAACTGCTAAAGTAAAATATTATTACCACAAATAATTTTATAGATATTTGATTTCGAAAGTTCAATTTCTCGCGCCGCGGACCGCCCGGCCCGGAAACGCTCCATACTAAATCGTACTTGCGAGTGACGTCACACGCCAGCCGCGCGTTGTGCAAATGTATGGAGTGCAAGAGAACATTGCATTAACTCTATCTACGTTGCGTTTACACGTATATAGGTCATAATTAAATAATTTAAAATTTTATTTACGTGAGCCGCGTGGTTTCCGGCATCTCTTCACATGCGGTGTCGTACAAGGCAACTGAGGGATAGAGCTGTTTTACATAAGACAGATATATACAGCCTGGACTCAGCCTCAGACGCATGACTCGAGTCAACAATAATAGTGCCCGGAAAACGGCAATAGGCTCACCCCCTTTTACGTGGGACCAAATACAATGATTGGTGAAATGTGGGTGTTAATTCTCGCGTGTTAATGATTGAGTCTCGCGTCATACGCGGTGTTGACAGGTGCGCTTGCATCGCGCCGTATTTTGTTCGTTCGTTGATGGTGAATAGTTTTCTTTGAAATGTCATAGTTTCGGTTTAGTTAGGCACACTCAATCTGTGGAATGACCTCCCTGCTGCGATTTTCCCAAGCACCTACAATATGGGGTTCTTCAAGACGGGCATCAAAAGGTTTCTTAATGGTCGGCAGCGCGAGTGTGACGCCCCTGGTGTTGCATACGTCCATAGGCCACGGTAACCTCTTCCCATCAGGTGGGTCGTGTGCTTGTCTGCCACCTAAGTAGTATAAAAAACATCTTATTTTGCAAGACATATTTTTCAGCATATTCTGACATAGGTATTAAGCAGTACGGGGAAGAATCAAACTGTCAAATAACCCATTATCATTATCAGCCATTGCATACAGCATTATTATTTTTATAAAAATGTTGTATGCAATGGCCGATTTTGATAGACATCATAGCAACTCTAAGACCGGTTTCACACGGGTATAAATTCATTATATTCACCTTGAAGGTATAGGATAGGTAGAGGTGATTTTTTATTCACATTTTTCATCGGTTTTTTTTTCATGTAACCGTTTACGCGAAGGAATAACCCTTTGAGCCCGTATGTTATAGTCTTCAAAATATGTATGAAAAATTGCCGGATTTGTTAACATTTATTATCAACGCTCTGCTCCCTTAAGTAGTAGCGTGATGATATATAGCCTAAAACCTTCCTCGATAAATGAACTACCCAACACTGAAAGAATCATTCAAATCAGACCAGTAGTTCCAGAGATTAGCGCGTTCAAACAAACAAACAAACAAACAAACTCTGCAGCTTTATAATATTATAGTATAGATTGTAAAATAACTGATTATAAGGGAATAATATATTTCAGGAAAATTGTTCCTTCCTTCTTCCCTCCCTCAAAAATTACTCTATGTGTAATGCGAGAGTAAACAAAATAGTAATAAGAAAAACATTAACTGCAGGTTCTTTTTTATAGGACACGTCAATTATACTTCGCCTTGCCTGATGGTAAGCTGAAGGCAAAGTCTCAGAAAAGAGGTTGATTTATGTGTAAAAACCGATAGATAAAAAAAAATTGTTATTAATACTCAAACATACAAAGTAATTTACATTTCTTATTGTTTAAAATAAGAAATATAAATTATTTTGTTCGGTAACTATTTTTTTACAGGTATTTAAATAATTTCAGTTAGGAGGTAGGACACGACGGTATTCCCGTCCGAATTGAGCAGTTCGACTGGGGAAGTACCTCCACCCTACAGAATACCACGGCTATAATAACCTCGTGTTGTGGTCCCGGCGGTGAGTAGGGTAGCCAGAGCTCACTGGAGAGTTTTTGTGCTGTCAGTGGGAAGACCAGTCTTGTCCTAATTTTGTGTTCTGCACTGAAGGCACAGAAAATCTCTGTTCTTACAGGGTTGGTAGCACGGATGTGACTCAACTGGTGTTACATACGTTCATAGGTCACGGTAACCACTTTCCATCACGTGGGCCGTGTGCTTGTCTGCCACCTAAGTTGTATAAAAAAAAAGCTCACTACATATTTCAGTAGCATTTTCGCTACTGAACTATATAATGGGCTATATTAAAATATTTTAAAGTTTAAAATCTGTGCCATCATCATCTACTACTATCGCAGACTATTAGTATGTATATACTCTATAGACAGGGTCTACAGATTATACCTACTTGTCGGTGACGAGAACTCATTACACTTCCCTCCAAAAAACACGCCCCTATAAAGATTTCACTTCAAAAAACAACTAAGTAAAACTTACTATTTTCACAATTCTCTCCAACAAGTTTACACTTTCATGTGTTTGTAATTCATTAATTTCACTTCAACCTTTTCAAATAAACACTAACTGTCCAAACTCTGCATTTATTTAAACACGTTTCATTTTCAATCTTTATATTGTTGGCAAGACCTCAGTAACCTCCAAAGAGCTACATACAATGCGGCTAAACAAAGAAATGTATGATTTAATACTGGAGATATTTGCGCCGGAGTTCCTTTGTCAAGCTGATAAGAGATAGTCAATATTTGTGGTGACATTCTTGCAATTCATAAATACGCGGAGATTGAATATGTCACAATCACAATTACCTAATTCTGTCGAAGTTAATTTTAGCGTACATTACATAAATAAGGGTTTGCCACTATTTTTGACGTAATATACGATTTAAATTTGGAATCAAGATATATTTGAAAAAAAAAAAGTAATCCCCGGCGGGAAATCATCTGATACTTTAGTTTTACATAATTGAATTTAAAAATCGAATGATTTTCTTTTTATATTCAATTAAAAAAACTATTGGTTATAGAATTCTCTTTTTTATTCAAAGGTGGTTAGAAATGGGATATAATATTAGAACACCACGGTAGCCTAGTGGTATGGGTAATGGACAAATGAGATGAGGTCTCGGGTTCGATCCCAGGTTTTACCATGGCACACACCAATGACTTTTCGATGCTTTTCGAAGTTATGTGTGTATTTATTTCAGGTTTATAAGTGCCCAGTTAATGGCAATAGGCTCGCCACCTATTACATTGGGACCTAAACATAAACTGGCGAAATGTGGATGCTAGCACCTCTGCCTACCCCTTCGGGGATATAGGCGTGAGTTTATGTTATGTTATGTCATTTATGAAACAGGAAACCTTATTTAAAGAAAACACATATACATACATATAATCACTCCTTTATCCCCGGAGGGTTAAGCAGAGGTGAATGAGTAACACCCACATTTCACCAATCATTGAATTCGGTCCCACCTAATAAGGGTTGAGCCTATTGACGTCTTCCGGGCACTATTGTTGAATCAAACCTTTTATTTGAGGCTGAGTCTGGGCTGCATATATCTGATGTTAACCAGCCCTATCCCTTAGTCGCCTTGTACGACACCGCATGGGAAGAGATGGGGTGGTCCAAATTCTACTCTGCTGGGAACCATGCGGTTATTGTGTAAAGAAAAACCATTTTAAAACGGTAATCTATATTAGGCATCGACACCTTAGTGCCATAAAACTATTGACAGTAAATATTATTCCAAGTTCACACATCAGTATGGCAACTATATAAAATAACTGAACAATAAACATATTACCTATTATGTGAGTGCAAATAAGATTTTAGCCAAACAAGTGAGGTGAACTAACCAGTTATCAGTCATTATAACCGAAGAGAATTTATTAGTTAATTAAAATCGACAATTATGTAGTTATTGAAATAAATTTATGGTAATTGGTAGCTGAAAGGTGATTGGTAAAAGTGCTGCGTGATTTTTGAACGGTTTAATTAAATGTGAAGAAATGTTTTGTTTCCTTTTATATTTCTTTGGAATTAAGAAAGTGATTGACAAGGCGCCTTGTGGGTTTCGTACAAAAACATGATAAAATAAATAAATAAATAAATATTTCACGACATTCTACACAACGCTATCTAGACCCATGGTAAGCATAGCTTAACTAGCTTGTGTTATGGCATCTAGAATGCGAATAAACATACTTAGATACTTTTTTTTTGTAAATACATACATATTATACATAGTAAGTACACACCCAGACCAATGCAAAAATATACATATTCATGCATACAAATATTTGCACTGAGCGGGAATCGAACCCGCACCTCCTGCATAGCAGTCGAAAGCTGATAACGGTTGCATATATTGGTTTAATAGCGTGTGTAGATTTATGTAAATATAAACGGATCGCTTACTTTTTAGGAGGTAATAATGCTCTGAATCGGTGTCATCCTTTGTGGCGTGGTGGTATTGAACATGGATGCTACGCAGGAGATACGGGTTCTATCACCGCGCAGTGCAAATATTTGTATGCGTGAATATGAGTATTTCCATTAGTCTGGATGCGAGGAGAGCTCGTTAAGTCATCGTTCTCGGTAGCCATACAAACATCTATGGCACACACACACAATCGTCACAATTTAATCAGCTCCAATAAGAAAAAATCATAATAGGTATATTTTTGAGATCGTACAGTCATCATCATTCGTCAAATCAAAGTCGTCATTTCCCAACGTGAATAGCATAACCAGAGAAGTTTTCCCAACCATTCAATATCAAGGTGAATTAAAAATATGCTGCTTATCGTACCACTTCATAGAGTGCCTGCGATTTAGCTTCATATTTTACTTTCTATGTTCTTCTTTGAGCCCAATTATATACATCAATGTTTAAGCCACTCTTTTTTCCCTACAGTATGCAGATAACTCTGCCGTATTGTATATCTAGTAAGTCATATATGTTTGTTCGCTACCTAATTTACTAAAGTTATAAAAAAATCAAAGCAGGACCGATAACTATGTATCTTACCTCGCTTGAGGCTGTGTGAAATACCGCGAATTCCATACAAGTAAAACGTATCTACCAAAATAAATATTTATCTGTGCAAATCGTTATTTTCCGTCTTGTGTGGGTGTCTGAAAGGTTAACAAATATCTCATCGTGTATATGATTGTCAAGTGTTAAGGGCTTGGTCACACAATTTTCTTTTATCTTTATTTCATCAATACTAATAGCCTATATTTACTATGTCATAGTACCTATATGATATTTCGGCATTATTGCAAGTGCCATGACCACTGATGCAGTTTATCTAGTAGGTACCTATACCAAGAGGGGGTGACGGATGGAGCCGCCTGTCATCCTAGCAGAAGCAGGCAGCGGTGGCGGCGGGCATTGCGTTGGGGACGAGTTGGGGATCCTGTGGTCCCCGCACCCGAGGAGGGCCAGATCGAGAGAGATGGCCCTGGGTCAGCCGGGGTGCAAGGGATATGCCTGTCAATCTCACCTTCGGCAACCGACAATCACCCACAGGCGCCGTGCGTTTTAGTCGGTTCGAGTCCAACATAACCTCTAAGAAACCAATGCCGTACACTATTCAAGCGTTGTGGTGGTATAAAGAAATACGCTTGTTGCCGTCACCTAGTGGGCTGCTGCCGCCCCCTTCTGCGAGAAAGTAATGCTCGTGAGAGAGGGAGCGGGATCGGAGAAGACTCGCTAACTGCAAAGTCCGCGACGAGCGGAGGATATTCGGGCGTCGGAGGTCACAGAGCCGTCCCCCATGAGCGCGGGCCTGGTAGTGTCAAGTGGAGCCGTCACGCTAGCAGAAGCAGGCCGAGATGCGCCTTTTTTTTATATACAACTTAGGTGGCAGATAAGCACACGGCCCACCTGATGGAAAGTGGTTACCATGACATATGAACGTGTGTAACACCAGTGGAGTCACATTCGTGCTGCCGACCTTGTAAGAACAGAGATTTTGTGCCGTCAGTGTAGAGGACAAAGCAGGACAAGCCTTTGGTCGTCCCACTGACAGCACAAAAACTCTCCAGTGAGCTCTGGCTATCCTACTCACCGCCGGGAACACAACACGAAGTTATTATAACCGCGATATTCTGTAGGGCGGAGGTACTTCCCCAGTCGGCCTGCTCAATTGGGCGGAAATACCGCCGTGTCCTACCTCCTCATTAGTTTGTCACCTGAAGAGGTCAGTTAGACCCTGGGTTGCGAGGAATATGCCTCTGGTAACTTCACCTCCGCCTATGATCCTAACCACCCCTCCGGCTCCGGGAAGGGAGGTTTCCGTAGGAATTTTTCGCACATTAAAGTTATAAAGAAATTTACAAACAAAAAGAACTCTGAAAGCATTACATTCTTTTTTAGGCAGTCATGTAAAAAGTAAACCTTATCAGTCTATAAATAATTTGACGTCTATTTCATTCATCATTCGACATTCACTTATTTTACCGTAACTAACAATATGCGTGATGTTTATCTTAAATGGTCATAATAGCTTAATAATTTATTCTACGAACAGTTAGCAAAAAAGTGTCCTCCATACTTAGGAACGAGTATTGGTAATGAGCTTTTTTCGTTCACCTTACCCTACATTGTATTGTGATAAGAATGCAGACTTAGATCTATTGAAGTGTCCTAAAAATCTGATGAAACACTTTTTATACTTTTTTTTTTACTTGCGCAAAATCCCCACGGATACCTCCCGACCGAAGCCGGTGGAGGAGGTTATGTCGGATTCGAACCGACTAAAACGCACGCCGCCAGCGGGTCGTTTTAGTTGCCGTAGGTGAGGTTGACAGGCATACCCCTCGCACCCCGGCCGACCCAGGGCCATCTCTCACGACCTGGCCCTCTTCTCAGGTGTGGGGACTACAGAGTCCCCAACTCGTCCCCGGAAACGGGGAGGCGCGTCAGGTGCACCAACACCGCGGCCTGCTTCTGCCAGGGTGACAGGCGGCTCCGCATTGGATGGATAAGCATTATGGATAAGTAGATTTATGGAGAGTTAATGGCGAAGAATGGATAACATGGCATTTTGAAAACTATGTTACATATAAAAAGGCTCAAATTTATTGTCACCATCATAATTTTAGAACCTGGGGTCCGCTCTCCAACACCTCTTTTCCTTGATTTAGTTAATCTTAGATCGCCTCCTTATTATTTATTTATTTATTTATTCTTAAGCTAGTTACCTGCAGACGGTCTTGCTAAATGAATGATGAAGACAAGGAAGGCTGACCACAAGTGATGGGACAAGGTCTAGTGCGAAGAAAAAAAAAGAACCCCGATAGGTATGTCTGCGCAAAAGCCTCTTCCGTCAATCAGCAACTGTACCTTGCTGGAGAGGTTGGCTTGGACCCTAAAGATTTTATTGGTGCTCCATAAACCCATAACATTCCTCATCAATATCAATTACACTGCTATGGTGATCATGATAATCACAGAACAGAAAATTCTCTGTTCCGTGATGATAATGATTCTTTGTCTTAAAAGGTGACATGTGGAACATTCTTAGTTTTAAATTAAGAACATATAGGCGCATTGACTGATAAAGAATAGATTAGATTCAGCTATCACTTTATACTATCTTGACAAATTTCAAATCTGAAATGATAATCTTTACGAACTAGACTTCTTACGTCTACTGTTTAAGTAAACATCGTATTGCTCCTAGAAAAAGACTGCTGGCATTTCCGTCCAATTGAGCAGTCCGACTGAGGAAGTACCTCCGCCCATAGAATATAGCGGCCATAATAACTTCGTGTTGTGTTCCCAGCGGTGAGTACAGAGCTCACTGGATAGTTTGTGCTGTCAGTGGGAAGACTATAGGCTTACCCTGCTTTATCTTCTACACTGTCGGCACAAAGACTCTGTGCTTACAGGGTCAGCAGCGTGAGTGTGACTCCTCTGGTGTTACACACGTCCATAGGCCACGGTAACCACTTTTCATCAGGTGGGCCGTAAGCTCGTCTGCCACCTAAGTGGTATTAAAAAAAGTCCTGAATTTTGACTTTTTCCAACGACGTTTCTGCGAACGACTGCCTTCTCACCTCTTAACCCGAGAAGAAAGCCTGCAGCAGAGCCTCATCGATCATCCAACTGGCGTATCGGATGGTAGGTGTGGCTGGTTTGACCCCCAAATGTCTCAGTAGATCCCATGACCATGCAGACCTATATAGATACTATCAAGTATATTTCTAAATTGTAAAAGAAGTTATCAAACTAAACTAAAATAATTTAACGAAATTCGATCATATATTTTCACGCGCACGTTCACTTTTTTACAAGCTAAGCCAAAGGCTAGAGAGGCCCATAGGCATGGGGCTACACTGAATGAGATGAAAAACATGACACACATACCTAAATATGGGTCATGTCGGCATAAGTATCATGTCTTTTGTGACGTCATACGAGTTGAATTTACCGCCAAAAAATAAAAGGTAGCCGAAAGTGTCGGGAAAAATGTAAATACAGAATTATCGAGCAATAAGTCGCGATAAAATGCGATTAAAGTATTTTTATTGCGATGTTTGAATATTTGCGCAAACTTCCGCAAGTAATAACTCTTTGCCGGACATCGTTTTAACTCGTCTAGATAAGTATTAAGGATTCGAATAATTTAGTAGAATTGTTGAAGGAGCTGAACCAAATCGAAAGTACTAACTTTACCCAAATTAATAAAAAGCGACTCCTTTCCTTTCACCGGCCAACCAATGATTACCCGTGCACAGGTTTTTACCAACATTCATGGTGCACCTGCTAAACAACTGATGAGACTCTTTCGTATCCTTTTCTTTACAACTGGGAAATCTATATGAGGATAATGACAGCTGGAAGGGGTTGAGACAGATCATGGTTCATAACCTCCTTGATTTTATAAAACATGATTATAAAATATGGTTATTTTCTTGCCGATCGCCTGATACTGTTCCTAAATACTAATCACTGTTCGAGTGCCTCCTTTTGCCGACCACGCTGAGTACTATTTTATGCAAATACCTACATAATGCAGCGCATATCATACCTATATATTTTTCACGAAATTCGCAGAATATTATTTGTACGAAACAAACGACCGCATCCGAGCAGCGGACGACTTTGAAATTGGATATCGATATAAATTTAAAACCGCTTTATAACTTATTTTTGGATAGATAACGTTTGTAAGAGATTATTGACTATTCTAGTTTTAAAATCAGCTTCCTGTATAAAACGTATGACAAATTGCTCACGAAAGAATAGGTACAAAATAAAAACTATTACTTAAATATTTTATTATTTGGTCTTATAGTACAGTTGTGACAGATGCCTGATTAAGGTCATTGTCACCTAATATTAAAAATAGATGATCTATTTAAGTAGACCACAGATTTAGAATAGGCTAGATACAACAAGTCACGTCAAGAAGTAAGTCTCGTCGTAGAATATGGCAAGCGTGCCAATGATCTTACTACCAGGGATGCCCAACAGCGTGCAAAATGTGCGAGTAAAACCAGAAAAGTGACTTAGGACTCTTGATGTAAATTACAATATTAGTAGGAAAAGAGATTGGAAGAAAACCTAACTTAGGGTCTAATTTAGTAACACTACTTTTTTTTAATGGTTAACCTTTGAGGATGCCGTAAGGCGAAACTGTTCAGGTCTAACATATATTAAAAGTAATGTGGAAAAGTACAAGTGAGTTATCAATATAATGCTACGTTTTCAAAATGCGTGATATCGGTTTGATTAAGGAGAAGAATGAAAATAGAATATTGTGAGAATATAATAAGAATTTTTAGATATCATACATACATACATAAATACATACATATAATCACGCCTTTATCACCGGAGGGTTAGGCGGAGGTGAATTGTGAATGAAATCTGTCTCAACCCATATTTCACCAATCATTGAATTCGGTCCCACGTAATAGGCGGTGAGCCTATTGCCGTCTCCCGGACACTATTGTTGACTCAAGTCTTGGATCTGAGGCTGAGTCTGGGCTGTATATATCTGTCTGATGTTAAACAGCCCTATACCTTAGTCGCCTTGTACGACACCGCATGGGAGGAGATGGGGTGGTCCAAATTCTACTCTGCCGGGAACCACGCGTCAAATCATATAACCATAATTTTACTAAATCGAGCTTCAGGGCCCTTATTAGGCTTGACCAACCGTACACGTAACTAAGTCCACTCTTGGTTTATTTTACGCCAGTTCTATCAATTGTAAGTCACCGTTCACTCACGTTACCACTGACATTGAAACTGTCATTGTCAAGTAGAATAATGCACCAGGTAGGAATTTTTCATACGATTTAATCAACATACGGTATCTAGTCTACTTTAATTCTGTGGTTCACACAATTGGACAGGTTATCAGCGTTCAGCTACTTGTAGGTAAAATAGATGATAAACTTGATAAAAATTTAATCCAGTTTATGGCTTTAATTAATAGTAATAGGTTTCGGTACCATTTATATTTAAACAGCTTCCATAAAACATAGAAATAAATGCCGAAGTCAAATAAATATTGAGTTAAACAGTCATTATGAATAAATAGTAAAAAAAAATTGAATATTTAATCAGTGCGCATAGATTTTGTTATGTTATTGCTTTAGTTGGATGTGGAATTTAAAATATTGTAATTTTTATTTTTGTGCTTTTTGTACGTTTTTTTACGTTTTCTAGTGCAAAGTGAAGATATCTAATATACTTTCAATAAAAAATTAAATTCTAAGAAAATAATTGTAATCATATAGAATCCAATAGGAAGTTCTGGTTAGTCAGTGCTTACGAAATGCAATCTCGATCTCGCAGGATCCCGCCAGAGCACTAATCTCGCGAGATTGCATTCCTTATCAGTGCTGTTAATCTGAGTATCATGGTAAATTTAAGATGCTTCAGCATTTTAATTTGCTAATGCTTTTGACAAAAATGTAGTTTCTTACTTTGAAAATTATGAAATTATGTACAATCATTTATACTTACCCAATTAAGAGTAAAATTTGAAGAATCGACTTATAAGAAATTATTTTCAAAACTGACGAAAAACCTATATTAACCCTCATTTCGCGCTATTAGGAATATTCTCGTAATTAAATACTTACCTACTTACTTTCACTTACTTGTTTAGTACTTTTCTAGCGAGAATGTTATCTTCTTAAAATAAATGTGACTTCTAGCATTTATGGTAAGAGGTTACCGTTAACCACTTACCCAAAAGGGTTGTTTGCTACCTCAAAAAGCTTTGTCAATAAATACCACTTATTTCTATGAGTCATCTAAAAAATTATATCCGTTTACCTAATTTGTAAATCTGTTGATACCATAATTAACATATAGGACATTAAAATTAGAGTTTTATGGATACGAAACCGTATTGTGACATTTTTTACAACGTGAATTGTTAAAAACTCATAAATAACATCATAATTTAATATAAACGTCGAGTTAATTAGCCACGGCTACCAGATTCGGCTGTAAAAAACTTTAATTCCAAGTCTCTTGTAATGAATCGATTAAAAAGAAATGTCAGTATAATACCTCAATCGCTACTGGCCTTTAATTGTAGTTTACATGTTCCCATTTTTTTAAACTTTCACTCAATCGTACTTTTAGGGTTCCGCCGGGAATTCAAAGATGTTTTAAACCTTTCACCGCGGTAGCCTAGTGGTATGGGTAATGGACAGATGAGACGAGGTCTCGGGTTCGATCCCAGGTTTTACCATGGCACACACCAATGACTTTTCGATGCTTTTCGAAGTTATGTGTGTATTTATCGCAGGTTTATAAGTGCCCGGTTAATGGCAATAGGCTCGCCACCTATTACATTGGGACCTAAACATAAACTGGCGAAATGTGGGTGCTAGCACCTCTGTCTGCCCCTGCGGCGAGATAGGCGTGGGTTTATGTTATGTATGTTTAAACCTTAGGTTTTATATTGGGATGAAATAGTATGGAAAAATAATTAAGACTATTTTAATAACGTTTATTTTTATAATACTAGGTGGCAGATAAGCACACGGCCCGCCTAATGTAAAGTGTATACCGTGACCTATGAACGGGTGTAAGAACAGAGATTTTCTGTGCCTTCAGTGCAGAACACAAAATCAGGACAAGCGTTTGGTCATCCCTCTGACAGCACAAAAACTCTCCAATGAGCTCTGGCTACCTTACTCACCGCCGGGAACACAACACGAGGTTATTATAGCCGTGGTAGTCTGGAGGGTGGAGGTACTTCCCCAGTCAGATTGCTCAATTGGGATGGATTTTGAGTGTTTGACCATAGTAACTGTAGGACCATGGTAAGACCTTAGTAAGATCATGGTTAGACTATGGCATAACCATAGTACGACCTGGTAAGACCGTTGTATGACAATGGTATAACCATGGTAAGACCCCACAAAGATATTTGAGGTCTACGCTAACCTCGCTAGTCGGTATACCTGTTGATTAATGAATGAGAGTCTGGCATAAGTTTTTCTCTCAGGACAAGGGCTAAGACAGCAGTTTTATCCCGTAAAAATCAAGATAAGCTGAGACAAGATTAAGAGAGGATCTTACAGACAGGCAAAAGTTATTGGTATTTATTTATTATATGCTACAGAACTCTTACAATAAACAAAGCCATTTCGTCCTTTACCTTTTATTCAAGACATCAATCGCGAGACTGGTTATTAAAGTGTTAAGTAACAAGGAAAATGCAGGGCTTCATTGTGAATTGTAGCTATTGAATAAAATACCAATCTTTCTTCCTCCTGACGTAAGGAGGTGGACAGGCTTGTGTTTTTGTGTAATTAATCTTAATTTTCACATAATGAAAGGTTGATCACATGTTGAGGCGGAACATATGTTAAGATTTTAAATTCACATCAGCGGAATACTGTAAATACTGTACTGTATTTGGAAGTGGTGTCACCACTGCCATAGATGCCCAAGATCGAGTGGGAAAGGAAAAGCAGAAAATCGGACTCCAGTTTTCGAGGTGAAAGTCTCAGTTGCAATTGGGACACAATAATGGAATGGAAAAAGAACACAAATAAACTTGGGATAAGGGCAGGAGGATGATGATGTTACTTCTGTTAAGCAAACATTTTACTGACTTTAAGGAGTTTGACTTAGCATTTCTTTCTATGGATTCCTTAAGAATCGTGTAGATTCACAAACTGAGGGTGCGTAGTTCCTCTTATTTGTTACCGTGAATTATCGCAATTTAACCATTTATTCAATATGACATGACATCTAATAAACAACGATGGTTACCTCAGGTCTAGCAGCAGACTCAATTTAGCACTGTTGCGTCAGTGCTAAATTGAGTCTAACGTTAGCAAAATTAGCGTAATCGGAGGGTCTAGCAAGAATACTAGTAGGTACCTAAGGTATGAAAACTTAAAGAAACACCAAAAATCTTCCATTGCAAGCTTAATTTTGCATTAAATCAAAATTGTTTAGGGGCAAAAAGCAATGTTGCAACAAAGACATTAGGTACATAATCGTTTACTCCCTTACTCCATTACTTATCTATATCTATATCTTTCATTATTCATAGCGAAATAAATCCGTATTGGCATCTACTTTTAACGCGTTCAACCGTACCAACTCCATTTCGCAATATTAATACAGATCAGTGAATTGAACTAAACGTATTGTCTCCCAATTTATACTGTACTAAAAGCCAAACCTTGCTTTAACTCAGATGATATCGAAACCAGTTTTCAACAAAGCCCCATACAGCGTACCATTTAGTTTCAATTCACCGTTACCTTATAATAACTCATTTACTTTTTTTATTATGACGTCAACTACCATACTTCTATCATGTATTTGATTTAGATTTGTCTTAATTTATTTCTTTCCATGTGAAGTTTTTTTAACGTGTGTGGAGAGCTAATTGCTTACAGTACGGTTTTTGTTTTGATCGAATCTCTTTGGTGGTCTCAAACGAGTTGCCAAGTCATAATTAAGGCGGTAAATGTTAGTTAACTTATTATAATAATAATCTTTAAATTAACATGTTAGTTTAAAATGAATTTACTATTTAATTAAGTGTTCAATTACTCCGTTTGGGTGCATATTGTAATTAAGCTTATTTGATTTAGCCAGTTGGTTTTAAGCATAATTAAAGAAAAACCAAGACACAATATTAAGCCTTGAAGAACTCCTATCGGTAGAATTTTAAAAGCGTATTTGAGATTTCGAATGCTACTACTAGATAGTTACATCATAATTTCAAAAAGTCAATTTCATCAATTATATTGATACATTGTAATATAGAGATTAATAAGTGTGTTAATCCAGAAAAAAACGTTCAGTGTGTATCTCAATTACAAACCTTTGTAATTTCAATAAACAGATTTCTTCATCCCCACACATTGCGACCTGAGACGGTGCGCACTGTGCGGTATGAAAGAAACTTCATCCCACGCACACTCAAGCTGTGGAATGACCTCCCTGCTGCGGTTTTCCCAAGCGCCTACAATATGGGGTTCTTCAAGAGGGGCATCAGAAGGTTTCTTCATGGTCGGCAGCGCGAGTGTGACACCCCTGGTGTTGCATACGTCCATAGGCCACGGTAACCGCTTCCCAACAGGTGGTCCGTGTGCTTGTCTGCCAACTAAGTGGTGTAAAAAAAAGCAAAAAACGATTCATCATCATCATGCCTCTTTTACCTCTTTTCTTTTCCCATCTTTTTCGTGGATGTTAAGCGTTCATAGGCCACAATAATTACCAAGACAGTTAAAAAGTTACGTTTAAATAGTTTTATCGTTTCAAATCTTTATCGATTTCCTGCTGTTCTTGTTAGAAGTTCTTAGAACTTCATCCGCAGTTTTGATGTCTCACTTTCCTTCTAGGCTAGCTGTCAAACCGCATGCACGGAGGACATAATGTGATTTAGTCCACCATATATCTTAATCACAATTTATTATTGAGTTTATGATATGCATATACAGTTATTTTAGTATTTTTTTATTCAATTTAGGTGGCAAACATGCACACGGCCCACCTTTCCATCAGGTGGGCCGTGTGCATGTTGGTGTTGGTTGGTGTTGGTGGTTACCGTGACCTGTGAACGTGTAAAACACTAGGGATGTGCCGCCACCCGTGATGTATTACTTATTAAAAAGAATAGTTGAAATTAATCTAGATTTAAAAATATTTTTTAGTTTTTCGAGAGCGGCGTCCTCATTTAGATACAGATTTTAAGAGGTTAAGTGGGCCCCGAAGAGGGCCGTCTCATAAGATACGGTCCTGGGCCGGCCGGGGTGCGAAGGATATGTCTCAGATAGTCTCACCTCCGGCAACCTGCAGTCCAGACAGACGGCCTGCGTTTTAGTCGATTCAAGTTTGACATAACCTCCCCCACCGGCGTCGGTGGTGGGGGTATCCATAGGGGTTTTGCGCACATTAAAAAAGAAGATGTTAAGTGGGCTTTTATGTTATATTCTTACTGGTCTGTTAGAAGTATGACTCGGAAAAAAAGTGAACGCTGAGAGTGAAATTACTTTATTTTTCGGTGATTCTTTTTTATTCGAGCTGTTGTCATCATCATCCTTCTGCCCTTATCCCAAGTTTATTTGGGTTCGGCGCAACAAGTATTCTTTTTCCATTCATCTCTAGTTGCATCTCAACATTCACTCCCTTCTTAACCATATCATCTTTCACATTCACCTCATTTTAGACCTCCCTTGTACCCATCCAGTTCCATAGTTAGTGCTTTCCTTACGACATTACTTTCATCCCAACGTCCTACATGGTCCTAAAGCAGATCAACTTTTTTAAAGTATTTTTAAAGTGATTTTCCTATCTTCTGTCCTTCTCGGCTACAATTTTACGTATAAAGTAAACATTGATAAGTTTAAATATCCATCTAACATAAACTGATGACATAATTCAGTTTATTGAATAAGACACTCTGTACTTTTCCACTGTATTTTATTTTTCATCTGACCGGTTTCGCCTCACGGTATTCTCAAAGGTCTGTATTGGCGGTTATAAAGTTATACCAACATAGTTTCCAACTCCCAAGATACGAGCATCTCTCAGTTTGGGGTTGGTGTGTCCTTAAAATGAGCGAGTTTCACCAGTGGGGCGCCGCGCTCGGGTCGCCCTGGCTGAATTGTCGTACTATATGCAAATACCTAGCTCAATTGCGAGGAGCGCAGGGTTCCTGCTCGGATCGGCCTGGTCGTGGCTGGTGCCATGGGTGAAATTCGATTTTTTTTTTGAAAAATGCTTCTGAACATCTCATACTATTTTATGTATTATTGCTTTGTACCTGTACTTATATGTGAAATAAAATAAATTAAATTAAATTAATAATTATTAATTAAAATTAATTATTAAATTATACCGTTGGCGAAACTGCTCAGGTGAAAAATAATATACAGTAGAAAAGTACAAATTGTCTAATTCCATTTTTGTAGTAGGTTCCACCAAGCGCCGTCAATCAGCAGCATTCAATAAAGCAGTTTGTTTATTTTCTTTCCGCAATAGGATATTAAATGTAGATAAATTCACATTTCCCAACATGTAACAGCTACAAACTCACCAGAAGGTCAACTCTGCTAGTTTTTATGATGGTTAAAATTTAATTTTGTTTCCATCTCATACTAACGAATGTCTAAAAGGATAATTATGTAGTACAATATTTAATGAAAAAAAGATTGACATCGTGTTTGTTTTTATCATTAGATAGATCCAGGCAAAATTAATGAATAGGTACCTACATTTTATTATGAGAATTGACTCTCTTTTCATTGATTTCGTGATCGTGTTTGACATTTAATTTAATTTCTATAGCCAATCGAATCGAATCTTCATAAATTAGCAGAATGAATCCCCAGGTCTATAGATGATCTTAGTTTTATTCCACTAATCCCCACCATGCTAGCAACACTGTAACTAGGCCTCTAGCGAGGTCCCTGAACCCATACTGTTCAATACAATATTTTCGTTATCCGTTTTTTATAGCACTCGTACAGTTATATGGAAGTATATAGTGATGCGTATTCGGATATAGTGATTGAATATAAAACGATTGCAATTAATTGGCGATATTTTTTGATAATAATATTTTGGGACATAATACACATTTTTTTACGAAATTACTCATATTTCCTGTGAATTGCTTGTGTTACGATCCAACGAACGAACGCATCCAAAATAAAAAGCTTGAGATATGGGTTCTAGAATGCGCATAAATATAGGAACTTATTTTTATATTATATATGTATAGATATACTCAACTTGTATGCTATACAAATAGAAATATCATTTATTAAAGCATACAGTGTAGAAATATTTACACTGAACGGGAATCGAACCTCATGCGTAGCAGTAGACCACACACCGTGGTCGTCAACTATTACAACTATAACTTCCATTGTCGGCTAGGCGGGAGCTTGTGGCGGCCCTGGGAGTGAGGGTTCTCACGCTCTCCACCTTGCTCGCGGCGATGGTTCGCTGCGCGGATGCGTGGGCGGCCGGCGCCTCCTTCTGCGAGCAAGTAATGCTCGTGAAGGAGGAGGCGGGGCGGGAGCGGCAGCGGGAGCGACGAAGGATCGCTAGACAAGCTGCCCGCGCACGAAGGCAACTCGGGCGTCGGAGGTCGATGAACGACCTCCGCCCCCCATGAGCGCCGGCCTGGGGGTGACAGGTGAAGCCGCCTGTCACCCTTGCAGAAGCAGGCCGCGGCGGCGGCGCGCGTGGCGCGCCTCCCCGTTTCCGGGGACGAGTTGGGGACTCTGTGGTCCCCACACCCGAGAAGAGGGCCAGATCGTGAGAGATGGCCCTGGGTCGGCCGGGGTGCGAGGGATATGCCTGTCAACCTCACCTTCGGCAACCGAAACGACCCACAGGTGGCGTGCGTTTTAGTCGGTTCGAGTCCGACATAACCTCCTCCACCGGCTCCGGTGGGGAGGTATCCGTGGGGATTTAGCGCACGTAAAAAAAAAAAAAAAAAAAAAAAACTTCCATTGTCGGCTAATACGAACATGCGTGGTGTAAAGCCTAATAATTCGTTAGCCGTAGAATATAATGATGAAAATATTTATGTAATGATGTATGATGGGAACGATCAGGTTCGATTCCCGTTCAGTGTAAATATTTCTACACTGTATGCTTTGATAAATGATATTTCTATTTGTATAAGCATACAAGTTGAGTATATCTTTACAAATATAATAAAAAAAATAAGTTCCTATATTTATACGCATTCTAGAACCCATATCTCGAGTGACAGACGGCCACATCTGTCACTCCCAGACCTGCGAAGTAAACCAGCCCGCTCTTTGTATACTCTCCTCCGTATCCTCCACATCCACATTTCTATGCAGGTATCCACATTTCTTGACCTCTTGTCTTGTATAGTTTCCACTATGTTATCAAAACTGGTAACACAGTGGAAACTGTTGTTCATTGTTATTATTGATGATAAATGATAACACAGTTCAAAAATTATCTTTTGATAAACGTAGGTATATATACCTACGTATATTTGATTATGTATTTATCGGAGATTATAAATTAATTAAGTAATTGTGTCGTTCCTGTTGAAGAAGAATACAATCTTCACCCTCTCTTTCATTATCTTCCCGTGAGTACAAATATATACGATTCGGATAAAATGGCGCACATTGGGACAGGCCTATGTTCAGCAGTGGATTGCGGTGGGCTAATTGATTGAAAGGTTGATATTAGGACTTCATTCCACAGTAAATATGGAGTTCTTTAAAAGGTACCCAGTTGTTGACAATTGTGTCATCCTCCTCAATATGCACAAGAATGTAAAGGCACTCCTTCGGAGACTTGAAGGCTTGAATGTGTCTGTGTTTATTAGTTTTGAAGGTACAAATTAAGTTATACGTTCGACTCCCGGGACAGGAAGGGTTATTATGATTTTTTGTTATAAATGATAGGTCACAAAATATAACCATGGGCTTTTGAATAAAAAATATTAGATTAAAAGTCCGTTTGTGAAATATTTAACTTGAAAATTGTTAGTCCCTGAAAGTATTTTTTTTTAATTTCGGAAACACGATCGAGCTTTTGGGAGTGACTACCGACCTCCTAAACCCGAAAGAATTCTGTGCTAGAGACTCAGATCAACAGATGTTGGCTTGCAAGTTAGCTTGGGCTCCGATTATACTGGCGACAATTTTCTAGTCCCACAAATCTAATGCATAGAAGGCTTTGTGTAGCTGCTAAAAACGATCTCGAAACATAAAAATAACTGTTGTGATAATAACTATGCAAGTTACAAAAGCATTGTTGTACGCAGATAGCTGTCTGGCAGCGCTCAGAGCACGTTCCTAGAACTAAATACGTACAGACATGCAATCGTTTCGGTAATAACGGTAACTACCTCGTTACGAAACGTTGAAATTTGAAAAAAGATATTGCTTTATTTAAATGGTTACAATATCAAATATTTTAAAAAAAGTTTTTATCGATATTGTGGAAGCGATGAAAGGGACAGTGGATAAATATATTATTTTAACTTCATTTCGTTTTCGCTCGGTAAAGATGTGGAATCATTTGGCCGTACATGTGTTATATCTTCTTATAATCTCGTGATTTTTAAGCGGAGCGTAAAAAAACATCAAACCTTTAAGGTTGGGGCCACCATTTTGGTTTTCTCAGCATCTGAAATGTTTGCATTATCATCATGACTTTAGCCTAGCTTCTTACGGCTAGCAGGATATAGTCGATTGACAGGCTATATTATGAAACATATAATCACGCATCAGACAGAGGTGAATTAACACCCACATTTCACCAATCATTGTATTCGGTCCCACGTAATAAGGGGTGAACTTATTGCCGTTTTCCGGACACTATTGTTACCTCGAGCCATGCTACTGAGTAGTCTGGGCTGTATATATCTATCTTTTTTTTTTTATACCACTTAGTTGGCAGACAAGCACACGGCCCTCCTGATGGGAAGCGGTTACCGTGGCCTATGTACGTATGCAACACCAGGGGTGTCACACTCGCGCTGCCGACCATGAAGAAACCTTCTGATGCCCCTCTTGAAGAACCCCATATTGTAGGCGCTTGGGAAAACTGTTCTGATGTATCTGATGTTAAACAGCCCTATACCTTAGTCGCCTTGTACGACACCGCATGGGAAAAAATGGAGTGGTTCAAATTCTACTCATTAATGAAATTTTAACGCATTTAGTATGCCAACTATTTAAATAGATTAAGATATAGAAAAAATTAAATTGGTTCAGGCGGTATTCGAACCCGCGATCTTTCCCTTATCTCTCCGTCTGAACCGTTTAAATTTTTCTATAACTTAATCGATTTGAACAAATTTGACTCTACCGGCAGCCACACGGCCACAGCCAAGAAATGCATGAAACAATCGTACTTACAGACACATCACACGACACGATGAGGCAGAACATGGTAATATGACAATAACATGAGACTTTTATCAATCTGAAAATCCTGGGAACACCATTTTCAGCCTACTTTCACCTGCAACCTTCAAGGGTACCTAAAACGCTTGCAGGTTGCAGGTGAAAGTTAAGTTTGTCCTTGAAGATGTTTTGTGTTTAATATTAATATGTCAAGTGAATCATAATGCTATCTTATAAATCTTGAGATTGTGGTTGTCACAAGATAAGATGATATGTTCATAATCTAAGGGCAATAACCCAGTAACTTAATCACTTTTTTTATACCTGACTAGCTGCCTAGCTGGCGGACAAACACACGGCCCATCTGATGAAAAGTGGGTACCGCCTATGGACATGTGTAACACCAGAGGAGTCACACTCGTGTTCCCAACCCTGTAAGCACAGAGAGTTTCTGTGCAGTCAGTATAGAAGACAAAGCAGGACAAGCCTTTAGTTCTTTCCACTGACAGCATAAACTCTCCAGTGGCTGTGGCTCTGGCTACCCTACATAGCGTGGTCACAAATCGTAAAATAAAAAGTCACAAATTATTATTTTATTTTATTTTTAATTTCTGTAATACTTTTTTGTTGCCTTTGTGTATAATACAAACCATCGTAGTTTTTTATTACCTTTAGATTAAATTATAAGATGTCAAAAGCCTGCACTCAACGCTGACAGCATTAAGCTGAGAGGTGGCCTTTATTTCTACTTGACTTTTGTCACTTATTGCTGTACTGTGTATATTTGTTTTAAGCTAAGTAAAATAAAAATGTTTTCTTTCTTTTCATCTTTTCATCCATTCTTTTTTCTTTTAATCCATGAAGGTACAGGGTATTTAGTAGCAACAAGGATGTTAACATTTTTATCTCTGCTAAGTTGGTAGTTGGCCAGAAGGTGGACCTGGCTTCTAATTCACCTTAGCTTCGGATGCAATCAGGGAAATACGTCTCTATGCTGATGATGTTGTACAATAATGTTAACAGGAATTAACGCGATCATGTTGTAGGTACATGTACAGGTACAGGTTTGCCTGACGTTTCGACCAGGTTACACCGGCCGTGGTCACAGGCAGGTGATGATGTTGTTGAAGTTGGCACTTGCCACATAAACACCTCAACAAAGTCTAGGGAACAAGATGACCCCAATTTTTTTTTTCGTGTAAATCTGGTTTTGCAAATAACTGGCAGCAAATAAATAAAAATAAAATAAAGTAGATTAAAGAGTTGTTCGAAATTTAAAAATAAATTTAAATAAGTGATGATTTTCGAATATGGAGATAAAACTTTTAAAAGTGTTTGATTGTGCAGTTTC
Organism: Eilema griseolum; assembly: GCA_963662185.1. NCBI lineage: Eukaryota > Metazoa > Arthropoda > Insecta > Lepidoptera > Erebidae > Eilema > Eilema griseolum. The sequence continues at coordinate 6,277,902 of OY759250.1, forward strand.
TCTGATGCAAAATAAAAATTATTTTCTTTGATTGTAAATAACGTTTATTATCAATAATACGTCTTTTACGTATGGTTTGTGCATTTTTGTGACTGTAGTCATCATGTCACGTCGTCATTTAAGTCGCGAAGAGATGTTAAGGGCTGTTGGTATGCTGCAAGCTGGACGAACTCAAAGCGACGTAGCGGATGCTGTCAACACCCAACCAAGCGTAATTCGCAGATTATGGGCACGCTACAGGTCTACAGGGGATGTTGCCGAACGTCACAGGAGACGAAATAGGGTTACTACCCCGCGACAAGATCGTTTCTTGCAAAATTCCGCAAGGCGGCAACCCACGATTACTGCTCGTCAGTTGGTCTCAGGCCTCCAGTCTCAGCATCAAGTGGTTATTAGCGATCAAACTGTCAGGAGAAGACTACACGAAGCCAACCTTCATGCTCGCAAACCGCTTAGGGTTCCAGCTCTTCGACGTGGAAATCGAGGTCGTCGCTTATTGTGGGCTAACGCATATTTACAGTGGGCCGACCATCAATGGGCACGGGTTTTGTTTTCCGACGAATCTCGCTTCGGTTTTCATCCGGATTCAAGAAGAGTGCGTATATGGCGAGTTCCTGGACGTCGGAGGCGTCTCCAGAATCTGCAAGAAGTTCATCCTTACCAAGGTGGAACAATCATGGTATGGGCTGGAATTCGCCTTGGTGGAAGGACCGACCTCGTTTGGATACGGGGCAATTTGAATGCAAACCAATACATTCAGGAGGTTATACACCCCATGGTAATCCCTCATCGACAGCAGTTCGGTCAAGATTTTATGTTCATGCAAGATAATGCACGGTCACACGCCACGAGGGTAGTGGTCAATGCGTTAAGCGAGCACAATATTACGACGTTGGAATGGCCTGCTCAGTCTGCCGACCTCAATCCCATAGAGCATGCCTGGGATTTGCTTGGGAGAAGAGCTTTCAGTGATTCTTTGGAAAATCTGAACACTGAAGAACAACTTTTTTTACACCTTCGCAGTGTATCGAGCCATATTCCACAGACGATGATTGACAATCTCATACTAAGTATGCCACGCCGTTGTCGAGCTGTTGCTAATGCTTTAGGAGGTCCTACAGATTATTAAAAACGTTTAAAGTACAGTTAATTACTGTATTTCTTACTACCTCGTTATTTTTGTGCCTAATCATAGAAGGTTGTAATACTCAAAATTGGCATTGTTCAATTCCTTCTTAAAAAAAAAAAAATTGATATGAGAATGTTTTTATTAAAATTAAAATTAAAAGCGGTATAAAAATACCCTTCTATTGATATAAAACACTCACTATTACAAGAAAGGGTTTTTAAATAAAAACTAGAAATGTCCTTGTGCCCTAAACTTTGTTGATGTGTGTATATCCGTCAATTGCTTCTATACTTGCATAGTTGAAGAGCGTCGATAGCATCATTTATCATTGAAATCTGCAGGTTGTAGGTGTTTCTGACCTACCCATGGCGTTTTGTAGAATGGAATGATGGATATGTGGAATTTGACGTATACGTATGCCATGCGCTGACGGCTGTCATATATGTCAAATCATTATATTTACATCATTATATTCTACGGCTAACGAATTGCCACGTATCTAGGGGGCTGGGCCCTTATTAGGCTTTACACCACGCATGTTCGTATTAGCCGACAATGGAAGTTATAGTTGTAATAGTTGACGACCACGGTGTGTGGTCTACTGCTACGCATGAGGTTCGATTCCCGTTCAGTGTAAATATTTCTACACTGTATGCTTTAGTAAATGATATTTCTATTTGTATAGCATACAAGTCGAGTATATCTTTACAAATATATGTAAAAAATAAGTTCCTATATTTATGCGCATTCTAGAACCCATATCTCGAGTGACAGGCGGCCACATCTGTCACTCACAGGCCTGCGAAGGGAAAACCATCATCATACTTCCCACACTCTAGAGTGCCATCTTAAAATCAATGATGGCCTAAGGTCAGCCAGGATGCGAAGGAAATGCCTTATTGGATAACTTTACGGGGTGGTGTCCCTAAAGATTACCACATAAAAAAGGGCCTAACCTTTATATGGGGTACCACCAGGACCTTTGGGTTCAAACCAACCACACCTGCATAGACACCTGGTGATTGACGGCTCTTGTAGGCTTCCTTTCGCGGTTGGGACGCCAGACGGCTTAAGGTTAGCTTAAGCCCTGAACCATTTCCTGTTTAGTGACCTCTGGATACCCTATTCACCGCTAGGAACACAACACGAGGTTATAATGGCCGCGGTATTCTGTAGGACGGAAGTACTTCTCCAGTCGGACTGCTCAATGGGGACGAGAATACCGTCGCGTCCTACCTCTTTGTGTAAGTAAACCTACTTATCTAATCTATTAATAAATAACTTTATTTATGAATGAAAGTAAAAAATTGTCTATCGCCAGTACCAACATAATAAACACTGCAAGCATTTATTTCACTCGTAACTCGCAATTAATGTTCTTTATGGTGTAATGACCTCGCAAACCTCTTTACTCTATGACTGATGTCATTATGCACACGGCTTTGCTTGCCAGTTTATTAAATGATTCAAATGGATTTGATCTTTGATTTTGTAAACATGACATTGAGATTATGTTCAATCAAAAATTTAAGTGTAGATAGTTTTAATAATATCCGTGATGAAAGGTTGGGTGGATAATGATGTAGTTCAAAGAATCATCTACTAGACAAGATATAAACTAGTCTAATACCACACTGGCCACCAACTAGGTAACAGGAGGTCAGATGGCAGTAGCTTCTAATATAGCCGAAAATGCCTACCAAACCGAAAAAAAGGCGTTCAAGTGCGAGTCGGATTCGTGTACTAAGGGTTCCATAAATTAATCTGCATAAACCGTAATATATTATGATTAGGTTGACTTAGAAGCACACTCGCCACCTATTACATTTGGACCTAAACATAAACTGGCGAAATGTGGGGGCTAGCACCTCTGCCTACCCCTTCGGGGATATAGACTTGAGTTTATGTTATGTTATGACTTAGAAGTTCGATTTTTAAATCCTTTTTAAATAAAAAAACGGCACAATCCTTTTTTTTATACTACTTAACGTGGTAGACAAGCACACGGCCCGCCTGATGTAAAGTGGTTACCGTGGCATAATATATGGACGTGTGTAACAACAGAGGATCCACACTCGCGCTGCCGACCCTGTAAGCATAGAGTTTCTGTGCCGTCATTGTAGAAGACAAAGCAGGGCGAGCCTTTAGTCTTCCCACTGACAGAACAAACTCTACAGTGAGCTCTGGCTACCCTACTCGCCGTCGGGAACACAACACGAAGTTATTATGGCCGCGGTATTCTGTAGGGCGGAGGTACTTCCCCAGCCGAACTGCCCAATTGGACGGAATGAATGATAGCTTCACGCATTCCGGAGAAAAAGTCTTATCTGTCTTAACAGACAGACGGACAACTTAGTAATCCTATAAGGGCTCCTTTTTTCCTTTTGAGGTACGGAACCCTAAAATTGTGATGACAGAGAAAAAATAAAAGTATCACCACCCCATCTCTTCTGAAGAGTGCCTTAGAGACGACTAGCGGAAAAATACGCAGACGATATCACTGAGAGAGAAGGAAAAAAATAAAACCCTATACCAACCCGTCCGGCCAGCGTGGAAACAGTACCAGATGCCCTCTTATTATTAGGAGAGGCCTATTTCCAGCAGTGAACTGCAACTGCAGTAAGCTTGATTGATAGCCGTAAAACCAAGTCACATCAGATTCATACGGATCACGGTCTCACAGGTGAAGGCCTCGGATGTGGCCGAGACTAACGCGTTGATGATGATGATGATGAGTCTACATAATGTCATCATCTTACTTAACATTGTTCCCGGTTGTATCCGAAGTTTTCATTTCCAAGTCCTTGATTTGCTTATTCTCATTTATTTGGATTATACGATAATTATTAGCTAACGACTCTGCCGTCTGACCTGTCAACCCGGAGAGGAAAGCCTGCGCCAAAGAAAAGTGTCTGTTTGTAATAATACTGATAATATATGTTTGGGATCAAAACATATCCCTGGTGAAATTTTACAAAACGTAGAGTCAACATCAAAAGTAGATGATTCAATTCAGATTTAAAAAAATAGTTTTTGTACAATGTAGATAATTTGTATGTCCTAAAGAAAATGCTATTTAAGTAGGTACCTACCTGTTTAGTGGGCTCTATTTAATATTTTAAAACTTTTTTTTTATACCACTCAGGGGGCAGACAAGCACACGGCCCACCTGATGGAAATTGGTCACCGAGACCTATGAACGCGTGCAAAACCAAGAGAGTCACACTTGCGCTGCCAACCCTGCAAGCAATGAGAGCTTCTGTGCCGTCAGTGTAAAAGACAAATCAGGACAAGCTTTTAGCCTTTCCACTGACGGCACATAATCTCTCCATTGACCTGGCTACCCTACTCACCGCAGGGAACACAACACAACATTCAAATAAAAATGATGATTTTTAATTTTTTATTTGAAAACCGTGCTAACATCATTTACTTTTGACGTACCTAGTAGGGTGAATACATCGCTATCTATCAGGTGCTCAGATACATTGCTTGTAGTGACTCTTTACCCAACCTGAGAATCGAATCTAGAGACCTAAACCACTGCCGGTAAAAGCTCACTCGCTGTGTATCAAATTGTTAAAATGATTTCACTATTATGATACATTTATAATAAATTTTTCGTGGAGTAGGTAAGTTCTTGAGAAGTAGGTTTTTTCTAAAGTTCCGTAGGGTAGATAGGTAGGTAGGTATCATAAATGTATGATACCTACCTACCTATCTAGTTAGTATAATACTCGTGCTATTGTATTAAACTTAAGTAAACTTCGCGTAAGCTTCATCCATTCAAAAACGAAAAAGTTCTTGAATGGAAACTTAGTATCTACATGAGTAGTCAAGAGTAACGAGACCATATATTTGTAAAATAAGTCCAGACTTCATTAAAAAGTTTTTACAATTCCGTTTAGACTGCAATAAGAAAGTAAGTACAATCTGATTCAAACGCATTCGTATCAGAAATGGAAATTGACCGACAATAACGTTCATAAAAGAGCTCCTTGCTCTTGCTTCTTGCTCCATGCAAGATATCTATACTTGCATGGCTGTCTGCACGATATACATATGCAGACAAGACACAAGATATGCCAAGCCAAAAAAGAACACAATAAAGAAAGCTCACAGGTATATCCACTCACCACTTTTTGTTGAATCAAGATAAATCGCTGTACTAATCGAAACAAGATGCTAAGACTCACACCGATACAAATTTCACCCGATTAAACTATACACAACACAGGATGCAAGACTTGCAAAATAGCAATATCACTTAAAAGTAATTCAATCATAAAACTAGAATAACTGTTACTATATATATTTATGTCACTGTCGCACGATTTTATTTATAATACAAATGTTTTGTGATTATAAAAAGTGTTGTTCGATGATGCGTGCGCGTCGCGCAGCATGCGTCGGCGCAGGCCGATCTAAAACTGACCGAACCGGTCGCCGCGCCGGTCGCCGTCGCGAAGTCTTCGAGACATCGAATGAAGGATCGTGACCAGCCACAGTTGGGACCGATTCACGCTCACTTCACTGTGGATGTACTTACGCGAGTTTTTGTAACTAAAAAGCTTCTACACTGGATTTAAACGATGAAAATCGGTCAACTGAACTGGGTCCTTCGCAGTACTGGTTGTTACAACAACCGTGCACTAAAACCGTGATGATTAAGCTAGTTCAGTATTATTTTACTTCTCCAGAGCTCCTGTCTTTGGTGAACACTCTCAAGCTGGATTGCACCAGTGAAAATATATTCAATTAAACTGGGCTCTCATGGTTTACTGAATGAAATTCATTTACAGATAGGTACATACATATAATTATATTCACGCCTGTAAATCCCCGAAAGGCTATTTCGAGAGGTAAAAAGCAACTAAATTTTGCTAAATACAAACGCCCGCGTTCTGATAGGAGCCCATTGTCAAGCGGGTACAAATTCATTTGGTAATAGCACAGATAATATAATTCTTATAGTAATAGTGATATGATAACGAACAATGACGTGCAATGAGAACCTATTTATAATTTCAATGTTTGCAACCAGTAAGATTGATTTTATTATTTGTGACGTAATGTAGACCAATAATATCTGATTGTATGCAAATGACGTCACTATGAAAAATATAACTGAAATAATTGAAAAATATACCATCACGAAAATAAACACGTTTTCAGAACCAATTTGCATGAGTTCGTGTAACTTGATCACACGTCAATGTTAAAAAAGGTATCAGATTAATACCCCTATTTGCTGACCGTACACAATAGCCTTAGCCTAATATTATTTAGATGGCGTCCAAATTGTTTAAAAAATAATAAAAAAATGTTTCATACATATAATCACGCCTTTATCCCCGGAGGGTTAGGCAAAGGTGAATTAACACCCACATTTCACCAATAATTGAATTCAGTCCCACGTAATAGGGGGTTTTGGTATTGCCGTTTTCCGGGCACTATTGTTGACTCAAGTCATGTATCTGAGGCTGAGTCTGGGCTGTATGTATCTGTCTGATGTTAAACAGTCCTATCCTTTAGTCGCCTTGTACGACACCGTATGGGAAGAGATGGGGTGCTTCAAATTCTATTCTGCCGGGAACCACGTGGCTAGGCGAAGGGATGGCTCTCATCTGCTTCACTGCGAGTGATCTCATTTCCACTACCAATAAACAAGGTATTAAGGTTCCTATTTCCTTGTCGCAATTTACCTTTTGAGTCATTGTTAACATCCAAGCCCAAATTCATGTTGCATCCCGGAGGCCACTCTTCTATGACGCTAGCGAATATCATGATGGTGTGGTATGGAATCCATACTATCCATACTATTATATAAATGCGAAAGTAACTCTATCTGTCTGTCTATATGTTACGCTTTTACGCCTAAAACACTGAAACGGTTTTGATAAAATTTGATATAGAGGTATAGTTAACCTTGAAAAAGGACATAGGCTATGATTAGTTGCGATAACCGACATTCTAGCGAGCGGAGCCACAGGCAAAAGCTAGTAAGGAAAAGCAATTATATGGGAGGAAGTTTAAAAGTGGTACCAGAGAATGAAAAATTGAGAAGCGAGCGACTGTCTTGGTGACATACTATGAGAAGAAATGAAAGTAATGTTGTTCAAAGTGTGAATGTAGATTTTAGGAGTAGAGGCAAGCGTAAGATAAGCAGCTGGATTGGCAAAGAGGAAAGGATTGGAAGGAGGAGAAATTTGACAGGAATGTATGGAGGAAAATGACGTGTTACCCCAAATAATTGCGAATATCGTCTTACCTCCCAAACTTGATAGGAAACCTTGGCCAAATCTCAATTAGTAATCAGCATACGAATAAACAATCAATATTTTTTGTAAATTTATTAGATTTGTTAATAAATCAGATTAATAAATAAAATAATTTTCTCCCAATGTCTTGTCTACATGTTTCCGATGAATAACTGTTTTAAACAACACAATCGTTGTAAAAAAATAACCGGATGCTGGTGTGCTTAAAAATTTTATTCTATCAATGTCACAATACAAGTTTTGCACACCGTTTAAACATTTTCTTTAAAGAGATATTTATTCGATGACTAATTACAAATTATATTTTAACATATAACAAATTACATTGATTTATAAAAAGCTAAAATATTTATAAGAATAAAAAAGGGATTCAAATAGAAAGCCGTAGGTCCATCGACATTATATTTGAATTTCGAATGTCAAAAAACACTAAATCTCCATCGCCATTAGTGCTATAATTTCATTGGGATTCGATATTTAAAATTTGTTCCCGCCCTATGTGACATATTAAAAAAAAATCTTAAACAGCTTGTGTTGTCTTCTAATATAATCAGTAGCTCACCATGATATCCTCAAAAGACTCCCAGAAAACGTGTACTGCGCATATAGAGCACATTTTGGGTCGAAGATATTTGACGGATGCCAATACACTTACCAATCTCACAGGTAGTTCCACAAAGTAGCATGTTCAAACAAACATATTCTTAATCTTTATTATTAGTAAATAGGTAAGCAGGTACTACAGTTCTATTGATGTATTTAATATCAGCACCTAGCTTGTTGACTTCGCGTTATAAAATACTTTCAAACAAGAGATAACATACTGTTCTTGGAATCAGAATATTATCACCTTAATTTAATAATTGCCACTAATGTTATTATCTTTTTACAAGTGTAAATTCACCTACTGTAATTTTTTTTTAAATTTCTGACAGGTGATTAAACAGTACGTAACTTTATGATACAAGGAATGAAGCATAGATATTTGCTAGAATGTAGCGTGTAAATAAAAAAAAACGTTTGCAGTAGGTCTTATGTGTCACGAGAACGAGAGTCATCAAATATCATCCTTGCGACAGTCCACCTCTACCAGGTCCACCCCGATGACGAACTTGAATTTTTGGCGTTGGCCAGCGTATTGCAGAATAGAATGACGAATGTATAGAATTTGACGTTTATGATATGCGTTGACAACAGTAACTGTCATAAATGTCAAATTCTATACATTCGTCATTCTGTTCTACAATACGCCCGCAAACGGATTAACATTTGTTTAGGGGAGCAGGACTGGATATTTCCTGTATAGAATTCCGGTTATCATACGAATAACTAAAACCAAATGCATACACATATTTTAACCCGCACCCCTCGCGTAGCAGACGATTTTACAACCTCTGCACCACAAAAAAAAATATAAATACAAAAATGCTGTCATTAATATTTAAAAAAAGAACTTCGTAAAGCAGTTTTTTTACAATTTTGACAGTGTGATATTCTTGTACGTTCGAAAATCTTTAATCGATCAATGTTACAATGTTGCGATTACCGGTTGTTCAAAGAAGCATTGCATTGCGTGTGTCACTCAAAATTAAAATATGTTTAAAGAGCATATTAAATTATATCTTATTACCTACTACTTTAATACTTACGAAAGTTTGTATTTTTTTTTGTACCACTTAAGTGGCAGACAAGCACACGGCCCACCTGATGGAAAGTGGTTACCGTGGCCTATGGACATTTGTAACACCAGAGGAGTCACAGTCGCGCTGCCAACCCTGTAAGTACAAAGTTTCTGTGCCGTCAGTGTAGAAGACAAAGCAAGACAAGCCTTTAGTCTTCCCACTGACAGCACAAATTCTCCAGTGAGATCTGGCTATTCTACTCACCGCTGGGAACACAACACGAAGTTATTATAACCGCGGTATTCTGTAAGGCTGGATATGTCTGTTAACCTCACCTTCAGCGATCAAAAACGACCCACAGGCGGCGTGCGTTTTAGTTGGTTCGAGTCCGACTTAACCTCTCCCACCGCCTCCGGTGGTCGGGGTATACGTGGGGATTTTAATTACGTAAAAAAAGGAAGCGGTGGTAAAGTTGGTTTTAAGCAGAATTTGACGTCATACAATTTTTATTTAAACTTTTTTTTGAGATTTTTGAATATTTAATTTGTAAGTAAAATACAAATTAATCCATGTTGCCTTAATACTCGTAATAATTAAATTATATGTCAATATTAATCAAATAACCTGCCCCTGATCGCTCCCAGTGATTTAGATTACTCCATCCATGTGCAATTTTAGAAGTTCGACTGAAAGCTGAAGCTGGCGAATGAGGGCAAAAGAAAAAATAAAAAACATACTTATATGAAAAAGCATCTGATAAGGACGCCAAGCTGAGTGCCACCATTGTAACATTACTTTCTGTAATGGTGACCCTTTTTCTTAAGACTGCCTTTAACTTACCATCAGACGCGGTGAAATCAAATTGGCGTGTCCTAGATAGTAAAGTCTCTATGCCAAATCCGTTAATTTTTATATATTTATATATTTAGCCGTTTTGGCGTATTGAGTAATAAACTTTTATTCCGATTAAGATAGGAAAATTTATGAATCAGTTCAATCGCGATTCGAAACCGCGATCTTTCCCTTACAAGGGGAATGATCTGACCATTGAGTCACCAAACCTGCCTGAAGCCATTCCAATCCTTTTATATATATCCGTTTGAACTGATTCAAATTTAATCATACCTTAATTGATTTCATTTGTCAGCATAGTAAATGCTTCAAAATTTCATTCAATCATTCATTCATCGAGCAGGATCCACATAAATACTTATACATAATTAGGAGGTAGGACACGGCAGTATTTCCGCCCAATTGAGCAGTACGACTGGGGAAGCACCTACGCCCTACAGAATACCACGGCCATAATAACCTCGTGTTGTGTTCCCAGCGGTGAGTAGGGTAGCCAGAGCTCACTGGAGAGTGTTTGTACTGCCAGTGGGCAGACCAAAAGCTTGTCCTGTTTTGTCTTTTACACTGACGGCACAAGAAACAATCTTATTAAACATGGAAATACAATTCCTATTTTTAAAAGTAGATTGATTGATCAAGAAAACTGACGCGCATTCAAGTGCAAGGTTATGGCATTCGATAACGAGGTGTGACATTGTTTTTTATTGACATTTCAATTGGTACAATTGTTATGCATCTGTCGAGTACCTACAAGGAATAATTAAAAAATATTCCACAGGTTTCTACGGTTAAGTGAATATTAAAGCAAGGTATTTACCTACCACTGCCGGGGTTGCAAGGGACAAGTCTCAGATAATCTCACCTTCGGCCCACACAGTCGGCGTGCGTTTTAGTCGGTTCCAGTCCGACATAACTTCCCCCACGGGCCCCGGTAAAAAAAGGCAAGGTATGTACCCTCACACATTGCAACCTGAAACGGTGCAATGTGTGAGGGTAAAGTGTGAAAGTGTAGTTTGAAAGGAACTTCATCTTGCGCACGCTCAAGCTATGCGCTGAACTGTCGTGTGTGGCTTTTCAAGCGACCACGATATGGGATTCTTCAAGAAATTCATTAAAAGGTGCCTACAGGGTCAGCAGCAGGAGTGTTACGCCCCTTGTGTTGTATACATCCATAGGCCACGGTAAGATCTAGGTATCCAACAGGTAGGTGGTGTTGTACTTATTTGCCACCTAAGTGGTATATAAAATCTTTACTACCTAGGTACCTAATGTAAATGTATCAGGAGTATCATTTTTGCCTCCATCATTTATCTTATTGTTTCTTACCTGCCTTGTTTTCTTTTTTGTGAAGAGAAATAAAAAGAAAAAAACCTACATTATTATAGGTAGGTATAACCATATATACATACACCGCAAACTACCCTCATTACTGGCAGCATAGTCCATACACTGGTTGTCTGGAAGAGATCGCAGATTGCGATAAGACCGCCCATTGTACAACTATCTAGAATGTATGTATCCATTGTATGTGTCCTATGTTTGGTGTGCAATAAAGAGTATTATTATTATTATTATAACAATCCAAAGCCCTAAAGCATATCGGCCATTTTATTTAGTACTAGGTATCTATAATTATATACTAAGATACAGAAAAAATCTGTATTAAAATAAACCGAAGAGAATTATGTTGTAAGTATTTATTTTTACATGTGTTAAACCCCCACACGACGACACACGAGGAGTTATGTCGGATTGAACCAACATAGATATACCTAACCCATAATAGCATTTCGTGACAGAGCAGGACTATTAGAATTTGCTCGGACGCGATAAATGTTTGTAATGTTTGTAGGAGGTAGGACACGACGGTATTTTCGTCCTATTGAGCAGTCCGACTGGGGAAGTACCTCCGCCCTATAGAATACCGCGGTCATAATAACCTTGTGTTGTGTTCCCGGTGGTGAGTAGGGTAGCTAGAGCTTACTAGAGAGTTTTTATGCTGTCAGTGGGAAGACCAAAAGCTTGTCCTGCTTTTTTGCCCTGTAGCGAGTGTGACTCCCTTGGTTCGTCCATAGGCTACGTTAACCACTTTCCATCAGGTGGGCCGTGTGCTTGTCTACCACCTAAGTACCACATTTCCCTAGAATGTATTGTTTTGTAAGACTGGAATTTTACTATAAGCTATGTTTAATGCTTAGTCTGTGCTTGTACTATTATTATCTGTTCTGTGGTCTGGTTTTAGATTGTGTTGTGCAAAATGTTCTGCAATTAAAAATTAGGAGCACTCTGGAAGTGCCGACGAAAGTCGAAACTGCCAATATACAGTTTGTAGACTTTTATACACAAAGGTGTGGAGGTGTCAGACAATCGCGAGTAATTACCCATTATTGACAGAACATAACATAACATAACCTGACGCCTATATCCCCGAAGGGGTAGGCAGAGGTGCTAACACCCATATTTTGCCAGTTTATGTTTAGGTCCCAATGTAATAGGCGAGCCTGTTGCCATTACCGGGGCACTTATAAACCTGCGATAAATACACACATAACTTCGAAAAGCATCGAAAAGTCATTGGTGTGTGCCATAGTAAAACCTGGAATCGAACCCGAGACCTCGTCCCAGCAGTCCATTACCCATACCACTAGGCTACCGTGGTTTTTCCGTTATTGAGATGGAAAGAAACAATAATGTTTCAACCCATCTCATCCCCATCATAAAATCCCATCCCATCATAAAATGTCCAACGCGCCTATAGAAGTTTTTACTTAAAAAAAAAAACAAAATGAATCTTTAAATTTATTTTTGGAATAATCCATAATAACAAAATTGAGGCCCTACACGATTGTCATCCAAGACAAAAGTGACCGATAACAGCTGATATCACGATATATCGGTTGCAATCGTTGAAAATACGATAAGGAGACGTTTAATGCGAAAACATTCACTGCAATGTCAACATCACAACGTGTGATAACAATGTGTAATCGTGTTGTGTTAAGTATCTAATCGATTTTTGATGTGGTATGGTTTCGTTTTCAGCTGATGGGTAGTTGAAGGAAGACTATTTTCGTTGTCATATACTTACACATATCAGCCTTAGATAAAAGGGGACTCAACTGACTTGTCGGTCACTTAGTTATAACAAGCTGGAGCTGTCTTCACCCTCAAAATCATAACGGGTGGCGGTTTGTTATCAATGATGATTGTCATATTCAAATTCTTTATTTCTCAAAAGAGTGTCACGTTATTAGATTTTTTTGAAGTCAAATTATACTTAAAACGAAATTTACCACTGCTTCCTAGGCGCTAGTGGAGAAGCCTGACAGAATTCAAAAAGTTAACGTTAATGGCACTGACTCTTCTGGTGCCCCATTAGTAATGGGAGTACCCTAGGGCTCGATATTAGGACCCCTTCTATTCTTGATATATGTTAATGATCTTCCTTACTTTGCTACAAATCTTTGTGAAATTGTATTATTTGCTGATGACACATCATTAATTTTTAAGACTGATAGACATAAAGTAGTACTTGACGAAGTGAATAACACCCTTTCTGATATATTGCATTGGTTTACAAGTAACAACTTGCTGCGCAATGCGTAGAAAACTAAATGTGTAAAGTTTACTATGCCTAATCTAAGACAGACAGATATTTATATTAAAATGAATAATGAATCTGTCCAAATAGTCAATACCACAGTTTTTCTTGGAATAACTCTAGATAGTGAACTGTAATGGGGTTCTCATATCACAGCCCTGCCAGGAAGACTTAGCTCAGCTGCCTATGCTGTTAGAAAGATAAGGTCACTGACTGATGAGGAAACTGCAAACTGATTAGTTTTTTTAGCTACTTTCATAGCGTTATGACGGTCTGCTGCTGTGGGGCTCAGCTGCCGATATTGAGACTATATTTGTTCTACAGAAACGAGCGATACGAGCGATCTATAGCCTCAGACCCCGTGACTCGCTGAAAGAAGTTTTCAAAGAAAATAATATTTTAAAAGTTGCTTCTCAATACATTTATGATAACATCTTATATGTACGAAAAAACCTAAATATTTTCGAAAAACTATCTGATGTACACAATTTTAATACGAGAAACAAAAATAAACTAGTTGTACCAAAACTTAGGCTTCACAAGGTTAGTTGTTGGTAGTGATTCATTTGTAGCTGCATAAAAATATTTAATAAAATTCCTCAGGATTGGATTAATATGCCAATAAATAAATTTAAAATAGAAGTGAAAAAAACTTTAATGAGTAAAGGTTACTATAAAGTGGATGAGTATATTAATGATTTTAATGCGTGGTCAACATAAGTCTCTTGCTTGCTCGCACAAAATAAATTGTAAACTAAAGCAAATTTAAAAAAGAAAAATAATCTAGTTCTAATATAATTCGCTGAGTTTTTTGCTGGTATCTTCTCAGTAGAACTAATCTACCGAACCAGCGAAAGAATATTTTCCAATGGGTTATTTTTACATTATTTAATATTTTTATATTATTCCTTGACATACCTAATTGTAAAATTTTGACTTTCATATGTGCTCTTTGTGTGCCTAAACTGAATAAATAAAATTGATTCTTTGATTCTTTGAAGAAACGGAACAACAAACTACTGCCGCATTTTCGAGACGTCAATTTACAATTTTTATTTTCTTAAGACTAAATAAGGACGAATTCACAACTGTCTCGTGTCAACATAATTAAAAAAAATAATTATCCTAAGTAAAGTACAAAAAAAGCCGTATCAGCCAATCTAAGAGGATGAAGAGAAATATGCGAATCTTTTCTTCGATGCAAAAACCTTGAACGCAACTGGGAACCACACAAAGCTGATCATGATTAAGAATCCCTACCAATTTTATCACCATCCATCAAGTCTTGTTTATGTAACTGATTCTGCTAAAGCAAAACTACCTACTGTAGTACCATAGACACTGTGAAAAAATCCATTTAATTTTAGACATTTGTGATAGTTGCAGACGTACGTCAAACTCATCCATTGACTTCACAATCAACTAATTGGGTGTTTTCCTGTAGTTAAAATCAATGATTTAACTGAATTAAGAATGGTGAAAGAGCGGTAAAAGTTGTGTTGGTTCTTATTTTAACGTTTTTATTTATTTTTAATCATTCACCCAACCAGTAAATTCTCTGGCTATTGAGTATTATGCTATCACAAAATTTTACATAACATAACATAAACTCACGCCTATATCCCCGAAAGGATAGACAGAGGTGCCAGCACCCACATTTCGCCAGTTTATGTTTAGGTCCTAATATTATAGGTGGCGAGCCTATTGCCATTAACCGGGTACTTATGAACCTGCAATAAATACCTACACACATCACTTCGAAAAGCATCGAAAAGTCATTGGCGTGTGCCATGGTAAAACCTGGGATCGAACCCGAGACCTCGTCTCAGAAGCTATACCACTAGGCTACTTTTACTTCATACAAATTTCCTTATAATTTACTTACCGTTTTGACGTTTAGTAAAAAGTAACTAATTTGACTAGTCAGTCGAAAACCCTATTGCCACTTTTGTATATAGAGAGTTACACAGCTTTACAACAGGTGCGTGCAATCTTTAACACACGCGGCCAATCTGTAGTCTATAATTTAAAAAAAAATTACCCTTCCTTGACTGTTGGGTAAAAAACGCACCTAATTTAAAAGAATTCACCTTTGGACTTCACTAGAAAAGCCATCAAAAGTGCGTTTCATTTACTAATTTGTTGTTTCACGTGTAACTAACGATATTATTACTTTAAAGAAAAGAAATTGGGTTGAGCATCAACTAGGTTAACGTAGTATTGATAGCGGAAATATCTGAAAATAGCCAGTGTTGCCACATCTAAGCTTTTTACTCCACCTTGTTAATTACGACTCCATCTTTTAAATTAGAATTATGGAGATAAATGTCGTGGGCTTAGAGGAAAGGTGTAGGTACTATTAAAACGCTTATTATAGAATAAAATATTAGTTTTTAAGATAGCTTGCTTTATATGAGCGGTCGTTCACCGATTTTTTTTTTAATAATTAGGTACAGTCAGCATCAGATTGATCTTGACTAGCAAAGTACTCAAAATGATCTTAATACCCATAATTTTGAGTGTGGTGACGGAGAAAGAATACAAGTATCACCACCCCATCTCATCCGAAGAGTGTCGTAAGAGGCGACTAACGGAACAATACGCAGGCGATGTCATTGCGAGAGCAGGAAAACTTGAAATAAAACCCTGTACCAACCCATCTGACCAGAGTGGAAACAGTATGCCAAAGCCTCCTAATATTGGAAGAAGCCTAGTCCAGCAGTGGACTGTGATGGGCTATTTGAATTGAAAGAACAGCTTTACTGAATTCAATTTCTATAGTCAACAAGAAGGGGGAATACAAAGGCTCTGATGCTGACTAATTTGACTAGACAATTAGACTAGATTTCAAGAAGGAGGTTCACAGTTATTGTGGTCAGTAAGTTAACAACTGCGAGCTTTGTAGGTGAACTGTATTTAAATAAAACGGGAGACAACACAAAATGGAAAGGAATATCGATCGCATACAATTCTTTTGTGGGTCCACATTGCGAGCGTGATATTTTATTTAAATTAATTTAATTAAAAAATACTCAAATTGAAACAGAATGGAACTGAAAGTTTACTTATGAGGCTAGGAATATAATATTTTACTGTCGCGGTAGTGACTCGCAAATCTAAATTTTAACTGAAGTAAATGCACATTAAGTTCCTTAGTGACATGTAAATAAAAAAAATTAGAAATCAAATAATATAATAATAGTGCATCTGTCGTCGTACACGAAACAGTCATGCCTTTTACCCAATTCTTGTGGACTACTTATTTAAAAACATTCGTACTAACTAGGTACATATATATTCTCGCCTGTAAATCTTCCAAGGTGAAAAGTGGGTGAATAATACACCTTTGCCTACCCAAAGTGTATTATTCACCAACTTTTCGTCAACTATGATTTTTGGCCCCATGTATATTGAACGAGCCTATTGCCGTAAAGCGGAGACGTTATCATAGGTTGTATGTTTACTCTCGGATGGAAAACAGCTTTGTCCCTTAATTGTCTTCTACGATATCCATTCTACTCAGCCGGTAAACAACACAGCAATGGATAAATAAAATAAATTATTAAATAATTAAAAACCCGACTGCTGTCGAAAACACCGAAACAAGTTCGATAGCAGGCGGTACCCATACGCCAATTATTACCTGAAGGAGTATTTTATAGCATCAAAAAATCCACCGAATAGTTATTGGTAACATTTTATGTACCCGATGACACTAGAGAGATTAACCTTTCATTTAAGAACCTACTCATCAAAATCCGTCCAGCCGTTATACATACGCACATACATACGCGCGTAACTCTTGTTACTCTCGCTAGCAAGTAAAAAGCGTATTTATTAAAACGCTCAACGCTCTCTAACAATCGGACCCCAACCTTACAAGAGCATGTAACGGCTCTTAATTTCTCGGAAAGGAGCGAGATGTTGCGTGGTCATTGTTTTTGACGCTTGTTTTATTTTTACAGATTATAAGCGAGGTACGAAGGAAGGTACGGACCGAGCACTGATTTATTCAACGAACAAGCAACATGATCATGATGGTCAGATTATACTAGTCAAATTCGTTTCTTAACGCATATAAATTGAGCTTGCTAGTTTTTATTAAATAATGATAGAGTCATTACTTTTTTAGTACTAAAGTAATATTTAAAGAAAGAAAAAAAGAAAGAAAGAAAATATTTTATTTTCAATATTCATACATATAGCCACGCCTTCATCCCCGGAGGGTTAGGCAGAGGTGAATTAACTCCCACATTTCACCAATAATTGTAATCGGTCCCACGTAATAGGGGTTGAGTTTAAAGCCGTTATTCCAGAAACTATTGTTGACTCGAGCCATGCATCTGAGGCTGAGTCTGGGCTGTATATATTTGTCTGATGTTAAACAGCCCTACCCCTTAGTCGCCTTGTACGATACCGCATGGGAAGAGATGGGGTGGTCCAAATTCTACTCTGCCAGGAACCACGCGGCAAAGTTTTACTTTGTCACTTAATCATCACTTACCTCTAGATTTCCTATATGAATAATTCAAAGTTGATGTTTTGGAAACTATTAACCCGGTGTCCGCTTAGGCCCTCTGTGTCTTATCCTGGCGGACTCTGTGGCACTGCGGTAGTTCGTTCGACTATGCATAAAAGGTCTTAGGTTCAATTCCTCAACAGTGTAAATATTTGTAAGCATGTCCATAATGTCTATTTGCGTTAGTGTGGGTGTTTCAATATAAAAATACATTTGTGTATGTATGTAGGTATGCAAAATAAGTCAATATTTTTCGATTATCTAGCTAGATTATCTATGGCGACTCTGTGGCGTAGCGGTAAATCGTTCCACTGCTACGCAGGAGCGGGTTCGATTCCCGCTCAGTGCTAATATTAGTATGCACGAATATGTAGGTATATTTGCATTGGTCTGGGTGTTTCTATTTATGATATGTATATATTTACAATAAAAAGTACCTACCTAAGTATCTAAGTATGTTTATCCGCATTCTAGATTCCATATCACAAGCTGGTTATGTTATGCTATGCTTACCATGGGTCTAGATAGCGTTGTGTGGAATGTTGTGAAATATTTATATTTATTTAATATTACCTACAAAGTATGCTAATTTTGGGGCTAAATTGCTCTGCGTAAAATGTACCGGAATTTTTTTTATCAGTGTTGCAAACATGAATATTCCACGGTAGCAGACTGCGGTAGGTTTATGATCTAACAAGTGAACAGCAAAACACGACAAAAAGCTAGATACCTACCTCCTGATTAATGTTTTGTAACTTACTATCAAAAATAGTCACATAATCCTTTATAAACTTTCTAGTTATACTTAAAAGTAGATAGTAAGTCACGACTGGGTCTATTCAATGCAAATTTGTTAATAGATAACAAATTACTTAGGTAGGTACAAGCTGTAACAAAAATATGTGAGTGGAATGGCGTTCATTGAGTATGTGTCGTGTGTGTAATCGTAATCAATAAATCAAATAATTGTTGAATGATTGTGAATTAGATCTTGATATCGAATAAAATATAATTTAATTATCCATTCACTTACGAAACAAAGGTTGATTAAGATAAACATATTTTCGTACCTTCTACGGAAGTACCTACAAAAGGTACTTCCTTACCTTTTTTTGTTACGTGCGCTAAATCCTCATGGATATCCCCCCTCCCCCCCCCCAACCCACCGGAGTCGGTGAAAGAGGTTATGTCGGATTAAAACGCACGCCACCTGTGGGTCGTTTTTGGTTGCCGAAGGTGAGGTTGACAGGCATATCCCTCGCACCCCCGCCGACCCAGGGCCATCTCTCACGATCTGGCCCTCTCCTCGGGTACCAGTACTTTGGGTATCTAAATACAACTTACCTGCTGAAATAAAACTAAGTAACTATTTTAATACTAACGAATTTGTAGTTATATTGAATAAGACACTTAGTACCTACTATTCCACTATATTTAGATAAGTACTTATTTTATTTTTCACCTGATTGGTTTCGCTCCCCGGCATTCTAAGTTTTTTTTTAATATAGTGGAAAAGTACAAAGTGTTTTATTCAATATGTGTAGCAATATTTGTAGTTTGTTTTGTAGTTAGGTACCTACTTTATTATTTACACTGATCCCAAAGTTTGGGTTACAACGCAAAATAAAAGAAACGTCGAAACTTCGTGATTGAAATTAATTGATAAATACCTAAGTAAGTAGGTACGTACTTAAATCATAAGTATTATTAATACTGTAAACTGTAAACGGGCTCGCTTCAATCTAAGGCATCAGTCAGAAATTTCCTTATTTGTACACACCAATAAAATTAGAGACGCGACAGTGCGCTACACAACATAAAAATACGTCATCAATAATACATTATAACTTAAACTTAATAATAATGATAATATGATTGATATTTATAATAATATAATTCATATAAAATAATAATAAGACGTATTATTTCTTTAGGGCAGTAAGTAGCTGTATTTTTTTGCGTTATTTTTGAAAGCCGCGCGTTCCTGCATGACGTATTAGGTATAGTACCTATATAATGCAACATTGGTTATAAATTTGAAATAATATCAAAAATGTAGGTCAAATTAGAGTCTATACTATATTATTTAAAATTCAATTTATAAGTATATATAATTCTCATTGGACATTCAATTTAATTTAATAATTTTATTTTTGTAATGCTCTAAGATGAAAAATAATTTCAATTTGTTTTCATGACATTTGTGTACATTATCTTATGTGTATTGTATTATAATAATGATAATAGATGAAACTTCAATATGTAAAAAGTCTCTGATACTTGAAATAAATGAACTTTGACTATAATATCTATTTTATTAATTAGGTACTAATATACAGGTGGGGCGTTCCAGACTTACATTATTTGATGACTATTCAAATTTTGCCGCCTTATAACCATAGACTATAAATACAGTCTAACAAACTCTTTTTATGGTTTTATTTCTATTTACCTATCTAGAAAGAAAAATATCTAGTTAATGTAGAGTATTTTTTAATTTGAGTTTTAATTAAATACTTAAAGCAAAATAAATAGGAATCAAAAACACCGAAACAAAACAATTGCCCCTTCTTGTACAATCTGTGATATTTATTTCGTTCCAGTTTCATGCATGCGATTAGCATAGAAGTAACATTTATTGTAGAAAGAAGTAGATATATACTATTTTAAGAGATAGACAGAAAGCAAAACATTTAACAAATGCTATAAATGTATAAATAATGTGTATTTAATTTGACATTTATTTTAAGTAAATAAATTCAATAAATTGTCAGTTTGGTTTGGCAGCATCAGCGTCAACAAAATCAGTTTGCGGCTGTTAAATAATTTTAAATTTCTATCAATTTGTGAAACAACAAAATGGGAATAAATTAAATAGGGCAGCTGTGTGAAATTTAAACCTGTTAAATTCTAAACACAATTGAAAATCATACGTTTTCAGTGACAAATACAACTTTCTAACTTCTTGGGTGTGGCTATTCATTGTAGCTTCATATATAGCTCCAGAAAACTCAACAGACCGCAGATATGGCACCGGTAATAGAATCCTGTTGGTCTCCATGCATCTGGTCTTCTAATACGAAGACTGGGAGCCGTGCAGTGGCGGTGTACACAGCAGCAATGAGCTTGGTCCTTATAACGTTCATTGCGTATCAAATGGATGGCGGTGACTCCACTCAGTTGTGGAACCCTTTGTTTGAAGCTGATGTGCGAGGATGTAAGTATA
This sequence comes from Eilema griseolum, assembly GCA_963662185.1. Lineage (NCBI taxonomy): Eukaryota > Metazoa > Arthropoda > Insecta > Lepidoptera > Erebidae > Eilema > Eilema griseolum. The sequence goes on from OY759250.1 coordinate 6,299,132, forward strand.
ATAAACTACCTTATAATACAACATACAAACAACCTGATCCATTGCTAAAAATTTATATGTATTCTTTGTCAGCACTTTGTTATTGTGAATTTTCTTTAATACATAAGTAGTGAGGAGCAGTGTTACTTTTTATGTTATTACACATTTTCCTATCTACATGGAAGGACACAGCATTATCTAAACACACACTACACATAGCATGTGCCAGTGCTGATGGGGATAAAATAGAATTGTTTATTCCTAAGAATATGGTACATCAAGGTCTATGTCATTACAGCTGTGGTTGTACATATTCCACCATAATTGGTGTACAAATGTTTAGTTTTACAATAATAATGTCAAGTACTAATACAGCTTATGTCTCACATGCAATTATTTAATTATTTCGTTAATTTTAAATGTTTTACATCAGCCAATATAATATCTGTAACATTAAATTTGCTATGACAGTATTGTGTATTCTTTTATTAAAAATTTATACTTGCATGTATTCTTGATACCAAATACATTAATGGACATTTTATTTAATATTATTACAATCTAATTGTCAATCAAATATGTTACAGTTCAAATGGATAAATTTGCTTGCAGATAATCTGCGTAACATGCTGGACCTTATTATTTTTGTAACACCATTGTCACATACCGTGTTTCAAGCAATAAATGATTAACTTACTTCTTATGCATAAACCGGCATAAAGCTGACCAGACTGTTGAATGGTCCTTCTGTAGGTCATTTCACTCAAACACATAACAAGTATTAAGGATTCATGTTTTGGAGCTTAGGTCCACACTCCTACTTAACTTTTTCATTATTTTGGTTTGTTTTGGCCTTTTAATGATATGTCTAATGATCATATTACTCTCTATTTCAGCCCTACAATTGTTTGGAGCGCTATTCATCATTATATTTGCACTATTAATTGTATTCTCAGCGTTAATGGTAAGTTATTTGTTATATCATTATAGAAATAGGCCAAAAAGGTGCTTACTGACCATTGCCTATCCGGGGCTGATATATGATATACGCAAGGACAATGATAATGACGATATGGCATAGTCGTCACGTTTTTGTCATGTTTCAAGTGAATAGTTCTTTTAGAAGTTCTGAACTTTGCAGAAACAACCCTGTTGATTTAAAGGATAGGAGAATTCAAATTGCAATTTGTTGCAAATTGCAACTTTATTTGCTAAATAAAAAATAACATGATGTAGATATCTATGGGTGTTTCTGGTTACTTCGAAGTTCCTGATGGGCGTTTCATCTATATTTTACTTCTGCAGTACACAGTGTAGGTTGTCTAAGCTTTTTAAGGATAGGACACGGATTAGTAATGCTTAAATAAATCCACTCATTGGTACATATATGAGCAAATAAAAGTTAATAGTGGGGAGTTTTATGGACCAACCAACCTTAAAACTGTTTCACCATATAATGTGAGCCTGTGATTGAGTTAATCTGATTTATTACTGTGGTTAATGAGGAGACATACTAAATCTTTATCTCGATAGGGACCGTATACAATGATTGGTGAAATGTGGGTGTTAATTCATCTCTGCCTAACCCTCCAGGGGTAAAGGCGTGATTATATGTATGTATGTAACTCCTATGTACATTATGAAAATATTCATGTAATGAATAATAAATATTGAATTTATTTCCAGGTGTATGGCATAAACATCTGGATGAGAGGCTTCATACTGCCATGGTTGTTTTTGATGGGCTTCTTTATTGTTTTCCAACTATGCTTTGGATTGTGGCTGTTTGGAGGGTACTATATCTATGTGAGTATACTCTATTTTATTTGTTGTTTTTTTCTTTTTGTGTTTCATAAGACTAGTGTTCTAGTGGTTGAAACGCAACTTTACTCAATTCGGTTAGTTAACTATACGTAAACACTCTTGATGTGTATTTATTAAAAATTCAGTTTAATAATATTTTTCTATTTAGAAACTCATTTTAAAGACTAAAAACCGTAATTCAGCCACTAGTTAGTTATTTAGCTAGCCTAGTTTATTTGTTTAATATGTGTTTTTATAAAAAGTAACTACAAGATTGGTTACCTTTAGTTAAATGGCGAGATTACCATCCAAACAACTTTAAGTAGTAAACTCGCCGATGGTCGAGTTTTCAGCTTGGCGAGTTGACACATAACCCAACTGAATAGAGTATAGGGATTTAGTTTTTTAGACTAGATAGTCTGGAAAATTTGCGCGGGTGTTTTGGGGGCCCACCAATACCTTTGGGCCCCAAGTCAACCTCACCTGCATGCCAGTGCACATGCTGAACGACGGAAGAGGTATTGGTGCTGGCTTCTCTCTCGGAGTTGGGAGACAGATGGCAGTCGCCCCTAGAAAGGCCAAAACGCCAAATAAAAAAATAAGGCTACGGGAAATATGGTAAATTGGCCCAAGATTGTGCGAAGTGCAGCGAGAAGGCGGATCCTTAGTTCCAAGTTCATCTTGGCCTTGGATGCATTCAGAAATATACGCATTTATAAAGCATGATGATGAATCTGGAAAGTTGGCTCCAACTGTGTTCAGGAAAGGCTCAAAGGAAGATGATCTTTAAATTTAATGTATATGGTGTAGCTGTACTTATTGTGGGGTTCTGAATATTTTGATAAACTCCAGGTTTCCTTGGCGCAGGAAAGCTGTTTCACTATTTCTAATATTTCGTTTCTTCTTAATTCTTTATGGCACACATACAGTACAGAGAACATACACAAAATAAAAATCACAAGAAACATGTACAAAGGCGAGCTTAACTCAATATGAGTTCACTTCCAGCAAACTTTTGAGTAGCAGAGAAGCAGTTATGGTAATAAGGGAATGTGAAGTGTACATCCTTACTAATATTATAAATGTGAAAGTAACTCTGTCTGTCTGTCTGTCTGTCTGTCTGTTACGCTTTCACGCCTAAACCACTGAACCGATTTTGCTGAAATTTGGTACAGGGGTAGATTAGATCTTGGGAAAGGACATAGGCTATGTTTTGTCGCGATAACCGACATCTACGCGGGCGGAGCCGCGGGCAAAAGCTAGTTAAAAATAATTCAGATAGTAAATTATCATCATCATAACGCTAACTGCATACTTGACTAAACTTCGATATTATACATTATTTTATTTAATATTTTAATTTAATATTTCTAATAGATGTTTAATAATATAACTATTTACTTTTATTACAGTTGGATGCTACATTTGCCGCCTTTATTGACCTCTTATGGATGGCGTACAATGTAAGTATGAATATTAGTCTTCTTTCTTTTGCTGCAGCGACTACCGTCTTATCACCCTGTTGGAAACCCTGGTCCAGGACCTTGTCCGACTATCAGTAAGTGTACCGGCTTACCGGTGAGGTTAACTTGAGCCCCAGAAATCTTGGTGATCTTGGATCTACGACAATGTCAGTATACCAAGTTGTAAATAAACTGTTCACAAATATAATAATAATAAAATATGATTAAGCAGTTTTTTTTAAAATTAATAAAGAGGAAATAGTAATAATCTAGTTGGAATCGCTATTTATATATATTTTTAAATAGATGAAATTATCTTTTACCATTTTTGTCGCTTATTACATTTTTACCAAAGTTATTAGGCTTTCAGAAAATCGCGCGACCGTCATGGTTTGTTGCAGTTTATGCGGGATTTACTGAACCTATTGAGAACCACAGACCACTCAATACATATAGCAGCTAATTGAAAAATTCACGGCGCTGTCATAAGTGCCAAGTTTGGATATTCTAACTATTGAATTTTATTTTCAGATACATTGCTGGCTCTGCGTATACTCTCAGTACCAGATTATATTGGAGATGCAGTCACCTAACATAGAAATATTAGTGGAGTACTGATATTAAGATAAGTTTGAAAAGACTTGTTGATATAGATATTTTAAATTTAGATATATTTAAACTTTACACATAATTATGCGGGTGTGCATTCAGGCCCCCTATTTAGAGTGACAAACCTTTGGTAACTACGCACATTACGTAAAAGCCGACTTATTTAAGTTGCTCTAGTTTTACGCCAGTTGTCTCTTCTATGTTAACCAATTGTAATCCACAGTCTTCTCAAGTTACGACTGAGATTGAAACTCGGTGTCACTCAGAATGATGAGATTTTGCAAGATTTTTGAGCAAATTATTAATGGCACAAAATTTGCTCTATATTATTTGCACGACAAAAGCGTGCACATGCACGACGCTGTCGATGGCCTATTAAATACGAGTTTGTATTAATTTTGACTACTGTTTAAACTTACTAAAAGTCACTTTCTGTCTGATTCTGTAAACTGCTTTAAAATACTATTCTGTCTCGATTTATTTATAGTTATGGCTTTTTTATATAACGTGGATGGCATACAAGCATATGGTCCACCTGATAAGATATGGTGACCATGGCCTTAACGATTTTGTCATTACTGATCAGGCAGTTTAATAATTGCCTTTCAGTATTGCTAATGAGTGCCTTTTACAGATGATAGCTGAACGCATTTAGTAGTTAGTTTATTATTAGTATTAGTTAGTAGTATAGTAATAAGTAGTAATTTTATATTTAGTTATAGAAAATAACAAGCCGTCCGTTTTATACGTCCAAATGTTTTTGATATTATAACATAAAATATATATTTATGAAATCAAAATATAATTCAATCATGACTGCCCAATGTAGTAAATTAATACTGTTTATTTTTATATTTGAATTAGTAGTTAATATTTACAAATTTTATAATGCAAAAATAATGAAAATATGTAAAAATATTGTATACATACATGTTATAATTGTAATGTGTGTTGTGTAATTTTGACTACAGTTACACATTGAGTGATGTGATCTAATGAAATATGAAAAAATCCTGAGTTCAATACTATAAAAATTGTGTATTATTACTAAACATCAAGCGATTTTGAATTTTATGAAATATTTTAAATACTATTTTAAGTGCCATATATCGGCGGAACACTGTAACTATATTTTAACCTTTCTATAGTCTGGTTACAGTTTTTTAAACTCTGTCTTGTTACATAGTTCATACAGAACTATTTATGAAAATTAACGGACAAGGAATCTAATCTTTTTTCTCATTGAAATAAAATCACCTTTTAAAGAATTCTATCGCGATTATTTGGTTTTATTTACAGTTAGGTCGATGTTTCGCCTACTTCTTATCGTACAACTTATCTTTCCGTTCGTTCCGACTGTTGACAGTACCTATCATCTTCACCTTCGGCAACCAAAGCGACCCACAGGCGGCGGGCGTTTTAGTCGGTTCGAGTCCGACATAATGTCTTCCACCTGCAATACCTATCATCTTTTTTTAAATTTGTTTTTACTAAGAAGGTTGGTATTTAATCGAAATTACTTAGTTTGATCTCTCCAGCTAAGTAACGCAAAATATTCCTTGCCTTATGGTTCAGTATCGCGGACAAAGTTACATGATCTGTCATTTTTTTTTTAATTTTGTAATGGTTAATAGTGTACAACTCGCCGGGATATTTACCATGTTTATTGTTTTTCTCGAGCAAACGATATTTTGGAACTGTTGTAAGCGCCATTATCACGGTGCACTACACCGAGATCATGGCGCTTGCTACAGCGCAGCTACAGCTCAAATCATTTCAATCAATCAATCAATTAGTCCCTCCCAGTCCACTGCTGGATCTATATCCAGCCTATGCCTCTCCCAATAGTCCTAATGTTGGGAGACTTTGGCCTACTGTTTCTACACTGGCCAGACGGATAGGTACAGGGTCATTTATAATGATTTATTAAAAGTTCAAAAATATATAAAAGTACATGTAATTCTTTGTAGATATAGAATTGTGTACCTTCTTGTTTCATTTATGTGTTCAACTAAGAAGTAAGTAAAATTGAATTCCAAACCAGATCTGAATATTATATGTAATAAATATGTTGTATTAGTTATGAATGCATTTTATTGTTAAACCTTATCATGTTAGTCTTTCTTAATTCTCGAACATATTTAATACGTTTTATACGACTTCGTTGGCAGAAAAGCACACGACCCACCATATGGAAACCGTTGTTACCATGGCCTATGGTGTAACACCAGAGGAGTCACACTCGTGTTCCCAACCTTGTAAGCACAGAGTGTTTCTGTGTCGTCAATGTAGAAAACAAAGCAGGACAAGCCTTTGGTGTTCCCACTGACAGCATAATTATTCTCCAGTAAGCTCTGGCTACTCTACTCACTTCCAGGAATACAACACGAGGTTATTATTGCCATTGTATTCTGTGGGAAAGAGGTACTCCCCCGTCGGACTGCTCAAATGGACAGAAATACCGTCGTATCCTAACTTTGCGATCATTATCATTACCTGAGAAACAATCCTGATTGCATCCAAAACTTCCACTTTGATCACCTGGTCTGCCAATTTTTATTGTGTTAACTATTTTATAAGCGTATAGTATATAACCGCGGTAGCCTAGTGGTATGGGCAATGGAGTATGGACTCCTGAGACGAGGTCTCGGGTTCGATCCCAGGTTTTACCAATTAATTTTTGATGCTTTTCGAAGTTATTTGTGTATTTACTGCAGGTTTATAAGTGTCCGGTTAATGGCAATAGCAATAGGCGTGAGCTTATTTCATGTTATGTTATTAGTTATCGATACTTTAATCATGATTTCAAGTCGTGAGAGAAACGAGATCTAGTCATGCAAAGGTTGATTTGAAATACTTTATGATATGTGGATAGGTGTACCTCTGCTATCTTCGCGCCCTGTGCTTTCCTCACTTTCCTCAAAGAACACCCAATAATGCATATAGAGTACATGTGATCTGACTAGACTAACCATTCATGCAAAGGTACAGTAGAAGTTCGGACCCCGGTTGATTAATTGTTTTAATAAGGCACCTAATTATAGTCTTTAAAGGTATGTAAAGGCTTAATCTTTAAGTGTGTCGCTTAATCTTCAAAATGTCGGTTTATTGGCTGCCAATGGCTTATTAATGGGTCCCCAGCTCCTGGTCTGTGATGAAGAAAGCTTTGTAGGCTTCTTTTCTATGAAAATAATTGGTTGTAGATACTTTGAAATACACTTGTACTTTTTCCACAGTATTTTTTTGTATTACACCTGATCGGTTTCGCCTTTCGGCATCCTCAAAGGCTTACCAAATACTGGAATACTGTAGAAAAAGTAGAAGTGTATTTCAATATGTTTAACAACAAATTCCACCAAGTGTAATCAATCAACAGTATAATGTTTCACTCACACACAGACACACACACACACACACACACACACAAATGGTTGTAGATTCGCGAATATTTCTTGGAGATGACTCTACTGGGGAACACCACTATCACCTAAATTGTATATAAAAAAACACATACCCTAGAAAACCATAAAGATGAGTCCTTTCCGGTATGAAGAAGTCTTTTTTTAATGTGCGGAAGTCCCTCTCGGATAGATAGATAGATAATTCTTTTTGTACACCAATACATTACAGAAAAACTTGTAGTTAGCATGCATACAGTTTAATGTACAATGGGCGGCCTTATCGCTGGAAGCGATTCCTCCAGGCAACCTTGGGATGGACAGTAGTTTAATAAAGCAATAGATTTGGAGTAGTTAGCAAGTAAACTAGAAATAAGGTGTATTAAAAAAAAGCAAAAAGAGAGAAAGATATGTGAGAAGTTTTAAATAAAGTAAAATAATATGCAACTTTAGCACATAAATAGATAAACGAAGTAAATAGTACATACTAATAAGAAGAGAAAATACACTGACGGACTCATAAACTGCATCAAAGTAATAGACGACTTTGAAATAAATATTTTAACCAAGTATGCATACTTTCTATGCAGATTTAAATTGAAACCTCTAGATTGGTTCGTGAACTTTAAAACAGCGTAGGGTCATATCTTTAAGTTTAAGTTTATGTACTGGAAAGGACCTTAAGACTTTTATTGAAGAAAAAACAGAAATTTAAGAAAAATTGGTTTAATTAAAAAATTGGTTTTAACAATAGACACAAACTTTATGCAAGGGTTTATTTGTGTTTTAATAAGGTGTATTACCCCCACGTGCCCTTATTACGGATTCTAATCGGTTCCGCATAGATTTTATAAGGGTTTTTAAAAGATCTTGCGGAATATTGTCCCATTCTTCTGAAAGTGCTGTTCTTAGTGCTGCCACTGTCGTGGGCGAAGGGTTTCTCGCATATACAGCTCTTTTTAAATTGTCCCAAACATGCTCGATGGGATTAAGATCCGGGCTGCGTGCTGGCCAATTCATTGTACGTATCCCAACCTCTTCGCAATAATGTTGAACTTGTGCAGCTGCATGCGGTCGGGCATTATCCTGCATTAAAGTAAAATTTTCGCCTATGAATCCCATGTAAGGCACCACGTGATCTTCTAATATCTCTGTTATGTAGCGATGTGCTGTCAAACCCCCTCTATTACCGTTTTGACGGACCATGTCTATGAACACAAGTTCGGTTCGCCCGTTCATCGATATGCCACCCCAGACCATACATGAACCGCCTCCAAAAGGAACACGCTCCTCAATGCAACTTTGAGCATATCGCTCCCCACGTCGACGATAGACTCTTCTGCGACCATCTGCACCATATAAACATGTCCTACACTCGTCCGTGAACAATACAGAGGCCCACTGCTCTTCTGTCCAATTCAGGTGATGACGCGCAAATCTTAAGCGAGCTTGTCTGTGAGCTGTAGACAACTTTGGACCATTTGCTGGTCTAAAAGGGGTGATATCCGCTTCCTTTAACCTTCTTCTTATTGTTCGTGCACACACGTTTACTCCACGCACTTCATTAAGCTCGGTTTTGATGTTAACTGACGTGAGGAAACGATTTCGCAGGGAAGTTATAACAATAAATCGGTCATCACGACCTGTGGTTGCTCGAGTTCTGCCTGTACCACGTCTCCTCCTGTAAGAACCTGTCTCTACAAACCTTCTGTATATTCTAGAAACCGTAGACTGGTTTAAATTTAAATTTCTACCAATCGTTCGTTGATCCAAGCCCTCCCGCACCAATGCTACAATTTGTGCCGCTTGTTCGGACGAAGTATCCATATTATGGTTCAAAAACTCTCGATGTGTTAAAAAACTAACCCAACAATTATGCTGGTAACAATAATTCAATTGACAAAACAAAAAAAATCAATGAGAATCAATTTAAAACTTTGCTATAAATAACACGCAAATCTGATACTACAAGTAAATTTTCTTTCCCGGCTATATTCATTTGTTTTACTGCAGTTCTATTTTTAAATTTAATTTTTTTTTAAGATTAAGAGCCAGTCTTTCCATATTTATATAATTTAATCTAAAAAGTTTGCATACTTATTATAAAAAATCCTTTTAGAGTAAACCTGAACTTTGATGCAGTTTATGAGTCCGTCAGTGTAGTAAGCATATTAATTGTGAGCTGTCACAGTGTTCAAAATGATAGGTAGTAGTCCTCTACGATTGCTTTAAATACGTTTAGGGATTTTGCTCGTCAGATACTCAATGGCAATGCGTTCCATAAGCGCACAGCCTTGACTGAGAATGACTTATCAACAAAATGAGTTGAATGTATTGGCATTCTCAGCCTCAAATTCTCGGTTGACCTCAGGCATCTCGTATGTGTGTCATGGAGGAACTGGAATCGTTCTTTGAGATAAGAGGGAGTGGTGGGATTAAACAATACATTATATAATAATGTTAGAATATGGGCATTTCTGCGAAGTCGAATTGGGAGCCACTTGAGTTGTTTACGGAAATCTGACACGTGATCATACTTACGTAAACCAAATATGAATCGTATGCAATAGTTTTGAAGTCGCTCAAGTTTATTTAGTTGCTCCTCTGTGAGATCGGGATAACTGACATCGGCGTAATCGAGAACAGGAGGGAGAAGCGATTGTGCGAGCACAGTTTTAGTGGCAATTGGTAGGAAGTTTCGCAGTCAGCGTAAAGCACCCGCTGACGCGAAAAGTTTACGACTGGTTTCCTGTAACTGGATATTCCAACAAAATGATTTATCCATATAGATAGGTACCCAAGTTCTTGACATTGTCACTAATGATTGCTCCACCCATAGTAATCTGAGGAAGCTGGGTCCAATGTATTTTCGAGTAAGTAGAGTGAGTAGTAAGTCAACCTTGAACTACCAATACCAATTATTTGTGTCTTGGATGAATTTAGGGTGAGTCCATGGTTCTTGCTCCATTCCCAAATCCTATCCAGGTCCTCATTGAGTACAGTAAATGCCTCGGACAAGTTGTTTGGAGGAGCTTGGGTGTAAATTTGCAGATCATCAGCATAAAGGTGGTAGGATGAAAGTAATTTTTCGGAGATTGTGTTTATGAAAATGTCGAAAAGTGACGGAGATAGAACGCCACCCTGCGGTACACCAGCAGTTGTATTGCACCAAGAAGAACTTGATTCTTCGACGCGGATCCGCTGCTGGCGACCAAACAGGTAGGTAACTATGAAACCACTCAATCGCCGTTGGAGATATTTAATAGAGCTCAGTATACCGAGCAGTATTTCGAAATCTACGGTGTTAAAAGCATTGCTAAGATCCAGTAGGGATAAAAGCGTGAGTTTTCCACTATCCATGCCCAGTCTTATGTCTTCCGTGACAGTAACCAATGCTGTCTCAGTACTGTGTCCAGGTCGGAAGCCGGATTGTAGTGGGTTTAGCAGCGCATTTTTATTTAGAAAGGAGCTGAGTTGCGAGTGAATGAGACGCTCTAAAACTTTAGAAAGATAAGGAAGGATAGATATAGGACGATAGTCAGAGAAGGATGGCTTAGATTTCGTAGGTAGAGGAATTATTTCTGCACTTTTCCATGAGGATGGGAAAATAGCAGATGAAATGGAGTAGTTAAAGACGTGACATGAATAGGAAGAATTTGCTCCAAAATTGGCACGATCATATTTCGGCTAACAGCATCGCTACTCGCATTGGATGAAATTGACAGAATGCTCTTCTTAACATCACAAGCGGTCAATTGATTGAAGGTGAAAGATGGATGATCAGGAGTTGGAATAGATGAAAGATATTGCAGTATATTGCTTTTCGTAGTTCCATTAAAATTGGACGAAGTAGAGAAATGTAAATTTAGTGCATTTATATATATTTCATAATTTTTTAGGAATACAGTCTTGGTGTGACTTTCCAAATGAATTTAGAAATTTCCAGACTTTTGCTGGATCCCCGCTTTCTACCGAGGTATGCATATGATGGCGTTGTGCATTCCTACACACCCTATTGCATTTATTTCTAAGGGCTATATACTCTGAAAAACCGGAGGGTGTGGTTATTACGGACTTGAACCGACTAAAACCGCACGGCCGCTTTGAGCTATCAGTTGCGGGGGGGTGAGGTAGCCTTTGGCATATCCCTCGCCCATCAAGGAGAGTACAATAAAACATACTGATTGAAAATTCTTAATTATTTATTCGGACAAATAAAACTTTTCTCTTCATGTTTCAATGAAAAATACACGAAGTCGATGTACTTATTGAATTTCCTCAAAAAAAATAATAAAAAAACATAACAGATAATTGCATGACAAGCCTATCCCAATTGTTTTATTATAATAATTACAACTTTATTACAATTTTAATACTTATTACCTTATTATTAAGATATATTAACGAAGCCTTATAAAATTGAAATGAACAACGTTTTCCACTCTTATTGCACAGTTAAAAATAGCATAAATATTACCAAATATTATATTGTAATAACACCTAATTCAGTTAATATAAAATTACATGTCTTCTATAATAAAAAAAACTTATTTGGCTTGAATAAAAAAAATGGAATGATTTGAGTATTTTTCCTATAATAAATTATTTTGTCATGTTTTATGACCGTTGTAAATGATACTTAATGAGATGAATGTATTCACGGAATATAAAATCAAGGGGAGGTTCCATAGCTATCGCTTGTCTAGCGTGTCGCGAGTAAACTTCACTGGTAGTAGTATTGCTTGCTGTCGCTAGTTGGCGATTATAATGCTGTGAAGATTTTCATTATAAAAAGAAAAAACTCATAACGTGATAGGCCACCGAGATTTATTTTTTGACTAAATCTCTGTTAAAAATTAAAACTAACTAAACTTCTATGTAATTCAGGTATGTAAAACAAAAATTGTTTTACAGTTGCGGGGGTGCGGGGGGGAATATGGAGCCCCATGCTCCACGATATGCATAGACTAGATTTTTCTCTATTTAAATGAGTAGTTGAATTTTGACACTTATTTATATAAGCATAGCGCAGTTTTTGTCACGTGTCCTAGCTGCAAAATTGGGCGCGTTGTTGAGTAAGTGGTCTTTCGCGATACCTTACAAATTTTACGCGGTACAAAATTGAAACTCATTGCTCTGTGCGCATAACAGTTTTGTAAAACGTGATTGGTCATATTTCGAGATTTTGTTAACACTACTAATATCTGTACAGCCTTCCCTCTTATTTTTATGTTCCGTGAATTTTTAAATGTTCCATTTTAAAACAAGTGAGTGTAGTCAAACTAAAAAATCAGTAGAGAGTTTTTATGGACGCTCTTTAAATTCGATTAACCTCTAATATTTTAGATGAGGAGTAATATGTACAATGAAATCTTATAATTGATTAATAAAAATAATATACAGTGCTTAAATACTACAATTTACAATATTAAATGATTACACTATCGCCTAAACACAGTCATGTAATTAAACTATTGTACAATAATTTACAAAAAGCTTAACTATAAATGATATGCAACAAGCTATTGTTATAGCTTATGATTCACTGGAATATAAAATAAAAATTAAGTTTTTTTTAAATTTTGTTTTAGTCGATTATAATATATATCGACAATCAGACCAATCTTATCGATACGTTTCTGTAATTTAGTCGCGATTCTCCCAGTCATCGATACCCCCGGAATTGTTTTCGGTTTTAAAATAGCGTTTTATAAACAAAGAATTTTGGGGGCATCGAGAATTGGGGGAATCGCGAGTTTATAACGAAAACTATAAAGAATGCAATGCTATGTATAGAGTAATTTTTTTGTTAATATTAATGTCTTTTGTTTTTATGGTTTAGAATAAAATTGGTGTCATAAATGCAAGGTAGTGCATGCGCACATTTTTTGGCACATTCACTAAGAGTATTAAAAATGGTTAACACCGAAAAAGTCGAGAATACCATTTGTCTGACCTTTTGAGTATTTTAGTTTTGAAGTCTTGTCAACCGTATACATTTTCCGATAATGCATCAGGGTTATTCCCTTAATCTAATTGAGCCCCGAACAATCAACAAAATAAGAGAAAACTTAACAAGAAATTCAACATAAGCTTGCATATGTATTCAAAAGACTAAGATTACCGAATATACGGCTATGAGCTCGCCGAGTACCAATTGGTGTTTGGCGGCCCGGACTTGTCTATGGGTTGGTGCGGATGTGACGCGTGCGCTGAATGCGCTTGAGGATGGTACAAGTGGAACGTTGAAGGTGGATGGAAGAACTGTGACTGGTCTAGAGATGACGCGTAATCCAAAGCGCCAGGAACCGCTGAATACGCTTGAGGCTTCAACGGTAATGGAGCTTCGCCTAGGTAAGAGTGTCGCAAAGCTTCAGAATAAGCACTATTATCGTATGGCAAAGCGTATTGTTGTTTGTCTCTTGGAGACACAGAGCCAGGTGGGGTCATAGCTGAATGGTAGTCCGCATACCCACCGTATGCTAAAGAACCAATATCAGTACCTTTGTGCCCTAGTTGTTCACTGTATCCTGACCCTTCGCTACCAGGTGGAGTAGGTAAAGGTCCTGTCTGACCATCACTAGAGTAATAACCACCAGTCCGACCATCTCCTAAAATATTGCTTCGAATTACACTTTCTCTATTTGCATACAACTGTCTCAGCAAAGCTGATGCGGGCGTCGAAGTGTGATTGCCTTGAATCTGTCTGTTCAGGTGGTTGAAATGATGATTTTGGGTTCCTATCCATTGTATTGTGGACTTTTGCTGCTGTTGTTTCAAAAGAGCATCAGTGGAGAAATCAGTTGGTCGATGAGATATTTCTTTACCATCTAACGCGACTGAGGGTAAATGTTTCGACATTGCATTTTCCAGATCTCTAACAGATGTAGCATCAGATCCACCTTCAGGTATCGTTAAGTTTGTCTTTGAAATGTCCCGTTCTGCCGGTGATATTGCAGCTCCAGGATTAGACGAAGACTTTCGTCTATCTTCGTCTCTGTCTTGTTCTTCTTCGCAATCAGTCGTGTGCTTTCGTTTCTTCAGTCTTCTGGCAGGCATTGGGGAGGTTCTTTCAGTGCTCGTATGGAGAGGTAAGGGTTGGGCGTCATTGAGTCTCGTTAGATGTGTTACGTCGGAGGTGGGAACGGGAGCCGTAGATGCGGAGTCTGTGTTCGTTGGTGGTTCGGTCCGTTCAGTCGGGTGCCGGGGAGGTGGAGGTGGCGCACCAGAATTGTCCGTGTCAGGTGGGCCGTTCTCTGGATCTCCTGTCGTCTCTTCCCTTTTCACACCTTGCACGCTTTCTTCTAGTTGACAGCAGTCCATAACTGTGTTGGGATATTCCCGGCCACTGAAAAGAGAAGTGTTGGTTAGTTGAATAAAACGTTTTTCCTAATTACCAGTACTGATATTATATGAGGGCTTAGTCCAAAGTTTTCAAAATTTTATATCTGGTAAGTTAATTATTACTATATATTATATAGGCACCAATACTGCTACAATGGTAGCTTTCAGTTTGACGGCCTCATCAGATGCTTTTCACCGTTCAAAGGAGCCGGCATTGTGAGTACAAGGAAACAGTCGGTAGAAAAATTCATATCTTCATGGTTCAGCAATAAAATTTATAGGTTAAAATCTGAATACTATCAACTTACCTGATAACATAGTTGACACAGATAATATTTTGTTCTTCGGCGTTCTTGGACGAACAGACAACTGTGGCACACGTCTGCATCCAGGTATAGCCGCCAAGTTTGTTCATTATTCTATAGTAGTGAGTCAACACCTGGCCTTTGTTAATTACTAGAACAAATGAAATTCAATATTAAAACAGTTACAGCAGATTTCAAAAATCGAGGCGGTCGTTTATACTACCAGTATATCGCTCTGTACTTCCAGTACAAAACTAGGAATACTTAAGGAGTTGCATTTTATGAGAGTAAGAAATAAGTTGTATTTTTAAAGATGATCTTTATGATGCGAGATATGCAAATAGGAAATTTTAAGAAATAGTGAAAAGTGTTCAATAATTTCAAAACCATCCAAGAAATATTTTGTAAGTAGATTCGTTGTATGGCTTAGAGAAGCAATAACTAAGACTTTTAGGGAAATTCATATTTTAATTTCCCTATTTTACTTCCCAAAAATTTGGTGTCGAGGAAAACAAGTAAGATTCGTATTTTTTCCTCGTACTTACACCAAAATTAATTCTTCAAGTTCTAATTTTAACACTGCGTACAAGATAAAGGAGTAGGAAATTAAGCAAAAACTGAATGAATTACTTTTGTTAAATGGTTCGCTTACTTGCCGGTTCATCGGACAAGTTTTTGTTGGGACAAAAACTAACAAGTGTTAGTTTTTGCACACTATCACAAATTCTTATGTTTCTAACATTGTATTGATTGTAACGATGTCGTTAGTCAGTTTATTATGAAGTATGAACACTTATTACATTTGGATCAACATCAATCATTATCAATATTTTAATAACGGAAGTAAATCAAATGACAGTAATTATTATATCAGAGAGTTGAGAGAGAACAGACCTAAGATTGATGAACTGTGAGTATGAGGGTATGACTAAGAAGGATAAGAAGATAGCGAATGTTGTGTTAAAATGACTGCAAGCAAAGATTTATTGACACGGCATAATATTACTCCGGCCTCAAATAAATATTAAATATTAACGGCAAGCATGGCAATGATGATGGTTCCTAATAAATTGTCGTGTTGTACGGTTTGACGAAACTTATTCGAACAATCCTTAAATTATTGCCACAAATCAATTCGCAATTTATTATTGACAACGATCCATAATACGTTTGATTACTTAACTAATATTGGTGCCTAACACGAAAAACTGTCCTTACAAAGACTTAGATCAAACTAAACCCACGACCTTAATCTTGAACATTATTAGAACAATAGGTTACCGATACAAACAGAAATCGTATATATTAGTGACATTATATTCAAGTGATGCTACACAAAGGACACAGGACACGTGTAGTAAGGTACGTGAATCATTAGAACTAACGCTTTTTGGCATTGTTGATGTATTGTCGCACTGGAAATTGGAAGTACGCCAACAGTGAAACTGATCCTATAGATTAGAAGTCAAATACAGGATATGAGCAAAATTTTGTGATAGACAATAAACTGGCTCTGAATAAACATGATGCGAATAATATGTGATACAAATGTAAAAAGTCAAAATGTACATAGTTGACAATGAGATAACAACAAATACTATAACTGATGAAGAGGCTGCATTGAACAGAAAAAAACCATCTATATAAGATAACATACAAGAAATGAAAAGTCAGATGTATTAAAGCAAATATATCTAACAACTAGCTGTTGCCTGCGGTCCTGTGTGGATGTCGGTTATCGTGATAAAACATAGCATATATCCTTTCTCAAAGTCCAATCTACCCTATATCAAATTTCATCAAAATCAGTTCAGCTGTTTAGGCGTGAAAACGTAAAATACAGACAGAGTTACTTTCGTGTTTATAATATTAGTATGGATGAATTAATAAATGATAAATAAATCGTATGTGATAAGTCAGGTAGTGTATATGGAAATTTAAAATTGAATTAATTCTTAAAGAGTCGTCATTTTTTTATTGTTCACTGACAACTTAACATTATGGCTAATGGGACAATAAGTGATAAATCAACTTGTTTTTCAGCAAACGACAAGTAAGTGAATTCCAAGGCGTCATACATATCGGAAGTCTCAAACATATTCATTTAATTTTATGGGACGTATGCACAAAATTTGAATATCATACGCTTCAACATCGTCAATATAGTCATCTGGTAATCAAAGCGCGTATACAGTTGTAACCAAATTACCCGCTTTCTAACAAACACCCGGACTTTTATGTTAATATGTACAATTGTTATTCAAGTCCGGGAATGTCCACATTTGACCGGCATCTACATAGATGTACATTTTAAATTCAAATTGATGGTCTCGTAAAGCTATCAAATTGTAAGGTGCTAGAACCGCATGACGTTAACTCCACATCGTGATTGGCATTCAAAAAGTCAGCCATCTTGTTATGTATGATGATTGGTTCGATGATTACGTCAGGATTATATGTTCTTCCATTCATGTCATCTTTGTTCTTGAAGTATTTTTGTGATGGAGCAACCAAAAGTCAAGTGAGGTCGTCACGAATTTTCCTTAAGACTGAATCAATATACTTGTAGATGTTTCAATCACTGAAGAATTTCTGTATCAAATATACATAGAAGTGATTCTTCATGTATATGACAATTTACAAATAATATACTGAAATTTCAATAAGGAAAAAGAAACATCTAAAGCGGCAGAAGTATTAAAACTAAGGAACTTAAATATAAAAAATAGATATGATTCACGCCATAATTCAGGTAGACATAACCATAAAGCAGAAAAAGTCATCTCAAAGGACATTAAGACATGACGTTTCCCACGTCTACGTAAAGGGAGAGGAAACCAAGATGGTGGTACAAAAATTACATATTCAAATCACAACTCGTGGAGACGGACCGCTGTGGCGCTAGGCCTAAATTGTATTCCAACGATGGGTGTATACCAAAGTAATAATACTGTGTATGAGAAGATAATATAATTTAGATATAAAAAATCAGCATAAGATTCACGGAATAGAATGTCGAGCACGTCATCAACGAAAGACAGGAAAGAAACTTATTTTTATGAAAGTCTGCTGTCTTTTTATGTCTGCAAAGATAACTTCTTCATTTTTATTTAATAGAACACAATAATGCTATTATGCTTTAGTAATTGGTAAAACCATTCACTAGTTTCAAATTGTAGGTACCTATGCAATTTTTATAACATACTTAAATACCATCTGTGACCTGTATTTTTAATAAATTTGTCAATCTAAACTCACTGCGTAAGTACCATAATATTTTATTTCCCTTATTTATCACGTATTCCTACCTAGTTAGAACTGAATTTTGATACTAATCTAGAATAATTCCATCAAATAATACTTATAATATTAACAATATAAATATATAATATCAGACATAGAACATCCTTTTAGATTGTTGGTATGCGAAAGACAGAAACAAAGCTAGCGATATCATATAGATATACGTAGTAGTTACGAGCACGAAGGAACATAGAAACATACTCGTGCATATAAGTCAAACAAATAACCCGTCTTTTTGGTTTTACCAGTCGGGTTAAAGACCCCATAAATATATAAATCGAAATCTATTAAAGAAAAGTTCCCACAAAATGCTGGTCTAATAAATTTTCCTTGTAACGTTGTGCCTTGAGCTGCCAGTCTACTTGACATGGATTTCTATAGCTCACATTCTGAATACAAATCGGTAGTTACGACATCAACCTACGAAGGATTTCACCACATATATTGGGTCATGGATGGACATCGGATTGTTTATAGAGAACCGATGATTTACTAGCAAGGATAATTAGCCTACGACTATGTTTTGATGTGACAATTAACTACGCCTAACGTGTTTTAATTTGTTCTGCGAAAGCTAGATGAAAATTATTGAATCATTATCATAGGAAGTAGTTGACAGGAGCAGTTTTTACCCTACGACACCAAAGCGAGTGTTATAAATTTAATTGTGTGGCTCACAAACGAGTGGACAGATTTCGAAGCGATTATTTTGGTTTAAAGTTGATGTAGGTAATACATCTGATTTCAATAGTAAAAAATTAAGAAATTTTCGAAATAATAATTAAAAATGCTTATACAATAATTGAAATTATAACAAGATTAAAATTGATGTTAAGTGCAATAAATACTTACAATCTACGTGACATTTTCTAAGTTTATTAGCGTCTTCTCCGTGACAAAGAGCGTAAAGGTTTTTCCCCGTTAACTCCTCTGCAGTGTAGCCTAGAAGCTCTGATACCCTGCTGGATACAAATTTAAAACATTACGATGTATATAATCATGAAATTTAATATTTTGCAATCTGATTCAGGAAATGATAAAAATATCCTTAAGGATGTAGTTAGTGAAACATTTCCAAATTCAATAGTAACAGTTAAAATTATACATATTATTATAAACGTTTAAGACTATGTAATACCTGGGTTCGCAATGTGCTATTCGGAAGTCGAAGTTGATTCTAGTGACGAACATGTCTGATTCTAGTCTGATCTCGTGGACTGAAGGCGGAGGTAATGCTATAGCGAGGGCCACCATACCCAGTAGTACGGTTGGAGACTTGCGGCTGTGAGAGAAGGAGTACTGAGGACGGAGGCGACACAACATCAAAACGACCTGGAAAGAAAGAAACGTATGTTGTAGTAAACATCACATGGCACTATTAGTTATAGTACAGTTTGAACATTGGTGTAAAAGTAGAAATGTTGATTCTGAAATATTATAAGAAACTATTATAATGATATCATCTTTGATCTGAAACGAAAAACGATTTATACGCCCTATGTCAGATACGCAAAATATCAGATGTGCATATCAGTATCGATACATTATTCTTCACTGAATTGACCAATATTCAAATGTATAAAAACCTCAAGAAAGCTTTAAAAAAAGTGACATAAGTTATTAATTCATACTTTTCTGGCTTTAAGTGGTTTTGACTTTTTGCGTATCTGACATTCTGCGTACAGTCCCGAAAAACGAATGAAGAAAAATAAGAACAAACTACAGTTAATTATATCAACTATGTGTATGTCTATGTTAAATAAATCTTATTAAACTTCTGACCTCAAAACAAAGAAACTAAAACAAAAAGAAGAATAAAAACATTATTAAAACTTTTGAATTTGCTTTTCGTAAAACAAAAAACAAAACGTGTCTCATATAAGAAAAGTAAAGTTTCAAATATAACTGAGAACTGTAATGCTATTTGTTTTACAGCGAAATATTTTGGAAGCACGTACAATACATATTACCAGGTAATCGAATCCAAAGATCAAATGTAAGGAAGATCAACTAATTCACAATTTTCCCAATTAAACCGTTGCCTTTGGCACATTAAGCACGCAAACCGGTTCTCCAGTATTAATTGCTCTATTGATACCAAAACCTATTTCAACCATTTAGATGCAGATAACACAAATTACAGTAGCAACTTTCGCTTAGTATTTAACAACCCTACAAAGTACAGTATAAAAGAGCTATTGACAGTCAATAAAGATATAAAACGACCCCTTAACGTAAAAGTGTCCAAGACACTGCTTATGAAATAAAAGAAGAATTTACACCTCGAAAACAATCTAACAGCAAATTTACTAGCTATCACAGAATTCGCGAATCACTTGATATAATCACGTTTTATGACCTAGCACCGAGTTAAGGCAAAAATTATGGGGCCGTATAATGCGCCTTGAGGCACCCCACGGCAACAATAACTCTAACCAATAATATTTGTGATCTAAGATGGATAAAGAGGTCGTTTGAATCCATTTGTTGCCACCGAGACGGAGATATGAAAGCAGCGGAATTACATTTAGAGATGATATATTAAGAATGTTATGATTTACTATTTCGAATGTTTTAAGGGAAAATATTTTCACTTTATCCTCTTCTTCTTGAATTAAATTTTAAACACGAAGAATTAATTTAGCCCTTAACGTTTTGATCAAAATAGTTAGATAACAAATTTTCTTGCAACGAGATACCCACCCGCCAGTTACCATTTTCAGCGTATCTCGATGACTCACTCTCCTTGCCTCTTCCAACCTAGATTGAAAATGAAAATTCAGCGTACTAACATTCACTCACTCTAAATACTGAATAAGGAAAAAGTTTTAAAAACACAGTTCTGATTAACGAATTATTTTAGAAATTAATAATGTGACTTCTGATGGTAAAATTTCAGAATTGCATTATTTATTTTTATAATAATTATATTGTCATTTATAAAAAAAACTGTTAATATTCAAAGCTAAGGTAGATTTTGTAGTCTCCGTGTAATTCTTAATTTTTATGACATGATTATTGGAATCGTCATACCTTCATTTACTTTAGACAACCTGTGGCCATTCTACCAAATCTTTAATCATTAAGGTTTCTATAGGTGATATTCTTACCCGGTATCCTGAAGACTTGAAATGGCAGCCTCGTTTAGTTAACGTGCTTTTCATTCTTATACAGAACGCCCGGTCCATGCCTCGGTATAATGCCCCGCTTGCCGCTAAACTCATTTGTGATGATACTGTGGACAAAAAACGATGATTATAATCAGACTAAAACTCAAAAAATATACAAAGCTTACACGGATAAATATAGCGATCTTAACTGTATATTTAGGCAAGATCGCATAATTCAGTTCTCTATACATATAAAGACCTGGAAACAGTATTTTAGGGAACAAATGTAGCAACCATACAGCTGATTACCCATTATAAAAAATCGATAATCCAGTTCTAATATAGTTCAATTTATTTTAATAATCTAATGCAGTTCTCTGAGTTTCTTGCTGGTATCTTCTCAGTAGAACTAACCTATCTAATCATTCGATTCCAATAGTTTATTTACATTATTTAATATTTTATAATATTTCTTGATATAATTGTACAATTTTGACGTTCATATGTGTTCTTTAAGTGCCAAAACTGAATGAATGAAATTGATTACGTTCATTAAAATACTCTGTCAGATTGCGAAAGCAAATATTATTGCTTTCTATAATTTTAATTATTATTTACTATAATTTGTTTCGTTTCCATTGCAACCATATCAATGAATACTCTATCTTTTCAATTCTTAATGGGCACATCCTAAAAAACCGAGGAATAGACGAAATTTACAACAAATAGAATCAATTTTTAGTTGAAAAGTGAATCAATCAGTGTGAGAGTTGATTGATTGGGTGGACGTGTAGCTAATTATAAGATCTGTGGTGACTGTGAAACGAGGCGATCGACACTACGCTATAATTGATTTTACTGGACTCACCAAGCCACCAAACTATTGGACGATGATTCTAAAAGTTTTAGGAATAAAAATGTGTTTGTAGGTCATTTTGACAAGAATAGTGAACCAAATGTAGGTTTAGAATCTTTTATACTAAGTAATGCGGTAAAAGATTATGGAGCTTTTGTTTGAACTAATTATGATTCGTATTTTGTTACCCTGAATGATAAACATGTGACTAAATTAGTTAATTTTGCCTTAAATATTTCTACAAGTAATAAACTAGGTTTTGACAAGTCTAGATTTAAGCTATATTTAAACATTCCCTGTATGTTAGATTATGTCAATCATGATAAACTTAATATTGATTACAAGTACCTGTAATCAAATATTTATTAATATTGCGTATAAGATGTGACTATTACATTGTAGCTCAGGCCACTGTGGAGCAAAAACTAGGATCATGGTTTTCTACCGGATAATATGTAACAGATTTCAACAGTAGTTTTTATCAGTTTTTTTTTGTTAGGTATTATAGTAGAATGACTGACAGTTGTGCATTGGTTATGCAATCGGTCTATATATATTTCAATTAATTCTAGAACAAAAACCTATTTAAAATAAAGATAGTTGCACTTTCTAGGTTTAATTATTAATATACAAAACTCTCGTTCGAAACGTTAAAAAGTATGCAGTTTAAAAAAATACTATTGCAAAATGATAGTAACTAACACAACCTAGTATTTTCGATGAAAACAGTGAAATGGCGAAGGGAATAAGAAGGAAAGCACGAAGAACTCGATATCATCCAGACTGTGTCTTTAACTACACATAAAGCCTGAGTACGACATGACCACAGGTTATTTGCAATTAATGGTTAGGTATTTAATCTGTAAGTAAGTGTACACTGAGTCAAACAGACTTAGTGAAGTCGAGTGAGGTTAGGAACTGAACCAACTCTCGAATGCCATGACAATATACGAATTCTATAGCAAAATCAACTTTAGAATATTAGATACGATTAAAAGGATCAAAAGCATTCAAGGAATAACTTAATCGCAATCCACAGCAACAAGCATGGTAGCCAGTCACATAAAAATAACTGTCCACCTATTTAAATTCAAATCGCATGCAACGTCTGTTGCAACTTTAATCTTTGGCAATAGGTACAATAATCATTATGACAACAATAGGTAGTACCTAGTATGTCAATCTGCATCACGTCTGCACTAAATACGTAACTATATTGACTCAGTGAACAAACATTGCTGTGACCTTGATAAAAGAGTTAAGTTTCTTTTTTATTAAACTTGCTTTTATTACCTTTGGTTAAGTATAATCGATTCTGAAGCTATGACTATTTTTAGGGGGAAATACGTATCGTCTTTTTTCTGAATTTATTCACAGACTTGATGATGTGGAGTACCTAATATTATTTGATGCTATATTGTGGACGAGTAGTATGTTTGTCATTTAATGCATTCCTATGTCATGCCAGTTAATTAGCGTGTTTTTTTTTTAAATATAGTACACGTCAATAAATTAGACTGCCTCGCCTGATTCAGCTTACTGAAGGCAAAGTCTCAGAAAAAGTTTGTAAGTGTAATATTTTATATTCAATTTAATGAAATGAATCGTATACATAAAATGTGAACAATATTAGCCGTTTCCTTTAGCATAACAATAGTCACTTTTTCATATTGAATGCAACAAAATTTTGCAATTAATGAATCAGCAGAAATTGATCCCGAAGACATTTTCTGTGCCACTGAACAAAAAACAACTTCTGTAACAAGCATCATTTTATAGATTATAAAAATAAAAACATTTCATCAGGTGCGATACACTTAGAAACTGCACTACAGAATGAGGTTTTTGATCATTGTATATTTGACGTATTCAGGTTAAAATGAAAGACAAGAATATTGTTAGTAAATTACAAGTATGTTGAGCAAAAGGTTACAAAAAGTTATAAATATCTAACAGACATGTCAAAATTTAATTTGGTTTTCAAAACTTAGTATCTGTTTGACAGGCTTTTGTCGTAGGTAATTTACTTTTTCGTACATAATCGTAGATTATTTGTTCATTTAGAAATGCTTTCAAGCTGTATCATCGGTATGTTACTTGCATATGACTTCTTTAGATTTTGCGTAGGTAGTTGCGATCATCTTTTCAAAATACTGTTTCTCATCATCGACACGCACGTGTCCTCATCATAATTATTAATATCAATGTTATCCTCAACATAGTCTTAACATTAATTTTTCAATATCAATATTACTGAAAACTATATTTTAATTTCTTGAGATTCGTTGTAAATAATTCCTTCGTAGTATCATTTTATTGTGTGGCTACATTAAGGAGCAAATTCTCGTAAGGTAACTTACTTCACCACCTATCTAGTAAAGTTTCAGCTAGTGATGTTTTATACAATAACCAGCCCTTATCTTGATGAACGGGCTTGCTCATTATAATCAGCCTGCTTGTCACTTTTAGAACCACTGTGTCCCATCATCCCAGCTTCACGCAAAGATCCATGGTTATCAAGGTGACAATGTGGCGATTTCATCATGGGCTTCTGTTCTGTGACGCATTTAACCACGCCCGTCACCATACAATGGCCTACTGTCAAACCATCTCGCTCCTGATTGATTTTTTATTGACTTTTTAGCATCGAAGTGTAAATTGAAATTGATTCTATCCCTTCCAAGTTACGTGTGAAATTAATGGGAATTATAGGTGCATGAAAAAAGGAACCAAATGAATGTGTTCGTAATTTTTTAAAGCAGTGTCTGGTATTTCCTTCTAACGGAATCTTAATGATTCTGTAATTTTCGTTGATTCTTTTCATTCTGTCATCCAAAAGTATTGCATATTGCCATGGAATAATTTTGATACGATTAGAATTGGTACTATTCAAATTAGTGCTCTCAATGGCATTTCATTGTAAATGCAACTTTAACTTATCGTATAAGCTAATGGAGTTTATTCTGGAATGTGTAGTTACACTACTAACTAATAATATTATAAACTATCGTATATCTATAGCGTATCGTATCGTCTTTATGAAATATGGATATTACTATGTACCTGTGTGTGTATTTTAATTGAAAACAAAAGCACACACATCCACACACAGGTGAAAACGCAAACGAAAAGAAAAGCTCAAAAATTCTTATATATTTAACGTCTAAAGCAAAATTCGACTTAAAAACAAAACTGCGATGGGCAATAATTCCCTGTGCACTGATAAATTTTAGACAGCCTCCATAATTTTGCGGTAATATTTACCGCGTTCTGATCAATTTCACTCAAAGATTCCAAAAAAATGCACAAAACAATCATAAGAAAAATATCAGATTCGAATTGGTTACATTTAAAGTTAACTTTTTTAAGTGCAAGCCACAAAATAATAAAAACACTGAATGCAGTCGACCGAATACCATCGACATCATGAAAATTATAACTCGAACCACTTTTTGTTTGTCTCTGTCTTTATTTGAACTATTTTCTTTTTCATTAGATTTTCATTATTCATTTTTTATAAAATCGTAGCATATTTTCCAGTTGAATCTGAAGCCTTCATCTCGAAGCCTCGAAGTTTATTTGTATTTTACCGGAGCGTTATCTAACCTCACAAACCCCAGAGAAAAGCCTGCACCAGAGCCTCTTCAGTCACCCTGTGCACCTGAGATTGGATTATCCACGAAGGTCCCATACCTACAGAAAACTGTCTAAAAACAACCTTTTGAGTTACGTATATATTATTGTGACTGTATTATTTAGCAATTAACTAACTAGAAATTTTGGTGCTTTTTATTTCTCTACATAACGTCTTTGAACTTCTCGACCAAAATAAGAATGATTCACTCTGCATCTATCGGTAGCAATAACGTGTTTGATACGCCGTTATTGCCCAAATATGGATTCCATAGTAATGGCATCAAAATATTAATTTACAAAATAATGCTGGATACTGATAACCCATCGCCTGTTTCATAAGCTTCAAATTCAGCGTGAACACTCCATAATCTAATTTAAATTTGATCCACATCTTATTAGTAGCGGCATTCTTGATTCGAGCCAGCTGAAATTTTAGATCCGTAATGTCGCTGATTGCTGATGGAGCAACGGCCTCAGAAATAAGTCGACTTTAATTGAATTCCGAGCACAATTTTTTTGTTAGAAAAGACGTTTCGATAATTCTTACTTCTCGTTTTCTATGTGACACCTGTTTAAAATGAATAACGGTAAAAAGTGTTCGCTTTACTGTTTTCTGCGGGATTTTTTTACAACTATCTGGCACACTGGCTGGAATTAAATGAAGTTAAACGGTATTACAAGTAGTTAATGAAAAGTGGGACGGTCGAGAAGGTAAAAAATGATTGCCATATGTTTAGTAAATTTATTTTTATTAGTATCGGGCAATATGCTGTAACAATTCTTTGTATAGTCAACATGTAACCCGTCCCCGTATCGTACGGGAGAAATGATGAATGATTTCCCATTCTTCAGAGGTTATAGTTCGTTTTCCAGTTGTCAAATTAGCGTTTTATTGATTAGGTACTATATTTACATTTGTAAGTCAAACTATACACAGGTTAATACTACAGTTTTTGTTCTGTGCCTAGATAAAATAGACACACAATTTACCAAGAGAACAAAATCTTAAACTTGTAGAAAATACACAAAGCACTTTAGTATAATTTCCAAAGTATTCGTTTTGTTTTAACCATCTTTTTAATTATTACCATGAACTCTGCAAAATCAACTCACCATCAGGGTTATTCGTTCCATGTTGGCTCCCTTCTTCACTCCCCGATGCTGGACTGTTCAACCCGGTTTGACCAGGCCTTCCTGTGAGGGATAGTCCTAACTGCTCAGCTATCTCCGCATGGTCGCTTTGGTGCACGTAGTCGAATATACTGCTGCCTGTCATCTCTACCTGAGGAAGAAAATAGTTTTGTATAAGATAAACGTTGAAAGTTGAAACGTTGAAGTCATTTGGATAAGAATTCGAATTTAAAACAATCCACTTATGTACTCAACAACCTTTTGTGCGCATCCTATGGTATAGAAACCTGCATAGAAAGAGGTAGAATGGGAGGCAGGGGACGATAATGTTAGGCCTACGATATTAAATACCAGTACATTATACTGTCAATTAAAATTGATTTGACTTTTTCTCACTGGAGTTCGTAGAGATCTTTTAGTTTGTTAGAGTTGATCTTACCGACATTACTGTCATAGCCTACCCTCTTTTTAGTTCATCTACTTACTTATCTAAATGTTTCCTTTTATCGTAAATACTCTCTCGGTCTGGTTAACCTACATAAATCTAGCTGGACCAGCTAGTCTACCCTCACCTGATGGTCTATTCATCCTCATCTCATAAATCCATTCTGTCAAACTTCTCATTCTACAATTTCATGTATGAAATATATTTATATTTTTGTTTATCTATCTGCATCAAAAGCACCAACCAAAACATTTCATTTCAGTTCACAAACTCATTCAAGCAAGTCTTATACAATTATTAAACTAATAAAAAACCAGTCTTCAAACCGAGGAGTTGTACGGTGGCCTGCTCAACCGTCACGTACAACATTGTTATGAATGAAAGACTTCTTATCACGCATCGCATAGCAGGTGGCTTCATAGAACTAGCTAACGAGAATTCTTACGTCTGGATTGATGAGGATGGTGAAGACATCGCGTTATCTGAGAAAGATGTTGATATACCTACGGGTATAAAGTTTTCTGATAAGGGAATAGAATGATAATGAAGCTGGTTTCAGCTACCTTGTAGTGTGGTAGTGGAAATGATTTCGATTAACATGTGTAAAATCCTGTTGGTTTCGTTATAGGGGATGAAAACTTTTGAGTATTTCTGTCAGGAAATATTAGCTGGGAACTAGAAGAGTGCAGGAAGAAACTGGTTAATGTTGACTATTAAAGTGCAACTTGCATTGGAAAAATGCCCTTATATTTCGTTAGGAATACGAAATTTTATTTTCTTTTATTAATTTCTCTGACTAATCGATTGCCACGTACAGAGAAGAAGGGAGAGATTAAAATGGAGAATCTTCGGTTTCCCATCCGTCAGATTTTGGGCATCATACACCAATAGTTAGTTTTGGAATAAATTACATTTTGTAAAAGATTACTGTTAGTTTTTCTAATTCAGTTATGGTAGCAATGAAAAAAACTAACAAGGAATTTATTGAAGAACAATACAGATAATAAATTTGCCCAAAATCAAGTGGTTGCCAACGACGCTTTCCCGATGACCCTTTCACGGCTTATTCAAATGCATCTTTAAATAAATTTATCAAATATAATTGTGGGACCTTATTACACATTCAGAAAACGTGTATCCGCAGTCAGGCTGTGAATGTAAATACTATAAAACAATGGTGACGTTATGGTGGTCGGTTCTGAGAATGGAGGCAAGGATTTTATGGTATTTACCGATTCGCCGATCGACTGGGCGATTTTTAGTCGCGGGGATTATGTTGTCGTGGAAAAGTTTTGTGAAGGATTGAAAGTGTTTTGGCGAAATATTGATACGTGCGTGATTATAATCGTAAGTAATGATGAGAATATTAATAGTAGCGATTGCAAAGTTCCGTCAGTTTTGAGCAGCTAGGTAGCTTATTTTCAAAACTGACGGAAATCTCACTCTCAAACTCTAAATAAGTAAGTTACTTTACTTAGGTAAGTAAAGTAACTTACTTATTTAGTTTGAGAGTGAGATTTTTGTGTAAAGGTTTTCGAGATTCTGTTAAATTGTTTTTTTTTCTTCTTAGCTTACCTTAGCGTGCAATAATTTATAGAGGTGGACCTAACACTTGCATTTAACAACATTTCAGTGAACTGGATATTATTTACAGACTTTCGGTTTGCTATGTTTGTAATGGAAAATCTAAACTAACCAAAACCTTACCTAAAGCTAAGGATGTATGCGAAACAGTAGCACTTACTGCCAATGCATCATCGATGCAGTGGCAAATACACCTAATTTTGTATACCTACGTTTCTTTAATGAAATCACGTTGTAGATTTTCATCAATAATTATGCAAATGAACAAAACTAAGAATGAAATTTCTCTTATATTTCTGGAAAGAAAAAATGGAACGTGCTGTAAACAAAGTGTTATCTTCACTAAAAATCTAAATGAACAAAAAATCTTGGTATGAGGGAAAACTGATTTCATTTAGCTTCTGCTATCGACTTTTGAAAGCGACTGAACTGAATTTAATATAGCCGAAACGTCTAACGTGAGCTTCACCTACAAGAAAGTTGTATCTACTCTTATTTACCAGGAAGTTTATATATTTTATATTACACACACGCGTAGACACACACATACGCGTGTCCACACACGTATGTGAAAGGTGTTTCGATGTTTTCGGCTCTGTGTGTGTACATTTAGGGGTGTGTGAGTTTGAGCATTAGAATGAAGAGCACGCGCGCGCCGGGCCCGCGACGTGACTGGCATGTCGTATCGTCCCTTTCCCCCCATCTGCCTTCTCTCTCACACCACCCCCTGCAGCCATTTTGGAAACGAATTTCCCAGTTTTCGGCTCTTTTCGCTGCGCCTTTTAATTTTGTAACGTTATTTAATTCTGCTTATGTTTTTATTTTAGCTAGCAATGTTTTTTTTCGTGAATTATTTATCAGATTTTTTATTCTAAGTATGTGGAGTATTTTTGATATTTATAGAATTTTCGCATTACGCACGAATAGCAACACACATTTAGAATAGACTAGATATCGCATTTGAAATCCGAGCGTGTCATTATTTCGCCACCACCGATGTCTTCACGGGTGCCATTCACTAATAATACTAACCGTAAACAGATCGTTTCAGTCACAGTCAGCACAATTTAGCATTTGTTGTGACTTTCGACCGGCAAGGTTAAACGTAGACTAAAGTAAGAGCACGTTAAAACGCGGAAAGCTGTGCATCGCACCATGGGTCTAGATAGCGTGGTGTAGAATGTCGTGGAATATTTATTTATATATTTATAACTTGACGTGTCTACAGAAATTCCGTGATTTTTGTTGATTCCCTAACCTATCTCCACGTCTGTCGGGCCAGATACCAAATTCAAAATATTAACGTCACTTTTTGCTTCAAAAAAGTCAAACATCTAAAATAAAACTTACCATCGAAGCATATTTGTAAGGGTTCCAAATTCAAAATTTCAAAAAGTTACGACTTCCTTTGCTTCCAAAAACTCAAACATCTAAATTAAAGTTTATCATCGAATCATAATATATTTTTCTTCAGTCTTCTAAATTCAAAATTTTAAAAAGTTACGACTTCCTTTGCTTCTAAAAAGTCAACCCTTTAGAGATCCTCCGAAAAAAGATAGTCTGTAACAAAAACCACGTATGGCCATAACATGACACGTGTCATGTGTACAAGCCTTATCCTACATCTAGGAGTCTCTAGCGGCGCCGAATATCCACTGATTAAATCGTACTATTTGTTTGTATGCACGTGTGAATGAGTTTTGTTTATGTATGAAAGCATATATTTTAGGCATTATGGCGCCGGCTTTTTAAGAAGATGAGTTGAATTTAAAATGCAGTAGGCACAATGTGAAGACTTTTTAAATCTAAATTTTGTTTTTAGAGTCTTTTTGATTCTGAGCTTTTACGAGATTAGATTCTTAGCTTAGTGGTTAAGGAGTTAGCTTTACGACTGAGATTCGAATCCTGTCCAATACACTACCGGCGTGAACCCGGTTCTAACACAAGCAATTTAACTTAGCTCCAGGGTTTAGAGGGAACTAAAACTAATTTATGTTTACTAATTTTCTTTAAAGCCCGCCCCTAATTAACATGTGGGTGTCAATACACTTCTGCCTACTTCTTCGAGGCTTTACAGGCGTGAATATGATGTTACTTCCACGGTTAAGCAGGATCTTGGTTCATTCACACTGCGTAAAGCGCCTACCACATAATAAAATAAGAATAACATAAAAAAAGTAACGCAGTGTGTTTGAGATCATTCGTGATTCTATTTCATGAAGCTTTTTTGTATATCAAAGACTAAGAATTCAATTACGATCGTTTTTGTAGGCTAGACTAACTGTTAACCACGACTGCGTTCGCTTAGACTTCAATCAATAAAAAAATAAAATTCCAAAGGAACTTTTGCTAGATTGGAAAACTACTTATTTCTTTGTTAAATTTCAAGGAGTTTAAAATTTTTATTTGTTGGACATCTATGTGTTTGTCTCTGCTACTGTATCTTCCAAACGTGGGATACTACCTAAATCTATAAGGCCCATCATAGGGATCTAATCACACTGCAAACTTTATATTTTTTACGCCTATCGTAAGTACATACTTTTTCACTTATTAGATTACAGTCAAAGCTATTCAATTGAAAAATACTAAACCAATTGAAACATCTCATTGTTATCATGTTTTGTATACTTTTGTCTCAATTGAATACGAATTTTAATGCCCAGGTTCGATTCCTAGGTCGACAAAGGTGTACCTTTTCTTGACATGTGCCGGTAGAGTAGTTCGTGATTGAATGTCACAACAGAAGGTAATAGTGGCTTAGTTTCTCTGCCTATCCTGGAGAGAGAAAGGTGTGATTGAATATATCATGAGTACAAAGGTTCGTGTGGTGACGGAGAAAGAATACAAGTATCACCACCCCATCTCATCCGAAGGGTGTCGTAAGAGGCGACTAATGGATACATACGCAAACCATATCACTGCGAGAGAAGGAAAACTCGAAATAAAACCCTGTACCAACCCGTCTGGCCAGCGTGGAAACAGTAGGCCAAAGCCTCCCAACATTGGGAGAGGCCTGGTCCAGCAGTGGACTGCGATGGGCTAGTTGATTGATTTGATAAAGGTTTTATACTTACTTGTGATAATCCTAAATATATAGAAACAGTTTCAGATATGTACAGGAATCGGCCATCTGCAGCAACTGACAGCGCGAATCCATCCAGGGACTGTTGACAAAAAAATATATATTAAAATCTTTTTATTTTAAAATTAATGTCTTAAAAGAAGTAATCCTACCCGCATTCCCACTTTAAAATGTTTACCCTTTGTTGCTGGTCGGTAGCAAGCATCAACATTTCGTCAACTGTCTTTATAGGTGTTGTAATGAACTTCGTACCCTTTGTCGATGATCATATACATGTACACCTATGAACGCCTCCGAAAACGCAAGCCAGCCTTCCAGGTATCAGCACACTGGGATACCCAAATTTTAGAGTTGAAGTGTCGTCAATTAGACAGAAGAACAAGTCATGGCAGTATTTCCGCCCAATTGAGCAGTCCGACTGGGGAAGTACCTCCGCCCTACAGAATACCGCAGGGTCAGGCAGCGCGAGTGTGACTCTTCTGGTGTTACACATGTCCCATAGGCCTCAGTAACCATTTTCCATCAGGTGTATCGTGTGCTTGTCTGCCACCTAAGTGGTATATAAAAAAGCTACTTGTTTGCTGATATCGAGAAAAAATCTCCCGGTTTGCTGGTGCCGGGAACTGAATGCACGACCTATAGAGTAACCCCTATTGTTACCTCTACGCCACTGAGTCAGTCTACATTAATAAATTGATACGGTTATAATTGAATGTCACAACGATTTTTTTTCATTACTATAAAAAAGGTTGATCTCGAAAGTCATCTTCTAGATTACTTAAGCCCAACTAAGGTCAACAGTCAATTCAATCGCGATATTTGCTAATTTTAATGAACAAATAATAAAAATATAATACACTTATTTAAATATAAAGCCACGTTTCATTATAGCTAAACAATCGTTATGTATTAAAAATTGTTACGGTTTGTGCGCAAGCGCTGATGTGAAACTGGTACCGTCAGCAGATAAATTCGATTAGATACAATAAAAAGATACCAAGTTTACAGATTTGTTCTATTTTTCATAGAGGAATATGCTAGTGTTTAAGGTGACGAACTTAGGGATTGTGGTCCGAACCACGGTCATATGACATAAACCCACTACTAACACAAGTAATCCATTAACTACTGAACGTAACTGGCTACCAATAATTTTAGGGTCTTATTTTAATTAAAGTTATCGGTACCTAGATATATTTATCAAGTTGTATTGTTGTTGAGTTTCCGATATTTTGGGCGCTGTTACAAGCACCATGATCATGGAGGACAATACAACATATCCCGATAGCTTTAATACTAGATAATTTCAGGGTCTTTGAAAAAAGGAATGTAAAAGAGATATTTTTTATAAAAAATAATATTAGCAATCGAAATTACTAATATCCCCTCAAACCCCTCCAACTAAATTAAATTGCTTGTGCTAAGAGTAAGGTCACCATAATGAACCTAGTAGGTACCTTTTGTAGTATTACTTTAATATTAACTTGTGAGCTGTATAAATACCTCTCCAGTTGATAAACTCCAGATCGATTCTTATCTAACTCCAGATCGATTCTTACCTAACCTAACATCACTGTCTCGAGCCTTTTTCCCAACTCAGGGTTGGCTTTCCAGCCTGTGACTGTGACTGTGATGCGATTGTACTTCGACATTTTGACTTCCACAACCAATCTTACCTAACCTAACATTTATACTAACTCGGTGATTAAACGAAAAGAAGAAAACATCTGTATCAGATCAAATAGTATTCACAATACGTCATCTTTTTGTCGCTACGCACCTACGTTAAAAAGTAGTTGACCTAGTTTTTTGCCGACCCTACACCTAGAGGTAATAGTTCTACATCCAAGATCAATTCACTGACCGCCAGCAAAAAAAGTAAACAAATAATCTGATGAAAATGAGCACCACGGGCTACGATGACTATAAACGAATATAGTTGAACTGGAAGTGGCTTTATTATTTAACGAGTTGAAATCAATGACAAACTTTAGAGTCAAAATTGAGTTGGGGCTCCTGGGTAATGCGGGATAGAAATTTAAAATTTGAAATTTAAAAATGGAATATGCAACGGGTTAAAGACACTTGATACATGAGTTATTGAATACATCCAGACACAGTTCATATCATATACAGACAGACAGAGAAAATATCATAACCTATTGTTGTAGACGGAGCATGCTTTTTTATAATGGTATTCTGTTACATACTACCCACGTACCTACTTCATAAAGTCGTGCATTTTTACCAGTCAAGTAGGTATTTAATGTTCTGCGAGGGATATGCCAACCTCGTCTTTGGCAACCAATAATGGCCCACAGGCGCCGTGTGTTTTAGTTGGTTCGAGTCCGACATAACTTCTCCCATCAGCTCCTTGGGGTATTTTTAGCACGCAAAAAAAAGTATATAATGTTCTTCGCTATGCCTATTTTTATTAAGTACGTACGGCCAATTTAGTATTTCTTTAATTTTGAAATAATTTTGAAGAAATTATTGTATTTTTACAGATTTTCTAAGGTTCCAATTAAATCTAATCATGCTTATTAAGTCCCTCTGTAAACTATGTTTTAAATATATATATATGCCCCATCGCTTCTAGTAATATTAATCCAAAGATCAAGATAATGAGATGGGCAGTTGACAAAATGGTTCCCAATATATTTTTTAATCCCTGCTTAAACGGCACAGTGCTACAAAAACTATGGATAATACTTCTAATAGACCATTGTATGTAGGAGGCTTATTTAATGAAGTTCTGAACGTGGCTCTAGTTATATTAAAGGTTAACGTCTAATCAATTTTTTGGAGGCTTTTTAGTAGTACTGTCAAAAAGAAAGTAAAACGATTTGAATTTATTTTACAAGCGATTTTGCCTCGTCACCATGTTTTAGATCTCTTTCTTGTGAGAATTGCGTCACTGTAGAATTGATTTATATATCTTCATGATGACGGACTTTTTAGACTTGTGGTAATCCTGTTGCTTCGTCAGGGTTAAAGGTGAGCGGGTTACTAAAGCATACCGTAGTCAGATATCTTGTGATAAACGACAGAATACAGCTATGTGCAGTCCGCATTATTAGGAGACCTCAGGTCACAACACTCTTGTTCAATTGAACATTTGTGTTTGCGTGAAGACGTTGCCTCCCTGGCAGTGATTTACCGCTTCTATCCTAATGTGCATTCCTACTCTCCTGGTTCTATCCTCTCTTTTCCTATAAAGAATATCACGTGCATGGCCGAGGTGCCATAATCATACGGTGCAAATAATTCCATTAAGAACCAAGCGGTAGGTAGATACGGTGTTTTCTTTGCCGAATCATAAGGGCTTACAATATTTTACTATTTTGCCTTTTTATTTAACCACTTTGGTGGCAGACAAGCACACGGCCCACCTGATGGAAAGTGGTTACCGTGGCCTGTGGACGTGTGTAACACCTGAGGAGCCACACTCGCGGTGCCGACCCTGTAGCACAGACTTTCTGTGCTTACAGGATCGGCAGTCTGTGCCGTCAGTGTAGAAGATAAAGCAGGACAAGCCTTTAGTCTTCCCACTGACAGCACAAATTCTCCAGTGGCTACCCTACTCACCGCTGGGAACACAACACGAAGTTATTATGACCGCGGTATTATGTAGGGCGGAGGTACTTTCTTTAAGCATGGCATTACATTGAATCTGATGAGGCTGTCAATTCTGCCTCAAGTTTTCTAGCTTAAGTACCTACCTACATACATATTTCATCTATGGAAACGCTATTTCGAATCAGTTCTAAGCACGTTGCAGTATTTTCACTACTATGAAATAAAAAAAACTAAAAGTAATCAACCCGACCTTGTAGCTCTTACATAAAATTCTATCCAATAACCATTTATCATATTATAAAGAGCTGTCGAAATATATCAGCCTGTTTACTTTCGTCATAGCTAAAAAAAAACAATCAAAGCGCGCCTCACCTCAACACATTAGTTAGACTTCGCTTTCCATTGGGCAATGAATGGCCGACATTTAAGTTTTTTGCTGACAAAACGCACAATGGAACGCATTCAATAGCGTGTAACACACATTCCGATATCTCGGGGAAAAAACTCAATTTGATATTTCGCAGATTTCACGAAATTTCATAACAATTTTAATTGAAGTATCGAACATATTATTACATTTTGTAGGGCAGCGAGAGGGTTAAGCAAAAATAAAAATACGGTCAAGTCTGAATGGAACATATCACAGAAACGGCGTTCCGTATACTTTTTATAAGTAGATATAATTTTGGTTGTTGCAGTTTGCATCCACTTCAGTCGGCCATATGAACAATGTAATTGGTTAATTGTCATTTTTCTCTATTCTATATACTATTGTTTTCATTTATAATTTGTTTACTTGATTGAAATGCTTGCTTTGACGAGGTACTTGCTGGCATCTACAAAGACTCATGAATACCGAACTAATGTGCTCTAATTAATTGTATATTATTTGTTGATTATTAGGGGTTTCAGGAACCCTGGTACCCTAAACACAAGTTTAATCTTAATTTGGGCACCAGACTTCATCAAATTATGTAATGTTTTCATTAGATTGTAACCATAAATTAAATGAATTTTGAATTTTTGAATTTTGTTGATGTTGCGTTTAGTTAAAGGTGCACTTTGAGGCCCAATGTCCCCTTGTCAACCTGGGACTAATTTCAATATTACTTATTGCCACTACTGTATTTCCTATGCTTGGTTTGTTCCTACATCACAACTGTGGAACCTGGTTCAACAGTAGTGATCCAAGAAAACACAATATAATGGCACTCGAGAATTATTAATTAGAAGTAGTTTAGGGAAGCTCGCTCTTGCTCCCCTCAATCTTTCTCTTTCGATTTGGTGTATCTTAGGTAGGTACATATTCCCGAAAAAGTTGCTGTCGAACAAGTGGACGTTGTAGTTGACTCTACGAATCGTTGCACAGCACTAAAGACTCGTATCTCTTCATTTTAAACAGTGAAATTGCGACAAACTCTGTCCCGTAAACAAAATAACACATTTAATTTTTTTAATCTTTATATATTACATATATAGTCTAGTGTTATGGGTAATGGACTGCGGAGACGAGGTCTCGGGTTCGATCCCAGGTTTTACCATGGCAAACACCAATGATTTTTCGATGCTTTTCGAAGTTATGTGTGTATTTATCGCAGGTTTATAAGTTAATGGCAATAGGCTCGCCAGCTATTATATTGGGACCTAAACATAAACTGGCGAAATGTGGGTGCTAGCACCTCTGCCTACCCCTTCGGGGATATAGGCGTGAGTTTATGTTATGTTGTGTTACGTATATTTAGGATCTTTAGGAAACAATAACCATGCCAGCTCCATCGTACCCTTAGTGTACATTAGTCAGATTACATGTTATAGGCTAATAGGGTAGATATATGTGCATACTAAGTTATGTGGGTAGTAGGCGTCATAACTTAGCATGCTAAGCTATCAAGATTTCATACATCGTTTTATAAATTACAATGGTAGTTTCAGAAAGAGAATTGGCCAGAAACTCCCAATTTTCATCGATCCACTAGAGCCGCTCTCAATTCCCGTGTTCGCACGAACTCCACCAACAGGTAATGTACATCATCAGGAGTGCCGCACTCTGCACAATTTGGACTGGCACTTGGCCCCATAAGATGTCAAAACTATCGTGGTCACTGACATCAGTATCAAAATAATCGAAATATTTACCATGTTGCTTTGTTTCGAAATTCCGATATTCCTCTGTGATCATGGTGCTTGCAACAGCGCCGAAATATCGGAAACTCAAAACAATGCAACATGGTAAATATCCCGATTATTTTGATGCTAAAATCACATATTTT
Organism: Eilema griseolum; assembly: GCA_963662185.1. Classification (NCBI taxonomy): domain Eukaryota; kingdom Metazoa; phylum Arthropoda; class Insecta; order Lepidoptera; family Erebidae; genus Eilema; species Eilema griseolum. The sequence goes on from OY759250.1 coordinate 6,337,032, forward strand.
CTATTGATGTTAGTATTGGTAAATCAAGGACTATGGGGAGGTTCACTTTGTATCGTTTTGTACCATATACCTTTATTGAGCGATCGTTCGTTAAAATACACTTTCCATTTTAATTTAAACACATTTCATTGGTTGCAAATTCTTGAGAAAGGAGCAGAACAGGAGCTTGTTCTATTACTCGCAGAACTCTAAAAACTCGATTATACCTATTCGATCACGTAAATTATCATTTTGCAATCGATTGTCTGTCATTATAATATTGTGGGTGCTGTGGTTTCTATTCTGCACTGAAAATACTTAGTACGTGATACCTTTGCTTACTTTTTTTTATAAAAAAACAGCTGTTTTGCGGGACTAGTTGTACGTTTTCTTAAGAACAGACATGAATTGGCACAACATGTCTGGTTGCAAAATCTTGGCGTCCATGAGTTGGTATTAGGATTTCAATTTAAATTTGATAATGTTGTTGAAAACGTATAAAATCAAATGATTGGATTGCAATTGCAACATAAGTTACGAAGGGCATAGTTTTTTGTCGGTAGGAAAATTTCATTGTGAGTTTAATGGTTGG